>CM053986.1:18005003-19491361 GCA_028641955.1 Protonibea diacanthus | reverse complement strand
TTTTTTTTTTTTTTTTTTTTTTACAGATAGTCTGTGCCACTTGGTGGCTGATGTCATTATCCTTATCAGTGCGGTAATACAGCAAGCTCAGCCTGCATCATAAATAGTTCATCACTGATTCAGTGAGACATCCTGAGGTCTATTTCCTAGTCCTGTTGTAACTGTATGTAGACCACCTCTCATGTCTTATCTGTCTGCAGCTGAAAACAAGCCCATCTGGATGCATGCAGAGGAAAGGGAGGAGATGAGCAAGGTGAGGGGATTTGTGTGATCAACCTCGTGTCATTTTTGAACAGAAGCAGGGCAAATATTTAAAACACTTCCAGTTAAATGAATGAAACATGTTGAGTTCAAAGGGTGTTTAAATACAGCGCCGCCTATTTCACTTCCTGGAGTGCAGAAGTATAATCCCTTTGCAGGGCGCTGTCTTAAAAACACAATATATAAACCCTTGTGGGTATATGATGATTATATGTAAACACAAAGAAAAATGCTGCCGATCCAGTTCAAAGCACCACTCCCCTTCACTCTTTTCTTCCTCTTTTCTCTCATTTACTTCCAGGGCAAGCACAGAGACAACACTCCATACGGAGAGTACGGAGGCTGGTACAAGGCCTGCAAAGTCAACAGGTGAGGCTTGTTTTTACATGTTTTTACAGCGTGGCTGTAAATAAAGAGAATTCACCACTTAACATTTATTGTTTTATAAAGGCTTGAAGTTGATTATATTGCAGGAAAATGTTTTATTTTTTATATTCTAATGTGACTAAATCAATCAGAGTTTATAGTTTTCTTAATCCTCCATGGTTTTTAGTATTTTCTTGCACTATTGTACACACAACAGTTTCCTCTGACCAAATTGTTCCTCAAATCACTTTTTGGATACATATCGTGTGCCTGTTTCTCTGTCCAGCCCTACAGTGAACACCACCCTGAGAAACCTGGGTGCCCTGTACCGCCGACAGGGCAAGCTAGAGGCTGCTGAGACTCTGGAAGAGTGCGCCGTGAGGTCTCGCAAGCAGGTCAGCAGCATTTCCTGAGCGGAAATGATCAATTTCTGCATGCAGATCACTTATCAGTTCCTATTTTTAAAATTTTTAAATGTGTTCCCCATGTTAGGATAGCTAATCTCATGATATTTCTTTCCCTTTCTCTATATTGCTATGGATCCAGAGCAACACAGTAAGTGGTTTGTCATTAACTGATAGCCCCCATAGAGTCCTCCACCTGTCTACCCTGATATCACTCCCATCTCACAGTCATTTACAATGATTTAGTGCCTTGAATGCATTGAAAGAGAAAAGAAAGCATAAACCCCTTTTAATACTTCCATGTAACTTTGCACCCTCACCCATATCAACAAGCTGACGTCTACCTCCGAGCCACTTCTGATTATTGTTTCTTTTTTTTGTGTGTTTGTTTGTGTGTCGCACTTGTGTGTTATTCCCATCAGGGCATCGACCCAATCCACCAGACACGTGTGGTGGAGATCCTGAAGGATACAGAGGGCGACAGGCGGAGGAGCAGGGACAGCCTGTCCAGCGTTAAGTATGAGAGCGGCTCTGAGACCGGAGAGGAAGTGAGTATGGGCGTGGAGTGGAATGGGGTGAGTACAAATCCACTACAGTTGAGTCAACACAACCAGTGACCTCACTGGAAGAACAAGGTGATGTCAGTAATGTCACACACAGCGTGGGCTGGTACAGAACTACCTACAATTCAACAGTAGAGTTCAAAATCAGACAGTAACTGTGAGTGAGTGTGTGTAACTAGAAAGGTGAGACTAGAAGACTCTTAAGCTCTTTAGTTAACGGGAAGCCGACTCCTCTGGCTTCTGTAAATAAATGATCCGAGCCGGTCAGGAAGGCGGACTAGATGATCCACCTCACAGGAAGTTCAGGAAGACCCTCTCTCCACTGTGGTCAAACTGCACAAAAGCACAAATTAGTCCTTCCTGCATGCCCAGTTTTATGATTCCAATGTTGCACATCATCATCATAAACTGATGATGAATGATTGCGGAAACAAAGTTGCACAACTTGTTATTCACAGCTTGAGGCACACAGTGGAACAGCTGCTCACTCCCAGCTCTAGATTTGGCTGCACTCAGTGAACTGCATCTGTACCGGTCCATCAACTTCACGTACACGCTCCTTGTTCCTCTCGTGAGATTAACCTGGAAATCCCTTTTTTTGTGCAAAATGTAAAGCTGATTGAGTGTCCTGGCATGCTGACTGTTGTGTTTTTTTTGACAACGTCTGAGTTTGTTTTTTGACCTAGATGTTCACGTTTTTTTTTTGTTGTTCATTGTTTGACAATGAAGTCCCGGTGTCTCGTTTTAATAAGTGGTTGTTGTTTTGCCGGCATTGCTTCTGCACAAGTGGAGCGGGAACAAAAAACTAAAAGGCACAGGCTCATTCTGTGGCACCCTGGTAGTGTATTAAATATTTATTTGCTTTTGTGAGACTTGCAGAGATGGGACCTGTCTAAATCCCTATTTGTATGTCTATGTGTTTCCAACATTAAACACAATTGACTGGCTTCTCGATATCCTTGGTGCTCATCCGTCCACAGTAAACTGGGCAGCTGATATGTAATGTATCATCCTGCCAGTTTTATTGCCTCATTATGACGTCCACCCTGCGTAGCAACAATCGTTAGTGTCATTTCACCGTGGCGCTTTTATTTTCTGCGTAGTGTTTCCCATTGGACTTCTCACCCCGCTCCTTCTTATTAAAGAGGTCAGTGCTGAAAATGTGATATTCAGTGTAGCGGTGTATGCACTTAAATAGGCGCCGCTACAGCTGCAGCCCAGCTCAAAGAAGCCCTCTGGTGCTGGAACATACCAGCAGCGATGCCTCGTCTGAGCCTGTGCCTCCCATCCCACCACCACCCCCACCCTCCCTCCCATCAGTGCAGCCACACCCTTCACCACACCAACCCAGTCCAAACATGCATGTAGCAATGCCAGCCTGCCGGGGCTCCCCATTAACACGCACACTAATGGACCCATGTGTGTTCACTGTTGTCACATGGTCAACAAAATGTCTTTTAACCTAAAGTCTGCCGTTCTCTCCGAGTAACATCATTTAGATAGGTCTGGTTTTTTTTTTTTCTGTTTGCTGGCCGGTTAACATGAATGCTTCTTCACACACACGTTCACACGCATAACACGGCTCACTCCAAACCGCTTGAATATCCCCTCCAACAAATGCAACGGCATGCGCATTCATCCGAGTGTGCACCTGTTTGTCTTTAAAACATGTGGTGGCATGCAGAGGACTGTCGGTTCGGTGTGTGTGTTTGTGTGTGTGTGTGCTAGGATTTCATTATCATGACCATTGCACTACTGTAGAAATGAAATCCACAAGAACAGGAAATGCACTTATGACATGTCACCAAACTTTTGAGCTTTTGACTAAAAGTTTCCATCAATCCATTCATTTCCAAAACATAATATATGTAACTACAGCTTGGCTATGTCGTGTTTTTAAAAAAAGAACTGTCTGCTTGTGTGTAGATATTCACTGAGCGATGATGAGCGATCACTCATCTACTGCATAGTTTTGCCTAGACACGTCCTGATAGGTCACTGAGGCTCTAGCAGTGGTTTACATACTCATACCGCAGATCTTCACAGTTCACTTGTTCCATTATTACATCATTTACATGGTACTAATCTAAGTGCCACTTTTCAGGAGCTCATTGACAAAACAAGTGGAGGGATACAAGGAAGTAACTCTAAAGAGATGACAGCCGTCACCTCTTTAAAATGCATGATTTGACTCACAAGTCCGTGTGTGTCTGCAACGTGCTTCGTGCTCTCGCTTCACTGTGCTGC
This sequence comes from Protonibea diacanthus, assembly GCA_028641955.1. NCBI lineage: Eukaryota > Metazoa > Chordata > Actinopteri > Sciaenidae > Protonibea > Protonibea diacanthus. The sequence continues at coordinate 19,487,520 of CM053986.1, read as the reverse complement.
CTGTTAGCTTTGCACGTTTCCTAGATTTCATCCTTTTCTTTCTCCTCCTCCATGTGTCAACTAACCTGCTTCCTCGTTGATTACATTTGCCATGACAACCAATCAGCCTGTCAATCAGATTTCCTTTTCTCACTCAGTGGATTGTACTCTCCTTCTTCAACTCTCATTCCACACAATATGCTCGGGTGGGTTGGTATGTAATAATAGTGATGATAAATAGGCTAGATGATTAGTCATCCTTTAAGGTAACAGAGCACAGGGCAGTAGCAGAGGATTAGGATTACATATACAGATCCATATTTTGCTTGAGAGAAGGTTATGCTCAGGTTCATGCAGGGTTTCTGGCCCATTCAAAATGCTGCAGACTGAGATATTAATCACTATGGCAGTCCCTCCTGTCATCAGTGTAATGGCTATATTAGTTCACCCATTTCAGTGCTGATGCTTGCAGATGTTCCACGTCTGCAGTGCACAGTCACTGGCCGTGTGCAGCGTGCCAAGACCAGGCTTCCTGGTACCCAGAGAGGAAAGAGAGAGAAGAAAAAAAGCAGCTGAGTCACGGTGACTGCAACCACCAACCTCTACTGCATCATCGACCTGCTTGTTGTAGTGCAGCCCCTGCGCTGCTGTTCTCTGATGATTTGTGTTTGTGTAGGACCCCTCAGCTCAGGTTTACTGAAACAATAACCAGACTCCTAAGCTGCACACTGTAAACATGGTGCAGGATTGACAGACTAGCTCAGATGAGCGCAGGAAAAAGGGATGAAGCTCAGGTTTACCAGTATGTAGGGGTGTAGTATAGGACGCCCAACCCAGAGCTCTTGATCTTACAATGTGTGCCGTTTTTTTTTGTCTGTTTCTCTCTTTCTCTTTTATCAGGCCTAAGCCATCAAGATTATTCCTCCATCCTTCTCTCCTTCCCCAACACAATAGCAAAAGGATGAGTGTTGTCGTTCCCTCTGGCCTACTCTGTCCCAACAAAACAACAGCTCTTCTACCATTCCCGGTGCCCCCTCTCCGGCAGAGACTCAGAAAGCCCCCCTCTCCTCCTCCTGGTTGTCACCTCTGTCCCTTGTTCATCTGACAACTGCTGGGACGTTTGGTCTTCTCATCTCTCTCTCTCCCTCTCTCTCTCTCTCCCTCTCTCTCTCTCTCTCTCTCTCTCTCTCTCTCACACACACGCCTTAGCTAATCTACACACACACACACAAAACAGTGTAGTTGCTCATTTTCAGCTTGGCCACATTCACAGAGAAAGAACTACAGCAGAGTCTGCTCAGTCTCACTAATAATCACAATTCTAAAAAAAAAAAAAAAAGCGATTGTAAAAAAAAAATCTCCCTGCTGCTTTCATCAAGTTACAAATCCACAGGGAGACATTTCCCCTCTGTGATATTCAGTTAGACTTGTGAATATTTTCTTTCCCTTTCTAATTCAAACCTGAAACGTACAGACAGTACCATCCAGCATCCTGTTCCTATCAGGGAGCTCCTTCCTCTCAAGGACAGAGACCAGATGGTGTCTTATCTTTGACCTTGTTACTTATCAAAGCCACAAGACAGCTGCATTGAACTCCCTGAGCATTTTCCAAATCAAGATATTAATCACATTATAAAGAGCTTATAAAATCATTAAGTTTTAAAGTACCTGGTAGTACCTGGTATTTGTCATATTTTAAGGATGCGTTGATGTGCTTCTTGTCTCGGGTGTTTGAGATTTGTCTTGTCAGTTTATGTGAGAACAAAAATGATTAAAAATCACACTCGTGTACAAGTCACATAGAGTTTCATCACCTCATTACATTGCTATGAATGTAATAATGGAAAATGGTCAGCGATGCCTCACTGATTGACACATTTTAATGTGTTTTGTATATTCTTTTCCATAAATGACAAGCAGTGATACCATTTAATGCCTCCTGATGCTCCAAGGAAAATAATGAAAATAAAACAAACATACCCCCATACGTGACATGCGATGCTCACTTTTACACAACTTCATTTATTTCTTCTTGTTATTTCTTGATTTGTTCCTTCATCTGTCACGTGTTTCTGATTTTAAGACAACAGAAGTGTTTGGAGATCCAGAAGGATGTCATTAAGAAACAGTGAGATGAAGCTGCGACAGAGACCGAACAGATGTAGGTGTGTGTCGCTGAATCATCACGTCAAATCTGACTCCCTGTCAGTTTACAATCCTGACTGACAGAACACACCAAAACAGCTTCTACAATATCGTTAAAAACATGAGATGATAAATTATGTCTTCTTATTGGTCATCCTGAATTTGATGGAATGAAGGCTTGTATTGAACAGGCATGAGTTTAAGATGCTTGCCTCAGTCCATCATAATGACAGGCATGCAGAGGCGCTGGAGAGAGAGAGAGAGAGAGAGAGAGAGAGAGAGAGAGAGAGAAGTCTATTTTCTGTCTTTTCTCCTCATGTTAGTCACAAATTTGATTTAAAATTTGAAATTGATTTACTTTTTTTGTTTGATTTCGGTCAGTCAGCTCCTATGTGCGGTGGTTTAACTTAAAGATGCAGGTTCAACTCAGCAAAAAGGCAGAGAAGAGTAAATAGAGATGCATAAACAAGGCGCTGATATGGAAGACGAAAGCTGAGTCTAGTTTGTCTGACAGCTGAACATTATTTTGCAGTACAGAAATGTGTTGCTGTTCTGTGAGTTTAACTTTAATCCTGGATCTTTCTGCCTCTTCAATCTAATTTCATCTCAATCTGATTTAATTCTTCTATAAATCCTGCAAAAGCTGTTAAAACAAAACACTTTGTGACTAAAAGCGAAAATAGGACGGATAATAATCATCTGCAAGGCCAGCTGCAGTTTTTATGCATGAGCCTTGTTTTATTTCACAGGTTGAAGTTCAGATTCTGTGCTTCTTTTTTTCTTTTTCTTTTTTGATTATGTAACAACTCTGTGAGCAGAGATAAGAGAACACAACACAAATGTTTTGATTTAATCTTCCTGCTCTTTCAGAGCACATATCCGCTGTACCCTTGGAGGGACTCTCGCTCTGGATGTGGCACACTACTTGGATGCTGAACCACCAGAGGATCCATGTGGCCTCCTTTTTCCAACCTCCTCCCTCCACCCAATCCTTAGACACCATGGGGCACGCAGTGTCCCTGCCACTTCCTCTTCATCAGCTTTTCTCCACCGGCTGCCCACCAGGCTCCTTCTACGGACTTATGATGGTGACACACCAATCCTACCCCCCTCCCCACTCACTCACTCTCTCTGCTCCGCACCCAGCAGATACGCCTTGAGCTTGAACATGCAAAATATGTACAAGTGAAAGCATTCATGTTTGTACAATGTACACATGAAATTTGTTACATCTAATCCAAAATCTCAAAGCTTCCAGATAATAAAAGCCGGTCTGTTCAGGCCACATGCAGGCCCTAAGAGAGCCCCCACAATTGTGTTGTTTCTATCACAGAGCCCATCGGAAGCAGGAAACAAAAGGACGAGCAATTTGATGATCAGGCCTCATCTAAGCTTCGGTCAGCGCGCCCGCGTATGCTGAGCTCGGCTCATGTCTGCTCTGTTAAACAAACAGCACACGGCTGCTCGTTTATAGCAGTCAGCAGCATGAGAAGATAAATATCAAAGTGGCTTGCATGAGTGGCACCCGTAGACACTCATACATGCAGCGAGTTTGCCACGTGCACTCGTACATGCACCACAGTCACGCGCAAGAAACGCCGAACAGACGGAGAACGGGTGAGAAGAGTGTAAACAAGCATTAGCTCTCACAACATAGCTCCTATTCTCCTGAACAACTCCATGAAGATTTTAGGATAAAGAGCAAAAACTGGAGAGAGAGATGCACTGAATAATTGACATGGACAGTCATGAATAAATAACATTATCCATCGGTTCATTAGGGCAATGCTGTGCTCACTGTGGCATAGTTTTGTACGAGTGCTTGGCCACAGGCGTTCTGCAGGAGGACAGCTCTGTGTGGGAGGAGGAGGAGGAGGAGGAAGAGGAGGAGAAGATGTGTAGGTTTGTTTCAGGTCTTCCTCCTCAGAGTAGGTGGTACCTCTCCCTTTGCATCAATTCTTTGCTATCAGCTGGCATCAATCAATGCATATTTCTCTGTTCGCTCTGGTTTTCAGGGGCGGAAGCGACACAAATAATGCATACTGAAAGTTTTTCATGCAACACAAACGATATTTCAGCTCTTAAAGCAACATACAATTACAGCTGGTTTGTTCACACGTAAATTGTAGACATAATAATGCAACAATGTCAGATATGCACATAGGAATATGAAGTAGCTGAACTTCATTTATTTAAAACAGGAAGGAGGGTTGACAGCACAGTACATCAAAACTGACAGGCAAAGTCTGAAGTCTGATGCCACCAGTAAGAAGATACTACATAAGCAATTTTTCTGCATTGCGGCAACGCTGTGAGGACCAGCATTAATTTCAGGAGGCAGAATAAATTGGTGATACTGCGAACAACAAACTGTAAAAAAAAAAAAATTCTGGGAGCTGGTGTAATGATTATCTGTCAACAAGCTGATTATGTGGATTTTGACTCGATAGCCCTTCAGTCACAGCTTGGCCAACTTGCAACAGCTCAGCACATCCAACAACAGAGGATCCATGTATTGATGATTATGCTGCAAACTGTTGTCATGGTTTTTTGGGTGAAGTACATCTGCAAACACTTCTGAGGGCACATAGAGCGAATATCTCATTTGGAGGACGTTAATCTGGACTGCATGAATGATGACACTGATGCAAACATTTCATAAGGGGACATTAAAGATTCCCTCAAACACACATTTTAAAGGTCCAGTGTGTGAGGTGTATGGGTCTCTACATAACATGACAGAAATGATATTCATAACTGATTTCATTAGTGTGTAACCACATGAGAATTAGGATGTTTTTATATTTTTGTTACCTTAGAATGAGACTTTTATATCTACAGACGCCACAGGTCTTCTTCCACAGAGTTCACCATGGTGAATTATTTTTCTACAGCAGACCAGAACAGACAAACTAACCACTGGCTCTAGATAGGGCCTTTAGTACAGTCTCAAACAAATTAATCCTTATATACAAGATAGAAATATTCCGTAAACATCAACACAGTGACAACATTTATCAACTTCTGCGTTTGGAGCAGCAAAAAACTAAAAGAACTAGTGAACTTCACACCTTCAAAATTCAAGTTTGAGGAGAATTTCAGTTTGTTTGCGTCACAATAACTTATCAAACTAAACTTTTGGCTAAGGAAACTAATGTTGCTAACGTCCATGTCACCTCTGTTTGCCATGGCCAATGTGTTTTTCGGCTCAACCAGTGGAGTTTCTCTTTCAATCAGCAACTACACCCCCAGATCCCACTAAATCCTGCACACGTCCTTTAAGACATATAAAAAGACAATTTATGCTTGGTATCATAATTTCTGTCTGATGTGTTTTTTTTCCACCTAAAAAAATCTCCAAATTAAATCTGCTTTTTCTTCCTCACTGGAAAGTTTTCATATCAAACTTGTGTAAGTTGCATACTGGGGCAATGATTGGCTTCCAAACTCGTCGTCGGGATGTCACAAACTCCTGCTCATACGTCTACTCAAAGCCAGCTTTGAACTCAGATTTAATGAGCGCACAAAGAAACTTTCCACCTCCAACACATGTCAAACTTCTGCACAGTGAAGGTCAAACAATCAAGGGAAGTTGAGTCAAAAACACATTTTTTGTGTGAAGGGGGCTTTAACATGAGATAGTGGGTGATAACTCTGAAAAGTGACAGTTTGATGACATAAGATCAGAAATGATTTAGCCAATGCTGTCAACCTGTTAAAAAATATATCACATTAAAGCAACACAACAGCAGCTGCACAAATTAAAATATGTGATATGAAGAGGGTTTTTGCTTCTTCGTAATTAGATTGTTGAAATAATATTGCACAATATTGCAACAATGCCAGATATTTTCCAATGGAAGCACTCCAATAAAATCTATTAAATATTCAGTATTGACACTACATCTCCAGACAGTCAATGTCATTACAAAACAACTGAGGCCAGAGAGGTTTAAGAGCTTTAGGGAGTTAAAATCAGAAGCCATAAAATCTCATCTGAAACAAACCTTACTAAGGATGTCGCCCCAGGGCAGAGGTTCAGTGTGCAGCTTATAGAAGTACTTCCGCGTGATCCTCAGCACACATCCAGACCGGGATTAAGTATCCAGTCACACTGCTGTTAGCCGGTATACTAACACACACAGGCCATAATTTAGCCCCTTGTGCCCTTCTGTGCCGGAGGAAATGGGCTGTCTCTCTCAGTAAACCAGCCCATTTCAGCGGCTTCAGTAGAGAGGAGAGGGGCCTCTGCACAGCATGACATCTGCCAACTAACATGCAGGAGATAGAGAGATAAGTGATGCATTGTGACCAGCCTACTTTGGTTTGTCCATGCACAATACTGTTTTTCTTTAGTATCTTTTTGCAATCAGTCTAAACTCTATGTACAGCATGTTTAAATGCCACGTACTTTTATTGCATCATGTTGTTGTTGTTTTATACTTATCAGTCTGTCTAAAGTAAACATAAAAAGCTAGAACATATTTGTTTCTCTGCAGCACTTCACCTCCATCTAGTGGTCAAAAGGTGTAAACCTTCAGCACTCTGATGAAACCAATATCAATGCTTGCACACAAACTTGGAAGCAGGTCAGAGTATAATAAGTGAACAGCTCATGTTATACTCACAGGAGGCCAAAAAAAGAAAAACAAAACAAAAAAAAACAATAACTTCACAATCCAACCCCCACTAATCCACAAGACACTTAGTGCCTATACACCACCCACACTTTGGCTTGCACTTAGCTCAATTCGTCACAGTTTTCACATTCAACATTTCAAATCCAACAAGAACAAGCTAAGACAGGTGGCTGTTTCCTGGCTTCTTGCAGCCCCCTCATTAGGTTGGAAATGAAAAGATAATTGGACAGAGATTCGTGCTGCAAACGCAGCTGTTAAGGATTTGCCATTTGCAATCGACGTGACTTGAAAGAGTCACATTTTTACTTTAAATATGTAAAAATTGAATATTTTGCCTGTTGTGGGTGAGTGTTTGTGGGTTTCATGTTTCATTACAGCCTTGTACGCTGAATTGTGTTTTTACTTCATTAACTTAGATCCAAAGATCTGTGACCAGGCTAGTTCAAGAAACTATAAAACCAGAAACCAGCGTATACCTAATGTATACCTTAAGTAATGTGTCTAATCTTAGTCCTCTGACTAAAAGGAAACAAAGTCAGACTAAAGAAAATGACAAATAGACATGCTTAGACATATTTTGCTTTCAGCTTTTTCAGATCTCTAGATACAACCTCCTACCTTTATTTAATCCCAGAGTTGTGTCACAATCCGCAATGTGGCTGGAGTATTTCTGTAGGCTGATATAAGTGTTGATGAAGCACACATTGATGGAGGTACTCACCTCCCACAGAGACCTGAACTCCCTCTGTTCAATGCGTAGGAGCTCACTGAATTCCCGTGTGACAATGGTAGCATGCCGGGGGGTGTTATCCAGGATCGACTCCCCAAATGCCGTGCCAGTCCCGAGTGTACATATAGTAACAGCATCCTGTAATAAAAACAGAGATGGTGTCTGCATGGATTATTCCTCCATAACGATAAAATGTCCATCTAGACAAGGATCTTGTGAAATGCTAATGTAATGCCCTCATTCTGCTGGGTGGGTGGGGGGCAGAAAGGGCTTTTGTGTGAAGCACTTGAGGAGCAGTGCTCTGCACTGATCAGATCACTCTTAAAGGTTAGAGGCAATCACCTGAACACTTGTGGTAGATAGATGGATGCACTTCAATCTGCAAAGACATTATTCCAATCAGCACCCAGACAGATGGACTGAGGTGCACAAAGCTGCGGTATTATAAACTATTCAGTACACTAATGTAATAAGCAGATTTTTTTTTTTTTTTTTTTTTTTACAGTCCACTTTCCAAACATGCTTAAGGTCGGATGTGAATTCTTTTGCATGCATGATGAATTTCAAGTGCAGGCGTAACTGATACAATCATTTAAATATTCACCCAAAGATTGTATTGCATTTAGAAGAGGGTGCAGATTTAGTTTAGATTTAATAAATTAGCACATGAAACTATCATTTTTCAAAAAAGATAGATTATATCTGAGACAAATTAATGTGATGTGTGTAGTATGCTAGAAAGAAGAGTGCCATTCGTGCCTGTAATTCCTACTTGGTTTATTTAAAGTTGAAACTGGGATGCCTGGAAAGAAAAAATCAGTCATACCTGATAATTTGATGTCTCTGAAACTTTGACATCCAGTGAACCAGAGAGGACGGCATACCAGCTGGTTCCAATGTCTCCTTGTCGATACACTAAAAAAACAAAAGAAACAACCTGCTATACTCTCTTAGACACAGTGTGACAGTTTCAGAGCTTGTGTTTTGACTCACAGGTGATGCCTTTCTCCAAGCACTCATAGAATCCACACAGGCAAATCCGCTGCAGCAAACTGGGGTGAAATCTCTCAAAGGCCTTCACATTTTTCAGACGTGCCTGGATGATGTCAACGTCCTCCCCAGAGCGCTCTGCCGGTCTGGGGAAATAAAAGGAAAAGGGCACTGTGCAGGTAACTGCTAAAACATATGGGTACTAAAATAGGCTGCAGAGTTTGAGTCAGCCAGAGCAGTATAAGTACATCTTGGCCTGGATTCTGAAAAACATCTGAAGCTCTGCGGGGGGGATGTGACACCAATTTGTCCCTGAGGAACGCTGCCTCCTGGTTTCATGTTGAAGCTTACAGTTGCTGACAGCTTACATTTTCACAGCAGAACGGTGGACAGAAGGTCAGAATTCACAACAGTTGCGATATTTAGGAAATTAGACAACAAACAAGTGTGTGCTGCAGACCAAAGTGGATCAGGAAACACATGCAGAATGGCGACATACAAGCAAAGTTTTATGGCAATGAAATGAAGTTTAGAAAAAAGGTTCAATTAGGAGGAGTATCTTTCTTTTCCTGCTCCAACGTCAAATAAAATCATGTGTTAATATTTCAAAGCCTTTTTCGATTCAGAGGAGTCTTAGGTTAAGATAAAAGCTTTGTTTCAGTGTTTAGGAAGTAAACATTAAAAGTCAACATTTCACTCTGAAAAGTCACAGTGTTCGTGACACTTATTTTCTTTAATCTTTATCTTTATCTTGAGAAAATGGATGCAGTTTTGACTCTTGTTTACCGAGCTGTTTACTGACTGCTTCAGATGGATCACGAAAAAAGAGACTATTTACACAAGGATAGAATGTGTTTAATATGAAAGTGCTCACACACAAACACACAGATTAGATTCCAGGTGTGCATAAGTTCAAAATAAAACATTACTTGGGTTTGTTTCTCTGCACATTCACACAAGCACGATGCTGCACACTCTGTTTACATCTTCTGCAGACATGCACGGCCTTTCTGTCATTTAAAGGACCCCTGTGTTGTCCACAGTGCCTGTATGAACTTTCATTCATAGACACCACAAACTGACCTGATCAAAAACTAGCTACTAATGTGAAAGAACATATTAGTCCATGAATGATTAAAATAAAATAAGGATTCAAGTGAATTAAATTCAGTGAATAAAATGCAGTGTAATGGGGGATGTACTGTTCAGTGTCCATTAGCATGACCAACATTGCCACGATGAGCCCTAACAACGTGAGTGACCTAAACTAAAATACTGATTGCATTCACGTCATCACTGATGTGTCAGTGTGTGTTTGATCCCTCTTAGTCCACTGCCTGCATTGCACTGCCCCAAATTTGTTTCATTGAATCTGATGTAACAAGTGGGTGGATGTACTGTAGCTTACATCACCTTTGAATCTTTATCCATCCTTTAAAAAAAAAAAAAACAACTATGAATAATTCACAAAGGGAAACAAGCGCTTGCTTCACCTCTGCAACATCTCTGGCTTAATATTGCTCTAAAAATGTTTTATTGTTCTGTATTATCCGCTATCGCAGTATAATAAAAGTGTTTTCACCACACTGTCATGTGTTCCTTTATGACTTTTCAACTCACGGTGGTCACATTAAAGTGTCTTCATACTGTGCTCTCTCTGTATAATCACATGTGAAGCCACAGTTAATGTGACAACAAAGCTAGAGAGAGATGTCTGGGAGCCTGAGTTTCAAAGCCAAGATGTCTATTTGGAAACCAACCAAGAAACCAACACCAAAAGGTGCTGATTTAGAGTCAAAATGAAGACAGTGTTTTCATCATGAGCCAGCTTGTTACAGTATGAACACTACAAACCATGCTGAACTTGCTGGAGAAGTAAACAACCGCTTCCAATTTACAGCCCGGACTTTAAAGCAGAATGAGGGGGGATGTTATATCTCTGCATCCCCAAAGCTCTGCGATAATACACACAGTTTAATAATGAAACAAGTGTAACATGTTTTTTTTGTGTTCGCTTGTCTTTTGAAGTTAAATTAAGTATATTTCATTAAGTTTTCAGACGGAGTGACAACAAAAAACAACCTCATTTGTACTTCACTGCAGCAGAACAATCAGATGAAGCATGCATGCGACAGGTATTTGCTAGGAAAAGGTGAGTCACACAGGATCCATTTGATTTAAGCGGCACAGGCGGCTTCTACGACTAACCAGAGGATATTACTGTGCAAACACATCTGGCAAACTGCGTCATTTTGCTGTTTATAGCTGATGTACTTTGGACCCTTTCTTTGTCATGGGCCCCTCTTTCTCTCACTCCTCATTCTGTGTATATAAGTCAAGCTACACCTGAACCATGTGCACCTTCCTTACCTATTTTAACACCTAAACCACTATGTTTATGTGTGAATTCAAAGTGTTGAATCTATCAGAAATTCCCAAAATGTGATGAATCAATTATTGTGCACGTCACGTACACAGTCACACACATTGCAGTTTTTTTGCTGTGGTGGGTGATGGACATTACAGTTCTGCAACACTGCACCTGTCAGTGGTGACAGGTGCAGTGTTGATGATGGTGATTCATAAATATTTTAAATCAGATGCACTACCACTACAGGCTGTCAGTTTTTACAGCTCTTAATGGATAAATCAACAGCCTTTTTTTTTAATAGATCACTTTTTAAAGCAGCCTCTTGCAGATGCTTGGTGGTTTAATACCTCTTCTGACAGGTGTGCATGCAGTAGTTTCACCTATTTATCAGGTGATTTGAGGCAGATATTAGTCTAAAGACAGCTAGACAGTTTTAGGCATGAAGCATCACAGTATTTCCTGGATATCAACAATAATCACAGTGAGTGGTGCAAATAAACCTTTAACAGCACATCAAACGCCTGTCTAAAGTTATTAGCCTTTGCTCCAATATTACACTGCCCATTTAGTTTCCCTCGGAAGTAACCTTACACATGACACCCTCGAGGATGTCCTAATTCAAGTCCGTTGGGAAATTTAAAACTACAGGAGTCGAAATCAATGTTTTATTTCTGCTACAGTAACCCAACGCCCAAGCTCCTGAGGAAAATTAAAGATGGTGTTACTATTCCCTGCGAGTCCCTCGCACAGTGGCCTAAAATGAGTTGGTGTGCGCAGTGACATGTTGTAAATAGATTACCTCTTATCCAGACAAATAATCCACTCGGAAGATTCCGACGAATGTGAAGAAGTGTGCGCTGCTACCATCTTGCGATCCTCCTCTTGCTGTTGCTGCTGCTGCTGCTGCTGCTGATACTGATGCTGCGGTGGTGTTGGTGGAGGTGGAGAGGGCTGGACCATCAGCAGCACTTCATCTGCCTTCACTCAATCACTGCTGACAATCGATCCTGTCCCTGCTGCTGCTGCTGCTGCTGCTGCTGCTCGGTGCTTACCTGACCAGGAGCTGCACCAACAGTAAAATACAGTAGAGGGTTTGCTCAGAGGGAAACAGCAGCTGTCATGTCTAGGTAAAGTAATGATGCTCAGTTTGATTTGAGAGGAGGGGGAAAAAAGGCAACAGTTTTCTGCAGAGCTCAGTTTAACGAGCGTTTCAAGTTCAGGTCCATGTCCAAGTATCATCACATGGTACTTGGACATGTATACTTAAATATGTGCCAACTGGAGCTACAACGATCATTTCACAGTTAAATACAAATTAAGATAGACTAGGTACATCTTCAAACTAAATCAGTGTAATACAAAAGGTCCAGTGTGTATGATTTAGGACTATTTATTGACATATTATTTGTAATAGAATATAATATTTATTAGTACGTTAGTGTATAATTAGGCTACCTGATAATAACCTGAAAATAAGAATCGTGTTTTCTGTTGTCTTATAATGAGCCCTTTATATCTACAGTGAGTGCGGGTCCTCTTCCATGGCGTCCGCCATGTAGAGCCGCCATTTTTCTGCAGTAGGCCAGAACAGACAAACCAAACCCTGATGTAGATATGGACTCAATTTGGTAGCCAGAGTTGCTGTTGTTGTTGTTGTTGTTGTTATTGTTGTTTTTACGTGTTTGAAAGGTGAGTGTGAGGCGTGGTAGAGTATTCATTTTGTTGCAATCTGCAACTTCACCATTAGGTGCCACTAAATACACACTGGACCTTTAAAGTTACCATGTTTTTCAGAGAAGGTGTAAGAGCAGTAGTTTGTGTTGCTGTTGACACTAAGAGGTGTATCTAATATTTTGTCCACTGTACTTACATCAGTGAGGCTAGACTAAGTAAAAAAAAAAAAAACTTTTTAGTATAACACAATTCAATGAAATAAACCTTCACAGAGGTATGATTTATTGCAGGGCTTCATATGTTGACAAATGAAATAGTTTTAAGAATATGGTGCAATAGAGGTGTGAATTTGTGAATGTTTGTGGGTTAGAATATCTCACCCTGGTGTAAAAATGTTCCACTTGTTAACTAATACAACATAAGTTGTGAAATGATAACAATGATTTTTAACAGTTCATGCAGACAGAGGTGTGACATTAAGCCCACACTGAGCAGCTGCTCCTACCAACTAATCTTTACTCTGCTTTAGTCACAACCTGAAACCATCTCACCCCCACAGCTCACTGATCGTAAACAACGTGACTGGAGGTTGATTTAGTCCAAACCTGAAGAAATGATTGTCTCGTAGCAGCCTTGTGATGTGTTAGAGAAATATCATGTTGCATGACCATGAAGCAGCTGGCAGCTGTCTACAGATGGAGGACATGTGTACATGTGACTTTAAAAAATAGCCTGTCAGCACAATGAGTGCAGGAGATTAACATATTACTGCAAAGAGGACATGGTGGTGACCTTATGGGTAGCCTATAGAGTAACATCCACATTATCATCATGAGGATCCACATATATATACTGTATATATATCCAGGGACATGTAATGAAGAAAATGACATAAACTGTGTCCATGTAGATAATTACATGGCTGCTTTTAGAACTGACTGCAACTGCCTCCTGCAGCACTTTGTATAGACACTGACAGCTTGTCTTCTATCAAAGTGGGAACATTTCCATAATGGCCCTGAGAAAATGACGCTTTGTAATAAGAGGTCACATAATGAAAGGGTCACTGGTCTCTCTCTGTTACCTTGACAACAAACGGCGACAGCGACAGAAGTGACAAGGCTCAGTGGTGTAGCTCTATAATGCCTTCTGATGCCCCTGATGAGATTGTGAAGAAAACTGTTTGAATGCTTCTATTGTTACTTTTTCTTTCTCATCATGTTTTTACTCACTTTTCATCATTTGTGTACAACACAAAAATACCACAAATCAAAAGAACAAAACCAAACATAAAAAATGATACCCCATGGCTTTGAAAAGCTGGACATCCAGCAAAGAGCAAAGTTGACCAAAGTCAAAATGAAAAAGCTTTTTATTTTGAAAGCTTGATTTAGCCTATTAAAGCTCAATCGCTATTTTTTGTTTGTTTGTTTTTGAACAAATCTGAATTACAGTCACATGTTCAATTGAAAAGTTTGACCATAGATAAATAATAAACTATTGGTATGACCCTTACAATTGAAAATATACACCAACTGGCAACTTCATTAGGTACAATCTAATGTGATTCAATACAACAACTAAGCCATAAATTTGAGAGGAGGTACTCATTTAACTATTATGTTTAGTATCGAGGTTGTAGTTTGCACTCGTGTTAAACTGGAGTGCATTAGATTGAGAGGTGTTTCTAAAATTATGGCCGTAAATGAACAGGTCTTGTCTGTACCGTTAATAATAACTTTAGTTGCTGTGTAGTGTCATATGTGACAATTGTGTAAAACTACTGATATGAATGATGAATTGTGCTGGTTTAGTTGCAGAATATATGATACTTTAGGGTTTTAACTGTTTTACCAGAATTATGAGGCACTTCTTGCTCTTCCCATGGCTTTGACAGAGTCTAAATCATACCTGGTTTTTCTTTCTTTCTTTCTTTTTCTGAGGGGATTGTGTGGCAAGTTATTGCTGTTTTTGGCGTTGATCACATTTTTAGGACAAAAATTTAAAAGCATGTATTTCAATATGCCACTAGATGGCAGCATGATCCTTCTAAGGGTAAAAGGTGTAGCATGTCAGGGCAGAATGTGATTTAAACTTCCCATTCGGAGTAAAAAGGGTGAATTATTATGCCTTAAGTATGATTTAAAATATTTATTTGACACTGTAACTAAAGATTTGATTTCCCAGAAATGTTTTGCATATTTTAGTTTATTTTGAAAAAAAAAATCACAGCATCACACATTCTTTTTTTTCTCCTAAAACAAATTTGAGGGCTTTTGACAAAATATCTTAACTATAGGTCCATAAGTTAAGGTTATTTGGTTCCAATAGTCCAAAATAAACATGCTTACATGTTAGGCATGCACATCTTTTCCCTCAGAATGACCATTTACCCTTCCCATCACACAGTCTCCTCCTTTTGTTAAGATAAATAGTTGAGCTGAGCTCAGGACAGGGCATGCACAACTCAAAATACACATTCCTGAAACACTGCATACCACCAACTCACAGCAGCATGCGACCAGTACATAACAACGTGTGAGGATGTCAATATGCACTGCAGTACTTTGTCACTACACCTTTGTTAGTACTTCTCGTGCAGTTCACAAGCCACTGTGGCTCGTTGTTCTGTCAGAGAAACATATTTGCAAGTAGTCTAAATATGCAAACAATCATGGATAGAATTACTGTTCACACTGAAAAACACTGACTGTGGCAATCTTGAAACATTTTCTGTGAGAGGGAAAATGTATCGAGCTTCAGACGTTGTCTCAAAGGTTCCACTGGCTACTCTGACCTGCTCTTCACCTGCTCCTGTTTCCATTTGGTTTGCCTTATTCATTCGATGTTGTTTGAGGGGTTGCTATAGGGACCACTGGCTTGGCTGCGGCGTGCCATGTTACCCCTGGGAGAAAGCCCACTGACTGTGTATATATGGCTTTTCAGATTCACAGTTGCTAGGAGATGATCCAGCGCGCTGGAACACACTGACACATGCCACCCTTATGTGCACACACAGCATAATTTCAGATGCTTATGAGCATTATGGAAAGATATTTGTTACTTCTGGTATGTAGAACTCTTTATGAACTCATTATGAAATGCTGAATGTTCAGGGTCAAGCTTCTATTAAAATGTTTATTCTTGTCTTGAACACTTTGAGCCTTACTTAAAAGAGCAAAGTGCAAATTCCAGAGTCAAAAGACATGATGTTTAAAACAGTGTGTCCATAACTGACTTTACACTCCCACAGCCAAAGGTCAAACGATTTACATAAAACAAAGAAATACTGTACAGAACACCTTAGAAAGCTTTAATGCACAGTGTAACCAAACAGACACTACATAAGTCATGTGAGTGTTTATACAAGGCAGTATTAAACTTGTATCAGATAACCACGTCTCAGAGGAATGTGAGGGCAGATAACTCCAGAGGAAATACCAGAAACGTCCCTTGTATGTTTTAAAACACAAATTTACAACTTTGATATGACGGGCTGGAGTAGCCCAGAATGAGGCAGTATTTTCATAATATGCCTTAAAGGGAATTTAATCATCGAGGGCAAAGGGTAATGATCTATAGAAGAAGAAGAAAAAACTGAGTATTAAGAGTTCAATATTTCATGTTTTATACAATTAAAAATGTAGATGGGATTACACTTTAGGCAACTGAAATGCTCGCATGCTCTCATAAAAATGCCTTCTAAATAGATCACCATCTGCTTAGGCCTCTTGCTGCAGTCTGGTTCATATTTATCAATAATTACTTGCCTATTTGCATTTTTGTAACATTTCTCCTCATGTTTGGTTTCACACATGCCGGCTTAAAGACTGCATGTTCAAACTGAAGTCTTAAAACTTCAAGTTCTTCATCTCGTAAACGTATTAACATTTTCAGGTGATATCAATACAAGAGAAGACCAAAGAACATCTTCTCCCACTTGATCTGAGTTCTAGGTTAGTCGGATTGGATGATATTTTTGCAATGTAGGTTCTCAGCCACCGAGGAAATCTGACTTTACTTCAAGTATCTTTACAGCATCTCTTTATGTTGTGACTCAAGCAGGCACATATTGTGAGTTAACTTCCACAGTGTTGCTCTCTTTGGGGAGGGGACCTGATTTTAAACATGACTGGCAAGTAAAACCTAAATGCTTTGTGTTTTCGGTGTTCTGTAAAATCACTTTAAGAGATATTTTCAGAATAATGAATTAGATATTAAAAGGATAAAACTAGAAAATGTCCCAAAACACTTTGCACACCCAGGATATAAGATTTCTGTAGATGACCTACTTTAATTCAGGTCAAATTTAAGAGTGTTAATACATTAAATGACACATCTGCTGTGACTTGAGAGGTGAGATAGTCCCACGTCGTAATCTGGAATAACACTGGTGACGACAATTCGGCTTGTTCTCTATTGTGTTTGACCTAGCATTGAGAAATCATTATCTGCCTCCTATCTGAATATTTATCTATAATTTTTTGATATATGATATAAAACACTTTGACATGCCTTTGTGTATGAAATGGTCTATATTAATATACTTGCTTTGTCTTATTGTTACTCCGACAGCAGGAGCTCTGGGTCCCCCAATAAGAAGTGACACAGAAAGATGTAGATTTAAGACCATGGGACCTCAGGAGAAGCCCTGCTCCAGTAAGACATAAAGACAATGTGATGCCCAACCTGAGGTTCAGGACACCAGTCCCCTCAAGAGTTCTTAAGATAAATCTGTGGCATCACAAAATGATTAAAGAAGCTTGAAAGTAATACATATAATTCCATATTTCTTTACTAAATTTTCCTCAATTTGTTGCCTTTTGTCTTGTAATATATATTTTATTCTTTCAGTGCCTCTAAAGATTATTGAAACTAAACAATCTCAGAAGGAAAATCACTCCTGTAGGCAATGACCTATGAAGGCTTGTTGACATTATTTCATTTGAGCTGCCAAAAATGGATCCACTCCATTAAGTGTAACTGCAACAGTGTGCCAAGTCATGGCCAGATTAGCCAGTCAGGGAGCACCGGGGCAAATATTTGCTGGTGGGCTCCAGTGGATCATCACCATCCTCTGTTGCCTCCCAGTTCCCATTAAAGCAGAGTGCACACAGAAGATATGTGGCAGCTGCATTAATATGCTTATTAATATGCATAAATGTGCAACTTGCAAACACAATACAAACTTTAATGGTCTTCTAAGTACTCTACAAAGAAGGTAATGAATTTCTGCTAAGCTGGGGGACTATCAAAGACAATATTATTATTATTATTATTATTATTATTATAGTAATGCTTAGCTGGTTGCAAAGAATGACTGTAGTAAAGGATCCTTTAGCTCAGGCTTGGTTTGAGGTGACCGGTTCAAGTCCAACACGGACCACAGTGAACTGCCGAGTTGCCCTTGAGCAAAGTCCCTGCACCCAGCTCCGTGTGCTACGTGGCTGCCCCTAACTCCACCATCTCTCTCTTCATTTGCATATCTATGAGCCCTTTGTATGTGTGTATGTGTGTGTGTGTGTGTGTGTCTGTAGCTGCATTCGGGTCTATGTGTAAAAATTTAAAAGATTAATAATTGATTAACCTTTTACTGTGAACGTTGTACAGCCTGATGTCTGCTGAGTTATATTTGTGTTCTAGGTGTGGATGTCTAGGTGAGCTCTGAGCTCTTTCCCACGCCTTTCTTCTACAACTCCTCATGTCTGTGCACAGTGCGGTGGAGACAGAGGGGTGGAGGAGGAAGGGTTGAGGAGCGGAGGGTTACAGTCCTGGAATGTGGGCGCGCTCCCGTTTCTCTCTCTCTCTCTGTGTTCTCACCGGTCGCGGCGCTCGGGCACAGACAGACTCCTCGTGTGCGCGCCCAGCCCCGAGACACGACAGGTCTGGAAGTGCGAGGAGGAGGAGGAGGAGGAGGCAGGACAACGCTGCTGGAGCGGGGAATGATGGCGGTGAGCAAAAAGAAGGGACAAGTTTGATACTGTAAAAGAAAACCCAACAGGGGCATTGTGGTCGATATTTTTTTCGGCGCCTTACACGATGAAGCAAGTAGGAGGTGAGAGCTGTAAGCAAACTTTTTTCTTTTTGACGTTACGTTTGTGCGTAGAGAGTCCGGAGGTTAACGTTTCCAACGGCTCGTTACTTGAAATGCCACAATGAATTGTTCAGACTGAGGCACCGACGTTCCTGTTGGTCCAGTGAGTTGAACTTTGTTTCGGCTTTTATCTTGTGGTGTAGCGCTACCCACAACAACCACAACTAACGTTTAACCGGTTGAACTAGGCGTAATTAAAAGTTAATATCTGGTTTAAGTTAGTTTAAAAGTTAGCTTAACGTTTGCCAGCACTCATTCGAATCCCACACGTTAGCGTTCCAATTTACGTTCACCTAACGTTAACTTAACGTTCAAACTCACCTTTAGCTTCCACGTATGACGTTATGTGCGTTAGGAATAATGGTGTCTGTCTCCGTGTTAACAGATTTTTACTCTCCGTCTCTCTCTCTTTAGATGACTTCGCCGTGTGAGTGTTTAGTTGAGGAAACAGTGCTCCAAAAAAGAAGCTCCGCCGGACCCATGGCACCGTTTGTATAAAGTTTAAGGGTTAGCAGTTTACCGACATACACGCAAGAGTCTCTCCAAAACCTGGATTTTCTAATCGGGCTGCAGTGGTAAACAAACAAAATGATCAAAGCGGAGAGCAAAGGAGGCGAGAGGACCCTGAGGAGTGCGTCCCCACACAGAAATGCATACAAGTCTGACTTCCACGCCATTAAGTGCTCCTTTGATGGGCCAAAATCCGAAGGCGCCGCCAAATCGTATGCAAATGGGTCCAGTGACACCCGGGAGGACTCCAGAGGGAGACCTTTTGGCACCAGAGTGAACAAGATAAAGAACATATTCCTGCAGATGGATGGTCAGCAACAGGAGTGCCAAGAGGGGAAAGTAACTTTAAAGTCTGAAGTGCCCCAGGTGTCCCCACCAAAGGTGCAGTTCCCAGCCAACACTCACAGAGTTAACTTCAACAGCTCTACGAGCCCAGATTCACAGAATTTAGATAAAACACCCAAGGGAGAAGATGTTGAAATTGACAAAGTGGCTTTGGCAGAGAAGTTTTCTGTGACCAGAAAACTCTTTGAAAGGGGCATCAAAGAGCAGCCGTCAGCTGAAAAACAGTCTTCAAGCAGAGTAGTGACTCGTCTGTCCCTTGGAAGTGCCTCTGATGAGGGGAAGAGCACAAGGAGAGTATCAGGATCCTCCGACGCACTTGAATGTCGACCGGATGAAAAGGCTGATAGTGAGAAAAGATCTGTGTCCAGAGCGTCGCTAAATGCAGGACCTATGTCCAAAAGGTTGGAGAATTATATGGCAGAGAATGACTCGGAAGACAACAACACAGCTGCTGCAAAAGGAGAACGAGTGTCTGCTAAACAACCCAGTACCACTGAACATTTACTGCCTACCTCTCCAACAAGGGACAGCTTACACAAACCTACTTCTCCTGTTAAAGAAGCCACTAACGCTACACCCGTCACTGATGCCACTAAGAAAAATGCACCCCAGACGGCGTGTGTCATAAACAAACCAGCGCCTTTGGGGTCAACTGTTGGGCTTAAACCAACATTCCCAGTTACCAATGCAGCATACAAATCTGTTTCTCCGACAACTGATGCCACTAACAAACCCATCTCACCAGAGCATACAACCCCAGTTAGCCATGGCTACAAACGCTCCTCATCATCCAGTGATGGATTTAGTAGGACATCTGGTGGTGGGGATGAAGCCAAACCACAAAGTCCGCCCCCAAGGGATGTGAAGAAGCCTCTTCCATCAGCTGGTGGTTTTCAAAACACCAACAAGGCTAAATACCCTGAAAAAGGCAGCAGTAATGATGGAGCAGTACACAGTCCTACCGGGGTTAAGCCAGCCAGCCAGACCTCATCACTGGACTCCAGGGGGGTGGGCATGGTACGGGCAGAGCTGGTAGTGGTTCAGAATGAGTCCTCAGAGAGTGAAGAGAATGAGGATGAGAATGTTGAAGATAATGTGTTTCAGGAGCAGAAGGTGCAAAGCACCAAATACCAACCAACAGACCTGAAAAGATCCTTTGCACCAGAAAAACTGAACTGTAATCCTGCACATCATGTCTTAGCAAGGGATGTTGCAAAAGAGACACAAAGGATAGCAGAGACTGTGGGTGAAGGTAGAGTCCTGGAGGACAACGGGGGATTTGGGTTGAAGGAGGAGAAAAGGGAAGACCGTTTAGTTCTGAGTCAAGATGGAGATACTAATTGTGATGAAGATGACGAGGGAGCAGAGGAGGAAAGTGAGCTGGAGGAGCAGGTGGATAGAGCCTCACCGGTAGTGTACGGCATTGAGAATGCAGCATTTGTGGATGACAGAGATGTAGACCAGGTCCTCAGGGAAGAGGAGGAAGAAGATGACGATGAGGAAGATCAAATGTATAGGGAGTATGACGACTGTTATGAGGCCCCCGGTCTGTCGGATGAGGAGGAGCCTCCCTTAAAGAGGAAAATCAAATTCTCCACAGACCCCATTCTGGTGAGTATTACGTGTGCTGCTGTGTACTTCTGAACTGTTGCTGCTCAACCAAAGCACTTAAAAACATATTGCACATAACAGCACAGTCATAAACCGCTACCTCACTGATTCAGCAGCTGTCTGACCTAGGTGTTTCCCTGTAGACACAAGACAAATTAGTGGAGGCTGAGAATGAATGCTTTTGTCGGGCTCGTTGACGTCGCAGCTGCTGCACCATATCATCAGACAAGCTTTGTCACAGATCTGAAAACTAAACTATATTTTATTTAATTGTAGTGACCAGGCAGGCAGGTAATGTGACAACCTAATCTCCTAGTGCGTTCATCCTGCAAGTGATCAGGAGAGAGGGCAGAATTTTGGGTACATGAGGTAGCAGCGTTGTTTGTGGTATTTTTGGAAATATTGTTGACATTGCATAAGGTCCACAGCTGAAGGAGGGCAGCAGTGAGGTAGAGACATGTGAAACTTTAGACTGTAGGATAAAAAAACATCACGGGCACCCCTGAGTCACTGCGCTGCATGGGTATTTTTACTCATGTAGAGTGGTTCCCCCTCTGTTTGTGAATCATGTGTTGTACTCATGAGGGACTTTTCACTTCTCTCCAGCATGGATGTGAGGAATTCAGGGATTATACTCTCCCATATGATATATTTTACAGACCACAGCTGAATTATCTTATTACTTCCAGGGGGAATTCCTAATTTTAACGATCTCTTAATTTATAGGGATATGAAATTTTTGTGAGAAGCAGAGAGGAACATTCTGTTTTCTTTCTTTTCTGTGAATGTTTTTTAGCATTGAGACGTCTAATATGTCTTCATTCAAGATAGAAGTCAAACATTTGGGTTTGTAGGGTTGGGTGATTGATAGAATATTACAATATTTTGGACAGGTTATGAATAGGTCTATCCTCTCTTGAACAGTCAAATAACTTTAAAATGTCATGAACAATGCAGCCTTCAAGACCTGGAAAAGACAGTATTATATTGCAATTTTACTGCAACAAAAATATCTTTAGTCTCATATCATGAGAAGAATATTATACGTATATCTTGCAGCTTTACAGTTTGTACTCCACACAGGTTTTCCAGCTGGCGTAATCTCTTTTGGTATTGCCACACACCATGTGTTGTAAACACTGCCAGTGGGTGTTTAAAGGGTGTGGTGGAAGTGTAGGTGATATCCTCTGCCATAGATATTCCACCGTCACCATATCTACAACAACATTTTTCCAAAGCGGGGAAAAACAAATCACTCAATTGCATCCCGCATAGTTTGTGAACAGCTCAGTGTTTATCCAGGCCTTAAAATGCACTGTTATCTCAGGGTGTGGACCCCCTCCCCAGCCCAGTCATCCTGGCAGGGGGTCCTGGGAGAGGGGACCAGAAGCTGACCTGAAGAGGAGGGGGACGCAAACAACAGCAGTGCCTCCTCTTCCCAAAAACACAGCTTTGTAGTTCACAACAATATGCTAGACTGTGTCCCATCAGGTCACATATAGCTCATAACAGCTGTGAGTGAAAACGTTATGCAAAAAAGAAACTGACACAAGGTCGTAGTTGTTAATACGTGAGCTTATATCAATGGCTGACTGAAAGATAGTAGCTGTGTCCAAAGTTTTCATACTGCACACTAAATAATATGGCAAGTTAGTTGTGAAAAGGAATGGAATATAGAGCTGCAACCAACATCAATATTTTCAAAATCAGTCATCTGCCATTTTTTCCTCAATTAACTGATGATGATTTGGTCTATATAATATCAGAAAATTTCATTACCATACCCTAAAGGCTAAGGAAATGTCTTCATATTGTTTGCTTTGTCCAACCAACAATACAAAACCCAAAGATATTAAATTTTTATCACATAAGACAAAGAAAAGTGCCAAAGTGTCACAGTTGAGAAGCTAGAACTAGGTAATGTTCAACATGTCATGTATGCTTCAAGTAACCTAAACAATAAAACTCAATTCAATATAAATTATAGGACTTAAGTTACTATGTATGAGGATTCGAACACAGCACTTCCCCCCCCCCCAGTCCCTATACTGTTTGCTGAGAGAGCACCTATAATGATGCCCAGGGCAAAGTAAAAGATGCAAAACAGAACAAATGTGAGGTGAAGTAGCAAGTTAAAAAATGTCCAAGCATTCTTTTCCAATTAATTTTGTATGAATGGGTACATGCAGTGGTCAGCATGGAAAAAAGAAGAGATTTGTCAAAACAATGACATGTGCATGGATTAAAACCACGGGGTCAAGGTTATGTGGTATGCATGTTAGCCAATTAAGTCACACAAATGTCCTCTGGCCAACGTTTTTTACCTGGCTAACAAAAGCCTCCCACTAGCACTGCGTCATTCTCCACAGTCTGCTAGTCAGAGCTGGCACTGGGATCGAGCACACTTGAGTTGTAGCTAACTAGAAGAGAGGAAGTGCTTTGTGCTCCTGGCTCACAACAGGATTAGATCCCAACGTAACCCGAGTCATCTTGACAAAGGAGGTGTCCTGTGTGGAAGAAAGGTCGTCTTTGTGAAGAAAAGGAGACGTCCAGTTTCAACATGTATCACTCTTATCAGGGTTGAAAAACAAGCTTGATTGAAGAGGGCTTTCTGAGGCGGTTAAGATCCCTGCACCTTGATTTGATGATTCCTAAAAATGAAAGTCTCATGTCAAGCCAAATATTGTATATTTATGGTTGCTAAACACATATAATGTGATGAAAATACTCACTGTGCATTATGGGGAAGGAAAGTGGCTAAAATAACTGCATGGTGTAGCACTGCAATTATTCTATAGTATGATCTGTGAGAAGATTCTTCTGCATCGACGGTAACACAGTCACACTTTAGTAGGCCATTGAAATGCTGCATTCCCATTGCTGCTGTGTCAGTATATAAGTTTGCTATACCCTCTGGCTGCATGTGCAGTATAAATACTACACCACAGCTTTAAATTATATCTTTGGTCTTGGTGTGGAGGTTATTTCCTGGTTATCTGCATCGGCATGTTCTTATCCGGAGGAACTTATAAACTTCATATCACTTTGGTTTGGCAGGTCACATACTGCTAGAATTCACTTTCATGGTGGCTATAGTTTGGCAACAAGCCAAAAGTTATTGAATGATTAACGATCCCTGCTGTAGGTGTGTTATCTGCTTGGGGACAAAGACTGCAGTCATTTTCAGGGTAGCCATGTGGGATCTCAGGAGAGATTGTCTTCGGTTTTGTGTGACATGGTGCATTTTAGGACATTTGGAAGAGGAGTCAAAAAAAACAGTCAAAATGTCTGAAACTGTGATCTGCACCTGTCGCTGTGATCCACCCCTACAGAGTCACAGGAAGTACCACCAGCAGTCATTGGTCAAGTGAACACATTGTCCCTTCTTGAACACACAGGGTGTGGTAAAGGATTGTTCAGTTGACTGTAACTGATAGAATTCAACAGTTTTCCTTTTGTTGGCATTGCAGATTATTACACTGGGCACACTGTTCACAGTTCAAGCATGTGTGTCATTTTGTGAATTTGGCTCCCTGTGTGTCTGCCGTAAACTTTGTTCAGCGTCTGTCTGTAGACATTTCTCCTGTGTCAGGTAGAGTACAGCTTGTAGACATTAACGTTGAGCCAGATAACATGAGATTCATGCTTGCCCTGAATGTGCATTGTGCCGAGCCAGGGGGTTTGTCATTCTATATAAGGGTGGAAATCCTAGAGTTGTAATAATAATAATAATAACAATAACAAATAATAATTCATTTTATTTAAAAGCACTTTTCAAGACACTCAGAGACACTTCCACTGTACATTGTCCACTGTGCTCCTGCCACTAAGTTCCACTTTTTTTTGGTTCTGTCAACGTAACTTTATAAACTATGTACCATAATCGATTTCAGGTATTAGTGAATTTAATTCCGAATCATAGACTACAAATCACAATAAGAGGGTAAGAATGAATCTTTCCCCCAGCCCTATTCTTTATATAGAGCTGGAAAGTTACAGCCGGACAGAATCCTCTGCCCTTCTGTCTGTGTTTTATGTGATTTAGTGAAAAGCAAAAGGAGCATGCTCCATATCCTCTGGCCTCTGTCGCCAACCCATCCCATAGTGTTATGCTTTCCATTTCCTAAATGAGATGGGTCTTCTGCTGGCCAGAGGAATGTGTCTGACTAGACTCCACCCTCATCCCAACCAGCAGACAAGCCCTCCCCTTGTAGGATCCGAGTTTCCTCCAGCCACCTGGGCAAGTGTGCGACTATCCGACGGAACGGGGCAGAATACTAATGCAGTCAGCTCAATGCTGTTCATTAAACAACTTGGCGTGGGTTGAGTCTTGGGCTGTGATTGTGATTGCCTTAAACGCTTTCATTATGTGATTACAGACAAACACATCAGTGGATGCTGTGTGTTTTCACTGAACGTTAACAGTAATTGTGTGTTAAAGATTTCAGCAGCCACTGTAGGACAAAAGTAGCTTTTGTGGGCCATTTATAAACAAACCTGTTCAACCTGTTTGCGCTTGCGGTCCTTTGGAAATTTGAGTCTATTATGGCTCTTCACAGACTCCACCTCTTTCTGCTGTAGGTCATAAATTCACACTTGAAACGTAAACATCAGTTACCGTCAATCAGTGTGAGCTTCACAAAGTGTTGATAATTCCACAGGCATACATAAAGGAAGTGCTATATATATATTTTGCTCTTTCTCCTGGTGTGTTTACATAAGATGTAAAAGCTGGGCCCCATGCTTTCTTCCCTAATTACTTCATGATCTGCGCCAGGCAGCCACCCCTGTCCCGGCTCGCTCTCACAGCGTGTTTTGATTTGTTGTCTTTTTGTAGGCCCGCTTATAGTACAAGTTCCAATCCAATCCGGTGGTCAGCCCTCGTTTCGCATTGGCAAGAAATTTCTCTGGTTTGCCTTTCCTCGCAGCTGCTGACTCATTTCCCACATTGGTATTATGTTGTGGGGAGGGGAATGATGGTAAAGGTTTCAGTTTGGGTGTGGGCGTGTGTACATCTGTGCGTGTAAGCACATGTAAGAGAGGGCAGACCTCTGCAGTTGTTGAAGATGGATGAAAAGGCCACACATACTGCTGAGAGCTAGAGTTTGGGAGTAAAACAAGAAAAATATGACAATGATATAACAGTCTGTTGACCCACATGACAACCTCAGTGACCGCAGATATAATTTAGAGAAAGAAATTGGGATTACAAAAACATGTTTGATATCTTGTTCTGCATAAGCTTGTTAGTTCTTCTTTCGTCTCTCATTCTTGTTGGAGTCAGTCTGCCTGATCAACAGTTGAGTGTTTTGGTTTTAGCTGATGGTACATTGAGCCTGTGCTGAACAATAAAGGAAAACTGTGTTTTGTCTGCTAATTGGAGACAGTGATAATGTGAGCTGTGTGTATAGCTGGTTTGTGAGGGAAAGGCTAATAAAGAGACTGATTTCTGTCTTCCTTGCAGAGAAAACAGCAGTTGAGTGATTAGGTTTCAGTAAAGAAACGAACATTGTCCGAAAAAGGCCCAGGAGTCCATGGCAACAGGAAAGTCAGACATGGGAGTCAGGGGGGAGAGATAGAGGGGAGAAGCTATCTGAATTGCTGTTGCTCAGCTATGTGAGAGCCAATGATGCATTGGTGCTCCCTATATTCTATTAGCCTACATTTTCAACCCGTAATTACTAAAGTCTCCAAAGTCTAAACTAAAAAGCATCTTTCATCCTTAATGAAATTTCTGTCTGCTCTAGTTCTGTGAATCCTTTTTTAACTGTCTAAATTAGAAGTTGATAAGCTTTGTCTGTCCTATATATAGAAGCACTTTCAAGCTTGTTGTTCAGAGACATGCAGAATTGGTTTAATGATGCAAGTGGGGGGAAAAAACATCTTGAGTAACCTGTTGGTTATCTTAAAAAAAACTGTTCAGTGCTATGTTGCGTTTGTATAATGTAGATGCACAATATATGGGTCATAGATTAAACCTATGGGAATAAGTTTGTTCAAGTATAAAAAGAAGGGAGGAGGAGGAGGAGGAGGAGGAGGAGTAAGAGGTTGGTGGAGGATCGAGGCCCCATGAATAGCATTCCTGCCTGTACCACAGAGCTGCAGTAGTGAGCATAATCTTCAAGTCTCTAATCTTTTGGTCATTTGGTTAGTGAGGCTACAGAAGAGAAGTACCTGCAAATGTCACAGATCAGGACTTGTTGTTTCCAAGATAACACAGTACGCTTGCACTTGGACAAATGTGCATGAAAATCAGCACAATGTTGTGCAACGGAAATAGTCGTAGTAATTCATTTTGATGAATTGAACACAGAGATCAGTGAGTTATCCTTGAAGCTTACTATCTGCGCTGCTTTGGGCTGCGTCCAAAGGCTACACAGTGAGAAGACGGAAAGACAGAGGGAGAATGGGATTGGGGCTTGTGGTTGGTTCTTCAAGTCTTGACACGCTGCAGGATCTACTGTAGACCTCAGACACTGTTGTCCAGAGTGGAAATGTTTACGTGATTACATCATACATCCTCATAGAAAACGTCTCCATCAATCCTTTAATACTGCAGCCCTGCTCCTTTTTTATTTTGTAATTTATTGTAGGATTTGTAATTATTTCTGTTGGTGTTAGTTTTTTGTTGTGTTTACTGCAGCCTGGATTTGTACTCTCTATGTAATGGGAGCAGCATCTGAGTACATCACAGGGATTACTGTCTTTCAGATATCCAAGGTTGCTACACACCACATGACAGCTCAGTGTTTCTAAGTAAGCCCATTTATTGTGTTTTGGTGTTCACTAAGACTATATACATTTAGTCTTACTGATTTAAATAGCCTCTAATAACATGCTGCTAGTTATACAAACAAGGTGGAATAACCTCAAAAAAGTAAAACAAATATCAGTTTGTGACCAAGTAAATTTTATTGTTGAAAGTCCAGTATACCTGGGTATTAATTCAGGCAAAATATCTAATAAAATCCTAGAAACTAAAATAGACTGCTTCCAACTCAAGGTTTTGCAGATGATTTTGTCAAGCTTGTGAGCATTTGCATGCCTTGACGTGTGCATGTTTCCGTGTGGTTCTTGCTCTTCCAAGAACCACTTTATCCCAGCTCACTAATTTGCTTACTTAACTTGATCATTCAAAAAAAAAAGAATGACAGAAATTTTGTTCCTAGAAACTATCAAAACGTTAAAATGTTGAAGATCAAAATTGACATAAGATTCAAGACTAGGATACCCCCTGGTGGCCTGAGCTCACAGTCCAGACAGCCCGGCTAATAAACTGAGCTAACATTAGCTAACAGCCGCTACTGCTTGCAGCAGTTTACTTTACTGTCCATCAGGAAACTGTAAATCACCAAGAGCTGAGGTGGAGGACATCAGAGGGAAAACCAGAAAAAATCATAGCCCTAAAATATGATCCAGTTTCACCAAAATAAGTGAATCTTTTGCCATTGTGTGACTTAGTGCCATAAAGCATTATGTACTACAGGTGATTGTACCCAGAGCACAAAGTTACATAGTGCAGAAACAGTTGAACAACAATTGAAGGGCATGAAGCTCAGCAAAAGTTCAATAGGAAGACTACAGCTCATACTTTATTCTGTTTTTCCTCTCTGTTTAATTCTCAGGCAGAAACTCTCTCTGTTTTGCTCTGCCTCATTAGTGAGTGTGCTATTCAGTGAAACTGCAGTTTCCCTTTGACAGTGGAGCCAAATTATCAGTGTGCTCGTTATTAACTCAGTCAGATGGTCACAGCATCCTGCCACCATCACCACCAGTATCATCGTGACGCCATCCAGATTAAGACTAATGATGACCAAGGAGGGGTTTTATATTACCGACCCACTGTCGGGTTCATCCACATAATCAGGCATTAGCCCCAGATGGAGTCTGCTCAGCTCTAATCTACTTTTTATCAACAATGCTTTATACCTATGTATACTAGTCTCTCATATCTGAACTTTCTGGATCTTCCTCCATCTCCTTGTTCTGTTAGGATCATGCCAAGTCAGGTTTATTTTACTCAGACTTGTAAATCAGCGATCATGCAGACATTGTAACATTAGTCAGAATGTGCTTGGAAATCTCAGTTGGCCTCGATGGCATGAAGAGAATTTGCAAAACCTTGCAGTGCTGATAACTACAGCTCCAACAACTGGCAAATTTTAAAGGACCAAATTTTTCTTAGTATTAGTCATTTGGAGATGCCACTTTGGGCTCTGGGAAACTGCTTTTTTATTGAAAATATTAATCAAGAGAATCATTACATTGCAATAATAACAGACAATTATGCTGAATATTGTACTGCACACTTAAATGTGACCCTGGGAGTGTTTCTAAGAGTGGATTTCGAATTATCATTTCTGCTTGCATCTGTGGTATTCAATGTAAATAGCACAGTGTGTTGTTGAATCTAGTAATAACCCTTAAGGTTGAGTTTTATTTTTATATCGCTCTTTATTTGATTTCTTTTTACTGTGCCGATGACAACACTTGTCGCCTCCGAACAATGATCTTTGCTACATCCACTGCTTAGCTCTCCCCAGCTGTGCCCTACTTTCCATGCAGCTCATGTTCTGCTTTATAATTCCAACCAGAAAACTGCCTCTGGGACAAATCCAGCACTTTGCGAGGCCTGCCTGCAAAGTTCACAACTTCTTAAAACTCAGAAGAAAGTCGTGGAGTATGTCTTGGGAATGCGTCTTCTGCTTCAGTATCTCTGACACTTGATTTACATCTGTTCAAAAATGTGATGAAGATGGGTTGAAGAAACTGTTAGATAAAGATTATTTGGCTACATAATCTCTGTCAGATACCATTGTGAAAACAATGGCCACAGTTGATGAAGTTGTGAATTTTGTTGTCATTGGTCCAAATCATCATCAAAGAGCTCGGCAGTCCCTCAGCAGCTGTTACAGCACGCTTCAGTTGTGCACTGGTGCCATAATTTCCCCAGTAAAGGTCCAAAGTATGAGCGTAATTCACCCTCCCCATGCATTTTCTCTCAAATGAAGAATGTGTCCTTGTTCGGCCTGCCAAGATAAATCTGAATTACTCCAAACTGGAAATATCTGCACAGATTGCATAGATACATCAACATTAATCTGTCTGATGGTTAACTACTTGGTAAGGACCTGTAGGGTGGTGTATTGAAGCTGTGCACTTGTTATGCTCACCAACGCAGGTCTTCAGTACCTTCTCCAATGAGGAATATGATCGGCGCAACGATGACGTGGATCCAGTTGCAGCATCTGCAGAGTATGAGCTGGAGAAGAGAGTGGAGAAGATGGATGTGTTCCCTGTGGAGATTGAGAAAGGTGAGTTCAGTAACAAAGGAAAGTACATTTCAGATGTGTCACAAGCAACCAGTGAGAAACATTTATCTGCATTCGATGCACAGCCACACAAAGGCACACAGTAATGGCTTTTTTTGTGTGTTTTAACAATTTAGGGTTGTGACCTTGGTTCCAATTTTAAATTAGGAATATTTAGGTTGACAAATGCTATTAAATGGCTGGTCTACTTAAACATGAAAGCAGTTTCTAAGTTCGACAACGCGCACAGTTAATGATCTTGTACATAATCTTTGAGCCTGAAGGACATAAACGTGAAATTGAGCCTACTTGCTGTTCTTTCTACCCACCCTTTAAAATCCTCATAATTCCTCTGCATTTTAGGAGACAATGGACTTGGCATCAGTATCATAGGAATGGGAGTGGGAGCTGACCAGGGTCTGGAAAAGCTTGGCATTTTTGTGAAAACCATAACAGAGCGAGGAGCAGCTGAGAACGATGGACGGTGAGTTGAAACACTGAAACAGTCTTTGCAAACTTCACATTTAAGTTACAAAAATCGTAATGTTTTGTCTCCAACCAGAAACATAGCACGCACTCACTGTACGCTAAGGCACTACATCAGTTTTTAAGCATTCGAGGAATTGCTCATCCCCCCCGGGGCCCAGCGACATACAAGACACAAACAGCCGGGTTTATTAATAACTGCCTGAGGAAGCTAAAGAAAATAGTCTCACTGCATCTGTTTTCCAGACATTTTTAGATTTGGTATATTGCCAGATGAATTGAGGCTACTGTATTTTTTATCTTTGCCACTATGCTGAAAGCGGTGCATCAGTGTGTAAATGCTTTGAAAACCTCTCTTTGTAATTACTGTCATCTGTATCTCTAGTATACAGGTGAATGACCAGATAGTGGAGGTGGATGGCATCAGTCTCGTGGGCGTCACCCAACTGTTTGCTGCTACAGTCCTGAAGAACACTAAAGGCACAGTGAGGTAAGCTCAAGTCCATTTCCTTGACCGATAAAAATAACTTTATTGAAAAGATATTGTTGGTGACGTGACTGAGCTTATCACTTGTAAACAGATGAGTCTGTTTATTTCAGTCCATGTTTTTCTTTTACTGAAAGAGGCAGTGTATCGTATGTAAATTATTTTTCATATGGAAATGAAAAGCCAACGTAAGGGATTAGGCTTAAACTGCCTCATCCATGAAACATGTAAATTATTCCTTTATATGGCACACTAATAAGTGCATCCTAAAAAAAACAGGTTCCTGATTGGACGAGAGAAGCCAGGGACGCAAAGCGAGGTAGCCCGCCTCATAAGCGAGACACTAGAGCAGGAAAAGAACCAACAGCAACACCAACACCACTTGGATGACCCTTATGAACACTCTACAGAGGAGGTGAGTCTCATCCAGGGAGCATCTGCCTTTACATGCCTGTATGAATAAAGTACAAATCATGTGTGACATACAAGGAGTACTGTACTGTGCAACAGTGTAACCTTGTATCCGGTTTACTTACGCTGAATGACAGACATGTTGTAAGACGTCCATCTTTTTCAGGTTTTCAGCCACTTCCATTTATGGATATCGAAGTGAGTGCTATTTACAAATCTGAAACTTACAGTCTCACTTTACAGTAACTCTTCATTAGCCCCTTTGCCACGCCCAGTCCAATCCCACTCAGCTCGAGCAGGAGCAGGCGGCAGCTGGCTGTGAGTAAGCCATGTGTCACCATTCTGCTGGGCTAGAAGCTGTTCATTCTACCACTGCCCGTCTGCCAGAGTTGTGAAATGTTTGCTTTCTGAAGTTCAAGCTGCCACAAGCCCCTGTTTTTACGACAGAGAGACTAGGGCAGAGAATTGTGGGATTTACTGGAAGAGCCTAAGTGAGTGGACGGTGTTCAAGTGGCTCTGTGGTTATGCAAAGCATGTCGAATGTGTGTGTAGGTGTGTTGATAGGCTTATTTTTCGTTGAGAATATTGCTGATGTTAGTGTGCTGCAGACAAACTCTGCATCCCTGTGAACCAGGCAACCAGTGTTTGGTTACAATGCTACAATGTTCCCTTCAGACTGTGGTTAGCTGTGCTACTGGGAGTGTTGTTGACACGCGCTGAGCATGTTCCTGGGCATTTAGGGTGTGTTGGTATTTGCAAAATGTGATGCAACGTGTGATGTCATATTTCAGGAGGAGCGCTATGAGGAGGAGGACGGAGTGGATGAGCGGATTCTGGGCTCTAATTTCTCTCCAGGGCGAAACGCAGAGGTGTTTGAGCTGCCTGATTCAGAGGCTTTGTTTATGCCGACCAACATGGACAGCTCCCAGATGGCCTTCAAGTTCAAAGAGGTATCACCCACACCATAATTAAGTCTTATGTGATTTTAAATGTGTCAAAAATTCAGAATTCTGTTTAGACAACCAAATATTATTCATAACTTAAAGAAATGGGTGTAACCAAATCTTTTATTTTCCTATTCTTCATCCCTAGCTGCAGCTCAAACACAGCATTGCCACAGCTGAAATAAACCAACTGAAGGAACAGGTATGACAGAGATGATATTAACATTTTCTTTAAGATATTCACATAACAAGATAAAATAAATGTACAATGTACAAAACAGAAACTTTCATGAACTTTTCTGAAGTTTCATCCGTGAGTTATTATACTGTGTATGTGGGTCCTCTTATTTTTTTCAGAATGGTGATTTCTTAGCAGCCTTTTTTGCGTCAGTGTGACCCAGTTCTTTTAAATCACTATTTAATACAACAAGTAACACACAGACTGTATTAGGCCAGTGGCCTGACTGCTAAAAAAAATTCAATTTAACCAACCAAAATAACACCTTCTCTGTACAGTTAAGGACATCCGAGGAGGACAAAGCATTGTGGGAAGCCAGGGAGTCTGCATTGGAGCAAAAGATTGAGGATAACAACGACAAAATCCTGAAGTTGGAGAGTTACTGGCTGGAAGCCCAGGAGCTGTGTAAGAGTGTGAATGAACAATTAGCTGAGACTCAGACCCAGTATGAGACCCTGGACAAGAAGTACAACAAGGCCAAGAAACTGCTCAAGGACTACCAGCAGAAGTGAGTTTGTCTTGAGTTACACAACACTTCACTGCTGAAGGGGTCAATACTGTTGGAGTATTGGAGTTTACCCAAGTTATTGAATTCATATAACATATTTAAAACAACAGATCAGGAATTATTGTGGCTTAAAAATACAATAAGCAATCCTGCAATTAAAATAACATTTGTTTAGCCAGTATGTGAAGAAAATGCATGTAAAAGAGAAGACCTGATCAGGACAAATGACACTGTGTCTGTCATCACAAAAAACATTTGGTCATATATTCCTGGTGTATAATGTAGTGTGGTGAATAATCTGCATGGATTGACATCATTAATTGGAAGTTTTTTATTTTGTGATTTGGGTGAACTGGCCCTTTAATTCACACGGCTCATGGGAGGGTGTTAAGATGCGCGGTTGTATGAATCTTTCCAATATAGAACTTGTTCTCTCTGTCTTTACAATGCCAATGTATTTTTCAGTTTACACTCTGTTTTTTTCACCTAACAGCAACAACTGATGTTGTTAAGCAAAGTTTATAAGCTCCAATTTTACATTTTGTGATTTTTGTAAGGACAATATCTGTAGGGCAAATTCAGTGGTTTATAGATAATCACATAAAATGGAGAAAACTTTAAAAGCTAAAGACTGATAGGAAACCACATTTTCTTGTTTTCTCCCCAGAGAGATAGACTTTGTGAAGAAAGAGGAGGAGCTGAAGAAAGTTCTGGATGAAAAGGACAAGTGGTACAAGGAGCAGCTGGAGAGTTTGCAGAACAGGGTAAGACCCCAGCTCGAAAGAAAATGCTTATACAGCACAGCAGAGCTGCTAGAGACACTGAAATGAGCCTTGTTGTTTTGTCCACAGTTGGCTGCCCTGGAGTCCAGAAATGCCTCCGTTGTAGACCGTCAGACTGGTCAAGACTCAGCAGCAGATAAAAGATTAAGCGGCCAGGACACAATCACCAACACACAATCTGTTGACTCACTACTAGGTACAAAGGTTTACTGGAGTTTAATTGAGTTTTAAAAGGAAGTTTACGTCATAGTTTTATTGTGTGATCTGTAAAACATTCACAAGTGCAATTCATCAACTCCAGTAACCCTGGTAAATAATTAAAAAGAGCACAGTGTCTTATTTATTCTGTGTACTTATGTGGTATGTTTGTTTTTTTTTTCTCTTGTGTAGAAAAAGACTGGAGTGAGTTTGTTCCTGAGACAGAGCGTCTGGACACCAGTGCACACAGAGCAAAAGGCCTGCTGGCTCAGAAAGCCAAACGTCAGCCTCCATCACGCAGCAAACTGAAGGAGAGCCTCGCAGTGACTTCAAGTCACTCTCAGGTCAGCCAACAGCACACATAGTGATTCATCGCTTAATCTGCTGGAAACTAAAGTCCTGTGTTGTATTAGCATATAATCAGATTTAAGAGTCAGCCTCTTGAGGCTAGATGTATTCAAATGAAACATGAAACCTCATTATCATTAAGGCATGTTCGCACTATCTTGAGGGTGAAATGACAAGTTATAAAACACAGAAGAAGAGAGAACTTGTTAACTTGAAACACATTTAACTTTGTTTACATGAGCTGACTAATCACAGTGAACAATGTGGGATTCATGTCCAAGTAAAAAAACCAACCAAAACCAACCAAAGTTAGATACTCACAGCTGCTCTACAATAAAATAAAAAATAGGGCTTTGCCTTTTATAATGAAGCATCAAGAAATGTTTGAGAAATTAAAAGTAATTCTAATAACTCCTGGAGTAAGTAAAGTATTTTTCCAGCCTCATTTTAGTTTGACTGTAGTGTGACAGGTGTTTCATGTACAGTGTGTGCGTACATAACTGAGCCAATCAGAGTTGAGGAGCTGTGCCTTCTGTTATATAAATAGCTCCGATCCCCTCTTCCTTGTATTGTCCTTGTAAATAATTAGTTTTGGGCCCCACAGGAAACTGAAGAAGAGGAGGATCAGGAGGAGCAGGAGTCTCCCAGGAGGAGACGGTCCATGCAGGAGAGCCTGTCCCTCCCGGTGCCCGTCTGCTACCCTGGGAATGGACAGAAAGATGATTCAGCAGAGAGCAAAGATGGATCCAAGAGTAAGGCAGAGCTGTCCAGCAGCCCGTCTCTGTCAGCATCACTGGGAGACAGCATTGAAAGCAGCGGGAGTCCTTCTCTGTCCCCTCCAAAAGACACCCCGTCACCACATTCCCCCTCCGGCGTGACGCGCAATGTCAAGAAGCGGGAGTCCAAAAGTAAAAGCAAAGAGCTCAAAGGTATGCAGGAGCAAAATGTGATGGCTGCAATACAAACACTTTCTGCTGCATCGTTACTGAGCCCGATTATTGTTTCATTTCAGAGGAGCTTAATGAGGCCTCACCCACAGGAAAACCTAAAAGACGATTTCCAGACTTTGGGTAAGAGTCCATAGTGATCGCTGTCATTCATTTCCAAGTCACGATCATTTGTTTACTAACTAAAATAATGTTACTGATCATCAACAGAGGACTTAGGAAGTCAGGTGGAAAAGGAAAAAAACATGACAAGGAGGCGATGAGAGCGTCTTTGGACAGCAGGTATGTTATATTCAACTTGATTTATAACAAAGGTGACAAATATTCCAGATGTCTGTTGAGTTTTTTTTTTTGTTTTGTTTTTAATGCAACACATCATGTATTAAGCTATCACGTGTGAATCAGAGTGTGGATAACCATATCTTCCTCTTTCTTCAATGCCTAGGGGATCAGCAGAGTTGCTGGAGGAGTCTGGAGGGAACCTGTCTCCTGCAGAATCAATGACCTCCATCCCGACGTGTATGCCCTTCTCCTGGTTTGGAGACAAGGAGAGGGAAAGAGACAGAGAGCCGTCGTCCTCCAGCAGCAGCCTGCCGTACACTGCAACTGAGACCAGCAGTGAGCAAAGCCAGGATCGCAAGAATAAAGTATGTAACTTGACATGAAGATAAACATTGAACAAGAAGAGTATCCAGCACAGCGTTAATGAAATATTAGTTATATTTCATTTCATATATCTCATTCTGCAGTATTAAATAACATCAGTGGGGTCAAGAACTCAATCTGTCTCAGTCATTCTCTTGGCCAGCTGTGAGACATTTACTGTCTCTTCTCCATTGTCATATGATAATATATTCTTGTCTTCTTCGAAGGGGTAAAACTAGTAGACACATATTGGCCTTATGTTTCTAGACACGTGTCTTCATTGAACAGCTCTCCAGTTAAGCTACAGCACGCAAAGGCTGCAGTAACTGGATCCGTATGTTAGCCGATTTGGTGGCTTTTCAATGACTTTGCAAGTAGTGACACATCAAACGCATCCAGCGAAACGCCCGGCTAACTGTCGCACAGGCTGCGGCTGGGCTTGTGTTCCCACACTGCTGTTTAATGAGTTCAAGACAGGCTGGACCAAGAAGACATGAATACTAAGAGAGCAGTTTGGAGTTTGTTGCTGTGTGCAATATGGTAGTTTTTAATCAGTGCTGCGCTGTCTGGACATTTCTCTCACTATACCGTGTTTCCTTTAAACAGACAAATCTCTCCTGGTCCTCTTTATTCAGTCGCTCATTAGATTTGGTACAGTATACACATTTATGTTTTTACTCTTGATCTTAGACGACACGGTAGAGCGATACTAACAAATGTAGCTCTGCGATTTGTAATTTCTCACCTCAACTTATCCAATGAGTAATTCACTGCTGCTTTCATAGTGGGTATGTGGTAGTGTTATAAGAAACGTATGTTATCTGATGTTACTTGTATCCACATTCACAGAGCCTTGTGGCTTCTATTAGAGGAAACGGATCAAGCCAAAAGTAGTTTCTCAGGCTCGTTAGCACCAGCTAATATGAAGTTTGTTCGGTGATTTGTGTGTAAAGTCGACATTAACTTTTACGTTGTAACTAACTCGTATTGTGCGACCTGTAATCCTCACACTACTCTGTATGAACTTGTACATAGCTGGTGCACCAGCCTGCAGATGTGAACAGTGTTAGTCCAAATTTAATCCACATTTGTGTCTGAAAAACAAGAGTTAAATTTTGAAACTACACGTCATCAAAACATTACCCCATACCTGAAATGTGTGTTTTCACGTGTAGTCGTAGTGTTAGCTGTTGTGGTTTAGAGGTGGCTGATGTAGTTTTGGTGGTGGATTGGTTTTAGTAGAAACTCCTTTGCCTTGTTTTCACGTCTTAAAAATCACTAATTGCTCAAATCAATGAGCTGCCACAGTTTAAATAATTCATCAAATAATTTGAGTCCTTTTGGAAACAGCACTGCACCTCCCCCTCACACCTGTAGCGTTGTGTTAGTTTGCTTCTCCTAGTATAGAACTGTTCTTTGGTGATGTGCTACTTTAGTAAATACGTTCCTTGTTTCCACTTGTTCCAGAGTTTTTCAGTCATAGATGATTCTAATCCTGCCAGTCCCAGTACAGACATCTCTGGGTTAGTTGCTGAACCCAATCTGTCTGGGCGCTCACACACTTTAATCTTCTCTTCCAGCGAGGTGAGTGCTCTCCTTGTTGCGCAGTCACAAAAGCCGTGTGGGACGCCTTGATGCAGCTGAAAGGGGACATTCTCAAGCATGCTCTTTGAGCCCCCCCCCCCCCCCCTTCATAGCTGAGATAAAACTGTGAATGCAGAGGGAATAGAAGAGAGCTGCATGTTTGTGTGTGTGTGTGTGCGTGCGTGTGTCAAAGCTATTTTGTTTTGTGTTAAAACAAGTCTTGCAGCTCAGCTTTTCCTAAGTCAGCTGTGATGTTAATAGTTTGTACTTTTGCCTCTGTTAGAACCGTCAAGCAGTGCTTCATGTTCTTTACAAGCTTTGGCAGACCACAGAACAAAGTCGGCTGCTCTGCTGCCTGCTCAGCGGTGTTTCAGCATCTTATTTGATCTGAGAATGTTTCTGGTATTTTGCTGTCATTGCACGCTTGTTCTCTCAGTGCTAGCTTGGGAAATTTGTGCACTGCACACAGTTTTGTTCAGCAGCAGTTGCACTACTTTTTGTTTGTTGATCCATATAGTTACATGGCATCGTGTGGCTGTTAACATTGATGGCAGACATCAGCTATTTATATGGATTTATTTCCCCCATGCACTAGACATGATCATCTTTTTCCTTTTTGAGAGTTCATGACATGAATTGGTTTGGTTGAACCCGTTCAGACTTTCACTGTCCTGCAACAGTGTGTTTATTCTTCTAATACCTGCTGGTGTTGTCTGTGTCCCCTGCAGACTTTGGATGATGAACCGGTAGCTATAGGAAAAGAGTATCAGTGGCAGAACCGGCCTGTCTCTGAATGGACCAATCAGCAGGTCTGTCACTGGTTGATGGGCATGAATATGGACCAATACACACCCGAATTCACAGCTAAGGGCGTGGACGGCCAGCAGCTCCTGCAACTGGACAGTGACAAGCTGAAGGTGAAAAAGAAAGAGCACCTGATGATATTGTTTACTTTATATGATAATGAAATAATGGAGTGATGTTATGTTTTTATTTTTTATCACACAAGGCCTGTGTTTGTGCAGAAGAAGTCATTATTTAACCCGGTCTTGTCAGACTCTGACTGCCACCTTGTGGCCAGAAGTATTTTTTCCTCTTAGCAGCTGCAGCTAGAAATATTTTATGTTTCTGAGTAAAATTAATATCAAGAAGATAGATAAGAGAAAATGTTATCACAAGAATATTGAACTGGGATGATGTCACTATATACTGTTACGCAATTGTAGAATTTGATCATCCCTTCACACTAATAAAATAAACAATAATTTATTATTAGATAATCATCACACTCATTATATATTATTATATTTTAAGCAACAATGGCTCCAGCCTCTCAAATGTGAATATTCTCACTCTAATATAATAATAAATATATTTAGGTTTTGTATAGTTGTCTGGAAATAACAAGCAATCTGAAATCATATCAGCTCCAGGAGCTTTTCATTTTTCTAATAATTTGTGGATGTTTTATACAATTTTCTGACCGTGCAGATGAGATGAATTGCAGCTTTATTTGGTCCTTGGTTATCGTTATATTTAAGATGTGTGTTGGCATTAATGTATTATATTATATCTGTGCATGTTTTTTCTCTCAGGCACTTGGAGTGTCGAGTCAGAGCGACCGCTCGACCATCAAGAAGAAGCTGAAGGATCTGCGTAAAGCTCAGGAGAAGCTGGAGAAACAGAGAGAGAAAAAAGAGAAGGAGGTTCGACGCAGTGGGAGACTTCAAGTCAGTACTGACTCTGTCTGCTGAGGAGGCAGCTCTGTACAACTCATAAACTCCATCACTAGCAGAACCGTCAGCAGTCTTTTTTTCTTTTTAAATATATATATATATATATTTTTGGTGCCATGACGTTCATGTCGCATGGTGTCGCAACCAGAGAACATGACTGCCAGGAGTGAACCTGTGCCGACTGAGGAGCCAGTTATGATTTCTACTCATACTGTAGCATCCTGTTTGTCTTGTCATCACTGTTTCTCTCAAATATTTTAACAAATCAGCTCGAACCGTTTTAACTGATAGATGGGGAACGTCAAAAACAAAGTTGGGTTTGTGACCAAAAAGGAATCCTAACATTTTTTTACCACTAAAAAGCTAGAAGCTGTTATTATAAAATGTCTGTAGTTGTTGCAGATCATGCACACATTAACCTATGGAAGTCAAACGTATACTGCTTTTTCAGCATTTTATATTTTTGCTAGTATAACTTGCCTGTTTCCATGTACGTCTTTTGCAGGAACGGTGATTGTACAGTTCAGATAAAAGCACTATATTTGTCTTTTAAGCTTCAATGGGCGACAAGGTTTTAAATGTATAAATAAGTTTTATACATGTGCCTATTAACTGCATCTTTTTTTTTATTACTTAAACACCATTGTTCATTTTATACTCTACATTTTTCTACTAAGTAGAATAGCTTGGCCGTCGTTTTTGCTGAATGAAAAGGCAACAAACAAATCAAGTAGGGACGAGGTGAACGCTGCTGCTGCTGTCCCTGACTCTGGCTGTGTGTCGCTGAGATGGTACCATGACGCTCCATGTAAATACACACACAGCATGCAGGTCTGCTACACGTACGCCTCACCGGTCCGTTAGACAGTGAGCTGTGCCTATGACAAGGACTTAACGTGAGTCGGGAGCACAGCGTCGTGTATGAATGTGAGGCTCAGCGATGAACTGTTCGCAGCCAAACCGAAGTGCTTCCTTTCTTTTTCCCCAAGCGTGACGCCATGTTCTGTATGGATCACGACATGTCGGACTGCAAAGAAAATCACGTCCTTCACACACCTTCTGAATCAGAGAAACATTTGTTGGTACACAGCATCAATAAACTAATTTTCACTTTACGTGGTGTGTTCGCTTCCTCCTTGCTTCAGATAATTTGCATTTACAGTGAGCACGTGATAACTGCAAACTGACTTCAGCTCGAGACCCAAAAGAGAAATTTGCTGTATCCCTGGGATTCAAACCTGTGGAGCCTTCACACTGAACAGACCAGTGCAGCAAAGAGTCACGTGTCACATCTGTTTCCATCATCAGTTCATTAACACAAAAATCTTCGACACAAATAAGAAACTGTCTGATTGGAATATTATTTTTTTACTGAACATGATCCATGCAGCATGACGTTTTTAATGATGTTTTAGTGTAACATGGAAAATATGAATTATAGCTTATTTAACAACAGCCCCAATACTGTATTTTGCTCTCATACTGTGACACAATCGTGGTTCGTCTTGTTTCAGATTTGCAGTACCTCATCTGCAAATTAACAGACTTTAGGAAGAAAACTGAAAATCCATTAATACTTTTTTTTTTGATCGCACAAAGAAGAAATGCCCTCGATGAAAACGACGAAGCTCCCAACAGATTTAAAAAAAAACAAGCAGCAACCACTTCTAACAACTTGTCTTAAAAACCTCACACGGAGCAGAGCACACTGTAACAGATTTACACTTTCAGCAAAATAAAAGCAGCAACGCAAACAAAGAAAAAACGTAAAACAACATTTGAATTGTAAAGACACTTACAAACATCGTGTTTGTGTAGCCAAACTGCTAAAACATTTTTCCAGTTTTCCTCTCGGCATCGAACCACGCAGAGAGCTTCAGTCGGTGAGGTTCTGAGATTTTGTGTCCTGAGATTTTGTTCTCAAAGCCTCTAAATAACTGATTTCAGCGTATCACAGATACTCTGTCATCATGTTTACAGAAACGCCCAAATATGTTCGGGGTCATTTAGAAAGATACAGATACATCGTCACATAATGAATCACGTGATTATGTTTTTTCAAAAAAGCTTTTAGGAACAGCTTTGAAGACCCAGTTTTGTTTGATCTTTACTTTAAGAACGATGTGTCTTTCTAGAAACCTGGTCCTGGTCCCGCTCAGTCCACCAGTAGAAGTACATCAGAAAATCTTGTTTTTAAACGAGGGCTGCTACTCCCACAATCTGTTGTTCTACGTGTAATATGGCACTAAAACTTTGATCTTTTATTCTTTTCTTTCTGTACAAGGAAATCTACACACACACACACACACACCTCTTATCTCACACACTTTGCTACCGGACTGCCGTCGTTCACATCTAGAAACTGCGAAATGTTGTCATGTCCTTGGGCTCTTTGCTGGGGACACACCAGTCGTCTGCCTCGTGGATCGTCTTGTAATGTTTCCAGACGGCCTTGTTGTACACGGGGAGCCTCTCGATGGACTCGGTGGAGAGCGCCTAGCATGAGATTGAGAGAAAAGTTAACAGAGGACGTAAAGAATGCATGCTTCCTTGTGCGTGTGTGTGAGAGAGAGAGAGAGAGAGAGAGACACAGTTAGTATAAAAATAAGTTACCCGAATGTAGATCACAGCGTCAGTTCCGTAACCCTCCAGAGAGTACAGCTTCAGGTCACCTTGAAAGTACCGGGCGTACAGTCGAGAGATGGGCAGGCCGTACCCGTAACCAGCCTGGACAAAAACAAAAGTTAGTTTGTACAACACAAGGCCCAAAATAAAAACAAGTTTAAAGATTTTTGTCACCCAAACTTTTAAAAAGGCCAAGAATGAACTGAAAGGTTCAAAATCACGACTCCATCCACTCACGAACACTGTCTGATGTGGTCGATGGGGATAATGTACAGCGAGCCTCCAACAGGGCGATGCAGGAGTTTAATCACCATAAAGGGGTAAATTATCTCCCTCATTACAAGGCTACTTACAGAGAAATCAATAATCTGACACAAATTATCGATCTGGCGTCGATTTTATACAACAGTTGGCTCTGACGAAGTAATTTGATTGGACCAGAGTCACTCCATGAGGAAGCACAACAGCACTGAGACCTGAGTCTTCATCTACCTTAGATGAACACATTTCTTCACATTTCAAGTCACACGTCGCCAGTCTTATTGTTAATTCGGCATCAATATAATCCATAAAGATAAACTGTGGTTCTGTACAAACGTTACATTTTGTATTTCGTCAACAACTCAAGAACTCACTGCCTGCATTAATTTGTTGGGAGACGACCACATGATTGGAATCAGTTTGGTATATGAGTAAAACAACAATATGATGATCAAGTCCTGCAAATCAAGTTTTATAAGTTATGGAGGAAGTTTGCGCAGTTTATTTCCAGGAAATTGGTCGATTCCAGGCACTAAAAGTTCACTTTCAGTGTTTGTTGTTTACAAGTCGACTGAGAACATGAACACACCAGGCGCACAAAGAGCCTGGAGGCGGTGAAGAGTTAACACAAGTCTTCACAACACAGGATTCAACTTGTCAGAGCAGCACATCACAGACGTAATTAGTAACATTAACGACGGCTGCAATCCATTTAGGCGTCCCAGTTCCACGAGCATGTTGTTATTGATAACACAAGTCTGTTGTGGAAAAGTGCATGATGGGTATTTTGATGGTGCCAAGTCCAAATTGGATCAACATGGACTCACACCCATCCAAACTCATCCACACTGAATCGATCGTACATGAGGAATACTGACCAGAGGAGCAGCGCGGGACCCGTCGATGCTGGGCCGAGGAGCTGTGGAGTACGTGTAGGTAAACAACCGGTCAATCTTGCGCAGCGGCACACCACCTCCACGATCGCTCACCTGGAGACGAACACATACTTTCATGTTTAAAGCTTCATTTTCACAGGTAGAGTTCTGGTGCTGCAGCCCGGCTTTACCTTCACTGTCAGATCTTCAGTTCCCAGAGCGACCTGTGCGTGGATGGAGGGATACTCCATGGCATCGCCATAGAGCTCCATGGTGGCTCGCATGGCGTTCTGCGTTTACCACGAGAGGGGAAACATGTAAACATGTGAAACTGTATCATGTAGAACCGGCAGTCCAGTTTGAAATGGAGTCCTACCTTAAAAAGTTCAAACACCATATGGTACAAATGAGATGGGACATAGACCACGGTGACCGGTTTCCCCTGCTCTTTGACTGTCAGGACAAACAACAATCAAAAATTAGATTAAACTGATCAGAAAAATGTTAATTTATTTAAAGTGCTTAAGATATCATTTCATTTTAATTACCATTGAATTCCTCCAGCACCAGCTCAGGAGAGTTCATGTAGTACCGGTCACAAAGGTTTCGTGCGTTTTCGTACGCGTCTACGAGAAAGGACACAAACGACACTTGAATACTCGGTCGCGCTGTCGCAGGATGTTCCTAAACAGATCAAATATTTGTGACAAGCTCACCTCTGATAACGTCGCTGACACGACAGTGTGGATCGATGC
Source organism: Protonibea diacanthus (assembly GCA_028641955.1). Taxonomy (NCBI): domain Eukaryota; kingdom Metazoa; phylum Chordata; class Actinopteri; family Sciaenidae; genus Protonibea; species Protonibea diacanthus. The sequence goes on along the minus strand of CM053986.1, from coordinate 19,443,290 downwards.
TGCCGATCTGTTTGGGATGTGCCGGGTTCACCTTCACCTTCCCACCGAAGAGGAGAGCTGGAACAGAAACACACGGGGATGTTACCACGCACTGCTTGTGGACGCATGTTTCTCTATTAATGAATCATTTCACCTAGAAAATGTCACAATTTCCCAGAACCCGCAGTGACATCTTCCCAAATCCAAAGATATTCTATTTACTCTCATGTTTATTCCTGCTTATCAACTGTACTGGAGCCTTGAAATGACCCTCAGGTTTTCGCCTTTCACCTGTGTATCTTTCTGTCAGTTTTACCTGTAAATCAGTTCTTTGTTTCGTTTTCTGACACACAACACAGTTCAAATATCTCTCCATCTTGTCCACAAAATTCAGGCCGTGGTCTCCAGCTCTGCACTCTTTAATCTTCAATACACAGGAGCCTTTTCTCAGTTTTGTTTCTCATCTTTTATACTTACATTTTATTATTTTATGTCACTAACATCTAAAGAAACAACAAAACCAAGACATCCATGTTATGAGCTCTCTGTGTAGCTCTACCTGAGTGGTAAAGAAAACATTGTAATTAAGAGACAAACTAGCTGCCACTTTAAATTACGTCTCTAAATGTTGTTGTATAAATATTGGGCTGAGCATTATAACTCCATGATGTGTACTGTTGACCTGAAAGTTTTGTACCAACCTTTTGATCTTGCCCTTGGCGTGTTCTCTCTAATTATCTAAAGACGACCTTGTTTTTTTTAATCATTACATCCTCATATTTCACCTTCGTCCAGGTAAGCCAGTTTTTTTTTTTTGTCTCTTTGCCTTTAAACAGTTCACTCAGATGAAGGCGCAGACAAAGTACAAGTCACTTCAAGTTCTTTTCCAAATTAAACAACACCAGAAAACATGTTTGGGTGTGGTCTGCGGCAGTGACGCACCAAACTGGGACAAAATCAAGACTGGACTGGACCAGGACTGTGTTTGTGATAAACCGACACTGAAAAGTCATAATGTCATTGCAAAAATGAACACTCCGCTGTGAGGGCCTTGATTTGAAGTACAACTATAGTATTTTATAAAGCAGCAGAGAATCGACTCACTGTGCTGGTTGAGCAACATCCTGATGGATATCCTGCTCATGTAGAAACGATCTAGAAAATACTGAACGTTTTGGCTGACGACCGGGTCCGTGCCATAGGTCTCCTTGTACTCGACAACTCCCTGAGCCATGGTGGGGATGACATCGTTGTGCCGATTTCTGATTTTTATCACTGCGTCTGTGAAACTAAATGAAAGACACATCGATCACAGCGAAGCACGCAGAATAAAACAGACCTCGTGGTGTACGTTTTCATTCACTCACTCATATGTGACTTTTTCGTTGTTCGCATTTTTGTCTTTGAACTCGAGAATTTCCTGAAGACTTTGCATGTACCTGCAGGTGGAAAAAAACAATCATCACTAACCATTCGCAGGCGTTTGTGTAATTTGAGAGATGATTAAGCCAAAGGAGAAAAAAAAACAAAAACTGCATACCAGCTCTGCACCAACCGGACTGAGGGAGTTCTCAGTAAGTTGTCGGGCAACAAGTTGATCTCTTTCATGATGTTTGCCAACCTCACAGGTAACTCCTGTCTGAGGAAGGTGAACGATGTTTTCTCACATGCGTCTCCCGAGCCTGAAGGGTATAAACACACACAGAAATATCACAAATCCTCATTAATCTGTTATCATGGGTCGGCGGTTCAATCCCCGGCTCCTCCAGTCTGCATGTCGAAGTGTCACTGAGCAAGATACTGAACCCCAAATTGACTTTTCTGTATCACCGGTGTGTTGGCATCAATTTGGGATGAGTGGAGTGATACTACACACCACGAAATAATATAAATTAACCATCTGTAACGTACAGTTTTTACTGTGGTAGCTGTTTCTAGGACATTGTGAGCGATGTTACAAATCACTGAGTCAGATTACTTCATGTCAACATTTGATTTTTGCATGAATAAAATGAAAGTAAAGCATTTTCATCGTAATATCCACTACATCAATACTGTGATATAAAACACAGATACCTCCACGCACGACTGTCTGCCTCTGTGTTAGTTTGGTGACGTTTGTTTGCTAAGGTGAACCACTAAGAACAATATGAACTGACGTAACAAGTTATATGAGACAGCTCCTGCGTGTTTACATACTGCAGTTTGTGCTCCACACTGTGTGACTCTTGCTGTCTAAATGTTTAAAGCGAAAAATGCTTTACTTCCAGGTAAGAGGAAGGAATGGGAATCTTTGTTTTCGTACAACCACGAAAGGTTTGTGTGTGTCAATATGTGGAATAATGTGGACGCAGAACATAAACAAAGTACAAATATTATTCAGTCCAAGAAGATATACAAAACAATATTTTCCTGAGGTATAAGAATGATGTTTAGTTTTGGTTCGCAGACACAATGCTGTATACTTGTTGAACACAGAATTAGGATTCATAAATATGTATGGTGCATTTGGGTACACATATACAGAACCGGCCAAAAATATTGGCACCCCTGCTGCAAATAATAATAAATAATTTTTGGAGTTTTGTCTAAAATATTTTGTTGTTGTGTTGTTGTTTTTTCCACTGCAAACAAAAGAAATAAACATGAAAATACAAAAACATTTGTAACTACAACAGATAGATAGATAGATAGATAGATAGATAGATAGATAGATAGATAGATAGATAGATAGATAGACAATGGAGTTTGTGCGTTTTCTTTTTTAATTAAACAATAATTCATTATGAGGAGGCACATTAACTATTAAGTGACTGTACATTTGTGTTTGGAGCATTACTGGGTGACCATCCTCTTACCAAAATCCAGAAACTGCTTCATTGACAGAGGTGAGGGTGAAAACTTGGAGTAATAGTCGATGTCCTTTCCAATGGACACGCTGCTCCGCAGAAACCTTAAGATCCTCATCCTGACAGGCCCGGTGCTGGCTCGCTGTGGCGGACGACGATGTTGTTAAATACAGACAGAAATGTCACTGTTAAGTTTGACCCTCCGCGGCTCTGCCACGCAGTTACAGTTAAACCTGCCGTTAGCTAATCTATGTTGACATTAGCATCCAGGCTAATTTTAGCAACTCGCGCGCACACGGACGTTAAATGTAACGGTCTTTTATTGAGCGATTTGGTAAAATTTGAACATCCATAGTCACCGAAGCTGTAAAATGTTTATAAATCAGTCGTTGCTTCATTTGCTCATTGTTGAATCTTTAACGTTAACACAGCTTGAAGGCTGTGCAGGTACTCAGTGTGATTCCAGAGAGTCATAACGACGGCAAGATAAGTCACATTTGTGCCGTCCGACTCTGTTAAGATCGTTTTAAAAAAAACTTTATTGATATAAAAAATATAGCGGGAATAATAATATTGTAAAACAGAAGAAAATGAAGAAAATAAAACGGCAGATGTGAATTAATTTTAAACGTTTTTACATTTAAATTTATATTTAGTAACTGCGTATTCTTTTTGTTTGGATGTAATTTAATGAAAAATAACATTTACAATGATATAATGACATAAAGTGTAATTAATCCCATCGTAAACATCTTGTCTTTTACAATTAGCTGCGTATGTTTTTGTCTTTGGCTTTTGTACTCGCCACGGTTACATTTTATAATACTGTGTTTTAATTTTTGACATCGATAGTGAGTCGTTTTTATAATAGCTGTAGTAATATTTTGTTTTAGATGGTAGCAGCTCGTCTTCTTTACGTAGAGTCGAGAGGATTTCTATTTCTCAAACTCAATACTCTTTGGAAGATACTTGTTACCGACATCCCTGCGTTTAGTCTTTCAGGCAGACAGCCAATCACATTTCATTTTGGGTCTGTGGGGGCGGGGTTTTTGCGCTGGCAGACAAAACTCAGGGCGATGCTCGTCACACTGTATGTGGTCCTAACTGCCGTCACTTCCTTTTAGGCAGCCTCAGAGATGCCTGCGTGAAGAAGTGAAACCAGCGGGCCACGTTGTTTGAACGATGAGTTGTTGTTAGTTTTCTTGGTGGCCGTCCGGCTCAAGGTAACGTTAACAAACCTGTGGTTCACTTTATTAACGGCTAACGTCTCTGGAGTTATCGTAGGAGAGACGCCGTTTCCTCTCGTGACTTCAGTTGGGCCAAACTTCTGCTCGCGGCCCGCCAAAAGCCGCCGTCAGGCTCCGCGAGGAAGTAACCATTTTGTTACGTTAGCTGTTTGTTGATATATTTTAAGATGAGCGGAGGATTCAACTTCGGCCAAGCCTCCACAGGCTTTGCTTTCGGGACTCAGAAGACCACAGCCGCCGCAGCACCAGCTCCGGGCACCGGCTTCGGGATGACAAGCGCCCAACCTGCAGCCTCCGGAGGGGGCTTCACCTTCGGCACCGCCGCTCAGCCTGCCTCCAACCCTACCGGCTCTTTCAGCTTTGGTACCCCAGCGAAGAGCACAGCAGCAGCTGCACCAGCAGCTGGAGGAGGATTCTCATTTGGGACCCCCGCCGCAACAACCAACGCCTTTGGCCTGGGTACAGCTCCACAAACTACAGCAGCGACAGGGCTTGCCTTAGGCTCCGCAGCGGCTCCCGCTGCAGGGTCAGGGTTCACCCTGGGCACGGGTTTATCTGCGCAGACCACCACTGCCGCCCCTGCAGGAGGAGGGGGCTTCGCCTTTGGGACTGCGGCTCAAGTTCAACCCCAACCCGCTGCAGCACCAGCACCAGCATCAACGGCCGCAACCACAGCAGCTACCGGGGCAGGCGGCCTCTCATTCGGAGGATTCAGCTTTGGAGCAACCAAGGTGCAGGCGACCACAGCTGCAGCCCCTGCTGCAGCCCCAGCAGGAGGGGGCTTCAGCTTTGGTACCACTGCTCCATCCAGTCTCACTTTGGGCAGCCAGCCCCAACCCCAGCCAGCCCTCACAGCTGCAACTACAGCAGCCCAGGGTGGAGGATTTGCCTTTGGGATTAAACCCTCATCAACTCCAGCTCCTCCTGCAGCAACCCAGGCAGCCCCAGCTTCAGGCCCGTCTCTCTTTGCCTCACCCATCCCTACAGCTGCTGCATCTACTACTGCCACTGTACCGAGTACAGGCTTTACTTTGAGTGCAGCTCCAACTTCAGCTCCGAGCAGTACTGCCGCTGCAACAACCACAGCTGCTGGTGGAGGTCTGGCTTTTATGCTCAAGCCTCTGGGGGCAGTAACCACCACCTCCACTGCTACCCTTGCCCCTGCTTCCACAACTGCAGCTGCTACAACCGGTGCTGCTTTAGGCTTTACACTTGGGCTCAAACCTGCATCCAGCACAAGCGCCACAACAACCGCTGTAGCCACAACAATCACTACAACCGCTGCTCCTCCGGTGATGACCTACGCCCAGCTAGAGGGCCTCATTAACAAGTGGAGTCTGGAGCTCGAGGACCAAGAGAGACATTTCTTACAGCAGGCAACTCAGGTAAACGCCTGGGACCGCATGCTGGTGGAAAACGGTGAGAAGATCACAGCCCTGCATAAGGAGATGGAGAAGGTGAAGTTGGACCAGAGGAGGCTAAACCAGGAGCTGGATTTCATCCTGTCCCAACAGAAGGAGCTTGAGGACTTGCTCTGCCCGCTTGAGGAGTCGGTGAAAGAGCAAAGTGGAACCATCTACATGCAGAACACGGACGAGGAACGGGAAAGAACGTACAAGCTCGCCGAGAACGTGGACGCTCAGCTGAAGAGGATGTCGCAGGACCTGAAGGAGATCATCGAGCACCTGAACACATCCAGTGGCCCAGCAGATACCAGTGACCCAGTAAGATGATTCCCATGATGTATTGTTGAACATGCTTTTGTATTTTTTGCAAATTAAACTTCTCTTCTCTCTCTTTCCTCCTCAGCTTCAGCAGATCTGTAAAATTCTCAACACCCACATGGATTCACTTCAGTGGATTGACCAGAACTCGGTTCTCCTGCAGAGGAGAGTGGAGGAAGTGTCCAAATTGTGTGACAACCAGCGCAAGGAGCAGGAGAAAACCTTTCGCTTAACATTTGACTGATGCGGAATAAATACTTTGACATGTATATTGATGCTAACTCTGCATTTAGTGTTTTTCTAGTTGTCAAAAAGAGAGATGTCTCATCACAACTCCTCGTTAATTTGCTGTTTTGAGTCATTTAAGATCCATGAAGAGTGATATTTTCAATGCGATAGCTTTTTATATACATTAGGGACATTTATAATCCCATGTAAATGCCATGCTTGTTCTAAAAAAGTATGATTAAATAAATCTGTTGAGTAAGGCTCTGTTTAATTGGCAGTGTTTTAGTCACAAGTGTAGACCGTCACACATCCAAAGCTTTGATTAAAAACAAAATCAGGAATGCTGAAAATTAAATTCTATATTAAATTAATGAAACTGCACAGTAGAAATGAGCATTTAAGCATTTTTTATTAAACTTGATGATTCAATAAGACATTCACTTTGAATTTAATCTACAACACATCAGTTGCTTTTCACCGTTTTCCCTTTGGATACCTCACATGCGACAAAAAGAGTCGGTCTTACATCAGTGATGACCTACAGTACAGTGGATGCTACCTGAATGCCACGAGTGAGAAGAGGTGAACAAAAAAATGTGAGAAAACGCCTCCACTTACTTTTAGTTATTCATAGTCAATGTACACCTTTTAATTATTTTGAAATGATAATGTACAAAAGTCATTCCTTTGTTGGAAAGCACTGAAGCTAGATGCATAAAACATGTTTTACATTCATATTTCACTGAGCTGGCTGTACCTTCCTTGCATAGACTTTAAGCTTCTATTAAGACAGTAAAACTCCACAGAAACAGCAGTAAACTTTGCCCTCTGTCGATCTGCTTCAGGGCAGACGTAAGACTTAAAAAAAAAAAAAAAACTCTTTGGCTGCATGAAATTTTATCAAAAAATAAATATACAGTGTGCCGAAGTATTTAAATATATACAAAACTTACAAAACATTTCATCATTATACAGTGTAAAAATTCAAATTCATGAACCCTGCAAAGGATTATCTACAACAGACCCTTTTCACAGCAGCCATGTTGACGTGAAATAGAATAAACACAGAGTTATCAATGATACTAATTAAGGTTCAGGTCAATTCAGGTAAAGGTCAAAATATTTATCTCCTAAGTCCTTCCCTAACCACTTTTCCTTGACAACGTCATGATGTCAAAGAAAGATGTGAAGGAGAATTCCTAAGGACTCAGGAGAATCCGACTGCACTTACACAAGCCCACATCATCATGCGATGGCGGATGTCATTGACATGATCTGTGGTAAAACTACAAACTTCAGAAGTTGGACTACAAAACATCGTCTGAGATACTTCTCCCTGTGCGCTCTTACTGTGTTGTTTCATTGCAGATATAAAAACGTGGACAACCCGGGGAAATATGACTTCACATAACTCATAAGCTACCTACTTATTAACAACATTTTACAGCAACTTGGGAAAGTTTTTCAAACTTGAACAGCTCCACAGTCAACAGCAGAACAACATTTTTATATCACATCTGTCCATATTCTGCTGTGATCTGCATCACGCTTTTTAAATAAACTGAATGACCCCACTGTGTGTTGATTTTTTTGCTGCTGCCGCAAGGAATTGTGTAACAGCATCCTTTCCTTTCCTTTCCTTTCCTTTCCTTTCCTTTCCTTTCGTAAAGGATGGTCCACTGTTTCCTTTGCTAAAGGAGATAAGAAAGGAAGCACTGAAGCTCCTTTCCTTAACAGTGCAGCGCTGTGCTACAATACATGTACAGGAACCTTAATTAGTATCATTGGTCACACCTGTGTCGACCCTACTATTTCATGTCAACATGGCTGCTGTGAAAAAAGGCTGTTGCTTTTAAAAGTCACAGAGCATCACCAAGAACAACAAAAAAACAAAAAGTCTTGTCGCCGTTCACGAGTAACTTTCATTGTCAACCCAAGTTGTCATCCATTGCTTTTTTTCAAAAGGATCAAGCTTGACCTTCCCGCCTTTATACTCGGGAGTTTCCTTTCTTATCCGCACCGCGTGGTAACGAGGGACGCTGGCGTCTCGTTTGGAGCGTTTGAAGAATCCACACTGAGGGAAGGGACACAGTGCGTTATTAAAAACTGACTTAAATGTCAGCAAATATTCATGAACACCGTAAAAACAACAGAGGAGAGATGCGCAAGAGTGTTAAGCATGCTGTGCAGTTTGTTTGATTTTTTTTTACAGCCAAGCAGTAACAGCGATGTCAGCAGAAGCACCTGCAGAGCAGAGAGTTATTACAACAAAACATATGCCTGTTGGCATCCATTTCTTGGCAAAATTCAAAGACACATATTGTACAAATGCCAGAGGGCACTAAATCAATTCAATATTTATTATTTTATGTTAAATTTAGGCTAAAAAGTTTGTGTCTAATGTTGATTTTCCTTCATCTGCTCAGTACAATATGTGTCCAACTGAATTATTCCGCATTAAGTCAGCTGATTTGGCCAGAAAGTGAGTTCATTAGTCTTTGCGGTAATCACACTCCATGCTGACAGCTTGTTGTTTTTGTTTTACCACTGTTCAGAGAGCATAAATCAGGCTTCAGTAGAGAGTTTGTCTTTGTCAGAAGGCTGAACATGGATCTCTGCCTCGTGTAATGCAGGATTGTATTGGTCTTTTGTTGCTCTCTTGAAGAAACCACACTGAGGGGGGGGAGCAGGGGTGATGAAGGGTTAAGAGTGACACAATGAAGCAGTAATAACAGCCGTTACGATTTCTTCCAGCAAAACACCAGAGGAAATACATCTTATTAAGGAAATACTTCATCTGGACAGTCTAGTGTTGACAAAAAAATAAAAGTTACTCGCTTATTTGCAGAACATCTACAGAAAATTACTCCAGAACTGACTGATACCAACTCTAGTCTCTTACCTTCACACAAACACAGCATATATTTGACACAGTTGAGCATATTATGGTCATCTGATTGCAGATTTACAGTATACGGAGGGTTGTAATCATTCGAATCTCATGAACTGAAGTATTCACAATAAAACCAAACAAACAAGATGAATCTCCTACGTTCATCCTATGTCATCTCCTGCATAAGCAAACGTATGTGACATGAAGATGTGACGTCCGTGTACTCACCTTCCACAGCAGAAACACGAGCAAAGCCAAAATCAAGACGCCTGCAAGAACAGCCACCAGTATGATCCACCAGGGAATGCCACTGTGCTGCGCTACTGCATTTTCTGGGGACACTGTCACTCTCACCTGCAATGAAACATCAAAACAAGGTAAAGCAGGTGAGTTCGGATCACGACGGTAAACAACAGTGGTGGAAGAAGAAGTATTTAGATCCCTTGTTTGAGGAAAAGTAGCAATAGCACTTAAGCTGTAGGTGATGAGCTACTTACATCAGTGTCGGTAGCTGTCAGGATCATGTTTTTAGCCTGAGTGTGAAGGACGAGCGAGGCCCTCACAACAATATCCAAGTACGATAGAGAGGCATAATTCTGTAAAAAACAGAAAAAGACAGCTGCTTGGGTAAAAAAGTAAATACCAAATCACACAGATGAGACACAAGCCATTGAAATCCAACATGTCACCTCAAGAAAAGTCGAGTTCCAGAGACGAGACCTCAGTTCAATGGATGTACCGTCGAGGCCCTGGAGGGGGCACTTCAGCACCACACATTTGATCCCACTGTCACACGTCTAGGAAGGAAAGAGTGTATCACACATCAAAGCAATCTAAACCTTAATAAAATAACATCCACACAAAGACTCACCAGCACTTTAGATTTGCCTGACAGTGAAGCCATTTTGGGAACCGTTTTTCTTTCTCCGATTTCACGTTTTGTCCTTGATGCCGACGACGACTTCTGAAAATACATTTCTTGTCATGAATTCAAAGTGGAATTAAGCGGTGCCAATTTGCTGTATTGGCTGTCGTTTGGTTGGTGTTGAAGAACAGGAAATAACGGTTTAAAAATACTACCTGGAGCTTTAGAGGGTTGATCTCAGAGAGAGGAGAGCAAAGGATGTCCTGCGACCCTGTAGAAGTGACCTTCACCAGGTACAGAAGCCATTTCCCGTCTTTGTCCGATTTGGGCCACTGAATGTGCAGCGAGGCTTTGACAGAAGATGCCAAAGACTTCCACAAGTTGATTATCTGAAGAAGAAATCAATCTGTTACGACTTCATATACTAAAACTATGAAATAATATGTCAGCAGTGATATAATAAACTTACTGTAAATTTATAGTTAATCAAACTTCCAATCTCTTCTTCTGTCTTCATGGCACTTTCACCTTTCACAACACCTCCAAAGGAAACCTGATTCGGGCTGGCTTCCCTGTTGAAACCAAGCAAAACTCTTTATTTTACATACTGCCGGAGGCACGGTGTGTGCAGTCAAACAAAGAGATTAACACGCTTACCCAGTGACAGACAGCGGCAATTCAATGACTACTTTAGCCGTTACTTTAACAGGGGCAATATTTTGAGCACTTGTCCTGAAAGAAATAAAACACACACCAATAAAGTACGATGCTTTTATCTATTATTCTTACATGTAGAGAACAACACGAGGCAGCTCTAGGAGCTGTACTTACGTTTGGAGCTGTAGCTCAAAGTCGACCTCCGTGGTGTCGAGAGTTATACTCGAGGTGCTCAGGATGATGTAAAAAGTTGTCTGGTGCGACAAAAAAAGGGGAAACATCTTTCACTTGAAGTCCAACAGATAAGCGGGGTGATGAACGTGTGAAACTTTAGACAAGTTTGTACCTTTGAGTCTCTCTTAAAAGGATTTCCCAGCTCACAGTCTGTTTGGGAGCCGTTCTGATTTGCAGTGCAGATCTGCTTTTCCTGGAGAAACGTTTAAACACGTGGATGGTTAAGAAAACTACAAATAATTTGAATATACAGTCTAATGTTTTAGAGTCAATATAATGTGTGATAAATCTCCAGAGGGTGAATCCTGGTGACTTTCATCTCACTTAAAAACGTGTTTCAAGAAAAGATGAACTCAGCTTTACTGAAGCTAACACAGCAGATATGAGACTATTTTTTAAACATTTAAAAAGTTGGTTTCTTTTATGAAAAGAAGACTTTCATCGACAAACTGTTAGAGTAAAATTTGTGTTTCTATTATCAAGAAATATCCATATCCAATGCTAAATCATAACATGTTAGCATGGTAGAAGAGATGACAGACAGGTAAAAAGGACAAAAGACTGTAGAGTCTGATGAGACCAGCTGGGGTTATAAATTTTAACAGATTAACTGACAGGAGAACAGACAAGCTAACAGCGGCCCTAAACTGGCTGTCCAATCTCATGTATAATCAGTATTACACCCACACTACACTGTAAACTTGTTTACCTTCATTGGATACGAGCGGACTCCAGAATAAGACAGCGTATCTGAGAAGGTCCCGACCAGCTTTGCCTCGTAAGCATCATCCCCATTCACGTTGTTGACCGTCACCTTCACGGCCAAGAACTTCTTCTCGGAGTTCAGATGAAACACGGGCATGTTTTCTTTGCTGCAGACACACACACAAAAAAAAACGTCAGCTCATCAAGGTGTTATGACACACATTTTATCCAACCACTGACAACTTGTACGCCCAGCAGACACAGGGAAACATACAGTACATCAGCATTCGAGTAATAGTAATAGTAAATAATATACTGAATCCTCAAGCCTTTTAGCTCTGGTTTGTATACTCGAATACTCGCTGCTGTTATGTGCTGGTTATTGTCCTGTCAGCCTGTCTGAGCTTGTTTTCTGGCTGTGGTTTCATATCAGTGGGTGGTTGGAGCAGCGAGCCCCCATCACACAGCCCAAAAACCCAAACAAAGCTAACTGTGACAGAGCGCCCTCACAGGAGAATGAATGTTGACATTAAACATAATTTAATGCTGATTTAAGTAAATGTAACTTATCTTACACATTTAACTTGTTGATTAGACGAGTTGAAATGTTTGAACTCACATGGGTAATGGGGAGTACGAGTCTTGGTTGTTTTGTTTGTAGAATAATTTGTACTCCATCTTCAGATTACTTCGGCAAATATGATCGCTTCCGCATCCCCCTTTCACAAAGTTGACCTGCAACAGCAACAAAATCACAAACTTTGCCAACTCCACTGCCGACATCTGATCATGAACTTCATAATGCGTGTTGTAGTCTGAATGTTTACCTCAAAGACGTCTTTGCTCGGCTGAGAGGAGTCTAATATGGGCAAAAGCTGAGGGAGGCTGTTTCTTGTCCTCTGTCGTTTATTCATGATTTCTACAGACACCTCAAAGGGAATGCTACGCATCTTGTCCTTGATATTGTCCTGTGTGAATGAAAACAGTCATCATAGTATAGAGCATATTATATCCAATGCATAACAATAACAGTAAAGTCTGCAGTCTGTATCACAGCCGGTCCATTGATTAATTGATTTATCAACTTATTGTTTCAGCTTTATAACAACGGGATTACAGGATTTAAGAACTGAAGACACAGTGTCATTATTTTATAGTTTTCCACAAGCTTGCAACAAAAAAACTCAGATGTGTTTCCAGAAAAATTCCTAACCATACTTTTCCTCAAATTGTTCCTGACTAACTAGCTCTCTGAGAGAATTGTATCCTGCAAATGTGAACTATGTGGCGGTTATGTTTTACCTTTAGTTTGGCTGCTATCTTAACGCATGCTTTCTGTTCCTGGCTACGCAGATCCAAGGTGCCATTAAACTGGTATGTTTCCGTGTGAGATTTGTTCAGGAACGTCACTCTGGAGGGCAATCCCTGTTTCCTGCGATCTCCGTCCACCTCCACAAAATAGCTGATAGCTGCATTGTGGAGGTAAGCACATGTAAGAATAGCTGAACAAATCTTGGATTAGTGAAATAAGGCTTTATTTTTACATTTCACTTACGTAGTTTTGAGTTGTAAGATGCGACGTTTGCTTTGTAGGCGAAACACGCGTCCATAGTGAGGCTAAGCAGAGGAAACAGATTTTTTAAACAATTCTAATAGAAAGTTTTGAACTCTTTTGAAATGTGTGAATATTAAAACACCTACCAAATGCTGCTATCACAGGTTTTGACTGTGAGGTCAATTTCCTGCGGAGTTATTTTGACATCTCTCCTGATGCTAATGACTGGCCGTGCCCTGAAAGGAAAGTAGTTGAAATGAAGCTGTGATAGAAATCTGTGCAGTTTAAATTTACTTAAAATATCTAAGAGAATAATAATTACCTATAGATTAGAACTCTGTCTGACAGAGAGCCTACAGCCAAGTCTGGATAAGAGTTGCTGTCCAAGTCCATGTTTCCTGCCAGAGAATATCCAAATAGTCTTGTGTTGTGTTGTTTGCCTGAAAGGATCTGCAATTAAGGAGGAATATAATATTATTTATTAGTTATTAGTAAATTGATAATAACATTGAAATTTTACTTCTTTGGTATCAGGAGCCAAAATCAGTTGCAAACACTTGACAGCTAACATTTTTCATGGAGTTCAAACCTGCAATAACTTTTTGGCCACTTGGGGGCAGCAGAAATAAGCTGTGAACAGCATTTTTACAACATATTTTTAGCTTTCAAAGAGTTACTCCAGTGATTTAGTACTGCACTTCCGCAGCCACCTCATTCAAAATCCACAGCCACAGTCATGCAAGCTGTTGGTTAAAAATGTGTCATGCACCTCAATTGCCAAATCTAAGTCCTTACCACAGTGCACCAGACACTGATACACACATACATACATACACAGATAGTTACACTACTTCCACATGAAGCAGTTATGTTACATTAATACATTAATATTCAATTTGGTTGGTTTTCTGGCCTCCTGGTTAATGTAAGTCTAATATTCACACTACTCTGTCTGCTGTTGTGTGCTGGGATGATAGTGCACACTAAGGTTTTAAAGCAAGAACAGCAAAACAGAACCAAAACCAAAACAGTAAAGTTCAATGAGGTCACTAGAGCCGAGGGGGACTGCAGAGTGCGGTTATAAACTGATCGCTATAACCAACTCCTTTTCCGTAAAAGTATCCATGTGATCCACTGTTAATATAAAAGTATTGATTATAGACAAAGCTCCACAAAAACCAACCTGTGCAGGGCTGACTTTGATTCCATGTTCAGAGCCGTGATATATGTAGACCTTTCCTGCGCCACCGTCATCAGAAGGAGCTCCAATTGCAATGTCTGCATGAGAAAGAAACCAGTTTACTTGACAACAACTGAAAGACAAAACACAAATAAGCTACAACATGACAGCTAAATTACCTTTATATGAGTCTTGATTGATGTCTCCGATGTTCTCCACTGCCAGTCCAAACATCGAGTCTTTGGTCCCGTTTAGACGTACAGGAGTGATGCTTTCCCAGTTTCCTTTCTGGTTGATGTAGACGTAAACAGCTCCTCCAATGTCTCTGTTCTTCATGTAGAACTGAGGGGCTCCTACAACTATGTCTTGCCATCTAGATAAAGATGGGAGGAAAATATTTATTAATTTAAGTTCAGTGGACTTTAAATAATCTTAAAGGAACATTTTCCAGCTTTACAGATGTTTCTGTTTGTGTTTACTTTTCTTCATTGTGTGACTTAATTTTTCAATAAGATTAAATTATCTGTAGATTAAAGCAGAATAAAGGGAGTAAAATGTTCCCCACCCATCGCCATTCAGGTCGACGACAGCCACGTCATATCCAAAGGAGGATGCAAGTCCTGGTCCATACAAAGTGTGCTCCACCAAAAGTCTGCTGGAGCCGTCGCTCCTCAACAGGACCACAGCTCCACTGTGATTGGCTCTGGGTGCTCCGGCCACCACCATCAGGCCACGTCTCCTGGTGATCTTGTGTCCCGAATCGAGGGAGAATCCTAACATGAGAGAGATGTGGAACGAGATAAATAAGCTATTTCTAATATGGAATAGTGAGTTCCTCTGTTCTCTGGTCACCGGTGCTAAACTCCTGTTGTTGGCCTGGTGAGCGTGTAGACAACAAGTCTCTGCACGACACTTTACAAGGTAGACAGGTTAAGATTTAATCTGCACACATTCAAAATGTCCTTTCCTCTCTGCGCAGTTGCACTGACCAACCAGTAGGAGTCACTGGTGCAGCAATAAAGACCAAGAAAGAGCTCTCATTAGGCCTAATGTACAAACACTGCCAATTATGTTTACTTATCTTCCTTAACTTTTCTGTCATGTCTCCCTTTAGCATCCAAACACTTTATACTGCGGCAACAAAATGAGCTAAGATGAATTTTATTTAAGACACATACTAAACATAATCAAGAGCCTGACCTGTGAGTCTCCTTTCAAACATGTTTCTCATTAGTTTCAGATGTGCAAATGAAAAATAACTTGCCCAAACTGTTTTCACACAGAAGACACAAAGCTCTGCTGACAGTGAACTCAAGAGGAAAGAATGAAAGAAACACGTGTTCACGTTGCACCTTTACTACTTTTATTCTCTCTAAATTAATGTTGCTAATCTGGAGACTGATGATCTTGTTAATATCAGAGTACCCTTGTTTCTTTCATTATCACACTCAGTGGACACTTTATTAGGTGCAGAATATGCCCACCATGTTGCTACAGTAGCCCGGGACGTATAAATTAAATATGTTTTGTGGCCACCGAAGTTTGACAGTTAAAATAGTTTAGCAGTTAAAAACTGCAGTCCAAATTCAAAATTTTGGAGAGAGTTGTCTACCGCCGCTGACGCAGGTTGTCAATTCAACAAGAGCAACAAGAGCACAACATGGTTTATTTCACGAACCAGCTTCTGGGTCTACATTAGGCTTCAGTATGTGCTACAAAACAGTGACACTAAGAAGTTTCCTTTGGTTTCCCTCCTGTGTTCGATGTGCCAAAATGTATTCAACTTCAGTTTTCCTCTAAATTTTCACTCTGATTATGTGTCTGCACCAGTAAAACCCCTAAGTGACCTCTAAGTCTATGGAACTAAACACAAAAATGAACATTAATCTCAAGGCAAAACAACTAATGGTAAAACAAGGCTCATGCCAAATGTGTAAACAATGCAAACACCTAAAGAGGTAGTGAAAAATCAACAAGATATAAGTGACACAAAAATACCTAGTCGGCTTGTTTTATAGGTAAAACACTCACCGAGGTAGCTGTTGGCAGGTAGAAGGTTCTCAGTTTCATACGGGCCGTCATCATACACTTCCATCTCTAACAAAGTGTTGTTCTTTTGCTCCATTCGTACAATGCCTGCAGGAGAGATGAGGCAACGATGCAGTAGATGTTAAGAGAAAAAAACATCACATCACTTGTTTTAACAGTATGAGAAACTTGATTCTCCTGATAAATACTGCGTAAGTATTGTGAGGTACCTTGCCAGTTATAAGTTCCTGGTGCTCCAAACAACACGTAATGGTAGTCCTTGGTGAAGGTGGCAGCCAAACCCTGCTGGCAAGACCCAAACATCTCATGGCCTCTTTGTCTGCCTTGACAGAAGTTCCAGTTACCTCCATCCTCATCAAAGGTCGTGTCAATGGTCAGGTCCTGACTCAGGACATAACAGCGTCCGGTGATGTCGTAGGACTCCTGAGGGGTGTTCACAAACATGCGCCTCTGATAGCGATGAGCACAAGTCTGAAATTGCAAAAGCACAGCTTGGTTTAAGTTCACATCACGATGGCAGATAAGAACACACCTGAAGATTGGTGGGTACAGTGGTTCAGACGCTCAGTTTGACTCACCACAATCTTTCCCCCTGGTCCCTGGCTCTGAACCGTCACCCCCATCCACTGATTCTCCTTATTCTCGATTTGTACGTTCTCTTTAAAAATTTAACAACACAAGACAAAAATATGAGCATAGATAGATAGATAGATAGATAGATAGATAGATAGATAGATAGATAGATAGATAGATAGATAGATAGATAGATAGATAGATAACTCACCCTCATGATCAAATTCGATGCGCTCACAATCACTGGACTGGGTGATTTCACATTTATAAAGGCCTCCTGTGATGTTGGCTGTCTGTTTTCCTAAAGCTCTGGCTCTGGGTGCACCGATCAACAGTCTGAAGAACAACACAAAACGATACATTCAAGTACTGAGATTTACATCTTGACGTAGCTACCTGTCACCACAGTACATTATTTTCTACATTTCTTCTCCTCCGGTGCAGCAGCTTGTTGAATTTAGTACATGCATGCGAAAACATCGACAGTAACGTTGACGACATAGCAACAGCAAGAACGTGTGTTTTTCCTGTCTGGATAGATTGTGCAACAGATCGGTTTGGGTTTTCTTGCAAAATCACTTGCGTGGTTACAGTCCGCACTTCTTTGTTTCTGTGTGTGACTCTGGAATGATGAAAATTTTGTTTTGTTTGTTTCTGATTTTACTGCAATCTCTATATATCTCTATAACTGTCAGTACCAGCAAGAAATAAAGAACAATAAGGCACAATGACATATAACTAGCTGAAGACTATTGTTATGTGTCAAATTATTAACATAATTGCTCTACATTTCTTTGGTTAATGCACATATTTTGCATTTCACAGGGAGGACGATGATTTAGATGCTTCAGCATGTGAAAAGCTGGTTTTGTGCAAAGAGCTGCACTTTGCGATAAGAAACAACATAAAGAACGTCAGTACGGGACAGTAGGCTACTGTCTTGACATGCTGCAGAGGGCAAAGGAGCAATGAGTCAGACGATTTGGAGTGGGTTCACTGTTCAGCCTCACACAAGTTAACTTACCACAGCTTCTTCTTCATGCCCGCATTCTCACAGCATGACCAGCCACAAAGAGAGAGCGACTTAACTGATGAATCAACTGTTCCTTCATGTAGTGATGCACGTGAAAAATGAAGCGTGAATGAAGCACAGAGCATCATGTCTGTGTTTGTTATAGCAGGCATGGTAGATTAGATTAGATTAGATTAGATTAGATTAGATTAGATTAGACTTTATTTATCCCACAGCGGGGAAATTCACTCACCACAGCAGCAAAAGAGAGAGAAAAAATTCCTATTCAATACACACACAAAAAAAAACACACAGGCAAACAACAAGAGTACAGACATGCAAAACGAGTACTAAAAGTAAAGTGGCCATAATATAAATAATATTGTACATGGTAAGTAATTTGAATGAAAAATAAATAAATATAAAAGCTATGGTGAATAGTGTTGGTAATTGAAAACAGAAACTACAACATGATCAGGTGAAGACATGATTTTAGTGCATGTGTCCTTTGATGTGCAAATAAACATCAACAAGGAACAAGTGAGACACAACAGAGACCTGTACCAGCAGACTTCCTCTTGCTGTACTTGGAAACTGAAATACAGTGTGGTTTCAACTTGCCGCTTGCTTTTTACACACAAACACACGCATATTGCACAAACTACAAGCTCTAGAAGAAGCGTGAGGTGGAAATTGAAAACCGAAAACTGGCCCTGTTTCCTGTCAAATGGCATCCGGAGTTCATCATGCTTAGAGAAGTCACAAACGTCCTTCAAAAAGAAATTAATCCTGGTGACAAATAATCTTACATAGTCATACATTTGTGTTGTTCACAACTCAAAAGTTCACCGTTTTGTCGTCAACCTTTGTCACTTAACATCTTGGTGTAAGTCACTGTTGCTGCCTGTCAAACTTTCTGTTCCTCTTTCTCCGGACGTACACAGATTAAATTAATATGTACCACAGTTTGTACATCAGTTTCGTTTTTATTTTATTAGCTAGGTAACTAGCTAATTAGGCCAACGGTTATCTCCCACCCCATGCGTACTGCGCATGTGCAACTGTCAACAGAGATAATAAGGAAGCGAGATGATTCACTCATTAGCTACTTCAACTGTCAGCCACCGGGGAAAAAAAACTAGTTTTTATTGTAAAACTGACTAACTAAGGTAACATTAATAACACCTAAGATCCAGCAGAACTTTAAAACCAGTTTTAAAAGTCTAAAATCAATAACAGTCTTCACTAAACGCATTTTTTCGGAGCTGATGAAGTAGCTAATAAGGGAGCCATCTTGCGTCCTTTTCATCTCTGTTGGGTTGCACATGCGCAGTACAGATCGCGCCAACCCCGGCGGTTTAAATGGCGATAGCTACCACCTCCACCTGTTTGAATGATGGCGAGGCTTCAGCCCTCCACAGGGAGCAGAGGAGAGACAGGTGAAGTGAACATTACTTTACTCAAGTGCACAACAACTCCTTACATTACTCTAAATGCAATAATATACTCAATATATGGTCAGACTCTGAAACTGAGGCCTTCCAGGTGACTCTCACACTCCACCTGTTGTGTTCTGGCTTTGTTTATTTCATGTATCCAGCTTCTAAATCCTGAGTGTCACTCGCAAATTTACGCTGCAAAATATTGAGACAAAGAAGTTTAATTTGTGTCTGATGGTTAGAGGGAAAGAGACCGATGGAGTGAGCAGGCTTTGGTTGAGTGACAGACAGTTAATGAGAGTGAGTGAGCTCCAGCATCGGTAATCAGGGTTGTTTCCTGATTCTTTCACAGCAGTTGTGTTGAGACGCAGCCCCCCCCCATCATCTGATATGACGATTCGCCACAGCACTTTATCCTGTCTGAATCACTGACAATATGAACAATGGACAAAGCACGAGTGACGTCACCCGTAGGTTTCCGAAGAGAAACTATGCAACGCTGGCTGTCACCATGCACTGCTTCTTCTGCCGCCCGGTTAATCTAAATATCGGCAAAGACGTGGATCATCAGCTGACCTAAGACCGTCTGAATGACACCCATGTGCTCTAATAAGCCATTGAAGCGTCACTTATCTGTCCATAAAAGCAACAACACTGTTATTGTTGATGATTTGGTCTTGTGCCAAAAGATTTAAAAACATTTCTGCCATCTCTGAAAACTCTCACTGTAACCAGTCTTTGAAAAACACATCAGACGACTGGATGCTTCATTCACTATTCAATTCACCAACTAAACTACTGAAATAAGATTCTCATCTTTATATGAAATGTTCTTTGATATGGTTTGGTGCTAAGCTACACTACTGCGTAAACTAACAGGCATAGTTTGTGTGTAGAAATTTCCTCAAAGGACGCAGAGGAAATCCTCTCCACCCTTTTCTCCTCCCTTATAGTTCCTTCTGTAACGCACTCATTGATCTGCGGCTCAGCCCTGTGGCTCTTCATTTGCTAAACAAGGAGTCTCCTTAGGAGGTCTGGTGTAAAGACTGAAAGACCAAACTGCAAACCCTCTTTTCAAACAAAGCCCAGTGAAATGCAAATACAAACAAGAGGCTTCGGAGCTGCGGTAGTTTTTAGCCAGGCAGAATACAAACTAAGACTCAATATTCAGTCACCAGAGGTGCTGCAACAACTGCAGAACATTAGAAACAGTGCTATTGTTTAATATTGGTTAAACCTAATAATAGTTTTCGACACCTTTCTACAGCCACAGAAACAACCAGAGTTTTGCATTTCCTGTAGTATCATGTTTCAGGCAGCTCTGTAGTCACGCAGGTAGCGTGCATACATCCGTGATTAGCAGTGACCTAAAATGTGAGGGTAAGATAGTAACAGGAGGTAAAAAAATATAACACTGAGGAAGAGAAGTTGTTTCTGTTCAGGATTCCAAAAATTAAAAAGCCTCTTATTATTATAATAATAATAATAATAATAATAATAATAATAATAATAATAATAAAAAACCTGCATCTTGTGTGAACTCTGTAGATGAACAGGGTCAGCCTACACTGTCATCATTGTGGTACGAATATCTTCTGAGGTGGTACAGGGTGTACAAAGTTTGAGAAACACTGTTTGAACCCATTAATCAAGAAAATAATCAGCAAATTACTGATCAATAATGAAGATTCTGCTACTTTTTGCTCAAGAGAATCAAAATAAACGAGGCCACATTCATAAAAAAAAAAAGCCTGTAACACAGGTAAAAGAAAACACCTCCGACTTAAGAGCAGAGCTCCTCAGGAAAGAAAGTGACAGTTGTAGAATTTAGCAAGTAGCTGAAGGATAACATTGACATTTACATGCAACACGCCAGTCTAGCAGACACATAAACTAGTTACTCTTTTGGGAAAAGAGGCCAAATGCTTGTATTTTATCTTATTTTCTGCAGTGGAAATGAATGCAATGTTTGATCGCGTTCATGAGCTAAACATTACATGCAAAACATGAACTATCCTGACAAGAGTGGGAAGTCCACAGTCGCATGATAAATACACCGACACAGTGGCCGATACGAGCTCATTATTATCAATATTATTCAGGTCTCTGAAATCCAGTACCAGCCTGGCTACACTGCGAAACCACGTCCCATCATGCAGCATGTCTTTCAGTGCAGTGTAAACAGGAATGCATAGTGACTGGTGTGGATTTACACCGTGATCTCACTGCTCTTTGTTAACAGATGTGGTCCAGTGCTCCCACAGCTGTGCACTCAAAGCCAGGAGGACTGCTGCAGCTGTTCTAACTGCTTCAGTTTACACACACACACACATATACACACATAACTTTGATTGGTACTGACCTGTGATTGGCTGGGTACACATCACTAAACAAATCATGAATATTCAGTATACTCACTTTAAGTAAAGAATAAGACTTTTCCAGTTGACCTGTTTATCTTTTTTTTTTTAAGCTGCACAATCTTCTCCAAACTTCAGCGTTAAGTTTGACTGACTGGAATGTCTCCGCTCATGATTCACCGATGCGTTTAATCTATCGGGTTACATGTGCACAGATGGCTGTGCATGTCCAGTCAAATGGCCATTTTCTCTGGTTTCATTCAGTGGATGTTATGTCCACATCATTAACCCCACACATTCTTCATGGAAGAGGCATCCAGTTCCCTCTTTTGCGAGATACCACATTATGTTTAGCCTCATATCGACACATTGGATCTTCTTGTTTCTTCCACTCAGTATGAGAAGGAAGGCGTATAAACACTGCTGTGGTGGAACAACATGCATAGAGTTGCATAAATTGTTGCAAACAATATGAATAACAAATCACTTTAATCACCAGAAGGGATAAAAGGCCATTTGAATTTAATAGTCACACACCAAACATATTCAGCGTTTAGAAAGGGCTCCGTAAAGGCCAGCGATCCTCTCGTCATCCTCTCATGATTTATTATAATCACATGAATGTATGCAGTGATCGTGGTTAGAGAGATTTACAGCTGCTAGCGATCATCATCAAACATGTGTTGGAAGAACAAAAAGACAGATGCAGACAGAGTGTGACTTGTGGTTTCAGTAGTGAGTTCAGCAGTGAATTTCACAGCTTCAACTTAGCCGGGGCCCGTTCATTACTTACTTGTGTGCGTGCTCCGCTAAACTTTCACCTGACTTGTCTGGCTAATTATCTCAGGGTCACATGAGGATTTAGAGCCTAGGATCACAGCCCAGCAGCTGATGTTTAGTCCATACTTTTCCTCAGTTACAATGACGTGCAGTCTGCAGTTTCTATTACGTGACAGACTCTAATTAAGCAAATAATTGTCAGTAGAGCTGAAACAATTAGTTGATTACTCATTAGTCAGGAAACAAAAACAGGAGATTAATAGGAAAGCATTTTGATTAATCAATGAATGGTTGAAGTTTTTAGCAATTTAAGCTTCTTAATCATGATGATTTGTTGCTTTTCTTCATCTATTATCCTCATGAACTGTGTTAGACGACACAAGCTATGTAACGTGTCACCTCGGCTTTCAGGAAGTCAGGATTTTTGATATTCTGTAGACCAAACGATTTATCCCCATATTAAAAATATTGTTAGTTGAAGCTATAGTTGTTACACCTATAAAAGTTCAGAGAATATAAAGTTTAAGTCAAGTAAATATTTAAATAATTAGATTATATGACAAAATAGCAGGGAATCTTTGAGAGGTCAGAACCGAGCAGAAACTTCTTTGGCTGTGAAGTGAAGCCAGTGCCAAAAACTGTAGTTCCTCAAACGTCCACTTGAGGCTGGTTCCAGAACGAGTCAGTCTCCATAAGTCCCCATGTTAAAATGTCCAACTTCGCAGCAGAAATAAACATGTTTACAGCCTGGTACAAAAGATAGTTTTGGTCTCTATAGCTAATTTCCTCGTTCATGACAACTGTACTGAGTCTGAATTTTTATATAACTCACCAGTTAAAATTATATTGAGACCTAAATTTATGCATAATCAGCATGGCCACTTTGATAGTGACAGTTGGGTGTCGTTACAGGTGACTTGTTTGACCACCCAGGCCTTGGGTCTGCCAACGATCCATGTTTTTGCCAATTTTTAGATTAGTCATGAGGCGGAAGAGGCAGAACTACCAACATGACGGCGGCCAGTGACAGATTTTGAGCTTTATAATGGCACTTGAGAAACATATTTGTGACACACATACGGGTCACACATACAGCGTCCATTCTTTATACTGTCAGTACTATCAGCAGTCTTTTGGCATTTTCCTTGAAAAACTGTTATTTGATTATCAATATCGCTGCAGATTTATTTCCTTTAATCAAATAATCAATGGCGTATCAGTCACAAGAGTCTTTTGTATGATGAGCAGATGAGTTTTTTGTGCATCATGTTTGCTTAAACTCCCTCACCGATCAGCATGTTAGCGAGGTCGAATCTTCACTCTCCTCTTACTTACTTTTACTGGCTGAAAACCAAACTATCAGGCCGGTGTCACATTTCGAGCCTCTGTTTTCCAAACAAATATTACATTCAGTTACACTCCCTCTTGTCACTTGTCAACTCTGCCGAATGTTAAAAGTGCTTCTTTTTAGGATGCAGGGCACAAAAGAATCCTCTGTACCATACCACGAAACGCCTGTGCACAAGAGTCAAAACACCAGTTAGATAAAATTCCTAAGTTAAACCTAATGTATGTGATCTTTGGGAAATCTCCCCCTAAGACGTGTTATCAGAGCTTTTCATCATCATTGCTCTGTTCCTCAACATGCTGCTGCAGAGTCCTAAGCAGTATAACACAGTAGCTCTTGCATGCAGCCTGACCCTTATCGCAGGCTTTAACACGCCACCCCCTCTCTTCACTTTAACCCCGTTACTTTGTGCGTCAGGATGACCAGACTCACCACCACCACTACTTATCTGCACCCTCGGGCGCAGTCATTGCTTCTCAGGACTTTACAGGTTAAACTGTGCACGAAATACGCCTGCAAATAACTTTTGATTTGATATTAACAGGAAAAATTAGTTAAAATGTGTTTAAAAGTCAATGAATCAAGAGCTAGAACAAACTCATTAACAGTAGCTGGAAAATAGTGAGTAAAAGGGTCCAAAAGATGCTCAATTTACAATTTATAATATAATATATAAAAGCTGATCAACTGACGATTAATCCAACAGTTGCAACATTACATTCCCCTCAGTTTGACCTCACAGGCACATTTGCATCACAGTTATAACCATTGTTTATTCACTTGTTGTCCTTAGGCTTCTTTCCATTTTATATTCAAAGCACCACAGGGGAAAACTCTATTGACTATGAGGACAAAAACACGATTAATCTGACAAGAAACACTGTGGGCTTTGTAAAAGAGTTTCAGCTTCAGCTTCAGTAACTTTTTTATGTTGCTGCAGCACCTGACCAGTGGATTAAAATCAGTTTATTAGTCTTACAAAGGCAGAATCCTTAAATAAAAAAGGGTGTCTCCTGTGCAGGATAAACCAGGTTACGGATCTTTAAGAGTTAATATTTAGGCTCCTTCTGTCAGTAATTTAAGTGAACCTGTCCGGTCAGGTGTTCTCCTAACGGAGTTGCACTTTTAAACAACAATCACAGGCAGATGAAGGATGCATCAGGAGGTGGAGGTGTAAAAATACAAAGATAAAACTCACATTCTTTTATCTGGGTTGAGTTGCCGGTGCATGGCGAGAGAAAACCCGAACAGGCTCCCCGGTTCTCCGTCTTTCCTGATGACATGACTGGTGTCAAGATTGAAGCCGAGCACCAAAGTTGGCTTCAGGAAATAAAAAGAGAATAAAAGTGCAGCATAACCAGCAGAGGGTCTCCCCTGCAGCAGCAGCAGCAGCAGCAGCAGCAGCAGCATCGCAGCGCCGTTCAGATTGTGTCCAGTTCCCCCTTAAAAGTTAAGAGCCACTGGCCCCGATGCTCCTCACCGCTCAGCCCGGTGCTGTTTGACTGAAGGCTGCGGCTGCTAGTTACCCCGCAGGGCAGAGCTCCTGCTCCGCAGCGCCCCCTACAGTCACCGGGGCGACCAGCTAAAGGGGCAATCTGTGTTTTTGGACCACACAGACCTGCACAGTTTGTCTGGTATCAGTGATACCTGTCATTTAAAATTCATAATGTGAGCAAGCATGCAGTAAAAATACTCAAGGGCAAATAAATAAATCGTGACACTTGACATAAATGTATGTTTATGTTTTTTTGCACAGTGACTAACTAGATTTTATTTTTTAATGTAATATACAGTATTTTTACATTATTTTTATAGCCCTGTGATGACTTGGTGACGTGTCCAGGGTGTACCCTGCATCTCTCAGCTGGGACAGGCTCCGGCCCCACCATGACCCTGATGAGGATAAGCGGTTACAGAAAATATTAATAATAAAGTTTATTTGCTGTAGCACTTTTTCACAGAGCAAGGTCACAAAGTGCTTCACAAGAGCAATCTTATTAAATTAAATACACAATAAAACACAAGCAATAACAGAACATGAAGACAGAGAAGGGCCAGTTTTGAATAAATATGCTTTGAGCTGCTTTTTAAAGACTACAACAGACACAGCAGATCGTACATTAGGTCACGCTAAATAGATGTATGGACATTTGTTTCATGCATGTGAATGAAATGGTGCAAACAACTTGCTTCCAATATAGCAACCTAACACAACAAGTTTTGATTTATCAGTGCAGGAAAAACTCAGATGTTGTTAAAATGACTCTGACTCTGAAATGGTGGAAATGATGTTTGTATGTAGTCTGCTGAAATAAAGACAGCACCTATAAAATATACCATAATGTCTATATCTATATCTATACCGCCTCCTCTTCATTCATCTATGATGAAAATACTAAACTTAATACCCCAGATTCACTTGGAAAGTAATTCAGATGTATCATCGATTTGCTCCTCGTCTGCCTCTCTTATTTCACATATGAAATACATTTTATCCATTTATTAATTATTTATAGTTATAGTTTAAGTTGTTTTTGGCTGATCTGTGAGATAAATGTATCACATAAGATTTATACCACTGGCCCAGAAGATAAAACACACAAACTACTCCCTAAATGCCAGAGAGAATTTCTGCACCTGAAAATGGTGCCAGAGATGATTGAGCAACACTAGAAAATGTAGAAAATCTTATCTGCCTATATATCATATATGACAATTTAAATTCATGGGCCAGTTTTATCATTTTTCCTCTGACTGCCTTATTTAAAAAGTCAAAGACACAAAGCTAATGCCACTAGAATGTAACTATGTATGTGAAATCTATATTTTAATGCGCTGTTGTTGTAAACTCAAAGGGCTGTGGTGTGTCATGCATCTCGTATCTGGTGGTTTTTACAAGAAGACAAAGAGCAAAGTTGCAAAGGTTGTTTTGCTATTTTAAGTTTGGTGGAAGCAGATAAACAGCACGTGTTACAGTCAGCTGGACAAATAAACCTCCCAAATTCAGCCAGACAATGTGACAAGCTGCTGCAGGTCACTAAAAGGCTGTACTATCTTTGGAATGGTGGGAATTTGAGCCAGGATTTAATGGGGGAAATCCTAAATTCTCTTTCATTTAAAGAAAAATATTTGAACGTGGACAACATTCAGATTTGGGGGCCAATCATCCATCTGAGAAAATCTGAATAAAATATTAATGTACGCTCTCATCAGTAACACCTGCTAAGGACTGTGTTCATAAATAAGTAATCACAATACAGAGACAGAGATCTTGAGTCACCTCGGCACAGCACAAGTCTGATTTCACTTTTGAATTACACTTAACACAAATAATGTTCTCAAGTAATGCTTAACAAAGCATGACTCATGACGACAATTAACAGAGGATGTATCATGAATTCCTGTTGTTCACCAGAAACATATGAGTCATTTATGTCATTGGTTTACCAGATAATAACTAAACGTTTATTTCAGACCCGTATATCTAAAAGTCATAGTGACTCGATCATTTGTTAGTAGTGACCAACAGGAATTCATGATAAATCCTACATTAATTAACACATTAAATCATAGTCCATCATTTGTGCCCTCGTTGTAAAGTGTTACCAAACTCTCCTCAAGAATCTTTTTCATGTTCCCTAAAGAGCTGGCATTAAAGAGGTTTGAGGTTTCCACCCACCAGCAGCAGTGATCTGAGCCGGCAGCTTTGTTATCATCCAAACCTGCAGGAAACATAAAACAGCTTCATTGTATCGCCCGCTCACTTTTCTCAGTGTATCTGCTAGTGTTTGATGGTGGTGTGAAGTTTGAACCAGCCTGGGCAACAATCACACAGCAGAACACAACACAATGTGGGCATTGTTTAGGTTGGAAAGCCCTATGTGTGTGTGTGTGTGTGTGTGTGTGTGTGTGTGTGTGTGTGTGTGTGTGTGTGTTGGCAGGATGTGGCTCAGAGGGTGGGGGTCGGGGGTGTATTAGGGTATTAACCACATTCCTAATTGCAGCAAATGACTTGGGAGGTTCTAGTGCAAGATATGTGAATGGCATCTCTGCTGAGGGTTTGGCAACAGTTGCATCAGAGCTTAACACATCATAACATTGACTAGTTGTTGAGTGTAAGCTCTGGTGTCCAGTGGTGTAAAGTAACTAAGTGCTTTTACTTACTAAGCGCAGTACAGATGATTTTGGAGCTACTTGTACTATTCACTATCACTGTTTCCAGGGGGAGATACACTTTTCACTCTTTCTTTTTGGCCGCTACTTTTGAAATTTCATATGAAGAACATGGGATCAGTTTATAAAATACCATTTGTTAAAGGTTAAACCAGTGCCTGGTCTGGTTTTATCCCCATTGTCATATCTCAGAAGTCTGAATTTCAGATGTAACTTTTTCCCCTTTAAACTTTCCAGATGGTTTCAAGTCAAGTCAGCTTCATTGTCAACATTGCTATGATGAGAACTGAAATTCTGTTTCCCTCATCTCCTCGGTGCAAAACAAGCAACATGAAATATGAAAAGATATTAACAGTGTAAACAGCTTACATGTAGATTTCAGTAACTGTTCAAATCCCCAAGAGATCAAATTATTCAATATCTTACCTAAAACCAGTCAAACATTAGAGTCAAAGTCATAAAATATAGATAAAAATTAATTATGTAGAACTCGGGGGCCCCATTAATCACCTCACGACCCCTTTAAATTTATTTTGTGACCCCTTTAGAGGGCCCTGACCCTTTGGTTGGGAACCACAGGACTAAACTACCAAACATCACTGTGAAAGGTAATTAAAACAAGCTCCACTGACCACTACTTACACACCGATTCATCAGTATTCATAAGCTAATAATGTAAAATATAATAATGTATAACAAGAACCTTTGATACTTTTACTAGTACTGGAGTACTTATGCATCATATCTCAGTACTTTCTTCCTCTAAAGTACTGTACATAGTCTATTTTTTAATCCTTAGTGTCGTAGCTCAAACTACTTTCTTAATTATATAATATAATAAACATGATGTGAAGCCTGATGTATAATCAGCTCCTCTGTATGTATACGGTATACATTTAGCATCAGGAATGTGGAATGGTCCATATTAACCCAGTGGAATTAGCGATTGTACGATAACAATAAAAACTGTTATGACCTGATGAAATTATATCCCTCAATATATTTAAATAATAATTAGACACTGATTAACACTGATTGCATCATTATTCTTGACGATAATCTTGATGAGCCAATCAAAACAAATGAAAATAGACAAATACGCGTCATATCGTGGGTAGTCTTTCATATAGAGTCTGAGATAATTTGCAGTGCATTTTTGTTTATTCTTATAGGCACAGATGAAGTATAATATAGAGAAAAATCTCATGTAAGTGCATCAGTTTAAGCTTTCAAAACCATAAATCCCTGTTCATGATCATTTATGTGATTAGGTTTGATAAATCTAAAGAAGCAGTTGCTTCAGTTGCCTGCTCACTCTGATCTGTGTGTCCCTGTGAGCGATAAGGTGTGTAACTGCCTTTACCTGGTTTAACCCAACCACACGAGCACTTTCATGTCCACTTTTGCCCTGGGTGGTTGTGTAACACGAGCTGTGCGAGGAGGTGAAGCTGCCCGGCCTCGTATTGTCTCGGGTCAGTGGGAATAGAGAAACCGGAGAGGCGGTGCAGGTCGAACAGGTGGACCCCTGCAGGTGACGAGGCCTTTCTTCACAGATTAGCTGCACTTTTGTACCAACAAAATGAACGCTGACCTGAGAAAGGTCTGTGTGGCCCCCTGGTCAAATCACTGGTGAAGATATTAAGTTTCATCTGTGGGTTCAGAACCAGAGTCATTCTCTAATGCTGCCCACATATCCACAGGTTTGATTGGGCTAGTTCAGATACAGATACATTCATTATTTATGGGAAAACCCTTTCCTGGGCATGCTTTACTATCAGCAGTTAATTGAGCCTTTCAAAATAAAAGCATGTTGTAAATGAGAAATGTAAAACGTCTCTCTATAACACTGTAAAAATACACACATCTGGACATTGTTTTATGGCCATTAGTATCCTTTCACTATAATTTTTTTTAATTTCATATGTTTACACAGGTTCTGGTCATATTTTGTACACGGTTAGTTGGGTTTCATTGATTCTCCATCTTCATGTTAAAATGAAGATTTTAAAAGCCCTGAAATTCAAACTCTGGTGAGACAGAAGGACCAGCGCCTCGAGTTTCACTGTAATTAAGTCAATATAACAGACGCTGGTGGAGGAAACCAAACCCAAAAGTTATCAGAGAGGCGAGGAAGCATGCCCCAAATTCACAAGACATTAAAGCCATAGTGATGACAACTGTCCAGGGCAAACAGACGGATGTTGTTTCTCTAAATGGAGGACTTCTGTAATTCCGATAAGGACATTTATACAGTACACAGAGGTATGTAAAATTGAAGGGCCTTCTCCTTAAGTTTCACAGTAAACATAACAGAGACAAATGTCATCGGAGGGGCACGGAAACACGCCCAAAATGCACAGTTGGTGAAGGCATTTTTTGGCATGACATGAAACCGTACTAATGACCACAATGCAACGTTAAAACAGACGGCTGTTGATGCTTTAAATAAGAGACTGGACTGAAGTGCCCAGCCTTAATGATAATAACATTTATTTGGCCCACAGAGACATTCAGGAACTCAAAATATGACGGCAAAGTCTTTATCACCGAGGGAAATCGAGAGATAAAGGGCTAAATATTGGATTTGTGGACCTAAAGTACATTTGCAAGACTGGAATTGATATCTGTGATTCAGTTGAGACAGCCCAATCCATCCTCGATAAACTGACAAATGAGCAAATGTACAATTTAAGTCATCTTAGTGGCAAAAGTATCCAGAAATGTAGAGGAGAGACCACTCATTGTTTTGGCCATTGAGCTACATGGATGCTGAAGTTGTGTCTGCGTCAGTGGCTGTGTGAAGCACGGCGTTAAATCATACTGTGTGAAAGTGTGAGCAGCTGATCCCGGTCCTGTTGTGACAGTGGCATGGTCCTTTTGTAGGGAGACCATCCACAGTAAATCTGCTCCACTCCCCTCGCACAAAAGACTGCCTCCATTTATGGGTGCTGGGTGGGGGGTGTGCCACTGAATCAACAATGAATGGAGTGGGACCTCGCAGACCTCTCTGAATTCTTTCTCAGGCAGGCCGTGCAGATGACACAGGGAATTCTGGGGATTCCTTTGTTATCCACGCAAAGTGCAAAACCATTTCTGCTTTAGTGCAAAGGAATTGCCTCTATTATCGCCATGTCAGGACAATCATGTTATACAGCAGGCAAGGAATTTACTTGAGCTGTGACTGAAAATAATATTTCTCACAAGGAAATAGGAAGTTGTTTATTTAATTTCACTGGAGATTTTAACACGTTTAGTTATAATAGAAATTATACAGGAGAATATTTATTTAAAATCAGCAATGGGCAGATCATGTTCTGCCTCTCTGTTTCTGGGCACATTAAAGATTGTAATGTAAAGCTAAATCAGTCATTACACCAGTGACTGTCCCATTGTGGGACATCAAACATTAACCTCACATCTGCTACTGGCTCAAAACTAAACGTTTCCTTCCAATTGTTATTGTCTGCCTGTGCTCGTCATTAAAGCTTTTGTTGTTAAAAATAACTTCTCTCTGAGGGGAAAAGCTGCCATGACTAATTCTTAGGAAACACATTCTCAATCATGAACACCATGCTGAGAGGTTTCCAACTTCAACTCCGCTCACGTCCGGAGCCTTGCACTATGCTCAACCTTTCAGACGGAGAGGTCAAGAAACACTTGGTAAATCATTTCCATGTTTGTGGGAGTCATGTTTTATTTGCTGACTCTTTGTCTTTGGCTAATGCGTAAAAAACATTGTGGGTAACCCCCCTTTTGTTTCACGGTTGCATTTAAACATATAAGCCGAAGATGAAAAACTTGCAGTAATGTGATTTGACTAAAAGGGTGAGTTGCCAAGGTGATGAATGCTTTAATAGACCCAGCAGGAGATCAGAGCATCCACCAACCAGCTAAATCACTCTACTGAGCTAGAAACCTGCTGCCATTAAACACAACACGGCCATTACAGCACTTCTGACCTGAGTACAGTACATTATGATAAACAATCGGACATCTTGGCAATCATTTGTTACATGCATTCAAAATTAGTTTACCTTAGTCTGCTATTTAAACCACTTAAATTATACTAATATATTATTATATGTCATGCATACTGAAGTTAACAAAATATTGCACTTTTATACTAAAACACATACTGAGTTTATTATTAGTATTATAAGTATTATGAGTATTAGTATTAGTATTAGTATTATTATAAAAGAATACATATACACTAACCACAAATGTACTTTTTTAGTGTTATTTTTTAAACTTGGCATAACTGGACTCAATCACACAAGGGCACAGGTTGGTATACTAAAATACAGCTTAAAACACAGTTGTAAAATGATATATAATGCATGAATCCAAATTAATTTTTAAAGGTAGAACTTAAATTAAACTCCTACCTTTATACAAGCTGTATTAAAGTTTTATAGTTGTGGGAGATGTAGCCATAAGTACAATCATGTACTAATAGTAGTAGTAACTTTGTTAAATAAAAAGATTACTTTAATGTGTTTTGTAAGAAATATACTGTAATTATACTCACATTGTTGGGAAAATACACTCGATCAAACATTTAACACACTGAGTAAGTAAAATATTGAGAGGTTTAGACCAATCGCCAACTTCCACTAATCAAGATGGTGGCCACACATAAAGACTCCCATTCAGAACAAGAGCAAAAAAAACTTTGATTAAAAAAAAAACAAAAAAAAAAACAAAAGCTGCAGAACAATCTTTGCAGTAATCTTTGTGGGAAGTGAAATGTTAGTGTCAACCTTTGTCTTTGTTCTAGTGTGTGTACACTAGCACACTTCTTGCCAATTTCTGTCAGCTGTCCTGACAAAGATCATTAAAACATCATCATCACATTGTTCTGCACATAATGGATTATACAGAACATACTATAACGTTTATTCCGTTTTATTTACTTTTATATAAATAGGTTAACATTCACTGTAACATCCATTCCAGGTGGGAGGAGTTGTCCTTGCTGGCTGCACTCCTGTATTACCGATTGTACTATAATGGGCAGTGCCATTGTCGCTGTAAACAGACAGTGGTGTGCTGCTCCTGCTACTTCTCCACTGAGCTCCGTCTTCCGTTAATACGTCTGTAACCTCAACCCATAGTGTGCGAATGGTGTGTCAATGAAAAGATCTCAGCTTTTGTTTGTCTTCTGAGCTTCTGCAACACACGCACACATACAAAAAAAAAACAAGATAACAGATGCTCATGATCAATAACCCCTCAAAATGTCAGGGTTGTTATCTTTCATAATGATTTCCTGTTTTGTGCACTTTGATTCCTCAAGACAAAATGTCAATATCAGCCGGTGTTGCCATTATATGAGAGCTCTTCACAGCCTCTTCACAACGTTTCTAATGGGAACAAAGAGGCTGAAATTATGTATAGGGTATAATCGAATGTTGATTGAACCGACTACATTATAATTGCATGGACTGTACTATGTAGTGTATATGGCAAGAATGTCTTCAATACAAGTAGGCTATCAGACGGTCCTTTTTTTGCTTGTTTGCAAACTTTGGATCCAATACGTTGTGTTCTGTTCATACTTACAGTACAATAGCATCCAGAAAGTCGTTACGCAGTCATGGTAAATCACCTCCAAACCCTGGTTAAGACTAAACCTGGTTTATGATGATGTGACTCACATTTAAAATATAACTACAACACCTCCGCTATGAAAACACACAAGGAACTATTAACTATATACTCATTTAGAGGCATAAACTAATTTCATAGCATGTAGACAGTCTCCTTCCTGGCTTCAAGCAATGTGTTTGTCCTGTGAAGAGGTACTGGCACCTACAGCATGAGCTAGGGGCACGGTTTAACATAGATTCAACTAGTACTTCAGTTCAGATGCTTCCTTTAGTACATGTCTATATAGTATACTGTGTACACTATGTACTTCCCATCATAGTGTGCTAATTTCAGGAGGGTAGTGCTTCTTCTTTGCCTTCATTTCGCAGGTGATGCAGTGTTCTTGGCGTGTTTTCCATTAAAACAAGAATCAGAGTTTGAGATGCTTTCCTTTATTGAATAGTTGAATGAATACTGTTACCTACATTTCTTGTCTTGTTTGGTGTGCAGTAAGAATCGTGTGTTCCCTTCATCTAAAAATCTAGAACTAACCTTGCATGATCTATTTTTTAATTAGTAAGACAAAAACAAACCCCCTAGTAGTTAAATCATAATTTACACACAGTTTCCTGCAACAAAGTTCTGCACATGTATAAGATGTCCTCTGTTTCATCTGACACTTGTCTGCGGTCTGAATTTAGCCCTATGAAGTCTCGACTACGATGCCGTTCAGAGCAGGTACATAGGAAGAATTTAGGAAGTGAGAGTCTGCTGCTGCCGTGAGCAAACTAAATATGTAACATCATTTTTAATTTTTAATCGTGTGGCAAATTGCCAGCTTTCTCTAACATTCAAGAAATATTAAATAATGGATGACCAGTTCAATAATTGTTAAATAACTAAATTATTGATAGCAAAAGATGAGGAGACATGCTTTCATGATACGCACTGTAGTCTTGACCTATTTTACACCAGGAGTAAACAAAGATGAGACGATATGAACAGGAAGAAAATCAGCTGAATACATACTGAATGTAAAGCTGTCTGACTGGTGAGCTGAATACCACGTTAGGAGAAGCTCCTATAAATATGTGAATTTGGATTACATCATAAAACCCGCTTACCTGTCATTTGGCATAATTTTCATGTCATTAAACACTGGGATGATCCACTGTACCAGCTGCTCTGCAGCAGAGGTGAAAAGACCCAAATTATAATCAACCAACTGGGTATGAACATCAAGACGCTGAATAGCAATAACAACCATGTATTTCATGATAGGTTAAAAGAAAAGGTATGACAAATTATAAAAATTATATAACTAGCACTGAATGTTTTGGCACATCCCAAACTCTGAGATTGTGAAACCATGTTGTGAAATCCTCCCTGATTTCTATCTAAAAATCTGACTTTGAAGATGTTTTCCTTGTGAAATATCTGAATATTTTACACTGGAGCATGTCTGAACTTCCATCAGAAAACATATGGGATGACAGTTACTCGGGGAAAGGATCCTTTTGCAGGGAGTCAAAGAAAGTTCACCTGTGCAAATATTTAGCAGAAAAGAAGAAGTTAGAAAACTGAAAAATATTTTTTGTGTTGTGTAATGTAGTGTAATAAAATATACTTTCATACTTTAAAACTTCACTGGCCTTCAGACGGTCTTGCTAACCAAAAAAAAACCTGCACAGAGAAGATAACTGCTTGCATGACCTCCATTTTTAGCTATGAGTATAACAATTAGAGAAACAATCCTTTTCAAACTCTACGTGACTCTGATTGGAGAATATTTGCTAATTCTGGCTCTAATGCTGGGCAGCTGAATGCAGAGACTGTGTTTCACTAATGAGCAGTGACATACAGCCCCAGTGGCCCATGTTGGGAGAGGATTGGGAGAACAATGGGCAGATAGAAGCCTCCCTGGACTGGATGTAGGGCTCCTGCTGCAGAACAGAGCAGAGAAAACTCGCCATGTCCTCACTAACAAATGAACAGAATAAGGGGAAATAACAATGTGCTCAATGAAATGGGTCAAAATGAATAATTACTCACCAAAATAGAACAACAACTGCATGAGGCTCCCCCAGACTAAATACATTAAAAGGGGGCATTCCACCAGTTTCACTCATAAACACTAATTTATCCATAACATAGGGGGACTGCTCTGTGGGAACCAATGTTTTAATAATGTGACATCAACCTTAACCCATAACCCAAATGTATGACAGATCCACAAACTGGGTGCACTGAGTTTGAAAAATGTGGGCGTTTACCAGGAAGGGAGGGTCAAAGACACGATTGAGTTGCATTGTGGGAATTGAAGGATCCAGTATTTCTGGAGCTTGACCCATTTTAGGGAATAAATAAATGTCAGGATATCTCAGCCTCTGCTGCTTTTGATTTTTGGAAGTCTCCCAACTTTGTGCAACACTAAATCACTGGAGTACCAGTTTAAAGCAGCTTGTATGTTCACATCCTTCAACAAACCATCAACTTCGGTCATATTTAAGTAATGCTGCTACTTAAAAAGGGGTGTGAACTTTCCAGTAGGCATGGCAAGTCCATCAGAGTATGTATAAGTTGTGGAACATTTATCAACTAAACTGCTTATCATCATCAAGGTCGTGAGGGGCTGGAGCCTATCCCAGCAGACTGTGGTACATCCCGGACTAATCGCCAGTTCATCACAAACAAACAACTGTGATGGAAAATTACAGATGTGTGCATGTAGAATTATATTTACTTTGTTAACTTAGTACTTGCTGTGTAAACTGTTTTTGGTTTTGTTTCTGTTTTTGTCTCTCTTGTAGTCATCACAATCACCACAGTGGTCACATTTGTCTTCCTTGTGGTATCGTTAGACGAGCAAGATGCCCCAGACAGCTGTTTGTGTGATAACGATAGCGAGCATATGACGTCTGAACTGGCCTGTCTGAGCTAGACTGTGAGAAGAAGGTCAAAGATTCTGATAAGTACTTTGCTCAAGTGCTCAAGACTTGTCGTCTGTCTTTCACTCTGCAGACTGCTGTGACCTTCATTGCAAAGAAAAAAGTTAAACGCAAAAGACAATTGATTGGAAAGTTTTTATTTCAGTCTCACGCTAGTATAACAAGAATAAGTTGACAATAAGAATGGGCAATTTAGAGTCACCAATTAACCTCTTAAGTGCCTGTGGCGCTGTTAAGAGCGATTTGCTTGGACCACCGTGCCGCCCATCAACAAACCTGGCTGATATAATGTACTCCAGTGAAACAGCCATGCACCAAATACCCCACAGTAGTGATAGATAGATAGATAGATAGATAGATAGATAGATAGATAGATAGATTATACCTGAGGTAGCATTACTTTTCCGGTTGTGCTAATAAAAGGAACTATGCTGCCATCTTGTGGCGATGAACACAGCCCAACAACTCTTGTACTCCTCCAGGAGAACTAAACACTCCACAGCATGGAAAAAAACAACTCTATGTGTAGCTGTAGTGGTGAAAAATAGTTCTGTGAACAAACTAAACACAGTTGTGAAGGTTGTTTGTTCATAAGGCAGTTCACGTGTCTGCCCCAGTGCAGACAAAAGAGGAGCCTGTGAAGGAAAAAGTGGCTGTAAGTCCGATGATAAACACCTGGAGGCGTTGTAGCTATTCCGTGCAGTCAGCCACCTTCAGTTTGAGTCATGTTTGATTTTTGTATCAACACCTTGAAATCCTTCTCTGACCCCCCCATGTGACCCTCATTTTATCTGCTATATAAATATAATGAAAAATAGCCTGTTGATCCACCAAAACCAGCACAATATGCTGAAAAACGGATATAAATCTGCTGTTTGACAAGCGTAAAATTCAAATAAAGAGGCCTAACCGCCAATTTAATGGTGCTTTTCTTCCTGACTTGCAGTAGGATGCATGTTTTCCACATGTTAAAGTCACAGTATATGCTCTGAATATATGCTCGCAATTAGATTAACTACTTAATCTGTGTTATAGGATCGAGAGCGGGACTGTTTGGGCCTGCTTCGTGTTTGGTCACGGTACCTTTTTTTTCCTCTGATTCTTCTGAGATGTTTTGATGGAAAAAAAAAAAACTGTGCAGACAAACCGGGACAGACAGACCTGAACAAATAATGGAGGGTGGACGCGGTGGGGAGTAGTCAGTCGTGCAGCCCTTACTCATTGGTTGCCTCAGACACAGTAGCTCTCCCTCTCACTCTCCCATAAATGCGCTCCCACCACCGACCGTAGCAGATAATCACAGGCCACTGTGAGACGGACACACCTTCCGCTGATTTTTTTTTTTTCTTGCCACAGTTTTTTTTGTACACGGGGATGCGTTTCGATTCACGAAAGGGTGTCATCAGTCCAAGATTTCTGTCGTGTTTTTGCCATTTTTGCGCATAAGGTTACGAGATTGCTCCGCTCCGACTCGGAAGATGACTGGGGTTTTTGAGAACTTAAATACTGATATGCATTCGAACCAGATTACCTCAAGCAGCTACCACAGCTTGCACAAATCGCAAGAGTCTCCGACTCTGCCTGTGTCCACGGCGACGGACAGCAGCTATTACAACGGCCAACAGCCTGGCCACTGTGCGGGGTCTCCATTTGGCCAACTCGGCTCTTACCAGTACCACGGCAGCGCCACGACCGCTGTGCCATACAACGCAAAGACATACGACCTTGGTTTCAACTCATCTTATGGTGCATACAGCTCCTACGGCTCCAACTCCTCTCCTACTCCAGCCGATACAGGTAAATAATAGATTTAATACATTTAAATTAACGTCATGTTTTGTTTTGGGCCAAACTTCAAACCTTAGGGTATTAACAAGGACAAGTTGAATCATGCGTAATGCACTGTTTATGCATTTGGTAGTTGTTACGTGGTCAAAAATGGTTACACTCACAGCTGCGTACAAAACACTGATAGTGAATGTATAATTAATTTGTTAATAAACAGAACTCTTTTCTTTTTAATTGGCATTTTAATATTTAAAAAAATCTGATGTAATCCAATCTGATATAATGTGTGCTAAACATGAACTGACGCCTGTGCAAAAATGCGTAATAGTTGCACAATAAAACAATTGCAATAGCTCTCGTGCGTAATGTCAATTGCATTTTAAATGTTCCTTCAGAGAAAGAAGAGAGCGAGCCAGAAATTCGGATGGTTAATGGAAAACCAAAGAAGGTCAGAAAACCTCGAACCATTTATTCCAGCTTCCAACTGGCTGCACTTCAACGGAGGTTTCAAAAGACGCAGTATTTGGCTCTACCAGAACGGGCCGAGTTGGCAGCCTCGCTGGGCCTTACGCAAACACAGGTGGGTGCATCTAAGACATGTGTTCATCCGCTGTCAAAATATCCACTTTATGTAAAAAATGGAAGCTGTCAAATGGGGGGATTTGAGCCGGAAAATACTGGCTAATCAATTTTCTGCTTCTATCTGTTTATTTCCCAGGTCAAAATCTGGTTCCAAAACCGCCGCTCCAAGTTCA
This sequence comes from Protonibea diacanthus, assembly GCA_028641955.1. NCBI lineage: Eukaryota > Metazoa > Chordata > Actinopteri > Sciaenidae > Protonibea > Protonibea diacanthus. Next base: position 19,404,357 of record CM053986.1, on the reverse strand, counting down.
AGAAGTTGTGGAAAAGTGGTGAAATCCCCCCAGAGCAACATGTTGCTTCCAGTGAATCTCCCCCCTGCACGTCTCCGCCAACTACTGCCTGGGACTTTCCACCACAGACTCAAAGAATGAACAGTGTCAACCCTAGTTTACCTCAGAGCAGCAGCCCTCCCAACACGACTGCGCCTTCATCGTTTTTGGCAAACTACTCCTGGTACTCAACCACGAACTCTACGACGCATCTGCAGCCTCTGGTCCAGCACCACCACAACTCCGCCATAAGCGCTGGGACGATATTCTGAAAGAGAAAAACAACAACAACAACAACAACAGCAAAACAGAAACATCGGGTTTAAATCGGACAATACTGGTGAAAAGAAAAGAAAGAGAAAAAAAATGCCAATACCTTCATTTTACAGACCTCGTGTGTGTGTGTGCGCGCGCGCCATGCGGACTTTTACGCGCGAGCATCTAGGAAGAAGTTAATGGAGCGCAGACAGGTTCACGGACCATGCCAGTTTTTGCGCTGGCAAATGGTAGACACAGATTTCTACAGTTATTTTTGTATTTATTTATTTTGTTTATGTCGAGGGATGAATGAAACCACTATTACCCAAAGCAATCAGCCTGGGCGCAAGCCTACTTTTACGCGGACGTCACTTTTTTGCCATTCCTGCAAAATAAAAAAATAAAAAAATAAAAAAAACATTCATCAGCAGGACAAACCTGTCACAAATGTAGCACAAGTTTAACTGTATCGTGCCTTTTTCAATATGACCTCATTCATTTTGTTGTGCTCTAAAAAAAAGAAAAAAGAAAAAAAAACAGCTTACCTTTATCCATTCCTCATGTCATTAGTTGATTTAAATAAAACTTGGGGGGTAAGTGTCTGAATCCACGTTTGTAAATATTTTATCACATCTTTTTAATAGCCCATGTCGCTTTGACTCCTTTTTTTTATGCTATTGGTGCAAAAATCCATTAATTAACCACCGTAAGCTACTGATTGTCCTACCCTCTGATGATTTAGGCCTACTTGTATCACCCTTAATTGTATTTTTTGTCTTATTTATTTTAGCAGTGTTTCATATATGGCCAGACGTTATTTAAATAAAAATGTTTTCTGTGCATATGTATTTCTAATTTTTCTTTATTTATTTATGACTGAAGAGAATATGTGTTGTTTCTATTGGTTTTGCAAAGGGCCTAACAATGGGCACAGATGTCCTTATTTATTTATTTATTTATTTATTTATTTGTTTGTTTGTTTATTTCCCTCATGTCAAATAGCTCATTTCAAAAAGACGTTAACATATATTAACACTTAATATTACAAATTTAACCTGTTAACAGTCTTTTATAATGAATTGCCGATACAAATATGTTACAGTGATTTATTTAAACTATAGTTATCTGTATTTTTTGTCGAATTACGTTGAATTTAACCGGATAAACGCGACAAAAAAATTAATAGCCTAGCTTCGTATGCTAACCTCTTGTTGCGTTGCCTAGCAACCGAGAGCTAACGTTAGCTTCTAGGCTAATCAGGACAGTTGGTTTAACTTTTAAGGCTAGCCAACGTTACACTGATTAAAAAGGCATTACTCAAATAATATTATGCTTTTAGCCATTACACAGGTATTAGTGTACCATCACAAGCGGGTACAAGCATAAGATAATTCCTCAGCTGTCTCGGGTTAAAATTATTTTAGATGATTAGCTCGAACCGGGGGCTCATTCAGGCAGGCAGGCAGGCAGGCAGAGGCCCGGGGGCGCAGGCTCAGCCAAGCGGATGGGGGGAGGCAACACAACAACACCGCCTTGGCAGGCGAAAAGGGGAAGATGAGGGTGGGTATGAATGAGCACAAGCTCCTCAGACTCTGTGGAGTCAGAGAGCTGCTTTCCAGACGTTTTATGAACTCAGCCTAACAAGAGAAAAAGAGAGGAACTCGGTCCAAAATAGCCCGGAGCTACAACATCATGGAAACATTTCTCACGTCTCACAAGTAAAAGTCTGTGATCTCTGAAGACGAGCAGATTGACCTACATTATGTTTGCGGCTAATGTAGAGGCTGTAGGCTACATGGAAAACACAGGCACACGTCCAAAAGAACTAAATTTATTGCTGCTAGGAAAGCCATATTTTATCGTAGCTTAATTTAGCTATTTTATTTAGGATATTTTAACTCCAGTGAATGGAGAGCAGGGCTAATTATTAATACCAATCACTTCATTCATAATCGTCACTGTCTATCCCACACGCTTCCCTTCAAACCACCACGGGCCATAAAGTGGGATCGTTTCCTTGTACATAATTAGGACTGTAGTTTGTCAGCGGTTGCTACATCTCCATGATGGAGCCTCCTCCTGGAGGTGACAGGATCAGATCCAATGCATGCATGCATGCATGCAGCACATCTGTGCCGTGCACATTTATTAGCCTTATATATATATATACATGTGTATGTGCGTGTGTTTGTGTGTGTGCATCCTCCTGCAGGTGTGGAGACCTTTGCAGATTTGTCTGCTGTTATTGCAGCAGAGAGTGCATGCAACGTGGCAGGCCTGCAAAAATAAATAACACAATATTAGCTGCTGTTTTCCTAACTATTCACTTACGTGTAACCCCGCAGTTGTAAAGTCACCAGGACAGATTTGTAGAATATTTCATCATTTGAAAAAAAAAAAAAAAGAAAAGAAAAAGAAAGAAAATACTGTTGTTACTGTGTTTTGTGCTTTTGCATTTCTCTAGGCAACTTGTAAATGCCATACCCCTTATCCTAATTTATACCGAATTTATACCCTGATATGTAATTTCATCCACATTTGCTCTGGTTTGAGCATTCTGGCTTTCAAATCTGAAAGCCTGCAATTACTATATAATTCTTCGCAATTTTAGATGTCCTAATATGGGGTGTTATTTTTTACACAAGACAATTTCCCGCTATTTCAAGCATCAACATTGTCAAAGTCGTATGTACATAATAAATGGGAATATCAATGCATAGTTTTTAACCTAACATCTTGACTCAAAGATAATTATATCCGTGTGGAGCCTACGCAGAATTAGCCTGAATTACATGGTAACTGCTGCTTTAAATTTTAAAAAATTACTCATAATTTCCCCCAAAGATTACCAAGATCTCGAGTGCACAATGTCATCAGCGTAATGAGGAGTAAACATTTATGCTAATAATCTACATTTTTTTCCCCATCAGCTATAAAGAGGGGAAATAAAGCAGACATTTTTCAGTCATATTCTGAACTCTGCTGCTATAGCTTAGACCAACACATGGGACACATTTTGTGGGGATTTAAGCGCTCATCTTGTGTCTGTGCTGCAGGATGCTGCTGCTGCTGCTGCTGCTCCTCTTCTTCAGCCTCCATGCTGATTTCTGCTAAATCCTGAGAGGGAGCTTGTCTCTTTTCCTTTTCAAGCTGAAAGGTGCGTATTAAAATGTTTATTTCTTAAATATTCATTTGAATGTATCGTGACGACTGAATGCATTTTGAGATCATTAAAAACAGGAACGGTGCTTGATTCTCCCCTTTAGAAGCATCATTTATCCCCCACCTTCGTGCAGCATTTATTTATTTTTTATTCTCAATCAAATCGGTGAATGTTGCTGATTCTTTGATGATATAAAACTATTTCAAAGAGAGTGGAAAAAATAACTTTTTCTTTTTTTAAATCCTGTAACTTAAAAGAAAAGTCTGCAGTGTGCAGCCAAAAAGAGCTGCTTTTGTAGGGAAAGTCCTATAGCTCAGAAATCTGCTCGCACCGAGAGGAAACGTAAAGAAGGGGAGACACACAAGTTGTTCCTGTATTTCAGTCGCTGCTCTCATTACTCTTACATTGTGCTTTGCTAATTTTGAAGCCTCTTCGCATTGACAACTCCGTAATGTACACCTGCAAGCAATTTGCCAGCCTTATACATAGGCTAAGTCTAAAGGGAACATTGACTGAAATGGCAGCTCACCTATTTCGCTTCTTTCTTTCTTTTTTTTTTTTTCTTTTTCTATTGCAGCAGCAAATTTCTTTCAGAGCACTATCTCTTTTGTCAAAGCAGAAAGATCCTCCTTACGAAAAGAGAAAAAAAAATGCTCATAATTACCTCAGAGATAGGAAACTGCATTAGAATAAATAAGGGCGAAATTACTGTAATTATGCTGGGTTTGATGGGCTCAGCTTGTATAATCAAGGGGAGAATACAGCGAAATAACACTGACCCTCTTGGATGTGCAGCTGCGCCTTTCTAGGGCTAGGTAGGCAGATTTATGTTCGCTACAGCAGCAGCAGCAGCAGCAGCAGCACAATTCATATTATTTCTTAATGGTATTGAAATATACATAGGCTGTCCTACTTGTTGTTCACAAAGGACTTCATATGAGCTCTGAATTTTATATGTATATATTATAAGCAACAATAGAGTGCTCTACTCTGCTTCAGGCACTTACACAGGGAGCACGTAATATAGAAAAACTAGGACAGACATGATTTATGTCTCTCTGAAGATGATTAGATAGGTGTGATGCTGCTGCTGCTGCTGCTGCTGTATAAAAACAAAACAGCTTTCATACCTACTACTATTACTATTAATACTCCTCCTCCTCCTCCTGCTACTGCTGCTACTACTACTAATCATAATAAATAATTTGTCTATTAAACAGTGGATATTGGAGAATAAATTAGAAATGAAATGGTCTGTTATGGTGTGATTTATACCTCTCTGGGCTCATGTTGGCCTCTTAAAGAGATGCTGTGCAGACCGCACAAATTGCATCAAATCATCAAACATTAAAAGTGCAAAAACATTTGTATATTTATTAGATATTTATATATTTGTGGAGGTGCTAAAGCCTGAGGTCGCATTTACAAATAATATTATAAATATTTAAAAAATCCCTTTTTTCATGTCTTGTCCCTGCTCAGGCACATACAAATATTGACATTTAAGTAAATGAATTATTTTTTAATTTTATTATTATTTTACTATTTATAAGCAGCCCTTGTGTGTTTGAATGGACAGGTAATCCCACCTGTGTCATCTAGTTTCTTTTAGGCATTTGTATCAAACACACATCTGACCAAACTGCTAACATTTTAACACATTTTACGCCACATAAAAAACCCCTCAAAGGCTCACAGCTTATTGCGTAACTGCAGTGAATGAATAAAGTGTGAAGCTCGAACAAGGCGGCCTCTGAACTTTTCACTTTCACTGATCTCTAATAATCCGCCTTGTGTCCCGTTTTGCTCATCCACTTTTTTTTTTTTTTCTTTTTTTGCAGCACCTGCCTCTTGCAAGCAATTATTCACTTAACACACGCGCACAATTGATCTATCCCATTCATGGTTTAGGAGACAAGTAGAAGGAAGATTATCCTTTAAGAAAAAGCTGAAAGAAAGAAATAAGCGACATTTGTTGAATGAATCCAGCGCCCCTCCTGCATCACCGCTGCGGTTAAATCACAATCCTATAAGTGATGTAGCTTATGTAGCGAACAAAGGTGGTGGCTCCTGCGCACTTATTTAACATTTAGCATGTGCCACGTGCAGATATGTTCATATAGATGTCTAGATTTTAGAGGTTTGACAACATCTGCAACTGGTGAGCAGCAGCAGCAGCAGCAGCAGCACAAGCATGTAGACACGATCATAAATCTAAACGACGAGCCTTTTGCAGCTCACATGGTGTCTGCTACAATAACCAACATGATACTGCTTTGTGTCAGCTCCCATTAAACGTGCACCATGCTGAAGCCTTTCTTTTGTACGTGGAGGGGAGGGTGGTGGAGGTGGAGGTGTTGGTGTTAGTGTGTGGAGGTTGAATCAGACACCTTTCTTTCTTTTTTTTTTTCTTGACATAATTTAAATCATTATTTTACTGCTTTTGAAACTTTGCACATTATGTACATAACCTTCAGAAACAGATCAATAAATTAAAGTGATCAATACAAAACTAAATATTTTCTATGTTGACTAAACACATCTCGACGAATACAGAAAGCCTAAAACCCTGTTTCACAGCGTATCCAGTACAGCACAAAAACAAGTCTGAAAATTATGTACAAAATACAGTGACAAATGAGCTGCTCATCTTCATCAGGATCATATTATTATTATTAATTTTTTTTTTGTTTGTCTGGTTTGTTTGTTTCTTTTCCAAAAGCAGCAAACTGTCAGGCCTTTTACATTTTTCACATAACATCGGGGCACGGCATAGAAAAAAGCTTTGCTTGCGTTAGTGCAGCATTAAACAACACAGTGTTGTTGTTTCAAACACACTTACAAAAAAAAAAAAAGAAAAAGAAAGAAAGAAAAAGGGAACACAGACTGACCTCAACAGAAAAATAACTTAACTTAAATAACAAACACATAGAAACGACATAGTAGCAGGTTGAGGCTTTTGCACAATATGCTCTGCCTGATGGTTACCTATCAGTGGGATTTATTAATTATTATTAATGATAATATTTGGTTAATCGACCTTTTAGCTGTTAATTTTTGGGTCATCATCATCACCTTGGGCCCCGACATGTGGTGTAAACAAACACGTGTTTTTATATATATATATATATATAAACAAGAATAACTCACACAAATATGACTTTTAAAAAAAAATAATTAGAAACTGACACAAAAGTGATAAACAGCAGCCAATAAAAGGATCCATTTGTCGACGGTTTCCGCTGACTGTCATGGACTTTGTTGCCCTTGGGCGCATTGTGTGCCTTCTCGGTCTTTCAATCCCTTGTATCCGGTATGAGGAGGCCGCTGTGTCAGCTGGCGGCGTGCGGCAGCAAACTCCGGGATGTGTTGTCTTCGCTGTTGTTGTTGTTGTGTATTATCAGTGCTGCAGGCTCCTTCAAAACGTCCTGATACACGAAGCAGAGTCGCAGTGAGTGTGTGGAGAAGGAGGTGTGTGAGCTGAGGTCTCTCTTCACATGAGCTGTGACTGTTGCATAGACTCTTGGTGTGTGGTTGGATACCATGAGGTGTAGCTGGGAATGTAAGATCCGGTCGTCCCCACTGAAGTCTTCACGGTGGTCGGCGAGCTCCAGACAGGTGCCACCGAGGGAGAACCGCTCGACAGTCCGCGGCCAGTGGCTAAAGCATTGGCGTCAATAGTGCCACCGCCTTGCTTCATCAGTTTCTTGAATTTAGATCTTTTATTCTGAAACCAAATCTTCACCTGGAGAGACAGAGGAAAACATTTGGATGAGAAAGGAGTTTGGAAAGAATTTACGCACGCAGCCAGACGCAAAAAAAATCAATAAATATTAATATGAATGTGACTTTTATGTCACTAAATAACAATATAATATTCAGACAATTCTTAATTTGGTGCCATGCATTGATTTTATGATAAAAATAATAAAAACTAATTAAATTAAAATAACAAAAAAGTGTAAAAATGTGTGACGAGTGAAGCTATGTGTGTGCGTGTGTGAGAGAGAGTGTGTGTTTTATAGTCTTGCCTGTGTCTGAGTGAGTCCCAGCGACGCTGCCAGCTCTGCTCTCTCCGGTAACGCCAAATATTGAGTCTGTTGAAATCTCCTGTTCAGAGCTTGAAGCTGTAAACTGGAATAGATAGTCCTTGGTTTTCTGATCTTCTTCCCTTTCCCGTTGAAACGCACCTCTCCGCCTTCGACCACCGTGTTTTTCTCCGTTTCTGGCGCTGGAAAAAAAAAATGGAGCAAAGAAGAAGAAATAAATAAAAAAAAAAAGAGGAGGTAGTTGTAGCCAACAGTGCTGCACAGCTATGAATACTCCAGCGCAAGTTTTACAGGCTGTACTTTAGGTATAATTACCCTTAATTGCATACATTGTTTATAGCGTTACGCAATAAATAATTACCAAGCCTAATTCCAACATCTGGCTCGTCTTTTTCCATCCAGCGGGGATTGCATATAGCAGAAAAAAAAACCCAGTGCCAACACAGAAAGTCGATATTAAAGATCCAAAAACACTTACCTGTGTCCTCTAACCGCGTCTGTGCGAGTGCCGGGCTGTTTTGGTACGTCTGTACTGTGCTGAGATATGGACTGGTGGAATGGCTGCCGACGGAGTTTACGTATGGGTAACCCAGAGATCTGGGGAACGATGTGGCTGGACTGTAGCTGTCGTGCTGGGTATGACCTGCAGAATGTAAACAGTGCATGGGATAGTGTCCGTGAGACATGGAGGAAGGCGACATTTGTTGACTCGGGGGTCCAAACTCCATGAAAACGGCTTTTCCTGAGGCAGGGCTATTAAGACTTTCTGGAATCGTAGTCATTGTCATCTCTTCTCGCTGTTCCCCTTGTCTTGCTTTTGTTGTTTTCCTTCTATGATCTCAGTGAAGGATGGGTCCCAATTTAAGCCAAACTGATTTTTTCTCTTTCCATTCATAAGAAAATGTAGTTTGTGCCTGTGAAAAGTCCTAGGTATGATGCTGTGGACCAAGACAAACTCGCTCAAAGGTTTGAATCTCGGACTCATGAATATTCATCGAAGACTGTCGCTGATTGGTCCACTCTCTCCAAGAGGGAAGCCGATTGGAGACGCTGGGGCTGGGTCCGAAGAACCTGATAAAGTCAAGGAAAGCCACAAAACCTTTATATTATTACCTCTTCATGTCAAGGCTCACTGTTATTAATATTCTTATTTACGGCAAATCAAATTCAGACACCACATATTTCAAATGTGGGTATTTCTCACCCACTTTTATGTGACATATTTAATAAAACACGGTCACACATTGCGTGATAATATAAGGTTGCTGGATATTTATTAATATGAAATAATATTTCCACCCTCGTTAGAGCTGCTGTCCAGTTTGTGTCATTTTATTTGAAATTATTATTATTATTGTTATTATTATTGAAGCTCCTGCTGCTCTATCTGGAGGAAGGTGGTGTAGGCTTATTAGCATAACACTACTGTTTAATTTTCATAAGTAGGCCTCGCTCTGTAATTAGTCATGTATTTAACACTTTACAGTGGCTTGAGGTCTCAGTTACACCTGGCAGCGGTGAGACGGTAAAACAGTTTGCTTTGCTTTGATGTGAAACGAGACTTGTTGGTTCAGGTAAAGGCCTAATGATGTTTTATGACACCTGAGGACAAAAAAAAAAAAAAAAAAAAGCTCATTTAAAAACAATCACCAGCTCCGTGTTATTAAATTAAAGGGAGCTGAAGCTCATTTTAATATTCTTAAATTTCGATTTTTTTTTTCTTGCTCCGATTTTATTTCTTCATCACATTTAAATGACTTCACGAGCCTCCTATCGCAATCAATTAATGGTCACAGTTTTGTTAAACACCTACCACCTTTGATTAGCATGAATCTACGTGAGGATGAGGAGGGGGCGAGGCCCGCCTCCCACAGCCCCTAACAAGACTAATTATCCGTGGACATTTGATTTAATTGAACTGACGACTGACTAAACTGGAGACATTTTTCTTGAAGCTTTCTTGACATATCAAAAGATCTCACACTGCTGCAGCTTCAATATGATGTGAATCAAACCAGCACATATAGATATTATATATTTAAAAACTGCTGAAAACAAGGTGTCCACTTACTTTACGTGATGGGGAAAAAAGGCAGATAAATCCGCGCCATCCGGGGTCAGAGAGCCTCCGCAGGATGCATTTGGTGAAAGAAGAAGGAGAAGAAAGCACCCAGCAGCTCTTCATTTTTGGGGCATTCATTTGCAGCCTGCAGCAGCAGCAGCACCACCAGCAGCAGCAGCTCTTGTTCTGGTCTCCGTGCAGCAGAGCAGAAACACAACCCGGCTGCTCCATCCTGCAGTCCCTCCATCATCTCCACCTGAATAACAAATTAAAGGCAGTTAAATTCCGTCACTGTGATTATCAGTGTAATTACATAATTGAACTCAAAAACAGAAACTAGCAAGTTGCACACACACACACACACACACACACACACACACACAAAATAAATAAATAAATAAAAAAAAAATCAAAATGCATGCGCTGACATCACGGCACGTGTGCCACACAGTGTGCCAGGCGGCTGCGGATGTCTGAATTTAAAGATTTTTCTGTGCAATATTAGGCTATAACAGGAAAAAAAAAAAAAAAAAAGCTGGTCCCTTGTCCCCCCTGAAATGAAATGAGGCCAATTTGAAGTGATTTCTCTGGAATTACTTTGGGGAGAAAAAAAAAATGCTTCAAGATTTCCTCTATCAACAACGACAATGATAATGGTAGTACAACCAATAATTATCATCTTCCAGAACAGAGGACAGATTTTTATGGGTACTTGGTGGGTGCGACTGATAACTGTCATTATTTTCCCACGATTATAGTATCTGCAAACTGGCACGCGGCTGTGAGCAAAACCATTAAGAGAATAGAGGCAGAATTTGCAGAAAATTGTAAAATAATACCACGAGTGTACTCCTAATAATGGCGATAATAATTATAGGCTTTTTGTGGAGAAATATATTCCGCATAAATCACACTTATTGATACCTTCTGCTGGCACAAGTGTTGATTTGCTTGCAACCTAAAGGATTAACTATTTATTAGAGGGATTTCTTCTCAAGCTATTAGGATGAGCGTGATAATATTACCACTTTAATTTATAATTTGACTCCTGCGCTCACTGGCAGGAGGGCAACGCAGGCCACAGCGGTCCCTTTTTTTTTTTTCTCCCCCTGCAGAGCAGAGCAACTAACTAGCCACACTAAAAATAAAGTCCTCCATGCATGGATGGAGCGCGGAGGCAGGGCTCATTAGGAGTGAGTAGCTCTGTGGCTGAGGGTGTTTTAACACCTGCTGCTCTTCACCTGAGGGTTAGTGCAGAGGTGGAGAGACAGAAAGAGAGGGAAGGAGAGGAGAGAGGAGAGAGGAGAGAGGAGGGTGGTGGTGGTGATGGTGGTAAACGGGCCAAGATGTCACAGACTTCATTTCAGTCCGGTGATAGAAAACCCTCCTCAACTGCCATGCCAACCCACATTTTCACAGCTACCAAATATTATCCCGGCCGCGGTGCATTGGTAAACTGTGTGTCCATGCTGTGTGAAGGCACAGCTCCATGTGCACCCTGCAGACTCTGCATGTGAGCAGTGATTAATTATTGTCATGGAGGTGCAGGCAACTGTGAGTTTTTTATTTTATTATTTCTTTATTCCCCTTCCTTCCTTCCTTTATAAAAGGAGACAAAACGCTGCTTTACATGCACATGTTTGCATTTGATGTGAGGTTCAGGTTTGACCATGTCTGATAAAGAAGAATTCAACCTGCATGATGCATTAATATGCTAACATCTGACTGTTCTCACACTCTGTGATGTTGCTTTTTAAACATTAATACAGCACCCAGTTTGCAAACACATTTCATGAGTGACTTCCAGCAGACATGTCACACCATAATGCAGATTTTATTCCACGTTTTATTTATTTTATTATATATATATATATATATATATATATATATATATATATATTTTTTTTTTAAAAGGACAGTGGATCAAACAAGTGAAATTGCCTTTTGTTCTGCTTTCCTCTGGCTTTGCTGCTCGCTGCCATCCTGTAATTTGCAGCATCAATGAACACAAACTGGATGCACTACAATTAACTCGATTCAATGTCTATTTTCATGTTCAACGTGGCATCAAAATGTGGATTGATTTTGTTTACTGCGTTATATGCAAACAACAACAACAACAACAACAAAAAAGAATCATAATAAGTGAGAAACAAGATTGTCACATTGCTTAATTGATTGCATTATCACAGGGGTCAGGATGGACACAGGGAGAAAATGAAATTATGTTAAGTCTTCGAGAAAATGTAGAAATTTGTTTTTGGACGGGCAAAAAACAAATTTACTGTGTCATGATAATTGAATGTGAAAAGCATGCGAGGTCAGACTTTCTGGTTTCATAAATTATCATCAGAATGATGATCAATTCTTATTTTTAAGAGCCCAATTTGTTATTTTTGTTCATTAAAAAAATTAATTCAGATCATCTGACTTCTAGTTTTAAAACATTTGTGTGTCTCTCCTTTAATAATAACTGACTGATTGTTTCTAAACATGAATCATTCTGTATTCATTTAATTTAAATATCTGTGGGTCACTTTCATATTTCGCTCTTTTTGTTTACAGTTCCATCACATATTGTGATTTTAAAATTTATTTAAAGGCGGAGTAATTTCCTTTATTGACAGCTGCATAATTTTAAATATTTTCTTTTGCAATTAAATAATGAAACGGTGCAAAGATTGTTTTTGAATTTGTGTGCAGGATACTAATGTTTTGTTTGTTTTTAGGCGCTGAAGACTGCCAGGAAACCTCATCACATCAGTTTGGGATGTACGGATCAAATTCTCCTGGGACTCCAAACTGGACTTGTTGCTCTGTCGAGGACTTGGAGGATAAAAGAAATAAAAATCCACTTAATGTGGCATTTAATTTACCATTTCTGTAAAACATTCCTGTTGTTTTTTAACCTGCATTTTCCCCCCTCCATCATTAATCCACATTTTGATCCTCATCACATACAGAAGCAAATTATACATGGAAACTCTCTGACCCCCAGATGAAATCTCCTGAACTAATAACAATTCTTCTGCGAATATCTGTAATTAACGGATGCGTAATAGGACAGAAAGCTGCTCGCTGCAGAGCTGAGAAGTCGTATTCCAACTCATTTTTCCCCTCATCTGTGTGTTCAGAGCAGCTCTCTGCTCAGAGAAAGCTGTGTAGGAAAAGCCCCCAGCGAACTGGTAGAAACGCTGTCCCCATTACAGCAGCAGCAGGGGTCAGGCCATGGCAGCAAGCATCCAACCTGCCCGAAATTGGCTGCAAAATGACCAATTACCTGAGTGAAGGCTGGGGGAGAAAGGACTTGGAAAAATATGGCTTTTACTTAATTCAGCTAAACTGTAAAAGAAACTAGTGTCACATCAACGCTTCATACTTGCTACATGCTACAGTATCCCAACAGTTAAGTGAAGATCTGAGTTTAAATCGACAAGTAACCATAAAATCAATTTTAAGGATAAGTGAAATTTAATAAACTCTTAGTTGTGTGGTGATGGGAGAGAGCCGGATCGCTGGAATAAAAATCTATACAACAGAGCTATAAGATGGTGGGGGGAATTATTTCACCAACACTAAAACAACGATTGATTATCTTTACATGTAGCTCTTATTGAATTCATTTCCCTGCAAATGGAAAACATGCAAATTTACCAATTAAGTCATTTGCCCATGGAGAGCTGGGCTGCTTGACGTTCAGCTGCCACTGCGCCTTTAGTCTGAAACCCCCTTTTTAGTTTTTGTTAAGAGTTAAGTCTCCAACAAAGACAGGAAGGAGGTCAGCACTCAGCCAACACCTGAATGCGCCTCTCTTTTTTGTGCTCCCCTTGATCCCCACAGTCTGTGCCTGTCATTAGTCTTAATGATGGAAAATTGTCATGTTGATACAAGTCTTGCTCTCCCGCTCTCTTCTTTGTATAAGTGGAAGGTGGAAACTCCATTTGTAACAAAGTTCTAAGCCGTGGACATTGCATTTGTGCTGGGGGAGAATAAAGGCTGATGCTCTTTCCATAGCTGGGATAATTATTCCTACTGTGACCTTAATGATTCGCTCTGTTCATCCTGCATCTCATCCACGCGCCAGGCCCTCAGCAGAGCCCTGTGTCAGGGAATATGAAAAACCCATATAATGAAACCATTTTGGCTGATGGAAAAAAAGGGCTACTGAAGCTGCACTTGCTACAAAGACGGCTCAATTATATGAGTAATTGTGATAATTTTCCCTCCATTCACTGCTTTCTCTGAAAGGTAAAAAACACAGATGCTGAAAGGGAAATTACTTGGACAATATATAATCTGTGAAATGGTCACAACAGAAAAAAAAAAAAAAGATGACTGTAAGAAAGTGTAGGACTATAAATAGGTATGTTAATGCAGGGCACATAAATACACCCTCAGAAGCTTCACAGGCGTAAAAAAAAAAAAAAAAGAAAGAAAAAAAACAGCACTATACCTCTGTGCAAGCTCATGTGAATAGAGAAAAAACATGCAACAAATGACCATTGAGAAAAAAAAAAAAAAATCATGATAAAAGTAGGTATGCAGCTGCCAGAAAATTAAACCTCCTCCTTCCAACTGACAAATTTCAGCTCCTGAAAATGCACCCCCATAGTTGGCTATCATTTGTTGTTCTCTGACAGGAAAAGGATAATTACCTCTCTCAGAGGCAGGAGGACTGACATGCCCTTTAGACTTTGCCATGAATGCAGAAGCTTGATAGAAAGCTCGAGGAATAATTTCGTTCTTTGCCTTTTTCCTTTATGTTCAAGAGCAGAACATGTTTTTGTTCGGGAGAAGTTGGGAGATGGCAGTATTGTAGAGTGCATTAAACCATGGGTGTTCATACTGTAAATATGACATCCCCGTGTCTATCAGCTTCTCCATTCGGCAGAAAAAAAAAAAAACTCGGAAATGCATTAAAATTTCAATTTCATCTCGCTGGGAGACAGGCGAGATAGTGAGATATGCATTACTTTTTCCTTTCACAGTGGGTGTTGGATTAAACATTTCTTCTTCCTCCTCGCTTAAAAATAAAAGCTTCTTTTTTGTCAGGAGGCCGTAAATTCAAGTTGTGTGGAGCCTGAAATTTATTGTATTCTAGGAAGAAGTGTCCAACGTGTGTACATCTGCATGAAAGCAAAGACTAAATTAACTCTTGGCTGTGTGAGAGAGCTCTGTGCTTTGTGTTTTGGGGGGTACAACTATCATTAAAATGTTCAGCAGTTGGATATGATAGTTAGATACATGGAGTAATCATTTCTCCCTCCACCTACTCGCTCTTACATATTGTTTCATTATGCCTACGACTCCTCCCCAACACAAAAAGAAGTGATTTTTTTTTTTTTTGCTTTGTTTCCAAGCTAAACCTCCCACATGTAACGGCCACTGACCCCTCAGGCCCCCCTCGCAATCTGGAATAAATCTTTCCAGACAAGCCGAGCAACATTACAGCCTTGCAGCTCAAATACTTGTATCACACTCAAATGATGAGTCTCTGTCACACACCATGTCATCAGTTTCACTCCAACCACCACCACCACCACCACCACCCCACAATAACTTCCGTCCCATTGAGCAGCCTCGTGTGTTACGGAGGCCAAGACAGCCAGAGACCCCCCTGGTCCTACCTGATTGTGCCTCCTGTAACATGGAGCAAGCAGCTTGGTCCCACCACGACTACTACCACCACCACCACCAGCAGCAGCAGCAGCAGCAGCAGCCTATACTCATGCTTTTGTGAAGCACTCACACACACAAACCAACAATCTCAGTGCGCTGCTCCCCACTGTGCACTTCCTGACAGCCTCCAGAAATGTTTTCAAGTTGTCAAGTCTCCGCGCTAACAGTCCGGGCAGCAGAGAATACAACAAAACAATGATCATATAATCATAAATTTAGGTTATGTAAAGACTATAAGAATAAATCCGTTCAGGTTGCTTCTTTCAGGGTTTTTTTAAAAATTTTGTTTCATGGTGAAATCTGGCATAATAATTTGTATTATTTGGATACTAGTGAACCACAGTGGCTCCTTAAATGTTACAGTGTTTTTGTAGTAATATTTGAATATTTGGTCATGCTTCTATATTTGTAACTTATTATCTTATCCTTTGAAATCAATAAATACACTTGAAAAAAACTTGACAGTGGTAAGGGACTGCATGAAAATTATTAGAGACAAGGAAGAGTTGTGTATGTTTACTTTTAGCTGTGGGCACTTCTTTTTTGTAGATAGGGGTCATTTAATTTTTTCTTATCCCATATTAATTTATTCTCATACAACATCTGATATGACTTTAAACATTATTTTACTGCAGCGATTTGAAGTCATTTTGCTTCTAATGTGTCATTTTGTGGCTGTGTTGAAGTTATTTCTCCGTTAACACGATGAGGTTTTTAATAGGACTACGCCATCAAAGCAAACAGTTCCAACAATTTTAGAAAAAAAAATACATGAGCGTCTCTTTTTCCGCTCCACCTCTTGCCGTGTCATTTTCATGCCCTCCCTTCTTTAAAAACATTTTTTTCTCCAGCAGTGATTCAAACTGCCAGATCACACACAGATACAGGCATAAATGTAGGGTCTATACTGTATACGAGCACGGGCGCAGGCCTTCGGGCAGAGGTGGTCTGATTTTGTTCTTTATAGCTGATATAAACCAGTCTGACCTACAGCTGTACCTCACAGATATTACAAGCCAGGGACAGAGAGCCTCGTCTTCCAATTACACTGCTGCACCGCTGCCTGAAGCTCAGCCATCTATGGAGAAAGCTAAGACAAGGCTGTCAGAGATTTTAATAAATGTAGGGAACACTGCATGGGAAAAGTGTTGCTGTCTCAATAGAGTGACACAGACAGGCCAAGGCTGTCAATGGAGCCCCTAATGACAGAGTAAGATAATGACAGACCCCAGTTAGAATCAGCAGGAAGAGGAAGATCAATCTGCAGCCAGAGAGGGAGGGATGTAAGGCGGGGGACAAAACTGTGGGCTCTTTCTTTTCTATGTTCTCAGTTTTAGCTCATCTCATACATATATCTTTCTGCTGCAGCTGGCTCGCGTCGTGGCGGGGCAGCTCTGCATTAAGCGCACAGTGGATCAATAGCCATTACAACTCCTTCACAGCCTGACACATCGCAGGGCCACAGTTGACATTTCACTCAGGGCCGCATTGATCCCCAGTGCACAATATTCCAGCCCCCAGTTAGCAGCCCGAGCCTGGGGTCTGGCTGGAATTGAAAAGCGAGGGAGGGGGGTGTCTAACCAGCTGCCCACGGTACAAGCAAACAGCACACCCCTTGATGCATTCCTCATTTTCAATCTACTGGTTTTCCTGCCACTACTGGCAATCCGAGAGGCTGTATCAGAGGATCAAAGCCTGACCTATGTGAATTATTTATACATGCACCAGATCGGTGAATAAGTGTTTGTGTATTGGGCAGAAATAGCCACACTGACATCATTGTTGATAGCATCGCAGCGTTTTGCAGACCAGTGAAAAGGCAAAGAAGGAGGGAGGAAAGAAAAAAAAAATATCTAAAATAAGCATTCGGTGCAATTAAAAAGTGGGAGTTTCCGAGAAAACCGCGCTCAAAATAAACACGGAAAAACAGCAGACAACACAAAATTAGACACAATTTGAGTTAATTTCTTTTTAATTGCCTTCTGAGACCTGAGATGCTATCACACTGTGGTCAGTGCGAGTCTGCAGAAGAACCAACCAGCCAAAGCTGGTACAAAGTGATGAATTCATGCCCGTACACAGTGGATACAAAATGTGTAAATTATTGTCCAAAATATAAATAAACGTTGAATAACTCAATGAGTTTAAAGATGACCTAAAACAATAGATACTGAAAATATATTACTGTTTTTATACAATACTCTTGTATGAGAAGGAGTACAACCTCACGTATAACCTTCCCTCTATGTGCTCATATTGTTTTTCATCATTTTTTGAAAATAAAACATAATTTACATCTTTAAAAATGTGCACATAATCTTGTGTGAGTTTAGTTAAGTGAAAACATTTAAGAAAAAAAAAAAGAAAAGAAAGAAAGAGAGACGTGGATCTTCTCATGACTCTTCTGCCAGCAAACAGTGCTCCTGGGTTTGATTTCTCAATTGCACTTCATAATTGAAAGCGAAGGGGGGGAATCCCCGGATACTGTAAAATGGCTACATGAGATTAAATACCTGTCAGGTGTAGTGTGGCTGCATTGTTCGCTGTGAAGTTTGATGGAGGGAAATTTCTGTCAGGCGGGGGAAGAAAGAAGAAGAAGAAATATAAAAAGAGTGAAGAATTTCTTCTTAATAGATGCTGCAGGTTTGTAGTTTGTGTATGTGCGTCACCACCTGCTAAGAAAATGTGTATCTATATGTTTAAAATCTCTGCACCAGCTCCTAACATGTCTAAAATGACATGAATAGGTTAAATTACAGGTGTTCTAGACGTATCGTAACGACAGTTTACACAGCTCTACATGTGAAGGCATGAATGCATCAGATTACAGGTCTAATAATGCCATAATTGAATTCTTGCTCTGGGCAGAAATTTGATTTAATCAATTGTTACCACCTGGTGTGCTGTTTGCAACAACACGAGCGACCACACGCACAGAATCAAAAGTGATTTAAACACGGACGTGTACCTACACACACCTTAAACATCGCCGGACTCGGTGAAAAGACCCGCAGCTGCCCCCTCTGAATCAGATCCTCATCTTTAATACCTATGTGGTCGGATACAATGCCTGTCGTCACGTAGTCTGGGCTCATTATGTACTGTGGAGAAGGAGAAAAAAGAAAGTGTACGTGAAGATGAGAGCAGGTCTGCAGTCACAATGCTCCCATTTAACTTTTTTTCTTTTTTGGAGGGGTGGGTGTACTGGGATCGCGGAGTGTAGCGTCTTACCCTCTCTGTCCAAGTGCGCGACCCAGCACGGCCTAGGCAGTGAGACACCGGAGCTCTCCTGCAGCCTGACAGAAGACTCACCCCATCAACACTCACATAATGCTGCTTTGGCGCACACTCACAAGTAAGACAAGGCTTTACTCCGACAGGTGCTGGCACGTGTCCAAGTGGCTTATGGATATTTGCCAGGGGGAGAGGATAGACCTGATGTTTATATATGTGTGCATATTGTTTGAATTGTTAACTGTCACACAGAGTTAAATACAAACGTGAAGCATAATAATTTCCCATGACGAGTATAAACTGTGTTTCCAGGGTGTAAATCTGTAATTCAGATATTAATTATGGATTTGAGGAGCCTGTTTCGATGTAAGCGAACGCTTTCTGCAGCTCTGCACTTCACATTCTTCAGACTTCATTGTGATTCCTGTCTTCTTTGAGATCCACCTCTTTTGTCCTGCTCCAAAGTCACTTCTTTGACTGGTCAATTACTATATTTTTCTCCCTCACAGCCTCACAAAGTCAAATAGATGTGTGTCTTTATTTCTGCAGCTCCATCTTATGACAATGTTTGTGTGAATTATTCAGCCTTTGCTTATATCAAATAACAATAACTTGAGAAACGTTAATACAAAAATAGCAATTTGGGGACAAACTCAAATTTGCTTTCCAAAAGAGTTGTTATGGCATCAATCTCCCCAAATCAAGCTTTATTCACCTCCGTTATTCGTGGCTGTGTAGTGATAGAAGCACGCAGTGCTTTGATATACAGTAGCTAGTGAGATATTGCATGTGTGTTTTATATTAAGAACTTACGGGTTGAGTTTCACATTGAAGATGACTGTTGAAAGCGACCTCTTGGACAGTGAAGGCTGCGCTCTGCCCCGACCGCTCAGAGGAAACACCTGCAGAGAGCTGCACAAGCTGGTCTGCAGGGAAACCTCAGCCTGTCTATTTTGCCGCTGATGAACTACTTCCAAGTAAATAGGACTGTGACCTTTTTCTGATCATTTGTAGCTCTGGATATTGTTTAAACCGCCAGGGGAAAGCCTGCTGGAAAGGCATCTAGTGTTGAGCAGAGGGGCTGTTTTTTTTGAGCGGCAGCAGCAGTTTGATGTAGGTTTCTGCAACAGAGGGCAACAAAGCTAGAACCTGGGAGGAGCTTTGCTGTGCAGCAGCTCTGCTTCTTCAGGCCGTGTGAGAAAGTTTTCTCCCTCCATGCAGCCTGGTTAAATTAGCCCCAGAGCCAGAGTGTGGACAGCAGCTGGAGTGCAAGAGTCAGCTCTGGCAGTGGTGATAATCAGCAGGGAGGATGTGGAGAGAGAAACCCTCAGGGAGGAGGGGGTTGGCAGAGAGAAGGAGGAGGAGGAGGAGGAGGACTGGGTGGATGAGGGGGGTTTGCTGTGATCTTACAGGCCCAATCAGAACCCAAGTGGAGCTGAGGCCTCATGCAGTGTAACAGCACACCATCGCGCTGCAGCACTCAACATCCTGGACACAGAGCAGGTCTCCTCCCTAACCGGCTGCTTAACCCTTTCAGAGTGTGTGTGCGTGGCTCCCCCGGCCCTCATTCGCTCATCACTGCACTAATCAGCCTCAGAGACAGCAGCTGCAGGGAGCCCCACTCCTAACCTGGGCTGGAGAGGCTGTTACCCTCAGCAAGAGGAGTGCAAATACAGAGCTTAGTGTTCTCAACAGGGACCACAGAGCATCCACATGTCTGACACTGGCTGCCTCTTCTATTGTGTCACATTCAACTCAGTCGTCAGCAGATAATGAGGTCCTTTATTAGACAGCAGGGACGGACAAAGTACTCCTTTACTTATAGTAGCTATATTACAACTGTTAAAAGTAAGATTACTGAAGCTAGTTATTTTTTTTATGTCTGTGTGGGAATAAAAACATGGCACAGAAATAAAAAGTTACTAACATTCGTCCCATCGCACACGTCATTACAAGCTATTAAACATAAAAAAAATACACCTTCAGGCAAAACATGTTAGAAAACATAAAATATGTGTAAACTATCAAATAAAAATTCAGAAGTTTTGCCTCAGGAAGTGCTTCATGCACAAAGTTTATCCCAACCAATGACTTTTTTTTCCACATCAGAGGCTTTTATGTAACTTAAATGTCTTAAATGTAAAAATACGGTCTTTGTGCATCATCCATATGAAACCAAAACACTGTGTTCGGTCTTGTTGTCTTTATCTGACTTTTTGTCATCCGTTTTACCAAAAAATGTTATACTACTAAAATGTATAATTGTATGTAAACAGGATGTCAAATATACAGTCAAACTGAGCTAAAAGCAGGTGCAGTAACTGCACATTGTTGTACAGAAACAACTAAAACAAGAGTGCTGTGTAATGAAATCTAGCTGGTTTATCGATTTTTTCCTACAATTTACCTGAAAGTTATTAATTTTAATAAACCAACATCTTGGCAGGTCAGTTTGTCATGTCACTTAACCTTATGAGGCCAACAGTAGCTAGCTTAGCTCAGCCTTTTAGTTAAGTTGCTGATGTGTTTTGTGTAATTGTCTCCCTCTGAACTCATCCTCATCTTCCACACAGATCCCTGGCCTGCAAACAGGCACGCTATGGCGAGGAGTTTTGTCCCTCCTGTCCATCACCCCGGTAACTGCCGTGTGCTGAGATCTATATGGACGAGATTCGGGCTGTATTGAATGTTTATTTTTGTGGTTGTGTTTTAGCGTTTCATGTATTTATGTGATGCTTTGTACGGGCAACAAACTTCCTTGTTAGAACAATCTAATCTAATATATTACATAGTTCTACTATATTGTGTTCAATACAGATGATAATCGAGTACGGAGAGATGTACACAAAGCGTAACAGACATTTAATACCTACAAATAAAGTAACAATTAAAATGAACAATAAGCACATTTTGTTGGTTAAGTTCTACAAATTTCAGGATTTTTGTTGGAGCTATGATAAATTTTGGTGGGTAAAATAATAAGACTAAAAAACTGCTGCACAGTCTTCAAACCCATTTTGTCATCACCACGTCTGGTCCTGCTCTCTGCCTTTGTTTGGTCTTGCATTGCGTAACTGGATTATGATCTTTGTTGCTTTAAAACAGAATTAAAATGTCATGACTGGTCCAGATAAGGTTTTTATTTTAACAGGATAGTTTCATCTATAGCTGAAAAATTCCCTTATTAAATATGAAGGAAAGAAAGAAAGTGACCTCGACACGCACCTCGAAATTGTACCGGTGTGTTTTTATGATGTTCTTATTATCTGTTAATTTATTGCACAGCTTGAGTGGCCACAGGTCAACAGTAAATCAGTGGGAGTTTAAAGAAAGCCCTGATGACTGCTAAAGGAAAAGACTAATGTACAGTATTCCCTGGTACTTCCTACAGTAGTGGCGGTTGTGGCATATCCTCACTAAATCACCCCGCAAGTCAAGCCGGCTCAGAGGTTGCATGCGGCCAGCGGTTCATCAGCGTGTGCGTGACACATGGACATGATGGAGGGTGTGGGGGAACGTCCGGACAGGTAGGGTCAGAGCCAGGTCTGATTACACAGCTGCTGATCCTCCATAAAAACGCAGAGACAAACCAGCACCCCATTCCTGCTCCACAGTCCTTGAATCCATCCATCCGCCGTCCCACTGATGAAACAGGCCCGAGCCTCGCGTGCTTGTACTGTACTCCGTGCTGCTTTGTGGTCGGGAACACAAAGCGTGAATCCTGTTCAAGTTCAAGGACACGTAATGACACAAAAGTAGCTCAGATGTGAGGTTGACTTTCTGTAGTTTGTATATGTGTCGCTGAGTAAAGGCAGGGAGTTCACACAAATGAATTACTCACAGTCAACATCTCTTCACAATGCCTCATCCAAGACACATTTCTACTAAAGAATTGAGCGATACGGCGAAGCCGATGTGATCTCCGAGGCCCAGCTTGACATGACATGAAGCAACGATTTTATGTTGTCTGTCAAATATACGGAGAGAGAAAAAAAAAAAAAATCAATGCAACTTGACAGCATTACATAAAGAGCTTTTGTGCCTTGATATTTCTTTTCTGCCTGTGTACTTTTGTCTGGGGTGTAGAGAGTTGTTCTCGAGGCCCAGGGGGAGCAGAGCTGGCAAGAACAATGTGGGAATCCGAGGAGGAAACGGCACATGTTGTCTTTTCTCTACAGTTTTCTGCTGTGACTCCGAAAGAGACTGCATCTTTACAGACCATTTCATACGTCAACATCATCCATCAGCTGCAGACAGGTTAGAAAGCACCTAGTTCAAAAGTCCCCGTCCTGAACTCTGAATTCTTCTGAGATGAAGACTTCAAAATCAACAGTGTCATGGATGTGAAACGCTTCAAAAATACAGGATTAATGTGCAGAATTAAGATCAAATCAATTTAACGTGACATTAGTTTGAATATTATTTTCCTAACCAGACTCTCTCTTCATCATTTTCCGTGCTGCCAAGTGCATTTTGTGGCTTTGTAATGAGCATTTTTGTAAATTAACAGTGATACATTGTATAAATTGCTAAATTGACATTTAAGTGCACAACTGCATCAAACACTCATTCAATATAACCAAACTAAGTGCATCCATCTGCACGTCATTAACTACAGGAACAGTCCACATTTACATTTTCATGGGAATTTGGCAAACTGCTCAGCCACTTACTGCAGCAGAGTCCATATAATCTGATTACGGCTAAAACCAGAGTTTAGTGCCGGTGCTCTCTTGCAGAGGTGACAAAGCTACAAGTGCTGCCACTGACTTCCAAGGTGCAGCCAGGGAGAGTGCGTCTGTGTGGCGGTGTAACACTCTTTAGGGGCTCTTTAGGGCTTTACCCTGCGGAGCCTGAATGCAACAGCTTCCCTCTCTTCCTCTCTCTCTCTCTTGTCTAGAAGAGGATCAGCGGCGGCTTAGAGCTGCCCGAGCTTGGAAGGTGAACAAGTGGGGCTTTGAGGAGACCTCTGCCAGTCAGACGGAGAGCTCCAGGCCTCCAGCCCTCAGGGGTTAACCTCTCAGACTGCCAAGCAAAATACTGCAAGAGTCTCGCAATTACAGAGACAGTCAAAGGCCACATGCAATTTCCAGAGCTATTTACACAGTTAGAAGGCCCCCCTCCAGAACTGCCAAGAATAGGCAGAATTAAGATGGTAGAGAGAGGTAAGGTAGACTTTTAAATACCCTTTACCCTCCTATGGCTGCGGTTCACAAAGCAACTGATGGCTAACAAAAATAAAAAAAATATGTCTGCAACACGGTGCTTCATAAAAGACAGAAAAACATCCACAAATAAATAAATAATATAGAAATTCAGAGAGTTCAGGACCACCTGCAACGATGTAAAAGGCAGTTAAAGACAAACAGACGAATTTTCTATGACAATATCATTTTATAAACATGAAAATCTGGTTTGTTTTGGGCTAATTAAACAAACCACATTGATCCAAAAATCACGTAAAGTGCTCTGCTAACTTTACGTGACATTTCCCCTCACAACGGTCCAATCCAGCGGTTTCAGGACCTCCAAATGAGTCGCAAACTACATCTGCAGGGTCACGAGATGAAAAAGAACAAAAAAAAATCAGCTACATGCGTCTTTGAAATACTTTCACCTCTTCAGGACCTCGAGTAAATCCTCATCTCACCTCCTCAAATAAATGTGAGAAGCAAAAATCACTCTGTGATTGAACCACTGACGTTTAATGTTAAAAGTAACTTGTGATCAGCCATCCAAAGTACACACTGCTTTATTTTAAAAAGGGGCCACAGGCAAAGGTTGGGAACCAAAGATCATGGATACCACGATAAAATGGTACATATCTGATCGACAAACGTGTTTTTCTCACAGTATACACTGTGATGTAAGCTTCCTGTCATCATGCACAAGCCCTGCACATTAGACAGTGCATGCCTCAGTCCTGCATTATTATGAGGAGGTGCGGTGAGTCTGTATAAAAAACAGTTGTACCTCCTGGCGGGCCGGTGCAGCGGTGCTCTCAGGGGACTCGCAGGGGGCCCCAGCAGCCTCTAACCCGCACAGCTGTTCTCCAGGTCTAGAGCCTCTCCAGAGCCCCGGCAGTTCCTCCTGCATTGGGGACCGCCCGCCTGGGGGTGGAGGGTAGGGGGGGGGGGTACATGGAGCACTAATAATAACAACATCCAACATGCAGGCCCGGGGTCAGACGCAAACCGTGACCCTCCCCATCACAGCACCAAAACCTGGACAGGAGCCAGGACACAGAACCACGCTGCTCCACCAGCAGCAGCAGCAGCAGCCTGGGAGAGCAGGGTGAGGAGGGGTGAGGTGGAGGGGGTGGGTCTGTGGGTGGTTGGAGTTTTCAGGTTTCCTCCTTTCACTTCCTGCTTAGTGCCCCCCAAAAACCAGCACCACTTTGGGGGTGGAGGAGGGTTTGCAGAGCGGGTTATTATGCAGGATGGAGGGACAGGTCTTTGGATATGGGTAGATATCTGGAAGCTTGCAGGCAGTGTGTTGGCTTTGCTTAAAAAAAGTGTCTGCTAGATGATAAATGATGAACATCGTACCTGGACAGCAACAAGACGAAAGCATTTTTACATCTTAGCACCTGCGATTTCCTGTGGCTCACCCGCACAGGAAGCACTCGACTGCAAGGCTGTGAGTATCTTAAATGACAGTCATAAGGCATCCGTCTGGAGGTTCTTGGAAATCCTGGATTTTGCGCTCGTGTTTATGAGTAAAACACGTTTTAAACAGATTATTTGGATTCTAAATTAACCGATATCAGTCAAAAATCAAAGCTTACATCAAAGGAAACTGGAATAAATTCACTTCCCCCCTTCTATGAAAACTGAAATAACAAATTCCTCGCTCTGAATAACAATCCTGATTTTCATGTTCAAGCACTAACACAAGAGCTCCGCCCAAGTCAGGTCCTACAGGTCGGCCAGCGGTGCACTTATGGTTTCTCACACACTCCATATGAGGGGGAATACTTGGCCCTAATTAGCAC
Source organism: Protonibea diacanthus (assembly GCA_028641955.1). Taxonomy (NCBI): domain Eukaryota; kingdom Metazoa; phylum Chordata; class Actinopteri; family Sciaenidae; genus Protonibea; species Protonibea diacanthus. The sequence goes on along the minus strand of CM053986.1, from coordinate 19,378,900 downwards.
CGAGCATCTGGCAAATGTCAGTGTGTGTCTGTGTGCAGCATTCCTATTTACTTAGTAAGCTTGGGTTTAGCTGGGAAAAACACTGAGAGAGAGGTTTGCTGCGTCTCAGACCGAGGTCCTGGGAGTGTTTTGTTATCGCATTGTGAGTGACATATGTGTAATTTAATAGCAGCCTTCTCACTATCCCCTGATTCTTGTGTACGGTTAAGGTTTACTGAGCATTTTTCACTCTGTTGTAGGTCACCAACGTATCCATTACTGTGTTGGTGTAGTAAAAAAATACTCGTCATGTGGGATTTGTTTAATTCTTCTGAGTGGCCTTCGCTACCGATTTTTGATTTTGTGTCTCCGGTGGAACAAATATCACACCTCCTTAGCAGATATTGTCTACATCTATTACTGCAATCATTCGGTAGAAAATGGATAATTTTTTGTTTGCCCTCCAGACAAATAATATTTTAATCACTTCTTTGATTCTGTGACAGCACTTGAAACTGAGAACATCACACACGAAGAGAGAGAGAGAGAGAGAGAGAGAGAGAGAGAAAACCTGCACATAATCTGATTTTCGGGACTTTTGTTCCCATAAATATTGCAGAGAAACATCCAGTCTTCACATGTTCAGAGCTGTTTTGACATAAACTAACCACACGTCCCTTCAGATACTCGTTGTATACGTTCAGACTGTGCTCCCCTTGTATTCAAAGTTGAAAATATTCCAAAACATGTAAACACCCAGGTGAAATCAAGACTCCTGTGGAAACAACAAAGATAAGTGGAGTTCACAGCAGTTCACTCACTCTGACGCTACAGAACAGCAGCAGCAGACAAGCAGACTTCAGTCCAGTCGGCTTGATCGCAACAACGATCTCCAACCTGACAAGATTACACAGAGGCTTCCTGTCTCCCCCGGCTTGCGATATCATCTCAGTCTGACTTCTCGCTCCCCTCCCATATGGCTCCATCCCAGCCTCAGATAGCACCAATTACAGCCTAATGGGACGGTTTTAATTAGAAAACTGCATCTAGAAAAGCACGTGTTCATCCAACTCCGCGGCATGGCTCATTTAAGAGATTAATACACAGGGAGGGCCTGCAGTACAAGAAAAAGTCGGCGTTAAAAAGAGAAATAACAGCTAGTCAAGAAGAAGGGCATTCATGTGCGGATCAAAACAAAAAGCCCACTGTTAATGTTTTCTGTTGATTTCTTACAGAAATAACTTGGAAATCTACCACGCTGTGCGGTGCATTGACTCATGAATGTTTCCAATTATTAAACAACTTACAAATAATCTTTTTAAAGCACATATTGAAAATTAGTCCTCCATGGATTTTCAACAAACAGCCCCAACTTCCTGGTAGATGTCATATTTTAGTACTGCACATAGCAAATAGAGCAAATGAAAACCAAATGGCACAGCAGGCTGCAGTCATTGATGATTATACGTAGTGTGATAACTCAAACAGCATACGGTCATTTGAATTTGTTCGACTCAATTAAAAAAAAAAAAAAGGACAAAATGAATTCAGTTTTTCATCAAGCTACATCGTCTTTATCACGCTTAATGAAGGATTATTTTTACAAACACGTCTGTTTGCTCGCTGTCAATCACGATATCAAAATCCAGCGCTTTATGTACACTAACAGATCTACTATTTTCATGTCATCTGAATAGAAATCTGCTCAATTTGAAGTGCGGCGTAATCCCAAATCATTTAACCGACAATCACAACCACATGCTTCGGTCGTGCGCAGATGGAAATCAATTACCATGAATATTACAACTAAAACACTCCCAGGACTTATTCATTTCACGCACATCTGCTGTTTATTCTAAATCAAAATGAACACTGTCTGTTTATTGCAGGAGATTAAAGATTTCCTGTGTTGAAAACAAAAAAAAAAACCTTTGGAATAATTAATAGTATTATAATAGTATAGTATAATAGTATTTGCTGACACGAAAAGTGATTTTACTGAAAAATATGCGCCGCTCCGAGGAGTCGTGTCATGTTTATGGGACCCAGCAGACTGGACTCCAGGGACCTCTACTACCACTAAACTATCAACACCACCACTTTCATCACATCCTTCACTTGAGCAAATTACCATATCAGCAGCATGATCTGAAAGCAGTCCAAGAAACCACAATCTCTGCTTTCTGACGCACAATTAAAAGATGTCAAACTCGGTTTCTTTTACACTGTTTTGGTTCTGGCTGTCAGCGCATCAAACATTATCTTAAAGAGGACTCATTTAGCAGAGAAAAGGGACCGGCCAGGTTCACTGACGGTGAAGAGGGGGCTCAGTAGCCTCGGGGTATGTGGGTAAGCAAGGAGCACAAAAGAAATGGGAACACGATAAGAAAAGCAGTGATGGTGGGAGGGTGAGGGTGGTGGTGGTGGAGGTGGTGGTAGGGGATTGTGGGTGAGGAGGGGGGGGTGGTGGACTCCAACTTTCCTGCCTGGCTCTCTCCTGGGAACCTGGGGGCTAAGACGCTGGAGCTCCTCCACACAGGTATCATATTCAGCAGGTCCTTCAGTACAGCTGGGCTCCGGTCCAAAACTCCCTGACTGTCTGCCTCAGTGGAAGATGTGGAGGCGCCATAAGGTAACAGAAGCAGAAATGCCAACAGGTGAAACCAAATATTCAAGTCAAGCTTGATACTGTTGTTGTCATTTCACCGGATAATAGCATTAGGACCTTTCTGCCTGCTTTAATGTTAGTTACATGCAATAATTTGCATGATTAAACATGCTCAAACATGATAGTGAAAAGCGAGGAAATGCGAGTATTAATGGATGTTCCCCCCACCTCTTTTTTTTCTTGTGAATTATGAAAGGTGAGAGAGAGGGGAGATTGAAACTCATGACAGTTTCAGACATAAATCAACCTCCCACATCTCCACTCTGACACAACATAATAGACAGACTGTGTCCCCCTTACAAAAGCTCAGCGACTGAGGGCCCACTGCTGGATCCACTGTAATAGCCTCGACTCCAGAAGGAAGTGCACTGCCTTCTTTAGATTTCAATTCACTGCATCTTGAATGGCTGATCGACTGTGGAGGGGGAATAAGATGAAATGGACATGTTGAAAATTGCGCTTCTCAGCCTGGATGTAATGTTGTTGGGTTTTTTGTTTTTTTTTTATATATGAACCTGACGCGTTGAATAGCTTATATATACACACTGCTTTTATAGCATGTGAAATATTATAAGACTCCACTTTTAACACCTTCGTCATCTGTGGCTTTTCAGAATATTAATTTTGGACAGGAAATAAAGGAAAGTTGCTGAAATTAACACTTACATTCATAATTGATTAATCATAAATCAGCCAATTATTTTCTCCAAAAATCAACTAATTGTTTGACCCATAGAACATCAGGAGTGTTGGTCCTGCCGACAAAACATATTCAATTTACTGCAATTTACAAAGAAAAGCAGCAAATCTGCACATTGTAGAAGCTAGAATCAAAGCCGGTTTATTTTAGATTAAAACAGTTCATCAATTAACATTTATCAGATATATTTTTGTCATTTGACTTATTTATTAATCAGCCAATCATTTATTAACATATATATATTAACAGAATATGTATTTAGTGTATAATCACCTGAAAATAAAGGATCATTATTATTATTATTATTATTATTATTATTGTTATTATTATTACCTTTGAATGAGTTTTTTTTTATATCTACAGAGTCCTCCTTGTTGAACTGCCATGTTTCTACTGTAGCCTAGAATGGACAAACCAAACAGTGGCCCTAGTTAGGGCCTTTTTCTTATTTCGCAGCCATCTTAAGTTATCACGTGTCTGTAAATCTGGGATTTTATTTATTTTATTAACGGTGTGTTTCCTTCTTACCTCTAGTTGCTGTAACCTCCATGTAAACACGTGATATGTCAGATACATCACAGAGAAGACTGACGAACATGACTAAACATAACATGAATAAAACTGTGTTACGCAGCATCGTCCGTGAAGAATTTCTACCTGAGTCATGTTCAAGCGGCAGCCTCTGTGAAACTGCAGTTCCTCGAACGGCCACATGAGCCTGGCTACAGATCGAGTCAATCTCCATAAGCCCCCATGTTAAAATGTCCAACTTCACAGCAGAGATAAACATGCGCTGTCCATTCTTTATACCGTCAGTGGTCGCATCTCATCAACAATGATGGTTATTTAACAATGGAGTCGACAACTCCCGAGATCCCACGCAGACATTGCATGCTGTGTGTTTAAAGGAAAAGTTTAAAAAATCCACCCACCAGCACTCAACCGATGAAGCACACTGGCCACAAATTAATAAACATTATGTATCCGTTGTTTATTCGCACAAATATTAAGTGTAAAAACGCAAATCTTACGTTTTCAGCTGTCATGTGCTGGACTATTTCTTGCTGGACCACTGGTCCAACGCTGTGTGAGTAAGCAAATAAGCACATTTCCCAAAATGCCAAGCTTTTCCTTTAAATAAAACAACCTCCTTTATACTTTTGAGTATCTGCAGACAGGTGCAGTGGGACAGGAAAGCCCATGATAGACTTAGTGTGAACTGTAGTGGGAATAATTAAGCTTGTGTAAACTCAACTGTGTGGTCTGACGGAGTAAAAGGGGTTTCACAACCTTCTGACAACTGCACGGAGGCCTGCAGATCGTCCAAACAACCCACATCCACACGAGTTTGTTCTCCTGGCGCACCAGATATGTGAAGTCCTGAGTGGGTACATCAACACGCTGCATAAAAATCTGACGATGGCTGTTACAGAGTCATGTGCCGCTGGTGGAATTAATGAAACGGCTCATAGACTCACGTGCCTACTAAACAATAATGCCACTTCCCTGTAGCAGGTCAGTCGGCTGAGCTCGTGCTGTGAAATGTGAAATGTGCACTCACAGCAGAAAAAAGCAGAGAAAACTACAGTGAGATGAGGCCCCTTGTGGCCACGAGTGGATTCAATCAATCTGAATTAGAGATGTGAAGGGTTCCAAGGTTTTGTCTTGTTTCATGTGGAGAGGGGAAAAAATTGAAAATTGACCTGGCAGCCTTCATTTAGTGACAATGTGCTAAAGTATCATAAAGTATGATGGGTATTCATCACTGTGATCTGCATAAGCAGGGGCAATACAGTGGCACAAAGGTTTTCAATTGAAAACCATAATACTCATTAGTGTAACACTCAACATCAGCGGCAATCAGAAGTTGCATTAGCCACGAGAGGGTGCCTGCACAAAATTACATCCCTTAAAATGGATAAAATACTGTATATGCAACACATACTGGAAAATGCATTGATGGGATCTATAACATGGGGTTATATTAGATGAAAATGTAGTATCCTTGATATTCTAAACCTCATTTAGGTGATATTAAAGTGTTGAAATGCGCAGTTTCTACAGCTCTAACAAGGTTCATCATGGTAGCTCACCTGATTGGACGTGCACCACGTGTACATAAGGCTCAGTCCTTATCGCAGCACTGCCCTCTCTGTTGACTCATAAAATAAGAATAAAAAATGTAAATGAAATAAGTCAAATGATATATAATTTATACAACACCTACTTGGCCTATCATTAGTTATATTACCTTATCCTAGTTTACGGCAGGCTGCGTCAGTATTTTATATAACGGTTATTTAATAGTCACACTATGTGAAAACCTGACGTATATATCATTCAAACACATCTAAAAAAAAAAAGAGCTATAGCATTATGTGATGTCAAATGCTGGCTGGGCCACAATGGACCAAAAAAAGTTAAGTTCATACAGTATAAAATTGTACAAGCATAGCTAGTAATTTTACACCCCTTGGACCGGAGGTTATAAAAGCAGGAGGCCTCTCCAGGGGGGCACCAAACCAGCTCAATGAATGGAAGTGAAGAATGTTATACATAGAAAAGCTTTGATATATATATATATATATATATATATATATATATATATATATATATATATATATATATGAACGATCTTGGAAGTTTCCAGAGTCAGGAAATAATAAATGCCACATTAAGGTATTTTGGCTCACTTGTTGGGATTGAATAACATGATCATAATCCCACAGGCGTCCAGCTGAAACTGAGTGAAACTAAGCTAGAAAACTCCCTGTTGAAAAATGGATGTAACTCAAGAAAAGAAATACTAAAAATGTAACAAAGACATATTTCTAATCTGTTTCTAATCGATGGTCCCTTGGTGCAGCCATTTTGTAAGGAGGTGTTGAAAAGACTTGAATGGTGGCTTCAACAACCTCTTACCAGAATCCCCATGAAAGTGTCTGTTAGGGGGACAAATCTCTCAAACCACCGGGGGTTTACTGAAGCAGCAGCAAACAGGCTCATTTTTATAACTTTAGAGTTACTAGTGTTCATGTTATGTGAACAAAGTTAGCATATATATATATGATACGTTACGTTTTTAACCGCCGTTTGAAAGCCGTTAGCTCACCTCTGTAGCCCGCTCCTCATTAGCATAGACAGAACGTGGACCTTAATATCCGTGACGTCACCCACAGCCGTTAAAAAAAAAGAAGTTCAGAATATGTGGCGCTGGACGCCGCCATGTTGACTGTACCGCTTCTTCTTCTTCCGCCTCATCAAAGCGATCATGCTGTTAATTGGCTAGCTATAGAGCAGTGGCGTCCAAACTTTTTTTTTTAAAGTTGGATACAAATTCACTGTTCTGTAACGATTTTGTTTTCATTGTCACAATTATATCATTGTTTAAAAATGGCAATGGAACCAAATCTAAGCCAATCAGCCTGAACAAATCTAAAAACCAGTTCTTCCTTTCTGGAGTCTGGAGCTAGATAACAAAGAATAAATTGTATGAAACACATTAAACTTACACATACAAATCTTAAGATGTTCATTCTAAACATGACTTATTATGAGTAATGCAAAGTCTGTTAACATTTAAGTTTAAAACATATTACTCTTGCTCTTCTCTTTCGAAAAATCATCTACAGATATACATAACACCAGCAGTGATGTCCTTAAAGGTTCAAATGCCTCCTTATGTCCAAATCTGCCAGCCGTACAGTATCTGACAATCCTAGCAGGCCATGATAAAAATAAAAACGAAGCTGTGGGCTGCATGAAATCTGACCGCAGGCTGGACGTTGGACATGTCTGACGTAGAAAGTAGATATTATTATACTGCCAAATCTCCAACCAAACTCTGAATAGCATTGTGGGTAATGTAGGGATTAAGTTTTTGTGTGGAAGAGCGCGAGGAACAAATACATATGTCTGCTGCATTGATTTTTATCAACGATCATAACCTGGATCTAGGGTTAGCACAATAACTTTCACTGCATACTGAAATATCTCAACTTTTGTACAGATGTTCATGGTCCCCTGAGGATGAACCATGCAGACGTTGATCCCCTGACTTTTCCTCAAGCACCATTATGAGGTTGACACTTTGTATTGAAATATCTGAACAACTACTGGATGGATTCCCATGTTGTTTGGGACATAGATTCATAAGTCCCACAGATAACACATGAATAAAAACTTGACCTTCCATCTAGTGCTATCATCGGATCAAAACACTTCGGTTTAAGATAAATACCTGCAAAACTTATGATAGTCTAATAAACCTTTGTGGTTTGTGCCAAGTACTAAATGTTACAATAATAATGTACAATGTTAGCATTATCACTTGCATGGCTGTAGACTCTTATTCTTGTGTGTAACTGTCCACCTGACTGAACTACTGTAAGTTTTATAAACATGGTGGAGTACTTTTAAATGTACTATTTAGCAGTACACATCCAGGTCCCACCTGGTTCTTCTAATTGACTGACCTTTCTGATGATGTTTTTTACCTTTGTCTACTTTTATTCTATTTTCTACAATGTCAGCGTCCAATCTTAATGTAGTACAATCTCAAAATGTTACAATAAATACACAAATGACAAAAAAACATAAGAATCAACAACATTTGAGCAATATACAAAAACAATTTTTATTTTCAGTATGAAGTGCTTCAAAACACACACTGGGAACTGTTTTGACAAAAGATCTTAAAAAAACGTCTACAATGGAGAAGCAGCAGGGTTTCTCTGCAGGGCAGTGGACCTCCCATCACCTGTGAAATATTACATATCACATATGTGATTAAACACATGGGGAAAAACAGGAAGTCTCACCCTCCAGCTGCACCATTCTGCTCTACTATATCAACATCAGCTGGGGACCAGACAGGTCTTTCTCCACTGCAACCTGTCTCAGCCACAATAAATCTGTAACACTCTTTAATTAGAACAGTGATTTTGTTACATCAGGAGTTTCTCTTCTTGGTTGTAGCTACAGTCTGTGGTGATGTGGGCTTTGTACAGACAGGACAGACCACTTGTATGTTGAGAGGGTGGGCTCCAGGCCAGCAGCATCTCAGAGTCCGATCAGGCCTGTGACGCAAGCCTCTCAATGATTCTCCTGTAGTCTTCCACAACAACCTGATAACTCTTCTCCAGCTCCTCGTGCTGCGTCTGAGTGTCCATCTGACCCATGTGGGACACCAGCTCCTCCGGCCGCAGGCACTTCCTCATCTTCGCAAGCTCCCGCTGATTCTTCTGCACATTAACAGCACAGATACACACAGGTGAGATGTTTGTTCGCTTCTTCCAAAAGTATACAAACAAGTTAGGAGACGGTATGTGGTGAGAAATGTGTGCGCATTAACACTTTCCTTTCTCAGGAATACATTATAAAAAGGTTTATAAGCAGTAACTAACTGAAGGCATAAGATGTCACAACTGGTTCAAGGTGCTTATGGTAGTCCTGACGAAGCAATCTGACTGGTCAAGATGTTTAGAACATGCTCATATCAGCACGACAGCACACCTGACTCATCACTGAACGTACCAAACTACTTCACCACCTCAACATTGTTACATCTATAAATATATAACGTGTATATAAATATTGACAACTAGACAACTAGACTCAATGCTTTATAGATACCAATTTATAGATTGGTATTTAACTATATATTATTTATAGATACCAGTACCATTGCACCAATCCAACTGGTTTGCCATTTTGTGTTTGTGTGCTGTACATCCTCCACTAGAATAACTTTGTCTGCCTTTTATTAGCCAGATCTTTCATTCATCTTTGTGGCTCAACAAAAAGTCACACACATGCAAGTGTTCTCCACACACTTACAAGATACCAATATATTACAATTTATGTAATTTGATTGAGTTAATCTCTAATAAAGGGGTTTTTAATTACAATAATTAATCAAGTCTGAAATTTAATTTCTTCATAAATGTTCAATCAACACTCCAAAATAGTCCCAGACTTGATTTAAAATGAGTAATACTGATCTTACTACAAATATGAAACATGTTTTTAACAGTAAATTGAATACACGTGTCCTCCAAAGATGGGATTAAAAAAAACCCAACTGGGCACTTTTTAAACACAACAAGAGTAAATAGTACATTGAGTATCTTTAAAAATCTTCATTTGGTGCTCTGCTGTGAGGCAGAAGCATGGCGTATGAAGGAATGATTCAAAATAAAATACAGCATTCAGTGTAATGGAGAAACAGGGATATTAACGTGCAACTATGTGGCTCATTGATGTTTTTCATAGTTTTTGGGGAACAATGGCAGTGCAATGCACAGCAGCTTATGCTCTCTAAGGCTGTGGCTACATAGGCTGTTAGAAAGTTCAATTTAATGCTTTCTCAGGGGATTTGTTGACAGTGAGAGAAATACAGACTATCACTGTCCTTGTCTTCTAATAGTTTCTTCTGCCACACTGAGCTGCTGAAATGTTTTTACAGTAGCAAAGAATGTACAAACTAAAGACTGGTATCCTTTGAACAATTTGTGGTAAGTGTAGTCTCCCTTTCATGCTAGGAAAGAGAGGGTCAGGCGACAAGGCTGCAATCAATGACTCCACAGCTAGATGCCACAAAATCCTACACACTGGACCTTTAAGGGATCTTAGGGGAGTTAATTAAATGAGACAAAGCATGTTAGGCAAAATAAAGTATGTACCTGGCAAAGCAAATATTATTAATGGCTTGATCTTTAAAGCATTAATAACTGTAACCATTAATTACAATCTATACACGTTTTTCTAAAGTAAGACTGTGGTATAAATATCTGCACAGTGCTGAAAGGTTTTGGACCTGGGTGGAAAGTACACGTTCACTTAGCCTTGTGCAATCTGCAACTTGAAAAAAACCAATGCGTACACATGCATGCAGACACGCTCACTGGGGAATTGGGGGGGTGAGAGCAGAAATGTATAATCCCCCTCACATTCACAGAGCGGCAGCTTCTGCCATTCAACTAACTACAAGCTAAATCTCCTCAGGGAAGGAAAACCGCTCTGCATCTGGCCACCAGATCTTTCCTTGCCACTCTCCCAAGAAATTCCTACTTCCTGCTTCACCGCATAGGTCTTTTCCACGTCAGATTCAGCCTCTTTTTTTGAGCCATGTGGTTACCCTGCTGACAGAAAATTCTGTAATGGCTGGTATGCAAAGTCTAGAGAGCAGCTCAAACATAAAATGTCACATGCAAACAGGATGTGGGGTGTTACAGCTCTACTCAGTGTGGTGGAGTAGAATCAGAGAAGCTAATGATATTCTCTCCAGCAGCTTTGAGTCTGTTACATTTAATCTCTGAAACTAAAGTAAAAAAACATGGGAAAGTAACAAAAAAACACAAGTTCGCACTGTGTTGCTGATGAATTTCAAAATGTGCTGGAATAGCAAAGCCGCAGAACTCACTGTGTTTGAAGCACTTTGTCAGAGAGCTGCTACCACTCACTTTCATGAAAAGTATTTCTCCCAAAGAAATGCAAATCCTGACTAATGACACGTGTCTGAATAGAAAAAAGCCCCAGCAGCAGTAAAACCACAGACGCCTGGTGCGCCCTATTGTGGCTGTAACAATACGGCACTAGTAATCTATCAATTTTCACGGGATTGAAGATCAATTTTTTCTGCTGTTTTAAAAGGTAACATAATAAACAGTGACAATATGGAGCTGCAAGCCGATCAAGAGTACGACATGCACGGGCCACTTTGCTTCCTACTCCGAACAGCTCTAATGTTAATGCTAACAAAAGGTAGAAGACTACACACTGGATTCTTGTTTGACAGCAGTAGAGACAAGTTGACAGACCCATTTCTGAATAAAATCAGGAAATCATCTACTCACAATGTCATTCTGTGTGCACTTTTTACTTTTTCTCCACACTGCTATGGATCTGTGAAAATTAAACCCTCACCCTGTATGGTCCAAATAGCCTCTTCTTCACCTCCAAGCGGTACTCCCTTGCTTTTTCTTCATCACTCATGTCTGTTGCTCTCAGACGCAGGATTTCATACACTCGCCTCGCATGTTTCTGTAGAAAAAACAAACAAACAAACAAACTGAGAACCAGCTACATGAAACCACAAACAGCGTTTGGGGCAAGGCAGCAAAACTGTGTTTATAAACATGGGAATACTGAAAGTTTTGCAATGTTTGGAGAACTGAAAATAACTGGAGGAAGGGACAGTACAAGTTGGAATAAAGATACATGTTCATTTGTACGTTGTGACCTTAAAATTGATGATTAATCCAATGTTTTCAGACTTTGGTGTCAAAACTGAGTTGCATAAATTGACTTTTTCTAATCAAATGCCCCAACATCACTTGGTAAAATAAGAACTAATTCTCTAATTTCACCAAATCACCTAGCTACATAGCCAGGTCTAGTGAAGGCCTCTAACTGCTGGACTGCATTACACTGAGGAGTGTTTCTAATATTTTGACCAACACATTTACATCACAAGAGGGCCAGAATACAAGAAACATCTTTCAATATAATGCCAGTTCTTATTTAGTAGCTGTTATGGTACAGCTGGCTTTACACTGAAACATACTATGAGGTTTGAAGCTCAGGTCTTTATCCTGAAACTGCTGAATGACTTAGCTGACAGGCAAAAATGTAATAGGCGACAATTTTGAGTCCTTTATCAAGCCAAACATAATGTGGTACTGACTTCTTAAATGAGTATTTGATGACTTTTTCTGATTTATAATGACTGCACAAAAAATATTTGGGGTTTTTTGCACAAACAAAACATCAACAAGTCATTGGTTGCAGCCTCATACAGCACCTTGTTAATTTTCAGCTTGTCTTGTGCCTCTTTGACCATGTCAGCCGAGAAGCCGAGGTGCAGCTTGTCTGCAGCGAAGGACGGCAGGCCTTGACAAAGCTTGACCAGCACGTAATCTCTCAGCTTCACGTAGTTCTCAGACGGGTCTTCGGCTGATAACAAACACCATGACACGATTGAAGTGAGGTGACAGCGTTGATCTCAAATCATTTGCAATGAATCAGGTTGAATACATGTTGTGTGTCAGGAGAGGATTTTTTCGTTGACAAAAAACATATCTCATATCTTTTCAAGACGTTTCTTGTAAATAACAAAGACGAAATATTACTCAAAGGCCTGAAACTGTTAGCAGGAGCATTCTGCCTTGGAAAGTACTCCTCTATCAAAAGAATAAAAAGCTGGGCTGCCTCTTTAGTATTCATCCTCTGTCTCCATGCAAAGCAACTATTCGATCCAACCAGATTCAATAGAGCTGCAGCACATTCTGGTATACATGCCAGCCCTCCAAATTAACTCGCCCCCTCCCTGGATGCACCAACAGCAGAGAAAAATCATTTAAATTGTTTGTGGGTGACATGAAGGTCTCGGATTAAAATGTTAATCTATGCCTTCTTCTTCAACGGAGTAAATGCTGTAACAAATAAATCAGATGCTCACCTGTGATGTCTTGCACTTTGGGAAGGCTGCAGTAAAATCTGTGCACTGCCTCCAGGAGCTGAGCTCCATGCCCCTCTCCTTGGAACGGAGGCAGGATCAACATTTGGCTGTTTAGTTAAAAAGGGCAGACGTGCACGCAAACATTAGAGCCAATGAGGAAACAGGTTTGTTCGACATTAGTCACAAACAAATTTATGTGGCAATTCTGAGCAAGGAGCAGAAATTCTTTTGATTCAAGGCATCGAAATAATAGATTGTTATCCTGATCCATCAATGCAACAAATCAAATCACATCAAAAGCTTATCTATAAAGTTGTTTTCAGATACAAATCACCCTGGTTTGGTAATGAAACAAAATCTGGTTGAATGGTTGGCTATATAAGCCAGTAATTTGGGCTCTTTGGGAAGAGGATAAAGAAATGTATAATTTTCCACTCCTTTTTCATACAAAAGAATGGGAAGGCACGTGCTGCCCCGGCAATTACCTTACACGTGGTCGGGTTTTGTCTGGGTACACGTAGTAATTATAAACTGTCATGTAGCCAACAGTTGCGTAGAGAGTCTCCCCATCTTTATTGTACTTTTCAAATCTGCAGATAAAACACAAAGGCAAACAGGTCAATTACAGGCACACTCCCATGCAGTGTCCATTTTAGCCTCTCTGTTGTCGTGCCCACCCCTCACCCCCGCCCCGACGTCAGCATGTTAGAGCAGCCAGGCCCCGATTGGTACACCTGCTACAACCTGAATACATTATGCACTTAATTGGAGTACTGCAACTTAGAGGAAGAGAAGGGGTTGGAGGAGGGACTGAGCTCCTCAAAAATCACTTCAGTCCATTTTCCCCATTGTCAGTATTAATAGTTGCCAGGGTAAAGAAAACACTGGCAGAGGCTCTTTTTACTGTTAAGACATTGTTCAGTGTTTCAAAAGACAACAGTATTCAATTCAGCTCTTGCCCCTGAAAAATTTGAAAAGGGCTTTTGGCACAAAGGAAGCTCTTGCCTGATCAACAATTCTCCTACGGGGGGAAATATAATCAAACTGGCCTGGTAATTGGTCACAAGCGCCACAAAGGAGGGCTTTGTTTTTCAATGACACAATAAAGGCTTTAGGGTACGAGTGGGCATAGAGAGGAGGGGGGTGTATGATGTCAATTAAGGAGGGCACTCACACAAGAAAGAAGTCCCAACGATCGTCGTCTGCGTCGATGAAACTGGCAGTCTCTATGAACCACATGAGGAAGGTCTGCAGGCGCTCGTGGTACTCTTGGAATCCCGGGCAGGTAATGTCAGCCTAGGGGGGCGAAAACGACAACAACAAATGTCCGATATGGGTTAAATCTCGTCCTAAAAAGTTAACAACTGATATCAAGAATCTTTGGGGAGGAAGTGAGTGAAGTTTGCACCTTGTGAATCTGGTATGTGAGCTCTCCTGCCTCCTCGCTGTGGACTGTGTATGTGTGAAGCAGGGTGCCAAAGGGCTTGAAATTGGCATCCTTCTCCAGCAGTGAGATGAAGTCATCAGTGTTGCAGGTGAACCCAGCAGGGACGACTTCCCGGATCTTCCCTTCGACATCATCAGGCTGAATAACACAACACAACCGATCAGGATGGTAAAAAAAAAAGATCCAGCATGTGTTTGTAAGTCCATAGATCAACGACAAAATGTTAGATGGCTCAAAACTTCCTACAACTGAATAAATCCATAATCCACATTCCTTATATGCTAATATCAAGCCCTCTGCTAGAAATCTTGGCATACTGCTTGATTCAGACCTCACGTTTCAATCACATGTCAATAAACTTATCCAGGTTTGGTTTTTCCAACTAAGAACCACCTCAAGAGTCAAATTCATGCTCCCAAGATGATCCATACCTTTATATTTTCAAGACCACGGCAACTCTCTCCACTCTGGACTAACTGGTTTTTAACAGAAGACATCACATTTCACCAATTTTAGCTCCATCCTCCGCTGGCTTCCTGTGTGTTTTAAGATTGATTTTAAGATTTTACTGATCACTTTTAAAGTCTGTCGGGATACTGCACAACCCCGTACATGCCGGCGTGTAGCCTCACATCCTCGGGCGGGTCGCTTCTGGTTGACCCCTCAACTTTGACCTGCCCGAGGAGATGAGGCTCGCTTCTTAAAACTCATTTTTACAGACCTGCCTATTTATCTATTTTTTAAAAAGTTATTATTGATCACTTGTGTATATAAAAATATCTAAAATATACCTTTTGTTTTGTTCGCTGATTGCATGTTCGTAGAAATATTGGTAAGCTGGTGGAAAAGTGCGAAGAAATCCTATAAAATAAAACTGGAAGCTTACATGTTTTTGTGCCGATGAAAGGAAAAACCATTAGGCAATTAAAACTGTCAGCTGAGCAGAGACCACAGCAGCACCCTGCCCCCCGCCCTCTCCGGTGAAAAGACCACTTAAATCAGTACATTTACTACTTATGTTAAACCATGAATATGTGATGAAGTTGCCACAATAAACGCATTTCTGCTTCTCACTGGGAAATAAAATCTTATGAATTGATCTCAACTTAACAAACCTTTGGGCATCCATAATAGAGGCCTCTCCTCTAATCCTGCCAAGTGAACCCAATCAAATGAATTTGCCCCTGCATTTTCAAAGAGCCTCGGAGACAAAGGGGCCCTACCCTTGGACTTTTTACTCAGTGCAACCTGTGGTTAGTTCAGCTGTAATGTTTGCATTGTATCCATTTCCACAAGGATTGACATGAGAACACTTTGCTAAGCAGCCCTTTCACACCATTTACATGTGTGATGGGCATTATTTCAGCAGAGAGACCCTTGCTGCTCAGCATTGAAAACTGGGAAATGAAGAAGGTCTGAGCAAAATGCACTACAAAAGGCTAATACAACATACTGCTAATTCCCCCCCTTTCAGACATCAGCTAATATCTAACTGGAAGTAATGCACCTGCAGCTGAATGCCTCTTAACCATTGTAATTGTTCAGCCACATTTCTAAGGAACAAGGACCATACTTAAAAGGCCATGGACAAACAAGTCTCTTTGTCCCAGACACTCTCCTACATACTAGACACTAAATTGCACAGCCTTCCAGAATAGATGCCTTAGTTTGGCATGAATATAACTTAACAAATGTTCCTTTAGAGCATTTTGTTAATGTCTTTGATTTCTAACAATAAGTACAATGGGAGAACAAACTATCTAATTTGTTGTGTTGGTATTATTTCACCGCTTTAATGTACTCCAAAGACCACACTGCATTCAAAAATCTGCACCCATTTTTTACCGCTTATAATCATCTGTTAAGTGTGGACCTAAATGTTCAAAGTTAAAGCGTATTTACACATCCACACTGATTATGAATGTGACAGAAATAAACAACGACTATGAGCACTTTCCAGCCCGTGAGCACAAAAGGTCTGGCACCGAAGTCAGTGTTTTTCTGAGAGAAAGTCCAGCGGTACTGTGTTTTTGGCTGATTTAAAAGGGGAGAAGGTGATTTTTTGATGAGGGTCTTGTATCAACGTGGCAGCTGCATAAACTCCATCTCTGCCTCCCCTCGTCTCTCACCAGCTGCACCGCACCCCGACCGTCCACATGCACTCAGAGACAAACACTCTTCAGATGCAGCCTGAACTCTGCTGCTCCCCTCGCTCTCTTACCTCTACACCAGCTGCACTCAAACCCTTAACAAGGTGAACACTCAGGGGTCAATGCTGAACACTAAGTAGTGGCACACAGACACTAAAGCCAGACATCACATTTCAGTTTGAATATCAGCTTCAAAAATCGGTTCTCAAAAAGTCTAATGGCTCTCTTTTGGGTTTAAACACCGTGAATTTGTTGTGATGGCTTACCAGAGATGATGTGGCGCTCACTGGAAGCACCTATCGCTGTTTCACGGCGCTATTTATAATTCGAGTGCATCCGCACAAACACCAAATCCTGGTGAGTTTAGAGGCAACACCACAGCTCCCACTACCACCAGTTGAAGGCCACATTGTCCAGTAGGGGAGCCCCTGCTGTTTCCAGACAGGACAGATGTCCCCCAGAGTTGAATCATCTGACCTCAATAGGGGCCCTGGGCTAATTCATGTATTCGTTTAAAACGTGCTTGCTGCATTGACAGCTTCAGGAAATATTCAAAGCTGCCAGAGGCCTTTTGTGAAGTCTCAGAGAAGGAGTTACCAGGACAGGCATTTAGCTTTACTGTCCGTTTTTTGTCCAAATACTGGCTGTTGATATGTAAATTCTGATGTCTGGCAATTACAAAAAAAAAAAGTGTTACATACTAAGCAGAGCCCTTCTCAATTGTCAAGTCATTAGCTGAGTAATACCATTAATGGATGCATTAATCATTATATAAAAAAGGGTTGTGTCACATTTAAAAGCTCAAACCGACTGAAGACCAGTTTACAGATATTCAACCACAAAGATTTTGATTGTTGATGACTCGAGCAACAATTCACTCCTGGAAATATATGAACAAGATATCCAACCGTGTCACATTACTCCTCCTGCTGATTCAATCACACAAACCTCTAAAAAAAATCAATGCCTCATGTTAGACCCCACGCACAAAACCATTTAAAACCTTTTCTCTTCCGACAGGGAGGAGTAGGATTAGTGTACTGGCGCAGGGGGCCATGGTGGGCTGAGGTTTAGTCTAACAAAACGGGAGATCTCTCACAGGAATAATGTCACCACACAGAGAGGCTCAGAGCTACTTCAGAAAGTGAAGAAACGACATTATGGTACCAGAAACTGCCCACTAAAGTGTACCTTAGTCTGTATTTGATTGCACAACGTTCCTGTCATACAATTACAGAGGCAACCACTCATTAAAGTATTTGTCCGTCAAAGTTACAGTTAGATTACTAAACTTCAGATTATTAAGGGCGTCTATTGTCGTATTTTGATGTACTGTTGAGTTTTTCTGTTCCATTTTCACTTTTGCCACCGCCTGCTGTTAGTTTTTCAAAAACACTAATTATATATGACAGTGGGTATCAAAACCAACACTCAAAATACACCAAATGTCTTTTTTTTTTCTCTTTCTTTCTTTTTTTCTTCTTCACATTACCAAAATGCTGCAATGCTTTTACTCTTCCACTGTTAACTGAATTGCGGTCATCAGAAAAAGACTCTTTATTAATATTCTAACATTTAAAACTCGGACGGGCAAAATATCAGAATCACATCTCAAATAATCATGAAGGTGAATCAACACCTGACCAAACTGATCATTATAAACTTCATGAAGGTTTGAGGTTATTGCAGAGTTGATGTAACTGGCAAATTCCACCAGGCACGGACGCGCCACGGCCACCGAAGCGGATGACGGCCGTTCTAGTCAATGTTTCACACTCCACCAGAAGCGCCATGGTCCATTTCAGCAGCAGCCCAGCGTCTCTGCTCTGCCGAGACTACACAGCGGTTTTATTTTTGGGAGCTGGCCGGAAGTCAGAAACAGCAAACTTTGCTACATTTGAGCAAGTTAGGCAAAGTTTGGCACTTCTGAAATGCTCCCGGTGGCGATGGGACGGAGACATGCCCGGTGGGGTTGCCTTGTTAAGTATTTTCTTGAAATTTGCTGCTTTCAACTCTCCTGTTGCAGAGGATCACCCTAAAGCTGGAGGCTGCCACCATCAGGCTCTCTGGCGAGGTTGGTGTGTTTCTGCTAATGTGCAGTGTTTGCCAAAATGAGTGCTTGTATTTAGAAAGCCCAATTTTGGTCTCAGACCACAGAACCATCTCACACTTTGAGGCACTCAGACAACAATCGTCTAATGCACAGTGTCTCTCAGCCCTGTATCTCCTTCTGAGTCCACTTTTGGTTGCCTGCCTCACCGGTATCTTCTCCAAACACTCACGCGTGCTTGCACCCTCTCCTGATTGTTAGATTTGTTTACTATGTGCGATGTTGGTAATGCTGAAGCATATTCTCAAGCGTTTCTCACGCTGTATATTCTGACATACTTCTAACAATCAATATGCTTTGTTCCATCCAGCAGACACCGAGCAACATTAACAGATTCCCAATGAATGGAAATCCAATATTCATCCACCTTTGGTTTGATTTATTAACTCTTAAGAGCAAAATATCTCTTGGTTTTTAGCTGATGTATTTGATGCTTCAATGCTTAACTTAACTTCTCAAGTCATCTACCGCAGCTTTAACTAGAAATCTTGTAGGCTTGATGGTACCAGCTGGGAAAAATCAAAGATGAGATAATTCCAGTTTTCCATAACGGAGCATGCAGTGTTGGAGTCAAGACCAACTAAACCGAGACCAAGTCTTGACCAAGACCAAAGAGTATCGAGACTGAGACAAGACCAAGACTTCAAGGGGTCGAGACCAGAGACCAAGGTATTGCGATGCCGACTTAAGACCAAGACTAGACAGTATAAAGCTAACTTAGGTAGCTAATATTCACAAAAACTTTTTGGGTGAAGCGTGGTTGCTACATTGAATCACCTTTATATATTGATTCCAGAAGATTTGGCTGAAGTCTCTTTGTCAGAGACAGAGATGAGATCAAGGCTTTTGAAAAGTGGTCCTGAGATCGGTCTCAAGACTATGACCAATTTCAAGTATTACAACATGAGGCAAGGTGTTTAGATCACGCCTCGATTCTTGCGCATGTTTAAGGCATATTTGGCTTACACTGGTAGACACATTACTAATTATCATCGCATTACTACAAGAAAACTGCACTGATCGTGACGTAAAACTAGTAGTCACATTTAAGGGTGAAAAGAAAGAAATAAAGACATCTTACCTCCACGCAGTCAAACACCTCGGTGACCTTTGAGGAGTATTTCACTTTGAAGAGGGTGCTCAGGTTTCCAGCGGTGTAGAAGAGCTGTATCTGAAGACCTTTGTATCCGAAAGCGACCTCACTGCAGACAAAGTGATTGGAATCATTAAAAATCTTCGCAAGCCTGAATACATTTAACTATGGCAGTGACCTGCAAACAGGAAACAATAAAGCAGACGTCTTATGTGCAGTACAGGATAAATAAATATCAGGAGAACCATCACAAACTTACTTACAAACTTATTATTATATTATAATATACATCTGGAGTGGATGATCAATGCTTACTGCAGGCCAGGCCACTTATTCAACTGTGTTGCATTGTTTCCTTCATGACTACATCACAGGCAGTTTATGGCAAAATAGATTTCATCATCATGCAACTGTGTGATTGAGCTTTACTAGCAATTATGCTTGCTGAAATAATTAATGCCCCAATTAGTGAGTTCCCTTTGAGTTGATTGCAGCAAGTGCAAAAATAACCAATCCTAGTTTTGACTAATTTAAAAATGCAATTTAGAACACGACGACAGTACGCCTACACACAGACACAGGTGTCACAGCCGATATTGTAGTCTTGCTCAGGTTCAACAGCAATGCCTCTTTGTGTATCACATTAGGGTAATAATGCGACTCTTAACAGCTTTTTGTGAGGCTGAAACAACATGCAAGGCAGTTCTTTGTTCATGTTCGTGTGTTTTAATGGACTGAACGGCTGCCGATCATTATCGGTCGATATTCAGCAAAAACAGGAGACGGGATTAATGTTTTTAAGTCACAGATAGTGAAAAACAAACGATGACACACATGCTATGTATTTAACACGTCTGACTTAAATGGATCATAACATATCTGGTTCAAGATTCACGTTAACCTTTCTATGGATGCCTACAACAGACGGTTTCTAACCTAGCAGTTGGTCATTACCTGTGGCCCCTATGGGCCAGTTAGCCGTAAAACAGAGCAGTTAAAAGCCACTTGCTATAAAAATCAATTTCCATCCATTCTGGATTAAATTTCCACTTCCCTGACATGTTCAGGATTCAGTAACAGGCTCACTAATGCGAGGAGGAAAGGAGCGGGAGAGCCGATAACAAGTCAGAGAGAGGGAGAGGCGGTGACGTAAAAAAAGAAAGGTGATGAGCGATTTAATTAATAAACGTGTCTCATTTGAATTTCAAGGACTTTTAAGCACTTCATTTTTTTTCCAAGTCCATTTACCAAAAATTAACTTATTTCTGCTACTAAAGATCAGTATCGGCCTATATGATTTGCAGATGATTGGGAATCGGCGGCATCCCCAAACTTCTCTGCATCCTCCACAAAACTAACTGTGAGGCAGACTTTTATTGGCAGGTGAAACTGGAGTGAGAACATCTGAATAAATCACTTGTAGACAGAAACATATGTGAAACATCAGTGAAGACAGACAATCTGTGGTGCTGGCAGACTTGCTTTGACGGTTATAAATCTTATGGCACTGTCAGGATCAATGGGATCAGCAGGTTTCAGGGAAAGGCTGGTGCTTAACGCTCAGAGACACACAAGGTCACTGAATGAAAAACCCTGGCCTCGCCGAGCCAGCCCACTTCTGTCTGCCAGGGCTCAATAGGCATTTACATGAGATGTGAGATGTTTGAAGTCGGCTGTAGAAAAGATGACTGACAAGAAGAAGAAAAACACTTCAACTATTCCTTTACATGCACGCTGTGCAGCATCTTAAAGTCTTGTCACCGTAAGGTTGCCAGGTTCAGTAACGTCACAAAACTTGTGCTAACCGACCGCATCTGGCAACCTGTAACATATTCAGAAATACTGGCAGCCACTGCAGATAAAGGCAGTAGCGTTTCTGCCACCTTGTTTTGTTCATTACAAGGAGAATCTGACTGAATCTTACCCGGTGGCAAACATACAACAACAGCCAGTCTTCTCACTGATGTTCTTGTTCTTGTTTATGTAAGTCATAAAGAGGAAATACTATTAAACTGAGACAGTTTCATAACCACTTGTGGTAAATTTAACTAGCTAACTTCAGTATTTTTGAACATGGACACATGTTTCACATGTTTTTGTGTAAAAGTGACTAATGGGGAAGTTTTGAATTTGGTCCAGTAACAAAGCTTTGCAGCCTGCAGCCGCAAAACTACGACATAATGCCAATGGAAAATTGCACACAGTCAAAATATGTCCATTAAAAGTGCTTGTTTTTGCCACTGAGCAGCTTGGGTTGTTCTTAAAATGTTCTTACAACACGACCCTACAGAGAAATGAAACAATTTCTGGTCAATTTCAATTGATTCACTGTGTATCTAACCAAGTCTTGCTCAAGAGAAAGTCTTGTTGTGAAATCGGGTGAGCTGACTTGTTGCAGGAAGTCAGAGATGAAAATATTTTGTTTATCTGTAGGGTTCTTTTCCGCAATTGGACTTTGCAGAGGTAGAGAGGAGGATAACAGAGAAAGCCAAGAGGAGATTGCATATTACATGGGACCTCTGATGGACACTATACACGGACACCGTGGTCAAGAAAGCTCGCCAACAGCCTGAGGAGATTTGGCATGAACGACGTCATCCTCACAAACTTCTACAGGTGCGGCATCAAGAGCTTGCTGACGGGCTGCATCACAGGTATGGTATGCTATGGGAACTGGTCTGGCCACAGTTTGCAGATCACGACACAGCACATCACTGGCAACAGACTTCCGGATTTAGAGGACATCTTTCAACAGGGGTGCTTGCAGAAGGCACACAGCAGGCATGGCTGCACTGACCACCAGACTTAAGAACACTTTCTATTCAAAATATTATTTTATTTTATTTCTTTGTTTGTTTCTTGATCTTATTTTATCTTCTATGTGCAGCACTGCTATTGCAACTAGTGCTCTTAATTCTGAGCTGACCTGTTTCTCTCGTCCAACACATTTCATTGTACCGTTGACCCTGTGTTAACCTACTTACAACAAATAAAACTGAAGCAATTAAAAGCTGTCTTTAGATTTATCTTCATACTTTGCACACCTGATGCCCATTTTACTTGTCCAATTCAAACTTCATACCCAAGAAATAAGGAATAAATAAGATATTTTCAACTGTAAAAGTTTGATTCAAACTTTGTTAAAAAATACTGTAAGACTATCAAACTATGAGCCCTGTACCATGTTTTCAGATGAATTGCAAACTTTAGTTACGACCCTAAGTGTGAATTACACTGGTTGTACCCGCTAGCTCACATATATATAAATAAATAACTGGATGATTGTGAGGCAGCAGTGCAAGAAACTAATAATTTCCTTCTTTACACATGTGATATTTTCTGTTTCATTATAAAAAAAGTTGTTAAAAGTAATAATCAAAACACTCACTCGTCTCCAAAAAGCTGGTGGCTGTACTCAGGGTGGAACGTAGTGCCATCATCATCAACATCCTCTGGGAAGCGAACTGAGAGGAAAAGACAACAGAAAATTAGAGCGTCATTACTCAAGACACTGTTACTTTTACAATATTAATTTGTACAGACATATTCAATAAAGCAAAGACGAGCATACCCAGCTTCAAGGATATAGCTTCATTGGTGTCGCACTTGTATTCAGCCAGTTTCTTCTCCATGGTATTAACTCCTGAGGAAACATACAAATCAAGTGTTAAACCTGTGGCAGTTTTTAGCATTATTTGTCCTAAAGACTCATTTGTACATCTCCATTTCATGTTAAGAGTTTAACTGATCAGTTTCTAGTTGCACGATAACAGTGGTGAAGTGTTTCTTCCAAATTAGTTATTTCCAATGATTACTACAATGTCAGCAGCAGCAAGAGTGATATTAAGATAGCAAAAACAATCAGGAAATATTTAGACTCTGATATGAGTTAAAACAATGATGAGGCACCAGTTCACTCAGTTGGTAGTGTGTAAAGGAAGGCACAGTCCTTGCTGCGTGTTGTCCCGCTCTCTCAGTCCCTGCTTTCCTGTCACTCTTCTGCTACATATGTTCAATAAAGCTTGAAAAAATAGCCCAAAACATATCGATGAAAACACAGTTGACACTTCAAATCAGTGCAGTCCAGCTGTCAATACCTCTGGTGGTTGAGATTATTTACAGCAGGGGTGTCCAAACTTCTTTTAAAGAGGGCCAGATTTGACAATGTGAAGATGGCCTAACTTTAAAAATGAAAAAATGAACAACAAATGCACTGTTCTGTAACAATTACATATATAAATATAAATATAACAGAATAAACTGTGTGGAACACGTTAAACTTGCATTGTTGATTGATACAAATCTCAACCTCATGATCATTTTAAACATGACTTATTATGAGTAATGCAAAGTCTGTTAACATTTAAGTTTAAAACGTATAACTCTTGCTCTTCCATAATATTTTGTGTCACATCTACAGGTACATAACACCAGCAGTTATGTCCTTACAGGTAATAGACAGGCCATAAATAACATGTTATAAAAATTATGTTGCGGGTCACATGAAATCAGATTGCGGGCCATGTTTGGCCCCCCGGGCCAGGCTTTGGACATACCTTATTTACAGTGTACAGTGTAAATTCAACCTGATTTTGACAGATTTGTAAATGGCTTTGCTAGAGATGATAAACACACTCATGTCTCCTGCATGTCATCAGAAACATAAACTATAGCAGGCTTGTAGGCCCCTTATACTAGCCTCATCTGTGCCCATGACATAACATGAGCTGAGCTCATAACTGAGGTGAGGTGCACGTTCTTGCTCTGCAGGTACCTCCACAACAACCAAATGCAAAACTACACACAGCTGCTCTAGCAAGATGAATTACCAGTGTGCTCCTGTTACATGAAACATGTCATCCTCCATCACCAAATGTGCTCCAAGTGCAAGCTAAAGTCAGGTCTTTATATCAGCTGAGGGTAACATCAGCTGTTCGCACACTGTGCTACGTTATGTTAGGTCAAAGTGGTCAAAAGTACGCCAGCATTCACTCGTTAACGTCACATAAACACACAAACAGCCTGATAGCATGCTACTAACGATAGCAGACAGGCCCCCTCCAAGCTGCTGCTGCTGCCTTTGCATTGTAACGTTAGCTTAGCTCAGCCATGTTTTGAACAGGTCACAAGACGGTTTACAACTCCGCCGGGCTCACGGCGGAACATGGCGGCCCGTTCAACCGGCGAATGACCGTTAAAAACGACGACAGCCGAAGCGAAGCGTGAAGACGTTTAGCCACTTACCCGCCATTTCTGCACACTGTTTGTGCCGAGCTGCTGTGTTGTCCCAAAAGACCCGCGGAATCAGAACGACTTCCGGGGCCGTGTGGAAACAGGATGTAGTTTTTTAACGCCTTCTTTTGACTACAAAAATGGCCGCTTCTCTCAACGTATTAACTTCTTAAAGTGAATTTTAAAACAAAAAAAACGACGTTTTGAACAAAATGTTGAACAAATAACTACTTAATATTGATGAAGGTTAGATTAACGTCCAGAAAATATCTTGTTTACAAAATGAGATTAGTTATATTTAGGCTACTAACGGTTATTGTTGTTTGAAAAGTAGCTTAAATAATTAGCTTTTTATTTTGTTTATAGAAAATATCACAAAAATGTCCACACTTTCATAGGGCCCAAAGTGATGTCCTCTAAAGCTAGATTGATAAATCATCTCGATCAGCCCAGAAGAGATGAGACATCATCAGACATCCAACACCAACACGGACTAACATGTTATCAGGTAGTGTTCTCATCATCTGACACCTCAACTGTCATCATTACATCCACCAGAGAGGACAGACATGTTTATTTGTTAACTGTAAAATGCTAAGTTTTGTTTTTTTTATGTAAAAAAAAATATGCAAATAGATCATTATTGTTATTATATGTTACTTTAAACTCTCAAATATCTGCATCACCCTCTTAAAATCCAGTGTCAGTTGGACTACATTGTCTTTCATTGACTTTTGTCCTACCAAGACTTCAAATATTCAATAAAAAAATTATATAAAATAGGAAAAGAAAGAGAAATCGATTACTGACACTGGTAGCAATTAAGAATCAACTTACTCAGTAGTCGTAGTTTTTCCGAAAAGCACTGAAATGTTTTTAAATAGAGTAAACAGGCTTTACTAGCATTTTCTACTTATGCAGATTCAGACATACACATACATTAAAGTAATTAGTAGTAGTGAGAGGTTGTGGATCAGGCGTCACAGTGTGGAGTGGTTCAATTCCCACTACCCAATAGAAGTGGCAGTACCTGTGGTGTAGCAGTAGTAGGGGAGGAGGGTGTCAAGTAATCAGATGATCGATGGTTTGATTCCCAGCAGTAGCCGACAGTGGAATTAGTGGCAGCAGCAGTGGCTGAGCAGAGTAGATGGTTGGGGGTTCGATTCCCGTGGCTCACTAGCAACACTGGTAGCCGTGATGGCAGTTGTGGTGTAGAGTGGGCATCCATGGATAACCAGTCCCACCAGTCAAAGGAGACGCAGCAACTGCAGTAGTAGTGACAGCGGCTGTGGACTAATATACTACCCCCAGTATTTTAAAAAAATCAAAGTATTAGGTAATTACAAATACATTCTCAAAAAATATATTACTGGTACAAGTACAATTTAAAGCATTAAGAGATTGAAAAACTTCAAATCAAATAATTAAAATTCTACTAAATTACATGTAATGTCAGATGTTTTAAAACAATATAATACCTCATACCATGAACAAAATCAAATTAAATTAAAATATTAGGAGGGGAACATTTGATTATTGTTATGCAAATGTGGGATAAACAACATATGTTGGATAAAATTCCACTTTATTCGGAAAGTGGCTTGGTTTGACTGCAGCGATATCTCAATAAACAGAAATTGACTCTCCAGGGGGAAAGTGCAATTGTGAACATCCCTCTGAGCCCAGGTAATGCTGTGCTATCATCCCAGCCTCAACTATTCTGTCCTCCAGGTGCACGAATGAATGACCTATCCAGTCATGTTTAAGCCACTGTAATTTTACCTCTACTACACTGTCAGCACTAGATTATCCCTTTCCCCAACAATACCATACCTTTTACAATCCTTAGGCAACAAATTGTGTCTGCATGGAGGCAATACATGCTGGTTGATCTCTGAACCTTAAACTACAGTCATTTGGACTTTTTTATGTGTGAAAATGCAGGAAATAAGAAGATCCCACAACAGAGAAAGGAAACACAATGTTGCCATGTTAAACGATTTTGACTCAGTCAGTCCTCTGGTAGTGTGAGTGTTTGTCTGAACTGGCTCGATCAGTAGCAAGGATGTGTTACATGGAGGTAAGCAGCAGTGGTTAAGGTAGTAGAGTGGTTTGTCAGGCCTGGTTCATACCAAAATGAGCGCTGCGTAAGCGGGAAATATAACCGGGCTCAGCAGCTTCTATGGACATAATGTCAGACTGAGGCTGAAGAGACCGAAGATGATATCGACAGAGGACTCTAATTAGAGAAAAGGAGAGAGTGGCCAAGCAAAAAGCTGTCAGAGAAGAGTAAATCTGGGGCTGACTTTTAGTCACTGAGCTTCGTGAAATAAATGGCTGAAAGACAGACGACGAGCTGGGCTTCTTACTGTTGGACTAGCAAGTAATATTAGCTGGTTGCTACTCTCAGGCAGCCCAGCTAACAAACAGAGCTGACATTAACTAACAGCAGCTACAGTTTACTTCACTGTCCATCAGGAAACTCGCAGAGTTGATGCAGGGGAGGACATCAGAGGGAAAACATAGTAAGATCCAGTTACACAAGAATAAGTGGTGGTGTGTGACTTAGTGCTGTACACCTTTATTATGTTATTTAATGGTAGAGAAGCAACACAGTATTGCTTTAAAGATTTTACCATCAGACTAACACGGTCACATTCAGCCTCAGTGAACCTCAGTGTCCTCATTTGACCCGAGCAGACAGGAAATGTTGTAACACCTCTGCGGACCAGGAGGACCAGGGTCTGTCTGTCCGGAGCATCCCTCTCGGCAGGCAGCTCCTCACCTCGGCGGACTCGCCGCCCTGCAGAGCACAGACAGTAAATAAAGGACGGCTCCTGTCTAAATATACTTGAGTCTCAGACCTCGGCTCTCTCCTGTCATGCCATCCCGATGCCCAGCGCGTGCGCTAGTCCACTGCAGCTGACGTCACACCCAGCATGGCGGTCAAGGTGACTCCGTCAATATTTCTTATTAGAAATTAATTTTAAGGGCGGTAAAGCGGCTGAGAGCTTGTCGGATACGGGCATGTCTGTGCGGACGCGTGGGTTTAAAGCTCTCGTCTTGAGTGCAGCGGAGTCCCGCTTTCTTTTATCTCTGCATCTTTGCATAGTGCCATCTCTGCCGGCCTGGCACAGACAACTGTAATTTATTCCCTCTGTTGCATGTTTATTTTAGAGAGATGTGTGACTTAAAGCGGGTTTTTATTTCTCTGTGTGAAGCCGGTATTTTTTTCGCATGCATGCTGTTGTAGTTGTTACAGCCGTGTGTGTGATCGACCCTGCGTGGAAATCAAAGCTGAACAGTGACAGCCTGAACTTCACTTTCACCGTCTACTCCAACTAACACCCTTTAATTGTATTCAGCTTTATGATAATTTGACTTTTTCTGTGTGTGTGTGTGTGTGTGTTATAGGTGCAAGCAACAAAAAGAGCCGACCCCCATGACTTGAAGAATATATTTCTAAAGGTAAGACAAAACATTTTGCAGCCTTAACACAGAAATCTGTGTGTTACATGTCTACTAAGGCTTTGCAGTGAGTGGGTAGTTTCATGTGTGGTGTCCATTGGGATACATAGTTCAACAAAAGGTCACACAAATGCTTCGACTAATTTTGGATCTGCTTCAACACGAGAATCTCTCCTCACATGGACTTCATTTGTGTGTGCTGCGTGTGTGTTTTGATCTTCAGCATGTCATTGACTTTCTCCTCACACTCTGTCCGACAACCTTTAAGGAAACAAACCCCTGTCATGGGTTTGTTTACCCCCATAGGGTCTTGTTTGGAGTGTAAACTGTGTCTGAGAGAAGGGAGTCTACAAGTTATGGTCCCTCCACATCTCTTGACTCCACTGTAAGAGGGTTGTGTAATTTCTAATGCATATTCAGGTGGAAGAGTTAATTACTGGAAGCTCATTCTGACTGCCTGTATAATTTGATTAAGAACTACTTGAGGCCTACTGTGAGGGTGAATGGATACACAATCATGTGATGGAGTAATGTGGCAATAAATTGCTTGGAATTAATATTTTCACTTAAAACATTAATTCAGCAGAGTGCATTGAATTGTAGCTCTGAAAACACTTGCCGTGAAAAGTCTCTTCACACACTCTTTCTCTGTTTATCTCATACTCTCTCTCTCTCTCTCTCTCTCTCTCTCTCTCTCTATCCGAGCTTGGCTCAGACCCACGAGCGTGGCCTTTCTGTTGCCAGTTCATGTGGCGCTTGTGTTTCCAGAGCTATCTCTGTTCCAACTTGAAACCCAACACAGGCTCTAAAAATGACCTTACATCTTAAAGGCTGACTGAGATCTCAGGTTTAGCACTAGCACTGTATTGGCTGTGCATGTTTCGCTTCAGTCAAGTGAAACACAGTCACGGCACAATGCTCACCAGGTGATGATTATTGATTATGGATTGTCACATTGTTCAGATTAGTTAGTTAACTGTAGAGCTGCAGTCTGATTGTTTCAGGCGATTGTAAATCACTGAGCAGCACTGATTTACTATAATAATATTAGACTTACAGGATTATTGTATAAATGTGATGAAGCACTGTGAGTTTTTAGACATTTAAATGACCAGATTAGCCAAAAATAAACATCCTTATCTGCTGACTTTGTCCATAAATAGTTAGTCAAATGAATTTCCAGAAAATGTAGTATATCAACGCTGACTGGTTAAAATGCTGGACAGCATATCCACAACATCACTTGTAGGTTTGCTCAAAATATGTCACCATGTTGGCAGCCCTGCCTCTCTCTGATGTCCTATTCTATGTCAGCTCTCTGTGATTTACACAGTTTTCTGATGAACAGTAAACGTTGAGAACTATAGCTGCTGTTAGCCGACGTTAACGGTGTGTGCGTGACATCACCCGTAGGTTTTTGAAGAGCTGTTCTGAAGCTCAAAATCTGTGTGGCTTTGGCCGCCGCCATGTTGGCCATGCCCCGTCTCTTCCGCCTCCCGGCTAGTCTAAAAATCTACAAAGACATGGATCATCAGTGGATCTGAGTCAGGCTGAATTACACTATTTGGCTTCACTTCACAGCCATGGAGTTTGCCATTTATATATCGCTGATGAATAAAATTGCTTTATTTTTCTTCTTCAGTCGCTATTTTTGTGAATAGAAAAACTCTCATTAGAATCTGTTGTCTTGAAAGAAATATATACACAAACTAGACAGTATTTCCAGCAGTCTAGTGAGAGGCATGTGTGTCTAATCTAAACAACAGAATTCAGTCTCTATCCGTTGAGACATTGAACCTCCTCACATGCTTGGCAGAGTAGGTAAAAGACCAGGCTCAATTAATCATGACAATGCAGAAACACATACATTTTATACCTAAACACAATCACGAGATATATATTGATATCAGCATATAAAATTACAAATGGCACGATGGAAGATTTGATCCACATCATCGCTCACCACAGAGGTGACCTTCCACCAAGGCCCCGAACCCTAAAATGCTCCAGTGGAGCTGCTCAGAGGTCAGCAGATTACAGGGGAAGTTTATAGCAGTGAATGTGTGTGTGTGAACGGGGTGTTCCTGAAACATGAGCCTGACTCGGAGCAGCATTTCCTTCAATATATAAAGGTTATACACTACTCCATACATAATTATTAGACGTAATACACTGCAGGACATGTTTATAAAAGTGTATACCACCGCGTGCACCATCTGTGTTGTAGGTTTTCTTTTTAAATCTAATTGTGCATCTGCTTCTTCTGCTGATAACATGGATGTGGTTGTATCTTGTGCAAAGAGACAATCATTTGAAAGACACTGATGCTTTTCAATACTTATTGTCATGATGGCAACGCATTGTATGGATGTAAGTACTGTGTAGGGCCGGTAAACCGCATAGAAAGCTGCACACAAAAAAACACAAAGAAAAGAGATACCTTATAGAGAGAGCCACTGTAAAAACAGACTTGTTGATTTATTATTGGCTGTTTCTTTCTTCTCTCATTGCATTCAGCGCTCCACATCATTTTCTTTCTATGCACACAATGGTGATTCTCCCCTACCGATTCCTCATCTACACCCGCACAATGTGAAACATTGAACATCCACGTTGTTTACAGCTCTGTCTGTGTGCCTCCTCTGCAGTATGCCAGTGTCGTGGATGATGGAGAGCATTACATGACCCCCAGGGACTTTGTACAAAGTTACCTGGGTCTGCATACACAGCTTCACCATAATCCCAAAACTGTGGAGCTGATAGCCGGAGTGGCCGACACTACTAAAGATGGGTGAGTGCCCACAGTGCCGTAAGCAAAGCTGCTTTGGAAGTCGTCTCTCGATGTTGAGATACTGTATGTAAATGCATGTAAATTAGCTGTTTGTATCTGAATTTTTCCACAAATGTATTTATTTATTGTCCTTTTGGTATTTCTTTGTACATTGTCTATTTAAATGTGCATGAAAGTATATATTACTTATCAGCATCTGTTGTCTTGAGAGTAATGTAAGAACCAAGTGAAACTGAAATTTGCAGATTACATGCTGTCACCACAAAGACTACACTACATGAATGGGCATTATTACACAAGACAACAAGTGTGTCAGTCTTAACAAATGGAACTGCACAACAATGCCCTGTTAGCTCTTATTTGAGGATTAAGTTAAATTAATTGTGCTTACATTATGTCATTACACGGTCTGTTGATATACTCCTAAACTGCTGTCTTGGACTCACCCCTTGACTTCAATCCATTTAGAACATGCTGCATTTAGCTTTTCTGTGTGGTAATCCAGAGAGCTCAACACACTGCAACTTAAAGAAACAAGCAAATAGAAAAACACACACATAAATACAGAGAAGCTGCAAGAAGCACAGACAGCAATGGTTTCCGGGGGATGCGAAAAGGTGATGCACACGCTGGGTCGTGCTTTTGTTGTTGTTGCCCCACAAAGGAAACTCACATTTTAGCTAATTTTCCAACAACACTTACGGAAGGCCGACTTCAGTAACTTCTTGAGTCAGGGTCTGGCTCCATGCTACATAACAGACATGTTTACCCCCTATGAGCAGCAAGCGTGTCACAGTAATGTTCATCACTTTATAGTGTCCCCTGGAAACAGTTTCCATTGTCGTCTGTGTTACTTGCAGGCTTTTTTAAAATGTGTTGTGAAATTTGTGACCATGTTTTCTTAATTTGCTTGTATTTGTTTTGAGCTCTCAGGGCCACCGTTATATTATTAATGTATATATAGAGAGAGAGATTAATGACAAAACGAACCATGTCGTCCTGTTGCACCAAGTTCTTAAGCTACTTTTAAGTCAACTAAACTATCCAGACTTCACGTAATCAAGCAGCAATTAACCTTAGAGACCATTTCGACACCTCACAATCTGTGCATAATCATTTTTTCTTTCCAGTGCCCCACCTGTTGATTAAATATTCTCCAGACTAACCATAGCAGGGCGTGTGCACTATGTGCCAAAGGGAGTCTGTTAATGATCCATCTCAGTAATGTTTGTAGTATCTTTATCAGTCAATTTTACACTTACAGCTGATCAATTTAAAATCCAGTGATAAGATAAAAATATATCTGAACTATTTGATTGCAGTGGCACGGCTATTCACCTTTAATGAGAGTGTACAGCAGCAGCTAGACGTCCACCATGTTTCATGAAAAGCTTCAAGGTCCTTAGATGTTCAGATTCCCATACGAGTTAAAGGACATCTCATCCATGCTGGTTTAAAATTTGACCTTATAATGTATTATTAATAATAAAACATGTAGATATTACATAATATATATAATATATATAATATAATACAAAATAATTAACTTTCTTAACTCTTCAGACAACATGGTTGAACCATTAAAGGTCCAGTGTGTAAGATTTAAGATGCTTTGTTCACAGTGTTCAACAGAAAGCAGAAAACAGATTTAGTATCACATTACTGCCCTGTTCTCTGGGTTTAAAGGTTTTTTTGTACTTGTAGTTTTTGTACTTTTGTCAGAGATACACATGTCCTTTGTTCAGATAGCACTCTTTCTTTCTTATCCAAACAGACTGATCTCTTTCCAGGAGTTTCTGGCCTTTGAATCAGTTCTATGTGCCCCGGACGCCCTGTTCATAGTTGCCTTTCAGTTGTTTGACAAGACTGGCACAGGGAACATCTCATTTGGTATGTACATGGTGGTTATCGCTGGCATACTGGCGTACTTCATACTCTACAGAAGACTAAGCATCATATTACATACATATATTGTAGTCCATAATATTAAAATAACGCTGAAGATGTTGACTTCATACAGGCAATGAAAGGTGTGATTTGTTGTAGTTTTAATGGATAGATAATAGAAAATGATGATGATGGAGCGGTTGTGTGGTTGTGAGTTTAACATTCACTGTTGTGGAACGTTAGTGCTCTTCTTACTAAAGCATGGGTAGTCAATACATGCAGCAGAAGCCATGTCTTTTTTATGTATTACATATGCGAGCAGGGCGTATTCTTAAAGTCTCATCTCAGGGCAGGCCAGCGGGCGAGCTGTGCGGAACATCACATTATAACCAGCTCCATCTGACAAGAGGTGAAATGAATCGAGCATGTCATAAACCAAGAGATGCAGAGTCTGTGCAACAGGCCTCCATAAAGACGACTGAAATTGAGAGCAGTGCTTATAGTGAAAATTTCTTGGATGGACTCAAAATCTTCAAAATGTAAAAGGAGACTGTCAAACAGCCTTTTCAGCCTCACAGTCCAAATGGACTCTTTCCTCTACTTTAACGCGGGTTCACTGCAAATGGAACGAGGGTGTGAGATGGATGTTAGAATAGCATCTTGCATGTTTTTTTTCCCCCCTCTGTCTCGTGTTATTGCTCACTCGTGTCTCACTCTTTTCAGAGAATGTACGCGACATCTTCAGCCAGACCACAGTTCATCATCATATTCCCTTCAACTGGGACTGTGAGTTCATCAAGCTACACTTTGGTCATGAAAGAAACAAGAACCTCAGCTATACAGAGTTCACCCAGTTTCTGCAGGTATATATTTTTATCTATACTCTTGCATGACAAACATTTACATTCAGTTATTTAGCTTTTATCCAAAGCAGTCAAAGTACAGTACTGGAGGAGGTAACATAGGTCTGCATATGAGCATTCAAATAGGTGAGTGCAGACTACTTTGTGCGGGGTAACATGTGCTGTTTTGGGTTGATTGAAGACCAGGCATGTCTCCGCTTTCTGGATCATTTGAAAGGATTTCACTGTGCAGGCTAAGAGGCCCGTCAGGAGGACGTTACAGTAATCGAGCTGCGAGATGAGACTACAGCCTGAATCAGGAGTTCGTTAGTAGTTGAATCTTTATGCTATGCTAAGCTAACCAGCTGTTGTCTACAGCTTTGTATTTATCATTATATTCACCTACAGGTCAGATATAAGTGTGGTATCCAAATTTTTATCTAACTCTTGCCAAGGAAATTAATATACAACAACTTGTGTTATAGGACAAACTGGAACTGAAACAAGACCTGAAATGAAATCAAACCCTAAACTGAGACAGGACATGATGATCTCAGTGGCTTTGGGTATAACTCCCATCTCTGCTTTGGTTGCCTAAAATTCTCTTATTAGTATATAAACCACTGAATGGCCTGGCACTGACCTGTCTTTTAGACATGCTACATATGTACCTATGTACCTGGCAGGTCCCTCAGATCCTTGGCAGCTGGACTCCCGGTTGTACCAAGAACCTTCATGAAAACACACGGGGAGTCCGCCTTCAGTCACTATGATCTCAGAACAGTCCGCTGTGGATCTGAGGGACTCCACGTCTGTAGACATTGGCTGGATTTTAATGTAACGTTTAACATTTTATTAGTTTTATTGTTGCAGTTTTATGTTTGCTGAATTGGTCCTTCATTTTTATGTAACTTAGTTTTCTTTTTTGCTTCTGGATTTTTATGTATTAGATCATTTTATAATTACATGGCCACATTTTATTTATATATTATCTATTTTGCTATATTCAACTCATTGCTGTTTATTTCTGTTTTTTTTTTTATTTGCTCTGTGAAGAAAGTTCGAGTTTCAGTTTGAGTTTGTAACACAGATGTGACGCCTCTTTTAGTCAGATATTCCCACCACTGGTCACACCCATTCGAGTGAGATAAAGTAGACCATTGTGGTCAACCCACTCACTTTTCTTTGCTTAGAATTCTAACATTTCATTTGATGTTTTCTATTTAAAAGTTACATTTAAATGTTTATCCTATTTAGCTCCTAAGAAGAGCTACAGATAAACAGTTTTGTATGTAAATGCGACGTCATAGGTTACAAAACAAGTGGACAGCACACATGTATTTTCAGCCTTTTCTTCTCCAACATCTTCGTATGTGTGCATCAGTAAATGTGAACTGTTCATAATGATCACCTTCATCCTGTGGTGAATCATTTTTATCCTGCTGAGGGACAAATGGAAATGACGTAACATGAACCACATGCCATAAATGATCTCTTAAGATAATGGGGTTGTGATGTGGCGTTGCATCTTTCAGTGTTTCATCTCTTCAGCCGTCCTTGTGGTTTGCGGTAGGCCAGTGTGCCATTAAGACACTTCGCGTTGTTGTTTTGCTTTATTGGTCGTTGCCTGTATCTCACTGAGATCTCTGGTGCTGTTCAGCAGCAGCAGCAGCAGTACGGTCAGGGAGGAACCTGGTTTGGAGTCGAGGGCTGTGGTCTTCGGGCAGTAGCTGGGTGGTCCGAGAGTTAGACAGGCTGGGCTGCAGTGTGGGAGCCCTCAGAGCACTTTGTGGTTTATCATACGAGACTAGGGCTTCCCACCGCGACACCAAAGACTCTTGTGTGTGCAGTACTTCATTTACATCTATCATTATTATTGTCTTGTTGTTCTGTCATGTCCAAGCACATTTCATTTCTTTTCACTGAGTGTTACTTAAAATACCAAAAGTACAGATCTGTGTGTAGTTTTGAGCCACCTTGTGGTTGTTGGCCGGATTTGAAACTTCAGTGAGTGCAGACAACGATGAGTTTTTTGCTTTTGCATGAAAAGTATAATGTTTGCGAGGCGACAAAGTATCATCGTGAGTTTTCAACAATATAATCATCCAACATTGTGCAAATTAATCCTCAGCAACAATCCACTGATTAGGTTATCAGATCCAGAGTGTAAAGATGAAGTAACAGCTGAATATTGCAGTGATGTTGCTCTGTGATCCTCTGGTTATATGTGATGAGCTTTGACAGCAGACATTGACCCGGGGTCAGCGTCCCCCTGCACCCACATCTGATTGCATGGTTGTCATATTGAATCATCTTCCTGCGGACACACCTGCCTGCCGTCTCACCGACCGCACGGCTCAGCTCCGGGATCAGACTTCTCGGGACATGGTTTGCATTAGTCTCCAGAGAGACAGTGGTGATTACAAAAGCCAGTGTCTGACACTGTCACATCTGCCTTTCACATCTGTCCAACATTGGTATTATTATACCTTCATCCCCCAAAGTTAGACCTCTCTGTTCCGTTGTAATGCAATGCTCCTCATTACAGGAACACATTCTTTGCTTCTTTTGTCAGCTAACAGCTTGACCTCCTCTCTGTGTGTGTGTGTGTGTGTGTTGCTGCAGGAATTGCAGTCAGAGCATGCCCGCCAGGCGTTTGCACAAAAAGACAAGAACAAAAGTGGCACCATCACCGCCTTGGACTTCAGCGACATCATGGCCACCATCAGGCACCACATGCTGACTCCATTTGTAGAGGAGAACCTGGTTTCAGTGAGTTCAAGAACACGGTCTGCATGAGTTGTTTAACTTTAAAGCGGCTAAAATAAATGTTTTTATAATAAAAATGTTTCAAATGACAATGTGAGAAGGGTTCGCTCACATTGATAAACCTAGCAAGCAGGTTTCAGCTCATTGGCTAGCTAGCCCGGCCCACAAATTCACTGTTTTGGTTCACTCTGGCTGCTCTCATGGCTTCGTTTTTGGCACAGCAGGTAGCTGCTTTCAGTAAAAAAGCTTTAAAAACCCACTGTACACTACCTGCTCAGCACGGCGGACAGACATAGTGACTAGCTGGTGAACATAGTGGAGCAATTAGCAGCTAAGTTGCCAGATATTTCCCTCAGGAGTGGGTAGAGACCAAAAACAGAGCTAAAACACAACTCTAAAAAAATGAAAAATAAATGTTATTGAATATGTAAATAAGCAAACAGCTAAAACAAACAAACAAACAAAACAGCTTTTTCAGGTTTGAAACAAGAAAGTAAAAGATCCCGACCACAAAGAATATAACAAGATCCAGTCGAAGTCATCCTCTACAGACATAATGACAGACTTTGGATGTTTCTCTAGGCTGCAGGAGGCAGCACCTCCCACATGGTGAGCTTCTCCTACTTCAATGCCTTCAACGCCCTCCTCAACAACATGGAGCTGGTCCGCAAGATTTACAGCACCCTCGTCGGCACGCACAAAGACATACACGTTACCAAAGGTACACCTGAGACACGCCTGACATCACTGCAGCGAGACATGTTTCATAATATGTGACATGAAATGTAGCCGTGCAATCGTGTTTTAACTTTCTTGACAGACCGGTGTGAGTGAACACACAGGGAACATTACTGTAGCACTAAATAACTCAGGTAAATGAACATCTTTAACCTGGGAATCAGATCACCTCCTACATGTAGTGAGTGTTAGCTGTACTGTCAGTCACATCTCCTAAATGTGTTTCCCATCGAGATGCAAAACTCTCCTTTGTGTCGGTGGATTCCCCCCTGCTAGAAAAGACTTTGGGCAAAAAGTATTTGCAAGTAATTCTTGTTGTGTGTTAACAAACATCAGACGGACACAAGTGTAAAGCAAACACTGAAATGTCAGCCGTCAGTCAAAGAGAAGTATGTCATTGCACTACTCAAGATCAGAGAAGCAGGCTTGTAAGCGAAGGTTGCAATGCTTGGACCTGACAGGAAGGTCTTTGTGTGGGAAGTGAATAACGAACTCTTTTCCCTCCTTCAACAACTACCATTAGGTTTCCTCTGAGAAAGACCACCTGATGGTAATGGAGCTTCTCAGCAGGCAACAGTAAAGAACTGAATATAAAGCACACATAAAGGAGTGACACAGGGTGCTGCTGAAATTGCATGCTCATTTAGTGCACTCCAGAGTAAGGAGGTACAGCGCATACACAATTTATTTAATGGTTTTAAGTACTTTTTCTGTAATCTTCTTATACATCCCGTTAAGCATCAAGCGTCCCTAATAAAACAAACAAGTAACAGTATTTGCAAATACTATTTGTTACCAGCCTGCTGTAGAAAATACCTGACGTGGTTAACCTCTCCTGTCGTCCTGCTGATGAACTGAAGTCGTGTTTGTGTTGTTTCACTCGTGCTTCTTCTCTTCGTTGCATTGTAGAGGAGTTTGTTCATGCTGCAAATAAGTTTGGTCAGATCACTCCAATGGAGATTAACATCCTGTACCAGCTCGCTGGTCTCCACTCTCACTCCGGGTAAGATTCAGAATTATTCATTCATTGATTCATCTGTGAAAACATGTTTTATTTGCTGTAACATTACTTTATTTACGTAGCATGTAGAGAAAAGCTGAGAAAACCAATATATTTTTTTCTATTTTTGATAGAAAAAAATATATTTTACAAAAGAATAAATGTACCAAGGCAGTCAGATTTATGTCTGTAGACCATAAAGATTTGAAAATAATTCTTAAAACTGTGATTTGTTCTTATTTGCAGCGAATTACAGGCATACATACAGGAAGCAAGACTGTATTATAATTTTATTTTCTACTTTTTTGGTGCATTTGAGTCTATAAACAGTTAACCAGTATTTTTTTTACAACCCAGACCTCTTCTGTAATAATATTTTGAGTGATTCTGACTAAAGATTGTTCATTTTTATAGATGCCTGTGTCATTTTTTAAAATGTATTTTGGGACTTATAGCTGAGTTTGTGCTGAAAACAGTGCAGGATAAAACGTGCCAAACAAAGAACAGACAAAATGATAAAAAACAAACAAACATTAATGTGTGCAAAATCAGAAAATATGAACTAAAAACAAGCTGGACTTTAAGAAAAAAAATTAAAGTTTATTTGACTTTTCTACTTTTGCAATCACACAGGTAGGTTCTGTTGTGTATTTGAAACATTTATACAAAACCGTGTTATTTATTTAGTTTTTATTCCACCATGAATGGATTAAATATGTTACGGGTCTGTTTATTGCCTATAAAGATAAAGTTATTGCTCATTCAGTTTAACAACAGTGGCTCCATTGGCTGATTTACAAGACAAACATAAAACATGGATACAGACTTTATGATGCGTCAGGCCAGTGGGGAATATTTGCGTCTCAAACATTTAGCAACAAAGCACTTTCATTTACTTGCTCCGCCACGGGCACTCGTCCAGCTTTGTTTGTCTGCTGTTTATATAATCCTAAATGAAAGTTGCAGTAACTTCAAGTTATGTGCCAGTAAAAAGGGTCTGTGGAAAATCTTACATCACTGGCTGCTGCTCCCAGTAGATGCAGGGCGCTCTGCCTTTTTCCTGGCCTAACTCGCTCCCTCCCTCCCCTGCTGTTGTGTGTTAAGGCGGCTGAACCATGCAGACATCGAGAGGATAGCCCCGCTGGAGGAAGGAGCGATGCCATACCACCAAGCAGAGGCCCAGAGACAGGTAGCCTGGTCGACTCCTCTAATACACCTTACATCCTGCTGCCTTTTATCAAAACCTCGCTTCCTTCTCGGAGAGGTGCGAAAATAGTGAATGTACAGTCGCTGAATTAGCAGAGTGCCCCGTGTTTTTCTTCCCTTGTGAAGTGCATTACTTAAACTCCCAGATAAAAGTACACCAATTATACTTATAGAAGAGGAATGGATTGTTGCATTGCTCCTCTCCATGAAAGGCTCTCCCCATTTTATTCAGTATAGCTGCACATACACATCTGCCGCAATCACACATCTGAGAAGCTAATAAGAGGCTTTTATCAGTGTGGGGCTTGAGGAGTTCTAGGAGCCTTTAGCGGAGCCTGCTAATGGCAGGAGGGGAGCGAGAGTCAAGGTGGATTTGGAGAACAAAATAGTTCCTGCCTCCACCGGATAACACGGCTCTATATCAGGCTGTGGTCAGAGCTTTCAGGCCACTCATGCTCCAGGGACTCATGCTCAGAGGTCTGGAATTTGATTCCTTTGGGGGGGATGCTGCAATTCTCAGGCCTGCCCTTTAGTGGAAGTAGGCTAATTGTTTAAACCCTTTGATCAAGACCTCGATCTTGTTAGCATGCAACCCTCGGTGGAAGCATCTGGGACGAGGAAAAGACCGATCTGTCCTACTTCCCTTCTCATCTGGTCTGGGAGAAGTTACTCACCGCAACGCAACCTGCACACACACATGCTTTAGCAGTCTCACTCGGACTGTGTAATATTCATGTAGATACTTATCTGTACATGGAAAAGGCTTGTGGGGCTAATCTGTTCCCCTGCACCACAGTGAAAACAAAGGGGGCTCCGCTTTCAACATCAAACACCAATCCAGAGATCAAGTCGATAACAGAGAAATTATACTTTGTTGTAAAAATAAAAGAAGACCTTTTAGCTTTAAGCCTCCCACATGTAGCTTGTGTGGAAAACTCCAGCTTCAGGTTCACACAGTCATTTATCCAGAGCTGGTCTGGCTGTGACATTTAATACCGGCTGATGATGAATCAGACGTTATATGACATGTCCACATTCCATCGCCTTCCTCCGCCGTTGAGTACTCTATAGCATTTTTCTTTCCACAATGTATCTGGTTCGCTATAGTTTAATAGCCAGCCGATTCATGGTTAGTGTTCTGACCCCCCCCCTCTCCACCTCCTGTCTTTCTCCAGATTCATTTGACCACCGGTGTCTTTTTCTCCCCATACAGCACGCTCACGATGCGTCTCGGCCCGTCTGGCTCCAGGCTGCAGAGTCTGCCTACAGGTTTACTCTGGGCTCAATCGCTGGAGGTGAGTGACATGTCTGTGGCGGAGCCCCCTGGCCCGCCCGAGGGGTAACCTTAGCCGGCCAGACTGGCGCGTTGAGGCCCCGGGGCCGGCCATTGTGCTTGCAGGGGGAGAGGGGTTGTGATGTGAGGCTCCGGCATTGTGCTGTCGTGCCACCGGTGGCTCCAGGCTGTCGTTGGGAGTCGGAGCTTTTGGAATGACACAAATCTTCCGGAACCGCACTCTCTGGAATCTCCGTCTAATTACACTGGAAGGAACTGATACAAGGAACGTCTGACATAACTGCCCCTCAGATAGGAACACACACTGACCCACACTGCGTGTGTGTGTGTGTGCTATCCCCAAATATGCAATTCAAACAGGGGTCAAAAAGAGATATATATCACAAGGCGCTTGTCTCTGTGGCGATAATGAGCTGTTTCTCACCCAGCCTCAGTGCTGACCGAGCCCTTTGCATGTTTGAGAGAAGAGTCATCCCGGCCTTTGATGTCAGACAAGACATGGCAAGTTAAGCTGAGAGCAAAAGTTTAGTGCAACTTGCTGCTGCGTCGCCTCTCCAAACAGTTTTCCCACAGTTATCAGACTTCCTATTCTGAGCTTAAGTGTATTTTTTTAATAGTTATAGTTCAGACACAAACAGGGCTCCATTTTTTCTTTAACCACAGGAACAACCACCCAAACATATCTGCTGATTGTTATTGTACAACTGTGCAAATTGTAGGGGTGACTTATACTGTATACACTGAGAGGACTCCAACATTCGTTCTTAGAGCTGAGTGCATAATCTTTCCAGTAAAAATGGGCAAAATATTCACTGATTTTAGCCCTTCAGATGTGAGGATTTGCTGTTTTTCTTTGTCATACATCATAATATATTAGTTATCTTTAGATTTTAGGCAATTTAAAGAAGCCACCTGACATTTTATAGACAAAACAGTAAATCAGTAATGAAAGGAATAGTTAGTTGCAGGCCTAATCCTCGCAGTTTTCAGCATGTGTCAAAAAAAAAACAACAACCCCAAAAACATACAAGCTGTGCTTACATGTGTTCACAATGTGTGTGTTTCGTAGCCACCGGTGCCACGGCTGTGTACCCCATCGATCTGGTGAAGACGCGCATGCAGAACCAGCGCTCCACCGGCTCCTTTGTAGGAGAACTGATGTACAAGAACAGCTTCGACTGTGCGAAGAAAGTGCTCCGTTACGAGGGCTTCTTTGGATTCTACAGAGGTAATCCTTCACGGGTTTTTATAGCACGTAAAAAAAAAAAAAGTGTGTGTGTGTGTGTGTGTGTGTGTGTGTGCAGGCAG
This sequence comes from Protonibea diacanthus, assembly GCA_028641955.1. Lineage (NCBI taxonomy): Eukaryota > Metazoa > Chordata > Actinopteri > Sciaenidae > Protonibea > Protonibea diacanthus. Next base: position 19,336,758 of record CM053986.1, on the reverse strand, counting down.
GCTGACATATGGGGCCTTGTGCAAAACAAACCCTCTGATGGGAAAGCATTAGGATTTCTCAGAGTGCTAATATCAGCAGCATGGTTTTGCTAATTGATACCAGAAACCTTTGCCCTCCCTGTTCAGCGGTGAATAAAGCAACACCCAGGGGTCACGTTTTCATTATCTCAATACCTGGGAGAGAGCTCCCCGAGGAAAAATGACCAGCAGAATCCGTGTAGTAGCTGTGTCTGATCTGCCTCTGCGCGGATGGTGATAATGATGCTGAAGGCTTGTGATATACAACACTTCCACCCTCGGGCTGTTCATATGAAGGAAGTCAAGACTGCCATCTACTGCTACCTCCACCGCTGCAGCTCTTTGTTGCTCTGATTTCTGCTTCCCTCTGCCTTCCTTCCTCCGCCTCCTCTCTTGCACATGATAAGAGGGTGGTTGACTCAGAGACAGACACGCTCGGCTGTTTTCTGGCCGCATACCAGCAGCAGTCACTCAGCAGCTCCTTCAGAAGTTTATCTGGCTTGATGAAGGACAGGCGGTGAAACAGTATGGCGGTTATCGCCACCGTAGCACCCATGCCCACCCTCCAACCCCCGCCTTACCCCGATCTTGTCTGCGACCACACAGCTCTCTCTGTTCCCCGCCATCAGTGGGATCAGGCCTCAACAATGCTGATCCCATACGCACCAGCAGTGTCATATTTTTGGACTTTTTGTTCAATTTGAATGGGACCTTTGTGTTTTAGTGCATCAGATGTATCAGCCACATCTGTAAATATTTATGGGTTTGTTTTATGCACACAAGAAACCCTGCAGCTTACATTGTTCTAGCTGTCAGTGGACTTATTCATTCAGCAAAGATAAAAAATGTGCATTCATTTCAAGCCAGACTTTATCCGTCTCTCTCTTTCTCTCTGTCAGGTATTCTAATGGTATCTATGAATAATATTTTGCAGGTCTCCTCCCGCAGCTCATTGGCGTTGCCCCGGAGAAAGCTATCAAACTCACGGCAAGTCATTTCGATGTGTAGCCTAGAGTGTTCAAAAAAAGTTGATTCACTGTGAATGGAAAACATGCACGGAGCGTAGAGGAAACACGCTCTTCACAATCAAGATGTGACTGCAACCACAAGTTAACATTAATGCCCTGCTATCAAGATTGGGATTGTGTCTCATCTGCCTTTTTTTTTTTTTATCTTCATGTCTTCTTCCAGGTGAATGATTTTGTCAGAGACAAGTTCACAAGACAAGATGATACCATCCCTCTGCCTGCTGAGATTCTGGCTGGTGGATGTGTAAGCATTACTTTAGAGATCTGTGAAATTCAGTCTTTAGATGAACTCAGAGGCAAGTGAAGGAACAGCTGAAAGATACGAAATATACTCGATTTATTTATTTATCTGTTTGGTTTACTAAAATACACAGTTGCCAAAGTAACCACAGCATTTCTTAATAAAAATCCAGCTTGCTTATATATATATATATATACATATATTATGATATAAATAAGATAGAGTTTTCACACACAGAGTCGCAGCATCTGTGGTGAGTTGTTGAGAGTTGATTGGTTGGATTGTGAGTATCGATACAGTCGAGTGTTTGGATCGTGAACATAGTTTAACAAATGTTCTGGTCGACGCTACCTTGGAAAGCGTTCATCCTCAATGAAACTGACGCCGGCTGTTAAACGGCTGTAAAATGTAATGAGTGCAATATAAAAATACTCCATTACAAATAAATGTGCTGCATTGAGAACATCACTCAAGCATGAAAAATAAAAGTACTCATAATGTAGATGTGTTTTACTATAATATTGGATTGTTATTGCACATGCATTAATGTGTATATAGCATTTTTACTGTATGGTGTTTGTTGGGTAGTTCAATCTCTAATCATATTTTAATTTTAACTTATTTTTTAATTAGTTTTCAACAACATTGTAGCATATACATTTTCCTCTATTCAGCTGTAGGCAACAATTGTACACATTATAGTTAAGTTAAAAGCAAATAAGACAAACTAAAGCAAAAAACAAAAAACAAACAAATATCCACTCCACATTAAATATATTAAATTAAAAGTATATTGACAAACAAGCAACCAAACCTAGCTCAGAACTGTCCGCTCCGTAGTATGACATCGTATAGTGAGGTGTAATAAAGCACGACATGACTCCACTGCTAATATTCATACTGTTTAATATATTTTGCATGTAAAAACTTAATCTGTAAAACAACTAATAACTATACAACTGTAAGATCAGTGTAGTGGAGTAAAAAGTGCAGTAATCCTTTAAAACATACCCTGAATTTGAAATACTTGTACTTTATATTTGTACTTCAGTACTTAGGTTACGTTCCACTGACAGTAACCTACTGACTGTATGACTGTATGTTGATACTTGATCATCCAAAAGTTATGCCAGCAGAGGCGGATGAATTCATTTTCACATTTGTTAATTGTTAATTTGGAGAATTCTGATTAATTGCGGTAATTTATTTAAAATCTTAGTTTATTTTTTCTCATTTGCTTCGACTCAATTTATCAGATTATGCCCCTCGTTTAAAAATCTATTAGTAATAACTAATTTATTTAGTTTGTGTGAGTGATTATGACTATTCATCTTCTCGTGTCAGCAAATCTTTAACAATACAATTCATATCTTTTGTCCCTGAATCCTTTAAATTGGACTTATCGTGCCCAAATTGCTGTAATATAACATCTTTTCAGTGCAACACCAGATTATAGATGTAATTCCTTCACTGGTCGTGTTGAAGTGAAACAGCCCACAGGTTGCTCACAGAGGAGCGAGGTCTGCGGGGTCATGACCCCTGTCAGGGTGTAATTGTAGGAAGAGGCCCTGGAGGGTCCTGGAAGAAGCTGGGTTTAGCTCTGCGTGATTGAGTTTGACAACGCCGTCCATACCCGAGGCGTGGTCACAGTGCAGGTCCCCACGCAGGACAACGAGGATGTTTCCAACACGCAGCGTTAACCTCTAAGGATACTTCCTATCAGGCCCGTGAGATTTATATTCATATACATGAACTAGACGACATCCTGGAGTTATTTTATGAGAGTTAAAAGTCTGGGTAATCTGACGGCTCACTAAATTATCGCTCCCTTCAGAGGAGAGAACTGAAGAAGATAAAAGAGATGCAGCGAATGCATCAATCTTCAGAGCAGCGGATATTCCCCCCTCCGCTTTGAAATTGACTAAATGTGCCGGAGCTTTTTTTAGACCTTTGCTCGGATGTTTACAGATAAGACCCCTGCCCTGAATGTCACTAGCAGCCATCCTGGGGCCTGATTAGATTTGGGGAGGGTGATAAATGTGCCTAAGTCAGAGGGTGCTGTGCCTTTAGGACATTGCTGGGTGATTCAGCAGTCCCCCCTGGGAATGGGGGTGAATTGGGGAAGTGTGCGGGGGTGAGGCCAGGCTGGGCTGCTCACCCTGCCACAGGAGGTGCCTCAGGGGAGGAGAAGGGGGCAGAGGGCTGGTGCCAGGGTCAGAGCCTCTCAGCCATGAGACGGGGCTTCTACTCACCCTACGTCTGCTCTCTTCTGACCCCAGTTGTTCTTCTATCAATGCCCGCTTTTTCCTCCTCCTGTCAAGGCCATTCTCTTACTGGATCGGGGGGTAAAAAGTGTCTTTTGTGCTGAAGTTTGCTGAGATAATTGGAAAGCTACTTAGGAGAAATGCTTACATATCATTAATTCTTCACCCAAAGTTCACCCCTCAGATGTGTAACCTCACTCTTCTGAGTCTTATAAAACCTACATCTGTCTGTGCATATCAGCCACTCGTCAGCTCTGTCTTTTCCCCTTCTGCATCCTGCAGGCTGGAGGTTCCCAGGTGATTTTCACCAATCCTCTGGAGATCGTTAAAATCCGTCTGCAGGTGGCTGGAGAGATCACCACAGGGCCCAGGGTCAGTGCCCTGAATGTTGTGAGAGACCTGGGCTTCTTTGGCCTCTACAAGGTAGGTCAGCACCTCTGCAAGCACCATGACGTCTGCAGCATCAACCTCTGTTAACTGTCAGACAAGGGCAGCGAAAGGTGCTCTTATGTTCCTGACATGCAATACGAACAACGTGGGGAGTTTATTTATCGTTCGCATCGATGTTTACAGTAACGGGTTTGGTTGGAAAGGAAGGCGACGTCTTCGGAAGTTTGTTTGGTTGGAGAGATTTTGTTTAGTTTCACATAATAATAAGAACAACAGCAAACCCTCACAGTTAAACGCATGAATTATTTATGAACAATATCTTAAACAAAACAGTAATAAAAGGGAAGACTGTGGCCAGCAATAGAAATACAGCAGGGGAACACATCCCCAATCAGGGCCAGCATCAGTGTTTTGCACTTCACTATAAGCAGTAAGACACAAACAAGTACACAGATAAACAAATTAAACAGTAACAAGCAAACAACAAACAAGTACAGCATCACAAACACTTAAACAAGTACGTGTTGTGGTCTGTGTAACCCAAGCCGCAACCTCTGTGGCTAAAACTGCAGTTCCTCAAATGGCCACTTGAAGTCAGTCTCCATAAGTCCCCACGTTAAAATGTCCAACTTCACAGCGGAAATAAACATGTTTACAGCCTGGTACAAAAAACAGTTTGGGTCTCTATAGCTAATGTCCCCGTTCATGACGACCGTACTGAGGGTGGATTTTTATATAACTGACCTGTTCAAATTATATTCAGCTTCAAAACAACTCTTCAGAAACTTACGGGCGACGTCACCTATGCACTGTCCATTTTTTTTAACCTGACAGCAAGTCAGTTATGACCTCAAACAGTGTGCTGGATCATAACTGTAGTCCGTCAAACCCTTCAACACAATGGATCCCGGTCTACTATCAATATAGTGGAAGTAAGGTTTTGTTTGAAAGATGACTTAAACAACCAATAATTAGTTAAAATACAAACAACAGGTGATGAATCTGCAACAAGTACAGAAGTATTGTCAGCATTATGAAAATAAGTATCAAAAGTATTATTTATTTATATTTAATTATTTTATTGTATTGTTATTAATGGTACTTTAGTATTTAATGTGGTAGTAGGTTAAGTTGGGGTTATCTTAGCTGTATTTATGTGTAGTTTAATCCGTGTAATCACTGCAGCTGTCAAATACAGTAAACACGGTGCAATAAAAAGTCCATTAAATGTAGTGAAATAAAAGAGCAACGTACCAAAGAAGGAAACTCTCAAGTAAAATAAAGCACTACTTTCCAGAGCAGATGAAACACTGCTGTATCTGAACAAACATTTGTGTGTGTACGTAGACATAATGGAGATCAGGATCAGACATGTGAAGATCAAACAGCCCTTTTTGCTGACTGTTTGCAATTTTCTAAAACTGTGTTAAACATGCGAAAGGAGCTGCGGCCAACAACCAACAGCAAATTAGTGAAGGATTATGCTTTGCTACTGCTCCTTTCCAGATCCTTGTGGGTTTACTTACAGCTCGAGTCGTGTTCATACTCCATATTTTAATGAGTAGCAGACAGTGTGTGGCTTGTTAAAAAAAAAAAAAGCTGACTTCCTCTTGGCAGAAGCAGCCAGCACACCGGGGTCCATGGCGAGTGTGTGTGTGTGTGTGTGTGTGATGGATTTCTCTCTAGAGGCCCAGTGCTGCAGCTCCGCCTGGGGCTCTTTGGCTCCATCACCAACACTAAAGCCTCCCTGTAGGGTTGACTAAGACAGCTCCACTTAATCCCCTAGACAAACCTCGTCAACCACTGTCTGTGGACAAGATATATATCCTTTTTTTTCTCCCTCCCCCCCCCCCGTTAGGGAGCCAAAGCTTGCTTCCTGCGTGACATCCCCTTCTCCGCCATCTACTTCCCAGTTTATGCCCACACCAAGGAGAAATTGGCAGATGAGGACGGAAGGCTGGGGGCGCTGCAGCTGCTCACTGCTGGAGCTATTGCAGGTAACAAACATCTGGAAAGTTCAGGATCTGCGGACATCCAAACAGCACTGGAATTGTTAATTGAGGGATGCGTCACATTTTCTGCTCCAAGAAATGCATTTTGGTTTCCTCTCTCCATCCATTGAATCCCCACAATACCCCCGGCTGTATGTACAGTGCTTTTGTCGTATACAGCTATACCCATTTCAAGCCCTGCATGATGCTACGGCATGCGACACCATCCGTGCATAGTGAAAACGCCTCATTATGTCTGCTGTGAAACGTCTCCTAAGGTGTACCGGCGGCTTCGCTGGTGACCCCTGCCGATGTCATCAAGACCAGGCTCCAGGTGGCGGCCCGAGCAGGCCAGACGACATACAGCGGAGTCATCGACTGCTTCAGGAAGATCCTCAAGGAGGAAGGTTTCAGGGCATTTTGGAAGGGCACGGGAGGTAAATGCGCACACACACATACACACTCAACAGTCCCATAAGTGGTTTCATGACTGGGAAATGGGGCATGCTGTGGTTGCTGTAATTGTCTCGAAGGCACCGCGGAAATATTAAATCCTATGTTGTAATTTTCAAACTATCTTCCATTAGCTCGTGTCTGCAGATCCTCACCGCAGTTTGGTGTAACCCTGGTGACCTATGAACTGCTGCAGAGATGGCTCTACATCGACTTTGGAGGACAGTGAGTACCTTAAAAACTCAGTCTGCATCTCTAACCTCTTGTTAATCTCTGGAAGTGCATCGTCACCCTAATCTGACTCCATCCACAGTCGCCCTACCGGCTCCGTGCCCACCTCCAAACCCAAGATCGAGGACCATCCTTCTGTGACTGCAGACCACGTAGGCGGCTACCGCCTGGCTGCTGCGACCTTTGCTGGCGTGGAGAGAAAGTTTGGTCTGCACCTGCCCAAGTTCAAGCCTTCTGGAGAGGTGACAGTCAAACCAGCGGAGTCCAACACGGAGCCACAGGCTTCGTAAAAACGGCGCTCGTCGTGGTTTTCTTCCAAACTGGTTTTATTGAACCATATGTCAGTTAAATTTGAGCGGTTCTCTTACTCCGAATGCTGCATGAGTATGGCTTTTATTTTCGCGTTTTTCCTTTTCTTTGCATTGCTTGCACAACTTTACTGTACATATTGTACTTCTCTACGGAGAGACATTATGGCATTACGAAGACGAATGTAACTGCGATTTTTTTCTGGCGTGCAGTAGCTTTGGTGTGCATGCGTGAGTTCAATTTCAGACACGCGAGGATGTACAGATGTTTTCAGAACAAAATGTGTTCATTTTGAAATCACGACCAGGGACTTGGGAAATAATTTAAATGTATTTATTGTATTTTATTGAAATAAATCATTCAAACTGTTTCTACTGTGTGAAAAGTACATTCTCAGTTTTGACACCAGGATTTGAGATTCGTCGTCTCCGTCGACATACATTACAGATCTCTGAGGAGAAAAAAAAAAAAAATCACTGAGCAGTTACAGCATATATGATCATCTTCTTAGGCATTGAGGATATTCCAACTATCACACGTCTTACCAGCTGCTCTGATTAAGTGAAAACTGATGCAGTATAGAATATAGAAGTAGAAAGACATCTGGATTTTGGACATTTCATTATTTTACAAACGAGTGAATATTTTGGTTGTTAGATCTAAAAAAGGAACAGAGAGGACAAAGCGGGCTACAGTAATAAGAAGTTTACATTCCTGGGTGTTAAAAGATGTGATTGCTTTTCTACAACTTTGGTGGAAATGGAGCTCAGCCATGAGTTTTTCGTGATAATGTGTGGAGTGGAAAAACAAAATTAAGGCTCGTGTTGACATGCCGTAAAATAAAGACAGGATTTTTTACAATCAAGATTAAAATTAAAGTTTAAGGCATCCGGCTGAAGAAAAGGTTGACTGGTTTGTGTTGGCTGTGAATATGGCTTCATGTTAGTGTCTGAGGTTGCTAGCCCTGTCGCTTGTTGTGTTATTTCCAAGGAAGACTGGTGACAGTCCAGCTAACTGAGAAGGCAGAGTTGTCCAAATATAAGAAGGTGTAACGAATCAAAAGATGTCCAGAACTTCTTTCATCTTTTCCTCCAGTCATGATGTCAACACATCTTTTCCTTCCATCAAAAACAAAAAAAAAAAAACAAGGGCTGGTATTAACAAATGCGCCACTGGTCCCTTAAATATATATCCCATCCATGGCGAGTACATCAGGCAGCCAGGCGCTGAGCTGCCAGCTCCTCTGCATCGTCTCTGTTCTCGTTGATTTCCGCCAGCGTGCGAACGAACCGGGTCCACTCGTCGTTTTTTGGAACGGCAATTTGCTGAAGAAAAGGCGACACACACACACACACACACACACACACACACACACACACACAGCAGATTTCAAACGCAGGTACGCAACGGCTTCATTACACGCTCAAACCATAAGAAAGTGTTCGAATTAAATCCACAATTAATCGCTACTGTACAAATTACATCAGCCAAGAGGCTGAATCATGTCAGAATCAACATGCCCAATTAATTATGATTACAAAAAAAATACAGAACAAGAGCAACAATCAAGAGCAATTAAAGGTAAGAAGCTGAGTCATGCCCGCTCACCTCTCCAACTTCATACACACAAACTCGTCCATCGGAGTCTCCCACCGCGATTTCTCTGCCGGAAGGAGCCCATCTGACCCTGTTGAGGGCCGGGTTACCGTCAACCGTGATGCTGGCGGTAGGAACCTAAAACGGTGACACCATAAAAAAAAACACCAATTAACCTAGATAAAACTTAATTCTGATTGATTAATACGTGTAAAAATAGATGTGAGTAGACACCTCGGTGTCGTTGTTCAGGTTCCACAGGTCCAGATGACCCACTCCGTCCACACAAGCAAACAGAGCAGGGTGAGTTGGGGACCACATGACGTCGTACACGTAATCGGAGTTGTCTTCAAATGAGTAGAGCGGCTTGTTGTTCTGTGGAAACATTAAAAAAAAAAAAAAAAACATTTAAATCATTGAATTTGTAGAGTTTTTACTTCTTTTTTTCTGCCTGTCTCTTCATGTAAGCCTGTGATGTCAAACATACTTAATGAAAACAAAGTCTGACGATGTTTTCTGCTCATAACTCAAACCTAGTTTTTCCTGTCAAGCTGCCTAATTTGTAGCCACAGTAGCGGTGCAGCTCGAGGCACGGCTCCACCACTTTGGTCCGGAGTCTGGTCCAAGTGTCTTGACAAATATTGGATGAGCTGGCACAAATTTGTTCCACACAGGGTGAACTGTAAACTTCTCATTTCGTGCCACCGTCATGACACTCCTACCAGCTGTAGTTATATGTAGGTATGACACCGAGTCTCTATCAGCTGATGATCAGACATCAGCAGGTGTTATGAATCAAGCTGTGTGTTTTATACGTTCATCGGCTGGTCCCGTTTCTATAAATGTCAGCTGTCTCCTCACATTTAAGGCTCCACAGTGATCCTGTGTTTTACCGTCCAAACAACAAGGGTGCATATTTTTACCTTTACTTTAACGTGTCTGCTAAGGATTTAAAATAATGTACATAACTCTAACATGCAGCTATATATAATCGTATTCTGGTATATAAGAGCAGGCCAGAACCGGCCCACTAAATGACTTGGCAAGTGTGAAAAACTGCAGAGAAGTTCCTAAAATATTCCTGATTTGTCCTGATTTGAGTACTTCCTCCTGGATACATAGATCCATGCTTACATACAGGCCACGGGACACTGTGAAGAGTTATTTAAGAATATAAAATTCAGCGTCTCCATCAGACTCATGGTGTGATTAAGACAATTGAGACCAGAGAAGATAACTGGAATAATTGGCAAGTTTGAGAAAACGGCAGTCTGTTTTTAGTCGTAGCTGAGAGATCATCCATCTTACAGCTCACAGAACAGACTTCCTTTAGCTGGTGCCAAGTTTCAGGAGCAAGTTAAACAATCTAAAATGCTGATGAAGAAGCTTTTCCACCCTGACCAGAACACAGCTCTCTGTAAAAACTATAAATACTTATTGTGGTTGTTACACCAGCCGTTTGTGTTTAATGTTTCTGTTCTTGTTATTCCGCCTCCTGTCTGTGTCGTGAGGATTTTTTTTTAAAAGGTAGGAGGTCGCGCTGATCGACTATAGCTGATCAGTGTGCATATATTTAACCTCGGGACTTAGCTGGGAGTGCAGCCCGGTCGTCCTCCTCGTGCTCTTTGCACGATTCCCCCCGTGTTTTGTTTGTGATCTGCGTCTTCTGCTGATTAAGAATTCGCTAGTCACCTTCGAATGTCAACTTTTACCACACTTGTAAACGGTCACTGTTACTGAAGCAGTAGGAGTGGACCGCCTTTTCTTCTGACTCGTGTTCTAGGTTTTAATAACTGTCTTTCTGTTGTTTATTTTGGAGTAGGGTTTAGGTAGCTTCCCATAAAAAGCCGGTTTGTTTTGTTTATTGTGCTGGCCTGAGTTCACTCCGAAGAGAAGCTTCTTTTTCAGTTTGTCTGTTGTTGGCAGCAATAAACTGTTTGCTTCGAGTGTGGACTCGACTGGGACGTAACGGTGTTCATATTCAAAGATGTTAAACATTATGCGCGGATGGTTCATTAATCGTGAATGTTTCCAGAATGTACTTCTGTTGAATGAATGTGGAAAAACAGAGATATTGCTGAAACTGCACCTATTTTTATTTTTCTTCTTCGTCCATCATCTGTTTTGTTAATGGCCGATTAATTATTGGTTATTTATAGGTTATTTTGCAATGTTTCAGTGGTCCACTTGAGATCAAACTGAGCTCAAATATGTGTCTCTTGAACTAAAGTGAGTTTGACACCCCTGAATTAGAGGGCTCAGCAGAGTCTGTATTGTGCTTATTGCTGTATGGCATCAAGTTCAATGAACCAATCCTCTTGTGACTTGAACATATACATAAAAACAAACATTAGAGACACACGCATCCTGGATCTGGCTCGTACCTTGGTGCTCCACAGTTTGACAGTCCAGTCGAAGGAGGAGGTAACGAACAGGTGGGAGAAGTCCAGCGGCCCTGGAGCTGTGTGACAGTTGATCCCCGTGATGGGCCCGTGGTGACCCTCAAACATCTCGCTGATGCCCGCTTTGCTGTAGAGCACACAGATGAAGTGTGAGTGTGTGTGTGTGTGTGTGTGTGTGTGGAGGAGGGGATTAAGTGCAAAAACATAGTGACAGGTTAAATGGGGCACGACAAATTTAATTTCCAAAAGCAGCAGGTGTTGAGTGATGACCTTCAGTTGCGATCGTGTACATTTCTGTACATTGCGCGAAGGGTTAACTTCTTAATTTACGTTGGGCTTGAAAGAAAGACGCTCAGATTGGGCATATTCACATTAATCATTTAGTTATATCATGTGATTACCAGCAGGGTGGCAAAAGTGTCTGCAACCCCTCAACCACATGTTGCAGAGCTGTTAACCAACTGAGTCTCTGATAATTAACGGAGAGAGGTAAATACTCAGCGTGAGTGATGCTTATGCATTATTAACTGCGATGAGAGCATCATACCATTGTAAATGAGGTGGAAAATTATTCCCCCAATTACAGAGGTGATTCTGCTGCGCAAAAACCTTGCAGCTATCCCCTCTCTGTGGTCTCTGGGCATACTGCAGGACATTAAGATGTTGGGCTGAGCGCTAGCAGCTCAGACTGAAGCCACGCTCTTTACAAGAGGAACCATCCACTGTGAGGGAAGTCTCTTAAATGAGAACATTGTGGGATGAACTGCAGTCTTAATTCTCCCCAGGACAACTGACTGTAAACAAACTCTCTCACCCAGAGAGACATGCTAAGAAGAAGAAGAAGAAGAAGAAGGCGGAGAAAAAAAAGGGCAGGGAAAGAATGATTTGTTTCCCCTGCATGTGTGCCCTGTTTATGTTGAACGACCTTTACAAACACAACTGACAAGCGGAAAAGAAAAACAGGATGACTGGGCAGGAGTGAAACCTCAAACAGCAGGAGATCAAGTGTTGGATTTACGTTGCATAGGGAAGTGAGTGGGCTATATTTATTTGACACGCGGTCCTAGGTGGGCCTAACAAGCCGCCTCAGTTTCCTGGCGGTGTTCGGGAGGGGACGCTGGGGACCGCAGCTGCTTGTGAACGCACCTTCCATGACGACATGACATGTAGACGGAGCCGTCCTCGCTGCCCACCACGAAATTGTTGACATCTCCGAGAGGGAAAGACATGGAGGTGACAGCTACAGCCTTGGACTGCTTGAACACCAGCTCCATGCTGTCCTGTGGAGGAGGGAGGGGAGAGCGGCATGGAACAACATCCTTAACAAGCTCCCCGGCTCGGGCTTTATGTTAACACACACACACACACACACACCCTCGGCCAAGCATAACCTATAAAAATCACTTGACAGTTTATTAATGTATAATCTAAATTCAACTAGCACTTTATAAAAAATTGAAGCTTGACATTGAGGTCTTGGCAGCGGCGATGAAATGACACAGCGAGCAAAGTTAATTTCCTTGAGAGTGAAAAATGAGTTGAAGAAAAAATACCGAGCCAGAATGCTGAAATGAAGGAGGACGGCCAAAATGTTTGACATTTGGCACAAATGGGTGGGACAGGAAGTGTGTGAACGTGAGACTTGAAGAGAAACAAAGTGTAAAAACTGAGCTCGACTAAATTTTACGGTTAAATCTTTAATCCTAAAAGTCGTTTAAATATTCCTCTGACCACCCACATGTGAACCCCCCCCCGCCCCCAACACACACACACATATATATATATATATACAGTATATATGTGTTACCTGTGGCTGAGAGAGCATGTCCAGGCTCCAGGAGCACATCTTGCCATCAGTGGAGATGCTAATCAGGTTGTTGGCGTTCTGGGTGCCAACAACGTTCACGCAGTAAACTGGGTGCTGCAAAAGACAAACGAGGGAGACATTTTACTCGTCCGCTTTATTAAAATAAAGTCGTCGCCGTCTGTGTCTGTCTGTGTCGTTTAGTGTACCGTATGTGCTGCTGCTGACAGGGGAGTCCTCTGCACCGGGGTCCTCTTGTTGCTCCTGTTGTCCCACAGTACAATCTGCCCCGAGTATGTGCCCCCCACCACAACGTTGGGGTGGAACTTGGCAAACGCAGCAGACATAACAGCAGACTGTCAGAGAGGGAAGAGAGGGAAAGGCAATGTTTAGCTTCTCTGCTGATGAAAAAGTACGTGTTTACAGTGAGACTGCACAAGACTAGACTATGAATGAATCGCCGCGTCACGTCCAATCAAAGAAGCAAAAATACATCCAGGCCCAAACGTCATGTGCAAGCGCTCGTTCCCAGATCAATAATCTAAAATCTGTGTGGTAGTGCTTCATATTTAAGACATTTTATACAAGTAGATCGTGATATTTACGCTCAGTTGTCAGTTTATTAGGTACAACTAACAGTCCAATAAAAACAGAGCTGTTATTCAGCAACACAAACTGTTCCTTCTAAAGCGATCGCACAGTTCAATCGACACCTCTTTAAAACAGTTTCAACAAGTATAACTCTCATGATTTTACTGCAGGGCTGTGTTATTAGACTGCGTTAGTCTTAGCTAGGTGTGCCTAATCCAAACGGAAACTGAGTTTATGTATCTTCTCTGAAATGGCTACTCCAATCAAGGCAATAAGCGAGAACAATAAAAAGAGTTTTATTTTTTTTTTTTTGGATGAGAAAAAAATGGAAACTAAAATTTAGAGTCAAAATATCTTTGGTGAATTTTCCAGTGAGGTAACTGACCACAAAGCAAAACTGTATCAAATCACATTCTGGCTGTTTTTATATATTTATAAGTTTTATATCAGCAACACTGCAGCAAATATTCAACCTTGAAATTCAGCTGGAACCTGTTGTTGTCCTGCTTCGTCTCAAAGTTATTGAAGTGTTTCTGTGCATCGTCCCTCTTTCCCGAAACACATCTTTAATCACTCACGCTTCGCTTCTCAGTGTAAACAAAGCAAACCTCGTGTCTGGTGAACACGGCTATTATTTATTTTCGGATCATGACTTGAGTTTGGTTTTTAGGTGGCGTGCATGCCGTCATCACTTCACCAATCACAATATTGGTCAATACTTTCTGGTAAAGCGACTTTTCTCGAAGGAAAATCTCATCGTGAGCCGTCTTTGGAGGCACGGAGAGAAACTGCGTTCACACTTCTGTTCAGTTTTATTCATCAGTGCAATACGCCATCTACATCCGCTCTGGAGGCAACGACATGTGGTTCTACTCAACTTGTCTTGGTGAAGGAGCCTCAGGGCAGGCATTATAATAAGACCAGGCAGAGCAGAGGAGCTGTGCTGCTCTCCCTGCTAGCTCGTCTGAACACAGGGCCCTTGTTTAGATGCACATGATAACCAGCCCTGCCCCGCACACTTAATCCTGCTGCAGTGCTCGGATTCCATTCAACTCCTGCACCACAGGTCTTCTCCGGCGCCTCACGAACATGTGTTTGTAGACAGATGTGGTGGAGGTGGATGCCAGTACGGTGAACTCACAACGTGCACGAAGCCAGGAGGGTGAGGGGCAGAGAGAGGGGTGAGCAAACAGGGGGTTGGTTGGCGGCGCTCCATGCTTGTCATGGAAGAAGCCACCATTAGAGGAACGTGAGGAGGGGAGGATGAAACAAAGGGGACTTTGGTTTGTGTACCTGACAGTGGAAGACGTACTCCGGTGTAGCCTTCTTGTACTTCATGTTCCACACTAAGGCGACGCCATCTGGCTCATGGGGAGCATCCTCGTTGTTGTTGTATGAGGCAACCAAGAGTTCAGGATACTGGTGACAGAAAGAGAAAATCAGCCCAAATGAATGTGAGTGGGCGGCAGACGTGCCCCCTAGGCCTGGCTCCATGTTAGACGAGCCTCGCTTGCCCTGTGCGGTGTGCTGCTGAATGCCTTAAAGAATGAGTAACCGTTTCCCGCAAGATTTATGGATCGTTTAATTAGCTCTACCCCCCCTAAGAACTTTGGTAAATTACGCTTTTATTTCCTTTCATAATTTTAACCAAAAGCTGCAGCTCGGAGGACGAAAACAGAGCAGCTCATTGAGAAAAGTTTAAACCCAGTGAAGTGCGGATTTAAAAATACAGGCCGAGAACGACTTAGACAAACACGACTCAACGTGTAAAACAAACCATTAACCTCTGCAGCTTCTAATACTTGATCTGAGATTTACAGTTTGTGAATTCATTATTTCAAATCACAAGGGTGTGGGTATCGCTCTGAGCTAGTAAACACTGTGAACAAAGAGCCGGTGTTCAATCACTGTCAGAAGTCGTTGCAGAATCATGCATTAAATGACCTTAGACGTCGGAGGAAACAAATCATTACGGCCTCCGACTAAGTGACAATTTGTGTGGGACATAACTTACTTTTCCTGAGGGACTTGTGGCTCAAAGTAAATGCTGTCAAACTCGACCTATGTAATCATAAAGCATTATGGCTGTGCAAAGTTAAGTTGTTTCAACAGCCAATTAGAAACAATTATGCACATATTACTTCTGTTTTTACCACAAGAAAACACAATAGGATTGACATTTTGATAATTGCGAACAACTTTTCCCTTGAAAACGTGTCCAATTGTTGGTTTAATTACAAAAAAACAACAAAAAAACAAAGACCTGGGGGGACCAGTCCAGGCAGGTGACGACGCGATGCTTGGACCAACGCTCGTCCATGAACTGCCTGTTGAGAGAGAGCTTTGCACCGGCCTGGATTTCACTGGAGGGGGGGAAAAAACAAAACACCACAAATCAATAAAAGCACTTCTTCTTCTTCAAAAAAAAAAACAATTACAAGTTTAAAAAAAAAAACACTAGTTGTCCAATCATTACCCCTCTTTCTCCTCCAGGTCACGACCGCTGTAGTCAAAGAAAAGGTCCACGTGCTCTGATAGAGCCCGCTCAATGATGCGAGTGCTGTGGTCGAAGAAATTCGCAAACTCCTCGGAGTGCAGGATCTGGAGCTTTTCCTCCTCTGTCAGCTCATGGGGGGGTGCTATAAAGAGAAACACAGTGAAATGTAGTGAAGATGCCTATTGCTCATTGCCATTATGATACAGAATAGAATAGAAATCTCTTTGTACTCAGCAGCTACTATAATAAAGTCCCTACACAAGAGCTGGAAAGGCTTAATGTCAGCAGAGCATTGCAATTATGTATCATCACTGGTAGTGGAGTACCTTCTTCCTCCTCTTTCTGGTCCGGTTTCTCAACCTGAATCTCGTCTACTGGTTGAGGTGGAGCGATTTCTTCCTCTTCTTCTTCCTCTGTGAGAAAGTGAACCATGTTAAACATCGAGTTGGGTCTGAATTGACATATTCCTACATGGGAAATTGTGATATCAATTTTGTCAAAATGTAAACAGGGAATAAAATCCATTCAAAGAAACACCTTTCACACAGCAAACGAGCATGCCTCCATACAGACATTTCATACATTTTGGTCACTACATCTTCCACCTCCATTATTTTCTTTTCTCAATAAAAAAAAAAAAAAAAAAAAAAAAGCTCCACTGAGTGATTACGGGTACGGCAATCTCCGCCTTGCATTTGTTTGGTTTGTCAGCACAATGTTGCCTTTCAAAAGGAACCTGCTCCTCTAAAGCAGGGAAGTTTGTCATTTGTGTTAAAGGGACACAGCGCAGCGGGTGTCTTGTTGTCATAGGGACCCCTGTCTTTCGTAACTGTTAATGAGACTCTAGCCATTCAATAGAGAGTCTAGCTGTCAGTGTAGCTGTTTCCTCTGTGTCCCTGTAGCAGGTTGCCCCCTTCTAGGCCACAGGGCAGCAGGGCAGAGGGGTGTGGAGCAGCTGCCCGGGGCCCGTCCCATTGGTTTGGCCAGATGACGGCATGGTGCAAAAGCAGATGGTGATGCTGGGATTGTCTTGTGCTCTTCAGAGGTGGCATGGGGATGGCACAGAGGTTTTCCGCCTGGCTGCCCCGAGACAAGCTTCTCCCTGAACAGCAAGCCTGTGCAATTACCATCCTAGCAGGAGGTCCTGCAACTCCTATTCAACCTCAGAGAATGTACAACAAAATACAGGCCAGAGCAGCTGGCAAACTGCACACCGGTTCTACCTCAAAGAGGATGAACATGCTTTTTGAAAACACATCTCCTAGAGACGGTATATAGTCTACGCTTACAATGTACAAAAAAAAAGGAAAAAATAATAGCAAGAGCAGGACAAAACAGATTCATGAGGAGAGGGGAAATACTCGCCTGGTTCCTACAGGCGTTTATCTTGGTATGAGCCTTATAGTTAATCTAAGATGACAGCACCGCATGCCAGAATTTCCTTCCTACCGAGATAATCTAAATGATAATGTCATCTGTCACTTTGTCCATAAAGTGATTTATCCCCTTTCTCGGATGGAGGTTTGGGGAAGAAGGTTATTGAGTGCACTGATGAGTTTACAGAACTGGGTTGATGACACAAGCCATTTCAATGTACGGCCATACTCTGCAACCAACAGGACAAGGTTAAAATCTTTCCTTTCAAGGGCCTCAATCAGGCTTAAAGGAAAACAGTAATCACTGTCTTTCAGCTAGTCCCGGCCGTGCTCGTCAGCCCTTTCCCTGGTGAGGCAGCCAGAGCAATCAACCTGCCAGGCATTAGGAGCGGATAGACAATCTGAAAATAAAGGGTATAATGCACCTGCCAGCCAAAATGGCCATTTGGAGAAAAGCTAGTGATCCTGGTGACCCCGCTGGGGATGTGTAGGGGGGTGGAAGCGCCTAGCGAGGGTGGGTGGGTGTTGGAGGGAGGGTGGCGTGGAGGGAGGGGGTTTGCATTTAACAGAATTCACCCAGATCACCGATGTCCCATACACTGACACCTCCTCTCAAAAGCAGGCCCAATTATGGCTTTTGTACCACTTAAGAAATAAAAGCTTTTTTGGGGAGGGGAGGTGGACAGGCGGGAGGTGGGTGCAGGAGGAGGGGGGGAGTAATCACAGGTCTTAGTCAATGGATAATATATTAATGCAAACACGGTATGTGGCCAGTGATGTATAAGTATAAAACTAAATGACCTCTGCTCTCTCTTGCTGCAGATGTCTCCCATTTTCTATACGTCCACGCTGAACTCCAGCACGTGTGTGTCGGGGCTTTCCTCTGCCAATAATGAAACCACAGAACCCCCCCCTCCCTCCCTTTCCTATCATTTGTTGCTTCCTAAAAATAGAGTAGCACCAGTTTACCAAAATGCACTTGTGATCAACCCCCTTTTCCACGCACTGCAACGGCAACATCTGCGGTGATATGTAGGAGAATAGCAAAGTTAAAACAGCTGCGATGGGCAGAGGGAAAACAAAACTTTAATCACACTGAGGCTTAAAGATCACAAACAGGCTGACGGTAAGCAGCAGAAATCCAAAAAAAAAAAAAAAAAAAAAGAGCACGTTTCTCCTTAAAACAAAACGTCTTTTGTCAAATTAGATTTTGTCAAAGATAAAAAAGGTGCAAATACTCGAAGCGCACACGAAGGAGACGAGTCCAAGATTCCTGTTCGAATGATTAACTACTGTATGACAGAGGGACACAATAGAAATTTAACAGTACTAATCATCAAGTGCGTTAAAAAAAAAAGAAGAAAAAAAAAAAAAGCTGACCACAATTACAAGTGGCACTCCACACAAGAAGGCCATTAAGGGCTTTTGTGATTAAAAGTTTTGACCTGCCTCTGAATTCAGAGTGATTAAAACAATCACATTCAATTAAATATTAGATTTACTGAACTGCTCTACATACTCGTATTCCTGACAAGCCTTTTTAAAAAACGCTGTAGCAGACCAACCACTCCACACACACACACACACACAGCCTACTACTAGCACCACCACCACCACCACCACCTCCCCCCAACCTCCAACAATATCTTACTCCATAATTACAGCCTCTTGTTGAGGAGTGCATACTGATGCTGCATATTACCTACTAGTGCAGTCTGGGAATACTGCAGTGGCGGCGGTGGCGGCACAGAAATTCATCAATCTGATGGCTTCAATCAAAAAAAAAGAAAAAAAAATCCTGAAACTACTCCTTGTCTGTGTTGTCTCAGGCGCACAAGCTCACCAAATAAAATATATGCATAAATTAATGTTAAACTAGCCTAACAAGATGTGTGTGCGGTGATTTAATACTGTCCCCATCAATTACAAACAACCCAAAGATGTGTTTTCCTCTGACCATCAGGGGTTTTTCCCTTTGGATCAAACAGGGCAGGTGATGTTAAAATCTTAAATCGTTTACTCCCTTTTCTCCAAGATGTCTTGCGGACACTGTGGGAACTGTCGGTGTGCAGCAGCCAGGACACGGCAGCAAGCCGCTCCCTCTAATGCCACCGCCCGCTGACCTTGAGAGTGCCGCGCCGTTGCCTCCTTTTGACAACATGATAAATCGCTCAATCAGAGAACAGGCCCAAGAAATCTCACCGAGGGGAGCAAGCTGGGAAAAAGGGGATGCCGTCTCATCGAGTGCCAGAAGTGATGGTGTGAAAATGCACAATGTCACTGAGTGTGTTTTGTTATGTGCCTGTTCGGTGAAGGGAGAAGACAGGGAAGCGAGGGAGTTGATGAAATGATTACATAGTGGCAGAGAGGGGAAGGGGGCCTCGTGTTGAACAGCTGGCAGAAACCATCATTGTTTAACACAGTTTTACAATGCCCAGTAGAGTCCAGAGTAAAGAGCGACGGCGAACAGAGGGATGCTCTTCATCCTTCACTAGTTCTGCTCATAGTTTTCCACAAAATCACACAATTTCATCTTACATGCCGTGCGTGCCAGCTCGAGATTTTCCACACCTGATGGGACAACAACCGACAATCAGTACACTGTTTAAATTCCTAACCAGGCTTTCAAGGATGCTTATAAAGACGTGTTAGCGGATGCAAAGAAATGAAGCAAACGGCTACAAAGACAAACTCGCTCCAACAGGATGCACGTTGGAGGTTTCGTAGGATCTGTGTCTGTGTTCTGATATCTCTTTAGCCAACACAGATCTTTGAATACAAAACATAAAACCTAATCAGGATTCAAGTCAAGCGCATTATTCACCATCTGTCATCACAAAAATCAACCAAGAACATGCAGCACACCCACAAATATTGCATATTTTATCAAACATGTGTTCAACATGTGGATGTTAGCAGTAGTAGACCAAAATGTTCTCTTTGGCCGACCACATAAAAGCTCCGGTGCAGCAATTACATACATATCGTCATGCTTCAGAGGCTTGTACACAGTCGTATGTGCAGCGCTTCATATCTTCCTCCCCAATCGCATTTCTCCTTCCTGTCACTGGTTCTCTCATCCTGCTCATTAATTATCCTGAAGCGGAGTTGGTTGTGAGGTTCAGAGGAGCAGGCCTTGTCTGAATTTAATCTCTCCTTTGACTTCTTATGTTTCCTGGGCCTCATTTTTTCCCCCTTTGCTTTCATCTCAAATCAAATCTCTTCCACTTGTTGTTGACTTCCGGTACTCACTCGTGCGCTCACAATACCCCCGTTATGAATAACCCAGATGAGAGGGTGCGCGATTGCACCTCAACACAACTTTCTGTGTTTTGTTTGCTCTCTATGAACACACACATATTCAACCACACCGTTCACACGGTTCATTCAAGGTTAACCTGGATAGCATTATGTGTGTGGATTACCTTCTTTTTGCTGGGTCATGGCGGGCGTCTGTGTCTCTTTTGTGTAGGACACAGTTTCACGTGGAGGAAAGTCCACTTGTGTGATTTTGGCCATTCCCAGTTTCGCAGTCACACGCCTAAAAGCACAGAACAACTCAAACTTTGCACAGCTCTGCGTCATTACAAAAACATTGAGGACTTTAACAAGAAACAAACGTACAAAACAGTCTCTCTACTGTGACTGTTCTCATCTGTTTTTGTAACAGTTCTCACCTCCATGCAAGTGGAATCTTGTGCTGATCAAAGTAAGTAAATGAGTGTTTCATGGGATGACTTCAGATTAGTTTAACTTTTTCTCTGACCACTCTTGCATGCTGGATTTTATTAACTGAATAATGACTTTGAGAGACAAAGTAATCATGCCATAGATTGAGAGAAAGGAAAATGACCAGGAAAGGAGAGAAGAGAGTGTCCAGTACCCCAGCTCAGAATCAGAGTGAAGTTGAAGAGTGGACGGGTCAGAGTCCCAGTGCAGAGTCCTGGTTAGTGTCACGGCAACAAGGCAGCATTAGTGAGAGAGACAAGCAAGCACAAATGAGGAGAGGAAATAAAATTAGCATTATGGCACACAACATGCTGATTGGATCCGAGGTTATCAAAACACACTTCATACTAGATCTCTCTTTTTTTTTTTTTTTTTTTTTTAAAAAAAGATGTTTTTCAGTTCAAATCAAGCTTGAGGCTGCCTCAGAGCTGGAAGAAAGTATCTGTTTAAAATGCATAGATGCAAAGACCCTCAAGAGTGGGATGACACAGGGTGTAATGTGCAGCCCTGCGGGGCTGATTCAGCCTGAACTGGATCGCACCAAAGGCTCTGAGTGTTGTGTCGACAGAGAGGGAGGGAGAGCGAGAACCCTCAGGGAGAAAACATGACCTCCATGTGTGTAGGAAATGGCCATGCTGGTGAGGGAAATGAGTCAACAGGTAGGGGGAACAGCTCCCTGGGCCTGATGGGACACTGGGGGAGCTTGAATTTCAGCCCAGGGAAGGGGCTCTAATTAGGGGTTAAGAAGTCCCCCAGGCATCACAGCAGCCTGCTGTTTTATTGTTAATTTAGGATCACCCTAATTCAACGACACACAAATTAAATAAACATGCGCTCAGTTGGCATAAACCCATCATCATTCACTGTACTGGTGTGAGACTTTATAAAAGATTTCCGCTCTGCCTTTAATGCAATCACGCTTTCGATACATTCACAGCCTTTGTCTGGAGTTGAAAGTGATGCAAAGCTTACAAAGAAAAAACAGACATACAGAGGTAATTTACTGTGTCACACTCTTGCTGGCGTAGTTATAAAGAGCACAAAAACATCTTTTTGAGAAACATATAGACAGATGAAGCATTAGCATTTAAACAATCTGCTTTAGGTGGAGCATTAGCTCTTAATTCCTGCTAAGTAGCGATGTTGGCATCGATTCCACACTTGTAATTTACTGTGTTTGAAGCAGGAGAAAACATTAGTTTCATACTTTTGTTGAGCAGTGTGTGTGGTGTGTTTGTGTGTGTATGTGTGTGTACCTGGGTCCCACAGCTCCATCAGAGTCTTGGCTCCCTGCATCACTTGGCGTGCCCCCCGATTTGGTAGTCGGAGACATGGGAGGAGGGACTACACGGTGAGACAGACAATAATCATCTCTTACAATGTAAAGTCACAACAATACAGAGTGTAAACACAGTCACGCTGCAGCGGCAGCTTTGTCTCGAATGCCGGTCGAACGGCTACATGTCAGTGAGCATTAAATACACAAACAAGTCTGCAAATCACACCGACTTTCACACATGACGGGAAAGAAGTTTTAATGACAGTTACACTGATTTTGTCTTCATTACATGCATGTTTGAGCAAATGTAATAACAAGCAGAACAGACAGTTTAAAAAAAACACAAAACTGAGGCGCTTTTCTATTTCTATTTATTTTTACGTGTGCAGCCTGTGAGACTTTTCCTGAAGGTTTTCTGATGGATCTCTTCTGCCACCTGCTGTTAGCAACATGACAGTGCTCTAACATCCAATATTAATTACTAACCAATATCGATACAGTCCAGATACTGGTGTCATTTTTCTAATATTTGTTTCTTTACAGACGTTCATGAACATTTTTGTGACATCTTCTAGAAATAATACAAAACTGAGAAATCCAACCTGTCTGACAGGTTACTTATTAAAGGCTCCCTTGTCAATATGCTGTGAAAAGTTGCAGTAACACATTAAATGAATGTTGTTTCTTCTTCCCACTTGGTTAGTTTGTTACCTCGCATGAGACTAGCTATGAAGATGGCGGAAAAATGTCGGTTTTCAGCTTTAATATGAGGGCGTCTGCATCCACGTTAGACTTTAATATCTATGTATCAATGCATTTTCAAGGGGACAGAAGATAATAGGACAAATAAACACACTTAAGTTGTTATGTCTAATATATGGTTGTTTATACATTGCAGTTACCACAGCCATGTTCATGTTTTGCTGTTTTCTGAGCTTTTCCCCTTCAGTCTGGTATTTGACAAACACATGATCAGCTGGACTGAGGTCAGGTGACTGGGTTAGCCAGTAAATAACATTCCTCCATTTGGCCATAATAAATCTGTATGTTGCCATTATCCCACTGTTTAGATCTGCTTTGAAATGGATAAATTAATACACCCAGTACGAACGTGAACACCCTCAACCTGCAGTGTATGTAAGACAAAATGCCCAAATGAGCTGCTGTAACTGTAAACTGGTATAAGAGGATATATGTAAATGTTTGAACCCTGTGAACACGCCTGTTTTCCTCAGCGGATATCCCAGCAGAGAAGTATGAACAGTCAACAAGAGCTGCTTAACATAAAACTTACCAACAGGAGCCTCTGAGGTTATACCCATACTCTGCAGGAGAGCCTCGGTCTCACGTCTTTTTTTCTCAAGGTCAGAGTCATCCTGGTGAAGTGCAGCATCTTTCAATTGATCCGCCTAGAAACAAGACAACATCTTACCCATTAATGCAATCTCTAAATATCCACATTACATGAGCTCACACAATAAATCACAATGTACAAAGCTTAGACTTCATTAAAACAAATTGATTTGCGTTCATTGCACTAAATTGCAGAATCTAAATAAACTAGTTTCAGAGAACAGAAAGTGCAACGTTATTTACACAAGAAGACAAAAAGTTTGACTGCATATCCATCGTTTGCATAAAGACATTACTTGTCCGTGACACTGTGTTGGAGGCAGAGATTGTTACTATCTGCAGACCAAATTGTGGGATGAGTTTTCTCCTCCTGCTGGTAACTGCACACAACGTCATCATAGCATCTTATCATCATAGCAAGACAGAGCTATCATGGATAATTTGCTTATCTTGGGTGGAAACTGTAATGCTATTTTTCACTGTAGTAGGATATGAAAAACAACTTACAGACGGACTAACACAGTCAGTACCTGACAGTAAACAAGGACCCATTTTCCTTGGATTGTGTTATTGTTAATTATACCATACTTTGTACATCACACAGCCAGTTCTTTAATAAAATAATAACTGTAATAGTTGATCTGGATCTCATTCACAAGAGAGTTGAACAAGTACAGACCAGTTAGTTAAGATGACGCATTATGCTGCTTATTATGAAAGCAACATGTGACCTATCTCACAGGAACCCTAATATAATCAGTGTACAGTCAACTGCTGTGAAATGCTGAATTGTTTACATCTCTATTATACTTGTTATATCCTCACCAATTACACTGTTTATGTCTTTTTATATTTGCTATATTTACTCTGTGTATATATTTTTACATTTGCCAAACTTCTTTAAATATCCCTTTACACTATATTAATTTTTATATTTCATGTTTATTACTTGTTTCGCACCACGGATATGAGGGAAACAACAATTTCAACTTTCTGTATGTCCTGTACATGTGGCTGTTGTTGACACTAAAAATGAACTTGAACTTAATGATGATAACGTAAGCTGATGTATTAAAATACCACAGCTGTAACCCTCTCTGTGGATTTGGCTTTGCTTGTATATGTATAAAAAACAATAAAACAAACAAAAAATATGAATCATACCTCTTTCTTCTTGCGCTCCTCCTCCTTCCTCTTCTTCTCCTCTCTGATTTGTGCCAAGCGCTGCTTCTTCCTTTCCAGCTCTGCTTTCAGCTCACTTTTGTCAGACATGATGCCAAAACTGCACACAAACGACACATTTCAGTTAGTCTGCATGATGTAAAGATCGCACCTTCAGGACTTAAGTAGTAAAAAAAAAAAAAAAAAAAAAACATAAAGGGGCATCCTGCTGGTGTCTCTGTGTTTGTCTGATGCTCTCAGCTTCAGCACCACCTTGCATAACAATGGGAGACAGCTTGCTACAGACTTCACCAAAGTGAGCCACCCAGCAGTGTCTGCCTGGGTTAAACATTTTGGCTGACAGGCTGACAAATACAGCTGATCATGTCACAGCTGCATGTGTTCAAACCACAGCCAGGCTTGACCAGTCATTGTCAGCTAGCTCACAGACAGCCCCACCCTACAGTTGGTACAGTGTCCACACCTTTAGCACGCTTTAGCACGGATTATTTGACCCGTCTCTGGCTTTTTAACAGCTTATTACACACGCTTTCAATCTGAAAGGCCAACTCCGTGTTGATTTAATGTTTTATTTCACTAATAACAGCGCAGTTTTAATAGAAATCACGGGACGGCCTGTGCCGCTGCTAACGTTAGCCTCCCTTGTTATGCCAGGCTACAGAGCACATCCTTGTTGTACCACATTTAAATAGTAATCACCACGCTTAGTTTAATGTAATATGCAAAGCTGGATGCTTTTCGTGTTGTAGAAAGTCAAACTCATCCCGTTATGAACAGAGACGTAGCGGTATCTTTGTTTGTTAGCAGTTAGCTTCAGCAGCTAACCGGGGCCGGTCCGCAGCGCTTCCTACTCTGCTGACCGGACAATGAACACAACAAGCCGGGCAGCAAACACGGCGACAAACACCCCCGAAATAAATGTTTCATCGTAGCTAATGTGATATTTCTGTGTAGATTACAAACCTTAAAGCAGGTTCTCGACCTGACAGCAGATAACCAATAACAGCCAAAACAAACGGGCTGCCAACACCAACTACAGGTGCTGGGAAGAGACAAAAAGACCAAACACTTCGCTTTGACGTGGCCCTGCTGCTGCAGCTGCAGCTGCCATTTGAATCCAATAAGAGAAATTTGAGCTTGGCTAAACATCAAACGGCATCTGTAATAGACTGAAGACAGGTTTTTGGGTTTGGTGTTTAATGTTAGTGGTTGATAATGTCAATTAATGTTACAGTGACTCTTTGAAAGGCATTAATATAGAACAGTAACAGGAAACAGAGCACTAATGTGATAGATAGATAGATAGATAGATAGATAGATAGATAGATAGATAGATAGATAGATAGATAGATAGATAGACCGAGGACTTTCAAAAATGCTCTTGAGCCCAGTCCCACGGCCGGTCGTGAGTACACTGGCGTCAGTGTGGTAGTACGAGTTTGTGTTTTAATCAAGCAGCAGCCTCCTCCACTGTGAAGTAAAGCCGATGTGGAAGTGCCAAAAATTGCAGTTCCTCAAACGTCCACTTGAGGCTGGCTACAGAACAAGTCAGTCTCCATAAGTCCCCATGTTAAAATGTCCAACTTCACAGCAGAAATAAACAGCAGCTCATGACAACTGTACCGAGGGTGGATTTTTACATAACTCACCTGTTCAAATTATATTAAGGCTTAAAGTTATGCATAATCATGGCATGGCCTCTTTGATTGACATTTACATTACATTTAGTCTTTTAGCTGACAAAACAAAACAATCAAGGTACAGTGCGACTGGGACATGTTAGTGCAGCAGTAAGTGCTGTGGCCAATTATTAGGAGAGGACACAACGTTCAGGTCACCTGAGCTCCGATGTGGACAATGGTCGTTGGAGTCACATGAAGCCAAGTGTGAAGTGCTGTTCAGTCTCCTGGGAAGGGTATGAAAGGACAGCATTGTAGGTAGTGGATAAGCGGTGTCCCCAAACCTACAGTGCTGTCCTGTCCATTGTCATCACGTGATTTTAACAACCCGGACAAGTCGTCACAACAACAAGCACTAACGAACCAAGTGGAACAATGGGCTGGTCAATGATCCTGGCTAGGATAAATACTCAGAAATTGCCACTAGTCAGTCAGAACTGAAGAAGCTTCTTGGATAAGAGGCGAAACGTAGTAGCATTATGGTCTTTTGTGTCTCACTGTGTACTGTGTATACGGTTGAAATGACAATAAAACCCACTTGACTTGTTTCTAAAAACACTGTTCAAAGTTGCAAATATTAAAGTTGCAAATATTTATTGGAAAATATACAGTATATGTAGGTTCATATAACATATTCAGATCAGAATACAAAAAAGTATAGTATAGAAAATATGTCAAACATATTTTTTCCAGGTATTTCAATCAAGTCTATTCCCTCATCAGCTGACGCTTGTCATAAAGTAGCTCATTCATTATTTACATGTGCTTAAAAATAAATGTTAGAAAAGAAAACAACAACCTCAAAATGCCACCAAAATGTGCAAGACAGAAAGTTATTCATGTAAAGATAACTAAACATAGACTCCTTGATTTTGACTTTCTCTGATCAGTGTAGACTAAGTGTATATACATTCAACTCTGCAGACAGAATCATCAGCTCATAGCCAGTTATTTTATGATCAGTTATCCTGATCATCCAGTTTGTTACTCCTCTTCCTGACGTCCCCAAAGGTCCCAGCATCATTTCCATCAGATAGCTGAGACAGGGCTGGACCGACTTTGCTGTTGTCCTCACTTCCCCCATTGGTATGCAGGGTATGCAGGATCTGGTCACTGGGACGTTTCCAAGAAGTTCGAGTGGCAATCCAGAGGATAAGAGCTCCAAAAACCGCCAGGAGGACTCCAAGAACGTTCACAAAAATCGCCTCTGGGGGACAGCTGCTGTACTTCGGGTTTTGCCTTAATGATAAGTATAAAACCAAATAAAGTTACACCCACTGTAAGGCAGCGTTAACACTGTACACCTGCTTTATAAAATATATAAGCTTGAAACTTACAGGGCAAAAATTAGTTTCTCTGTGATGCCCATGAGTGCCACAGCTATAGCACTGGCAAAGAGTAAGAGACCACTGTAGACATGGAGGGGCATGAAGGCTGCTCTCCAGGATACCGGCGTAATTGGTATCAAGTACATGCCAACGCCAAGAACAAGCTGCTCAGTGAAGGAGAAAAAACAGCCACTTGTCAGACATTTCACTAAGCAAAAGCTCATAAGATATACAGACTGTTTTTCTTTTCTTTTTTACAGCGCAGAAACTTTGCTTCATTATCCACTCCTTCAAATCATTTGAAATAAACAGAGTGTATTTACCTGTAGACAGTACAGTATAACTGCTACAAGGCCTAGCCAGCTGTGCAGACTGTACATGTTGGGGATACTGGCAGCATTGTGGAAGTCAAAAACCGCCACCAAAGATATAACAGCAAGAATGAAGGCTAGTAAGTTCAAGCCTGCGTGGATGAACTTCATCGTTAGTTTGCTACACTGCCAGGTCCAGGGGAGTCTGTAGACAATGATGGCTGCAAGAGAGAGAGAGAGAATAACTCAGTGTGATTCATCCAAATCTTGATGCAACAATGATGCACACACATCATCAGAGCCGTTTCTTGCTATACGCTGACTATGCGTATGCATAAGGCCCCGCAGACACAAGGGGGGGCCCTAGCTGCAAGTTCAGCCTCAATATATTCTGGGAGAATTAAAAGTACTGATGTATTTTGGCACTTGCATGTTGTAGATAATAGCTTTTGCTGATGTTGATCTTGTGCAGTTGACACACCACACTCACAGAAACAGATCCAAAATGGTACTGAAGCATTGCATTTCTTAAGGTGCCTGTAACAGACTGCTGCATCGCCACAGTTAATCTGAAAAGGTTGGGAATCTCTCCCTCTGAGTTTGACAAAATAGGGGCCCCCAGAGAGCATCTTGCATCGGGTCCCCAAACAGCTAGAAACGGCCCTGCACAGGATGCGTGTATTTTCTGGCTCTTAAAAATCGTGTAAAGTTCACAAAAATATCAAGTTTAATTTGCTTATATGAACTTTACAAACTTCACATCACATATCTATATTTATAAGCTGATTTCTAAACACAGTTTCAGTGGAAGTTTTTCATAATGACGCACTCCCACACACACTAAGATTTGTGTAACCTGGTCTCCTCTCAGCATTTCTACATAAAAACAAAGACTCCTCTCACCAATTCCTTGCAAGAAAATGAACCCGATCACTATCAAAACCGGATGCCAGTTGAATTCAGCGGGTCCTCCATCCCAGCCAAAACCTTCTCTGTAATGGAGGACCCAAATCAGCACGAATATTATGGAGACGAGTCCTGCGGCGGCGGCGGCGCACAGAGCGGCCACGAACCGTCTGAAAGCCTCCATCGCTGTTTACGGGAGCGCGGAGGAGGGAGCGACTTGACCGGAGCAGCTGTTAACTACGAATACAAGCTGAGGTGGAGGGCTGGTCAGGACAAATCTTGGTCACATGACTCAGAGGTGGGTGGAGAGCAAGCTTCTCGTAACTTTTGTGTTTTTTTTTTTTGTTTTTTTTTACTGGTTAGGACACTATAAAGAGTGTTTTTGTACTGTGTCATCATCCATTGGTCCATATTGCGACATCTATATTTACAGTACTTCTCCTTCCTCTCTTCTGTGTCTTCAGCTTAGAGAAAGTGAGTCAGGCTGGGCAGTCAAAATAGTATCCCCAGCAGACAGGCAGGTACTTCTACTCAAGCGGCTACGTGACTTCAGTACATCTTTGAGGTACTTGTACTTCAAGTACTTACATTTGTGCAGGTTTCTAATCCTACATCTGTACTGTGACATCTATATTTACAGCATTTCTACCTCTTCTTTGTCAAGTCTTCAATTTGAAGAGGAGAAAGTGAGTCAGACTGAGCATTTAACATTTGAAGTGTCCCCAACAGACACCCAGTGGTAGAAAGTAATAAAGTACTTCTACTCAAGTAGCTACTGTACTTTTTACTGCACTACATTTATTTGAGCTCTATTTTTCAAATTAAGATTGTACACAAAAAACATAAAACACATATGATCAGTTTATAAAATTCAATTTGCTCAAGATTAAACCAGTGGCTGGTCAAGCTTAGCTCCATTGTCATGTCTCAGACGTTGCTGATGGGACTTTTATACTCTTAACTTTTTCAGAGTTTCATTTAAGTAACTTTTTTAAATCCTAAAGAGATCAAATTATTCAACATTTCACTTAAAATCAAAGATCAGAGAAAAGTCCAGAATATTGGTAGAAATATATGCAGTGGAAACTACAAAGCTTGTACAGTGATTCATCAGTATTTATAACCTATGTAAGATATAATAATTTATAATTTATAGTAGTAATTTGCAAGTAGGCAACATTTACTTTTGATAGGCTACTTTAAGTAGTTTATATTTTAATTTCTACTTGAGTAAGATGTTAAATTGGTATTGGCATTTTTAAATAATGACGCAGTGAGCCAGATGTGAAAAACAGCATTATTTTACAGTTTTGCAGAAAAGTTGTACAAAAACACAAGTTGTAAACAAATATTTACATTCACTTATTTCATTAAGTTCATTCATTCATTCATTCACTTCTGTGCCACTTATTTCCTGACAGTGTTGAGTTTGTACACGTGGCAGCAGAAGTTTGTGTTCTTTTGTTCAATATGAACGATTGTGTCTTTGTTGAAGAACAGCTCGTGTCGATAAGTCTGGAACAGAAGACAAGAGCACACGTGAATCCATACACAGAAACATTTCGGCTTAATGTTGGTACGAATCACGACGAGTCGCTCACCTCATCCCAAGGTTCATCCAGTTCAAACGTTCGCAGTAACTGCCCGCTCTGGTTGTCATGCAGTTGGATGTGGGCTCTTCCTTCCCCCTCATCACCATTAGTCACCACAGCTGCCAAAAGGTCCAGCTCATCCTCATATTCCAGCATACGGAAAGTCTGTAAAATAAATATCCAGAATTTTTTAACTGTGACTGTGACTCTGGGTCACCACTGGTGAATTTAGTCAAACTGAAAGGAAGGATGCCCCTAGAAACATGTTCTCAGACCTTAGAGCGATGGAGACGAAGTACATCTAGTTGCTCCGAAAGCTATTTCTAAGCTCTACAAGTGTTGTAAACACAAGGTGTAATAGCCTAAAATCTATCTGGCATGTAAATTATGTTTAACTTTATAATTTACTTGGCTCTTGCTGTGTGCTTATGCATTCTTTAAAACCAGCTCAGCAGGTATTTTCTTTTCAGAGGCACTGGATCGATGACTAAACTGTAATCACTTAATTTGGTACCTCTTGATCTGGGTCATCATCCAGCTGATTAAATCTTCTCTTCACTGTGCGGCCTGATGAGGTGACAGTGAATTGTGAGGTAGACTGCAGAAGATGGAAAGCAGAAACAAGACTCAAGTTACACCAATGTCATAGTGAACATGTGGTAAGCTAAGTCTGTAGTGACTACAGAACATAGCCGGTAAATAAGCAATGACACTCACAGTGTTGTTTTTATGGGTCTCCATGGAAAAATCCTTAACTATCTGTGATGGCGAACCACTGTCCAGTTCACCGAGGATCTTTAGGACACTTGAAAAATAAAAATGGAAATATATATCACGCTGTTTTGATATGCTCCAAAGAACATGATTGCTTTTTTGTGAGGCCAATAAAAACATTTTGGGGTTTTAATCTTTTACCCAATTAAAATGTCTCACGATTCCTTTGTTTTGTACTCACTTTATGATATTTGGTCCAACATGAATGATTCTCCCTGAGTCATCGGGGTGGAAGAAGATCTCATCACTCTCCAGAGAGCAGCAGTTCATGTTTTGTATTCCATTTGTTGCCTAGAGTCATAAAGTTACACATGCTTAGTCATTTACAATTAAATGTATTTATTTGTAGGTGAACTCAAAAAGAAAATTTAGTAGGAGAGTTCCGTATTAAACTGTGATGTACAAAAAAGGGATACTCCACCCAAACTTGTTCAATTACAGCTTAACCACTGTAGACTTAATGGTCCAGTGTGTAAGATTAGGTTTATTTGTAGAATATGGCAGAAAAGTGCGCAGGTTGGATACACTGATCTAGAGTAAAAATACAGATAAGCTTGTGCTGCCCATGCAGCAAAGATTTGCATAAAAGTGTCATTTTGTGGCATTTTAAACAGTGATTACAGGTTTGGTTCTGTCCTGCTCTGTCCAGCAGCTGAATACAAGCACTGTCACAAACATCTGTGGCCCTTCTTACTTACACTGACACTTTCAATAGGCCCTTGTGAATTTGTTGGCAGTTAAGTCTATCACACAACAAGATTTGGGATGTGTATCTATGACAGCCAAACACATGCTACATTTTGTACTGAAATGACAAAATAATTATTGAAATGTCACGTTAAGAGGATTCTCTAAACTTACCATAGTGCTGTCCTTGAGTGAACAGATGTGGTGACACCCCTTGTGTCGTTTAGTTGGGGGTGTGTAGATGTAATGCCATGGGTAGCCTCCAATCTGGATACTCTTATCAGAGCATGACACCTCGAAAAGCACTGGAGGGCAATCTGTTTTTCAAAAGAAAAACAAAAATACCATTTTTGCTTTGTAATGAAACACTCTTGTTCACAGCGACCAAGTAGGTGTACTACAATCTTTAAAACGAAAGGTAACACACGTCTAGACTTAAAAACGGACTCACCTGTGATCTGGATATTTACTGGAATACCAAACGGGACATCTCCCACTGTTTTGCCTCCTAGAAGTGAGCACTGTTCTCCAAGCGTCAGCTTCTCTGTCAAGTGCTGAAAACAAAGAGAAGTAGGCAGACTGTACTGTTGCACTTGATAAAGTGGAGTGTATTTGTCTTATAGTGGTATCTAGCCATGTAGACAGTTTGTGTTTTTTTTGTTCAAGGTTCAAGTTTCTCTTTCCAAATCTGAGTGAGATGAATAGAATTTCATTTGTCATGCTTACAGCACTGCAAAATATGATCTGGGATATAAAGGTAAGTTTTGGAAATATTTGAAATATGAGAATGTATCACAAAGATCAAATTCAATCACAACAAGAATCCATTGATGGAAGTTTTGAAACTACAGAGTAGAACACATCCGTACAGCCATGTTTTACAAAACATTTAATAGGTTATGAGAGGATTCATGTAAAAATCAGAGGATCGTTTGGCAGAAAGACCTAGGGTGTGATTCAAATGAGGAGGATTGGTTAAATATTTTATCAAATACCAGGAAACAGGGGGGAAGCGAGGGGGAAATTAATTCAGTATAGGTTAATTCACAGATTCTATTCTCTAATTAAATAAAGTATGCAGTTTACTCAATATTGTGAAGGGAAATCTTTCAGGGTAAAAATCAAACATACTCTTTGGATAATGTGCTCAAAGCTGTACAGCTTCACTGACTTGTTGCTGTAAGACACCACAAGGACACCCTGGGACAGAATGACATCGGTAACACTGTTTCCAAATACCTGAAAGAATAAGATTCACATTTTAATTACAACATATCACAACTACCGGTACATTTGAGACAGGCCAAAAGAAAACAAAAATGCATACTTTTTTGTTGATCTCCAAAATGCCCACGACTCGCAAGGGGAAAACATGAAAGATGGCCAGGTGCATGACTGTGTTCTGAGTGATACCTGCCTGAATTTAAAAAAAAAACAAGAAAAGGTTCAATTCAATCTCTTCTCCACATCAGAGATCTCATCCTGGGACAAGAAGTAATGTGATGAAGTGATGAAATTCTATATGCAGTAAGACCCTTTATTAATCTTTATCAAGTGTCCTATCACTGTACAACTGTGCACAAATCTTATAAAAACAGATAGATCTTACCTGTCGTTCTAAAGATGTTTCTTTGTTTTGAACAGATTTAACATAAAACATCTCTTGCGAAACATCCCAGCCAAGATACCTACCAAAAAAACAACACAGAGTAAAATTAATGAACTAAATAAAATAAATGTATTACTCTCGACTCAAAGAACAGAGAAGTGATGATACCTGAACTTATGGTTTGAAGAGAGGTAAACTCTCTGCAGCTCTTCTCCCGTTTCAGCTGAAAGGCGATACAGCCAGTTATTGGCAGTCAAAACCAAGAGGCTGGGTTTATGATCAGAGGGGGAGGCTAACGTTTTGTCCTGTCAACAAGACAAATGAAACAACAACCCGAACATGGGCTTTGAAAATCAGGTCATTGCAAGTTCAGCGCTCAAATCCACAAAAAAAAAAACGTATTTTCATTTTACTTACAAGTGGGCTCAGACACAGCAAGGCATCTTCAAATTTCTCCAGTTTGGACCTTTTAGGCAGTTTGTATAGAAGCTGAGGCTCTGAATGAACACTGAAACAAGAAGGTTTAATCACTGTGTGTCAGAGTATAAACATTTTATTTTGCTGTCAGTCACATTTTTACACCTGAATGTCATAAACATTCACACTGTAAACATCACGACAATTTCACATTATACAATGCTAATTTTACTTTGGTAGATGACATTAATAAACAGGATGTGGGATTATTATTCATTCACAGCTGTCCTGCAGTGGTTCTCAGATTTTTCTTCAGTGATAGATAAAAATTGTGTGCATTACTTGACTTATGAGACTTTTGTATGCCAATTTTAAAAGATACACAATTTATCTATAACTCTATGGTATTAATCTGTATTACATGTGTGCTGATGACTGAAAATAATTCAAGTTAATTATTCATACTCACCAGCTGTAGCAGTTCTGGTAATTTTCAAAGTAGAGTTTTCCATTCTCATACATTATTGTGGATTTTGAGGTCTTGCTCCAAACTTTATGGAAATTCCTGTTGTCCTATAATATAACGACAAAGAAAGCAGTTTAGATAGATAGATAGATAGATAGATAGATAGATAGATAGATAGATAGATAATTTATTGATCCTGAGGGAAATTCAAGGGTCCAGTAGCATGAACCTATAAGATAAATCTGAATTTAAAACCTGTGCAAAGAAATTAAATGTGCAGAGATATTAAACATGTGCTGAGATTTTTGCGAATAGAAAACTATATAAAAAGTTTAAAAATATATAAATAAAGGTGTTTATACAAATAAAAACAGAGCTACACATAAAAATACAAACTATATACAATTAAATTAGGCTGTAGAAGAGTTAGTTTTTTAAAACCAGCTCGCTACATTGAATATAAACGCATGTATTTTCCATTACCTGAAGGAGGACAGCTCGCAGGATCTTCATGTTGTTTCTGTCAATGGTCCCAGCATCCCTGATGCCTCTGCTCCTCTGCTCCAGCAGCCCGGTAGCGTTCACGGCTCTTCGTCTCCGGTACGGCGCCATCAGCAGGTGACACCCGTCTTTACAGGACGGCTGTGCGGTAGCAGGGCGAGAGCCAACAACCCGAGCGGACCCGGAGACCACAGCCAGAAGCAGGTAGGGGTAATACGGTTAAGGATAACGTTATAACCGCTCAGTGAGCTGCATAGCTCTGGCTTTAACACGAAAAGTTAACAGCTAACTAAAGTTAGCACCGTTGAGCCAGAGCCCCCTCTTCTTTATCTTCTTTACTTCTTTCAAAAGTCAGTTTTAGTTCGTTATATGTGGCGCCTCATTAAAGCAGTGTAGCTGTCCGATAGTGAGAAGCAAAGAAGTGATATCAGCAGTTAAACACTGGTGGACAGTAATGTCACATTTTGACCCGGTGAGGTATTAGTTAGCTGCCAATGCTAGTTCCGCTCCTGTCCGGCGCCATTTTTGTAGTCCTCACACGCGTCTTCTTCTACTTCAGAAATGTAGGCACGCGACATCCGGTTTGGAACGTTAGCGCCCTCCTCTCAACCGTTATTAACGTCTCAACGTTTAATGTCACGTGGAAAACGTATCTTATCTTACGTTGTTTGACTTTTATTATTTTTATATATTCAAACAACTCAATTTTTTTGGGCTGTAGTGTTTGATGAGATGTATTGTTATTTTTTATTTTTATTTATTTATTTATATTTATATTTATATTTATTTATATTATTTATTATTACATTAAGCTTTGTGTTATATCTTTAATTTATGTAATTAAGTGACATTAAATAATTTATGTAACTTCTAAGCTTTGCTCTTTATCATTTTTGTTTGAATGCATTTATTTTAAATTGTAAATTATTCTTGAAAATAAACACGTGAAAAAGATGTTGATGACAATATGCAGCAGCAAAATATTGCTAAAAGAGTAAAAAAAATTGTGTCGTTAAATTCAACATTTCTGCATTTTCACAGAGTAAATGCACAAACCGCTGAGCTCCTCTGTAGCCAAACTGGCTAAAGCTTTCAGCAGATTGTCCTCAAGATTAAAGAGCACAGGAGGAAGACCTTCGGCTCCGCTGGGTTCACGGATTCTCACCAGTGCTGATGACATCTTTAAGCACAACATGTGGTCAGTAATTTACTGTAGTTAGACTTCACTCTGTCACTTATCTGTTGGTGCATTTCATGGAGAGAGCAGGATTATAGTGTAGGTGCGCCTACTTTTAACAACAGAGTCGAAATTTAGGGTTGGAGCTTTCTGATCAAAGTGCAGCAGTGAATTTATGTTATAGTCCTGTGTTTCATTTTATTTGACACAGTTTGTGAGTTACTATACTTGCTTTATATCCTAGGGATCATGTACAATGGACAAAAGAGGATAAAGAAAACGCACGGCAGAAAGCAGAAGAAAATTCCTCTATAAAAATTCCTTTAAAGGAACAAGGCAAGAATCTACTCATATTCATATTTTTATTTTGTTTCACATTGCAAATAAACCTTTGTATGAATATTCTTAAATCTCCCTCGCACAGGTACATTTGACACAGAGGCTTGCCAATACTGGGACAAGTTTTATGGGACACACCAGGATAAGTTCTTTAAAGATCGCAGGTGGCTGTTTTTAGAATTCCCTGAACTGCTTCCTTTAAAAAGCCGAAGCACAAAGGGGTGTCTGGGTGATCAGCAGGTGGAAAACACACTACCTACTGGATCCAGCACAAACACAGAGACCAGGGACCAGCAGCACAACGGCCCCACACAGCAGCACAGAAGTACAGACACATCCAGTCATCAGGAGTCCTGTCAAGATGACGCTGCCATGCAGACTTTCCCTGGGCAGCATGCTTCTTTCAGGATCTTGGAGGTTTTCAAAACTGTTTATGTGGATTGATGATTTCATTGTTTTAATATAGACCATTACACAATTGTGATATAAAAAGTAGTCAGCTGAAGATTACTATATTAAAAGTATTGGCAGCGTATACATATTTGCATTGCCAAGTTTGACTTGGCAGAAATATCAACGAGATTTATTTTCTCTTCACAGGTTGGATGTGGCGTGGGTAACAGTGTATTCCCTATTGTTAATTCCATAAAGTGAGTAAACATTTTCAGATATTTCCTTTATATTTGATTTAAGTTACAATTTATATAATTTATGTGGATCATATGTCAATTTAGCTATTTATGCAGAAGCAAAACATTTTAAATACACCCAATACTGTCCATTAAAATACTTTTGAACTTTTATTATTTTATTTTTTTATAGTACATGCACCATGACATTATCCAGCTACACATCCCCAGCTAGCACAAAAATAAAGCTTATCATGAATAATATGTCATAATATTTCTGATGTTCTTTGAACAGGAGCAAGATTTATACCATAGCATGAAATGTGCAGATATTGTTTGGGATGTTGAAATACATTTTACCAAACATTGGCTACTTTTGTGCAGTTTGGAGCAGACAGTTCACAGGTGTTACTAATAACATGAACAATGGTTTGTTGTATTCAAGTGTGCCTGCAAGACATGACAGTGAGCCAACATGCAAATTTAAGCATCATTAGTTCTATTTTTTAAAACCTTTTTCTTTCCTACTGTGACATGTCAACATGTCTTCTTTGTAAAAAGACTGTTTGTTAAAGATACCGGGTGCTTCATCAATAAGTTGTACTGTATTTTTTAAGAGTTGTTAAACTGGCTGTTCTGTTTCAGAGAAATGGACGCTTTTCTTTACTGTTGTGACTTCTCCCCGTGTGCCATTCAGCTGGTCAAGGTAAGCATTTCTGTTATCGTTAGGTATGAACATGTACGGTATATATTGTATAAAGGTTAATGTGTTTCTTCAAAGCAATCCTGACTAATATCAGTTATATTTTAAATGACTAAAGCTGTATAAAGTCCTATTCAACGCAGCAGTGATGTAGTTACAGTACAGTTTGTGTTAAAGCTTTTGTCTTTGAGCTTTTCAGAATGATGTTTTAAGTTAGATTTTCTAGATCAGGCCATTGTTCGCTCACACAGTGTGCATACTTAAAAGCTGTACTGTTTAATGGTCAAAGTCGTTGTACCCTAGCAATATTTAAGACACATTGAATATGATAGAGAGGTGATGTGAGGGTGAAAAGGGAAATCAGTAATACCTGTGATGTTTGGAAATAGTATTAAATATTATAGACTGCTGCAACAAAACAAACCTGTATCCGAGCTACAGTTTTGAAATGTACTTTGTGTGTATGACAGACTTAGCCTACTTTATTGTCCTCATATAGGACCATCCAGACTACGATGACTCTGTGTGTCATGCCTTTGTCCATGACATTTGCGAGGAGATGGCCTCCTTTCCCTTCCCTCCTCAGAGCCTGGATGTTATTCTGGCAGTCTTTGTGCTCTCCTCCATTCATCCACACCGGTAGGTGAAGGTTACAAGAAAGGAGAGCGCGTCATCAATTTTCACCTGCCAGAGCCCCCCTCCAAATCCCCAATAATACCCACAACCCACCTTCACTTTCCCCAGGCTTTGTTTGAATGTCCTTACAGAGCCCAAATATAAATCTCACTGTATAATGTCACCGAGTACAACATGTTAACAGCACAGTGGTTTGCTTGACATTTTAAGCATTAAAGAATGACAGCATGCATATTTTAAATTTTAGACTAGTACTTGTTTAACTGTTATATGTTTTAATCCCTCTGTGAATATATTCATATATTACTCACTGTTTTGTGTTGGATTTTCATTAGCTGTGATGCTACATTCAAAACATTATTGATCCATTAATTGACAGAATTCAAGGAGTTGTGAACAGACTATCGACATACCTGAAACACGGAGGGATGTTCCTCTTTCGTGATTATGGGAGATACGACTTCTCACAACTCAGGTTCAAGAAGGGTGAGCTGAAGGCATCTATTAGATCTACTAATTTGTTTCTGTGTGTGGATTGTATGACAAAGTTTTAGTCATTTCATTTTGTATTCTCTCACAATCAGGGCGGTGCTTATCGGAGAATTTCTACACCCGGGGAGATGGAACCTGCGCGTACTTTTTCACTAAAGGTAATCATGAATCATGAAATCCAAAACAACTTTGAAAAAGGGGAACAATCAAGGTACAGAGTGTGAAGGACATGTTAGTGCAGTAATAAGAACTCAATCAAGTGACAGTGACAGGTGTAGCATGTCCAGTTGTTGGTAGTGTTGAAGAGCTGGGTCTTCAGGGGGTTTTTGAAGTTAGAGACCCTGATTTGATAGGAACTGGTTGCGTGTTTCACCAAATATTTGCTGTAGCTCCCACTGAAGACACTGAGGCCATGTCCTTGGCCTTTTTTTCTGGGAATTTGGAGGTTTTAGGACCCAGAGGGATGTTTACATTCTACATGGGTGGATATTTGGGAATACTGGAACAGGCTGACATGATATATTTAAGCTTGACTAAAAAGAAATGTAGTAATGATTATTTTCCTCCCCAAAATTTTACTCCTGGCAGTGAGCAAAATGCTTTTGTGTTTGGAAACAAAATGTACAAACAATACATCTGAACATTTAAACTTCACATATTTCTGGAGAAGAGGGGACAGGCTCAGTGTTTTAAAAATCAGGGCTACAGCTCTGGTTACTGACTGTGTTATTTTATTTATTTTTTACAGAAGAAGTTCATGATTTATTTGCCAACGCTGGACTGGAAGAAGTTCAGAATCTGGAGGACAGACGACTCCAAGTGAACAGAGGAAAGAAAGTAGCAATGCACCGGGTTTGGATGCAGAGCAAATACAGAAAATTATATCCACCGTCACCGTCTTAATGTCCCATCATGTACAATATATTGTTGGAGCTATATTACTTTTTTTTATACTTTGATATTTATTCATTCAATCCTGAAAAATGTTTTTTACCAAAGGAGTCTGTGTAAAACAACAAAACTCTATGCAATAAACTTGCAAAGCAAGCTGTGATGTTGTCTGGTTTTGTACACTGTAGATCCCTGAGATGAGTATTTATATAAATATATATATATCAGATTAACTTCTTTAGGTCCAATGGGGGGAAATATGGTGAATATGAATTGGAATTTAACTTTAAGTCAGAGAGGAAGAGGGGGAAACTAGGTGATGGTGTTTAGTGGTAGAAGAAGTAGAAATGAGATACTCTACTTAAGTAAAAGTAGCAATACTACACTGTGCAAATACTACAAGTTAACATCCTGAATTTAAAACCTTAATTTAACTAAATAAAGTTTAAAAACATCTTGTATTAGATGGAAAATATATTGTCACAAAACTGAAATGGCTGTTTTTTGCACTCATGGAAAGATGGATGATGAATGAATGAATATTATAACAAGCCAACATTATATAAAGTAATTAAAATTAGTACAACCTGAAACAAATTGCACATTAATGCACCATTAATGAAAATAATCTAAAACACTGACAGGGACCATTTTACTGGAGAATGAGTACTTTTACTTTTGACAATAGGTTTATGAACACATAAAGAAACACTTCAGTTCACTTCATCTTTCAGCTTATCGGAAGAACTCTTATTTAAAAATCACCACATTTGTACCAAAATTATAGAGAGAAGAAAG
The DNA here is from genome assembly GCA_028641955.1 of Protonibea diacanthus. Lineage (NCBI taxonomy): Eukaryota > Metazoa > Chordata > Actinopteri > Sciaenidae > Protonibea > Protonibea diacanthus. Next base: position 19,296,089 of record CM053986.1, on the reverse strand, counting down.
AGAGAAAGTCAGATAAAAGTTTTGAACAAAATTTCCTTTTATTTAAATCTACAAAACTATATGCAATAAACTCAAGTAGACTACAAGTAGCTTGATTTTGTAGGACACTTGGTTAAGTGCAGTACTTGAATAAAGTACTTGTAAAGTTTTTGCATGATAGAAGCACCCATGACAAGTCAAAATTATGAGACGGTGAGTCAAAATGTTGACAAAAGAGGTCAAAATTACAAAGTACTAAATTGTGAAATTATACAACTATGGCATAATATCTCAGAATTTTAACACACTCAGTCAAAAGTGACTTCTAAATCTAAACATTTGATATCATCCAACATTTATTTAATGTCCTTTAATATCAAATATAAAGTCAGATATAAAATTTGAACATCATAAAATCCTTTGATTAAAGTCTACAAACTTTTGCTCCCATTGCGTCTGTGTGCAGTATGACTTAAAACTATTGTTTATTTCTGGATGTTTTCCCTCATGTTGTCATTACACAAGAAAAAAAAAAAAATGTATCATCACCCTCGCGATAAGTATTTTGCACACGATGCATGACGTTTCATAGACAACCACTTGAAGACGGAGAGGTGGCCCTGGAGCCAGGACGCAGTGCTGAGGTGTGAAGAGGTTTGTTCCCTAAAAAAAAAACAAAAAAAAAAAAAACAAAACCCGACAATAATTAGACATTTTCACCCAAGTGGCGGCCACTCTGCCCATGTTAAACAACCGTGCCGGTTATTTTAACACTCTACGTGAACGATTAACCGTGTGGGCTGCTGTACCAACACACGAAAAGTAGCTTGATGAGTGTCCAAAGTAGTGGAAGTTTGGAGGGGACGCCATCTTTGGTCCCAGCTCTCCACGTCCCCAACACGGACTGTGTTTTCAGCAGCATACCACGGCGGTGGTGAAGGCCCGGGAAGGTATTGTAAAACGTTTTACAAGACGCTTATGTCTTTTCTACCTGTTCGTTTGGGTGATTTTGTACGCAACGGAGGGGAATTGTGTTAAAATGACCGAGCAAATCTTGGTGGCGAAACCGCTTTTGCTAGCTAACGTTACAGTAACGCGTCAGCTCCAAAGTCAATTGAAAGCCTGTTCGGCTAGCTCGTAGCACCGAGGACACACAGGACCGTCTCTCTGTGCTCAGGCCAGTGTTGTAACCTAAAGACAAATACGTGCATAATGGCGATAAACCTTAAACGAGAGCAGAGAGGTTACAGCTGCGGTCGGTGCATCCGTTTTTAATGAAGCATGCCGCCGTTATAAAGAGCAAACACTCGCTAAGTTACTAAAAAAAATGGAGCAGTAACGAGAGAAATCAAGCATTTTTTTTGGAAGAGGGGGGTGATGATGGTTAACGTTATATCACCGGATTGATAGCATGCAATGCATAAGTTAGGTGTTAGCAACCCTTTGTGTGTTAACTACAGTGTTTCCCATCCAACAGTGTCCAAAATATCTGTACAAACGAGCTTAATAATCATATAAACGGCAGAGAAATGGGCTTTAAACACGACAGTAGCCATGTAACATTAAGTGTAGTTATGCTCTTTGAGATAGCTCTTAGCTATAGGTGCTACTACACTTGGATGGTAGCCTTGTTTGACCTTTTTAACTTGGAGTAAAGAGGCTAAGTGTTCATGTAATGTAAGATACCACAACAAACATGACGAAACACGCATGATATAGTGTCTGATTTGGGCTGTAGCATGCCAGCACACATGTAAATAAACAGATAATGCTTTAATTTTGGTCATTTTGGGACCCGGTGTAGCTGTCATCTGTGTCACTGGTTGCACACTGAGTTGTTTTAACTTGATATTGCAATGATGAATGAGCAAGCTTCTCCATTTCTTGGTTAAATGAGTGTTGCATGCATTGATTGACATTAACTTAATCAGTGATGGCCGGCCTAAATCAATGTGATACTTGTACCGTATCAAAAAATGTGAGACTATTGTGATTGCCTATCTTTGTTTGTTTGTTTGTTTTCCAGCTTGAGTTGCTAATGAGTTTTCCTAAATTAAAGCAATCCAAGTCAGTTTGCAGCAGAGATTTTTTAAAAGAGATTTAAGTGTCTGCCGTAAACAGGTGGTGGTCAGTTTGCTGACAGAGCAGCACACAGTTAAAATGACATCCACAGCAAGGGTTGTAAGGGTTCAACCACTTGTTCCTGCAGGGGCTTGAATATAGATAATAGTTATGCACTGAGGCCTTTATGTTTGAAACACACACACAAACACAGTTACATGAGTTATAATATTCTGGCAGTGAAGTGACAATACTTGTCTTAATTAGTTTGAAATCTCAAGAAAACAAAAGGATAGTCCAGCATATTAAATCGTAGCAATTTCAACGTTCTCCTGCTCCTCTGACATTATTACACTGAATCATGTTTCCTGCAATAATTTAATATACTAGACTATCCTTTTGTTTTCTCGAGAGCTGAAATTAACCATGTTGTTATCTTGAGAAAACAAAGTTTTGTTACCTTGAGCTCTCAAGAAAACTAGCCCCGTTATCTTGGGATAACAATATTTGTTATTGGAGGAAATGAGGGAAATAAATTGTATGAATGTACGACCGCTTATGCAACTTTATACTTCTACATCTCAATGGCAGATATTTATGGAAGCTCCAAGAGAAAAAAATGGAGAAATAAAATGAATGACTGTGCGACCACTTCCATAAATACTCAAGTAGACTTTAAGGAACCTCAACTTCAGTCAAAATAAAATCAACATTATGAGATGTTGAGTCAAAATGTTGACTAAGGGTTCAACCACTTGTTCCTGCAGGGGCTTGAATATAGATAATAGTTATGCACTGAGGCCTTTATTGAGAAATATCACACAGCTGTTTTGTGTTTATGACGTGAAAACTGCCATAAATATTCTGGGTGAAAAGTGAGATACGGTTACGGATCTCAGTCAGACTAAGGTTGTTTCTGAATGGCAGCTGTAGTGCAGTTTTTAAGGTACAGCTCCTTGTAAAGATTACGTTTTTATAGAGGTGAAATCAGATTTTTAACACGCTTGTAGTGAATATTTCAGTGTTTATGATGAAGTTATGAGCAAACTGTAAACACTGAACATACCAGTCGTTTCTTCACGACATGAGTTGGTATTAATTTGAATAGTTTGGCAATGAAGTGACAAAACTTGCCTACGTCTTGGTGATTACTGGGCAGTGTTGTGTATGTACTCATTGTGAAATAGCCTTGGGAAATGTTACAAGCTATCTTCATGCCTCTTAGGTTAGCTTTAGGAAGAGGAAATTCTCATCTAAGGCAGGGTGGTGGCTGTTAATGTGTTCTTGAGTTGCTATCAGGGAAATGTGCGTAAGCAAATGTTAGCTTATTTGCATTGTCAAACTCCTGAAAATGTGATCACTGACTGTTTATCCAGGGAAATGTCTCTCAGCAGACCGCATAACTGCTATTTCATGTCCAGTTATAACTTAACTTGCAGATCATTCTCATGGTTTCTTATTTTTAGACGATTATGTGGATCTGATAATTGAATTTCTGTCAGATAAGTACTGAATGTGGCTCATGTTTTGTTGCTGTGTTACTGTGACAGACAGAGAATCATCGATAATCATGAGCGAATCAGTAAATGTGGTTTTGGACTACATTAATCACAAGTAGCACTGTTTAGATTACTGCTGGTAGGGTGTATAGTTGGTATGTTAATGGCTCACTGGTTATCCACACATCTACACACAGAATGAAATAGTTTATTGGAATATCTTATTATACAGTATACTATACATTTTCCAGCTGGTTTTGTGGCTGACACTGATTGACTGGATGTAATTTGTCTCATAATGACACAAGACATTTTGTGCTTTTCGTTTCTCTTGTGCGGATCTGGAAAATAGTCACTATTCAGTGAGTCGGACATATCATACCTGCTGCGACACATTTCTCAAGTGGCTTCATGTTGTACCACTTGAAGTGGGTCTGTGTGCTCGCCCCGGCATTGTAATGCATAACTTAATGGCGAACGATGTATTTGTTTTAGAGGATATCATGAATGGCCTTTTGTCTTAGCTTTTCCTGCCATGGCTTGTTTTGTATCATGCGCAATCTGTCGGGTCTAAATGGAGTCCAGAGCTAAGATGGTTGAAGATTGTTTTGAGATGTTACATGCAGGAAGTATTTTTTGACTTTTCACAGCTTCTACTTATTGAGTACATTTAACTCCGCGCCTGTAATCAGACACTAAACGGCTCATTTATTTACAAATATAGTTTCTCTGCATCTGACAGATTTTTGTCTTTGTTTCATTATCAGTCATTTCGGTGTCACTTCCCTGCAGCACTGCTTAAATGCACCGATACCCCCCCTCGCCTAACTCAGCTGAAGTTGCATATATTTAGTATGAGACGGTATCACAGCATGCCTTCTCCGGCCCATTTGGTGTGTTTTACCTTCTAGTTTTTTATTCACCTGCTGGTATGTGACTATGACTCCTTTATCTGCTGAGCCTTTTATAAAAGGATGTTAAGAGTTATAGTGTATTTGTCTATATTTTGTTTGACTACCGCTTTATTATTAAGAAGCGTTTCTCAGTGTGTTCGGTTTTCCTCCCCTTAAATGGACTCCTTTGCAGATTCAAAATGGTTGTCTCATTAAAGCACAGGTTTAGTGGGCAGACCCCTCCGAGTCTGCAGCAACACTGAAGCCCGGAGAGCTCACGTATCAGTCCCACAGCAGCACAGTATTTATCAGTGCCGAGCAGTCGAAACAATGCTCTTGCACTCTGAGGATAACAGTGTTTGTACCACAGAAATGTCTGCTAGTCTTTTACTCTGCGTTTTTGTGTTTCAGTCAATGTTTAGGTGACTTCATTATCTTTTATTGCAGCATTAAGTTGCTGTTAGTAGCTCTGGTAGTGGTAACAGGTGTAAACATAATGAAAATCCTGCTTATCTGCACTGTGCTACACAAACCTGTCTTGGATATGCTGTTGGGGATTGTGCATACGTTGTCATGGTTTTAGATTGTTTATGCAACTAAAGAAGTTATATTTATCATAAGTCTGTCAATTATCAATTGCTGAATTAGTAAAGCACACTGTGAATTGTTGCTAACCCTTCCAGGCACCATGGAGGAGCTGCACAGCCTGGACCCCCGGAGACAGGAGCTGCTGGAGGCACGCTTTATGGGCGGGGTCAGCGGCAGCACAGGGGGCAGCACAGGCAGCACAAGTGGGGGAACCAAAGTGAGTGAATATTTATCAATATCACTGTTTGTACTCGATCAAACTACTGTTGTTTTTTCATGTCCTAAAATGATTTCTTGTTGGGGTTTTTTTTCAGGGTTTGACCAATAATGAATGTTCAAATCACAGTTTTGGAAGCCTGGGATCATTAAGCGACAAGGAGTCAGAGGTACACCAACCTGTAGGCACTAATCAGACACTAATCAGGCACTAATCAGATATTATCATAAAAAAGTTATTTTTTAAATATGTTACCAGTTATACTTCTATCACTCATATTCTTGCTCATTGCTGCAAAGCCAAGCTCAATTAATGAGTGACAGTGGCCTACCAGATCAAAGTTTGAGATTTTCTGAGATGTAGACAAATCTATCATAAAATATCTGAGTTATAGTGTGACTGAGGTGCAAAAAAAGAGGAAGGCATTGGCAGAAATGCAGTCTTGGAACCCATCGGCTATCGTCTGATGATGATTTAGCTTTTTATTAATTCTTTTATTCTTGCGTATCAAGTTGTTTTTTGGACTGCAAAGGAAGTCTTGGCTGGATATTGGTTTTCCAGGCGACACCAGAAGCTAGAAACATTGGCCTTTTACTCCAGAGGCTTGATCATCATCATCACATACTGACACTTTAGGCTCTAATATTGGTATGTTTGTCTACTCTGATGATCCTCTTTTAATAACAATGAGAGAAGGATCTTCATGTGGCTTTTTTTGTCCATTAATCTGGTAGATTTTAAACTACTTGACAAACCACACTGGGTAATGTGCGAGACTGCAATCAGACCAAGAGAGACCTCCTCATTTATTTCAGTAAGACCACAGCATACGTACAGCGTGGGATGCCAACCACCATGCTGTGTCCTGGTATTAATAAGCCTTCAACTGGATTTCAATGTTCATATTTTATGTTCTGCGTGTATGCTCCAGCAGCACACCCACACCACTGCAGCCCCTTGTCTTGCAGTACTGCTATTATTTGTCTGAGTGCCCTCTAAGGCTGCAGTAACCTATATTATTGCAGCATTTTTTAAATCCAATATTTTGACCAGTTGAATCAGCCTTGACTGTTTATACAAAAACTGGAAACTGCTGTCGCTCAGCACTCCCTCATGACATTAGTCCTGATGATACACAAGAAACGAGCCAGATCAGAGCAGCACCCGTTAACAAATGCCTCGACGACACAAAGTTGTAGTAAAAATGTCCTCATCTGTGTTGTAAACATTATATCGTCCTTTATGATGTTTGACTAAAACACTGTTTTTTTTTTCCTCCAATAGGGATCAGATGTGAAAAGAGGCAGTTCTCCTGCTTATTCGGTAGGCACAAGATGAAATCTTGAAATTAATAGTTCTTCTTATAAGTGCTGCTGCTTTCTGTCTGTGCTGTCGTGATTGCTCTAGGTTTAGTGGTGATGTCAGTTAAAGGGACTTTAAATGCAGCAAATTTGTTGTAAACTTCATTATATTAGCACGTATTTATTCCCTTTTTGTGCGTGTAAATAGAAGTGTAATTTTTTTTTATTTGTAGAGTTATTAATTGATAATAGACTAGATAGAAATAACATCAGTGGATAATTAAGATCTGATTATAGCTGGAAAATAAGTTGAACCTGCAAAGAGAGCAGCTACAAGTGAAATGTGTTATTGTTATGGCTACAGTCTGTCATGGTAATGGTTGATTTTAATGTTGGTATAAGAAATATTGCTTAATGCAGCTTCAGTTTATTGTCAAGTTGGTAAAAAAAATGAATTTGTTTATCCTAAAAACATATAGTACATAGATTGTTTGTGTTTTTTTAGTTGCACCAAGATTCTTGAGTGCCTGCTTAGCAATCAACCTGATTCTGATTCTGACTATCCCCACAGGTAGCTTCACAAAGCCAATGCTTTTGTGTAGTTTATGTTTTCTAAATCAAAATTTCTCTTGCAGACCCCGGAGAAGAAACAGTCAGAAACAACCAGAGGCAGAAAAAGGAAACCTGAGATCCAATCAGAGAGCAGCCAAGGTGAGTGTCTTTGTGTTAAACTGATTATATTTCAGCTCCTGCTTGCAGTATTTCTTTGAAATATTCTAATAACACTCCTTTTCCATCTTTTCCATCCACAGGGAAATCAATTGTGCGAGGACCCAAAATAAGTGATTATTTTGATGTAAGTTTTAAATTTGGTGTTTGATGTTTCATACATTGAAAGGAAGTGTCGAGCGAATAATGTCTGCTGCATTAGTCTTTCGATATTTGTGGCATAATCCATTTCCTGTCTCTAAAATCACACAAGTCTGAAAGAAAAGGTAGCCGCCGGCGTGTCTGCTGTTAACAACTGCTGATGTCACTTTTCATCTCTTAAACTTTTTTAGTTCCAGGGAGGAAATGGGTCCAGTCCAGTGAGAGGTCTCCCACCAGTGATTCGTTCGCCCCAGAACTCACATTCCCACTCCGCTCAGGGCACAGCTGTACGTCGCGCTAAAATCTGTGTTCAAAAACTCCTCGAATTGCTGCTCTGTTTGGTGTCGCCCTGTCATAAAAGAAGTGCCGTCTCTCCTCTGTTGCAGGTTAGACAAAATAGCTCATCTCCTACTAGTCTGTCTTTTGGGGACCACATGACACATCCAAAGCAACTAGCAGTCAAATTTGTTCAGGTGAGCTGGAGTGGGTGACTGTGGATAGTCCAGACAACATTGGCTTTTTGTGATTGCTCTTAAATGTGTTTGACATTGCTGGTCAAGTTTTTTAACAGCTTCTTTTTGTTGTTTTCCACTCTAGACTGACCTTACAGTGTTGAAATTGGCTGCCCTTGAAAGCACTAAAAATCTAGACCTTGAGAAGAAGGAGGGGAGAATAGATGATTTGCTACGGGTAAGGAGAGGATCTTAACTGTTTACTACCTTGCAGAAAGACTTGACTGGACTGTAGTGTTGGACAGTTAGCATTTGCCAATGTTTGGTAATAAAATCAACCTTAATTTGTATTGTCTCTCTGCACACACTGCACTTTTACATTTTTAAATAATTGGTGGATGGGGAGAATAATCTAATTTGTCAAGTTGCTGATGTAAAGTTTTTTTTTTTTTGCTTCACAGGCAAACTGTGATCTCAGGAGACAGATAGATGAACAACAAAAATTACTTGAAAAGTACAAGGAACGCTTGAATAAATGCATCACCATGAGCAAGAAGTTGCTCATAGAAAAGGTAAAAAGTAAAAGTTTTTTTTTTTTTTAACCTTTTATGAACGTTTAACATTTACATGTGTCTGCAAACCAACATACAAACCTGTGTTTTGTTTCGTTTTCTTCAGAGCACCCAGGAGAAACAGGCCTGTCGGGAGAAGAGCATGCAGGACAGACTTCGTTTAGGTCATTTCACTACAGTGAGACACGGAGCCTCATTCACAGAACAGTGGACTGACGGCTATGCCTTCCAAAACCTTGTGAAGTACGAGACTTTTACTAAAATTGTGTCTTATTAATCATGTTATGTTGTTGTTTTGTTCTCTTTTGTTCTCATCATTCTTTTAACCTTTTGCTTTTCCTTAAAGAAAGTTTCCTGTCACACTGAGCTGCTTTTTTTTTTCTCACCTGGTTGTCTCTTGCATCTGCACAAAGTTGAGCTTCCTCTTGTAGTGCCATATCTTAAAATTTATGTTTGGACAGCCTGTTATTCCCACTCGCTCAGATTATCTCAGCTCCATTGCTGATCTGCTCCTGATCAGACCTAAAAGCCCCACTTCCTCTACCGTCAGGAGCCATGTCGGAGGGGCAGCATGACTTTTGATTTAATGAACGATGATGAGGACGCTCACTTTGTATTTTTTGCTTGAGTGGAAATCTGTTACTTTTGTGTCTTTTTAAGTGATGATCAAGAACTCTAATGTAAAACATGAGACCTGGGTGGTGCTCCCATCACTAGCGTTGCAGCTTTCATACTTGCGGATCATCTTTAACATGCGTAACAATAAGTAGTTTTTCATAAGATGTCGTAGTGGAACACCGGTACCTAACAAAAAACACTGCTTTCCATCTGCAGACAGCAGGAGTCGATAAACCAACAGAGAGAGGACATCGAGAGGCAGAGAAAACTTCTAGCCAAGAGGAAACCTCCATCCTCCAGCAACTCCCAAGCACCAACCACAAACTCTGAGCCAAAGCAACGCAAGACCAAGGCAGTGAATGGAGCAGAAAGTGATCCCTTTCTAAAACCCAGCCTACCTCAGCTGTAAGTTAGAGAGTAGCTAGTTTTCTAGTTTTATTTCATATATTTATCCTCGTGTGTAGTGGGATGTTGTAAAGCAAGTTTAACAGGACTGAATGCGCAGTAGGTGAACAGTGGAATTTAATCTAAGTAAACAAGGTGATGCTGTGGACACGAGCCAATTTTCTCTCTCTCATCCTGGAAAGGCTGACACTAGCAGAGTACCATGAACAGGAAGAGATCTTCAAACTGCGACTTGGACATCTCAAGAAGGTTTGTCTGACGTTGAACCTTTGCAGCAGCAGCAATTTATTAGATAATTGCAGCAGCAATTTATTAGATAATTTTTTCATTTTTCTGGTGGGAAATTGTTTTTCCTGTGAAGTACAGACAGACCTTATGTATTAATACACTTCATAAGTTACTCAATTTATCCAGGATATGTAATCAGGACAAAGAATAATTTTAGACAGTTCTGAAGTTGAAACCTAAATGTGGTTATTGAATGTAGAGAATCTTATATATCTTCTCTATATGAGGATAATTGAACATATTCAGTGTGCTCTTCCTGTTTCCTGAGCTGAACCGCTGTTCCTTTTGTGTGAATCATGCCAAGGATAGAGTGAGCCTGTAGTTTGTCGATGTATTCATTGTTTTGTTTTTTTTCCTGATGAATAAGCATCACAGGCAGCCCCTGACAGACTCTGTACCAAGTCAACCGTTAATATTTAATACAGAACTAGTCAGCTGTGTACGAGTGAGTTTTGATGAGCTCCTCTCCTTGTAGTCAGAGCTCTAAAGTTCCTTGTGTGCATTTGTGTGTTTGTGCGCTTGAATCATTTATAGGAAGAAGCTGAGATCCAGGCGGAGCTGGAGCGTCTGGAGAGAGTGCGCAACCTTCACATTCGGGAGCTGAAGAGAATAAATAATGAAGACAGCTCACAGTGAGTCTGAATCAATTTCTTTGACAGTTACTGCATCAGCATCGGTACATGACATGCACACACAAGGCCAGTATCCTCATCCATACGGGGGATATTAAGTAACTGAGTAACTGAGAGGTAACTGTGATTTTGTGTTTTCCCACATTGGTCATGTGTTTTGCTTGTTTTCTGTGTTTTTCATCCAAAGATTTAAAGATCACCCAACGTTGAATGAACGATATCTGCTCCTACACCTTCTAGGAAGAGGGGGCTTCAGTGAAGTTTACAAGGTACATTAAGTGTTTATATCGTATGTTTCAAAATGAAAAGAACTCTCAGCATGTGTTGCTTTTCAAGTATAAACTGTGCGCGCATGTTGTGCAGGCTTTTGACTTGATTGAGCAACGATACGCTGCTGTGAAAATCCACCAACTTAACAAGAACTGGAGAGAAGAGAAAAAGGAGAACTATCACAAGTATGTTGGCCCTGCAGAATACTATAATCAGTGTTTCAGATGTTGAGACCTACAAGCAGTTCTGATGCACTTTGCACTCAGTGTATTGTTATGCCGGCATGTCAGTGTAGAATACAGCAGCTGCACCTTCATGCTTTGCTTGCTAATAGAGCCATAATTACCTTCCTCTCCACAGGCACGCTTGTCGCGAGTACAGAATACACAAGGAGCTGGACCACCCCCGAATCGTTAAACTTTACGACTACTTCTCACTGGACACAGACACGTGAGTGCACAGGGACACTCTTGTTCAGGCATTTACAGCACTTTTCATTTGGTTTCTTTAAGTTGTAGTAATTCTCTTTTTTCCTGCTCTAATAGGTTTTGCACTGTCATGGAGTACTGCGAAGGCAACGACTTGGATTTCTACTTGAAACAGCATAAGCTAATGTCTGAGAAGGAGGCACGGTCCATAGTCATGCAGATTGTGAACGCACTAAAATACCTGAATGAAATCAAACCCCCCATCATCCATTATGACCTCAAGCCAGGTAAACATGCCCTTAAATTGTGCGTGGCCATTATCTTGTCCAAGTGTTTGTCCAAGTCTCGTGCTGACTTATTTTACTTTGATTTCAAGGCAATATCTTGTTGGTGGACGGCACAGCTTGTGGAGAAATCAAGATCACAGACTTTGGATTGTCCAAAATCATGGATGACGACAACTATGGCGTAGATGGGATGGATCTAACATCACAGGGTGCAGGGACCTATTGGTGAGAAGAAATGTCTCACACATACGTGAATCATCAACAGTAGAAGGAAGAAGAAATATTAAGATAATTTACTTGTTTAAAAGTAGCAATATATCTCACTGTAAAAATTCAGAAGTAGAAGTACGGTCCCTGTCAGTGTTCATCTGTTTCCACTGTATAGTACGGCTCAACTCTACTTAGCTGATTGTCATAGCAACGCAGTGTGTGAAACTGCCGGGGATATCATCTTCAGTGTGACACAAACAGGGGAACAATGGAGGACATCGAAGGGACGGCCGTTTGTCACAGCGAGGAGACAAACTTTGTTTCAGAAAAGGTTGAACGAAGCAAGACAAAAGACCGCTGACAAAACCTTTCAGTTTGTGTTAGGAGAATCGTACGTTAAAGTGATTCTGGCTGCTTTGTGCCGCTCTAGTGACAATCCTCTGGCCAATCAGTCATCTGTATGGTGGATAAAGAGCTTTCACTCCACTTTTTAGTTTTGGCTCAGGTACTGGTTGAATTTCCCTCAGGATCAATAAAGTACCAACCAACCAACCACTTTTGACAAAGGGGAAAAAGTTTCAGTGTAGTACAGGCAGTGGTACAAAATAAGGACAAAGTGTATTTCATTGTGATGTGCTGACAAAAACAAAGATTCAGAACAGTAAATAAACTTACTTACTTCATATTGGGGATTCATGGACGACGGTCGGAGGTTAAACTTAGCTCTAATGTACTCGATTAATGGTTATCAGAGGGGCTATGTTTTGTAAGTCTCAATTTCTCTAGCTAGCATCATTAAATACAAATGCTAAAATAAAAACTCCAGTAAAGGTACTTGTAACTGTGCTTAGTTACTAAAGTACAGACATTAAACATTTTTTTTAATCTTCTGTCCAGGTATTTGCCTCCTGAATGTTTTGTGGTCGGGAAAGAACCTCCAAAGATCTCCAACAAGGTGGACGTGTGGTCTGTGGGCATTATCTTTTTTCAGTGTCTGTATGGAAGGAAGGTAAGGGGGCCAGTACATGTTCTAGCCTTTTGATGTTTCCGTATGTTATTGCATGATGATTTAAGCACTGCTGCTTCTTCTTCTTTTTCAGCCTTTCGGCCACAATCAGTCCCAGCAGGACATCCTGCAGGAGAACACCATATTGAAAGCTACCGATGTTCAGTTCCCTGTCAAGCCTGTTGCCAGTAATGAAGCAAAGGTGGGTGAATTTGAATATGAAAGTAGTTCAAATAAGTTGTGTGTTGTCAAAGATGAACACAACTAACATTTTTGATACTGTTCTTTCCCGCTCCAGGCCTTCATAAGGCGTTGTCTGGCGTACAGGAAGGAGGACCGCATCGACGTTCACCAAATGGGAAGCGACCCTTACCTTCTCCCTCACATGCGGAGGTCAAGCTCCTCTGGAAATCTGCAGATGAATGCCGCTGGCTCAGGACTTGCCTCCTCCAGTATCATCTCATACTGACAGCCTTGTACTGTGACAAAAAAAAAAGGCTAACTGACCAAGTTGCTCCACACTCACAGAGCTTCAGGGCTCGTGGGGAGAAGGAACGGCCAGCAACAGGAGGAGCAGGACACTGGTGGGGAGATCTCACCTGGCCTCCTGACCTGTGCCAGGCTTCTACTTGTTTACCAGGGCTTGATATCAATGGAGGGACATTGAAGAGATGTTTTTAAAAGGATCTTTTGAGGGTCCGACAAAAAGCACTGAAACTGACGACGTACCTTGAAGAAAATGTGACTGGACTGTCTGTTCAGATGTTGCAGATGGATAAAGCCTTAAAGGGCCGAAGGGAGACTTGGCAGCCCGCCGTTTTAATTACATAACATGTTCCTGCCAGGGTGCAAATGATTCAGCTGCTAGACTTTAATTTACTGTGAGGGAGAGGACAGTCATCGTTATATAGAACTACAAAGATTTCACTATTGATTTTGGCTAAGTGTTTTTGTTTTTCACAAATGTTAGGCTTTAATTTCAGTTACTTAGCCATGAGAATGTAATGTGTAGCATACAAGTGGCATCTAGTGACACGTAGGTCGGGGGCAGCGTACTTAACGTTTAATGCACAAAGTAACCAAATGTAGAAAAATGACAGTGTATAAAATCCTATGCAGGAATAATAATTAATAGATAAATTGGAAACTGTATATGCTGTACAGGTGAATTTTCAGATTTTGAACTGCAGCAGTAATGTGTACAAAGTTAAGATTTCCCCATGTAAAACTAGTCTCCTGGAGTGTTTCATTTTGCTGCTTTGTTGCTCTTACTTTTTCAAGGGCTGTATGTTCCATTTCGGGTACAAATTGTACAGTTCTAAGAGTGAATAATAAATGACAGGAAAAAAAAAAAGTTCTCTCTGCTGGTGAATGGTAAAATACATCATCCTGTTCATTCTTAAAGTTAACATTCATCCCAGTGCACTCTTCAAATATTAGACTGCAACCCACCAGCATTTGTCTGAGATCATACTGACACCCTGTGGCTTGGTTTGGTACTGTCTTGTTTCAGGGCATGCTTCAGAGATGAGCATAAAATACAAAGCAGGGAACCCGAGGCTGAGATACTGAAAATACATCAGTTTAATTAAGGTAACAATATGTCACTTTACAAATTATTTATTGTACAAAACCAAAACAGTTTATGTGTAATGACTACTGCACTGCAGAAGGAAAATCCCCAGTAGTTAATAAGTTAATGCCCCATCATCCCCTGTAGACATTCAGTAGTTCAGCCCCTGAATGATCGGTGGGATTTATTTCCTGAAATTCTTTTGCATTACCTCACAATGAGACTTTCAGATCTACTTTAACCTACAGCTCTCTCTGCTGAGCCTGATTGAAACAGACTAGCTGTGATTGTGACAAAAGCCAGACGACAGCTTTGGCTGTGATTGTAGCTACAGCTTTGGCTGATAACAAGGCAGAGACACATTCATTTATAATGGGTGTAACACTAACCACATGGAACAGTGTGTGCAGTGAATTGACATTGCAGTTCTACTGTAACCCTGCACTCCTCCTGTGGTGTGTCGGTAATACGTCTGTCATGTCTGATGGAATCGCCACGAGTTCAAATCCCGTGTGGCTTAACAATGCTTTCTTGGCTAATGTAATAGCAGCATTGTAGTACTCTAAATCTGTCTCTTTAAAGGAGTCATTCCTCACGGTCTCAGACTCAGGACGAGGCTGAAACTGCGGGGATATGACTTAAATTGCCCGTGCATTGTCTAATTTATTTGTTAACTGTCGGGGAGGAGACATCAGCCAAATCTTCTGGAATAAAATGCTTAATGAGGTCGCTCAATGTAGCAACTATGCTTTCACCCGCAGAGTTTTCCTGAATAGTGGCTACCTACGTTAGCTATAATACTGTCTGGTCTTGACCCCTCAAAGTCTTAGCCTTTTCTTGGTCTTGGTTTAGTTTGTCTCGACCACAACACTGGTATATCGGAGTACTACAAAATAGTCACAGTAGTCATATCTATAGCCTTAAAGACTCAACCACAGTGGCAGCCACAGTCTAGCTTCAACCACAGCCAGGCAGAGCAGCTGCACTCAACATGCACTTGGTGATCCACTGTCGAAGCTCATGAGCAATAAATGCATAAATCGTCACATCATCTCACCTTTCTGCAGAAAGTTTACCAACTAGGACTGTTCCTATGGGGTTGGAGGAATGCAAAAGTTCAGTTCAGTTCCCACCATGACCCTTCAAGGGCTCCACAGTAGTTTGACCACTCAAGAAAGAGGCAAAGATACTGACTTGCAAACTTAAAAGTAACCTGTTTCCCTCTTATTTAACACTTCAAGTTCATAAAGCATAGTTTGTGTTAATACACCTATTACTATAATTGTTGTGAACTATTTTAAAATGTTCTTCTGCTACAGAGTGTCTTTTTGAACTCTGTGCAGGAGTTGGATGATTTTTGTAACTTTTCCTGCCATCGACAAACTGCTCTTAAGATGCAGGACTGCTGCAGTTGGACACATTCACAGGAAAAAAATCTGCTGCGCATGAGAAGAACAGCAATGAAGTTCCAGTATCCTTGAGAAGCGTACAGCAATCCTAACAGTGTGTGGGAGCAGTTTGTCAACAGACAGGCTATGAATACTGACCTGAAATGGTGCTCTCTGCTAAGACGAGTCTGCAGTCATTGTGATATTTATTGATTCACAGGTGGTCACTGGTGTTGGGCTTTTAGTCAGTGTACTGTTCATTTGGATGGTGGAGTAGGGAAATGTGGTGTCCTGTCTAACAGCAACAGGACCTGCGTTAGCAGCGACTGGGGGAAGGACACAGTCCGATGGTGGCAGAGTTGCACCAGGTACCACACCTGGCAGGCTGAGAGGTGGAAGACCTGCGGAGCGGAAACAGAAAGTGTTACCTACTACTGCACACACGTCGCAGGTTTTTACCTGTATTAAAGAAGCCGATTTGATTTCTCACTGACGGTTCTTTTTTCAAACTGAATTCATGTCTGTATGTTGAGTCACATCTGAGAATGCAGTCCCTCATGTTGAAAACATTATTTTTACACACAAGGTTAGAGCTGGAGATAATCTATATTTCTATGATTGTTATTTTAAATCTCACCAGAAGATCAAAACCAACAACAGCAGTAAATAAACTGCAGATGTTATATTTCTGAGTATTTACAACAGCAGGCTGGTGTATGTGGGATTAAATTAAAATAATCTACAGCGCCTGTGTACTTCTATATTGGGAAAATGTTGCTCAGTGCAACCACGTGACATCCATTTTTCTGTGAAGTCACAAGTTCATCACAGGATACATTGAAACAACCATTCATACTCACAGGCAATTTAGAGTCATCAATTAACCTATTAGGAGTGTAGGAGTGTGTAAAAATGAGTGGCATCTTGTGGTGAAGTTGCAGAATGCAACCGGCTAAATACCCCTCACCTCACCCTCTCATTTCAAGCATGAAGGAAACTGGCGGAGGAAACTACATTACACTGGACCTTTAAGTTTAGTTAGCCGAGTTTCGAATCAGGGACCTTCTTCAGTGCCGACAGTGCTAACCACTGTGCCGCCCACAATGACTATGATGTGAAATTATATCATGCTGACATGCACATAAAATGCTCGTTAGTACAATCAATTCATCCTTGATTCCTTGCTTTTCATGACATTTGTGGACAATAACAAAAATATATAACAACACCTATTCTTTAAGATTCTTTACAGCAAACCCAGGTACAGGCCAGACAACAAAACAATACCTGCATGATGGAATCCACCAACTCCAGGTGGCAATACTTGGCCCACGTCTGGCATGCTGATATTTAGATTTGGTAAATTAGGAAAGGGTGGAAGACCTCCAGGTAAGGGCATCAAACCTGTGCAAGAAATATACACATTAGTCAATGCTTGCTTAGCAGACTAGTGTCGTGCAAGTCTGGCTGTCGCACCACACCAGAAGAGCTACAACCTCCCAAAATAATGTCTACTAACCTGGTAGAGTGACAGCAGGATTGACAGACAGGGGAACACTTTGTGGAGAGGGGACTTGGTTGGTCAGCGGGACAGTAGGAACTCCTGAAACAACAGAACAAGAACGAACAGATTCATTTACTGGACTTCAGACATCTTGATAAAATGGAAATCTTTCTACATCTGAGGATAACCTCACATCGATTCAAACAGAGGTGATAATGTACCTGTGTGCAAATCGCTAATGACAGTGGTCGGGTTAGAGCTGACTGACAAGCTGGAAAGAGACTGCTCTAATCCAGTTGATGCAGAAGAAGACACGGCAACTGGAACGGTTGGAACGACAGCAGAGAGGTGGACCTGGTAACCAAGATCACATCGTTTTAATAAATGTTCACAAGATCTGAAACCCAGGAACATCAGAATAATGTTTTTTATGTTTAACATACTGAATTACCTCTGTGAAGCCATCTTTAGGTGGAGGAGCTGATTCACTGGGAGTCTCTGCTTGGAAACTGATCTTCTTGCCCTCTAGAAACGGCAGTGTGGGTATCCTGTGCAGGTAGCCATAGCCAATCCCACATCCTAGACTGAAGAGACACAAATACAAGCATGACACACCGCTGCACACTGCTGGAGTACTGAAATACTGAAACAAGAAATGAAAGATTAATACCACTGACAATTTTATTAGATACTGTAAGTTTCCTAGATTTTTCCAAAATTCAACTGGCAACAGAGGTCAAATTCAGGTAGATGATTTCCCTGAAGAGTCATACCTGCCCTCTCCACCCCAGTCACAGTTTGGAGTAATGACCAACTCGCGACAGTTGTCTGTATCCGTGTTGTAGACGTACAGCTTCAGCTCCTTCCCTTCAAACGTTTCAATGACGGAGAACAGATCTTCACTCTGTCGACAGAGCAGAGAGACACACACCAGGTCAACCTGCTGCCAAATTTAAGTCAGTGCTACAACTAATCTGCAAAGCAAGTACCTCGTTCATGACGGTGTCGGCTCCTATGATGTAGTCACTGTGGGGCTTCAAACCAGCCACGGCTGCAGGAGAGTTTTGCTCCACTTCCTGGAATCAAACAACATGTCAGGTTATTCGTGTTATTTACAGTTCTTTACACAGCCTTCATCAACCCAGTTACAACATAACTCCAGGCTTATGATTAAACATTCACAAATCATATATCAAACGGCACACTCACCAAAACATGCCAAACATTTTCATTGACTCCCTCAAAGCTGCAGAAGCGAATGCTGACCCCGAGCAGCCCCTGGCCGCCCCACATGTTGCTGGGTATGACGGTGGTCTCCCTCACTGCCAGCGTCTTGCTGCTGTATAACAGCATCTTGACGGGCCGCTCCACGTTCATCCTCAGCATCTCCTTCAGGGTGTCATTGTCCTTGTTCTAGCATCAAAATCAACAGTCATTACACTCGTGAGACTATATGAGACTTACTGAAGACACAGCTTTAGTTTTTTTTTTATTGTTATTAAAGTAAACTTACCAGTCTAGTGTCAGAAATGGAAATGATGAAATCAAAGAAGGGCTCCAGTCCTGCACGGTGACCGGGGGAATTCTCTTGTACCTGTAAAAAAAAAAAAAAAAAAATCATGAAGGTAAGACGACAGAAGACTGGAAAACATTACTGGAAAAGTGGAACTCCTGATCTGCAATTTTCTTCCTAATATTTCCTGTTTGAAGCCTCATTTAAACAGTTTTTGAACAGTTAATTTTACCTCTGATTATTAGATATAGATATATGCACACACACTACGTGATGTATATCAAGCTGATGCTGAAACAAGATATTTCAAGAAAATTTCAAGAAAAACTTTTTTTTAAATAACATTTCAGCGATATCTTATGACAGATATATATTCACTGTCAAACCGTTGTAGATGCTTTTATTAATATCATATATATTATTATTTAATTTAAAGCACAGTTTGAGAACCAGAGGTGTAAGCAATGTGACTACAGAGCGGGCATACACGGCTAGACGACTTTACTAGAGAGAGCTGTGAATGTCATGCTAAAGAGGATATTAAATATAAACTGAGACCTAGCCTGATAGTATAACACTGTTTAGTTGGTTGTTTATTGTTTTGGGTTTTTTTGCAGTCACACAGCATTCTGTAAAATGTCAATCAAAGGCACGTTTATTAACTTTAAACATATTTTAAATAATTATATTTTTCTTTATTTGAGCCATCAGTTCCTGGAGCACTTTAAGTCTGTTAGAATATGAGCTCTATAAATTAATTATTGATCATCCTTCTGATGTTTAATGATGACTGAGTTGTTCAGTTGAGAGTATGCATCTGGCCCAAGATCTCAGTCCAACAGAGCACCTCAGGCATTAAAAGGGAACGAGAGAGTCGCAAGAATCTGCAGCAACTGTGTGATGTATGGTATGTGGTATGTCAGCATGAACCTGAATCTCTAGGGAATGATTCCAGCTCCTTGTTGAGTCTCCGTAACGAAGAACTGTGGCTGTTCTCGGAACAAAGTAGGTCCTACACAATATTAGAAAGGTGTATTATCCTAGGTGACACATTTCAAATGGCAGGATTAATATATATATATATATATATATATATATATATATATATATATAAATCAATATTCAGTTTAGATAAAAATGAAGATATTGTCTGATCTATTAGTCTATGATGCCTCACAAATGTGTGACATCTGACATCTTAAAATAGACAAAACACTAGAGAATGACTAGAAGAACAGTGACTGGTGAGATGTGCTCCATTTAGACTGATATACATCTCCATCCATCTTCCATAACTGCTTATCCTTATCAGGGTGGTGAGTGGCTGGAGTCGTTGCCAGCTGGCATTGGGCGAGAAAAGCAAGAATCTACAAAGTAACCTGAATCCAGTTTCAAGTGTCAGACTTAACCGGTTATTTTGCTTCTTGCAGCAGCCCTTCAGTATGCTGCTTGACTGTGTTTGTCCTTCCTGGAGTCAATGAGCCACACAGGATCCATATGTTGACACACAGATGTTTTTATTCAGCCCTATGATATGTGCAACAGTGGATTAAGAGAACTTCCTTCCAGCTCTTACAGAGCTTAGAGTGCTGATGCCACAAACCTAATTAAAAAAAATACATAAAATAAACAGCACCACTTTTAGTAGAGATGCACTAAAAGATTTTTACCCTCCATTTAAAATCTGTACACCTAACATGAGGCTGGAGAGTGAATACAACTAAGAATGGGTAACGCCTGATCATCAGTACACCCTTAATAAAGTCAGTACTGGTGTCGATAACAAGCTTGATATTCCGTGTTACATTTTTATCATATAAATAATGACACCATGACTTTTTACTATATATTTTGTAACTCTATTCCTAGTTTTATTTCTTATTTCTACAATACAGCATATATTTTCTTTCTTTTACCTTAAATACTGTAAAAAATGTGATCGTTATAACCAATCTCGGACTCTTGGTGGTCCATTTTTTGCTCCTCCTTTTCTTTCACGAATCATCTGTTCTGTCTTCACACAAAAACTAATAATAATAATAAATTAATATTATTTTCATTCATTTTCTACAGTCGAATTTAATTGTAGTACAGTAGTATAGTATTAATTTCTATTTCTAGCTCTTATTTCTATAAATATTTCTATATTTTTATTTCTGTTTTTTACTTTTTATATAGATTTCGATTAGTATCTTCACACAGATTCAATTTGGATTCAAATTTATCTTTAATGTATGTTTACTGTGTCTCATCTCATCTTATCTTAAATACTGGGGGAAATGAGATTGTTATAACCATGCTGCATACTTTTAATATTTTATTCTCTCTATCTGGACCTCTCGGTACACCTGTCCTGTACCTGTGCCTCATTTTTCAGCTCACTAATTGTAATACAGGTCACAATTGTGTCATTCATCAGAGTTGGTCACAATAAAGTTGTTCTCTTTAGTAGCAGTCTGTCTTGTCATTCTTGTGTTATTAAAACGTGTATTTAAGTAATCTAAGTACACACCCCACCACACACACACACACACACACACTGTGTGTAACGTTAGTTACCACACCGGTTATTCTGGCACCAACAACTGTTTGCTTTAATGTGAATGAAAGCTGGTTTAAAAAAGGCGTTTGTAACGACGAAGACGTGCTTTAATACTAACGAACCTTTTATTAATAAAGCTTAAAAACACCTGACGTATTAACTGCGGTGTAAAATGACAGATGAAGACAGTTTTTTTTTAACGAGTGTGGGACGTTAACGCCAAACCAGCAGCTAGCTGCGGCGGTTGGCGGTTAGCCGGCAGGTAGACGGGCAGAGGCGATGCTAATGAGGGCGGCTTATCAAATAACGTGTGCTCTATCAAATAACTGACGTTTAATTAATATTTAAATGTGAATTATTATCTGTTTGATAACAGCTAGCCCCTCCTCTGCCTCTGCAGCAGCTAGCAGACTGGCTCCACAGTCGCTATGCAGACGTATATATTCATGTAAAGCTGGGCTTACTCTGAGGACGTGGTAGCCTTCCGTCCCTCCGCCGGGTATCTCGACGCTCTGAGACCCTCCCATGTCCCCCCCTGAACGGCGTCTCTGTCGGGGTTTGGCCGGCTGTGTGTTCAGTAAGCAGGCGGCTCTCTCCGGCAGCAGATCATCTCCGCAGCCGGGCTGTGGTTCCTGGTTCCCTGCACTTCCGCTGTGCCGCAGTTAACTCTCTGTGGTAGCTCACTGTGTGCACTGCAAAGACCCCCCTCTCCTCTGTTTGATATCAGTTTAATTAATTAATTAATCAGAGTAGGGGTGAAAGGCTGGCTCATGGATCATACCACATGGTCACTGCATACTGTAGATAGATAGATAGATAGATAGATAGATAGATAGATAGATAGATAGATAGATAGATAGATAGATAGATGCATTATTATATTACCTTATGAGCCAGGTGTGTGTGTGTGTGTGTGTCTGCTGGTGAGAGAGGCAGACGGGTGGAGCTTCTTGGGAAAGTACCAGGTAAGATGTCAGAGCTTGCCCATCATATTGGGAATGTCTTACAGAAAGTTATAAAACTACATGATCTGATTTCTTCGACTGCTTTTAAATTCACTTTGAAAGACCTGGAGACAGAAACACAGAGCTGTTGTTGCTCAAACAGATATTGTTTGATTCACGGCTTGTGTTGCATCTTTATTTTTTGGGATATTACATGTAGTGATGCTGTCTGTTTTGTAATACTGTTTTGTTTTAAAAATAAATAATAAAAAAAATAATAATAAAAGATCTTGATTGGTTTGTTGAAACTTGATCAAGGAGAAAGAAGGATTCACCAATACACTTGTCATGACATGATGTTGCCTTATTTATGAAGCGGCTGTGATCTCTGGCTTGTCTATATGCCCTCAGGACAGTGCCACACCTACTCAACGCTCCTAATTGGTCATAAGTCTACAAACGAGGGAATATGTTTACCCTTTAGTGATCCAACATTGTTTATCTGATACAGGCTTCTACATTATGTACCTATCTTTTGTGTCTAGGGAAGAGACAGTCCTATCCTGACTTATCATAGTAATGATCAGAATGGCACCCGCTTTCCTTTAAATAAGCATACAACTGTTCTGTATCACATGGAGAGTCAGTGTCTCTGTAACAACCCATACAGTGACCTAAAGACAGATGCTTGACCCTGTGTAATCTCCAAATGTGGCATGTTAGAATAGAAAATTCCCTCACATCAGGTAATTCAGCTTATGAGTACTTGTTGTTGGTCTGTGGATGTGCAGTTCAATAAAAAAGCTGCAAACTGTAATATGCTATGTCAGCTTGGAGGTGACATACAGTGCACAGAGCACACATTTCACGAGGTCAGAAGACGAGATCTGAATGTTTTTGCTTAATCAAGTCAAACCGAGTCTTTAGGGAGTCTTTTTGTGCAGCAAGTCTGACTCAAGGTCTCAGGTCCAAAGCTGAAGTGCATTTATTATCTCCATAACACTTACTCCACGGCATTTCAGCAGAAATTATTGTTCTTTTTGCTCCTATCTGATTGTGTTTCTAGGTAACATTTCATTCAGAACATGATAATCCCATAAAGTACATCAATAAAACAGCTTGAGTTAGCAGCAGCTGAAACATTAAACTGCTGCATCAATAGTTTGACATTTTATGTTTTACGTTTCATTTTATTTTATATTTTTTTATTTAAAAATCTGCGTGAGTGTTTATTAGAGATGTATAGAATAAAGATTTTCTGGAAGATGAGTGATGAGCCTCCTTGCCAGTACCTTCCTGTCACCATTTATAACCATTAACACAGTTGAGCAACATCAGTGATAACCTCAGCTTTATTTTAAAAGTTGCTTTTTAATTCAGCTGCTTTTGATTTGATCGTATAATCACGTCAGAGCAGAAACAAGAGCCAGGGAAGATGTGACTGAACAAAACTGTCGTGTGCGATCAAACAGTGATAATAAGAGACATTATCAATGCTATAAAGAACATGGGCTCAAGGAGTAGATTAATGTATACGTAGCTGAATATCTCTGTAGTGCAGCGTCTCTTATCAAATAATTTGAAATAAACTTGCTCAGCATTGTGATTCTCCTCATCAATCATCAGTTATCCTGTCAGTCTACGTGTCCACTGAAGCTCACCTTGATTTCATCTCTCTGCAAGCTGTGCTGGATGGTGCTTTAAATGCATATTTCAAGAGAGGAGACCAGAGAGGAGAATTGGTGTGATTTATTCTGACGAGAAGATTTTATTCTTGACATTGTGGTCTGAATCATCAGCGCTGTGATTCATATAATCACTTTAGAGTAAGGTTTATTATAATTTCACCCCTTGTCTCCTGTTTAAAATGTGAAGACACTGACAGGGATAGACTGTTAATTAGAAAAATATCATCTTAAAAAGTCAGAAAATCATCTAATTGATGTGACATTGATGTGAAAAAAGTCAGTATTTTAACTGCAAGACTGTCTGATACAGCAAAGGGATCCGTCCAAACACAAGACATACACAGAACATGAATAATGTGTCAGTTAACAGTGTGGTTGCATCCACATTACAACCTCAATAATTCACCGCAAATTACACCAACACACGTCTGCATAACCTCCTGTGAGGAACGCAGTGCCGGGGATGTTGTTTGATGAGAATATTTCATCATATTTAGGCGGGTTTGAAGAAAACCAAAATATTGTTCTCAATGAGCAATTTAAAGTGTGACTCCTTCAGAATCAGCAACAGACTGACACTCCCACCATGAAAGAAGGAGCTCTACCACAGGTCAGACTTGTTAACACCAGCATGGCTTCATGACTTTCTTCTATATATTTCTTGTTTGAGTAATTTCTTATCTTCTCTTATGAGCAATCAGAAGATGTTAAAGGCTTGTGATATTAAGATCTTAAAATGCTGTATAAATAAAGGTTTTTCCATGAAATATAACTATATTTCATTGGGTGTTGGACTGTTGCTTAAGAAAAAAAAATCACTCTTGGGTTTTGGGAAATTAATAATATCATTATTTTCTATTAATAATAAACCAAACAAGTCAACAAACAATCAGCAGGTTAATTGGTCATTAGTTACAGCCCTAATATCAAAACGATCCAGTAAGTTCCTCACTATAACAGATCTATTATTTACTACCAGTGAGAAATACACTTTATATGGTGACACTTGCGCTTTCAAGAAGCAAATAAATAAACTCTGTATTTCAGCAGAAGCTTGCTGACGCCTTAAAACTCTGCGATCACTGTTCTGGATAGCTCTCTCAGATTTATACTTCTTCAGTCCTCCAAGGAATTTACAACTAAAGCTGCAAAGACTTTTGTTCAGGCGTTTTTCCAGCACAGATACAAAGTGTGAGGAGGCGAGGAAGACATTAACAAAGAAGAGGCCAGAAATTAAAATGTCCATAATTTGATAAATATCTATCTGCTGCTTCACACGCCGCATTTCTCCACAGTAAGCAAAGTCACAGCTACCGGCAACATAAGCTGTTACTGTCAGGATTAGTTGCTTAATGTCTGTGAGAGGTCATTTCTCGCAGGATGAAGGGGTTGCCTGATAAATACATGTTTCGTGCTGACATAATGTACTCTGTTGTGCTGGGACGTGGAGATAAAATGCAATTAAATGACAGAGCAGCAGAGCCAAACGCCGGCTAGAATAGTTATCACGTCATTATTGTTGTTGTTTATCATTTTAATTCCAGCAGCATCAGACACATGTTTCCTGTCCTGTCTCGCTCCATAGTTTCAATTCAGGGAAGAAAAGAATGTCTCACTGTTAGTCATCCACAGAGACCGTACGTGAAAGTCTAAAGAGCACCAGATTACCATCGTGTGCTTGAGGTTGGTTTGTTCATTTAGCACGCATGATAGCAATCACCACACAGAGACTTGGTTAGCTGTGTTGTGTAATTGCTCCTGGGGCTCATGTTTGTTCCTTTAGAAAGACATTTACTAGCAGCCTTTCAACTTTAACAAATGCCACATTAGGTTTACACTCCCCAGCTATTGAGACAGGCAAGTTACAGTCTCAGTACTATTAATCTCCTGTTAAAGATTTACTTTCTGCCAAGATTAATCAAGCCGAAGACAAGCAGTCAATAAGAGGAGGCTATTTAGATAAGTGTAACCCATTATAATTACTTTAGGTAAGCAAAGTCAGGGGGCTTTAAGGTGTTGTAATTGATTCTGTTATCATTGTTTTTTAATGTCAAGCACGCTCGCTATTTAGCTTGAATTCAAGAACATAGTGGACAGATTGTGGAGGGACATAAACATCTTTTACAGCACAAGAACACATACTGACCTTTAATAAAAAAAAAGCAAAAATATTGCCCATGCTGGTAAAAATTAAGGTTAGAAAACCTGTGAGCAAAGCTGCATGTGTGAAGAAGAGAGAGTGAGAAGGGGGAGGATAGCGCTGGCAAGCAGCCCGCAGTCAATATCATCATCATCATCATCATCATTTCATTAGACTTGCTTTACACAATGGGAACGTCAGTTTATATCAGGAAGCTAATGTGGCAGTGATTCCCAGGGGCGGGGGATATATTTGGCACATCAGGAAACCACTGACAAGATTCATGGATATATAAGAGAGAGGAGTAACACAGCTGAGAAGGGATGGTCGGGTGAGCGACCTATTGTGTGTGTGTGTGTGTGTGTGTGAGAGAGAGAGAGAGAGAGAGAGAGAGAGAGAGAGAGAGAGAGAGAGAGAGAGAGGGGAAACTTTTCTGTGTCTGTGATACAAATACAATTAACACACAAGAAAAGTGCAATCCAATGAGCCCAATACGTTTCATAGCCTTTGTTTCAGTATTCTAATGTGAGTGTGTGTGTGTGTGTGTGTGTGTGTGTGTGTGTGAAAGGTGTGAAATGGAGGGTGAACAGACTAGTGCAGAGACAGACATTAAGTGTTTCACAGTCTGGTGTTCAGAGACAGCCCACCCACCCTCCAGAGACAGAGGCTACCGCAAAAACAGAGCTGCTCCGGCACCTTATTATTCCACTGGCCCGATCGCCTCTTGATCAAAGTTTAATTATGCTTGTAATTAGAATTGATGGACATAATGATGGTGGATTAAAGTGATGAACCTCTCCAGATACTATTAAATATTAATTTTATAAACTAAATCAGCTACAAACGTGTTCCTTTCATGCTTTATTTACCAGCATATACCAAATATAAATAAGATTATGCATGTGTATTTGTATTAGCTGACTGATTCAGTGTGTTACTCTGGGTGTGTTGCGAGTTACTAAACTGTGACGGAGGAGCTGGAGGCCTGGTTATCATTATGAGGCTCTCCAACACCTGCTTTCAAATTAGCCATGTCATTACGCTTGGCACGTTTAACCCTCCATAATACCGCCGTCCTCAGAGCAGCAAACAACAAAAAAAAATCCTTCTCCCTTTAGATGTGGCAAGAAGTCAAGGGTTATTATTTCTATTATCTCTGTATATGAGTGGTTATTCCTTTAATCCTCTGTTCCCTGTAACTTTACAAAGCAGCCAGTGACACCGGGCCTGTAATGATCGCTGCACTGAAGCATGAAACAAAGAAGCAGCGTCTGCTTTGGTGGAGGATGGAGGATGGGGAGGAGAGCCACTAAGACAGCCCGGTCCCTGTATGGCTGTGTCGAAATAAAACGCAGCCAGGCAGAGCCTTGAAATAAGGCGGCTCAGGAAAAAAAATGTTAAGAGAGCACAGTCTAATGCGTTTTATGATAAATATCTTAAAAGTGTGAGTAATGAGGGGAGTGAAGGAATTGGCAGGGGGTGCTCGTGAAATCTCAGCTGTGAGATGATCAGCCAATAAAAAAAGCTCCTCCAGGGTGATTAATTTGGTGACAGCCAGGTGGATTGAAAAGATGGACGAGAAAAAAGGAGAATATAACATGCACATTTAACCAAACCTGTCTGTTCTTCTACAGCGTACCACATTGTAATTCCTCTCCACATATTGTCCTTACTGCATATATATTGTCTAATGGATGTACACCGGTGCAGAGACAGTTTTCTCATTTGTTAACTGTCGACTCCTCAACACCTTGATGCACTGTCTTTGACACTGACTGATGAACTGTCAGTCTTTTAAGTGTCTGTTTGGTGTCTTGGAGACATACGTATAAATAATAAAATATAAAATATAAATAACAGCTCAAAAAATCTAAATAAAGGAGCAGTGTGTATAAAAAGTAGTAATAAAGGAGGATTTAGTGGAATCTGGTGTTGTAGTTGCAGATTTCCACCCCCTCCACTTGCCCTCCTGTTCTGTGTATAAGAGAAAGGCAGAAAAACTTGAAAACTATCTAGAGCCAGCGTTTGGTTTGTCCATTGTGGGCTACTGTAGAAACACGGCGGAGTCTGTGAAAGAGGGCCGGAAGCATCTGCAAATATGAAAGTCTTATTCTAATGGAACAAAAAGAAAATGATTCTTATTTTCAGGTGATTTTACGCTAATAAAAACATAATTTTGAACATTTACATTCAATTTTTGCCATACTCTATGAATAGATAGTACTCCGAGTCTTACACACCGGACCTTTAACATTATTTTATTTTGGGTTAACCAGAGAGTGTGAGAGAGGTAAATGAAACGCCAAAAGACATCCATTATTTCATTGGACCAGTGTAGTTACAGTAATGTTTTCGGCATTTTGTCGGCTTCATCAAACATGTAAGCCCAGTTTGTAGCAAAGACTACTGTCACTAATTTATTAGTTTTCTATCTTTGCGGTTTTAATAAGAAAAAAATATCTGAATGACTAAACTCGGCTGAACACATCAGTTGTCCTCTCCAGTGTTGTTTGCCATTCATATTTATTTGTAATGTTCAAATGTCCTTTTACAAACTGCAAAAAAGTTGCCCACAGATGTTCTACAGCTCAAGTCTTTATTAGTGCTGTGGATACAACAGTAATACTCAAACGATGGCATGAAGTTAAAGTGCCTACATTGAATTTAACAAGGGATATTTCACCCCACTAATTCAGGAATGTACATTTGTTCAATAAACCTTATTACAGTAGCAAACACTGTGCATTTCATTGTTCAAGCAAAAGTCTAAATGATAAATAATCCTATTTTCTCACGTCGTTTTTCTCAACATAAACATGTGCCTATACTGAGCATGTTAAGACAAACAAAACTTTGCATATTATAGTTTTACTCCACTTAACACGGTTATAATACAGACAATCATATGTCCATAGAATAAAAGCTGCCCCATGATCATGGTTTAGCATTGTGCTTTTTATCATTAACAAAGCACCGGCAGTAGCAGCCGCACTGCCGGTCATGCCTCCCACATATAGCCACGTGTCTCGAAAACATTCAGTCAGTGAATCACAATGACATTGCACAGTTACACAACATAGATTGCACGAAAGTTAAGGGCGGTAAGATAAGTATTTCTTATATAAACATCTGAATCCATCCATAAGGGAGAATAAGGGCCGCGTACACGTTACACATAAATGTAACTCAACCCTTCTTTGGTTCACAGATACACTAAAAGACTTCAATGTTATTCAAAACATTGTGATATTATACAGCAGAGTTTCCAAATAGGAAGGAGGATACATTACAAATGGAACAGAACAGCAGGTAACCTATTCACAATTATAATCTCTGGATATAAATAAAGTGATTCATCTATTACATACTATACCGTATGGTCGATTTACATATAGGATTTTCTCACTGTAAAACTAGGACACATTTGGCACAAAGGCAATGTAACAATACTATACACAATCTACACAAAAATCTCTAAAAACACAGCAACCAAGTACGGTACTTGTTACAATGACTGTGTTATATATATATATTTCCACCTATGTAATATCAAAGGGAAGTAACAGCTGGGGTATGATGTGGCGGTGCATCTGGCTTGATAATTACATAGACGACATGGAGCACCAACAGTCAGTACATCATATATATATACTATATATATATATTTTACATTAATACTGTTTCAGTCACTGCAGTAAGGTTCCCTATATTGTGCTCTGTTACTTGTGAAAAAATATTTTGATCTGATTCAGTACAACAGTGAAATGACATTCTTTATAGCTGCTATAGGAAGAATCATTCAAGTGCTCGGGTATTCTTACACCTTCATATTTACATGGAAGTCTTAGTCTTTCCACTTAACATGCGCTTTAGCAAGAATACCAGTGTGCTTTTGTGATTCTCTCAAGTTTTGACTCCTTTTTTTAACCTTTGTGTGCAAATGTTTTGAATATATGTCATCGCTGCTAAAGACAGAAGAGACAGAGAAGAGACACACATGGCATATTATTTGTTGTGCATTGCCAAAAACCTGTAAGCAAAAAAATGTCTTCATGAGACAAAAGGGACGTGAAGCCAAGCTCAAGGCTCTCCAGAGTCGGAAAAGACCGATGTTTTAGGGAGGGAAAAGGGGGTTTAGGTGGGGCTCTTACAAGTCGTTCCCCAGTCGCTCGATCTCCTCGATCAGGAAGTCGATGTCTGACCTGGTAGCAGCGGGGTTGGAGATGACCATGCGGAAGAAGTTGACCTTGTCTCCTTGTGGCTGGTAGCCCACCATCGTAGTCCCGGACTCCATCATCAGCGCCTTGATCTTTGGGGCCACCTGTTGTGAAAAAACAAACAAATAAGCAATGAAGATATGCACGCACGGTTGTCCCTGAATTTCTAAATCCAAGCAGACACCACATGAATCAATCTGAGAGAGGAGGGGAACTCGAAAAGGTAGCTTTAAAAAGCAGACTGATGAGTCGTTACCTTGTGCAACCTCTCCCGCCTCTCTTCGCCATCAGGCAAGCCGCGCAGGCTCGGTGGAAAGTACCAGAAACACACATTAGTGTGCTGCGGCTGATAAGAGAAAATGGGAACAACATTCGTAATGAGCGCTGATAAAAAACCTTCTGTAATTTCAGCTTTTCGTGTCAACTTGTCAGCAGTGCAAAATGAGCCAATCAATACTAAAACCGAATTAAGATATTAAATATATCACTGTGGTCATTTATCACAGAAAAGACAAAAAGGCGTTCTGTAAAGCAGAAAAGCCCAGATAAGAATAATATAGACAGTCTGCTGCTGCGGCTGCTAGTTTATATTCATCTGATAGCTCAGTACAGTGAATGTTTGGGTGTTCATTTTGAAAAATTGTTGCCGTGTGTGTGAAATAATGATCTCACCTCTCCGTTAAACACCATCTCGTAGCCCTCTCTGTTCTTTATTTTATTGTAGAGGTACGCTGACAGATCCAGGCACTTGTCGATATGCTGTTCAAACCCTATTGTTCCCTTTTAGGCAGATTCAAAAAAGAAAAAAAAAAACTATTAGCCATGGCAGCACAGCTGATAGAGAAGAAAGAAAACAACAGATAAAATGCACACCTTCGCCTTCCACATAAGCCAGAACTTGAAGATATCGACATGGCGTCCACACTGAATGGCCTTGTCACCGGTGTCGTATGTAACGTCGTACTGTTTATCTGGCTGGAAGAGGTAGCCAGCACACATGGAGTTGCAGCCTTGTAATAATCCCTGCGATGGAAAGAAAGAAAACAGTGATGTTAGCAAAGAGCGGCAGAAAACAGTCGTCTGCGTCGACGTTTGTGTGTAAAAACACAGTCTCACCCTCTCTCTGACCAGAATGGCAGAGCACTGCAGCGGCACTCCCATCATTTTATGAGGGTTCCAGGTGACTGAGTTGGCCCTGCACAGATATTGAAACAGTAAACACGAGTCTGTGTGTGTGTGTGTGTGTGTGTGTGTGTGTGTATCAAGTCTAGAAACAGAGGAGGTAATCTAAGAAGACATTGATCCTTTCAGTTTTATTGAAATAATGGTAAATGGACTGTACTGACATAGCGCCTTTCTAGTTTTCCAACCTCTCAAAGCACTTTTTACACGACATATCTCATTCAACTATTCACACACATTCATACACTGATGGCTGCATTGCAAGGTGGCATCATTTTTGGGAGCTAACCAGTCATACGCATTGACACACTGAGTTCAGTATCTTGCCACACATTGATCATCCGATTGGTGGACGACCTGCTCTACCTCCCGAGCCCCAGATACAGCCAAAGCCCCCCAAGATAACCCGTGCATATCTTTTGATAGATATAGTTTGAAACATCTGTGATCTGCACTGATGTTAAAGGGGCTCTGCAGCAGTCTGGGTGCTCTTGTGTTAAGATGATCCACCCTGGTTCCAGCCCAGGAGAACTTTGTTGTACGTCATTCTCCATCTGTCTCTCGCCTCTCATTTCTTCTCAACTATCCGCTGTCTGCTGGCTAATAAGTGGATAAAATGTATATTTAAAATGAGGAAAAAGGACAGCTAGATTTTAAAAAATGAAGTAGCAAATATTATCCTCAAGTATGGGTCAAACCCCCAAAACACTGGATCCTACATTTCCCATAACAACTTGCATCTCCTGTATGTAAATGCCCATGTTGTTAAGCTCAACACCCCTGGTTTAACACAGGTTTATCTTATTTAAGAAAATGTTATGTCAGCTGCAGGCTCATGCCAAAAATAACCCTGATATCACCTGCCTCTCTAGCACACTCATTTTGGCGAAGTCCTAAACTCTTCACTTACTGGAGCTCAATTTTTGGAACGCTGTCGGATCTTTTCAAAGTGGCGATTGAGCCAGATCGTATGATGGCCTTTTTTGGTATAGCAGGAGAGAACAACAATAATCTCACTGGAGTTAAACTCATGGAGACAAAATGTGTCACTTTGCTAGCACGCAGACTGAAACATCGAACAACATCGAATTTGGAAACAATTTATCGAGTACATTAGAGCTAAGCTTTAACCTTTCACCCTCAATATGAAGTAAGTCAGGTTTATTTATTATCTTGAATCCATCTTTGTTTTTTCTTTGTGTATTGTGTGTTTAACGTATTCATTTGTTTTTGTTTTTTTTACCTCTCGACTCCGCTCAGCTTGTGCCTGTGTTTCCTGGACATTAGCAGACCTCCTCCCCATGCACCCTGCGCAGGACACAACACATTAATAACAGTAAGGATGCTAATGTCTATCACAGTGGCTTAATAGATGTTTCTTTTGTACTGTCGACTCTTACATCCACATGAAGCCACATGTTGTACTTTTCACAGATGTCTGCAATTTCGTTGATGGGATCAAAGGCTCCGTAGACGGTGGTACCAGCAGTGGCATTCACAAACATCGGAACATACCCCTGCAAATGGAAAAACAAGACATTTTCTACAGTTCTGGGCTGAATTTAAGTTGTTGTGTTCATTCTCCCTCTGTGATTGTTGACAACAAAGAGATGGACTGAAACACATTTCTCAAATAATGCACTCTTCCCCCCTTCTGCACCTTCTGCTCTCCCATTTCTTCTCGTCTGTACATCACTGTGCCGGATTACTTCCAGGAGAGGTACTTTAGGCTGGAGCAGCCTCATATGTGAGCAGACAGAAGCATTAACCTTACTGAAATAACCTTTCCTTCGCTACAGATAAAACTCCACATCTCAGAGAAGTGTTTCTCTTTGTGTGGAGTCACTAATAGAAGCAAATAAATAAGTTTGAGCCGTCTGAGTCTTTGTTGCTGACATTTACCTTTTTCTTGGCCTCTATTACTTTGGCTTCCAAATCAGCAGGGATGACTCTTCCTCTGGAAAAGAAGAAGACAGTATTAAGTTATCCGAATATTTGATCTGCTACCAGACTGTCTGAAAGTGGGTCAAGTACAAAGCAAACCTCTCATCTGTGTTCAAAAGGATCAGGTTCTCTGTCCCGAAGCCCAGAGCTGCACTGGCTTTCTTGATAGAGTAGTGGCTCTGCAAGAACAGATGTTGATCAGTCACAACACAGATCAGGTTTACACTGAATATATTGATATTAATTAGTCAAACTTTGATGATAAAGGTGCTTAAATAATATTACAAAGTCGGACTAACATGCTCTGAAGTGAAGAGGATCAGTCTGGGAGCAGCTGCCATGCCTTTGGTCTTGACTTCGGGGAAGAACTTGTATCTGGCGATCATCACACTGTACATGTTGGAGATGGCTCCTCCTACAGAAACCAACAATAACGTGAGTAATTCTACTTTATGGTGCTTTATATTACACTTATATTACACCTGTTTTGAAGGCAGGATTGTACTTTTTACTGCACTACATTTAATTATGAAGCATTATGATACAGATTAAGCGGGTTAAAAGTAGCCAAATCTTTACAGGCTGCAACATTAAAGTGATTTTTACACATGAATGCATCAATAATTCTGATCCAGAAATATTATTTATACTATTTTCACGTGTGGCATTCTGTATAATAAGAACTTCATTACATTGTAATACTAATTCTAACTAAATTTTGATTGCCTGACCTTTACTTCTACTCTGTGGTATTTCTTCCACCACTGGAGACCAGATGAGAGTGAAAACTACAGATTCAGAAGCATAGCTAAAAAACATCTAGTGGTATCTAAGTACAACATATTAAGGAGATTTTGACACATCTGCATAAGAGCTCAGAGTTTGTTGAGCTCCATGTTCATGTTCAGTCTTAGGTTTGACTCTCACCTGGAGAAAATATTCCATCTCCCTCTCCATCAGGCCAGCCGACGATCTCCCTCATCTTTTTCAGCGTCAGCTGCTCCATGAGCACAAAGACGGGTGCGATCTCATAGGTGAACCTGGAGGAGAAAGAAACAAACAAAAAAATCCATTTTAATGTGAGGTAAAAACAAAGTGAAGCCCTCTGTCGCTCCTTATTGAACATACAGTTTAATCTTAACTTTTTTTGTTCTGTGTTAATTGAACAATTGTAGATAAATAGTTTCATTCAAGTAATTTCACCCACAGACTGCAGGAGGGACTGATGGGATCACTATGAGATACTCTGATATTTAACAACATGCATTTGTATACTCTAATTGCACAGCACGGTTGCTGAGCATGCTGCTCTCTTAATAGAAATGGAACAGATACAGCGTTAAGTACACAGTAACACTTCAACGACACCATCTCGTTTTAGAAAGGGCTTTCCGGTTCTCTGAGGCTCATTGATACAGTTATATTCAAAATGTGAACAATGTACTTGAACAATGGCATAAACATAATTAAAAACATAATAACAGTGGTCTGTGTTCACACTCATGAAACATGGTTGTTTCAGGTGCCTTTAATTTTCTCACTGCGTGCTTGTTTTCCATGTTTTATCCTCTCAAGTATATAATTTCTTCCACATCATCAAAGTACATTAAAAGCTCCTCTGCCTCAGAGAAAAACAGCACAGTCGATTTGGAATTACAGCACAGGCAGGCTAATCCATCTTCTCCTGACCAATATTCTTCTAATTACATAAGTATCTGTCTATTCATGCAAAGAAAGGAAATGAATCAGTGGAACATCGCAGAATGTCGCATTGTGCCCCACAGCATCTTCAGCGTACAGTAATATGGAGTGGGGGGAAAAAAATAAACAAGTCAGATGCCACTTTGCAGATGTCGCACATTAATTTCACCGCATTCATTCATGCAGACGACGCTCACTCGTTCTGATTATGTAAGACCTGGATGTGATTGTCAGTCTATTAGTGTCAGTCAATATCTGCCAGGGGTAATTAGGGTTGATGGAGTAATTAATAAAGGTAAATTACAAGTATGTAAGCAACCTCCACCCTCTGGTTCAAGCCATCCTTGCTGATGTCGCCAGTAACACACAAGCTAACTACAGTATTCTCTGAGACTGTTGAGCTTCATAGTAAATGTTTAAACCACACATCACAACAAAAACTATGGAGCACTCTTCATGAAGGGTTAATGAGTTCTAACTAATCATTTTATTAAGCTTGGTAAATCATTTGCTCATGCTTTATACATCAATTAATTAGAAAATCTAATTAGAAAATCCACTTTTTCTGGTGTTTATGCTTTATATTTAGTAATAATACAGTTCTAAGCATGAGTAATGTCTTAATAAGTTGTTCAGAAATCAGTTTTGGTCCAGATCTTTTACGAACAATAAAAACAAATTTTCACAACCTGGCAACCCATCTTTGTTGTTATTAATGTCTTATAACTGATACATAAACATTAGTAAATGATTTATTAACCCTTAGTTAAACTTTTAAACCCTTTACAGTGTGCACATTTTTAGAAAGTGGTTGTCTGACAACGTCTTCTATTCATACAGTTATATTTCTAATAACCATGGAAATATTTTCATCTGTATTGTCCTCTACATTAAGTGATTGACCCCTGGAGGTGTACAGGCTGCAGTTCCCTAAAGTTTCTTGTAAACCCTCTGCTGGTCAAGTGTTTCACGTTTATTTAATGGTTTATAAAAACAGTAATTGGACTTCCATGACTAGAATCAGAGCTGAGACGTATGGTATACATCTCGGACCACTAAGCTAACAGGATGTCCAGAGTTCAGGCCAAGTCTCATCACACTCTAAGTGATCAGTTCACAAGGTACACTACAAGCAATGCAATCAGATATAATAAGCCTGTGAACACCTCTCAATATAATGCAGTACTATACAACGCCTTTGTAAATTACAGCCTCCAAAATGACGACAGAGATGAATCAACACCTCTCTGACGGAGTCACCAAAAACAAAAGAAAGGATTTAAACTCATCGCTGAGTCCCGGTGATGGACGTTCGTATAGTCCACAGATGGTCCGAGGGGCATACCATGTCCCCTCCTGGCAATGTTATGTCACAGGAACTAGCGTCACATGAAACAAAGACAGCATGTAAACTGTGAATGCAAATCAATATGCAATTTAGTTTGCCTGCAGGGCTGACCACAGCCGGAGCGCAGGCCAACATGGACAATACTGTGGGGAGTAGCTGTACAAATGTCTTCTTTTGTGCTTTTTATTCTCTCGCCTGATTGACAATCTATTAGAGCGTGCACAGTATTCTTCAGCCAGAGACAGTAATTACAGTATGTCACTTCAAGTCTGAGAGCCTCCTCCTACAAAAAAAAGCTTTAAAAAGTAGAATAAAATGAACTTAATGACGTGCACAATGGATCTAATTTTAATGACTTATCTCTCTAATTATCTGCACGACTGTGTTTATGGAGTGAAAACAGATAAATGTATCTCACATGTTAGTGTTGGCTGTAGAGGTAAGCCATTCTCCTGCCAAGCCAACGATGTCTAATCCAGTGGACAGCTGGTTAAAGAACCTGGGGTGCCCTGCGATATAAAGACACAACAAAGCAACATAATCCCCAAGAAAACAATTAATCATCTGAGAGTCTGAGAGAGAAAATGGCTTATCTGTAATCATTACGCTGGCATGTAAGCTAATGAGAGTTATTGATTGCAAGCAGGCCATGCTGTGCCTTCAGGCCTCTTTGTTCTCACCTGTTCTCACTCCATATTTCAGGGTGTCCCTGCAGTCCACCAGGATCTGCTCCAGAGACTCGGGCTGGTCAGAGAGCTCCAGGTTGAAGCCCTCCATGCCCTCCAGGAGCTGGTGAGGGTGGTGGAAGTCCAGAACCTTGGTGGATCTGTCAAAGGTCTTCCTGACGTAGTTTGTGAGGATTTCCACAACCTCCAGCAAGAACTGCATGGTCTGCTCCTCTCCATTTTTAGCAGGCAGCAGATCTACAAAATAAAATGCATCTATTAAATCCATGTTTTGTTTCTACAAATCATTTTTTACAGCTGATTTCCATCATTTACTGATGAATATTTCATGCAAATTCTCCAACAGTTGGGTTAAAATCATGGAATTAACGTCCACCAACAAACAATTTTGAATTATTTTGGCAGCATCAACCTGATTAATCAGCATATTATTTATACTTTTATTCATTTCCAAAGCATTGTTTGCATGTTTTGGTTACCAGAATCCAGATTAAAACAGGTGTTAAGCGTTTCATTTCAAAGGTTAATCCGCTTTGACTTTCTCTTCCAGCCTACCTCTGGCGAACAGATTGGAGAAGTCGGTCTCCGTGCGGCTGAAACGCGTCTCTCCGCCCATGTTATCGCAGGACAGCTGCAGGTTCTTGGCTGCGCGCTCCTTGAAGGAACTCACAATCCTGCTCCTCTCCTCCAGACTGTTGTTCTTCTGCAAAAATCCTAAACGTTTACAAGAAGAAGAGGAGTCCGCAGGGTGATTACACTTCCCAAACATGTTGAGACCTTTGAAAAAAAAAAACTCTAACAGGCCTATTAATAATTCTCCTCTCCCATATCTGACTTCTTTTATCTCCTCTCTTTCTCCAGAGATCTACACTGTAGTTTTTTTTGGTCCCATCCCGCGCTGGGAGTCCTATTTATGGGCGGAGGGTGGGGGCCCCTGTGGGAGGTTGAGCTCGGTGACATCAGCATCCAACTCCAGCCATGCAAGAACAAATCGCTGTCATGTAGCGGCTGTAAATACTTATTAAAAGCCCCTCCGACAGCAAACAGTGCAGGTAGATAACAACACAGCACAAATGAATGTGGATTTATCAGGAGAGCCTGCACGACAGAAAATGGTGCATCAAGCCACCTTTGAGACATTAAACCCATTTCACCTCTGATGGTTTTTTTTTTTGTGTTGTTTTGTTTTTACCATTGTGTTCGGGAGCTTTTGTGGTCCTGAGTAATTAAAATGGCCTGAGTGAAAGCAGCGGGACGTGTCGGTCACAAAAATAGCAGAAAATTGTGCTGCGCGCTGGTGCGTGACATTCACTGTTATGGTAGATGTCAGCCTGTCTTTGGTGAGTGTGGCAGGAGACTGAAACAGACTCTGCAAGTGGAAATCAGTCCTGCAGAATTATTCATCATTTTTAATTTCATCAGCTCCAGATGTGGGATGAATTAATCTTTTTTTTTTTTTTTTTTTTTTTTTTTTAACATTTTGGTTAAAATGACAAAAACAGACGTGATTTAATAATTTGAATAATATTGTTTAGCATAAATCTTCATTTCGGTTATATTTCACTCCTAAAGTTTCCCATTGAGCCGTAAAGACATGCAGGCCACAGCCATCAGTCATGCTCTAAAAAACACGTGTTTTATTTCTCCTTAAAAATGATTTTTTTTTTCATAATTATATTCAAAAATAGGGCAAATAAATAAATAAATAAATGCGAACTCACCACATATCTTCATCCCCAATTTTCTAGTACATCCATGAGCGACTCCACACCAAGCATCATAGCCTGCAAATGGTTTGAACAAACCAATCAGAGGGCCTCACACACATAGAGATAAAATAAATCCAGGTTCAGTTTATTTTTTATATGATGAGAAATTTAATGTTGAAATTTGATGGAGAGACGTATGAGGTGGAGTGATGCTCAAACAAATAATATCCAGCACTCGTTGTGTTGGGATTATTTAAACATGAAACGCACTCACTCCCTGGGCCCCTGAATCTCTTTTTTTTTTTTACCCACTCTGTCACCGTTCATGACCTAGGCAAGGAATTAAAATTAATTAGCCGTTTGAACCCACGCCAGCCTAAAAGATCTAACTGAGTGAAAAGATGCGAGCAGAGCAGGCTGGTCAGTGACAGATAGAGAATTAGTGCGTTATCAAGGGCTTCCAGCCACAGAGGGGATGGGGCACCTTGGGATGGGAGGCATAGACGAAATGCTCAAAAGCAGCAATTTAGGGGTGGAGGAGGAGGAGGTGGTGATGGGAGGAGGTGGAGGATTGGGGGGAAGTCCCATTCCCACATCCCAATTTAACCCTTGCTTTGGATCATTAGATAAATCATTGCCCTGCTCAGCTCATTGGACGCACTTTAACTCAGTCCTCACAATGATTTTCTCCAAAGCCAGAGGAGGAGAGACAAAAACTAAAACACAAATAAAGGGGAATTAGAGGTGCAGCTTGAAGGATGGGGCCTAATAATATCAAATAATATCTGTTTGTCTTCAGACACACATATGAAAACATAATCCAACATTAAAATCAAACTCTGGTGAGATTAAGCAGCTCATGTTTGCACTGCACAGCTGCTAAAAGCTAAACATGTAAATATCTGGTGTCAGGAGCACATCTACACCTGTAACATGATTTTTTTTTTTTTGTGGCTGGCAGCTGACAATGAAAGGACTGTGGCTGTATGGTTTCTCCTACAAACAACCCCCCTCCTTATTGAAGGCTACAATGCTTAAGTGTGCCATTAGGGGCAATTTAGCAGTTTCTGAATTAACAGCTTCAGGGGCAATTTGCCATGTTTTTTTCAGTGCAGGCACTTTATTCAGACAAACCAAGGAGAAAAAAAAACAGAAAAATGAATGCATTAAAAACACCATTAATAATAATAATAATAATAATAATAATAATAATAATAGTGCAGATAAATATTCAGATATTTGCAGCCTCTCTGATCAGATGTCCTGGGTGCTGCAGCCTCAGGCTTGTTTTCCAGGCTAATTTCCTTCAGTGTAACGTTAGCAGAGGACATCACAGTCTGACAGCAGCATTCGTCTGTCTCGCAGGAGCCGGGAGGTCCGTATGCTGAATGAAATGCAGCGGTGATTTGTGGCGAAGGAAAGCGTCTCAAATGGCAGCGGATTTTTTTTTCTAGTCCCCCCTCTCCTCTTCTCCTCCTCTCCTCCTCCTCCTCCTCCTCCCCTCTCTCTCCCTCCCTCGATGAAAATGATTAATGGCATTGCCCACAAGGTAAATAGCACACGTGAAATGGCATTTTATCTGTGATGGACCTACTTGAGCCCGGTGGTCGTAAATTTGTCGAGTTGGGATCCGGTTCGCCGCCAGAGGAGGAGGGTGCAGACGCCGCCATCACTCCCGGAGACCCTGTGCCAAAGTCTTCACCTCAAAAAGCCTGGACACTTTTTTCTGTTCTTTTCTCTTTCTTTCTTTAATGCCAACCGAGAAAAAAAACCCTCTCTTTGTACTGTGGCAGATGAAAAGTGCGGCTCACTGGCAGGGGACTATTTTAAAAATGCGCCTCTAAGTTGGCGACACAGACCTGTAGACGACAAGGACACAGACTGTCTTACAAGTTTAGATTCAATTAATCGGCACAAGACTCAAAAAATTTAAAACAATTAATCTTGGGCGACAAGTTCAATTATAATAAAGACAAATCCTCATTTAAAACAGCTGATTTAACCATTTACTGACTAGAGCACTCTTAATTTCTGCAGATTGATCCATATTCTCTGCATGGATGATAAGTAAATCATCACAATCTCCAATTATTGAAGCCAAGGTGATGAAAAACACAGCTGTCACATCATCAAAACTAACCTAAATATCTAAAGATAAGACCACATGCATGTGGGACAAAACGCACAAAAATATAAATACAATCCTTCTTATATATATATATAAAAAAAGCTGATTTTATTTCACCAAATTCATAATTAAGGCCTGTTTGGTGGTCAGTGCTCTGTCAAGGTGATTACTGCCTTGCTGACCGTGATGCAGGTTAAAGTCACCCACAGAAAAGGACGACGTGCCTCCCTCTGTCCACACCTCTAACCGGTTATTGAAGCCTAAATGACAAACCTCCTGCAGGATCAAACCTGTGCAACACAAAACAGCTTCCACACAAACTACCGCTCCTTTATGTCACTTCTAACGTGGTATTATTTTTGCAGGTATGTAAACCTCATAAAAAAAAACACCTGTTAGAGCATCTCCAATGACAATAAAAGAAGAGTTCGTCTTTAGTTTGGACTCTACAGATGAATTAAAGCCACTCACCGTGATGATGATGTGGAGTCCAGGTGAACAGGTGCAGTCCCACAAAGCCCCCCCTCTTCCCAAACAACCAAAAAAAAAAAAAAAGTGTATTTACCACCAAATTAAGTCCTGGAGGAGAGACTGCTGCGCTCTTTTGGTACACACTCCAAGAAACAGAAGAAGAAAAAAAGACCTGAGCTCCAGCCCTGCTATAGATCCAACGCAAGGTGACCTTGCTTTTGTTGAAGTGGCTCTTTGATTTGCTGATATTTAAAGCCAGCCTTATCTGTTTATTGTCATTGCGCACGGATGAGTCACGGGAGAGTAGTACTACCTCCACCGGTGCTGCATATTTGTGTGGAGAGACCACAAGACCCGTCTGCAGGATGTCTGTCTGCAGGTTGGACACTGAATGGCGCCACTAAAGTGTGACTTTTTTTTTTTTTTTTTTTTTTTGATCGTCTCCGGATCTATAATACAGCTCTGGTCCGAATCCTGGTCACGAACATGGACTTGAAGTTTGATGCTGTGAGCAACCACAATTACGTGAGGAGGGCTCAGCACTGAAGAGGGGAGGAGGAGGAGGAGGAGGTGTAGGAGGAGGAGGAGGAGGAGGTGGGAGAGAAGCTGATTTTTTGCTCTTGTGGAAAAAAACAAGAGGATAACAGTGAAAGCCTCAACACTCCTTTAATTGATTTTATTTATTAATCTCTCAAAATTTGCCACCTCACACTGAGATTAATAATAAAAAACATTTGCAGATTATCTCAACACAACTTGTCATTAAATCTAAGACTAATCATCCTGTCATAAACATCTTATTTACCTACTTTTTTTTCTGTGTGTGTGTGTGTGTGTGTGTGTGCAGACAGGCTGCTGTTTGAATGGTGAAGATGTAACCTACGACATCATGACACACTAAGAGGAAACCAGAAAACAACAAAAAAAATCCACAAGGTGGCAGTGAGAAACCAAGAATGACTCCTGCAGGAGCAACAGAGCACAAATGGGCCATGCCAGAAATACTCCATGAAGCTAATTATAAACCAGAGCAATTAATCTGGAACACGTCTCCATCATACATGAACACAGGCACACACACACACACACACACACACACACACACACACACACACACACACACACACACACACACACACAAAAGACAAGACAAGTCAATCCCCCACAAGTCTCTGGGAGGTTTGTTATCTTTCGTATCATGAATATTAAAGGTCATTTTGTCATGTTGTGACACTGTTGATATAAAACACCACATTACATATCAGGACAGAGTCTGAAGGGTTTTCAGCTCCACGTCCTGCTGCTGTCCCGTCCTGCAGATGCCTCCATTTTAAAGCCACAAATAGTCATTTTAAACAAAGTGTTAGATTCAATTAATCGACACAAGGTTAAGAAAATGTAAAACAATTAATCACGGATGACAAGCTGTCACATCATCAACACTAGCCCACATGTTAAATATCTAAAGATAAGGCCACATGCATGAGCAAAAACATGCATAAGAATCCAAATAAAATCCAAATAAAAACAGATTCATGTTAAGGCCTGTTTGTTTGACCCGTTGTTGACTGTGATGCAAGTTAAAGTCACCCACACAGCCTAGAGGAATAGTTCATTACTTCCTTGTCCTCCCTCTAAGAACTGCTGTATGCTGGTCAGGATCTGATAATTTCACTAAACATATATTTATTTAGGAATATGCAGCATGTAAGGACGATATTTAAATGATAAGTCATAAAGACTAGATCTTGCCTTAAAGGGTAGGGGGTTTTAAAATTCAAGTGCCACTAGGGGAAATTTGGATTCAGATAATAACAGACTACAAAAAGGACATCAACAAAAAAAAAAAAACACAGATTTACATCTTCCACCAAATTACTAATAAATCATCATTTAAAAACAGAAATATATGTTCACGTGGTCACATTTTTTTTTTTAAAACTTAAAGCCATTTTCACACGTCTAAATGTGCTACGAAAGAGTTATCAGCTGCTGAAATTGTTCCTCCTGTCCATACTGGCCTTGATGAAATCTTAACATGAAGTTTCAGTATGTTCAGCTTGAAATTCCCTCTTTGTTTTTATTCCTACGTCTCAGTCTAGCACAGAAAGACTGTGGGTGGAAAGACAAAGAGGGAATTTCATATAAAAACACTTCAGAGTTAGACAGACACCTTTGAAGAGTCAGATTAGTATCAGCAGAAATGAATGCATCCCCATCTTCCATACCAATCTGGACAGGAGAAATCATTACAATGACCAACACACAGGCATGTGAGTATTGTATTAAAACAGCGAATCTTTAAGGCCTTCATCACGTCGGGTTATCTTGTGCAAATTACCACATATTTCACCCAATGAACATGATTTAGGGCTATCTGAGGCTCCAGGTGGTAGACTGATAGTCCAGCTTTGTACATTTAGTAACAACACATTGCTATATATATATAAATATACCTGTCCTCTACCAATGTCTGTCATGTGGTCTTTGTAGCAGTAGCAATAACACAGAAAAGGTTTCACTGTTTTTATTTTTTTGTCTCTCTGCTGCAAAGCAATGGAGTGTAAAAATACAACAAAAGATGTAAAAAACACAAAGAGGAAAAGGGGTGGGGTTGTTTTTTTGTTTTTTGTTTTTTTTTACCTGCAGTTGTATGAATCTGTCCACAAGATGGGGCATAATCCAAATACAGAGTGAGAAAGACAGAGACCGAGGAGGGTGGTGTCAGAGAGACAGACTATTCCTGTATTTGTGTTTGTGACAGTGATTATTGTCGCGACAGCCTGTGAGCAAAATCTGAATTAAGCAAGTCGAGTTGTCTGAATTGCCACCGTCCTGGAAAGAGAACCAACGTCACCTGGTCTTGTTCTTGTTTCTCTCCGATCCTGCAGCTGACTGTGAATTTCCCTCGACTGTCACACGGTGTCTCACTGGTGTCTCC
The DNA here is from genome assembly GCA_028641955.1 of Protonibea diacanthus. Classification (NCBI taxonomy): domain Eukaryota; kingdom Metazoa; phylum Chordata; class Actinopteri; family Sciaenidae; genus Protonibea; species Protonibea diacanthus. The sequence goes on along the minus strand of CM053986.1, from coordinate 19,251,894 downwards.
TTCATCTTATAAACTTTTCATCTCTTCAACTCGAGAAGCACAAATCCGGCCGCATGAGTCTGCCTTGAATAAATAGTCAGATAACGGGCAAGTCATCATGTTTAAAAATTAAGAGGTAAATAAAATACCTCATGCAGCATTTTACAAAACAAATTCAGGTGGCACAGACCCCAAAAAATCTGTCTGTAGACGACTCCTGCTGAGAGAAGAGGAATGCTGCTGACGTTCGACTCTTAACCCAGAGCTCAGCGTTGAGGATTAAGGATAAAATGGGCTAATGCAGCACTCTGTGAAAAGCTATGTTTGATCTTGTTAAAGCAGGTGAAGCTATGATAACATCAGCAGCAATCATCTGGGAGCGTCTCAGGGCCGTAGCCAAAATTTTAGAGGAGCTGGGCCTCTGAGTCCACCATACCCCGGCTCTTCCTCTGCTCACAATGCAGTGGAGGAGATGAAATACTGAGCAGCTACCAGAGAATAAGAGCAGAGAACAACCTAATAATTGATGATTAGTATATAATATATCATATATTAGTAGATAACACATCTGTACACTAACTTAAAGCAACATTTTGGAACTTTTCTACCATAAAACAGCAGAAATAATTTTACATGTAATCAGGTGAATGGTGTCATTTGCATTTCTGTCTGATGATACTCTGTGAGTTTCCTGATGTACAGTAAAGTAAACAACAAAAAAAAAAACTGCAGTCAACTGTAGCTGCTGTTGGTTAATGTTAGCTCAGTTTGTTAGCTGGGCTGCCCGGACTGTGAGCTCAGAGCAGCAGGAAGTATTTGTACCGGGCAAGAGTAAATCTAGGACTGATTTTTAGTCGTTGGTGAGAGCTTTGTGAAATAAAAAGGCCAGGCTGGGCCTCTATGTCTTCTGTTGTTGCACTTGAGTGATGTTTGCTTGGTTGGTTGGTTGGGTGGTTGGTAGATGGATAGGTAAATCAGTTGACTATTTTCATGCCCCCTCAGGTAAAGTGGTGTTATTAGTGATCCTTCACTACTCCTTCATTCATTCATTGTACTGACCTTCACACAAATCATGTGCTTTGTCTGTCAGTTAAAAGCATTCACTCATTAGGAAAGGGTTAAAATGGAAACTGAAAAAAATACTCTTCTAGAAAAATAGCTGTGAATAAATGAAGCAGTACATACAGACGATGCCATCACAGGACCGAGGATATGAGCAGGAAGAAACGGATTGAAGACAAACATCTGAGTGAAGCTGAACAGCAGCCATTCAGGGCCTGCAGAAGTCACATGACAGGAAAGAGAGAGAAAATATAACATTTCACCACTAGGAGGCGCTGAAAACAAACGGATCATGAACAATAAACTGATCTGCTGTCTGTGTATGCTTTACTGGAGGGACACAAAAATCACAAGTCATGTTGACATAATCACAGTGGTGGACTTTAAACAAAGTACATTTACTTGAGAACTGCACAGTATAATTTTGCAAGTCAGAAACAAATATTCTTCTTTGCATTATATTTCCCTATTGGCTATAGATGTTGTTTCTTTACATTTATATGCAAACTTTATCATCAGCTTATGAAATATGATACATTATTTTAAATTAAACTACTAGACAGTATGTAAAATTGTAATTTAATAATTAATTAATTAATTAATTTTCTCAAACAGGACTGTAATATTAAAATGCTGCATACACATGAATGCATCAGTAATACTAATAAGATAATTTAATATGCAACAGCATCACAATGTCAGCAGGATAATTTAGGAATATTTTAGCTGTATGTTATCATTTATAACGTTGATGTTATAAAGCAACAACCTCTGTAGCTGTGAAGTGAAGCCTATGTGGAAGTATCAAAAACTGCAGTTCCTCCAGTGTCCACTTGAGGCTGGCTACAGAATGAGTCAGTCTCCATAAGTCCCCATGTTAAAATGCCCAACTTCACAGCAGAAATAAACATGTTTACAGCCTGGTACAAAAAACAGTTTTGGTCTCTATAGCTAATTTCCCCATTCATGACAACTGTACTGTTTATATAACTCACCTGTTCAAATTATATTAAGTCTTGAACTTGTCCTAAATTCACATTTACTTTTAAATGATTTATCAATTCTCAGGTTATTCTTGATTTAGGTAATCTGTTTTTCATGTAACGTTTTGTATAGTCTCACTGTTAAATTTTATTTTCTGTAAATGTCCTAACATGAAGGTCTAACTGCTGTTTGTGGTGGAGAGATACCGTGTGCTTTATTTAGAAAGTGGTCAAATTTGGCTGCAATAATGTGTCTTATCCTTGAGATCACAGGTCTTATCTTATCAGGTTATCTTGGGAAAACAACTTTTTGTTGTCTCCAGATAACATTTCATTCCTGTTATCACAAGAAAACAGCCACGTTGTTATGAGATAATTAACTCTCAGTCTCAAGTTAACGAGATAAAAAATAATAATTTGCCACAGTCGTTCTCAGCCTCCGTGCAAATTTAAATATTTTGAGTCTAAAAATTCGGATCATATGGAGGATTTTACAGGAACAGTTCAGCATTTTGGGAAATATCCGGCAAATATATATCTGAGGTTGACTGATTAAAGAAACAAGTTATGACATGTTTAAAGGTGCAAATAGAGGCGTTACTGGTATCTTGCTGCAGACAGATCCAGGCTAGCTGTTTCCACCTGTTTCTAGTCTTTGTGCCAAGCTAAGCTAACTGATTGCTGGCTGTAGCTTTGTTTTTATTGTATAGATAGGATAGTGGTACTGGTCTTCTCATCAAATGTTAAATATTTCCTTAAACTGCAGAATTTAAGCAACCTGGAGTTGCTAAAAACAAACCCAGCCAAAGGCCTTGAGCAAGGTTTAAGCTCAAAGAGGGTCAAGGATAGAGTGTAAACAAGGTGGGCCTGTTATTGGACAAACACTGTAATCAGATATCTGCATCTAAACATACTTATGTATTCAATAAAGAGATGTTGTGAAGAAAAGTAATAATGAATAATAATGAAGAAAAATGACACGTTTTAATTACATGTTAATCACTGTGCACTGATGTATAATACAAGCAGCTCAGCATGAGACTGACTGTTGACCTCATACGCATAAATCTCCATTCAAGAGTCGCCATTTTAATCATAAGTGCCATGAAATTTGCTCTTTATCACAACACTTTTATATGTATAGATATAAGATGTCAAAGTTAGAATCTAATTTAACAATTTTTCATGGTTTAAATGACCAAGACTCCCCTCTTTTTCCTTTAAAAGCCAATTAAAATATGCAAAATTATGATCCTTTAATTTTCTCATAAAAATGGAAATGACTCAAAATGGCTTGTTACAATCAGAGGATTTATTTAACAATGGAAAATAAATCTCTAAATGTCTCCATGACATTATAAAGCAATGACGTCTCTCTCTGAGGTAACACATGTACATTAAATAAACAATTGAACAACAGGGATTTGCAGATGGGATGAGATGCAACATGAGGTCATCTTGTTTACACTACAAAACAATTTTTATTGTCTTTGACAGAATCTGTTGTGTCGTACTAACCGCTGGGTGTAGTTTATACGGGTCTCCAGTGACACATGAAAACCCTCTCACAGCTACGTGGAGACACTTAAAGCTCCTGTGTGAACGCTTAGCGTGAGTCTGTTACATATAGTCTGGATTGAAGAGTATCTTTGTAGCAGTTACAAGTGCCAGAAGCCATTCCTACGCAGGTAAATCCATGAATCACTTTCAAATTGTTTCGTTACATTTATTTAGGCCAGGTAATTGTGTCATTGTTCAAATACACATAATGGTTATGGGTTCACTGCAAGCAGCAAACTCCGTGGTTGTGAAGGGAAGCCAATGCAGAAGTACCAAAAACTGCAGTTCCTCAAACTTCCACTTGAGGCTGGCTGCAGAACGAGTCAGTCTCCATAAGTCCCCATGTTAAAATGTTCAACTTCACAGCAGAAAGAAACATGTTTACAGCCTGGTACAAAAAACAGTTTTGGTCTCGATAGCTAATTTCTATGTTGATAAAAACTGTACTGAGTCTGAATTTTTATATTACTCACCCATTCAAATTATATTAAGGCTTAAATTAATAGCATAATTAACAGCATGGCCGCTTTGACTGACAGGTGGGTGCTGTTATAGGTGGCTTGTTTGAGTACCCAGGTGTAATTCAACCTGTCTCGCCTCCACAACCCACATCTTTGCCAATTAGGCAGGAGGCCTTCATAAGAAACCTGTGGGTGACTTCATGGATACGACGTCCATGTTTATACTGTCTGTGGTTCACTGTTTTAATTCAGTAGCAACAAGTCCTCCAAGAAAAACAACAAAACTTTTCGTCCACAAAGGAGAGTTTTTTGATCCGACCTATTGACAGGACGACGTGTTCGTTCATAAACCTACAAATCACCAGTTTCATGATGTAGTAGCGCTTATCCTCATCCTCCTCTTCCTCCTCCTCCTCCTCCTCATCATCTTCAAGCCTCTTGGTTAGCTTTAGGGAAAAATCGTGGTTTGGGTTCAAATAAATATTTTGTTAGGGGTTAGGGAAACAATGTGGTTTGGTTAAAATTACTACTCCACAGAAGTTAAGGGGACCTTCGTCATCATGTGGTTAAGGGTCAGGACTAATCATACTTCAAAAAAACAAAGAAACAACAGTCTCCAGTGGTAAAGTCTGATGTTTTGTTCACCGCTTTCCCCTCCCTGCTTTGCTCCTGTCTCGCTCCCATCATAATTACTACTGGAGGGTTTGCCACATATATTTTTAACAAGGAAGTAACGTACTGTGAATCACGGCTGAGCTGACAACGGTGCTCTCAGTCGCCAGTGTGGGGAGCTCCACTGCAGAAAGCTGCTGATTCAGTGTCAGGGTTAGTGACTGCTCAGTTCAGTTTAAAGATTATTTGTTCAGGACATCTATTCACGTGCAGGGCCTTGTGGAGAGACAGTTCCCCCATTTAAATTTTGCTTTTTGGGTCAACATGTCAAAATATTTCTACCAAGCAGGCAAGTTTAACAAGCTGCTTCAGGTTTGTTATAAAACCACCAGGCCTCGCTCTAGAGGTCATAAAAGGTCTGTTTGACATGAGTCACAGTTCTCAGTTAAACAACCATACTAACCTCAAACTAACACAGGGTGACAGAAACTAAGTGTACCACTGGCATTGTTTAGAAGCAAAATATTAACTTTAGTGTTTAATTATTGACTATGTCACTTAAAAACGATTTATTGGTTTATGTTTTGGCTTTTGTTTTCCATTTTTTAGCCAATCAGCACAAACTAAGAGAGAAAAAACTCATTTATCACCTCTGTCATTTCTCAACAAAACTTTTTATTCTGCATTTTTTGGCTATATTTGAATAAAAATCTGATTGATTTCGTTGTCAATAAAAATAATGACTATAAAGAAGATTAACCGAGTTTTATTCGAACCTCTTAATAAACAGTTCCTAATGTTTAATGTTGTTTCATTTTAGTGATAGATATTCGAATTCCTAAGATTTGAAACCAGGTTTCAATCAGTGGCTTTTAAGGTCCAAAAGCAGTCCAGCTCACAGATTTAATGATTATTTATCCACATTAAATGTAACAGCAGCTACACATTTTCAGACACTACATAACTAACCTCCACAGATCAATATAATCACTACCAACTAACCTCCACAGAGCGCAGCAGAGCTGTTGACTTGATTTGATTTAGTCATTTTATTTTGAACAGTGTTTGCAGAGCCACACTGTAAAAAAAAAAAAAAAAGGTTTTACTGTAACCTACAGGCAGCTGTGGATGCCAGAATGTTACAGTAATAAATATGCTTTTTTAAATATTACAGTAAAAGTATAGTAGCACTGTTGATTCCATGGTTATGGTTGCTGTTTTATTCCATATTTTACTGTATAAATACAAGTTTTATCCATTAAAAGAAACCCTGTTTTGCCATTTAACTGACATGAAAATACCACATAAATGCTGTATAAGTGCAGGTTCTGCCATGAAATATTAGTGTTTTACTGCACAGTGAAGAAAATTTGAGTCTGTCTCAGCTCACATGATCAAGTAATTGTTTTTCTATTTTCACTTCTTAACTCTTCTTTCAGCTTTCATTGCCATGTTGTAGTTTAACATGATTTCTTAGCTAGTACAGGCAGTATTAATTAGTTAATTAAACGTGTATGAAACAATATATTGTGGTTGTAAGCACATATAACGACGGCTTAAAGTATTACTGCATCTGTCAACAACTGTATCTTCTCCTGAGTTAAGGAGTGATTGATAACACAATATAACCAAGCAGCAGTTATATCTGATGATACATGATTACACACAAACCAGTCTCAGTGTGTGATGAAGCATTTGGTAACTGTCGGCGTGTGTAACAAACATCCACAGGCAGATTTAAAACATACTGAGCCTGAAAGTTTGTTCCTGTCTTTGGAAATATAACAACAAAAGCTTTGAGCTGCATCCTGTGATCTCCATCAGTGGATGGTGTTTGCTACGTTATCATGGAGATAGAAAAGGTCTAAAAAAGTACATTTCTTCAATACATAAATACATTTTATGACTCAACAGTAAAATCAGACATCAAATGTATTATTTACATTTGAAAAAGTTTTGGCCCCAAAAAGAAGAAGAATGATTAAAACTTTCATTTATTCAGTGTCCCCACATTGTTTGCATGACTGAAGAGAATACCGGTGTAACCATTTCCCCCTTTCGATTTTAAATTTATTTTCCAGTCCTGAGAAGCGGAGGTGACCTCGAGGTCATTATTGAACCACAACGGTGCAGTTGGACTCCAAATATGTTGGGAAGCTGCTTTTCTTTGGAAGCCTCTGCACACTACTCCGTGATTAGATTGAACAGGTTTAAACTGTTGTATGTTATATTTCTAACCCTAACTCACAATAGCTTCATGGCCATTAATTCCAGCTTGTTTTAGATATTATCGTGCACTGCACGCTGTTAAATCTGCACAGGTATCGATGCTAAACTTTCATGATCTTTTACCAGTGACCAGTAACTTCTTATATTCTTATTTAATTAATGCTCAGAGGTTGTTTTTTTTTTGTCTCTTTCTGTGTGTCAGTCTGGTTCAACCATTGTACAGCATTTTATTCTCCATGGTACAAACGTTATTTTTTCTTTTTCTTTGTTTTTTTTTTACAAACCCTTCAAACAAAACAACATCTATTATAAAGAGGTCTTTCTGCAGGTCCAAACATTTAAAGAGTTGTGTCTTATATTATTCTGATATTCTGATATATATTATATTACTAAGAATCACTGGGTTAAAGTTTGGATCAATAAGTCATGAATGCAATGCTAGTCGACTGTGTTATTTCCTTACTGCCAGGTTAATATTACCCATACTGGAAATTTTGACCCAGTGTTAGACACAACAAGTTAGTTATACAAAATGATTTGGTTATGACAAAACTACAAATAATATAAAAATAACACAATGTGGGTTGTTTTCTCCCTGGATAAAGTTATAGTCGACATTATTCACTAATAAATAAACACTTTAATATGTAAATTGACTTAAAAATACCATATAGTGTATTTTAAACAAGTTTTAATGGTTTATATACAAAAGCATAAACCTGAAGCGAATGACAGAGAATGAGATAATTAGGATTTAATCTGCAATAATAATATTAATGATTATTTTCTTTCTTTTGGACAGTTGAGATTAAATAATTTTTAATCCTGCATACACGGTCATTTGAGATAAGAATATCTGAAGTTCTTCATTCATTTTTAGAAAATAAATTTAAGCCATATGATCTCCTCTCTCTGAACAATTAAGCATTATGGCCTCGTAACACTGTTAAAGAATCGTGACTCTTTCTTGGACAATGAAGCCAAATCAGAGCTGAACAATGCCTTTGTGCAGAGCCAGTCTGCTGCATTCAACACATCCATCCATAGGCATCATTTTATAATAGGATCATAAAATGTGGATAAAGACTTTCCAGTTCACATGGTCACATCTCATCATATTACTGTAGCTTCTTCCTCGTTTTGTGTTGCATGTATGTTAATATTCATGCAGACTGTTCAGTCTTTCCATGAAGTGGTTATAGCAGCACGGGAACAACAATACCCGCATCGCATAATATGAACTGTACTGTGCTATAATATAAAATAGGACAGTACAGTGAAATGGGCCAAATACTACAGCTGATAAATATAACACAAACTGACACATTTTGTTTGCTTTAAAGATCCAACCAATCATTTTTGACCACATCAGTGACAGGTACGACCATTTTACACTGTATATAACTGAAGTGTTTCACTTATAGATGAAAACTGAAATATATATATATATGATTTCCTGCAATTTACAAATATTTCTGATGTAAACAAACCTTTAACAACACTAGCAAACACGATAACTTGTGTTTAAATGTTGCCTGCAGTGCTCGTTCTTGTATTTATTATTTATTTGTTAGTTTCTCTAACAGGTGCAACATTGTTAGGAGAAATATAAGTATATGGAGCATCTAGCAGCTCCCGTCCTCGGTTCTCCTTTTAAATTCATGTTAAAATCAGTTTGGGAGTGAGCACGTTCAAATCCTGCTTTTTGAATTTTGATGTTCACATCTGGATTTTAAATATGCATCAGGATAATTCATTAACTAAACTCGCCATACAACACAGAAACCACGACAAACTGCATCTGCACGGTTAGATAAATATTAAACAATAATAATAGTAGTAATAATAATAATAAAAGTGAGTGATACAAATGGACTCAAACATGTTGAATCCTCCAGGAAAGTCAACATGTACGATAAAATAATAGAAAAAAAAAACTCCTCTCTGATTTCAGATGTAACTGTCTATCAAGCATGGAGCTCAGCATGAACAGTAACCAGTTACATTTGTCATAATAATATTTGTCTGCTCTTATGAACCTACAAAAGGGGGCGCTGTTGAGGGGGAAAAGTGACAAAATATTAAATAATGTGAGCGGCGGTCGTCTTCATACTGACATTTTCAGTGAGCCCTCGTTAGACAGACAGGAGGACGGGGTCACTGCTGACGCTCTCTGTATGATCTGATCTGTTAGAAACTGAAGAGTTCAACACTTCTCTGTGCTGATTATGGACGCTGCTGCTTTCAGGTTAGAAAAACACAACATCTGGGTGGAGGAAGTCAACATAGAATACTAAGAAGGAGTTAGTTTACTGTACTTTTTGAATGGTGCTGTTGTGGTGGAGTAGATAAACGAGTAACTACTGAGTTAAATGCTATTGAATTACAATCACTCTGTTGGACAAACGACAGACCGAGTTCTTCTAATTAACTGGGTCACAAAAGTGTCCACTAAGTGTCAGAGTAACTCAGGCAGACAGGTAAGCTGCAGCACGTCCTGTGTGTAACATGAATCCAGTGACAGTCCAGCTAAAAGGCAGAGTGTTTGTCTGTTAATGGGTCTCATCTCTAGCCTGCGGTGTCACTGCAAACTCCTCAGAGGTGAATGTAAAAAGCACAAAGCAAACAGGCCACATCTATGAAGAGTGCATTAACAGTATTCAGTTGATTCAAATGGAGGAAAAAAGTGTGTGAAAACGTGGAAATGTTTGATATTTGCTAAACAAGTTGATGCAGCAAAAAATATTTTATTTATTGTGAGGGCTGTTCCATGAACATGAGAGATTTTTAATGGTTTAATGGTTTGAATCTGAAAAGATTTGGAGTTTAATTCAATTATATTTCAGAGTATCAGCACCTGTGTGCACCTTTGAAATGCTCAGGTTGTTGTAAGATGGAGTGGAATCCCATACGAGCTTTATATGTCAGCTTTTACTCAGTTGGCGCTCACACATTTCAGTGTTTAACGTTATAAATGTGTGTGTACATTTCCAATTATTTCTGTGACCATTTCCAAACACAGTCCACAGAGTAACTCGACTTCTGTCAGCTCTACGTTACATAAATATTTCTTCGCTCGTGTTAGAGGTTAAACAACAACATCAGCAGGACAAGAAACTGAATTTTAAAACGTTTTTTCATCTCCAGTACAGCCAAAGTGATATTAAACATCGTTCTAGCTTGGGTGGATTACTCATTTTCGACCACGACAAACTAAATATCAGCACAATATTTCCTGCAAGCCCTTAAAATCACTTCAAAATAGTTTCCATGAGGTAAACACCAGTCAACACAAAACCCGACTGTCTCATCACCAGTGTAGCCGAGAGAGATATTAAACGACTTATTCTGAGTTGAGGAAAAAATGTTATAATCTTTATTCTCACACAGTATTTGGGTCATATCAACAATAGCAGATCTTTTCAAGAGCATGCTTAAAAACACCCCATAAGGAGCAAAAAACGGACACTTTCATTCAACAAAAGCTATTAAATAGAATTTACAGGGGTGTGAAATCTTCCACCGAAGACAATGATCAAAACACAAGTCGAAAACTTGTCTTCTTGATATGATATAGACAGTGAATTCAAACTCATGAGCTATAACTTCTCCATCATGGTCCCAAATTAACTTATGAAACTTTTTATATATATATATATATATATACACACAAAAATGTGCTACACAGACTGTTAAAAAAAACCATTGTCAGGATGGAAGAAATCAACCAATGAAAATGAAGAAAATACCCTATAAAAATGCAGCTCACTGTGTACTTTAACTAATGTAGGACTGACTGTATTGCACTAGTGATTTCTACTGTTTAAAATGTCTACAAGAGGTGTGTTACAACATATTCCTCGTGTCCTCCCTTTTGACGTGGTCAAGTGTCTTGTCGTGGCATTTGCTTTTTTTGTTCTGGTGAGTTTTGACATGTTTTGCCAAATGGTCACTCCTCATGAACCTCTTGCAGCAGTCCGGGCAAACAAAGCGCTTCTCCCCCGTGTGAGTCCTCAGGTGTCTCTGCAGCTCGTCCGACCTGGTGAAACTCTTGCCACAGAACAGCCAGTTGCACACAAACGGCCGCTCTCCAGAGTGCCACCTCAGGTGCGCTTTGAGGTGAGAAGTTTTCCCATAAACTTTCCCGCAACCCGGTATGTGACAAATGTGTTGTTTCTTCTTCCCAGGCTCGTCGCTGGACGTGGAGGACTGACAGTTGGGACACCTGCACCTCCTGCACCGCCGCGCAGTTGCGAGAGGGGACTTGGTGTGCAGCAGAGCCGCGATTTGCGTCTGGTATTGCGCAAAGTCCGTATGTCCCAGAACCAAACCTCTCTGCAGCTGGAAGCGATGTGGACCAAGCGAGGAAGAGTGACTGACATGGTTCCCCTGCTGGAGGCTCCACCACGGAATATCCTCTCCAGGGTTTGGGGACAACTGTCTCTGCTGCTGGTGCACAAGGCCAGAGGGTCCCGTGACAAAACTTGGCATTGCGGGCGGGATGGGAGTTGGGGCTGCGTAACTGACGGCGGGGACGTAGGTGGGAGGGCAGGTGGACTGCAGAGACTGCATGGAGCAAGGTAACATCTTCACAGGGGAGAAGTCATAGGGGTACGAGGGGTCCGCCGGAGGGGTGAGAGGCAGTTCGTGATGCGAGCTGAAGGAGCTCTGGATGTGCGCAGACAGCTGAGGCTTGGAGGATAGTCCGAAAGTAGAGTTGCTGGCCAGGCTGCTCTGAGGGGGTCCCTCGTTAGTCCACGGGTGAAATAAACGCGAAGGGGAGCCCAGAGTTGGGTCGTAAGGGACCTGGAGGAAATCTGATGGGTTTGATCCGTGGTGATGCCCGATCCGGTTACAAGTGGCAGCCAGGAGAGCCAGCGGAGAGTGCTTACAGTTCTCTGGAGAGGAGTTTGGGGTGCGATCCTGGAGAACCGAGACACAAATTTTTCTATATTACAATCATTATCTAACACACTCAAACACTGCGGTTTAATAACCAATCAAATTGGGTCTAAACAGTTTGGATTTCATCCGCTTTAATCGACCCTGAATGGCGACGATGTGCCATAAAAGTTGGGAGTCATTTTTACGCACAACAATTAGCGATAGTAATTAAATGAAATGACACTGGACTATGAAGCTATAGCACGACATTTACTCATGTTGTTAAATATAAAAAGACTCGACAAAAAAAAAACACACAGCTGGTGCTGGCGTGCGAGTTTATTAAAGTTATTAAAGTGGTCAAAGTAAACAGTAAGTGAGTAAAAGTTGCAGCACAAACCTGGAGAAAAGCCTGAAGTGTTTCATTCCGCAGTACAGCCACTGCTGCCATGGTAAACCGTCCTCCTCTCTCTGCCTCGATGATGAAAACAAATTAAAATTAAAAAAAAAAAAACAACAAAAAGAAAAAAAAAACACACACACACTAATTTAAAATAAATGTGTGCATTCGCTGTAAAAAAACGTGTCGTGTCGAGGCAGGTCTGTCCTCCACTCTTCCAGTGCTTCCTCTCTCCGAGATATCCTTGGTCTATCTGAAGAGTGAGGGATCACTTCTTAGAATTTGATAAGGACTTTGGTGGGCCGCCAGCCAGTCAGAAATAAGATTTATTACTTTGAAGTTTGCCGCTGCCCAATCATCAAAGAATAGCGGCTCTTTGAGAGGGGAAAGCAAATCCTTTGAATCCACAAAGCTCCTATGGTGTGTTTGTTGGTCTGGATAAAGGAGCTGATTATTAGGGGGGATGGGAAGGGAGGAGATAAAGGCGGGACAATTAATGAAGTAATCACTATGTGGGAAATGTATATACACAAATAATTGGATTTTCTTGATCAAAGACCCCCATGCCGCCTGGAGACCCCGGTATTGGATGCTGTAGTCATCTGATCCTCTTTTTGTAATTAAGGATTTGTAGCAGAACCCTATGTGACAATGTGACATTGTTATCTCTGGAGATCTCCAAGAGCGTTGCCTGTGACTGTTTGATGGAGGAAAAGGAGAAAAAAAAAAAAAATGAAGTGACTCAACACAAAGTTCTCATCTCTGAAGAATCTTTCTTTTACATTTCTGATTTGAATTAAAATGTCTTTGTTGTTCCTTTGAACCACCACCACACAGAATTAAACACTTAATTATGCCCTCTCTGAATTTATTTAAATGCTTCTTTCTCCTTCGCTTTGTTTCATCCGAAACCTTACTCATAATTCAGATTTTAGTTCCTCTTTGTTGAGCGTCAAAAAAAAAAAAAAAAAAAAAGTAAGCTCACAAGAGCCTCGGGGTGAATTCCCTGCAGCCCATTCTGATGAATTATAACATGTTAGTTAACATGACACAAGAGGGGAGAAAAACCTCCTGTTTTTAAAATCAGGTGACAAAGGCAGCACTTGAAATGCTGATGTCTCAATTATCTTTCCCTTATAAACTTGTCGTGTCAGTGTGTGTGTGTGTGTGTCTGTGGAGGAAGCTCACAGCAACTCAGGCATCAAAGCGTAAAAAAAGAGGACTTCAACACAAAGGCTAAACTGTCACATGATATCACATTTCTTTGTTTCACAACATTTAATAAAGGCAGAACTACGCAGTTTTCACAAGATGATAGGCAAACTTTTGTGGCGGAGCAGTCGAAATGGAAGTTGTAGTTTTCTATATCAACTCTCTGATCTTTATCTGGCTTCCCTGCAGAAACAATCACTGTCCTCTCAACTAGTTTGGAGCGGCAGATTTTGAATTAGATCTGTTCCTTTGAAGGGATTAATGTTCCCAGTCCTCTCCCACGGCTTTACACACAGTCATGAGGGAAAGGAGGGTGGTGGTGGTGGTGGTGGTGGGGCTCCTGCTGGGCTGCACTGGAGCCATGTTAAACTACAAAACTGGCTACAGGAGTGTTGTAGTCACACCGCTGACTGATAAAAACACTCGTGGTAGATTAACCTTGTTTACATCGAGCTGTGGCAGCAGTGGGCGATGAAGTTTATTGTGCGGAGGTTACAGAAGTTTTGGAGAACAACAGGAAGGTCGCTGCTTTGAATCCTGAGCCAGGATCTGTTAGATTTGACCTTTACATAAAAGTGTGTGTTTGAAAGTTACACATAGACGTGCCTGTTGGAAAAAGCAGAGGTCCCTTTATAAATGTTTGTACTACTTGTTAATAAGGAACTATTCTAATATATAATTACTTGACTAGTGGTTATCTACTAATGCTTTATGAGCAACTCCTGGGTAACAAAACAAAAACATGAATTTTCTTTTGATATTTTTGAGGCTAAAACTGCCTGAAAGGAAGTTTTTCCTTGCCACTGTCGCCAAGTGCTTGCTCATGGTGGGATGTGTTGGGTCTCTCGGTGTAGACCTGTTCAGATATAACTAAATAAAACTGAACTGAATTCATCAGAGAGGTGGATTTTCCTACTTCATTGGACTTCATTGACCATTAATCTTGATGGTTAATTAGAAAGTGAGTGTTTACAAATGTTATACCAACATTTATCACTAAATTATCACCAAACGTAAGAGAAAAAGCACAAAACGTGTGCTTCTTAATGGTATCTAAAGCACCTATAAAGCATTTGTAAACAATTCCTTAGTCATTTATGGAGCCATTAGTTAATATGTGTGAATTGTACTTTATTAGTGTACATGTATTCACTTTGCGCATTTTGGTATTAAAGGATTTTGACACAAAGGAGCTCAAAACAAGTGAAAAGAGAATCATAAAATGACTGAATGGTTTATACATCACTAAGAGCAAGTTTGCTTGGGTTGCCAGGTTGTGAAAAAAAAAAATCCTTTGACTGGTGTTTATCCTTTCTATTTGAGTAATAATTTAGCTGTAAATGAAGGTAAAATATTCATACACAGTCCCAGGTTTCTCACTTTTTTTCTACTGAGCATTCAGCAGTGTGTTAATTAGTCATTAATAAAGAGTTTTACACAAATCTATTTCACTGATGAATGGATAAGATAAAAATACAAGAGGATAAACAGCAAGAGGAGTCTTTTCACCACTTAGCAACCAAAAAGCTGTTCTTATTGATGGTTTATAACTGACTTATAAGGAGTGGTAAATGATTTATTAAACATTTATAAAGTTACTACTAAATTATTTATAAAGGACGCCTCATTAGAAAGTAGTACAAACACAGCTTTACTGTCAAATGTACTTTATTGGTGGACATGTATTCACTTTATGTATTTTGAAATAAAGGATTTTGATATAACGGCGCTCAAAACAGGTGAAACAGGTATTTTTTAAATGTTATTAGATAAACTGCAGTAAACATTTTTACAGTCTCCTCCAAAAGTTTGTATTTGTGCAGAAAAGTGCTGTCAGCTAGTTCTTACCTTCAAGGTTTAAATGTCAGATAAATGTCAAATGTTGTAAGCTGCTCGCTCTTATGTCAAACCAGACAACGTAAAGGGAGAATCCACCCTAAAACAGAATCAAGATTTCTCTATGATCCTGAGCAGCAGCAGTGATTTGGACACATTAAAATACAGTCATTCCGATTCAGGGTGGATGTTCACATAAATCTGCTTTACATATGAGTTGGCGTCCGCCAAATATGACAACTACATGAATTCTGTGAGCCATCGGCATTACCAAATTATTGATATCTTTCTTTGAGATTCTCGGTTCAGCCTTAAATGCAAGTTGTCACATTTTAATGCATCTCAATGGGACTCCAGCCAGAGGGATAGATTTGGCTGAGCAGGACTTTGATATAGTTTGTAAGAAATTCATGACTGTGGGACACAATGTCCAGTTCCCCTGAAGGTAATTTACTTGCTCCAAACCTTTACCGTCTTATGGCCATGCCTCAAGTTTTACAGGGTCACCTCAGCAGTGGTTTTGGCTAAAAGAAATCTTTCCTGTGGCATTTGATGGGGAAATTAAATTGGTGGAACACCCAACTGGAGGAGTTTTTCTGCCTGCACACTCAAAGGTTTGAACATGGAAGCAGTCTGTACCATCCGTGTATTTCATACAGCGAGAGAGTCGAGTGAAGAGGTTGAGATGTGAATGAAGCTTCATTTTAGTTTTGCAGTTACAGGAAACTAAACTCACACTGCGGTTGTATTTAAAGGACAGGAAACTGAAGCAGGCGTTTTTCTACATGTGTTAAAGTTGGCTCAAATTCAGATTTTGACCTGAGATCAAATGAAACATTTGATAAATGTTTAACAGGAGACCAACAGGGGGCTGTGTGCTAATTAATTTCATATCGGTGTTGTTTTATAAGATAAAATGTGAAAATTATAGCAGATTTGAGACACGGAAGATATTTTATTGTGCGTGTGTTGCTGTTTAGAGCCCAAGACAATCACCATAATACCATTGTGGTGGGTTAATTATACATTTATATTAATTTTCAAAGTTTTTTTGTAGAAGATGTGAAAAGGACCATCACGAGACAACACGAGAATTAAAAAATACACCAACAGTCAAACATCTGCAGCTTAAACACATTTATTTGACTGATATAAAACAGCAGTTTACAAGAAATAAATAAAAATGTACAACAGATATCGAGCGTGTTGCTGAATTTGTTTTGGTTCAGGTCCAGGTCAAAGTTGAAGAAGGCGATCTGCAGAGAGGAGAAAGAGAAGAACTGCATCAGTTTTTAATTCATATATTTTTTTTGTAATGATTTTCTTCTTATTGTACTGACCCCGAATGGATCTGAAAGAAAGCGGAGCTGCATGTGAACTTGACACTTTGAGCGAACTGACAGAGGATTCGTTGGATTTGACAGTCAGGGGGCAATGTCACAACACGAACCCCTTTTTAACTTTTTATATTCTCTGGACAGTTGGAAAGAAAACAGGTTCCACATCTGTCTTATAGAGAGATATCAGAGATGGGCATGAGGGACGGGGGGGTTTGGGGGGTTGTAGAGAGGGAGGTGGTGTGAGAGTGAGAGTGTGTGAGAGGGAGAGAGAGAGAGAGAGAGATGGGGGAGGAGGGAGAGGCGCTCGAGGCTACTGGGTACTTGAGCCGCTATAATAGTGTCTCGTATGAGAAAACATCTGTGAATTTCCTCAGTGATCTACAACAAAGTATAACTCAGAGCAGTCACTCAGCCGACCTTTGAAGTTGCTGTCTGACAGAAAGCTGCCATTGTTCGCAGCCCCCAACACACAGAAACTCCAACTTTGGTCTCACTAATTTTCCCTGCAATGCGATACAACTCTTTTTTTCTCTCTCGCTCACTCTCTCTCTTTTCCAAGCCTATGAAGCTGCGGATCTGTGCATATTCAAGGGCAAAGAGCAAAGCCTTGGCAATGTGCAGGGTTGGCCTGGGGTCACGTAGGGCGGGACAGGTCATTTTACCTTCCCGCAGCCCACCCTGGGAGCATTAATCCAGCCCTAAAGAAGGAAACTCTCCCCCCTGTGTGATGATGTACAAAGTTACCGCCTGCAGTGCACTCCCAGGAAAAATCATAATGAAAAGATCTCATCTCCAATGATCATTTATACTGTGATGAACAAGAACAGATGGTTTTTATTATTTACTTATTAGACATTCTTTCACTTTAGCAACGACTTTCAGGCAATAAGAGCTGCTGAATGCTTCTTCTAACTTTATTTATGCAATGATGATTGTTGGAAATTTGAATTATTGTCGCTTCAGTCGTACAGAATAAGTTGTTAGCTCGTTCAAATCATGAAACCGGACTGCAAAATGTTATTTTAGATGCTAGATCAGTTTGTAACGTTCCTTCATAGGCTAAAATAATCTGTGCAAAAAAGTAGAGTACGTAAAAAGTAAAACAGGAGGGTGCAGAAAGTGACTGTCATTATGACAGTGGGTGGTCTCCATGGACAACTACACAAATATCCAGGAGCACAGGAGGACAGATTTTAAAACATTTACACCGGACTCTACTTTACTCTGACCTCAATCAAAAGGTCGTCTGGTTGAGCACCAGGTGATACGTCCCCGCTCCTCCTGGCAGTGGCAAAAAGACAAGCTTTCTGTTATGCATCCCAAACTAAAAACAAGGCCGTGGTAATTCTCACACTGTTACCCGTCCAGCGTTTATTCAATGGCAGCTGGTCCCACCATCTGGGAAAGCAGCACCGGGGCAAAACAAAACAGGTTACACCTTTGGCCATGCCAAGTCTGCTAGTGCCCCGCTCCGTCTACAAACTGAGAGAGGCTAATCACAATTTCACGCTCTGATTTGTCAAATCCTATTCCAGCACCGGAGGCACCAAGAAAACTTTTAAGTCAATAAATTTCATGGCGTACAGGATAACAGCTTTTCCATACTGTTGTTCTATTGTTCTGTTTTCTTTTCCCCTTTTACACAAGGACGCAACTGAATGGTTACATCTCTCTTATGCAAATGAAAAGGAAGCTGTAGTTTTGACCAAAACATTTGGTCACCGCCGAGATTAGCGGCGTGGAACAGACTCTTATCCCCTCACGCATGCATTTTCTATTCATGCAAATGTTAACAATAAAACAGTGCATAAAGAACCCTCAACAAACTGCAGGTGTGAGGAAGCTGAAACAAAGGCCACTGTAACCCTAATGGCATCCCTTGTCATTAAGAGACCTTTGATGTATGTACTCAACAGACTCTTTTATCTCCTTCTTCCTCCTCTGCCTCTTACGCTCTCTCTGTCTCTACCCGGCTCAACCAGTTTCTTTATTAACGCCGTCTTTAGGGAATGAGTCCTCGACGCACACATCTGACATCTGGATGACGCTCGTGTTATGCCGCTTTCTTTGGCACCCAATCGTTAAGCCAGCGAGGAGCGACACGGCGCGTCAAGTTTGTCTTGCTCGTCCTCTGAACTCGAAGTTGGTGGGAAGAGAAACTATTTCAAAACAAGCATTAATTCTTTATTTATAAACCTGTGGTATGCAATCGTAATATAGAGTGATGTATTCTACTGTGGTGGAAAACTGACACATCTGGATATCAAAAGCACGTAAACTGCATTAAAACAGTATTTGAAAAGGCTGCACATGAAATACAGGTATTCAAACTCTCCCTTTGAACTCAAAGGATATAGAAACAGGACAATGTTGGCCTAATCGTGTTCTCTCTTTGAAGTGAGACATCACTATTAGGTGAAAAGGTAAGTATGCTTCTTTAGAAAATAAAAGCTTTTCATCATTTGTTAAGGCTGCAGCTCGAGTGATTTTCATATAGGTGGTTTTAAAACTTTGGATAACGGTGTTTGAGGCTGCTGCCTTGGATGGAGCTTCAATGAAAGTGCTGCACATGAAGCAAATAGCTAAAATGGCAAGAATAACACCAGCAGCCAACGTTCGCCACATTAAAGCGGTCCTCTCTCGCTCGCCAGATGTTGTCAGATTTAATGAGGAAAAACAAGAGGGAGCTGGATTTACGAAGACGTATTAAAGAGAACGCAGGTGTCAGGCCTCGAACGCCGACTTGACGCCGCGTCTGTCCCTCGGCGTTGAGCTTGCGGAACCCTAAAGGCGACCGGGAAGTCCGAGCAAACGGAAGCTCACGTCCTGACCTGAGTTCAATGGGTGACGATAGTATTTCATAACATTTGCTTTTTGCAACACATAATCAGCTAACCAAGGTAATTACCTACACACCTCCGCTCACCTCCTCTCATATGCTAAAGCAGGCAATCAGCCAGGGAGTTAATTTGGCAGAGAAAAACAGGGGAAGAAACACCCACTCTGGAACCATTTGTCACCACAGTCCAACCTTGTTATTCAAACTAGTGAGCCTATTTGAAATTCCTCTCCGTGGTAAAAACAGGGCCAAAATAATCAAGGGAGCATGATCACACTTAATTGATTCAGTGTACTTTTAAGATGCACTACAGGGTGCAGGGGTGACCTATTTCAGACTGCTCTTCAGAGGAGCCAACTATCCCAGCAAGGGAGTAATGCACAACGAGGATTTTAATTATTGCAGGATCTGTGGCTACGACCGGAGGTGAAATGCCTGTGAACTAACTGTGACACCACATTATAACCCTGCCAGCGGTCCGGGGGTGTTACTCTTTGAATCTTTTTGAGTTAAATAAGACAATAAATAGAAAAGATTAGGACTTTATTATCGATGCAGATTAATTATAGGATATAATTTGATGATGAAAACAGCTGATTTACCCCCGTAGATAACTGGAACCAAATCTCAAACAACCACATCGGTTACTGTCAAGAAAAAAATGACAAATATTTCATTAAACAGCAGCTTTTCTGAGACATCTGTTCATACTCTTGTAGATGCAGAGGTGGAATATAACTGAGTGCTGTACTTAAATACGACATCTGGGTACTTTACTTAAGTATTTCCATTTCATGCTACTTAAAACATTTAGTTCATGACAGTTCAGAGGGAAATATTGTGCTATTTACTCAGCTATGTTTTCCTTTACTGAACTGATGATGAGCTTACAGGGTACAAATCCAGTTTAGCTGCTTGCACATTAATGCTTCAGTAGTAATCATCAAAAAATGAGTAGATCACAAAGTAACAGCACAAAAATGCATTTTGTTATCTTAGTACTCGCTGTTTGTACAATGACAATCAAGCTGAATCTAATCTAATCTAAAAAACAATGACAGTAGCCGGTTTCTGGGTAAAAATGGACTTTAAATACCGCTTGTACTCTTGCAACACAAATGCAGGACTTGTACTTTCAAAGGAGTATTTTGCATTGGATCTGACTACTTCTTTCATCACTTCTGTAGAGGTTGTTTGACATTTAGCATCAACTATACCACCACTACAAGCATTTTGGCAGTCGAGCACAACAAACAGCGTAGTTATGGTTAGAAAATGACAGGGTTCAAACCACATTGTTGTCAACTTGAAACTGTGTATCATCTTAAATTTCACTTGCACCTTGTTTTAATCACAACACATTTTGGAGGCTGAATCTAAAGAAATGCCTGATATTTAATGTGGTTAAAAATATATATAATCAGTGGTGTTCAGGTGATGAGTCAGTCCTCAGTGTCTCAACCTGAGTCTGACCCTCACAGAGCTGAGCGGTGGGATTTGATGAACACTTCTGGGACTCTTTAAACCCACCAGTATTGCTGTGAACCTGAACCTAAGTGAAGCCAGTCTCGCTATCTAGGCAGAGCTCTAATGTTTTCCCCGCTGAATATAAGGAGGATGAGATCTTCAGTCATACCACCCTACTCTTCCTATTAAGATCAAAATCTCCTCTCAGGCCCTCGGGTGTCAACAAAGGGAGATGCAGTAAATGATATGCAAATTGAAAAGAAAAAAAAAAAAAAAAGAGCTCCACAAATCAACTCGCCAGCCCTGCATTTCCGACACTTCACATCTTAAAAGAAAATTCCTGTATTTAGGGTGAAATTCAAAGTGAGGTCTAGCTCTGCTCTCTCTGTGAGGCTATGTGTGGTGATTCCAGCACTCAGACAGCACAAAGCCCCTCTAACTACAGGCTGCTCGCTGTGGGAGAACTCGTAGGGAGAGTTCGAGCTTTCAGAGGGATTTGTCTCTGGATTCGTCTTAGACAATCGACATAATGCTCAAAAATAGGTAGATGGTTTCCAAGTCGGGTTAAACACCACTGAGTGTAGGAGCACACTGCCTGTGGGATGAGAGGCTCCTCAGAGTGAACTGAAACCATAATTGATTAGTATGTTGACAGAAAACAATCACTGATTATTTAAATTTGAATAAACTAATATTTTTGTCATTTATTTATTAAGATAAAACACCAAACATCTGCTGGTTTAAGCTTTAAAAATCCACAGATCTGAACGCTTCTCTTCAGTTTCATCGAATCTATTGGAAGTTTTTCACAAAGAGCTGAAAGAAATTTGAAGACACTTCTTATCGTTGAATAATCAATAATTTAAATAATTGGCAGATGAATAAATAATAAGAATAATCGTCGATTTGCAGCCCTGGCACATCCGACACAACCACTTTAAATCTATGAATGGATGCTCAGCATTTAAAGGGTTTCATTGTGAGTTTGCAACCTCCCCTCCCTTCATACATGATGTATTCTTTGTGTTACATGTAATGTCATTAATTTATGTAACATCTGTATCACTTGACAGCAGTTTGCAAGCTGAAGAAAAATGTCTCATTCAGTCCTGGATTTAAAGGCAGTCCAGAGGAAAAAGGAAAATTGGAACAACATGATGATATTTCATTTTTTGCCACATTAAGCACATAATAGCAGCAAGTACGGGTTAGCACATCCACTAGGAAGACATATTTAACTATAATCAAGACTTGTGGTGATAAAACCGGATGAAATAGAGAAACTATGGTGGTTTCCGACACAGAAAACATCACAATGCTTAAAGAAAACTCTTGTAATAAGATCACTGATGAGTATGACCACTTTGGATTAACAGCTGAGGGCATCGCCTTTACAGGTCGCTTATTCTGCACTGCTGCTGCTACGTGCTCCACATGCAGCACATCCAACACTGAGGATGTTTCTTTGGAGTGTCTGTCTACATGTCTGGTGCGTCTGTCTTACCAGTTGACATGGTTGTAAGGCTCGGCTCAGACTGACGAGAGGCCCACTAGAAAGGGTGGGAGGCGGGGGCGGTCGCGTACTCATCCTCGGGGACTGACTCCACAGTTGACAGTAATTTGTAGTACTCATCTTCTCCATCCAGCACTTTGATTTGACTGTGATGGGGAAGAAAGTGGTGAGAAATAACTTGGACACAGAGAAGAGTCTTGATGTGGAAAAAACAGTCATTTAGAATAAAAACAATATTTGCAGACGCAGCGGTGAGGCTCAGATCCGAAACAGGACGTCATTTTTAGAACAAATACAAGTCCAGACTTTCAACAATTAAAATAAGCGTGCTGACAAAGCCTTAATATGTAAGCCCCTTTCTAATGACGCAGTGCAACTGCTCATAATTTCGCTGTTATTTTCGGCTCTGCATTTACATTATAAGAAAACAACTCCATTTCTGGATTCTCCTATTCCACAAAGGGCCTGCTCTGTTTAGAGTTGCTGTAAGTAGGAAAGCAGTTATTTACCCAAGTTTTCTCGGCTTCCTCTTGCTCCCCTGGTAATCCAGAGTTCTCTGAGGAAAGGGCCAAGAGCACACAGTCAAAAGATGAGCAGAGAGTCATTAATTTTTAATTCAAAGTGATTTTGTGTTGAATGCGAGCAGATGCTGATAATATCAGAAGTCACAGCATAATTTTTTCTGATCAAAGGGCTCAAGTGAGTCTGATGAAGCATGCATCTTGCTCAGCTTTGATAAACCACATCAATTATTCACCGTGAAGGCAGACATCCTGACATGAAAGCAACAGATAAAGAGCATAAGCACATGTTCAAGACAAGAGGCAGAGAAGCGTGGGGGTGGGGCTCCAGGGTCTGGCACAGGTAGGTTTAATTGTATTATCATGTGGAACCAAAGTCAGACAAAGGCCTTTATCGGCACTTTGAACTCACATTTAGCTGGTTGTAGTACAGACTGTCTTCGGGGCTGTTGAGCAGCTTGGGCTGCTGGCCCTGCCGGCGAGGAGTTCTCTGCTGCAGCTTCATCACTGGACCTGCAACAGAGGAAAAATGAGGGCAGTGATCCAACCGAGCAAAAACAACAACAACAGCAACAAGAAGCACCAACGTGATACCGATGGTGATGACAGCAGCGGCAAGCAGATTCTGCCCTCGACTTCGTAAATCTGCACCCTCGCGTGACAAAGTGGCAGAAAAGGTTTTAAATTTACTTTGGTTAAAGATTATGTAATTTCATCGATGAGCTGACTCAATAACGGCTTAACGTTACATAAATCCACACACATAAACCACATCTAATTATATCTCCCTCCACAGGTGCACAGCAGACGACGAATTTGATAAATAGCTACAACTGAAGAGGTAGATGTGACACTGTGGTGTGTGTGTGTGTGTGTGTGTATGTGTGTGTGGTATCGGATACACTTTCTCTCTCCTGTGACAAAAAAAAGCAAAACAAGAGTGACTCTTGAGCGTGTTTACACTGAGGTTCAGATCAGATCGTGCCATCGATTCACACTAGAAACAAGCGAAAACTACGACTGTAGTGCCGCTTACAATACACACGTGACAGCCGTGACCTTCTCGACAAAGCATGTACCGACTTTAAGTGTGTTTCTAGGACAGAAATCAACCTCCTACTGAGATGAATACATAGAAAGTCGCCACGCTCATTTGCTAAGACAATTAAATACTGTAAGGAAAGGGAGGGAAGGAAATGTATTTCTTTACATTTGTTTCAGCGAGGAGTTAAACGTTGATGTCTAATTGCAGAAGTAGCTAGTACTGCTGTAGTTGGTGGTTTATTTCCTGATGCAGCGTTTAATGAGGAATGTTGTAGGGAGTTGTTTAGAGCGGTTGTTTTAGGTTTTTTAGTCTAAGATGCAATTTCTCTCTCATGAGCAGAAGTCTACAATTAGCTACACAGATTGTTGTTGGTGTCTGCCAATAGTCAGGGTCATGAAGCAGCTTCTTAATGTATCGCAACTGAAATTAGTTTAGGGTTTGTAATAGAGATAGTTTGAGAAATCTATTTATTAGGTGTTTGGTCAGAAGAGCGATGCCGCTCTTATATCTGTCATTTAAACACAAAGCTACAACCAGCCAGTTAGCTTAGCTTAGCATAAAAACAAGAAACAGGGATGAAACGGCTCCATCTACAGGCAAAAAGAAAAAAACCTACAAACCTATAAAGCTCACAAGTTAACGTGTTTATTTTTTAATCGATGAAGCAAACAAAATATTAGTAGTACTAATTAATAAGTCTTAGAGACGCTGGTATCACCGCTAGTCTAAAAATCTGTGGCGCTGGTCGTCAGAATCTTGGTAGTCCTGTCATGTGGATAATCGGTGGACCTAAGGCGGCCCGAATGATGCCTTGGTGCTCAAACGAGCCACAAACACCCACCTGTCAATTAAAGCAGTAAATTCTGCACAACTTTAAGCCCTAATATAATCTGAACAGGTGAGTTAAATAAAAATTCAGACTCAGTACAGTTATCATGAACGGGGAAATTAGCTACAGAGACCAAAACTGTTTTTTGTACCAGGATGTAAACATGTTCTGCTGTGAATTTGGACATTTTAACATGGGGACTTATGGAGACTGACTCGTTCTGTAACCAGCCTCAACTGGACGTTTGAAGAACTGCAGTTTTTGGCATTTCCGCACTGGCTTCACTTTGCAGCCACAGAGGTTGCTGCTTGGCTGGTATGTGTTGTCTTTGGACAGAGACAGGCTAGATGTTTCCCCTTGTTTGCAGTCTTTATGCCAAACTAAGCTAACTGGCTACTGGTTCACAAAACAAAACCCATATTTTTTCACATGTCTGCCTGCAGATAGCAGATGGTTTTTGTTTTTAAAAGTTATCACCACAGTACAATGGAAGAGCACATCATTTGATTTGTGTTGATTTGGATTAATTGACCGTTTAAAGTGAAGCGACAACCATTAGCTGGCCTATAAAAAGTACATTCTCACCATGCACACATGAACAAGGACCAGATGAAAGCCCCTGCAATGACTCAGCTCTACAGGACTCTAGATGTTCACCCTCCTACTTTCTACTCAAACCAATGGCACAAAATGTGAGCCGTGCCTAATCTGTTAAACAGAGTAAAAAGTAATTTACAGATTCAGACTCCCGCCCATTGAATGACTTGTTCTCCACTGTCTTCTGCTTCTCTTCCAGCAGATGACCAAATCTCTGGCAGCTTGAGCTGGTTCGCCTGATTCTTCCAAACAGCGAACTGAAGAATGAATTATTCATCGCGCCACCGAAAGCGAAATATTATTGACGACAAACTGAAGATAATGAGTTATTATTCTAACATAAGGTATGTTATGATGGCTTATTACGCTCTTCTACTGCAGTATGTAAAGGGTTTCAACATTTACAGGTTACAAAAGTGTGTTTTAAAGCCAAGACACCTTTACAAGGGGGCATCTATATTTAATGTCAGATAACGTTTCATCTTCTTTGCCTACGTTTTCGTGTGAGACAGGACATTTCTTCATCATCTCTTGCTACCTCGGCTTCTCTACCTTGACTAAAGCTGCATTTGCTTTTTCCATCTTAACACTACTTTGTACTCACTTTGAACAGACCTCATCACATCTCAATCCTATACATCAAAGAGCAAGCTTCTCTCTCTCTCTCTTCCCCCCCCCCCCCCCCCCCCCCTCCACCCCCTCGTCTCTCCTCGGCTTTCTTGATGTTATTCAAACCAGCAGAGGTTTACTAAAGTCACACTTTGTAAATGCCCAGAAAGTTCCTGTCAGTTCTGAGATATTAGTTAACTTTTACCGTGAATCTTATCTGTCCGTGCCTCAGAGGCGTTAACCGTCCACTGTGAGAATCCTTGTCACCCCTGAGTATTTTGAGGATATTTGGATCTCATGTGCTGAGGGAAATAACGGCTTCTTCTAATCATGTAGGTTTGTATGTGTGCAAACGTGCTTAGGTGATATCACATCGCTGCTTAGAGCTGTTGTATCTTCATGACTAGTTGTGGTAAAACCAGCACATATTAAGTGTATGCGCCTTACATTTTAGTTAATGTCTGTATGTAGGACAACAGATTTGATAAGAATGGATTTGTTTTATTCCCCTGAAATTCCAGCAAAGCACTCAGTCATTTAAACACAAAGCTACACCCAGCAGCCACTTAGCTTAGCATAAAAACTGGATACATGGTTTAAATGGCTCCGTCTAAACCCACCGCCATCTTGGCTAATGTTTGTATGTAGTTAATGTCTGTATGTAGGACAATGTAGGACTACTAATGATGCAAAGATGGGTTTGATAGGAAAATGTTTTATTCCCCTGAAATACCATCAAAGCACTCAGTCACAAATAATGAAGCCCAACGTCCTTGAACAAAGTTTCAAAACTGAATCATACTGTAAAACAGATTTCATTGTGTGTGTAAACCGACTCTTAACTGCATGCAGTGAAAGTATCTGAGACTGTAGATAAAATATTAGATCTGATGAAGGTCTGAACAATTCAGCTTTATGTTGAAATCAAAGCTGCAAGTGTCACAATCTTAATTCTGGCTGTGCCTTGTGAAAATGAAACCTGCCGACCGTCGAGTTCACCGGCTATAACAACAACTGTCGCCAGTAAATTTACTCAGCTGCAGCTAATTAACATTAATTCTGCGAGTTGGCCAAACAGCAAGTACTGACTGTTGCCAGATTCATATTCTGCATCTGTACACTTCAGTTAAAAATGGCTTTGTGGAAGAAGAAACATAATACGTATCATTTTTTTGTCTGTTGGTCTGCCAATCCTCCACTTTGTTAGACTGAGATATCTCAGCAGCTACAGGATGAATTGTGATGACATTTTGATCAGATATTGATGAACCTGGCAGGTGAATCGGCTGATCCTCTGACTTTTCATCTTGCGCCATCATTGGATCAAAAATGTGTTCAACACTTTACTACTTCATGACAAAACACTTGAAACACGAATGACATTTTGAACTTGAGCTGAACTTTGTATTTAGCGCTGATTAGCTTACATTAGCATGCTAAAATGCTAAGCTAAAACAGGTGAACGTTATACCTGCTAAACTTCAGAGTATGAGCATGCATGATAGCATTAGTGTTTAGCTCAAAGCTAACATGTGCAGCCTGCTAACCTCCTCAACATCATTTAGCTGCATCATTTTAATTCATGTACAGATGAGATACATTTGTGATTCTCATTTTATTTAATACTATGCAGTACTAGTATATACAGGCCTGTGGTTAAGGTTCTAGAAAACAATTGTAAATCACAACTGTCAATTTTAGTTGAGATCTCAATTAAATGTTTTCCAAAAATCTCTCAGCTGCTGGATCTAGCGCTGCAGATCTGAAGCCCAAAACACAACACATGGGGGTTCAGCATCACCATTTATCCATTCTGACCTGCAGCGATTAGAGCGTGTAGCAGATCAGAGGATGGGTCAGGCCTCCCATCTCTGCGCCTCTGCTTGGGAAATCACTGCCATTTGATCCAGGCCAGCCCCAGAGGAATGCTGCTCCTGCAGATATATTACAGGCAAGGAGGCTGCCAAAACTGGCTTCTGGCATGGAAGTAAGGGCTTGGACATGGGCAGGCAGAGCTGGGAAGGGGTCAGACAGTGGCTCGTACCGGGGTTTGCTAAATGATCGTGGGTAATGTCTGCTGTTTGGGGTGGGGAGGCATAATGGTCGACTGGGAATACAGAGGCAGCACGGTTCATACAATATTGATTTCTCCGTATCAAAAGAAAGCCAAGCAGAGTTTGCTCCTCTTGGTGAGAGACTTACATATTGTACATGTTTGCTTCTTCAGATAAAAAGAGCTGGAGTTCTTTTTGAGATAGGTATTTCTTTCATTTTCAAAGAGAAGCAGATGACTCGCATTACATCTCTAAATACCACTTTGAAATGCCTTGAAAATCAGAATGCTTCTCAGAAACAACATAAAAGGGCTGCTAAAAGGGATTTTTAGTCGAATAAATTAGAGATGTATCGATTTACTTCCCCAAATCACGTGCTGCAATCACCTGACTTCTCCCAGACCACAGAGAACCGCTTGGGCTTTGTTTATTCAGATGGAGGGAGCAGAGGCACCAAAAGGCATGGATTATAAGGAAAAATCATCAGCAGGGGCCTTTGATGTCTAAATGAGGCATGTGCAGCCCAGACCCCTCTCTTTACCTCACAACCGCCTCTTCACACACACACACACACACAAACGCACGGGTACATAAACCCAGACACATGCATGTAAACTTGTGCACAAGCGTGCACGCTAACACAGACATTGTTCTGCAAACAAAGACTCCAAACAGATATCTGAAGTTGAAGAGGATTTCCAGAACTTTTCCGAGCTTCTGAGATTTATTAATGCTCTCATCATTTTGGACATTATACTTAAGAAAAAAAAGAAAAAGCAACTCATGTGCTTTAAATTATAAGACAAACTGGTCAAGTCCTGCAGATAATGCTTTAAAAGAGTAGTTCCTGCATCTGTTTTCACTAATGCAAGCAGAGGATGTTGTTACTTACAACCAATTTTTCACACTGAAATCAATCATTTCCCCTGACAGCAGATTTGGAAACTTTGACTCCAAAAGAAATGTTTGCGTGGAGGGAAAAAAAATCTCTGAACTTTGTGAAAGTCAATCATTTGTCAGAGACATAATACATGTAATTTATAACTGTGACCTAGGAGGATAAGTAAAAAGGAAAACATGAATGACGAGGAAACCAGGCCAAAAATAGATTAAATATGCAAATGAGCGACATAAATCCTTTTTTTTCTCCTGATCTCTGTGGTCCTTCAGTAATTTATAGATAAAATATGTTTTTCTAACAGAATAAAACTATATTTTAACAACAAGAAAAATAACTTTGAAACTACATCAAATGAGTCAATCCTCATGTGAAAATCACAGCAAACTTGGAGCATCTTTTTCCACCTTGATTTTACGTCTGAGGAGATTATTCTGTTGGAATTGTGATGATGAGTAGTTTGGAAGTACATCCTGTTAACTACTCCCACTGACATTAAGAGGATTACGTAGGTAGCGTCAGACAGAGGCAACTCCTTCCGTTAAGTTGAGTCTTTCCTATCCCTTCCTAAATCTCTGCTGCCGCTACGTCGAGCCTGTAATTTGCCTAAAACTGAAGGCATCCGCTTGAGACGCTGCGATATGTGGAGACAAGACAGATCAATCAAAAAGGCTGAGAGACAGCGAGAGGGTGGGAGCGTATTTGTCTAGAGAACACGGAGAGGGTGGATCATTTGTCTGGCAGATGCATGTTGATATGGTGATGCTGCTGCTGCTGCTGTGGTGGTGGTGGTGGTGGGTTGTGGAGCAGCACCTGGTGGCTGCAAACCTTTGGGAGGGTGGGAAGATGTTTAAAAAAGCTGTGGGGGCGAGAGGAGATAAAAGTGAGATGTACTGGTGAGTGTGGGTTTGACCTCAGCGTGGGTAAAACAGCGGCCACATTTCCAATGAGCTCCTCCAGCTGCAGCTATAAAGCGTAGAGAGAGAGCTCAGGGCGACAAACAAAATCAATTCTTATTGACTATACCATGTTATGCACCGAGGGGACATAACTATAAACAATAAGTTAACATGAACTTCATGAACTGTTCTTCTTCTCATCCCTCCAAACGACCAGGTTAACTATCTTCCAAGGCGCGGAGGTAATTGGTCTCTGTGTTGTGGCTCCACTTTATCACTGTCTCTCTCTTGACATGTATGTTTACCACAACTATAATCTTCAAAAAGCCTGTTAACATAAGTAGCTCAGCTTTCATAAACCATAAAGTCAGCTCTGACTGATCCTCAGCACCATCCTGTTTACCACGCTGAGGAGCATAAGCAGCACTCTGATCATATCTGCCGCTCGCTAGCAAAAAGGCTTTCTCTCCGCGCACGCCTCTGTGACTCATTTCCAAACATGTTGCATTAATATTCAGGCTCCGGTGACAGGTGACGAGAGGTGACACCGTCTTGAATGCGCGGCTTACACGACTACACCGTGCATGTGCAACTTTTTCACTGAAAAAAAAAAAAAAAAACACGGGGGGAATCAAAGGTTTGTGCTGCAGACATCTGAGAGCGCCTGGAGTACAAAGTGCTTTAATGCTCTCTTCCCACCATAAAATGCAACACTGCGGGTATTTTGCTAAAGAGTGAGTATAGTTTGCCGAGCCTGGTGTCAGATATACAGTGAAGCAGACATCTATCTAAATCATCTCCCTCCCTGGTCTGCTTTGTTTCACACATGAAAGAAAAAACGGTGCCGGGCACGTCACTTGCAACACAAGGCTTTGTTAAATCACTTAGAAAAGACCCAACGTCCGTCAAACACATTGAGAGGTTCCAGGTCATGCCCCCGTGTTTTGGCATTAATGGGAGCAGGGTGTAGAGTGTGTGCGAGTGTCTGGAGGGGTGGGGTAATTTGATTTCCATGGCTAATTTTCTGTTTTTCTCCACTGGTGTCCTGAAACACTCCAGGTCGAGCTCCAGCAGCCTGAGAGAACCGGCGCGATCACCAGAGGCGACAGCAGGATGAGACACAGGAAGGAGCCTGGTCTCCAAACATCTGGTAGGGCAAGGCTTCCATGACTCGCTCAACCTCGGGATAAAAAAAAAAAAAAAAAAGCCCCTCAGATCTGCAGGGATCAAAGTGTGCCCTGGGTGCCTGAGCCACCGTGGCCTCCCTCAACATATTCAAATGGGGTTTCCTGAAAGAAGTCGGAGCCACAAGCTGAGCTCAGAACACAAACGAGGCAGGAAGGGGGAAGACGGTGAATACCTGAAAATCTGTGTGCTCTCCATGCAAAATAAGAAAAACGTTAGCAAAGCCCATGACGGAAGAGGAAGAGGTTGTTTTTACTTTGTCAGGACATTTAAATAGAAGATAACTGAACTGTGCCTGAGGCGAATTCAGTTATTATAGAGACCCTTCAATTTACCTAATAACAAAAGGAAGAGAAGTGTTTGACGTACTGCAATGAAAGACACCAGAGAGATTGACTAAAAGAATTTAGGTTGTATTAACTTAGTGGTTCCCAGCCTGAGGGCCGGGACCCCCCAAAGGGGTCCAAACATAACGTATCACTGCAGAAATCTCATTATGAAGTAATTTCTGCTCATAACTTGAGTCCTTAATGTAAAAGAAACAAGTTACTTGTGCATTGAGAATAACTTTTCCCTGATGTAAATCAATTTGTTTCAAATATTTTCTGAAATCTTGTTTCATTTTTCTTCCCTCTAGAGCAGAAATCTGCTTTTCTTTTTCATGTTTCGAGACACAGACGATCACGTGTAGAAACTTCCTGCAGAAACAAGTCGGTTTCTATTGGAAACAGGTTGAAATTCTCTTTAATTCTAGACTGAAATTACTTCAGGATGGAGATTTGTACTAGTTATGATCAAAGGGATACAAGAGAAAAACAGAAAATTAAGTTTATTTTTCTGATTCTTCTGACATTTTTTCACATTTTGTTTATTTTAACAAAGTGTCTGCTTTTCATAAAGCAAACACTGTGTCCTCTCCATGCCTCTAGAAATCATTCAAATTGAACAATCTGTGCCAAGGGGTCGCGAGCCAAAAAGGTCGATCATGAGTGTATTAGGTGCTGAAGTACAAAGTGCTGTGCTACACATCATTGTCCAAAAGCTCTACTTTTAAGGTTACAAACCGTGAAGACATTTAAATACTGTATATTTACACTAATTTTAAGCTGAAAGCGATGCTAAGTGCAAAGGAATGTGAGTTTTACACATCAAATAAAACATCCTGGGCTTCAGACTTCAAAGAAATAACACAAACAAGGAAGTAATTCAGCCGTTATTTCAAAAACTCGGATGACTGGAAGCTCCGCTGACGCCGGACAAAACATAGATTTGAGCAGAGCGTCCTCAGACACTGGCATTAACTGCAACGTTTCCCCCCCATAATCACTCTGACATTATAAATTCATCAAACACTGCCTCCCTTCAGCAGCAGTGATGCCTGGGAGCGGGGGTCACCTGTACGAGGCATTACCGAATTAGCCACTATCTAACCCAGACCTGCTGTGGCGTGCTGACACTAATCCCGGGGCCCGCTAGAGAGCCCTGTCTGTGTTACATTATCATGTCTAATCCCCGTAATCTCTCAACCGCGCCGCTAAATGCTATTTCACCTCCCTCTCTTACCTCATACTCCTTCTAATAACATTAATGAAGGGCCGGGCACCCATTACCCAGGCTACCCCAGTGGTGACGGCCGTAATCGGAGGCCCCCTGCACAGCCACCCACTCAGCCTTCCAGGCAGCGGGAATTAATGTAATTCATCGCCTGGGGCAAAAAGCAAACCAAACATATGTTCAGCAAATCAGGGTTTGTGTATTTTCTTGTCACCGTTAGTGTGCAGGTCTATTAGAGTCATTGATGAGATCCTTAGTGAAGGGCTCACCGTGCGGGAGAATGAAAGCTTTGAAGTGCTCATGCCACTTCGAAAAGCCCCCCCACTTGCCAGGAGACGTTTATGACGAGCTGACCTGGGTTATTAAAATACCGCAGAAATGATCACCCATAATTCTTCTCTCTTTTTGCTGTCAACAAAGAATGGCAGCAGAGGATTGGCTGGGATGAAAGGTTGAAAGGGGCCCCGTATTAAAAATGGCACTTTATCCATTAAAGCGGGATTTCTGCTGTCTCTTTGTGTAATTACCTGCACCCGCCAGCTCTGTGCTCGGGCTTACCTTGTTTACACTGCGTGTCTCGCAGCCTAGCTGTCTCCCTGCAAGGCTTCGTTACACTGTCTTCTGCTCTGCCTTTGTCTCTCTTGATGTCTTTCACTTGTCTGTCGAGGCTGTCGAGGCCAACCTTGAAAGAGGAGGCGTAGAAAACACACCCAGAAGAGCAATGTCAATGAAAGCACTGGATAAATAGACACAAGTTAAAGCAAGCCCCGTAATGTGTTTTTTTCAATTTAGTCATGTGGATGCTGTATTCATTTATTTACAATTTACAATTTGGCACTCATATAACTCAAACCCATTAATGTGCTTTGCAATGTTAATCAAATGCTAATGCAATTGCATATCCCCCCTTTACTAGCCCTACCTCCTAGCAAACAGCACCACACTGACTTAATTGTGAGGGTGAAAAACAGCTCATACAGACTTCCTCTCATATTTAATTTTATCTTTGAATAAAAGAGCTATAGGAAAGTATTAATCTGCTTAACATTTCTAAGTACATCCTCCAAAGGATTTTGCTTTTTTAATCTTACATATGCTCAGCAGAGTTACTGGCAAAAACTGTACATTTTCCTCATTTCATCCTTTCAACATCAAATGGTGAGCAGCAAAAATTGGATCAGACTTCAAAGACTGTGATGTGCTCCAAGTCACGGAGTGGCTCTTCTATTTCACATATTGAATCCGAGCAGGATATCAAAGTGCTACCAAAGAACCTCAGGTCTTTACTAAAAAAGGGGTCTAACATCTGTAGAAAGAGGAGCGCAAAGACAAATCACCTCAGGGAAGAGCGAGCATTTATTCTCAGCCGTGAATTTCCAGCCTTTTGATTCTCTCGTTCCCGTACCACCCTGTCTTCTCCGCTGAGATGGAGGTTGGAGCAAGAGATCTCTTTTGTCTCAAGGACTCAAAAAATTCCCAAAGAATAATCTGGGTTAAAGCTGCTTTGTAGCGGAGCAGCATTTTTACATACACGGCTAAAGTCAGGCATAAGAAAAAACGCTCATTGATATTCTGTTACTTACATTTCCTCTATGTATGTGGTCTGTAGGTGCCTCTTTGCTCTTTTGGCTGTTAGATCTGCGAAAGCAAGAAGCATTTATAAATGAAATGAACATAACGTGTCACGTAACGACACACATTGTGTCTGCAGAGCTGAGGATAATTTCTATTTGTCTTCTTGTGCCGTGGAAAAACAACAACACTGGTTTATGCAATGTGTAGAGAGCGAGACAGAGATATGTTGCATTATTTAAAAAAAAAAAAAAAAACACACCAAAAGACACGACATCTGCTAACACAGTGCTGCAAGCAGCAGTCGCAGTCATGCCTTCGAGTCTAGAAAAACAAAAAATCTCATCTAGTTTGGACTCGGTGATGCAACTGGAGGTTCTGCTGTTTGGATGCAAGCGCAGAATTCATGCGTGGCAGAGAGGAGGGATATCAAAAGGGAAAAGAACAGCATGTAGGTGAGGCCATAGATCTTACAGGAGGAAAATGGGCCAAATCATGTCAAAATAAATCTATATGGAGAGATTCCAACACTGATTAAACAGAATTGTTAAGTGGAGGTTTGAAGTTTTTTCTCACCAAGGAATATGATTGTAAACACGGAGGGAAAAATCCCAGATGAGGCTCCGCTCGTTTCGAGTATACAACAAGCATAACATTTTCAGATGTGTAAATCCAGTATTTTGGAGTTTGGAGTCTGGAGAGGGATGCATGGCGTTGACCAAAAGTCACTCAAGATTTGAGATTTCTCACACATGAATTGGTTTAGGGTATGCACTGGCAGTAATGAAAAAAGATCGTAATTTTTAACGATACTGGACATAAAAAAACAAACCTCGTAACATCTAAAATCACTCAGGAATTTCCTCTTTTTTTTAGTTTGGAAACTCAAACCTAATATTATTGAATTTGTAATACTTAATACGTGCGACTTGTGGTGCAGAGAGACGCTTAAACACGCAGCTAAAAGCCGCCATCGACACCACGTGTGCTGCTGTTCAGTCGGTGGCTGCTCTCCTGCTTAGCACATACTTTCTTAATGACTGGCCTGCCCATATGCTGAATAAACACAAAGTCTTCAGCTCGTACATCTGGAGACCAGCGCAGCGCCCAACCCCATTTGTGGTCAGACAAGTGTGCTATCTTGGTGGAAAGATATTTATTACGTTTATAAAACTGAAAGAGGTGGTGCTTAGGGAGGAGCTTTCTCTTCGGCTTGAAACAACAGAACATTACGGGGGCCAAGAGGAGCCAGTCCAGCGGGGCTTCATATGAGTGACAGGTATGTGAGACCTCTTGCTCTAATGGTGGTCTCATTTTTAGGTCATATTTGAAGCCTTTTGTCTGCGCTGTAAGAAACAACAATAAAGAAAATCACAAAAAGCAGACCGCGGTCTTTCAACGAGAGCTGACGCTGAAGGACGGGAGATGTCAAGGCTCACCCCGTGTGCTCCTCCTTGGTGGTCTTCCCTGCAGCCTCAGGGTGACATCTGTGCCTCTGGGGTCCTTGGTCCCGACGCACCCGATGGCCCCTGTAAGCTGCACAGGATATGAATGACAGACGGGGAAAAAGCATTTTCTTCCCTCTGCTGTGATCTGATCAACACAAAGTCCACCGAGGAAAACACTTTATTTGCATGGGAGGAAGTGAAATATGTTCAGCATCTGTATAAGGAGCGCAGAGAGAAAACATCATGTGATTATTGAGACACACTGGGCTCAAGACGGATGGGAAACGGAGCCTGCTGACTTACTCCATCAACGGGCTTTGTGTTTTTCTTGTAAAATTATATGCGCAGGAAAAAGAAAGCTCAAGTACATTGTTGAGCCGTGGTTCTATTTTGCATGGTCTAATCTGATCGATGGTGAGCAT
The DNA here is from genome assembly GCA_028641955.1 of Protonibea diacanthus. Taxonomy (NCBI): domain Eukaryota; kingdom Metazoa; phylum Chordata; class Actinopteri; family Sciaenidae; genus Protonibea; species Protonibea diacanthus. Next base: position 19,215,884 of record CM053986.1, on the reverse strand, counting down.
GTCCCCCAGGCCCCGCTGAGATCTGAGAAGCCACCAGGCTCATACATTTGAAAGGCATCTGTTTATTTTCAGAATGCAAATGCAGCCCACCTCAAAGGCTATAAGCTGCAGAGAACACACAATGTGAATGTGCTGGAGTGCTCCGCCGGGGGGCTGAGGCCCCACTTATGTCAGGTTCAGGTTCCCCCCCTCGCCCTCCTTCCACCACCACCACCACCACCACCACCACCACCCTGAACCCCAGCGGCCACACACAAACACGTCTCTCTCTCCCTCTCTCTAAAGAGAAAGACGAGCGGCGACAGAGAGGCTTTCCTCTCACACCAAAACCATGTTTACCCATTCTGCAGCCTTATTTACAAGGGGCTTTAATGGAGGACATTTACACAAGGTGTGCAGGCGACTGAGATGCTCCATGTGCCAGATGAGGGCAGCCCTTAGGAGAGCGAGGGGAAACAATGCCAGATCTCCTCCCCCTGCCCTCCTCTCTCCTGCCCCTTTTGGCACCCTCCCTTGTCCTCCAGTGAGAGGCTCCAAGGAGGGAGGGAGAAAGAGAGAGTTGGGGGGGGTGGGGGGTGGGGGGGACCGGGAAGGTTAATGTGCCCACTTTGATCTTCGTCAAGGCACACTGAGTAAGAATTAATTTACATTTCAGATGAAAAGGTTGACAGTATAAAAAGGCATCTTGTTTCTGGTATGTGAGAGCTGTGTAATAGGCCAGGAATTTGAGAGAGGAAGTCGTGAGGAAACAGAAGGGATAAGCCCCTCTCTTGCCTTTACTGGGAAAGAGATGAAAGGAAAAAAGGATCTCAGTATGCACTGTTCTTCTGAAACATGGGGACCAAATGCTGCCCAAACTTTCAAAAGCTTTTCTTTATGCATTATTAATTAATTATTACTGTTTCGCAGGCCACTCATTGAGATCAAAAAGGTGTTTCACAAAGATGTAAGGTCTTCGGGCCTTTATCCTTTTTTCCTTTTGAAAACGTACGGGGAAAAAAAAAAAAGTGGCGCGTTATTCTCCGCCGGACGCGGTACTAACGCGAGGAATTCCAGAGGTCTGCACTCGAATGTGAGAAGAACTTATATGTAAACATTTCTTTACCTGACTGAATGCGGACAGCGGCCTCTTCCCGCTCCTTTCTTATTTGCTTGAGGTTCTGCCGAGCAACATAGCCCCTCCAGGCTGGAGAGAGAGAGAGAGAGAGAGAGAGAGAGAGAGAGAGAAAGAGACAGTGTGTGTGTGTTCGTGTGTGTGCAAGAGATTGCTGACCTGCCTCTGTGAAACAAAATAGACTGCACATACTACACAAGATCCCACTTCAAAACACTGCTAAACCAGGTGGCAGAGGGATGGATCCCTTTGAACTCTCTGAGGTCTTATTGTCTGCTCTGAAGCATTGCTCTTAACCCTCGTAGGTCAAGCTGTGGTTATCAAACTCATCTCTTTTATGAAGACTCGCCGGCACATAATAGACCAGAGGTCATTAAGAAACCAACGGTCACATTCACATCAAATCTGCACCTGTTTCATCGTTACGCGATAAAAGAATAGATCTGAATTTTGCCGCTCATTTGCATTTTTTTGACTTAAGTCTGAATAATTCCTTCTGTTTACTGTTTAATTGGTAGCAGTCTACCTGACTGGATGATGATGGCCCCGCGGTTTTTCTTCTCCTTCTCTTTCCGGTAACGTCGGGCGCCCAGCCAGCCTTTGGTGTAAGCTTGCATCACCACCACCCGCGCAATCACCTCCCTCAGCAGCAGGTTCAGCTGCTCCACGTGGTAGTACTTCAGGAAAACCTGACAGGATGTTTAGCACCGGTTAGAATATCACATTATCTCAGTCTAGACTGTTTTATTGGACTTATTATGGGTGAAATGCGCATTACAAACAGATTTCTTTAATTATTCATATTTTTTTATATATTACCTTTGTCGTCCCCAGCACCCAGTCTTCTAGTTTGGCCCGCTGCAGTATGGCAACAGCGTTCTCTTTGCTGGTCTCCGGCATCTCGTGAGCCCGAAATGCAAGGTAGTAATATCTAATATATAAAGAAAACACAATGAAATATATGATTTAATGTTGTTATAGAAGACACTGATAGTGTAATCGTGTGTTCAGATCACAAAAGTTTTACAAAACTGTAAAAGAAAAATTATCTGATGGCTGTTAAAAGATCAAATGTTTTTGCAACAGCAAGTTGATCCATGAAGTGAGTGAGTGTGATGAAAAATGAAAAAGAAGACCTCCAGAAGACATCAGTATTAATAATGGATTATAGTTTGTTGCCAATAAAAACAAAATAAATCTCAGACGTAGACATCTTATAACAATTCAACAAAACTAGCTAGCATGTGAAAAAATAAAGGTGAATTTTTCCCCTGAAGGAAAATTTTAACATTTTGGGAAAAGCTCTTATTTCCTTTTTGCCTGGAGACGTGAAGTTTTGACACCACCATCGTGTTTGTATGCTAAACATTAAACTACAGCCAGCTGTCTGTTAGCTTAGCTTAGCATAAAGACTGTAAACGAGGGGAAACAGCTAGCCTCTCTCTGTCAACAAGAACCTCTAAGACTCACTAATTAACATTTTCTGTCTTGTCTGTGTAAAACTGAAGTAAACCGTTCATATAAAAGAGACAAGCTGCTGGCTGTAGCTTCATATTTAGTGTACAGTCATGACACTTATCTTCTAACTCAGCAAGAAACTTCCTTTTAATTTTACTCTTCTATTATTTTTGTCATCGTTTGTGTTTGTTTGGTGTAAACTGTGAAATTTAGGATTACAAGTGGAAGGTAATCTACGAGCATTCTTCGGTTTTGGGAACGCAGTCGATTACATAACCGATTACAAACTACAACAAAGCTCCTCGGACAACATTTTAAAGTAATTTAACCCGACGTTGGACACGCGGAGACGCTGGAAATCTTGACACTGGAAGCATCACCACAGCTGGAAAATCGGCCGCTCAGTCAGAGTGAAAAAATGAGCCTGACTGAGACATGAGTCTTCAACAGAGGCCCTTTTGTTGGAGCTCTTTTGAACGGATCATCGTCTCTGATTTCAGTGGCCACAGAAAATGCCCATCAGCCCGGGCCTATCGGTGTTCATCAGCTCCACTGCATGTTTATCGCTCACATTGTCTGGATCCGTCCACTGATCCTCTTGTTGTAGTTTACAAAATACCAGCATAGGACAAAGTGGCTCTAACTGTTTGCTCAGGGACATCAAGGCTCCGAAACGACTGGTTCATCTCTTGTGTTCTGGCGTTGGTCAAAAAGAAGAACAACAACAAGAAGAAAAACTTCTTTGAACTCCCCTCCCCGCCTCAGTCTACAGCCTTTCATTCTAATTCCTGTTGATACCTGTTATTTCTTTGATGGTAAATACAAAGCGCTGCTTGGCAACATCAGACAAGCCTTTGATATGAGAGCACAAATTTAAATCAGTTTTCACTAAAGGTGCAGTTTAGCTGGTCGGGTCTGTCTGTATGACTTCTGCAAGGCTCAGGTGGGATGATATGGATTCAGCAGAAAGGTTAAAATGTAGTCTGAAGTGGTGATACACACTCGCAGTCACACACACTGCAGCAAAATCATCCGTCACTCTTTAAAAAAAACTAGGACATTTAGGAAGAAACCATGTGGTCATTCGAAGTTTTTGGTCAACAAAATTAAGCGAAGTTTCTCCAAAGCTGTGAGACTAACCAACCATCTAAAAGCTTCTTCTTCTTCTTTCTTTTTTTTTTTTTTTTCCTACAGGCCACAAGCCCGAGTTAATTAAATTTTATATCATCTTTTCAAAGGGAAACTGATCAAACGTAAGTTTCCTTGCATTTTCCCACACTCGTCAAAGTACGTGTAGGTACAGACTTTTTAAGTACGGGGTTGGACATGCGAACAGGAGTGTGTAGCACTAGTAATCGCGTTCCTGTCCCACATTTTTTTAAAAAAAGCAAAAACAACACCCTTACGTAAAGCGTCCCCCTAATGATGAAGCCTTGTTTTAATTGTGTTCTAATGACACACCAATGGGACATGGAGACTACGTCTGAGCTTTTCCAGGTCACTGAATTTAAGAACAAACTCTTTATGAATAGTAAAAAGAAAAATCCATTAAAATGCATCACCCCTTTTAATCACAGTTCCTCCCTGTTTGAATTGTATCCATATTCTCCAGACTGGAGTATCCACCCAGTTAAAAGAGCTGTAGGATTTACTCTTGCGCTATCACTAATGACTGCCAATTAGTCAGCCTCTTGCTCTGTTCAACTTGTACCCCTATCTAATTAAAGAACCCGTGTTTTTATGTGATGCAGAGCGCGGCTCGCTTGTTCTGCACTATCTCTGGGGTTGTGTCGACGCTCGGCGTGTGCGTGCGTGCTGCAGACTGTAGGTGCTGCCTTGTCTTGACATCACTTTTACCTGTTGACAAACTCTTCAAACAGGATGCGGTGGGAGTAGCCTTGCCGGCGGATGTTCACAGTCTCCAGGATCCCCGTGTAGCGCAGCTGCACCATCACCCTCTCCTTGCAGAAGCGTAGCGCCTGTCTGTCGTCGTTGGGTTTGATGCAGCGCACAAAGTGAGGCTGACCCACCACCATCTTAGACAGCAAGTCCATCAGGGAGTACTGCAGACACCGAATGAGACAACAATAAACAGTGGGCAGAGACAAACCAGGGAGCAGATATCAGTTCGCATTATCAAAGTCTGGTGGTTTAAATTCAGTTAGAATGATCTGAACTTCAACTTCAAAGATCTAACTTTTACTAGATATAGATGTGTTTGATAACAGAGTACAAGCTGAATAGTAATTGACAGTGTTAATCAGTCCCAACAGGATCTGGCAGACTTTTTAAATCTCATATAACAGACATAAAAAACTGAATTAGCGAAGGATTAAAAAAACAGAAACAGAATTACAGATTTTTTTGGGTTATTTTCTATTATCAGTGGAGGTCATGTTTAAAAATCACAAGGCAAGAAACAACTATGATTATTTAAAGATGCATTAAGCTTTTTTTTGCCTTTAGGCAAATTATATCAATATATATAGAGAGAGATATCATATCAACATATAAAATGAACGTGCAACTATTGTATATTTACAGATCCGGCAGACATTAGCATTCATTTGGAGAAGTGTTTCTGACCATCTGAAAGAAGTAAATCCAATATTCACTTCTTTTTAAACTCTGATTTGGTCTCCACCAGCTCCTGAAAAAAATATCTTGCTCTTTATGTTGCACAGTTTTCATCAGCTAGTTCTGTTAACTTGTTGTTGTTAACTTCCATTAGCAACTTATTGTCTGCTGTTGCTGGAAACGGTGCTGACAAGTGTTTAGACCAGAAATCCAAAACAATGAGCTGGAAGACGCTAAACAGTCAGTAGAGCTGTGGAGATCTGCAGACTTGGTGATAATTCTGCTGGTTTATCACTACAACTGTAAAATGAAATCCCATTTAAATCGAGACATATGATTCAACCAACGGCATCAATAGATCTAACGTCTTCTAACAATGCTCTGTTCCAAAAACTAGACATTTTGTCGACATTACCAGAGCTCTGTGCCATTTTCTGCTTTGTTATTTCAAGAGTTCAATAGAAAAATGTGGATCCGTTTGTTCGCGTCAACACAATTATGATTGTAAAACTGAACACAACAGAAGAGACGTGAAAAAAATGTGGGTTGTTGTCAGACAGTTAAGCAGCATAAAAGAGTTAAACACCTACACGGAAATAAGAGGCTACGGTCTGTCTCCTCATGTTGGTGGTCTCTTCAGGGTGACGCATCATCTCCATGGTGTCCACCTGAACACAAACATTCACAATGAGCACGCCGCATTCATAAACAGGCCAGACTCAGGCCGGCAGCATCACCGGTAGATGCAGCAGATTCAAATGAGATGCAGTTTATTTGCAACCTGACGTCCTCTGTGGGCTCTGTAGAGATAAAGGTATTATTACAGCAGGTCTCCTTCCTCTAAATGGGCCAGTTGGGAATACATCTGTACTAACTGTGCCGTCTGTATAACATTGCCCCATAAACACTTAAAGCTAACAATCTAGAGAATAATTCTGCACTGCTGTGGGGCATGGGAAAATTGCACAGCATACTGAGTAATGAGACTAGCCGTCACCGGGTAGATAGTCATCCTGACGACGACGGATTAACGAGGACACAATATAAGCTTTCTAATGGCCTTCGCAGTTCATGGCTTCATCAAAATTAATGATGCAATAGATATTTTATGGTAAGTCTACGTAGCAAAGTGCATATCTTAACATTTTATTTCAACCTAGTACAAAGACAGGAAGGTGCATCAAACCTTCTCCGAGTTACGCGAAGGGAGGAATCGAACGCTTTGCTATTCTGAAAGCGGATCACACAGAAGAAGTACAAACAGTTATCCAAGACTCACTTCGACTAGTCTAACAACCGTCACGCTACTTTAATCTGGTCGTCTGGTCAACTTTTCCCAACTCTGATTGAGAATATGATGCATATTACATCAATCACACAGAGTTCTTCACTAAGAGCCTTTCTTGTTCAAGAATAACTGAGTAGGTGCTTTAGAGGAAGCTCAGCTAAGTGGAACAGTTATTTGCACAGTTATGTCGTCCTGTGTTTGTGTCCCACATTAGGCATTTCTAAAAAATCTAAAAAGGATACATCACACAGCATTTGTTTACATTAATGACACAGAATAGTTCAAAAGAAATGATTTACATGTTCCAGAGCCAGACTGTGATTGATGTTAGATGAGTGAAGCTGCACGCAGTTCAAAGTTTGTGAGTTAAAAAAGTTTCCACTTTGGATTACAATGATGATGATGAGCAGATTTCAGTTATGTTTTCTGTTCACTGGACAGTGGTTTAGAAGCATATGCAGAAACGTGAGCTTATTTTCAACAGAAGTCTTACCTTCAACAGGTATTTGGGAGACTTTGAGTACGGCACATGTCGGCGAGTGACATGGAAATAAAGGAGAATTGGATAGACAAGAAATAAAGAAGCAGAAATTCACATTTAAGGGGTTTAAATCATAATGTGAAACAAACAAAAAATAATCCAACAATGAACAAAGATATTTTCGGTTTCATATCTTGCAAACATTATGATTTGACCAAACGCTTCCCCCTTAAATAAAGTAAAATAGTCACAGTGAAATGAAACTGTTGGAGTCCAGAGGTGAGAAAGAAAGAAACCTTTATGCTAAAACACCCTGTAGTGTGTGTGACACCATAAAAAGACACTCTGCATGAAGAACCTCATGAACATCCACTTCTTACTGAGTCCTTTTGTCGGTGCTACATGAAGAATTGTTGTGGAATATTAAACTCATCAAACTATCCCGGCCTCTTATTGAAGTACATTAAAGCAGCTATTTGAGCAGATTTTGCAAGGACCCACAAACATTTTTACAATACTTTAGTGCTCATTAACAACAAAACAACAATAGTTAGTAAGTCTGAAGAAGTACTTTTATGTCGTAGACACCGAATGCCAGATGGCGATGCTGCATCACCACAAGCAAGACAGCAAACATAACAGGGTAGTCAATTAATGTGGCTATGCTTCACAGCACAAGTTTTTACTGGGTTTCTTATGGCGCAATGCCTGTGAGCAACAAATAAAAAGACATTATGTTCTCAGATGTGATGATTTGTGCTACAGGAGCACAAGCCTCACCTTGGCGCGTCCTGAACTGAGCTGCGGTGGCAAAGATCTGGAGGCGGCGGTGACCCGGGCTCTGGACGTTGCCAGGTTTCCTGTTCAAAAGCAGTCGTAAGTTGCAAAGTCAGGCTTTTTATTCAAAGTTTACAAAGAGTTTGAACAGCTGTGAGAAATAAAGGGGAGACATGATTATTGAAAGTGAACTATCAAGCATGGAGAGGCACCGTAAACACCTTAAAAGTGATATATTTTTTTAAACACACAAGGAAAACAAAGTGTAGAGCTACGTTACTAGGTTAACAGTAGTGTTCATACTGCAGCACAGCATAAAAGACAGAGCCAAAATCGGAGCTGAATCCCATGGACTCAGGAGTGCAGCTGCGTGCACAGCAGTCCAACAGCCCCACACACAGCGGAAAGGATATGAACATAGCATATGCAAGACAGTCTGAACATTTCAAAGTTTCTGCACAAGATGTCCAAATGTTTTCTCTGGCTATATCTTCAGAGGCTAAACTGTGATTAATAGCAGTGAAAGAAGCCTTTGAAGCAGGATTGGTGACATCAAAGTCCTAATCCATGGGTGGCAGGATTTTTATAATGAGTGGGAAGTATCTTAACACATTTCAAAGGGTTTACTCCATGAATAAACAATAGCTGCACAGATGTGCCACACACACCTTTAGAAAAATACGTCTGCAGACACAGGAGGCAGCATTACCCAAGCAGCCGTGTATGGCAAGGAGGAAAACCTTTGTAAGTTTTTTAAGATAAAGCTGAAGTGACAGGCCAACAATTGTTCTAGATTTTCTACCGCACGCGGACGAACTTCGAAAATGCAAATATGTAGTCGGCTTCTGCTCTGTAATTTCAAGACTGTCGTCAGTTGTTCAGGACGCGGTCTGACAACGAGCCAAAAAATTAAAGAGTAGGATCAGCGCCTGCCTGCCTTCCTCAGAGGAACCCCGCGCTATCAAGTGTGTATTAGCAGCATCAATCAAACACAGGAGAGAGATCAAAATCAATTTATGATGGATTAATTAACAGCCAGGCCACTTCTAACTTTAGACAAAGAACGTCTTGCTTGTGCCAAAGGTTTTAAAAGTGAGCCAAAGCAATGTGGCGTCTCATGGGACACACACACACACACACACACACACACACACACACACACACACACACACACATACACACACACATGCATGCATGCTTGTAGTCAAAACAAGCCAAAACATATGATGTGAGAGCATTTCAAAAGGACTCAAACTGTCTTTTAAGCTAGTGATGGTACTGCTTTTAGCATGTGACGCTTGTCTGCTAATTTTTTATTTATTTATCTACTCATTTATTCTGCTATTAGCGCATTTTGCATTTGGCATTTGGCATATAAACAAAATCAAAATATTCCGTCACATTAAAATATGCACTTTTATATTTGTTAATAATAAAAAATATCCACAGGATCTGAATCGGGACCTGAAAATAGAAGAAAGTGTAAAATATGATAACATGGAAATATGAGCAGTTAATTGCTCGTTATGAACACATGTTTGTGAGAGGGCCTTGTGTTCAGGATTGCAGGGACAGATTTTACAACCTCAAACGCCCCTTCAGCACAATCTACACACCAAAAAAATACACACACATATACACACACGTACAAAAAAAAAAAAAAAAAAAAAGTATGGTCTTTGAGAACAGGAGCCGTTAAACTGTGTCGGGTATATTACCAGCACACAGGCAGGGAGGGCCTCGCTCCAATTAGCCCAGAGTAAAGCTGGATGGATTAATTGGAGTGGGCCTTGTGCAAATGAAGTGCGCTCTCTCCTCTCCCCATTAGTGCTGCTGGGCCAGATCATCTGAGCACATTTGTCATGATGAATTAGCGGCTGCGAGTGGAACGGGCTCGTGGAGTGTCACTGTGCTTTCACGCCTCTCACTTCCATGACACCATCAAGGGGGAGATGAAGGGGCTGCGCCGCGATGAGAGAAACTATGACAGTTGTACCTAAGCCTTGCAAATGGACACTCGCTGCTTTCTTCATGTATTCCTTGGCGGGTCGTATTAATTCATTCTTCTGGCGGGTTTCATATCCCCTCCTGACTAGATGATTAGAGCATGGGTTAATAGTCAGTATCCTCAAAGATTTCTGCCTCCTGAGACATGAAACCAAGGGAACACCTGTGATGTCCAGCCTGAAAGGAGACCTTCTAATTTAGATACAGTAGGGAACTTGTCTAATGATGTGGATTATAATTATTCAAACCACAGAGATGAGCAAGAAAAGGGAAGATTTGTTCTTTGACAGTGGACTCGGTTAAAGAAACAGACCACGTGTTTTCAGAGCTGGAGGCCCTTCTTACTTTTGTCAGCGCTCTCGAGTAGACGTGTGATGAAAATAAAAGAAGAGACGCCGAGTGTTTTAATATAAAAGCGTCATAATTAAAAAGAGGAGAGCAGGTGAGGGGAAGATTTCCCATCAGGTCATTCAGTACTTGAGAAACAGGCGGTGGAGGAGCGTCCCACTGATCGTTTCTGCTTCACGCATGTTGCTCTTGGCATGGACTTCCAGGACAAACACACAGTGAGGCAGTGCAGTGTGTGGGGAAGAAGAGGAGAGGGAAGGAGGGGGGTAGAAAGAGAAAAAGCCTTCCTTGGCATCTGTGCGTTCACTTTGAAAATTAAGCCCAGCAAGAATCCTGTAGGAAAAAAAAAAAAAAAGCTCAAGCTGGCAGTTGTATTGGGGTTCTATTGACAAGAATAGTCAATGTGCTCGGGATTAAAAAGCAATCCTGCGTTCAATATGACACCTCCCTACACGCTTTTATGAGTGCCAGTGTGCGCCTTGTACTTCAGAAGCTGTGGATCGAGCTGTCGACACGGGGGACAATCAAAGTTGTAAGAGAGAGCAGCCTTCTCGAGCTGAGTGAGCAGAGGCTTGCTGGATATCTCCGCCGCTCTCCCGCTCTCTTTTTGAAAACATGTGATCTAGAAACTCAACTCAGCAACCAAGCAAATGAGATTAAAGCACCCATAACCCCCCGCCACCCTCCCCACCCTCCATAACCACCACCGTTTATGCCTAGAGATGGCTCCGGGGGCTGTTGATTTAAATGCCATCCACTACTGTCAGAGCAGATCAATCATAAAAAGCATGGTGTAATTGGCTTTTAGTGACACAACACAGTGTTGCATTTATCAAAGGATGTTGTACCATGTGACTTAGGAGAGCTGGCTCCTCGCTATTGATGCGCGAGCCCCGTCAAAAATCCTACTGCTGACTCGAAACATTCTCCAATACCACGATTAGGGGAGAAATTGAACAAAAGTATTACTTGGTGAGTGTCTCTCTTGGTAGCGAGTAGTGTGTGGAAGTCTAGTGAGAGACTGTGGTGTCTGCCCGCTGGGATGAAAAAGGCTTCTAGTGGGAGAGAACAAAGAGCCAAATGTGTCACATCGCTGGGAGAAGCCTGTCATTTCCACACAGGAGGATCTCCTAACATGAAGGGAGACGGAGGGAGATGCAGCGGACGTGAGAGCTGCGGTTTCATGTGAGAATGTGAAAGAAATAAAACAATGTAAATTGTTCGACATACATGACGGACTTGAACTTATAACCCGTGATATTTCGCACAGGAATAATGTGGTAAGAACTCGTTTTGTTAACTCGCACAGATTTATGGCTGTAAAATATGAACAAGACTTTCCTGAAGAGAGAAATCCATGACAGGAATCTTGTCACTCACAAGCGAGATGGTGGACATTATGTGGAATTTATGGGCTTATTTCATGGGTCAGGATCATAAGTATTAAAGTAAAACGTAACCGTTAAAGCAGCAATACCACAAAATTAAATTGCTCTTTTATAAGTAAGGTACAGAAGAGTACATTAGGATAATATGTGTGCATATATAAACATAAATTGTGTAACAGATCACGGTGAAGCTGATTTAACGACTGTAAACGCTGCGAAAAATGGATGGAAATACTCGAGTACAAGTACAAGAATCTCGAAATCTGCAGTACTTGAGTAAACACTCGGTTTAAATTATGGCTGTCTGTTTAAAATTAGAAGAAAGTTCCACGTGTAAAGCTCCATACATACATGCAGCAGTAAATCAGACTTTTAAGTAAAATATATCTGCATAGCTTTACATACATTTTGCCACTGCTTAAGTTTAATCACATGAATATTTCAAATGCTCGAGCTAGAGTGCATACTAATAATTCAAAATGACAACAAATTGCACCACTGTGGAGCAGGTCATGCACATACCAGTGGTTCTTTACCTACATATATATATATATATAAATATGCACATCATGTGCACGATAAGTGTTAAAGTCCTCGAAAAGGTAAATAGTGGATGTCAAAAAGAAGCGGAAATATATACAGGAAATATATATCGTCTGAACTTTTCATAGGGGTCACATCACTCTTCACATCCTACATTTTCAGATGTGCTGTGCTACAAGCAGCAAGGCCAGGCGGCCCTGCAGCCACACACACACACACACACACACACACACACACACATACACACACTGTGACCGCAGGCTGCCCAGGCCCTGGCAGGCCTTACTGAGCCCAGCCAATTCAAACACTGTGATCCCCCTGATCTGGGAAAGGCCCTGGCTCTGATGAATTTGTCCATGCAAATACATCCCATTTCCTCTGACAAAACACCACCACATGTCCAAGCCTCAAGGACCCACATTCTGCAGGGCTCAAGTGGCCTCGCTATTCACCGCCTGGGAGCTTTTTACTTTCTGGGGCCCTCCCTAGTTTCCTACTGTTCTCCAAACATGAACTGCATCGATACTCAGACCATCACATTCTCAATCTGGCGTGTGAAATGAATGGGTAGTCAACTGAAAAATTACATAAATGTGGACGGTGTGTCTGTTTTAAACTTAAAACGTGACGCAGAGGAAAATGATGTGGTTTAGAGAGGATCTGTCCTGGTATCACTGCAGTTTGATTTGTGTGTGTTTGTGTGTGTAGTTTAACATCCCAGATCCATTATTTTACTTCCATCACAGTGTCAGGCTGCAGGTCTACGAGGGTGTCCCCTAGTGGTGACATTGTGAGGAGGGGGATCCAGAGTGTGAAACCACCCTGGTGTAAAAAAGATTTTCATCAGATCCCTCTAGATAATGGTAATTTCACAGATAACAGTGAATCTATAATGTGAAGTAAAATGCAAATTAAATCCCCCCACAAATTTTACCCTGAAGAATAGATTTATAATTTTCTTATGGTATACTGCGCTCCATATTTTCCTGAATGATAAGCCGGAGCGGAGCGTTTCATAGCTTTTATCTAATGAGATGATCTCGAGGTTTCACAAACTGCAGTAAGAAAATTGAACCTCCAACTCCTGCGAGCATGTCATAGTCACGCTGCCTTCACATGAACGTGCAAAGGAATCTGTAACTGTGAGCTTTGGTGGAGCTTTTTAGGATATAAAGGCTCAAAATGCACGACGCAGTAACAGTTTATGGTGTCAGGCAGCCATTGGTGTTTTATTTCACTCGACTACTGGCCTTATCCTTGAAGAGCACCTCTTTTCTCTTACATATACTGTTTTTTTGTTTGTTTTTTTAACCCTGTGCAGCACTCCGCTCCATCTTTTCCTTTAACAGTCAGAGTTTATATCTGTGAAAATCATCACATTAACCTGATGCAGCAGTCTGAATGAACAGACAAAAGTGCAGTGGAACAAAAAGGAAATAAAGAAGCTTTCAGACCTCACTGACACTATGGCAGCAGCAGTAAACATTACAGCACATCTTGGTATCTATTCAGCGCCTTTGTGCTTTGAAACAAAGTGTTCACTGGATTTGTTTTTATAGTGTGTACTCCTCTGAAGCCGTTAATTGCAGAAAGGAAGTGGCTGAAGGCTCCCTTGTGCACAACATGCAATTGAAGTTTACAGACACATCACACAGATTTCTACCGGAGTCTCGGCTAAGGTGTCTTTTGTGATTTGAAGCTCCTTTTAATTCCACCGGGACTAAAAGCAGGCATTTACAGGTCCCCAAAAAGGAAGTGAATCACATAATGTGGCTTAGCTGAATTAAAGTAGGAAGTGGGAATCTGATAATTCAACACATCTATTAGCATTTCAGCTCAAGTCAAGTGACCAGGAGGCTGCAGCCACGGCTAATGACGAGCATATTACTCTACCTTCATTTAACCAACAGAAAAGAGGTGGGAAGAGTTGCTTTTGTGTTCTCTAAATACTATTTCTTCATCCCCTGGGTATTTAGAAACCTTATCATAAAAATATCCCACTGCACCCACAATCTGTAGATAGCATTCAGCAGTGAGAAACCAAGAGGGACAGCTTAGTGAAAATAAAAACAGAGCGCCGTGCAAAGAGCTGAGCCTCTCAAGAGATAATGGGGACTGCAGATTTATCCGAGCACGGCACACAGAGGCTTGAAATGAAGGGGGACCAGGAGATGCCTGGGAGACGCGTCTTTAAGAAACCCACTTACCTGAACATTTATGGAAGCAGTAGACACCAGCATAATTCACAGCCAGTAATACAGTCACAAGCCAGCATTGTTCACAATAGTTTGTCTCAAAGAAAAGTTTTCCATTTACATTTCCTTTGTGGTTAGCGGTAGAATGATGTCCCTGTTAGTGGCTGAGATGTACAGTGCTATGTTTTTTTCCTTGAGGCCTATATCATACCTGTTTTGGTTAAAGGACTGGAAAACAGCTGCTGCAAAAGTTTGTTCTCCGATGTTCTCAGAACCAGAACGATGTCCGCAGGAAGAGTGTCTCTGTTCTTCTCCAGGAACCCGTTCACGTTGTACAATACCTGTCGAGTAGGACATGAGACACAAACATGAGTTTAAATGTTATCCACAGTCTGATCTGCCATTACCTCTTGCAAATGAGATCACATATAAAAAATGACAATAGATCCTTTTCACAGAAGACAATTAGACATGTCACAGCAGAAAAAACACAAATTGACAACAGCTGAAGTCCGTTTAGTTGCATCAGTTTCGTGGCCCTGGTATTGTGCGCTCTGTCAGCTTACTGGGACGCTCGAATAGATCAGAACCACAGTTAATGTTTTTAGTAACACCTGAGCTTCTCCTACTACGACAAGTTAAAATAACTGCTATGAGAATGGCCTATGAGCTACTGTTTAAGTGTTAACTGCGTCAAATCAGAAAGATTGCTGCATGCACGAAATGCAAAAATTTCAAAGACTAAATATGTTACATTTTTAATTACAGTCTGAATTCTGTAAAAGGCAATACGATTATATCATCACTGAAAGGCGATAAGCATTAATTATAGTCCACCCTAATCCTGAATATTCAATTAGATTTGAATTAGCTCTCAAGTGCTACAGCTGCTAGTTGGCCTGAAGTTGACTAGCTGGTCTCTCCACCTTGATTCGGATATACAAACATTGTGCAAAGCATTAAAGTTTACATAATGTGGCATTCATGAAAACTTTTATACTGAGTCTCCACTCTTATCACACCAATGAAAGAGTAAATGATTTGTTGCTCGTGTCCAAAGACTCGTTTCATACCTTTCCGGCATAATGTTGAATCCCGAAACAAAGCTCCACACGTTTTGGTATCCAGAAGTACTTGCAGCGCATATTGTCCTCAAATTTATCTACAGAAACAAACGAGAAAGGCAGCACAGATTTGAAGTGTCTAAACTGTGTGGTAAGAGCTGCATCTACAGTCAAAGTAGCACTGACCTCTGACCTTCTATTCATTTTTCATGATTTTTGCCTGTTTGATGCTGCAGGTGTAACTCCAGTCTTACCCACTAAGGTCTGGTCAGTGGCCTGAGGGAAGCGGCTCTCCTCGTCCATGAGGGACAGCAGACCCATGGGCTTCTGTAGGAACATGTCCAGGATGGGCCTGTTGTCCTCGTACTCCACCAGGCTGGCATCCACCCCCTCGCTCTGATATTCCATCTTAATTAGAACCAATGAATGTAGCATAATCTAATTAATGATTTCTCTAAATGACCCAATTAAACAATCTGGGCTAAATATGATCTATGCATGTGCGTGTGTGTGTGTGTGTGTGTGTGTGTGTGTGTGTGTGTGTGTGTGTGTGGAGGGGGTGAGTTTCTAATCAACAACACCAAACAGCTGCAGTCAGCTGTGTGTGTGTGTCTATGGCTGAAGTTTACAGCATAATAGAGTCTTTACTGAATGCATAACACAGAGCAGCTCCCAACTAACAAATAGAGCCACTTACTTATTCATAATTTATTTCACTTTGCAAATAACCCAGAGTCATATCATAGTATTGCATCTATTTAATTTCAGATCAAAAAGTTGTTTTAAATATATATTTTACTAATAAAGTGGAACCAATGGATCTAAACCGTCCTCATGTTTAAGTCATTAACTCAGAATAATCAGTTTCTGTGTACAAGCTAGACTGAAGACATCCACACCAAATAAAAATCCCTTTTCCACCGAGCGCCGGCGCTTCATCGGGGGCAGCTCACACTTGTTTGTGGAAGAGAAACTTTTCCACGGGCCTTATTTTGAACGATCACTGCTGTAATTAATGTGTAAAGGGTGAATGTAGCTCCCGATAACAGTTCTGATCTTATGTAAATGAGCAGGGAGTACGATCAGTTTTAATGTGTGAAATCCTGCGTCAATAAATGATCTTGTTTGTGTTTTATTAAGAGTATTCTTCTGTACTTGCGTTGCTGTGAGCATGTAAATGTAAAAGTTGCTTAAAAAAAAAAGGTTTCTATAAATAAAATTTGTCCCGTCTTTCATTGATTTCCTTTTAAAAGGACGGATGCAAAGTCAAGGCAGACTAAAAGGCATTACGGCAAAATGGATCTTGATTAATGTCTCTTCATTTCCATCAAGGAAAATAAAGACTTCTCGCACTTCAGGGTAAACAACTTCATTAAATCAATTAAGAGAGTCATTTGTTGGTGCACGGCACTACAAACAATCCTTTACACATCACAGCCCAGCTAAAAGCAAAATGTTCATGTTGAAAGCATTTCTGCCCTGATGAATGTGAAAAAACACAAATAACGTTCAAATAACTGACGTCCATAACAGTTTTAGAGTGAGTTTGTCTTGCTCGATGTGTTTCATTGTCGCTTTGTGGATGCATTCGCACAGACATACCATCGATAACCTCAGACTCACCTGTTCGAGGGCAAATATGTGCTGGTTGAAGTAAAACTGGATTTGCTCATTTGCGATATTGATGCACAATTGTTCAAACGAGTTCTTCTTGAAGTTTTCAAATCCAAAGATGTCCAGGATTCCCACATTCATGCCGCTCTCTGCGGCACTTCAAAAGGAAGAAAAGGGGACAAACAAACTTATTCTTCTATGTTATGGAACAAGCGAATCCCCAGCAGCCATATTAATTGATAAAACTTTAATGATAATCCAAGTTCAACCCAAATAGAGAGTCTGGTCTGGACGGCATAGTAGTGTGATGAGCAATCATAAACATACGCTTTCAAAAAGAAAGAGCTTCTTAAATGGTTTTATTTCGGTCTCTATTGATTTAACCTCGAGTCATTTTCAATATCTGCACAAACAATATTCATTTCTACAACACAGCATGAAGATTTAACGGCCTGCATTTCATATTCAGCACTCCGAGCTGCTACTTTTCATGATAAGTCATTACCCACTGTATGTAGAGGTCACCTTTAGCCTGTGCTACCGGGTTATTAATGGCAATAAGGAAACGGCAGAGATGACTGGAATGCAGACAGGAACTCTGGCTTTTGTACATCTCTGAGAGACGACTCCTTGACAGTCGACGCTCATATTTATGAAGGAATTCTTTTGGATCAATGAACAGCCTCTTTGCAGTCTCTCTGAAGTCTTTTTAATCATCTGAACATTATTTTCTCTGCACGAAACTCTGTATCAAAAATTTATTAAAACTTTTTTTTGCTCTCCTTTTACTTGTCTTGTGTTTGCCCATTGATATTCTCCTCTGCATGTTTGCATCTACCTCTACAGACTTCAATAAAGGTCATCTGAGCTCCGCAGAAACTCCTCGTGAACGCTCGAGATAATCGAAGAAGAAAGAGGAACCGTGAACGTCTGCACAGATGTTCATCAGCAGCACACACGCTCACCAGATATTCATGTCAGGCTGCAGCAGGGAGTTGATGCGGTTGACTATCCAGCTGAAGAGGCGTCCGTACAAGGCCTTGGACATGGCGTCTCGGACGTCTGCGGCTTTGTCCACGGTGTTGGTGCGGATGATGGTCTCGCCCCTGGTGACCACACACTGGGAAGTCAGCGCCTCCTGGAGCTCCTCAGGGCCGATGCTGAGGAGCGACGCAGCTACAAGGAATGATGAAAAATTTCACATTTCTCTAAAAGGTTCTCTTCTTACAACACAACTCAAGCCTTTTAAAAATCATCCACCCAGAGGAGGAGGGCATTTTACTACAGAGTGCAGTCCTCACACAAGGAGGAATAAAACATAAAAACAGCTCCTTTTTTTTAAAATCTACTCTAAATCACAAAACAAGCTCGCTCCTCTTCGGGGAGACCATTAAACCTACCTGTTTCTGCAGCTAAAAGAAGAGCATCGCTGAGTGTTACAACACACATTGCCTGATGTATTGTATCTCACCGTTCTCTAAGGCCTCTGAGTTAGGGACTTCACTCTTATCGGTCTGGTGTTGGGATGTGATGGCAGCGAATTCAATATTGCCCGTGTTCAAAATGGCTGAGAGAATTCTGTAAACAGAGTTGACCTCCTAAAAGAAGAAAGAAATACAAACATCATAACACTGCATCTGCGACTGAAGACTCTTATGTTTGATGGAGTGTTAAAGCACCTCTTCGGTAAAGCCGATATTTCGGAAGCACTCCTGGATTGCGTCAAACTGCTCCTTGTACAGTTTGCTGGAGACAATGTCCTGCATGACTTTGCGGTGCTGACTGTCGATATACCTACACATGCACATAATGGTTATTAATGTCACATGTGGGAGGGGAAAGGTGGCAGGAGTATTAAAAAAAAAAAAAGTCAAATTGCTGTGCTGACCTGGGAGGCGTCTTGTCTGGTAGGCTGTAAGTCTTCAGCTTGTGTTCGTGGTAAAGTCCAGCGTATATGTAATAAAATATGTGGAAGTTTTTCTCCCCCCTGTAAGAAAACAAACCCAGCAGTCAGAGGTATGACAAAGGGAAGTCCAATCAGACCAATCAGCCTGAGCAGCACATACGTAGCCTGCTTGATGACCCTCGACTTCTCCAGCAGGTACTCGGATATCTTGGCCCCGATGACCGCTCCGGTCGGTGTGAACTTCATCTCCAGGTATTTGCCGAAGCGGCTGGAGTTGTCATTGATAGCTGTGCAGGCGTTTCCAAAGGCCTCTACAAGGGGGTTCACCTGCAAGATCTTCTCACGCAGCGTCCGATTGTTTGCCTGAGAACAACAACGACATGTTTGTTTTCATGAACTATGGTATAATTTTGAGATACTTTAGAGTTTACAGTTACAGTATTCGGCACTAGTATGAACACATTTAACAACGAGTAGATGACCACGGTGCTACTTTACCTTTCCCAGGAAGGTGAGATGTTGAACAATCAAATGAGCGCTTTCTGTTTTTCCTGCGCCGCTCTCCCCACTGATTATGATACACTAAAACACAGGGAAACAAGTCTAGTGACTAAAGCATCAGGCGGGGGGACATTTATGATAAATTACATGGGTATCCAGGTACAATAGATGTCTGGTAGAGAAAGACGTTCACCTGGTCTTTGCAGAACGTCACCATGCCTCTGTAGGCGGCATCTGCAGTGGCAAAGATGTGTGGAGGGTTGTCAGCCCGCTTCACACCGTGGTACAGCTTAGAGAACTAAGAGAACACATTATTTTACAAACAAAAACACACGACCCCACAACCCCCTTTTATTAAAAGATCCCAGATTTCAGTTTTGCAATCATTTTTTCATATCGGATTTTCAACATTGCGGCATTTTAAATTTACTGTGTTAGCATGCTAATCAGCACTAAACACAAAGTAGAGCAGAGGCTGAGGGAATGTCATTAGTCTGAACAGAAATGGTGACCTAATGAGGGATCACAGATGTTACAGTCACTTTGGAGGATGATGAATGTCGGCACCAACTTTCAGGAAAATCCATCCAATAGGTCTTAAAACATTTCACTAAAAACAAAGCTTTGTGATGGTGCTAGAAAAAAAAGTCAGGGGATCACCAAAGTCAGTAGAAGTCAGCATCTGGGGACCATGAATGTCTGTATAAAATTTCATTACAATATGTTAAATAGTTGTTGAAATATTTCAGTCTGCAAAGTAGTGGACCGACCACCAGACATCTACGCTATGCTAAAACAACAAGGCTAAACCACAGTGTTTGTGCTGTAAAGCTGCTGCTGAACTGATGAACAATCAGTCACTATTTCCATTGCGACTGGGAAACCACCAGACACTTGTGTGACTGGTCTGTAACAAACCTGGGGAGAGTAGATGCTGAGATTCTGGAAAGGATTGAGAGCGATGAGTATGTCACCAACGTAAGTGTAAACCTGCAGCTCATCATACCTCTTCTGGAGATGGCTGATTATAGTCTCCTGCAGGAAGAAAACACACACACACACAGCATCAACAACACTGTACCTCGGACAGATCAATGCATGATGAGATAAACACATTAAATCTTACCTCATCTAAGAACTCCAGGTTTACCAGATCATCATCAGGACAGCTCTCTATTATGAGGGTTTTACGAGTATTGATCCGCTCGTGCCTGTATGAAGCCAAGGACATGATAATGCCTCAGAAAGCTGTAAAGTGACCACCAAATGAGAAGCTGTAGTTTGACTGGCTGGATGTAAGAGCCAGTCACTTCCAAGGTTTGTGTGAAGCCCTTAAAGCTCTCCCAGGGGACACATCTCCCATTATCACAGGCTGTGATTGCACTTCATCTGTGTTTTGACCTATCACTCTCAAATGAGCCCCAGTGGGCAGAGGTCAACACTGAGCCAGCTGGATCCACGGGACTGTGGAAATCCTCAGGGGACGCCAGACAGAGTGTGAAAGAGAGCAAAAGAGGGACGTGTCTGTGAATGCCTGCTGCTTTATGTGTCTATATAAGACGTGTGTGTAGATATTCACAGTAGACTTCAACATACGGTGGACAATCAGCCATTTATATGAAGTGATACTTCATTAGTGTCATTAAATCCCATGAAAAGGCCAAAGCCAGCTCTGAATCTGTCCTACTAACATATACTGTTTGTGGAGCCAAAGCTGGAAATAGCTGATTTCTCATCATGTATAGTCATACAGCTCTGGGCACTTTGGTTTATTTTCAGTCAATCCCATAGACACCGTACTGCTGCTGTTAGTACCCACCAGGATTGGGATGCACCACCTATTTCTAAATCCATCACTACGTTTGTGTACAAGATCTCTCCAATCTCTCCACCAATAAAGGAATTAGTAATGTGTAAATTTGTTTCTTAGCGTCTTCGAATGACAAGCTTTTATAACAAGCTTACGTAAACAGGAAGTCAAAGCAGCCTCACAAAACTCCCCAAAATAATGATACATTAAAGTTCATTTAAATGTAAGTCTGTATTTGTTTTATTTAAACACGCATAAAGAGAAAAGTGTGCTTCAGAGCGACTAGTATTTATGCAGCAACAAACATCCAATCATGCTAACATGACACTGTAGTGATTTAGCATAATTTCATTAGCGTTATCATTTGTAATTTGAGGTATATTCTATCACTTCTGTTTTTATTAAACAGCCTTTTAATCAGGAGTGAGGTCGGATATGTCGAGACACCAGGAAGTTACGGTGCCTTAAATATTCAGTAATTCAGCTAATCTCTGCATAGAAGAGAGTTTGTGTTGTGCAGTATATTTTATTGTAGTGATGTGTAAACCTCCATTTAGAATACTTATAATTAGGCCAGGTTAAAAGAGTCTACACCAAATGCACTATTTACTCCTTTTTGAGTAATCTTTGCTAAATATTAAAATGTCCAGCTGTTTTGTTACTTTAAAAAAATATATCAAACAACATATTTGTGAGCCATTTCTGAGAATTTATGTCTTCCCTTCCTGAATAAATGGGCTTGGAAGCTGAGTAGGGAAGTCAGATTGCAGTGAAAGGCAGACTAATAAATTTGGTTTTGGTCTTTTCATGGGATTTGATAACAGTTAAGAAAGTTAAGACAGTTAAGAAAAAAAGAAGAAATCTGTTGAAAAAGTTTCCAAATAAACTGCAAATACAATCGTAAAGCTGTATCTATGTTCTATTCTAATAAATAACCAATCATATCATGAATAAAAATATTGTAGCTTCAGGTTAAGAATGCCTTTGTATTCATTTTGTATTCTGAATATAGTGTAAATTCAACAGCACAGAAATAAAGTCACATGCTCAATATGTGGTCCCGAATACTCGTCACCATGTCCCTTTAGAGGAGGACTCAAGACCTCTCGCTTCTACCTCTCTCCTGCTTTGAAGTAAATCACACTATTCCACCTACGGCAGCTACTTTTAAGTTCTCTATGTCTTTATTCTTATCTGGAGTTATTGTGTGCTGATCTGTGGCATGAGAGACTAAACCAGGCGAGCCCAGTTCTCGCCCTACAAGCTCCTAATCCCATTATCCACTTTCACTGTGGACAGGAATTCAGGATCAGGCTCAGGCACAGACTCTCTGCACACTCTCGGGAGTAAACAGAGCTGGCACAACATCAAGACTCTCAGTCAAGGGCAGGTTCAGCAAACTCCCTTTATAATGAAGATTAAGCATTTCCAAAGTCAGTATTTCTCAGAGACTTTCGGCTCTGTCATTCGCTGCCATGAGAGCGTCTGTGTGAACTATTCATCATGACACATTTTAGGATAAAATCTTATTAAATGTTCCTCTCTGTCTCTACATATCTATAGATCTACATAAAACACAAGAAACTTTTACATTAGCTGCTGTAAAACAAGCCAAAAGAAGGCAGCACAGTTGAAATCAGTCTGGAACAGGCTATTTACTCCATCATTGGTTTAATCACACAGGCGGAGAAGTGCTTCATACAAAGGAGTCCCCGTAAGAATAGTTGCCACATCCACCGGCCCAAATGGCATTTATTAATCTAAGGTTAGTCAGCACAATCACTCCTTCTGAATTAGTCACACTCCCCTAACTTCTCTTTAATCATACACTGTAATGTCCATTACTGGAGCTCATCATCAGCTCTGAGCCCTAAGAAGATGAGACCCTGCCCCCTACTGGACAGAAAACATATCACCGCTCAGTCAAGCTCTCCAGTGACACAAATGAAGCAGTTGCTGCAGCAGATTTAATAATGAAAAAAAAAATCAAGGTTTCTTACTTGGTTTTGGTTTTGCAGCCCGCTTCTTGCTGCTCCTGGACGAGAGCGGCTAACTGCTGTCGGAGTGCTACATCTTTGCCGTGGGCCTGCTTGATGAAGGGATGCTCCAGGAGGTGGGTCACAGAGGGACGTGCCTCGAAATCCTTTATCAGACACCTTAACACACACACAAAAACAAAACAAAAACAAAAACAGAGGAAACTTTGACACACTTCAAACAGACGAAGCCTCTTCAAACCAGAGTGAGTTAAAACAGCTAATCACACCTGAGCATCGTGGATTTGTCTGGATCAGTTCTGACACCAGCAGGGTGACTCGTCGCAAGTGTCCTAAAAGTCTGGGTCACTAATCTGCCGTGCTCTATCTGAGTACCACATGGTCACTATCACCATGGCCCCGAGTCCAAACAAGCCCTGCCATGGCACAGCACGCAAGAAGTCCTATCTGTGATGTGCAGTGTTTGCCAATAGGTGATGTGACTTTGTGATTCTGGCCAGTGGCTACAACTCAGCATCAGTTAGCTGCTGATACACATGGTTGCAAAATATTGACTGTTAAGCAGCAAAGGCTCAGGAGAACAAATGAGGAGACAAAAAAATGATGAAATTACAAGATCGAACTCAACGATGCATCCGTCGACAATCCGCGTTAGTACTGTTCGATGTACTTGATCAAAGTCTGGATGTGTGTGTGTGTGTGTGTGTGTGTGTGTGTGTGTGTGTGTGTGTGTGCAGGAGCTACAATGCCAACAACTGCAGGCCGAGGCGAGATAGCACAAAAACACCAATCTAATTCCTACCACCTAATCTACACTGAAACTCTGTTTCTTTTATCAGTTTGTTTGGCTCTGAAAGTTAATTCCATGAATTCATTAGCGTCAGGACATTAAGCAGAGGTTGCTGCTATTAGCAGGGCTGTGCTGCCGGGATGCTGAACGGCAGGCCACTTTGTCACAGAAGTCAGCTCTTTGGCTGCACAAGTGCAGACACTGGTGATGGATTCATTATCCTGAAAAACACCCCCACCAACCTCAGTTTCCCTTACACACTCACACTCACACAGAGGCCTGTTAGGGCTGAAAGGGCTTCACAAACAGCCTGCAAACCTTGATAACATTGTCCAGCCTCCCCACATTGAACTCTGAAGCCGGGCTTTGTTTGAAGAGATTACTTCTGATATGATATCATGCGATCCATTAACGCAGATTACAGAGCTGCAAAACGAAACGGAGCCAAAGAAAACCATTGCAATTACACAAAAGTATAAAAACTAACATCACTGTGGTGTGTCAGTACAGTCGGCTGGTCGGTAACTCAAGTGGGACAAAAAAAAAAGACCTTCGAAGCAGATGGTCTGTTTGTTTTTTCAATTACCCCTTTTCTGTTATTGCATTTCGCTGCGAACCTCCAACATAAACGTTAGCCAGAAAGCGTGCCTACACAAATAATTCTCCAAACAAATTGAATTCTATTTTCTCATTATGGTTCAGACTCACACACCTCTGCGCTGTAGATATTAAGGTTGTATATTATGAGCAACTATTACAAGCCACCCCTGACATTATTAGCTTTGCACAGTGGAGCAAATGATAAGTTATCCTGGGCCTCAGATAGACCTGATAACTCAGGTGAATTAGTTTGTTCCTCTGTGGCAGATTTACACAAATGAAAGACAATGAACAGAAAGACGTGAGGGTTGATAGAATCTGGCTATAAAATATCAATTTCAATTCCCTCCATGTTTACATGCACATTCCCACCTGCTCTGTGTGGTACTATACTGTGCAGCCGTCACAAAACATTATCAGTGCTCATTTTGTCTTTTCATACAGGATGTTCAACTTTACTTTCAGTCACAGATTCAGGAGATTTAAGACATTATTTTAAAGATGTACACATTTTATCAGGTCAAGCTCAACCAGGTTGAGAACTAGAGGCTGATCGATATATGTATCAACTGATGATATTGTATCTAACGTATTTTGTGTTATCAATAGTGACATGCTGAATATCAAGAACAACACGTGGGAAAACATGCCGTAAAAAGGCTGAATTTTTATTATTTTATCATTTTATTTAGTTTAATTTCATGTTTAATATACTTTTATTTCAATGTTTTGTTAAAACTAAAACATACACATATATTTTTGAGTATTTCAGTTTGCGGTGTGTTTTTGTTTGGGCGGTGCCTGTTGGGGTGTTAATGTGTGAAGCACTTTGTGTTACAATGTACACAAATAAAGGCTGATTGATTGATTGATATACACTGTTTCCCCTAAAGTTGGAATAATTTAGTTTTCAGACACGTTCCTCTTTTTATTTCCCATTTATACACACCTGGTTAATTGTGATTTAATTTCCACTGTGATATGTTTGGAAGAGATTGATCAATAAAGTTTTGAGAAGACTTTATCTATCAAGAATAAATCACATTGTCATAATCATCATCACACCTTTATAGGCAACTGTGTATTCACAGGTAGATGAACAACAGTTAACTTGAATTCACCTCAGGATTATATGTTGAAAGATTGCATCACATTATTCTGTAAATACTTCTAACCTAAACCATCCCAATCTACAGCAGACATATCTCACTAAATCATTATTTATTAACTAAACCAAACTCTTATTTAACTAACTGAGGGATTCTTACCATGACAGTCCACTTATGTTATGTCCATATAAAGAAGTAAATAGAAATCGGCTGATACATTTTGAGTTTCATCACTTCTTCACTGGGCTCTCTTTGAAACATATTTATGTCTGTCTTCTCTCTGCTTTCACAACCCTTTTTGGAGAATAACTTCTTCTCTAAAAAAGTATTAATACAGAAAGAGGACAAAAGTTGACAGGTTGAAGTTAAGAGGACACTTACTGGCCGATGAAGTGGCTGAAACTTCTGCACCATTGCTCTGGATTTCGTAATGTAGGGGAGGGATTTCTGAAACAGAATCACACAGACGGAAAAAGAACGGTGACTTTATCAAATGCATGCAAAATGACATCATGATGATCATGGCTGGAAATTAAAGCCTTTCAGCTTGTCTCCTGAGTTAGCTGACAAATGAACGCTGGCAGGCAGAGTGTGACAGTCAGAATCCTGTGAGAGTTTCTGGTCTGAGGACAAGCTGGTCGGGGTCCAGGTCTGTGGCAGCCACAGAAAAAGTGACAAATGATAACAGCTCCTCCAGTGTCTGGCAGCAAGCATCTGCCATTGGGAGCTAAAAGTTATGGGAGCTAGTTATACCTCTGTCAGCAGCATTTACGGAGGCCATCTATAATGAGGCTAACACTTTTCAAGTGCACGCGATGACAGGAGGCAGGTCTGTATGAGGAGCCAAGGCTGGACGGGCCTGAGTACAGTCATCCTCACAGGGAGCTGCCAGTCTGACAGCTGGAGGCTGAGTCTTTTGTCAATGTCAGGCAAACAGTGACAGACCTGGTCGAGACATTTATTAACTGTGCTAATGAGTTCACACGTGTTGTTTCAGCCAACTAGGATGTGAAATCTCAAGAGTAAGAGATATTTGGATTTAAAACATGTTTCATTCTGTTTATCACAAACAAACCAGAGGTAGCAACACATTAAACGACAACATATTTGACATATTTCTAATATATTTCTCTCTCTTTCTCTCTTTTTTTTTTTTTTGGAACGGATGGGAGGACGTTGGGGTACAAAATCTGTCATTTTCCGCAGCGCTAAGTTAGTCGAGTCTTTGATAAGGATTCAGACAGGCAATCCTTTCCAAAGTGCAGATCAAAGCCAGTAACTGACTGCTTCAATGCAACCTCTAATATGAGCCTGAAGACACGTTCTCGCCTTGATGTTGTACCATATTGCTTATACATTACAAAGTCAATATAGCAGCACGCTGCTGATAACACTGTCAAGTGCGCTCATTGTGCTTAGCAAATTCAGGCATTTTTTTTTCTCTCTCTCTCTTTCAGTATTTGTGAGAGTGCTGGCTCACATTGTAAACACAAATGGCTTATTCAAATCTAGGTCCAGGCAGAGCTTGTACTGTCAGACGTTCCTCAGAGTGGATTGAGGCAAAATCACAGGAGGTGTCAACAGCACTTGACGGCTGTAGCTAAGCCACGAAGGAAGACAAAAATCAGGCCAATGCAATATTAGAATAAGATACTTCATATGGAGAATTTATAATTCCTCTATTTCCCATATGATGCAGTGTTAACAGCGTTATTTTTCATTCAAGAAATTCTTCACTGCGACAACTGTCACTGCACAATGTTGCACAATGCACTGTCACTTCAAATCTTTCCATACAGCTCTGTATTAATACGTATGAAACAACAGCTGTAAAGGGTTTGAACTGAGTCCACTAAACCAGACAACCTTACGTCTTTAATCTTCAATTGCCAAAACAACACGCAGGAATGTGAAGCATAATGAAGAAAAATCTAAATATGCTGTAAATCTATTTCAATGTGTGCTTGTATAACTTTCTTGGTGCAATTTATAAGTTATGCTGATGAAATTTTGGCTCGGAAGACGAACAAAAGCAAAAATTAGTGTCCTAAAGCAGAGACACAGTGGCCTTTATACAGGCTTAACACAGAATGAGCGCAGAATCCAAAATAAAGACTTATTCAGCGGATGGACCACCCGCTTAAAATTTCAGCTCATCCATCACCACAGCCAGAGCACCGGCGCTTCTTTGCGCACACATGCATGAACATGGAGAACTACTACTACATTTATCATGTCTTCGGGCTGCCACAATGCCAAATGCTGCAGTCCTGGACACCATGCAGAGCAGTAAAATAACAGCGTCAAAGGAGGAGATGTTCAAGCCTTTACTCATGATTGGAAAATCATCCAACCAGCCAATGATCTCCTATCAGGGGTCAAGACTGCATCAGTGTCTGATGATGGGGAATCGGTGACATTAAGGTCTTTGGTTAGTGCACTCCATCCAAACAGGCTTCTTTAATACATAAAATGGAAAAGTTTATGTGAGTTCTTTTAAATGTTGGCTGGAGTTCACAGAACACTGGCAGGCTTTCCAAATCAGCATTATTTCTGACATTCATTGTGCGAAGTTGACAAGTTATCAATCGTAATCATCCAGAAGCAAATTGTTTCACTGTTATTGATGACAAAAGACTTTTTAAACAATGGCTTTGCCAAAGGCTCAGAGAAAATATCCAAAAACAGCAATTATTAGACACTCCTACTTTGGTCTTGACCACATACAGTCTATCGTCTTGACTTTTCCTCTTGTACTATGAGTTTGGCATTTGTGGTTTTGCCTGAAATGTCCTGACAATTATCGACTGGATTATCACAAAATTTGGCACATTCGTGAATAAGTTTGGGACTTTGGGAACTTTCCATCATGTACAAAAAAGATGAGTAAAAGTTAGCATGCTAAAAAAAGTGTTCATACGTTCATACATTTTATTTCCTAGTTTTCTCATCATAACAAGTTGATTTCATTTGTTTTCTCGAGATCTCGAGTTATTTATTCAAATAACTGCAATTGCAACATTCTCCTGCTCCTCCGACATTGCTAGACTGAACGACGTTTCCTGCAGTTATTTAATATACTCGACTATCCTTTTGTTTTCTCGAGATCTTAAATCAGTTATGCTATTATCTCGGGTAAACAAAGTTTAGTTTTTGAGATCTTGAGAAAATTATCCTGTGATCTCAGGATAACAATATTTGTTGGAAAACAAATGAAATTAACTTGTTATCACGAGAAAGTAAAATGTATGAATGTATGAGTTTCTGTAAAAATAAGATGGTGAACATGGTAAATATTATTCCTGCTGAATATCAGCATGTTAGCAGTGTCATTATGAGCATGTTAGCATGCTGACCTTGGCATTTACCTTAAAGCTAAAGAGGTGCTAGCATGATTGTAGTAAAAATACATTAGAAGCAAATGGAAGGTCATTATTCTGAAGAGAACCGGCTTTGTAGGTGACCAGTATATGCAAATAATGTTTATATCCCTCCATGTTGCCTACAATCAGAGCTCCCCACTCATTTGTTGGCAAAAGTTTACCACTTGACACAAAACAGCAACATGGAGGGAAGGTAAACATTGTTCATTTACATATACTACCCACAAAATCAGCAGATGTAGTTCAGTAATGCATGGGTTGCACATATTATTTAACACACAAGCACAAGACATTATTTTAGTTCAGTCCAAATTTGATTTTTCATCTCAAAGATTTCACTCTTTTTCAAAAACACCAGAAACTGTGATGACATCCTCCACCTCTGGCTGTTCTGCTCCAAAGATTTTATCTCAGGCTTTTTCCACGAAGAGCTGTCTCTTAAAGCACACCGCTCTGGATTTCTCTCCCCAAGCCTCATGGTTTGATTAGTCTTTCGTGTCTCTGACAAGCCATCATTTACTTCTGTCTTCCATCTCTGTCAGACAGATACACGTGCTGTTAAATATGTGGCTAATATCTACAAGGATCTGGCTGAATAAACACAACCTTGGACGTCTTTGCCAATTGCCTCTAACCTTTACAAAACACGTTGCACACACTTTGGTTTGACTTTACATGGACACGCCAGGCCTGTACAGCACAGAGAGCATTGATGCAAGCAATTAACCTTCCTGCATATTAAATATCACGGACCATCTTTGTCTTGAGTATCTGTAATTAATTTTGCACTTGATGATTTTACAACTTTACCCTCTGACATGCTCCATTACCTTCATCCATGGTCACCATGGACATCACATATCTGCCACAGTAACACACTCAATTACCTTTGATCACAACAAAGAGCAAATTCACAAAAACCTTTCATTGAACTTAAAATTAAGGTACAAAAAAAAAGAAATAGCAGAATGATCTACCTGAGATTTAAACATATGCATGCATCAACGGCGTGTCACAACTCATCAAATATCAGATATTTCTGAAGCACAAACAGACCACGCACCAAGGTGACCCTAATTCATGGAGCTCATCAGCGTCCCCTCTGACAGATATCAGAGCTCCTCTTATCGTTTATAGCCGCCTGCTGGGATGAGAATCATTTCCAACTGTGCAGGTTTCCTGTAGCACAACCAAAACTGTGGTAACATAATGGCTATCTGCTTCTAGCCCACGCAGGCAAAGCGGTGATAGCACAGAGGGTTTATTTGATGCTGACCAGGAGCCATTAAATCTTTAGCTGGGCAAAAGGGACTTGTCTCGTGAAGGCGAATGAAATAACACCATGACAGACGTCTGACTACACGCTGCTCAAAAATATAGGAAATGTATAACATGAACCACAACCAGGTGTATTTTTATTGTATATTGAATATTATCCTGTATATTATACATTGTATATTTCTTGTTTACTATCTAGATGTGTTTCAGAGAGGAGGGATGATAAGGTGGATGATACTCACAAGATTAACTACATGCCAGTGAAGCCTTTAGCCTGGAAACACATTACCGTGTGCAACTGTAAAATATCAGAATGATGAAAATGCTTATTGCAGATTTTAGTGCTTGTATGGTTTAATAAAACATGCACTACCCAAGGACAATACTTCAGAAAAGGCCCCTCTGGTGACGCTTTGTGACGTGTTAAATAGAGAAAATCTCGAACTTTGCAATCATGAAAACCTGCGGAGATAAATCTCTCTGATTTCATCATGAATCACTCTCACTGCCACTAAAGACCCAAAGGTGAAACACATTTCCCTATTTAGAAAGTAATTCATGCAGGAGCCATCATTTACACCACATTTCCTTGTGATTTTGTCTTGCCGTGCTGCAGTGACGGGAAAATATATTTGAGATAAATGACATGTTAACAGAATGATTTCACGGTTCAACGCATTTGCTGTGATTTACACCACTACCGCCACAGCTTTTAAGGTCCTGATTCATCCCAAAAGGGCAAAATATCTATTTTGATTGGGAAAAAGGTGGAGAAATGTCAGTTAAAGATATATGTCCAATGCTATCCTAGTTATCCCCAAAGTCAAAGAAATCTGCAGCAAAGAAATAGCATTCATATGAGAAATGAATATACTCCTTCTTATAGCTGCTGTTTGATAAGAAAACATGATGGCTACTTGACAGAAACCACTCATCCAGTTCCAGATTGCTCTTTTAAAATGTTCCCAAACATAAGCTACATCAACCACCCCCCAAAAAAAAGTGATGTGTTAGGTTTGCGTCTGAGAAAAAAAAAAGCTCATTCTGAATTAGCAGCATTCATTTTACCGAGGCGTCCGGCCCTTGCTGTTGTAATTATTTTAAATTCTGGTTGAATTTGGTGCTGATGAAATGCTGCGTTAGCTCCATAATTCCTGCCACACACACACACACACACACACACACACACACACACACACACACACACACACACACACACACACACACACACACACACACACACATGCTATCCATATTCCTCCTCTGGCTTGGCAGGGAGGAGATAACATTGTGACGGGGAGGAGGTGACAGCCTCATCTCAATGTGAATGGAGCTAATCACCAATGCAAATTGCAATCAGAAGGGCATATCTCTACCTAACTGAGAGATAATTGCGCGATTGTGCTGATAACAAAAGGTCAACCGCGTGTAGCCACTAAGCTCTCAAATGATCATCAGACACACACTGTCTCCAGCGGTGAATATTTTTACAGACTGAATCACTGCATTAATTTTAAGGCCAAACACTGCTACATTTTTTTTATGATGATGAAGATTTTAGACACTGATTATTCAGCAGATGCTGCCTCTCAGATTGGAAACATGTAAATGCAACGGCAAGAGAGGATAAAACAGAAACAAACATCTAGTTTAACTCTTTTCTAAATGTAATATCTATAATAAAAAAATAAATCAATTTGTCCAGAAACGCCACTGTTGTTTTTTCTTCTCATCACCTCTACTGTCAAATTCAGTTTGCCATTGTCCTCCTGACATAATGGAAAGCAGCATTTGAGTGCCCTTGTGTGGGCAGCCTCCAGCTGTGTGGTAGGAGCTCCCTCTAGTGGACTCACCGTGGGATCTTGAAGAGGGCTTTAACTGGATGCATTTCAGCCAGCGGGGGATCTCCGTCTGCCAGTTCGATGGCTGTGATGCCGAGGGACCACACATCACAGCGGGCGTCGTACGAGTAGTCATACTGCTGTTCACAGGCTATGACCTGGCAATATAACACAACAGTGACCGTCCGAGCAACTCGTATAGACTCCCAGAATCCAGTTTTTCTTGATCTGCCAATGAGGTGAGGTTAATTCACTTTTTTACCTGAACATTGTGCCAGATTTTTTTTAAATAAAGCACTTTATTAAACTGGGTAATAACTCAAATTGATCATGAATTTTACTACCTTGTTAAAGCTCTCTTTCATTTACTGCCTAAAATCTGGCAGAGTTACAAACATCTATATTTATGGACTATTTAAACACTGAAAGGTCAGTTCACTGGCTGCTGATATGAGCTTCTTTTTTTTCCACAGTCAATAATTATAACTGACACTACATTTTACAGCTGAGTTTATTCTAATTGCCCCCAGGTCCCTCCCTACCAGCCCAATCACCGCACCTCATTTCTGCCAAGGAGTAAGCCTAGGGGGCCACAGACTCCCAGCTATTAACCTTGAAGCGACCTCAAGAGCTGCACCCGTGGAGGGGAATACACAATGACACCGGGGAGAGTCTCACAGAAATAACTGAGCCTCTCTCTCCTCTCTCTCTCTCTCTCTCTCTCTCTCTCTCTTTGTGCCACATATAACAGGCTTTGCTTATTTTAAAATGTACCATTAGGCACCAAAACATAGGCGATGCACGCTATGTGTGTGTTTACTGAAGCTCTGACCTCAGGAGCCATCCAAAACGGAGTCCCGACTGATGTGTTCCTCCGCAGGCGTGCGCTGGTCAATTGAGCTGAAACACCTTTAAAAAAAATGAAAATACAATTTAATAACCTCTTATAATAATTAATATTTACATATTAGTATGTTTATCAGTGTGGATTTTCTGCAGATAAAAATATAATTTATGATAGCGACTAAATGTTTGAATTAATCAATAAATCCTGGCATATAATTTAGTGTGGCAACCTGCCAAGCAGTAATAATAATGGGCTATAATCATTTCAAATTATGTAGGACAGATTTTTATCAGCATGAGTCCACTTCATCTCCGTGACACAGAGGACATAAACATGCCTAGGGGTGACTCAAAGTCATTTGCCATAACAGCTTTCTTTTAATATGCAAAGGATCAAATAATGCAATTTAAATGAGCAATAATAGCCTTGGGTTAAGGCTACGCTCCATGAAATAAAAAGATGTTATGGTGAGCAAGGGACTAAAGTGTGGAGCACATAAAATGGTTTATCCTGCGCTCGTGTTGTGCTGCTGACACTTCGCACAGATCAGTCAAATAACAAATATGACTATCCAACTTCAGAGAGAGGATAAAGCTGAGACGCATTCCTCAGACCTTGATGCTTTTGTCTCTTTCTAGTGATCCATGAATTGGTTAAATTGCCTCTTTCAAAGACCATTACCAAAGTCAACCAGCTTGACTCCTCCCTCGGTTGTCAAGAGGATGTTGTTGCCTTTGACGTCACGATGGATAATCCGGTTGTTGTGCAAATGCTGAAGACCCTTTTAAGTCAGAGGACAGAAAACACAAGGTGGTTGGCATGAATCACCATCACATTATTAGTCGTCTGTCATTAGTATAAATTAGAAAATGATGCGTCAAAGGTTGAGAAGTACAAACTATATAAAAGAAGTCCCACAGCTGTTCAGAAGGAGAGACATTCATTACCGCCTGCCACACTTCCCCCTGCTGAAAATAAATCCTCAGCAAGCTCTCTGCATGTTTGCATCCCACCTCCTTCTGAACATTAGCAGCTTTGCGGCGGGCCATCTTACCAACAGGGCACTGTATAAGATGTATGCGATAACGGGCTCCTGCAGACGCCGGCCTCGGATGAGCAGGCCTTTGATGAGTTCTGTGACAGAGCCTCCGTTGCACAGCTGGGAGGGAGACAGAGAAACTCCAGTGACTCGTCCATCACTCACCACTCTAGATTATGATTCATGGGGAGAGCTAGCCCCCCCACACACAAGTAAGAGGAAGCAACTCAGCGTCACATGGCAGCATGATGGCATCAACACTCACATAGGTGGGCTGCTGTGAGGCCCATTAAAAGTATTAAAGGGAATCAAGTTTAAAGAGTTTTAAATATTTTGTGGGGCTCACAGACGGAAAAATACAATATTTAAATGGCAAGAGTTAAAGGTAGCCTGTGGAGGTGTCTGGTAAACAAACACGGTTATGTTTACATTTAGTGATTTCATTTTAAAATCTGGATCATCTACACATTCATCACGTTCATCTTAGAACAGTATTTCCAACCGATTGCTGCGCATTGCTGGTTGCTTAGCTCACAAATGCTCATCTTAGCATCTTCAGTTTGCAGTTCCTGCCCTCTGCATATGTCACAATGTATTGGATTAATCCTACACTCCTGCGTGTAGCCTACAGTCATGGTAGAGCACAAGTTCTATAATATAATAATATATATTTATATATTATATAATATTTATACATCTCACTTCAAGACCTGTATATATGTATTAGAACACCTACATATATTTTTTATATTCTACTTTAGTATCTTTTGTATTTCTATATTGTTCTTTTTTATCTAAAATTTTATACTTTTGTATTTTATTCTATTCCTGGGTACTCAAACAAGCCACATATATCAGCATCCACCTGTCAGTCAAAGTGGCCATGCTCCTACTGTAATTATGCATAACTTTAAGCCTGAATATGATTTTAATGGGTGAGTTATGTTAAAAATTCAACCCCGGTACAGTTGTCATGAACAGGGAAATTAGCTATAAACATGTATATATTTCTGCTATGAAGCTGGGGTTTATGGAGATTGCCTTGTTCTGTTAGCTTTACAGCTGCGGAGGCTATTAAACGAAGCCAAAGCAGCATTGCCAAAAAACTGCAGTTCCTCAACCAGCCACTTGAGGCTGGCTGCTGAACATGTCAGTCTCCATAAGCCTCCATATTAACCAACTAATTCTGACCTCCCAGCAGAAATAAACATGTTTACACCCTGGTACAAAAAACTGTTTAGGTCTCTATAGCTAATTTCACTGTTCATGACAACTGTACTGAGGGTGAATTTCTATTTAACTCACCTGTTCAAATTATATTAAGGCTTAAAGTTATACATAATTAACAGTGTGGCCGCTTTGATTGCTGTTTTTTTAGATTAGTCAGGAGGCAGAAGAGGTAGGACTACCAACATGGTGGCACTAGCAACACTAGCACTATAGGCTGTTGTACACATTGTTGCAGGCCCAGTTAAATATGCAACATAATTTTATGCAACATATGTAGGTGGGGACTTTGCTCTGATCAGTTATGGGATCTTTGGCCTGAAAGACATCGAAGATACCGATATTAAGTGAAATACAAAGCTTGATACAGCGACTGCAGACATTATGAAGAGCTCACCTCAAGCACCAGCCAAAGTTGTCCACCTGATAAGTTGTCTGACTTGTAGAACATGCCATAAAACTTCACCACATTTGGGTGATTGGACAGGGACCTCAAGATGTTGTATTCTGCCTCGATCTCTTCATCCACATCCTTTAAACAACAGAGAACAGCCACATAACATGGTGAAATATAATAATAATAATAAAAAAGAACATTTATGTCCAGATATTTCAGGTTATTTCATTCTGAGATTATGAGGCTGACTATTATTAGACTCCTAAAGATAGGGTTATGAACTCGGTAACAAAGGGAGGGATGGGACCAGGTGCTAAACTATTTCTGGAAGTGCTTTTCTATCAAAGTAAATCTCAGAGGAGGGGAAGAGCAACAGTCAGAGAGGCAGAATTTCTCTTCCTGGATGTCTGAGTGATAGTGTCAGCAGTCTAATCAGGGAGAGGGATGGGAGAGCGGGCAGCTTCATCTTCATGGCCATCAGGGGAGCATCATGGTGGATAGCACTGCCAGGATGGGGATTGTTCCATTGACACAATCACAGGAATGCCTCAGACCAAGTCTCACTAGCACAATGCGGTGCCAATGCAAAGTCTTCAGCGTCCTTATCACGCAGACAAATGGACGGCTTTACAGAGAGGACACAGCCAGTGCAGGAGCTAGACTTTCTGGTAAAGGTGTGTTAGACTAAACATGACAGGAAATAAATGAAAAGGGGAGACGTTGATATATATCACTGGAGCAAGTACAAGTACAACTGCATCAAGATGGAGAGGAGGAAAAAGTACTGGCAACTTACTCTGTTTGTATGGCTTGCATGCTGAGACAAGTCACATAGTTATAAAGAAAAACACAGCAGGTTTTAGTCTTTGCTTTTCTCTTCTGTCACAATATTAGGAGTTCTTGCAGTCATGAAAATACTGTCAAAATGAATGGTGGTGGGGTCACCAACAATACACAACACACAAACTTAAAGTGCAGAGGCACACAGGCTGACGTCAGTGTATAAACACTTAAAATGTATAAAGGCCTGTCAAGTTTTCAATTAAATTAACTATATTTAAAGGTCCAGTGTGTAACATTTAGGAGGATCTATTGGCAGAAATTCAATATAATATTCTTAGGTATGCTTTCATTAGTGTATAATCTGATACTGAACATAAAAACTGTGTTTGTACCTCTGAATGAGCTGTTTTTATCTACAGAGGGAGCGGGTCCTCTTCTACAGAGTCCACCATGTTGAACCGCCATTTCTACAGGAGCCCAGAAGGGACAAACTAGTGCTACAGACTCTCAGGGGTATTTTGTTGGTTGCAATCAGCTACATTGCCACTAAATCTTACACACTGGTCCTGTTTTATATTAACTTTATTTTCATATGTATTCATACAGGGTAGGTTAGACAATCAGACAATAAACAGGCTCAATTAAAGCAATTACAGGTAAGTAAGGGACACTGATTGCATCCAAATAAAGGAGGCAAGACACAGATACACAAGTATGACAGTAAACCTTAAGTTGAATCATTGTTTCCCAACCTGAGGGTCAGGACCCTCCATGGGGTCAGAAGATAAATCCAAGAATTTACCATGCAAGTTGGTAACCGCAGGCGTCAGCATGCTAACATCCGCTGACAACATGCTAATGGTTAGTGGGTATGTTTACATGCAAATGTTTATTAATTGACTGATTCAAAATAATGAAGCAATTAAAAATGTGTTTGGTCCATGTAACATTTGATCAGTTCAGTTTAAGGGGGCAACAAGCTAAAAGAGTTGGAAACCGCCACATTACATGATGGATTGTATACAGTAACACCAACCATTTTCACTCTGCTGGCACACTTTGACCTCAGCTACTTAGGTATAAAGTTATTTGTAACTAGTGTTAACAGAGAGGAAAAAAAGGAGGGGAGTCAGATTTTTTCGGGTCACAATTTACATCTGTCACAATCTGACTGGAGCTCTAGCTGGTTCTGCATTGTTCGCTTCTTCTTCAGCTGTAGTTATGGTTAGTCCAAAGAGCCTGTGAGGTCTATAAGGTCAAGGTTATTATGCTGTCAAGCAAAGTTGCAGCTTTTCTCTTAAACATTTGCTCTCAGTACTGATCACAGTGACATTATATTTCCTCACATTAATCTGTCAGCGTTGACAGAACAGTTTACTGTATCTAGACCCGAATGGTTTACAGGCGTCCGAAAATAGACGACATGCAGCAGCCGCAGTGGTTTTCAGTTCTGCGAACGGTTCCACAGTAAACATGCTTTTATTTGACTTACATTGATCGGGTCCAGCACTTTCACTGCTGCCTGACTCCCATCCTTCTTGTTGGTGACTCTGTAGACTTTGCCATATGTTCCTTTACCAATGGTCTCCACTATATCCCAGTTACCTGATGGATCGCCCAGGTTCTCCATGCCAATCATGCTGGGCTTATATGAATACAGTCCATACAGTGATCTCCTAGAAGATAAACAACAATATTAGATGGAAATATGAACAAAATCTTTTCACATCAATCTCAATGCCAAAATGAAAAATGAATCGCTACTTCTATATGTGTGGAAACTTGATGCAAACTAAGAGAAAGGTTAATCCTTTTCTAATAAAAAAGCTTCTTGTGAATAACTTAACAGCTGAGCCTCACAGACAGACTTTTACACTGTTGCAGCAATACAGGAAAAACACACTGTGCCCAGTTGACATCACAGAGAAGCAAGTAATTAAAAGGGAAAAGTATGAACCGTGCAGAGCTGTGTATGCACAGCACAGAGCCGTGCGTTTATTCCCAAAGGTCTTCTCATTCAAGCTCTGTGAAACGACTATATCCGCCAGGGGAGCCACTTAACAGGTTTAAAGCAGGAGAAATCA
Organism: Protonibea diacanthus; assembly: GCA_028641955.1. NCBI lineage: Eukaryota > Metazoa > Chordata > Actinopteri > Sciaenidae > Protonibea > Protonibea diacanthus. Next base: position 19,177,438 of record CM053986.1, on the reverse strand, counting down.
AAGCAAAAACAAAGCAGACAGCTGTAGGTGGAGACAACAGTACTCTTACTACTTACATGGCAAGTGTTATTTTCCTCTGACTCATCAGGGCTGAGAAAAATTACAACTAAAGAGTCTCTGGTGGTCATAATACAACAACACCAATGGCAACAGCAATTGCTTCCTTGAAGAGAGGACGGGCAACAAGTGGCACTTCACACACACACACACTGAATTAGCTCTCTCCACGGGGACCTTGTCACTGCCCACTAAGAAGTGCAATCTCCTCAAGATCAATTGGATTGGGTGGAGATTAACTTGACAAGTGCTGTCCTGAATGAGCAGTGAACCGACACCACGCCTCCCCACAAACTGCTTTGTGAAATGACTGTTATGTAAAGCATTTTATAAAGTGATCTACATGTCTTCAGCCTATAAGATGGTTATAAGAACTAATGCACGGGTGCCAAAGCTTAATATAAATCATCCTTTAAGTCCGCAAGTCATGTTCCTGTGACCAAATACAACATGTAAGACCAACGATGCAGAGCGTTAAGTGTCAAAACAGCTCTGACACAATAACCTGATGGATTAGGAACTGATGTTGCCATGTTGGGATACATGCATCCTATTTTTGCCAAAATGACACATATTCCAGATACGAGCATGATGGAGAGGAATGTTTGTGTAAGATCGCACGACTGGCTCCACTTGTCATAAACGTGCTGTGCATCACAGACGGTGTGCGACCCCGAGGGAGGGAGGCCAAGATGAGCAGATTGATGTGAAAAACATGAATGATGTTTAACCCTCGGGAGCCCTGGCAACTCAGATGGGATTTATGAATTGTTGTGCATGCAGGCTGAGCAATGCAATCCGGGTAGATATTAGACTCCTATTCTGTGCAGCACTGAGATCCAACTGATATCCTTCACTGTGTCCTTCAGGGAGCCACATGTGATGGTAGCATCAACCAAAGCACGCTTTGTAATTGTGTTTTTATAAATAAGAATTACACGAGGTAACTACTGAATCACTTACCTACAAGTGTGCTTTCACCTTCAGTCTAATAATCCATCATTGATTGTTCTGAAGTTAATCGCCCATCTTAAACTGTCCGTGAATAATGCATCACACCTGCCTTATTAATCAACAAGCCTGTTTACGTGCCATTTATAACTGTCATCCTGTTGTGTAACAAGTGTCTCACCTGCTCTGCATCCACACACCGCTTCGAACACCTCACCAGTCACCTGTCGCCAAGACACCTTCACCAACTTTACTAACAGACGGCTCATATTCCCCTACAGCTTCACGGCTCTGATGACCTGCTGTAGCGGATGCCTGCTCTAAAATATCGACTCATAAACAAGAGTTTGACCCTCAGATGTGCAGCTGCAGATCACATGAGACAGGTTATTGTTTTTAGGGAATTACTGTTAAGTGAATTACTGTTAAGTGTACAAAAAAAAAGTCAGAAGGACACAGCACAAATGACAGCTACTGTTCAACCAGTCATAAAACAGAGTCTGCAAACAGAACTAATGTGGTCATTTACTCGTTTGCATCTGTTCATCATTCAAAGATCAATAAAGCTCAGGTCATAAAGTCAAAAGTCAAACATACCTGTTTCTGTTTAGTGTTAGTGTCTCTCCCGCACACTAAAACGCTCCGGACTAATTCATGCTAATCTATAGGGATTAATAATTCACCAGTAATCTGCAACCTGACGCAGCACTGTTAAATATTCAGGTGGCAGATGTAGCCACTCATAATGGTGCCTGATATGAAGCATCTCAGGTTGCACACAGGTTACCAGGAAGTACATGGTAGTTGCTAGGTCACATGACTTGGCCGTCTGTCTCCTCTTTGTACATAATGTTCTGCACATGTCAGCCGTTTGTAACTCATCTGGAAACTTTGTCGTTATTTCCTGTAGTGACAACAATATAATAAGCGTCTCTGCAGCTTCCATACACCGGTGCAAAAAGATTCCACTGAGCTAAAGACAAGAGCCCAGAAAGTCAAATATAAGTCCAAAACTGTGTGTGAAATTCCAATGATTAGACTCATTGTACGAGTTTTAATTGAGCCTTGCTTCCTTAACAATATATCAACACAAGAGTCCACATGCTTACTTAAAAAACAAGACATTATTCCACCTGAAAAAAAAAAACACAACAGTGGATGTTGCTGTTGCCATGAGCCTAAAGCCCAGAGGATCTAATGAAGTGAAAGATAATTACAGCAGCCCGGCTTTATAATAATAATAATAACACCAGCAGAACTTACTCCAAGCAGAGTTTATATTTTATTTATATTTTGGAAGCTAATGAAAACTTACAGTCCTTCCCATCCCACCCCCCCTCTTTGCACATACATAATTTATTACCTGAAATAGTCACAAAAGGAGAAATTTGTTGAGCATTATGAAGAGCATGGACAGATTTTTATGCATTTCCCATTAGTGCAAATAAAATCTGAATCTATATAGACAGTGAACTAACACTGTGACAGTGAACTAACTCTATAACTGACAGTGAACTAGAGCAGTGGTTGCAAACATGTGGGTCAGGACCCCCTAAAAGAGGTCACGAGATATATCGGAGGGGTCGCAATGTGTTTAACAAGATGAAAGCAGGAAAAATGTATTTATTTGCAGAATCCTTGCTTTTGTTTTTGCTTCTTCTGACTGCACAATTTACCTGATCTGTACCTTTGAAAAATATCTGAAAAAGACTATTTAACTTTGGTTGGACTGGTTGTAATCTGTAGGTATGTGCAACCTGTGAGGAGGGTGAGCAAGGAGACATGGCATCGATTTAAGGGGTGATTTCTGTCAGATTGACATGTTTGCTAACTCTCGATAGCCTAGCATCAGAGAACTCTTGTTGATTTTCCCCAGATTCATTCCCCATCAGATTTATTCCCAATTTTTGTGCCTCCTCAGTTTTAATCTAACTGTTAATTAATAACTGATCAGATTTAAATAAGTGAGATACGTTGTATTAAGTCAGAAATGTTCCTTCAATCGTAGACAGAGCAGAGAAAAGTCTAAACACTGTTCTTTTAAACGAACAGGAGATACGTCATTACTGCTTTCGAACAGGACACCACTGGTCCCAGAACGCTCAGGTTACCCTTTGTTTACCTGCGTCAGCACACCTGAAAAAGGGACTGCTGTTTCAATAGTCAGTGCTTCTGCATGATACTATGAAATGTTTTTAAAAACTGACAAACTACGTGTACAAACTGGGATATGTGTTTGCTTAAATATTGCTTTGTGATGGTAATAAATGCAAATGCTACTTGAGTTTAGACCCCTCCAACATTTGCATTTATGGCGCATGTACGGTCCCAGTTTCGGTGACGGTTGGTTGGAGGTGGTTTTAGCTTCAGATGATGTGAACAGCTGCAGCACAGGGGTCGTCTTTGTCACCAGAAACAGTGCAGGGTAAAAGTGAGTAATCTAATTTTCTGCTTCCATCAAACGCGTACAATCCCACCCTCTCTGGTAAAGCCTTATGGGTACTCCACTTGATAAACCCTTTGGTAAGTCTGCTGAGAGAAACTCTGAACTATAATCCCTTTTAAGGGGATATGAAGAGGCTTTGCGGTAAACCTCAACTAGCCACGAGCCGGGCCGAAAGCACAGTGCCCTTGTTCTCACCCTGGATGACCAAAGCCTCACACGACCAGGAACAAACACGTTTAATTCCCCTAAGCTTAGCAGTGCACCTGCATGATTAATAATCTCCAAGTGACACCGTTGGATACACAAAACATCAGCCTAATTAACAAGAAGCCAACATCATCATCAAAATAATCAATCTAAAAACTTGAACCACTGTCAGGAATGACTCTGTAATCATAAATATCACAGCTGCTTTGGCAACCACTGGGATGTGACGCAGTGCAACACGACTCCTGCTTGTGTAAATGCAGCAAAACTAACGGACTCTCATGAATTAAACCTGATTGAGGCTGCACAATCTGAATCATATTCTAAAGATTACTCATATTTTGTTACATAATTCGGACAAAACTGAGAATTAGAGTGTGTTCAAAGGGCAACAATCTGACCTCCAGCATACAAAATAACATCCTGACAAAAGAGCACAACACCAAATCAAACGCTCAGTCCTCAGAATACAGCCACCTCGTATTAGTAGTGTCAAGAATTTAACATTATATGCTTTTTGCTGTAGCTTACTAGAGTTTAGATGATAGACAGCAGTCGGCATGAAATAGTAAAGTCAACAGTCTATTAAACCTACAGATGATTTAAATATCTGAATTAAATGTTTAATCGCTTGAAAAATAACTGGCTGATACAGAATAGAAGAAATAAACTAATAAACTGAAAAACAATAACATTCATCATTTTAGAGTTCATTATCGTTATTTACACTTTTGTATAAACTGATACTAGTCTTGACAAAATGATCACTGTAAGCTGTTTTGATAAAACTTAGTTAATGTCTAACATCATTACCTGATTACTAAAGTCACTGATAAACATGCACAATGTTTGATGCTCTCAAACTATCATCTTTCATTTTGTGTTCAGTTCTAAAATAGTCAGAAATTTGTGACTCTTTAGATCCAAAATTTGAGTTTTGTAAATATGAAAATGCTGAACAAAGCATTTATATACTTTACATTTGTTTATACGTCCAATGATCACTGCTGTATGAATAACATCTCATAATAAACTTTCAAATGAAGTAGCCTCAGTATTAAAGTTATCCTGACAAGCTCACAGTGTTTTCTCTGCAGACCTCCTGATGAAGAAATAAAGAGTCTCACCTCGTCTTTGCTGCCTCCGCTTTTCCATCTTTAAAATCTGCAAAACAGGGGAAACTGTTTCAGACACCAGCTGATCACTGCTCAGTCCTGTATCCATTTCTGTGTGTCTGGATCCAAACAGCCAACACTGGAAACAGTTGAACACAAACCTTACTGTATTGGATTTAACTAACAATTCTTTACGTGCAGCTTACCGTCCATAGCAACATATCCAAACTGATTTCCCTGTTTACCCAGTGTAGTCCTTTAATTATTAACAGTATAGACACCTGAGCATGTTGTCCTGCAGACCACAAGCTCCTAACTGACCAATATCACCTCCTGCAGCCTTCAATGGCCTATTCATGCTCTCTGTAGCAGCAGCAGGTGTACCTACCTGGACAGAAAGGAAATGAGGAAATGTCCAATGATGGAGGCCGCAGCGGTGCCTGCAACACTAACATCTCTCAGCATGAAACTTGTAACACAACCTGGGCGGTTTAACCCGGATAAAATTCCTCCACTAGTCCACGCTAGATTTATTTTTTTCTTTTTCTCTAATTGGCAGAAAAAAAGAGGCTTCGTGCAGCCATTGGTCATTAACCAGAGGGCCTCCCTTGTTTATGAAACTTCAACCCAATTATCCTCAAAATGCTCAGTCATGCAGCAGTGAAATTTCTTTGTGGTGTTCTGGGAATGACAGCGGACGAGTATAAGTAATAATGTATACAGAAATCAGCAACAGAGCTTACGTGTGTGCAGTTTTATGATTTATTCACCTGAGTTTTATTTAAAAGGCTGACTAACTAACAGGTTGTGAATAAGACTGACATCCAACCTACTTACAGCCATCCTGCACTGATAGTTCAATACCCTCAGAAGTGGGACTGGTGCACGTCTTCAGCTGCAAACACTCGATGTGTTCTCTTATGTAAAGTCACATTATTGTTCAAAAGGGTCACAGGATTTGTCTATGGAGTTTATGATCCGATGAGCTCCAGTGAACTGAGACCCCTGGTGGACAGTTAGAGGGGGACGTCTGCGTCCTCACAGCCCACATTTCTTCATTACAGGACAAAAGGGCCATTATAGAAAGTAATATTTGAGCTTTATGGGGCTCAGTCGATAGCAGAGGCATGAAATCGTCTGTCTAACACTCGCGTCAGTCAGTCAGTCAGGGTTTTTGGAAATTAACTCAACTCCATCGGTTAGAAACAAAATGACAGCACAGAAAGACAAAGTGCTGAAGTACATTTACTTGAGCACAGTATTTAAGTACAAACTGGAAGTATTTGTACTTTGAGTACTTTGTTTTAATGCCACTTTCTACTTCTACTCCTCTGGGATTCAGAGGGGAATAATATACTACTACTGTATTTAACTCACTATATTTATTTGATGAGAAGAGTTTATAAAATATGTTTTATAAAATCCTGCTGTTACATTAAAACACAAGTCATATAATATAATATAATAGTAATATAAACTGTGGAGGCCTGAAACAGCTCCTTCAGCAACAGACTGATACTCCCACCATGTAGGAGCTCTACCACAGGTCCTCCATTCATTCCAACCTTGTGTATATGAACTGCTGTGACAAGTGAATTTCCCCACTGTGGGATCTTTAAATCTTAATATATATAATAGTATCACAGCTACGGGGGGCGTTTTTCTGCTGAAACTAACATATTTTTACTCAAATAACACTTTCAATGCAGAGCTTTTACTTGTAATTGAGTGTTTTCATGGTGTTATTTGTACTTTAACTTAAATAAAAGATCTGAACACTTCCTTAAAACGCTGGGAATACACAGAATATTTTGACAAAACCACGACAGAGCAATTTAAAGACAAAACACAGGACATGAATCAGTGTGATTATATTTTATTCACATATGTTACATTTTGCATTAAATGTCCAAGTCATACTTTCTGGTCAAACTCAGAAAGTTTGAGTCAGCACCTACAGTAATGTACTGTATTCTCTCTTCAGTCATACAGGAGAACACACAAGAGCTTTCAGTTACAATTTACACCCATTACTCGTTGGCTATTTGGTTGCGGTCATTTACAAAGTGGGTACTGCAAAATAAACGGAGAGAGGAGAAACTCAGTAAACAGCGGAAGAAGAAGAAGAAAAAAAAAAGCAGCATGCATGAATTCAAGAGGAAGTTTTTCAAGTGTTCGGCTCGCTTCTTAGAGAATCCTCGACGCAGCACGCGATGTGCCCCAGCATTTGAAAACCAGATATCAGCAGTATGCCATTTACCACTCGAAAAAATTAACATTAATCTTGCAGGCACGGCTGGATAAATGTCCTCTCTTCCAGAAAAAAAAAAAAAAAGAAAAGATGATAATCAGAAAATGAAGTAGCTAAGACACTTAAATAATGGTGGCTTAAAGGATGTCATGCACAGTGTATAATGGATACTCAAGTCTGATAATCTTGAAATGTTGAAATGGAATGCAACTATAAATCACAACTAGTTGATGCATGAGTAAGGGATAGTCATCACAATAAATGTTCCATACTGCAGTTAGGACTCGACAATCAAAAGCATAAAAAGGGAAAAACTTTTCTTCTTTTTTTTTTTTTTTTGGACAGCACAGAACGATGGAGAGTATTGGCATTTCTTCTCAAACACAACTTACATTTCATCGAGTGAAAACTTTTGACAGGACCAATAGAAGTAACAATATTTCTGCTCTCGGTCGGTGCTCAGCTTTGCCAGTGCAGCTGGACAACATATCTGTGCAATGACGTTTCCTTTCCTTTCCTTACAAAAGTATGCTACTTAAACGTTTGACTTCAGGCGACAGTAAATCTCCTGGTTGTAGCTTTAGCTGTCGTGGAGTTGGCGTTTGACTTTTCTTCTTCAGAACCAACCAGAAAAAAAAAACAAACACAAAAAGCGCAGATAGAGCAGGACTACGAGAAGAAGTGTAGTGAGCGCGTGATGAGATGACCGCACACCCCCATAAACATTAAAGTGAGTTTGAGTCAACATTCCCAGCCATCTACCGTAAACTCAAAGCACATCCTTAGAAAAAAACAAAACAAAAAAAAAAAATCTTCACAAAAGTTAAAATTACTTATTTGAACAATGAGCAGCAGCATTTATTTAAATATCTAAAACTTATTTTAAACAGCAAAAAACAAAAACAAAAAAAAAATAAATTCCTGAGGATGGATTGCAACTAGACCCATAAAAAGAGCCTTTGCTCATTTGCAAAAAAACTCTAGTGTGTCGATGGGTGGGTGGACTTGTCCTGCCTACCATCACGTGTCAGCAGACAATGAGTGCACATTGCAATAACATCGCTACACTCATCAGGAGCTTGAAACTCATGCCAGCACAGCAGAGCACATTTGATAAATAAAAAAGGGATATGCATTAACATTTTCAGAAATGGTGCAAAAAAAGTAACCAAACTCTGCAGGGACATTCAGCACTTGATATATTTATATTTTGTAATGTGTATTTTTTTTTTTTTTTAACCCAAATAAATACGACAGACTTCAAACGCCTGCTCCAAACCAATTGAACTTTTTGGGCAAAGTTGTGCTTTCTATTTTGATCTTACCAAATTCTGTTTCTTTTTTTTGTCTTTTTCCCTGTTGAAAACCACACAATAAATCACTTAAACACACACACGTGTTAATCTTTAGGCATGATTGTACACCAAACTTCACATAAACCAAGGCTGTGGCAGCAGTTACCCTCACTGGATGTTTGCGTTTATCACGTTAAAGAGTTCCCAAATATTTTGATCGAGGCAGACACGTAAGCCAGGAGAAAAAAACAACAACAAAACAAACAAACAAAAAGAAAAACATCTTCTCCGTCATGGGTTGCTGTTTTTTTCAGTGGACTTTGGAAGATCTTAGAGTCCATTATAGTGAGGCCCCCAACGCTTATTGATGTGATCAAAGGTGTGTGAAACCCACTGCTGCTCCAACACTCGATACCTCTCATCACATAAGAAGAGAGGCTTGCCGCGGCTGGAGAAAGGCCAGAGGGGAAAACAAGAGTGAGAGTGCTGTTTGTTTTCTCTGCAGCAATATAAAGTATTTTTTAAAAAAAAAAAAAAAGAGCGAGAGCCGTGTGCCAATTTCATACTAGATCCTAATGTGAAGAAGTCTGAGCATGCTGTGTTTGTTAAGTCTGAATGCATACTTAAGAATCATGTTATGATAACGCAACCCCAATTTCCAGTTAATTCCCATAAATTTCCATGGAAAGTTTCTGATTTGGAACCGGTTTAAGAAGCAGAGCTCCACTTCCCTTTCTAATGTTTACCGTTTGGAGCCATGATTGCAGTTCTTGAAACATTGATGATTTTACCTCTACCGTCTTGCTGTCACGTTTTGTCTTGCGACGACACACAGTAGCAGGTGGATATTTTAACAAAATATTATAGGAAATGTAAAACTTATTTGCATTTCAGCTATCTCATTGTTTCTGTAGTTTTAGACGGTATGTTTTTCAATGAACCTGCTTCATTTTTAGAAAATATTTCAGCGATTCCTCCAAGTACCAGTACAGGTACCAGTGGTACACATACCAAAGTTTGAGAAACAGTCATATCGATACATGCTGTATACAATAAATATGTCTAATGATATTGGGACACTGTACATACTGTACGAGTATTCAAATGTTTTAACTGTATAGGGTTCACTGCACAATGCTGTGATGCGTCATACCGTAAATCGCGGTCCTCCTCTCCGTGGGCATCGAGGTAAACAGAACCCCACAGACAGAAACGATGTCCACGGATGATGATGATGACTGAGGCATTAATCAGTAGAAAGATGCCTGTAGCTGCGCCACAATGTTGGGAGTGCTGCAAGTCACGTTAAACACAAAAATTAAAAAAAATAATCTTGTTAGAAATTACAGTACATCCAGACAAGAACCAGCACTGCAACGGAAACACAGGTTTTTCCATTCATTTCAGTCGGGTGGTGCAAGAAACTTACCAAAACACATTCACAGGTACCCTGCTGTTTGCAGCACACGCCTTTGAGACAGACGAAGGCGCCGCAGACGAGGCAGAGTGCAGGGTCTTTTGGCACTTTTTTGCAGGCAGTGCAGGCCTTCCTGTGATAGTACTGGAAGATGATATTGTAGTTGTCGGGTAGCTGGAGGAGACGGGGAGCTGCCCACTGAGGATCCTGGACGAGCAAGGTCTTCAGAGGAAAGAGAGGAAATGTAAACTATACAGTTTACAGGCCATCAATTTATGGTGCACTACAGTCATTAAGACATTTTCAAACTCTGGGTGATAAAACTAATTAACCAATTTAAAATAAACTAAATAACTGAGCTTTAATCCTCTGCAGAAATGATAAAACATTGACTGCTCACATAAGATGAAATGTCTAAAAATATAAAATAGACTTTGTTTGTATGCTGAATAAAATAAATACTCTTCCAGTTTTTTTTGACGACCTTTGTCTCGAAGATGTAATAATAAATAATGTCCTGTATTATGTGTTAGCAACATAAACTGACACTCAAACGATGTGCAGCATCCAAGGTTACTGCAATACTGAATGATGAGGACATCAGACACATGGCCAGTTATGCAGTCACTCTCCTCAGAGACACCTTGTCAACCAAGGCTGAAACTAATTTCAAAGTGTCAATAGGCCCCTGAGTTACATGAATCGTTAACGGGACATCAGGCTCACAATACATGGTGTGAATATTTAACTGCTGAGAGAGTATTTAACCAATTTCATGGAAAGTGCAAAGCAGGTTAAGAGTCAATTTTGTGAATTTAAATCGATGTTGCACGCTGAAATCAGCTGGGAAGAATTACTATCGTCACTCTGAAGATAATGTTCACGTTCAGCATCTGAATATAACAAGTGAGCTCATGTATTTACAATTTAAATTACAGACTAACTGTTATATATAAGGTAAGGTAACACAATTTGCTGGAAGTCTCATCCACATGTGATTTTAGAGGTATATTCCTGCTGTCTTCGGTAATAAGGCTTCAAATATTGACCCTAATCTATTAACAAAACAATAATTCATGACAAAATCATGTAAAATGAACATTTTACTGCAGCAACAGACGTGTCAGAGTTCAAAATCTATTCACATACATACCAACGATTGCTCAGCCTGCATCTGAGAGAGCCCTGTGACCTCGGTGCACCACTGTGTCACCAAGTCAAAGGCGCTGACCGCCCACTGCAGACACGAGGCACTGTGCACGACGTTGGAAGGCTGAGGGGTTGACGGCAAGATGCCCAAACACTCGGCCAAGGACGAGAACTCCTCCTCCTCCTGAAAACACACGAATGGGAAAACAGCCGGTGAGATCGCTCCCTGTGCTTTCATGAACTCTCTGTGATTCATGCGGAAGTCGGAAGACAAATTTAACAACAATGTGCACAAGAGGAGCAGAGATGTTGACCGTTCTTGCTGCATGGATACAGGAGAGTAGTTATGATGAAACATACCAGGCAGCCTGTCAGACTGTCTCCGTACAGGTGATGCTGCAGGAGACAGGAGAGGCGAAGGAAGGGCAGGCAGAACTGCTGGAGGCTGAACTCGATAGACTGCGGGGACCACACACTGGAGATCAGCTGGAAAGGGGAAACAACGGTAACACCTGATCAATAACCTGCCAACAGCTCGCTGATAATACCGTGATGTATATCTCCCCTTGAGATCAGTGGAGATATTAGACCACAGTCTCTCAGGGTAATGGCCAATTCATTGTTTGAGGGGAAAACGAAAAACAGCAGAACAAAAGGGAGGGGGGAGAGAGAGCGCCGTGATGAAGGCAGTCATGCTGTGAAGTTCTCAATGGTCGTTTTAGTGACTCACCATCGATGTTTCTTCAGTGTTGACCTTGTAGACGCTCTTGTCCTTAGAGAGCTCGCTGATAACATGACTGAGCAGCGCTTCAAATGATTTCTCAGCATTCGCAGCATTCTGCGGCAGACAATCAAAATGCAGATATATGAATTGACACACGTGATCCGACTTAAGGAGGCCAAAATTTGGACTTCAATCTGTCCTATAATCTCATTCGATGGTCAACAAGAGACAAGCTTTAAACCATTTGCTCCGTTTGATCTGAACTGAGGGTGAAACATTAAGTGAAGTATTTTTGCCTTCACTTATAAACACCTGCAAAATTAGGTATCAACATAAACTCCCATACCCAACCCATAAAGCCGTGATAAATACGGGTGTCAGCTGTCTAAATTAGCCATTCATCCTGGAGGGCATGTGTAGATTCACTGGCAGGAAGAATTAATAAGTCGTCTACTTGCTAATTAAAAACTATCACACCACTCTTCACCCATATAAAACAATCAAACAACCTCATTTGGTTGTGGCCTCCACGTACAGACAGGTGACAAAAGTTAGTCTTTAGTATTCAGCTTTCAGACCTCTGAACCACAGTTTTTAAATTTCCCCCAAGTTAATAAAACTGACCAATCACAAGCTTTGGAGAATTACGGCCTGCTCTCTCTCTGTGGCAAAGCCAGAACAAACAGCCAAAGAAACATCAGAAACATGGTCACCAAAATGAGGCCATGTGTGAATGAGATTTACACAGATGTTGTATGTTGACTTACAGAACTCAAAATACTTCTTAACATATTTCTTCAATGACAAAAAAAAGACATGCAGCTGCGAAGACGTGAAGTCAGAAAAACACAGTCTGACGTCTGTGGCTGCCAACCAGGCACTCAGACTGGTCAAACTCTTCACAGTCGTACTGAAATATCTCTGAAAACTGAGACTATCCAGGTGGATTCATGGACTAAACTCTGATACTCTAACTGTTGTGTTCTGGCTTTGTTTATTTCCTGTACCCAGCTTCTAAATCTGAGTCTGACACAAAGAAGTTTAATTTGGTTTGTGTCCGATCGTTTGAGAGAGAGGCGGCAGTGGTCAAGTGACATAGACAGTGAATGAGAGTGAGTGAGCACCAGCATCAGTAAAGCTGGTTAATCAGCAAAATAAAAGTTATTTCTTGACTGTGTAACAGCGGTTACATTCAGTACAAATAAACACATCCCTGCTGCGAACCACCACAGCGTCTGATTCTGTCTGAATGCACCCTCAGATGGTTACTGTTGAGATATAATAAAAGCGTATTATTCACGTCGCTTTCATATTTAAACTAAACACTTTCTAATTAGTCACTCGAATGGCTTCACAGATGGATAGCTGTCGCTTCTTGCAGAGAACGTGTGTCACCTACTGGGCTTCGGAAATTGATAAGACAATCAAACAACCCTTAACCAAGGACGAAAACATAAATAAACAATACATAAAGCCCATAGTATTATCAGTCTATTGTTAGTATGGATGTCACGCATCAGAATATATATAATGCAGATCAGAATGCTTCATCTTCCTCCTCCTCATAAGCATAAAATGTGCTAGGATATAATGACTTATGTACAATAAGCAGAGGACAATAATTCTTTCCTTGCAATATAACATCTGATAAGAGGTAGAGACATTACTGACTGTGAGTTCTGATAAAAATTCAACTGGTTTGGCTAGTATTTTATATAGAGGAGAAGCTGCAGGCGTTTATCAAGCTGAAGGTAGAAGAATTTAAAACAGCAGTCTTATCTCGTCTCGTCTGTCCTTTGTCATAGATTTATAGGGGAGGAATTTCAAGTCCATGGATTTCCTTCCCCTCAGCTCTGATCTTTGTTTAGACTGCATATTTTGCAACAACTTCAATTTAATTAAAATGGCGTCCTACCAAATATGGATGCCGTTCTCATTGTGGATTCGAAATCCATCTTAATGACAGCTCCTGAATGCCCGCACTACTGTTTGTGACAGTGCAGCAGGAAGATACTAATCCAAACTTCCATTATGGATGGAAACACCCTAAAGGGGGACGGCTTCAGCTATTTGTCTTTTGACAATCAAGCCAGCTACTTACTAATACAGATTTAATAGACTGAAGACAGATAGGCAATTAATGAAACACTCTGCGGCAATCACACTTTTGCAGATAATGAAGATCGATACTGTCAACTGTGGGAATCATGTAAATGAATCCGGAAAGGGCTCAATTCATCTCAATACTAAGTCATACACAATGATTTACTGTTGTTGTGGACTGTTTCTGGGGAACAGTCAGAAGATACAGCTAGTTCAACAAGCAGAGGATACAAGTAGACTTTTAACACCCTCTGAACTTGTTGAATCTGCACTGAGGGCAGCAGAAATACAGTCCTTGCTGTTATTAACCACCCAGCCAAATTTGAATGATTAAAAATATCGACAAGTTTTTGAAATTAGGTGTCAAAATCAGGTAAAAATGAGCAGTATTCTCGGCTCCAGGACTGTGGGGGGCGTGTCCACTGAATGTGCTGAAGCCACGCCCACTCGTGGGAGCAGTCAAGCGGCCATTTTGAAGCGACTGAAACGTGTCAGAACTTTAAAACACTCCGAGCGAGATGAATTAAGGGGTATGCTCAGGGTGGCCTCAGCGTGTCATCGAGCCACCCTTTAGGACCGCCCACAAAAAAAAAAAAAAAAATATACTATAGGCTTGACACTAAAAAATAGTGGAGGTAACTCTGGCATCATAATTTCATTATGAATCAGGTCTCAGGCTCCTTTACTGTGGTTTCACTTTTACCTTCTTGAGTGCTCCGGCTGTGCTCCAGGCCTGCCTTTCTTCTGGGCTGAACTTGGATGAGAGTGCAGCCAGCGCCTGGGTGAACTGCAGGTTGTACAGCATCTTCACCACACAGCTAAAGTGCTCTAGAAAGGGATGGAGGGCGACATTAATAAAAGATTCAAAGAATAAATTCATAACACTGCCTCAACATGTGAGCAGCAAGAGTGCCAGTTTAAGAGCAGCTATTCACAGGGGGGCATTGTATTTGGCTTTTCTGCACAGAGAGCCTCACTGAACAGTGTGCAGGATAATTAGCGGAGCGTTTCAGGTGGAAAATGTAGCCCAAAGGATATTTAGGTTTGGTTTAAAGAACAAAGCGTGCTGTTTGTTTTCTTCTATAGAAAAAAGGGCTGCTGACAGCTCCACTGTCCTGGTCACCGTGACAAGTGTCTTTATTTTTTAATTTAAAAAAAAGGTAAGGAGGCAATCACTTTACAGCAGACAAGTGCAAAGGACTTGTCAAGGATTGATCATGCCTTAACCTTTTATCTGTTTGAAAACAGACATATTGTGTCCCTATTTATCTTGCTTTTTGTGTCTCTCACCCTGTTGTACAGAGAAAAACAAATATATATATAATAATATAATATAATACCAAATCAATCAAATAAACATTACATGGTCTGTATCAGTGATGACAGAGAATTATAATGTTACCATGTCTTACTCCTAACTGTCCCTTTCATGGTCAACCTAATTCAGTCATCAATAAAAGGATCCGCCTGCTGCGGCACATCTCCCATTAAACATGACCACAGTGTGTTGGGCCAGATCTTTAGGTGGTGGCCCTATGCCTTTTTCTAGTGAAGGGCTAAGATGGAGGAGATGCAGCGACAAGCCACAGATGAAGGGCACGCGAAGGAGGTGCAGCCCTCCCATCACCGCGGTCGTGTCCCTCTGATCCTCGGCAGCCAAATTACGGCAACAGGAGCACAGATAAGAGATGTGAAATGCTGCTTTTCCCAGCACTCAGCCCTGATTACCACCGATAATGGGGCTGTCCTTGTGGAGCAAGCCACCGACAGGCTCCCTACTCTCTTGTAGTGTCACGATGCAGACGTAAGGAACGGTGTACCTTTTCGCAGCGGCTGTGGCATTGTTAGCACAAAGATAATCAGGAGGGAGGGGACATCTCGAAACAGCATGGGTACCTCAGGCCTCTCGTCATCAAAGCCACTGCAATGGAAAGCAGATTTTCATTAATGAGAAGATAGATACACAAAGTTGGTCTCATGTCAAATACTGTGATGGGATCAGATCTGCACTCTTTTTCTATATTCACAGTTTAATGGATTTTATTTTACCCGTTGCAGTGTGCATGAATGAATAATTGAACATCCAGTAAAGCGCTACAGGAGAGTCACAACCCAACAACCTGTCATTCAAAGCTTGTGAATGATGAATTTTTATAAATTAAGCAGCAGAATTTGCTCGCTAATAACTAAACTAAATGATTTAACTGATGGGAATACGAGAGTTCACAGTGAGAAGCAGCGACGGGCGTCTTTTGTGCTCACACTCATTACAAAGGTTTCAACAGCAAATGATATTTTTAAATCAAACAGCGATGGGGCCTCTGAGAGAACGGAAATTACACTTCTTTCTTGCTATCATAATATTTTTAACTCGATTGCCCGTCTCTCTGGCAAATATTGCAGGAGCATGGTCTCTTTCCACCCCGCCGTGTGCGAGTACAGATGTAAGATTTACAGCACCAGCCTCTGAATGTCAAAAAGCCATCACTTTAACAGCGCGGTGAGTGCAGTAATGTTACGTGTTGCATGTCTGAAAAGGTTTGAGAACAAGGCCTCTCTGTGTGTTCAGTCTTAAACCTGCTTAACAAATACATGACTTGTACCGGCTTGCTCTGTCTCCCCCCCCCCCCTGACCAGTTACATGTTTGAATTGTGTGCCATCTCCATTTAAATGTTGTTCTGTTGACAATTCAGCGAGGTTCCACTCTCCTCTTGAAAGGCCTCTGGGGTTTTTCAATGAGAGGAACTGCACTTAAAGAATAATACCCTCCATTACCAAAGCACTCACCAGTTAATTCCACCGTGCGTTGGAAGAAAGCCTCAGAGGACAGAGCTTTCAAGCCTGCGAAGACCGCTGCATACAAACTATACGTGCACGCTGTGAAATCTTCATACATTCCTCTTTGGTTCATCTAATGGAAATATAAAGCAACGGCGATGTTTGGAACATCTCTCTCTGTCCTATTTAACTGGGCCAGATCAGGTTGACTGCCTAAGGGTGTCAATGACAGTGCTCCCTCTCAAAACCCTTACAAAGTATTTTTACACACCAAATGGCTCCTCTGAGAATACTGTGTGGCTGCGAGCGCTTTAATAGTAACAGGTGTAAAAGCTGTCTTACAACACTAACAGGGAGGAAAGGTTGTTCAAGCTCATCCTGTATTGTTAAGTGCTGCCAGTAGCTTTTTTTTTTTTTTTTAAACTCACTCACAAACGTGACAAGCAAACACATTTGTGCATAAAACAGCATGTTCTTATATACGCTCGTGCTTCAAGACAGATAAATACAATGTGTGTGTGTATGTGTGTGTCTTTTGTTAAATATGGGTTCCTGTTGAAGCCAGTTCAGACAGCTGGGAGCTGGAGATGCCGTGCTAGCGCGGTGTTCGTGGTGTGGTGCAGTCGTTCTCAGTACAGTGAATTTGACAGGGTCGTTTTGCTCTCTGTGGAGTGCCCGGTAATTTGCCAGATGCAGCAATTATCGGTATCTATGGAAACCACGCATGGTCCCTTTTCTGTTTTTAGCTCCCTCTTTGTGTGGAGGAAAAGACGTTGGGGGAGGAAATGGCGGTGTTTAGAGAAAGAGAGAGAGAGAGAGGACAAAGTGGCACTCTGATTGCATGTTTACGTGAGGGGAAAGAAAGTGACGGTGAGGTTAGGAAGAATGCACACCGTTAGTGGAGAGAAAGTTACTCACTCCGTCTCTTTGCTTTGTGTAATCTGCGTCAGCTTAGTCCACGGGTTGTAGGCTGAATCGATGCTGTATAGACGCATGTGCATGGCCAGCACGTGGAACAGCTGATCTGAAAGGAGGGAAAACACATTGTCGTTATGTTCCAACAAGGTCTGACAGGGACAAAACCAGCAAGTGTCTGTTTATCTCAGTATCTATTGTCACACCCCGCCAGCGTGTACCAGTGTACACTGAATGATGGAAGCAGTTGACTGTAGGCTAATCGTTTGGCTCAGATAAAACCAGGCCAGGCCAGATGGATACATGGTAGTGCTTGATAGCCTCGAGCAACTCTTTGGTCAGGTCACACCTGTTCGTTGTGAGACTAATGGAACATGAAGACACACACACATACACATACACACACAATCTCTCGTGTACACTCTAGCTTTTATAAGCAGGACACTTCACAACCTTTATCTAGATCACAAGTACAAGTACCAAAAAATTTATGACATTACAGCAAAATGCAGCAAGTTGGCACACTCATTTTAGATGTTAAGTAATGTATTATGAAGTGGAGTAGTCCTAAAATAAATGGACCTACTTATTCTAATTATGAACTCAAGCCAAGTCTCAAAACCAAGAAATTAAAAGTTGCATAAAAGCAACAGATTTAAATCACACATGACCCTTTTTTGAAACCCGTGATCATCCGTTTAGTTTCATCTTTAGACGAACGCACCAACCTTCTGTATCTGTGTTTTCTTCTTCCCAAAGAGCAACACTAATCCTATTTGATTTTGTTTTACGGGGAATTATGATGCTGTAATGCAGCAAAGTGCTTCAAATAATCAGCTCTGCAATTTGACTCCTGTGAACTGTCGATACTTGGAGCAACACTGCCCTCCGCAGGTAAACCGAGGCACCGCACAGAGTCTGATGTCAGTCCTTCGTTGCATCTCATTTGTCTTCGCCCTCTCTTTCCTCACCAACCACTCAGCTCTTACCAGGAATTAACCTGGAAGAGGTGAGGGAAGGAAAGTAAATGAGGAATAGGAGAGATCGCCGTAAAATTAAAAACTTTATACAGGTGAAAAGGGCTTATCACAAGCTTGTCTATCTGCCAGTGTCTGATCACAGCTGTCCTTAGAGGAGCTTTATTGCATGAATAAATATTTTCTAGAAGGTTACAAGCAACTGCTTGGACTAAATTGTTACAAATATAGCAATGAAACATTGTTATTCTGCTTTCTGCACTGCTGAGACAACTGTAAGAAATTGGAGGCAAAAGAGACAGTGACCCCTCACTTTGGGTTCAGATATGAATCATCTGCATTCATGATCAGCACGATGAGCTCTCCTTTTCTTATTGTTGTGATCATAAACTAGAAAACGACGTGGCCTTTGATATTTTTAGTTCAGTTGACATACATTTTATTACCCATACGCTGTCTAGAAAGTAAACCCTTTTCACAGCTGACATTTTGAATGTCTAAGCAGGTAAAGCACGTCAGCTGTAACATTATAAAATAACACTGTGTGTGTGTGTGTGTGTGTGTGTGTGTGTGTGTGTGTGTGTGTGTGTGTGTGTGTGTGTGTGTGACAGCAAGCCAGCATGCACAATACCAGCACCCTGAAACCAAAATAGCCAAATGGAGTTCAGCCATCATTAATTTTATTATTTAAACCTGCTTTTCATTGTATGACATGTCAAAAAGGCCCAAGTACACTTCTCACTGAATACAATGCTAAAAGTGCATTTTGATGTCTGACCTCTCGGGGTATATGATCACACAGAGGTCTACATCAGTCACACAAAACATAAGGGGGGATGTCAAATAACACAAATAACAGCTGTCAACACTCGCCGAGTATTGCAAGTCTGCACAACGGAGGTCAATGTGATTCGCCTTTAAACTCCCCGCACAGAAGCAGCCACACAGTCCCCAAGATTAATATTTGCAGTTAAATGAATCGAGGACATGCTATTTTGGAGGCCAGACTCTCTGGAGTTGATACAGCTTATTTCAGGGGAATCGAAGGCAGATTCGTTCTGTCGTCCATCGTCTCCTCATCGGCTGAACAGAAGAAGTGCCCACTGGGAAACAGGTTTAGGAACCCCACGAGTTCCCGCAGTTAGCAGACGTCTGCCGTTTTCTTTCAAATCCATTTCGCTAAGAAGAACGAGCACTAATGTACTGCGACTGAGAAAATTTGGCTGTCAGCATGGCTACATGGTTAATGTAGCTCACAAATGGCAAACCTCCAGTGTGAAATCTCTTTTCAGCCACTCAAGGATGACAGGCCATTTCACTGCGGCAGCCACAACTTTGACAGAATAATTAAACAAACAGGAAATGGGGGTGTAGTCTGTGCAACAAACTTAGCTATGACACCTTCACATGCACTGTCTGTTGCCATACCCCACCCTTCATCCACAAATGTTCTAACAACTGATTAAAAATTGATGACTTTGATCAGTGAATGTTGGTAGTGGTTGAAAGATCAGTTTTCATCCTCCCCTCGACGCGTGCCCTTGTCAACTGTCACACAATCAACTAAAACGGCACTTGACCCGTTCGTCTGCTTCATTTACTCGGGCTGCTCTCAACAGCTCACCTGGGACGGCGTCTATCCTCGCCTGCCATTGCTAATCGAGCCTTTTTCTCCCCCCTTTTAATGATTCAGCTACAACATGGAAGAATGGATTTGATCTCAAGTCAGACACTTTATTACAGAGCGGCCCCGGCGGGGAATGATGTAAAGGCACCTGCGACAACACGTCTCTAATTGCAAAACACATGTGATGTACCACCACGTCAGACTGAAACCCCACAGACAGCACATTAAAAAAAACATCTGAAAAAAAAAAGGTACCAAAATAATTTGATACCTTTTAATAATTTTAACTTTGTGTCCAAGAATTCTGAATAATTATCCCACTACCCTCCATTATACGTGTTGCATATTGGTAAACTTACACGATTTAAAGTCGAGGATTGTACTGTAAGACAAAAGATGAAGAGGTCTAAGAGTACTCACTGAGACATGAGCGTTTGGCAGCTGCACTGGCCCCTCCAGAGCACAAGTTTCCTCCCCGGTGCACAAGTTCCAACTCCAGGTTGGTCCTGAGGAGGCAGAGATGTGACTATTAGTGCACATATGAAAAAAAAACAAAAAACTGAAGATTCTTGTCTTGCTTTCAAAGAGGCAGGACAATTTTATGCACAGTCCTGCTCAGTCATACTATCGCTGATATCATAGAGCTCTGGTTATATCAGCACAAGATTTACTGGCTCTTAATTGGCTAAAATTAAAGACCATCAGGTGGTGTGTAGTTCACGTTATACCTGCACATTTAAGGACAGTAAAAGTGAATCATCAGCCAATGTTTGCTGGACAAAAGAGATCAAAGTTATTTAATTAAATAAACACGTGTCAGCTATGCATTTAGGTTTTTGGAAAATGTTTTTATGGCAGCTAAAATAAGCAGGTTTATGTATTAAAGTTCTAACTGAGATGTGAATCACAGAGCACAATTACTGTTTTAATTAATTGTTAGTTGCCATAATCTATCACCTTCATTGTCCCACAATTGCTGCTTTTGTACTCCCAGTTCTCTGTGAAGGCAAGCGAGTAAAATGTTCTTTGTCATGTGTTGCAGGTTACATGGGCTGAGTCACTAATAATGCACTCAGAGTGGCATATTCCTTTAAAAAACCAGCCATTAAGGCAGAGAGTGTGCATGTGTCAGCGAGGGGATGGTAGCATTGGTATAAATGGCGTATGGAGTATCATCATATTCAGCTTTTGGTTCTGCCTGCCTCTTTTATCGGTTTGATTAGGAAGATGAAAGATGCTGCCTAGTCAAACCATTTGCCGTTTAATGCGCCTGTTTTGCAGCAGCAATTCCGTATCAAGTAAATGACAGCTTTCCAAGACTGATTTTGCACAAGCTGGACCATTAGCATAAAAGCTGTTCCGACCACAGTTCATGCATAATCCCACAATGTGAATTTCCCATGCATATCCAAACACATTTCACTCCTGAATTTTAATCACCCCCCCCCAAAACAGTGAAAAAATAAACTAAAACCTCAAACAAAGTACATAGATGGTGAAAACAGATAGGTATTACTAAAATAAGACTGATCTGGGCCTGTTTTCATCTCGCCGCTGGCCATTTCCTTCTATGGGCCATGGAGGTGGGGGCAAATCCTTGGGTTTCCTGAGAGAAAAAGCAATTTCAGATAGATAATGCAGCCACGGTGAAGCTCCATCTGGCTTTTGCTGATAAGAGTGCCCCTGTGACAAAGGAATTTTCCACTCCTCAGGCAATTTGCGCTGTTCATTGAACTTCAGAGAGCCAACAGGCACCCAGACACACTCAGGGGATCTTTCTGTTCAGGGTGGAGGGCTGAGGGAATCACAGCTCTGGGTGGGCAAAGAGGTCTGGATGGTTACGCTCCAGGAAGGGCAGAGATTTTGGAATGGGAATGGTGAGAAGTTAGAGACCCCAAGGTGAACTGGAAGCTAGTCATTTCTCTGACCTGTGACCAGCTTGTTGAGAAGATACAAATACCTGAGAGAGGACTGTGTAATTTCTTTTCAAGATCATGTTTCTGGCCATTCTGTCAGAGAGAACTGGAATTAGGACTAATTTAAACCTTCAACCACAAGCTCCAACGTGCTCCACGGCACTGTAATGTACGAGAACCGTGTGGAGGACCAATTTTAGGACCAGCGGTCCGAAAATTCAGTCAGAGATGGTGAAATAAATCCATACTCAGACAAACACAACAAGTAATAAAGACAGAGCAAGAGTCCATACTATTTTACTGTGTCTTAAATTGACAAAGCTGCGGGGCGGCGTTTAGCTCAGTTGGTAGAGCTGCCGCCCCATGTGCGAAGGCTCAGTCCTTGGTGCGGAAGCCCAGGGTTCGAATCCGAACTGTGGCTCTTTCCCACATGTCATTCCCCGTCTCTCTCTCTCTCTCCGCATTCCTGTCACTCTTCAGCTGTCTCTATCAGAAGTAAAGTTTAAAAAGGCCAAAAAAAAAATAACCTTTAAATTGACAAAGCTGCTACTTTAGAGGTGTACTGTTCTCAGCAGTATAATGACAAGTCTGAAGAAAACAAATCAACACCTTCACAGCTCCCTGAATAAATAAATGAAAAAAAAACCCCCACAAATCAATCCACACATTTGGTGCAAGTACTTTGCAACAACTGCAATATTGAATTTCAGCTCAATTTCAAGGTGCCATTTTGAAATAGAATAAAGTTAAGACTCTGACACAAAGATGACACTACTGCATTGACAATCATTGTTATTCAAGATGAGGAGTGGGCATTAAGAGGGAAGCAAAAGAGCAGGCGTGCATTTATTCTACTGCAGAAGTGTGTGAGGTGGTGCAGAGCGAGGACCTCCAAGTTCGTGGACTGCGGACGCCGAGAGATAGCCCAATATGACTAAGTCATTGCTCATAACTCTGAAACAGATGCACGTACACATGCACAACAGTTCTGAGGTAGTCTTTTGTCAAGATCCGAGAAAAAAGAAGAGGACAAAGCGAACGGGTCCATCAGATTATGAAACTAGGTGCAGGAACATCCTTGATTAATGCTGCCTTTTTATTTTAAAGGGTCAATATTCAGCCCATTCACAGTGCCTTGTGGGGTGGGCTAGAAGGATACACACACATCTTATCAACCATTCATCCGTTTCCAGCCACCTATCAAGGTAACCAAGATGTCCTTCGACTCAGCTATGTCCTCCTGCTTCACCTGTGTTATCCTGAGGCCAAATGGGAACGTTCTGGGCCTGTACTGTGGCTCTCTTTATCAGCTGCATGTCCTCAAACAGTAGGTGTCCAGAAGGCATCTTAAGTAGACATACGAGTAACATCAACTGTCTCCATTTAAACACAAAACAGCTGTGGTTCTGCTTGGAGTACCTCATCCCGAAAGAGAACTAAGACGCCCTGCTAGGAATCACATTTCCACCAAAGATATCATTGATCTCATTCAGTTTTTTTATACACCACATCAGTACTGTAAATCAGAGCAAAGTGCAGCCTATTTCCAAATGCATAACTTCCAGACTTCCATTTGCACCACAGTCACAAACAGAAATAAAAAAGGTTGACCTAAAATGTTGTCTGAGAAATGTGGAGTCAGAAGAAGAAGAAGCAAAATGCAAATACAAAATATTTCTGCTTTATGTAAGATTTGACTGGCTGTATTGAAATAAGGTCCATTTAGACGGATACCTAAGACCTTTGAGATATCCTGCCAGGAGCAGTTTCCCCTGTCAACACGCTTTTAGGGTCAGATTGACACAACGTAAAGCCACCAAGATGAGGCAGTGATTCTCAGTTTATTGATTTATTAATCACACTGACCTTTTTACCTTTTTTGTACTTCAACAGAGCTTTTTGTCATCGCATGCACATTATCCCCTCCAATAATAAGAAGTTGTGAATTGAGTGTAAAATCTACATTATCGCTGTTAAAGTGCGACTCTGTCCTCACCTGGCCACAGAGTACATGAAGAGGAAATCATTGTCGGGGGAGCCAGGGTTCTTGCCGTAGTCCATGTATTTCTTCTGGGTGGTATTCTTGATGTCTTTAATAACAAACTCCATTTCTTTACTTAAGTTGGATTCCGTCTTAAAAAATAAGAATAAAATCTCAGTCAGAATTATTTCTAAAATGAACTTTGGAAAGCTAAATTAAGAAAAACATGTTTACTTTAAAATTAATATAATAAAGTAAATCTGGCACAAGAAGATACATTACATTGGAAAATAGAAAACAAGACTGAAATCTGTACAGCCTTCTTCTAAGTTTTCAGCAGTCGATTATTATAATAAAGTGAATAATAAGTTTGTTATCAAACATATCCAATAACGGTACATGACTTTCCGTAATAAGCCATTTGCGAGGTGAGACAATGGGACTAGCATCTAAAGCTGCATTACGAGCACAAAGAGCACATCTGAGCCCAAAAAAAACATACACATATGCCACTAAAGAATGCTGTGAGCGTGGAAATTAGACTGATCGAGGACATGTGGTATATAATAACTTCACAAGACACTTCACATGATGTATCTGATTTGTAATATAGCAGAAAACATTCTTCCAATTATGGGAATACATGTACATGGAAAAGTACATCCATCAATATAGATTAAGTTCAGTGACAGATTTGTGCCACAGGTAATTATTGATACATCAAGCATGTCTGGTGCTTGATGAAACATTCTCTCTGAACTGTATCTTTGAAAGACAACTGCCCTCTTTCCTCCAATGTGGAGTATGTTCATTGTTTCTAGGGATTATAATGACTGTAATGTGACCTGCAGCAAGTAATGCACATGACAGTGTGTTTAAAATACACAGGATAGTACTTTTGGTAAAGACTTACTGGGAAAAGGCCAAGCTTCTCCTGAAGATCTTCCACCTCCTTTACAAGCACACACGGCTTCTTGTTTGTTGGTGTGTGCCAGGCACCGGCCTCTGTGCCCCGCCCAGGGCGACAGGGAAGGACACTATTGGCGAACTGTCGACACAGCGGGCACGTGAATTCACCCTTGTCAACGGAGAATCCCTGGAGGACCTGATCATTCTGCAAAAAAGAGACACATGGAAGTGAAATTTGACAGATAGAAGCTGAACTTAAAACTTGCAAGAGGCAACTGACACCGGACTTTGCAGATGTGTTTGTATGTAGTACGCAAAATTGCACAATTTGCATCAAATTATTATGAGTCTAGGTACTGCTGAAAAAAGTACTACTGTTCTCAGAGTTATTAATTTGCTTAAGTTTTGTCTAATTAAAGCTAAAAACCCTGTTAAGTTATTCAAATTCTTATCACCAGGAGCAGATGAGTAAGAAACACATTTAAGTAGCTCTAATTAGAAAATGTTTGCTATACTCACTTGACTAATGACTTAAATAATTAATCAATTGTCAGAAGTGCCATTGATTAATTTTCTGTCAAATAAATACTGCAATTAGAGGACTGGTCGTTTCATAAGGTCAAGCGTTCTCTTACCCTCAGAGACTCCATGTATGACTTATGGCAATCTATATGCAAAGTGTGTCCACAGGTCTGGACGTAGACGCCCCCGTCCCAACCTATTGACACAGACTGCAGACAAGAGCTCTGCAGAGTTCACAAGAGAGAATCACATCAATTAGAGTATGCAAATATGTCTTCAGGCATTCAGCTTTCTCCACTTATTGTTTTCTTGTGGTGCTGATAAACAAATAGATTTTTTTAAAAGCCGGAATTAACAAACTGCAATAGACACCCTATTTGTGAGATATCTTAAAGCCAGCGCCTTTAAACGGACAACTAGACTGCACGAGTGAATCGACAGCGTTTTATTAGACTTTATCCAATTCAGCTAGTGTTATCATTTGTGTTGGAGGCTAATCAAGACACAACATGAACAAGAGAAGCAAATGAAAGCAGCTAAGTCAAAGCAATTTTTAATTAACTCTTTCAGATTTAGCTTTGAGTGATGATTTTGTTCTGGTATATGCACTTTAATTCCACCGTTTGTCACTCAGTGTCGTAGCTTAATAGTGGTGTCATGTGACAGCTATTAGCTGGGCTCTAAAGTGACTATCACAAATACTGAAGAATGGATTCCTTCAACATCCTACAGTCTCTTAGGGACTTCAGCAGCTGACATGCATATAAACTAAATGTCAAGAAATTCAAACAGACAGCATGAAAGCATGTTATTAGAGCTGCTGGAGCTGTTATTTAACACACAGAAATCCATATCTCTAATGGTGCTCTAAGAGCTTTTTTTTTTTTTTTTTTTTAAAGCTGGCAATATTTTCGGGGACACCTACATCTTTGAAGAACCGCTGCATGAGCGTGAGTCTGACATCATTAGCCACTCCACACGTGTCCGCGGCGTAGATGTGCTCGTCGTCGCTGGTCGGTAGCTTCTTAGCCTCTTTGCTTTTGCAGCGGTGCCCGAGCACTGAAAGCCAATCACAGAAGTCAGCAAATAATTATTTCCCAAATCTCAAGTTGACTGCATCAAATTTCAGTTTGTGTTGCACTCAGCATCCAGAACTCAAAGATATTCAATTTCCAGTGATGTAAAATGGCAAAAAAGCAACAACAGCAGCAGAATACAGAGAACGTTTGGCATTTTTGCTTCATAAATAACTTAAAAACAATGAATTGTTAAAATAGTAGATCAATATAGAAGACAATTTATTTTCCATCCACTGACTCGTCAATCATTTGGTTAATTGCTTCAGCCCCATACACTATGCTTTACTGGGATCTTTCAGTGCTTTTCACAATTACTGAAAAATGACAAATCAAAAATTAAAAAACACACAGCTGATGATGGTTTCTGATCGACAAACAGGACAGCGGTGGTAGATTGTACAAGATGTTTTCTGACGTCGAGGTCAGAGTTTTCTGAACCGTTTTACAAGGAGACTAATTACTAATCAAACGTGCCATTTATTTGGGCGACAGTGAGTGATCCTCATCTGTCCTCAACCACCGAAAAGAAATGACCTCTTACAATGACAGGCTCTATTTACAAGTGAGCAGCGATCAACATGAATGATAGATGAGCTAATTCAAGCAACGGTTAACATGGTTAAAAGGTGGATCAAAGGTGCCAACAGGAAAATAGAAGAGTTATGTCTAGTTGTGCACCCTCTGTAGGGTTTTAACTTCAGCATCTGGGAATGAAAGAGGAGGACACTGGGACATGAAGTACCTGAGGATGCCTGGAGGAGAACTACTAGGCCAGTGGGTCTGTCCTCAGTGGACGGTCCACTCTGGCCACAGATCACACAGTCATAAAGAACCTCAGACTCCATCACTTCAGACGCTCCTAGATCCATGGCTGCCTCGGTGTCAGGAGATTCTAGCAAGGAAGAAAAAAAAAAAGCACAAATTTTATTAAAAGTTTGCAAAAACATTCAAACTTCTGCCATAAACACGTAATCAGAACCATGAAATACACTGCAGCTACAACAATAATTAATATTCAATGATCTGTGAGCATTACATTCACCTCTGTGTGAATGAAAAGCATCCACCTGTGTGAGAAACAAAAACACTTAGAGGTAATGTGGTCTGAGGCTTTCCTTTAGGCAGATCAGAAGAGGAGGTAACGATCCATAACGAAGGGGGGGTCACTGACTGTAAGCCAAACTCCTACTCAGATGGCAAATACTCTGTTACACAACACTCCTTTCTAATTTACACTGAAAATAACCAACTCTAAGAGCATTCTTCTGACTTTGATCCCCTAGTGTATTCAATAATTCCTCTGCGTGTTTCCTTCCTACAGAAGAATAAAATGGGGCTTGCATAAAATTCACCCTCTGATTGGCGCAGTGCTCGAAATTAATTACAGACGTGAAATTAGTTTTAAATGTTAAGAGCCGTGTTCAATTTGAGCAGTAAATATTGTGGAGAAATGTCAAGCTGTGTTGGAAATTGATTTATTGCTTTTTGGGGGAAAATATGTTCTCATGAGAGGTCACTGTGTTCCTGGGGAAATGAAGGATGCATTAGATGTCAACGCCACAGCTTTAGCCTCAGGCCATCCCGGTACGTAGAGCAGCCAATGTGGTGCATGCGCTCAAAGAAAAGCCCAAAACACACACACACACACACACACACACACACACACACACACACACTCGCATGCAAAAGGTAAGATGACAAGGACACACAAACTGTTGTTACTGTAGGTCTAAGCATACAAAAGGTTTGTAATTCTTCAAATGTTAGTCTGTTTTAAAGACTGGTGGTTAACGGTGACACTGACCATCAGATAAGATAGACTTTAAAGTTGATCTGGTAGGATGCTCTGCAATTCAAGTCGGTGTGTACAGAACCGGAGACTACTTTGCAGACAAACATTAGCAATTTAAATTTACTGCGATCTGCTACAGGTAGCCAGTGGAGCTCGATGTGACCTTTTGGCTTGATTGAATACACGGTGGGAGTAGCAGGCTGTTGCTGAAGGAGCTGTCTTCAGTTATACAGAGCAGTGCCCGGGTAAGACAAGCTAAGCAAGGAGTCACATAAGAACAGAGGTTTTTATTCTCCTAAATATAATTCAAGGTCTTTCAATGTTCTTTCAAGGTTTATTATGTGACAAAATTGGGTTTCAAGGCTGACTCCAAGACCGTCAACCTCAGCTGCGTTTCACATAATACTTTTTGAAATTCTTTGGCCTGGATTAGTAATAATTTTCCGTCAGGCGTGAGTGACTGTTATCAGAATGGCAGACTTGAGGAGAAATACTTCAGTTATGTTACACACCCTGAAGAAAATAATGCCAGATGCTGTGTAGGATATCTACAAAGTCCTCTACTTTAAAAAGTCATCTTCCTATCTCATTTAAATCTCACTTTGGAGCAGATGATGCAAAGCCTGCAGTGAATCTGAAGTAAGCAAACTAAAGTTAGAGCTCGGCGAGAGCGCGCAGAAAGAGGTCAGAATACAGTCCTGCCAAAATGGTCTGTCTGATCGCAGCGGCCATTATTCATTCACTAACCATGCTGTGTCAGGGTGGGCCCTGGGAGTCCAGTCCACTATTAGTGCTTTGATCTTATATGCCCTCAGCCAGCAGCCACCCACACTCCCACAGGAGCACTCTCCTCTCAATTTCTCCTAACAGGCCTGCAGGGACCACAAACACAGACTCGGCCCACTGTCACCTTGCCCAGATGAAAAAGGCACAGCAGCAATGATAAGTTTATTTCAGCCAGCAGCGCTTTTCTTCAAGGGCTACAGTAGCAAGATGCCCTTCAAACAAAAAGTGTTAATGTGTGTTTTGTGCTTCATAAAAGGTCTTGTGCACCTGTGTCAGAACAAATCCAGTTTGGTAAGCACATTATATCAGAGTGGTCACTGCAGCCGTACACTGTAGAGCGGTGCATACTCCAGTCCTTGCTCGAGGCATAAACGTCCAGAGTGGTGCTCTGTGTAAATTGCCAGTTTTCATTCTACATAATTAGTCAGGAAGGAAGAGGCTATATGACACAATGTATATTCTCACTGGATTAGAAATAAACAAGGCGTTTAGGTGTACATGTCCACCTCTATCATAAACCTCACCTTAAACATTTTTTTTCCATTTAAAGCTCTGAGACCATAAAACCGACGTAGTTCGCCGTTTCTTACCGACATCCATGGCTGTCTCCATGAAACTCTTCTGCCTGGAGGCAAATTCAGCAAGCAGCTTCTGCTGTCTCTCTCTGGCCCTCTGACGCCTGAAAGAAAGAGAAAGGAAATGATGGAAAGAACAACAAGAACCGAGTGTGTAACTTGAGTTCAAAACCAAATGAATACTAAATGTGTTTAATATATTATAATCAGCTACTAAAATAAAACGTTTCTTTATATCATCTTACTTCTATCAGATTGTGTCAAAGGAATAACATAATCTCCATGAGAAAACATGGAAGTGAAAGTAAGTGAAAACATTTCAAACACTGACAATAAGCTGCTCCTGATAAGCTCCTCCTCATTTCAGGACATAAACCATTGCACTTCCACTTCACAAATGCATTAAAGCATCCTGGGATATTGCATGTGCAACAGACAGGGGATACTGATACATACACAGCGGGGGTCTGATTCCAACAGGACAGTGTTGTGAAAGTTAGAGAGGTTGATTATTAAACTAACATGGTGGGTTGAGCCTCTCTCTGCAGACTTACAGGGTGAGAGCTGACTGTAAATTAAGTCTCTAATAAGAGGACATAAACAAATACTGACAGGAGCGTCACAGCTCAATAATTTTCACTGATGGCTTCAGGGTTGCCGACAACCAGCATGAGGAATGGGGCAGCAGCTTCTCACTTCTCACCGCTGCTGACCGCACTGCTGCCTGTCGGTTGCCTTGGAAACAGCACTAGTTCGTGTGAATGGGAGAGCTTCTACCTTTACCTTTGTCTGTGGGGTGAAGCCAACCCCAAAAGCAGTCAATTATTAAATGGTTATAGGCCATTCCATCATCATTAGAGGAGGAAAATGGGAGACACGGACTAGTGGGTGAGTGTGATGTGAAAACCCCAATGGGTTTGACTTCATTGGACCCCGTTTACAGGGTGGTGCAAAGATGGCAAAGATGTACTGCAGGGCTAATGGCAACAGATATGATAACTGGATAGATTAGATTATCTTCCATAATTAAAAAAAAACCTCTTCCAAAGTAAATTAAAATTCAGTAAATGTAGCTTAAAAAGAAGCATCATCTGCTGCTGCTTTGGGCACATTATTAGTGGTGAAGCTTCTCGCTACTCTTCACTTTCCAGACAATTTCTTCTTCAGAGAAGCGAGCCTACAAACCTTTCCTCGAAGCCGTTTTTGTCCTGCAAAAATATATTTCATTCATTTCACTCATTTGAATCCTTTTGCTTTGTTCTTGCACTAATGCTTTGAGCTGTTGTGTTGAAATACAACACAACAAACACAGTTCATGCAGTCTTATATACATAATTGTAGATGATGCATCAAGTAATCATACAAATCATGATACAAGATGCTTTTAAGATAACTGTATGGACACAATATCAGGACGCAACCACTTCAAAAATTAGAGCTTGACCGCTATATGGGCAGGCTGATTTTATCAGACTTTTATGTGCAATTATTTACAATTATTAAATTATAGTGATGTGAAGTTTAAAGTTTCAATGCACTGACGTGATTGTGGACAAATTTACTGTTAAACTATAAAATATTCTGCCTGCATTACATATCTTTGTCAAGTGCAATATGAGCCAATATATGCATACTGGATGAGCAACATGCAGCATGAAACTGTACAAACGTAAATCCACAGTGTTGAATGTAGTGCACAAAGAAAAACTACACATGATTATGTTACCTCTCTTCTTTATCCATGGTTTTCTTGTCAGTGGGACTGTTCTTCTTTGGTGGAACAGGAGGACACACCTTCCCACAAATGTCCTGGATGCTACGCTTGATTTGGCAGCTGCGCGTGGCTGCCTTAGTGAGGATACGCTCAATGGCCGTGATGCCATCTCCGTGAGCGTGGCGGCTAGTGTCCATATCCTCCAGCCAGGACGCCGACAGGGAGTTCTGCTTGGACGACATCTTCTGGTGGAGCTTGATGAGGAGGGACAACATGCTCTCCCGGATCTCCAGGATCTCGGTCACCAGCTGCGGGGGTGTGCCTGGCGGGACCCAGCGTGTTGAGGAGCTTTTAGGCCTGACGACCTGGGTGGCTTCAGTGCTGCTGCGGTTGATTATCTCCTGGAACTTCCTCCTGCGCTCCGCTACGAGGCTGAACACCTGAGCTTCACGCAGATTCTGAGAAATAATTTTTTTAAACATATTTAATGAATATTTTTATGTGAAACAAGTTGCAACCTCATTAGAACATTTGTTTTTGCATGAATGATCCAACCCTTAAGTCTGGCAGTGTTAATGACATGCCCCATAATTAAAACTATATGCACACATGGTACATAAAGAATGTCACACGTACATTTTTTTCACAGCACACAACGTTTCAAGAATCAAGCACACACCATGTCAGAAAAATATGCAAACAGAGAGAGAGAAAATGAAATTCCACCTGCATCTGGGTGCACAAACACCATCTCCTAAAATTACATCACCGATAGTCTGATGGACTTTGATGAATTGGCGGCGTGCTTCATTACCATAGTCAGACAGGCACAATACACATAAAAGTCTAATTAAATGTCCATTATAAACCTTCAGCTGACGTTTCTCAAATACCTTCGCTGATAACGTTCAGAACAGCCATACACCTCTGCAAATTCAAATCATCCTGATGTTAAAGCACACAAGCCATCTGAAGGATTGCCATGACCTGACCTGACAAAAAAAAAAGGACCTGAGCTGCACTGTTAAATAAACATACATCATATAGCCCAGTCAAGGCAACATCAATCATACTGACATGCGGTTAAAAAGCATTTACCCAAACCTGCATTGCACATGTAATTAGTTTCAGCAGTCAAGAGGGAGGGAAACTGCTGAAGCATGGCATTATACACACCCTTTTAACACACAAAGGCAGATGTCCTTTGAAAAGCTCAAAACAAACGTGCAAAGAAATTCTTCCATGATGAATATAAACAGTTAACAAACGCAGCTGCTAATCACAGCCAGCAACCTTGGATGGTGGATAGAAATGTAGATAGCTACCTCTCTCCAATTCAGCGAAAGACGCCGGGAGTTCTGTGGAGCAGGTACAGCAGGTAAAATGAACAATAATAATGATGATGATGAAAAAGGAACATGAAAGTACCCAAAAAACAAACTGTACGCATGTCAGAGCTCCACCAAATGTTAAAAACAATACTGTGTTTGTTGGTGTAATGTGCTATGGTTATCATACTAACTAATTATGCTAAGAATGGAGAAGTCAGAGAAGCACCACAGACACTAGCACGTGTTCTAGGGATCGTGGATGTCTGTAGTGCACTTCTTCATAAGTAATTTTCTGATCCATGTATAAAGTATATGTAAACAACAAATCCCTGCATTGCAGGAAATGCTAGGTTGGTATTCAAAGCTATAGTATGACATTCTTGGAAATGTGCTTATTAAATTTCTTGCTGTAAGTAAGTTAGCTCAGACGACACCCTTTTGTACACTCGTCTCTGTTCCAAATATGAAGCTCCAGCCAGCAGCCAGTTAGCTCAGCACAAAGACTGGAAACAGGTGGCTAAGCTTGGTCATTTCCAAAGTTAACAAAAATCAACTACCCAGCACCTCAAAGGATTTCATACAGTTTCCACCGGTTGCCTGGCAACCTCACCTCAACCTTTAATGACAAGACCACATCATTGGCTATGCTCCATTTGGATATACCAGCGTCCTGCTTGTTACATAGTGG
The DNA here is from genome assembly GCA_028641955.1 of Protonibea diacanthus. Lineage (NCBI taxonomy): Eukaryota > Metazoa > Chordata > Actinopteri > Sciaenidae > Protonibea > Protonibea diacanthus. The sequence goes on along the minus strand of CM053986.1, from coordinate 19,144,132 downwards.
CAAGGGCAGGAAGTCTCAATTCAACGGAGAGCAGGCGGCATATGACAAGGCAGGTGTAATGTTCTATCAGCTGATAATCAGGTTGCAGCATGTGGAACAAATTAGTCCAGTATCTTTCTACTTAGAATTAGCCATTTCATGCCATGTCGGATCTACGTTCATGAATCTATACTGCCACCAATTCAAGTTGGCACAGGCGTCGTGTGCTGGTCCACTGACCACTAGAGAACAAATGGACACACTAACAAAACTGGCCACTAATGCAGACTAGCAGATACACAGCAACATTGGCACTGGAGTGTGTTTTTAGGTTTCCAATAATCATTGGCCTTTTAGCTCGGATGTCCAGAGAAAAAAATATCTGGGTCTTGAGCACTGCTCAGCTTTCCTCCCCAGCCGCTGGTTTAAATTAATGCTGTTTTGTACTGTCAGGAAGCATACAGTCAATAGCAAACCGACTAGAAGTCTCGCCTACACTTGTCTTTATTATAGTGACATCACACTGGGTAAATTAATGGTGCTGTAATCCAGCCCAGCCTTTAGCCAGAGCAACCTTTTACCTGGCCGTAAGAAGAGGCTTCAGTGCTGGTGCTGGGAGGGGCCTCTCTCTTCACTTCAGGAGCCGTCTCAGGAACCCGAACCCTCACAAAGTTGATGACGTGGTGCAGATTGGAGAGGAGGTTGGTGCCAGGGAACCAGCTGTCGTGGCAGTGCTCCTCGATGCAAGGCTCCTGTAAGCATAAGATCCCGTGAGACGCTGATGTGACATTATACGTGAGGATTGTAACTCAAACGCTCAACAAAACTAACCTCATCCTCCTTGTTGTCTTGAACTTGATTGTCCAGGCCCAGCTCGATCAGGTATAGCACCATGCACAGCACATGCTCGGACATGTTCTGATGATCCATCCATATCTAGAACATATCGTGAAACTTCCAGCTTAGTTCATTATCGTTTTGAATTGTAACGGTACAGACAAATGACTAAAACTACGCTAATGTAGTTTCAGTTAAACAATTGCTCGCCTGTCAGTGCTTTTGCCTTTTTGTTACTATGAAGTGTTCATTTTGTGCTGCACCTGCGCCTTTGCCAGTCGTGTATTGTACCAGTATCTCGTAACGCGTCAGCACCAATTAGACGCCATGTCACACTACGTGTGCGGCAATTACAGATGGCAAACAGAAGCGCTTGTAATGTAGCTCAAGGAGTAAATTGAGATGCGAGGGCAGCACTGTGTTAAACCACATGAATAGTGAAAGGCTCACCTTGTAAAGGAGAGTGAATATCACAATGTGCAGCGTCTTGCAGTGCAACAGCTTGATTAGGCCTTTGTAACAGGGATGCAGAGGAGTCCTCTCTTTGTACGGGGGCCACGGGTTGCCGGTGTGGATGCCAGACTGTTTTAAACTATCATCATCAACAAGAGAGAAACTGTTAGTAACACACATAGTAAAACATAGATGAACACAGTAATCATCACACCCAAGGGTGTGTGATCGCTTACATGCAACATGCAGTCGAATTTCGGAAATAACAGTTCGATGAAGTGACACTTTACATTGTTCAGAGTAATGCACTGCACAGAGATTTTAGTCTATGCAACAGAACAGCCAATGGGCAGCGCAGTCGCTCACTCTATTAGTGATGATGGGATCATTGTTATATAAAACCAGGGCCGGCCTGACAGGCAATCCATCATATTCAAACAGTGTGAATGAGCAACATGAGGCTGTATCAGACTCTGAAGGTGGCAGTGGCAGATTCAATATGTTTCAAGGAGAAATATGGCTTCGTTTCATCTGGTTTGTAACACCAAAACTGGCCCAGGAAAGCGTAAGTGAAAGAAGTACAATTAACTCTGTCAGTGATCTATCCATACTTTCAATTACACCTATACCAAAAAGAACAGACTAAAATCTCATTATAAAAAGGTTATCTTTCCAAATACTATTTCAAACACAGAGTTACTCCATTATTATAATTAGCATCTTCACAGATTCCCATCGACCTTCAGGAAATTAACCCCAAGATATCTCCTTCACTGACACGTTTGTCTTGAAACCACGATCAAACAAGAAAGATTTCCTCAATCCTATTACGATTTGGACTGTAATATTGATTTTTCTCGACAGCTATCTAATTGGAACCAACTTGAGCACCTGGTACACCTGACCTTTCTTATCATGTCCGTTCAATGTGCAGGTGAGAGAAGTGACCCTACGACACTGAGCACAGCATGAAGCAGGTTGTTTTTTTTTTTTCATTAAAACTCCAGACAAAAGAATACTGTCAAACAAAAACGCAACAAAAAGATGTGATATACAATGATTTAAATGAAAATCGCTGTTTATAACATACCTAAATGATAAAAAACATGGGGAAACTAAGGCAGCAGTGTTGACTTACAACGCTGAGTATCTGTCCATTGCTGACTGTACATCACGCCGATACACTGTCCTCAGGACGACCATGATGGGGTCAAACTCCTTCTCCCACACCTCCGCTAGATGATAAAAAGAGAAAGAGAGAGAGAGAGAGAGAGATGTTTAACCTCTGGTACAAAGTGACATTGATTCACTTTCTTGCTTCATTTCACCTTCAGTGTGTAAGTGGTGTAAGCCTGCCCCCAAGTGGTCCGCTGAGGACTAATGACACCAACACTATTCAGGCTTTTAACTTATGTCTACCCACAGAGTATGACATAAAGTGTGTGGTCTGAAATACATGACATTTACTGACTCTCTGTGAGCTGGGCAAGATATCTTTTACAAGTAGGCATTGAGCATACGGTTCTAATATGTGCCATCTTATATTAATACATTAAATCTAAACAATGTAGACATTTGTACACACACATATCTAATTGTTCCTAGGCACATATAAAAAGTACTTTTGTTGGATTTATAATTTTTTCAGGCCATGAAATAAATAATAAGTTAAAGTGGGAAATCCAGCCCATTGATTTGCTTTCAAACACCCAGTTCCCTTCACACTGCAGTCTTTGTCACGGCTGACGCTGACACTACTGTTGGCCAGTGGAGGGCAGTAAACAGGCATATCTACCTCTTTATAAGTTCAGCCTCTTGGTTCAAAAAGTTGGCACTGTACCGAACACCTAACTGCTCCCAGGGCACCGCTATCTTGCTGCCCATCACTCCACCATCTCTCCACATTTGCATGTCTGTCTGTGTGCCCTTTGGTTGTGTGTGGGTGTATTTCAGGCCTATATGTGTAAAAACTTGAGTGAAAAAAAAATTCCCCACCAAAAGCACCTGTTCTATTCTGTGTTATCATCCCAGTCCTGTAGCCCCAAAGCCTAATGATTAATATTACCTGACAGTCACAACATTGTTTTCACCAGCCACTTCTGTGACGTTCCCCACTGCATTTTTCAAAAAGTATAACAACACGCAACTTGTTACAACTTCTGCATAAACATCCTACCTTTAGGTGTGTACATGCCCTGCTGCATGGAGCCTCCGGGTTCAAACACCGGTGCTTTGAAGTCAGCCACAGCGGAGAGCATTTCCTCAAAACTACAACTCCCTGGTACGATGCCACTCTTTGGGTTGGGATTCTCAGGAATCTTAGAAAACACTTAAGGAAAAAAAAGCTGTCATGGATGCCTGCATACACTCGCTCTTATTTGTTAGTCACTGAAGGATACAAGGTCTAGCAGCGCGCTGTGTGTACGGTCATTCATACACAACTGTGAGACCATCTCAGCCCGAAGTATCTCGTCATCAGTCATCCCTGTTAGTGAGAGTGAGAAGAAGAACATTAAGACAGACCACGGCTTAGTGTCAGTTTAACTAACACTGCCATGAAATGAGAGGGTTCCTCTTATGGTTAATATTTTGTGTCGTGTTTTGTGTAATATCCAAAGAGAGGAGTGTCAGTGCAGCTCTGCCGTGGCAGGACTTTTTGGATACGATTCAGAGCGTCTCTGTTCATCTCCAACATAAACAAAATTCTTTCAAACACAAGTCCAAATGTCACTGTCAGCAAACACAAACACTGCAGAGGTGTGGTGCATCTAAAAAATGTCACTAAACCGCATTTTTTGCTGTGCAACCCTTTATAACTTTAGGCTGTATATAGCCTGCAACAAAAGAAGAGTTTTGTCGGTTTGCCATAAAAAGGAAAAAGCACAGATTTTACTATTTACGATGAGCTGTTCAAGTGTCCCAGTAACTCATGACAGTGTGAGCAAGCATGCACAAAACCAGAACCCTGACACTGATACTTGAAATTCACACTCTTTTAAATTGCCAAAAGAGTGCTTCAACTCTAGTACTCCATCCTTTCCTTGTAATGCAACATTTGGCATGTGTCATGTAATCTGAGCCGGCCACATTTCACAATTTCACCCAGTGATGCAATTCAGACAGTGACCACCCGGTCTCTATCAGTGTAAGATGCCGGAACAAGGATCTTCTTAATGGATAGAAGAATAGCACTGCACCGTCATTATATTGTAGCATCCACCATGTCTCTTCAGAAATATAATTGTAATGTAAGTTATCTAAAATATGATGATACTGGTGACATATTGCTACTTAACTTGCTACATTATTGACCATATAAGTGTATCAACATCTCAGACAACTTTATTTCTACTTCATATATAAGTGGTTTCTTACTCCCTGCAGACCGTGCACATAATAAGTTGTACCACTTACCCAAATGAATACGAAGGCTCGTCAATATGACGAGGAAGGTCAGCGCACCCTCAAGCATCGGCCTCTCCTGCTCAGAGTCTAACACAGCATTCTGATGCTGAGACGCCATGGTCAACAGGTCAACTACTTTGAACCTGTGTGAGAGAAGAAAGTGTATATAATGCTACTAACCTGTGTTGAATTAAAATTAGTTAGAATATATAAACCCAAGTGTAGGAGTTAGAGCGTACCTCTCAAAAACACTTGAGATAAAGTAGTCAGGATCCAGTCTTGATGCACAAACCTGAAATAGATTAAAGAGTGATTAAAATAGTGATTATTGTTAAATCATCTACACTATGAGTGATGCTTATGGTGAGCACTGTCTGTGATAGGGTAATACAAACCTGGAGCAGATAGATGTCTGGGTCAATCATGGAGTTGCAGAAGTGTGACTGCACGTAGGTCATAGCCTGACCCTTGATCTGCAGACCATTCCTCACCCACATGTTGCTGTGGATCTCTGACAGGCATGCCTACAGTCATAGACGGCAACATTTTAGTTAACATAGCCTGGATGAGCTGTACACATAATTACAACCTACAAACCTGTCTGTCGGCCTCTAGTGTTATACCTGGATCTGAAGCGGATGCACCATGATCTTCATCAGCATCTCTTGGTCGGGCAGGAGGCTGTCCAGGTCGAGGCCTTGGCACTTCACAGCCTGAGAATTTTTCAACCACATGACTAGTTTTAAAAAAAAAAAAAATCACACAACAATATCCAGCGGAGTCATGTCTTGACGGATGATCTGACATACCTTACTGAGGAACATGGCATAGTAGCGGTGCAGTGGCAGGTGAAATGTCACTTGATTTGGAGCAGGCTAAAAGAGACAGAAGAGCCATGAGTAAGCTTGCTTGTAAATAAAACTAAATAAATTTAAATATAGTGATTTGGCTTTCAAATTTACCTCATCAATGAAGCCAATGGCATCAAACCAGATCTGCAGGGTCTCCAAGCAGTAGCGCACCACAGTTTTAGTATATTCCTGTGTTTCCTGTTTGACACGTTAAAACATTCATGCAGGGTAACACATATATATGCTTGAGATACATGCTCCATTGTTTGTTTAAGATCATGCACACAGTAGATGTCTGTGAGGGAGAGTGGAGACAGGACTTACTCTGACTTTGCAGTGTGTTAAGAGACCCCACATTGGCTGCGCACAGGCCTCGAGCTCTGCTGCAAACGCTGCATAGTATGTCTGAGACTCAAATTCCACATGTTCGTTCAACTCACGCTTATTCAGGTTCATACCTATCACAGCAGGGAATGATTTAAAGAGTTAGACAGTCGTCACATTTCATGGCTGCTCATATGAGCAATTAAATTAAAAAGAAAAGCACAGATCTGAAATTCTGAAAGTTCAGTGTCTACCTCTTTACCCCCTAATATTTTTATGCACATATTAAAATGTTTGTATGCATGTGTTACTGTATTATCATTTTCTATATTAAAACACCAGAATTTAAAGTGCAACAGACATGCATACAATGTAATAGTGACACTTCAGCCTCAGCAAGAGGATACTGCAGCCTAGCGTGCAGGGGTGAGTGTTATTTTTAGGGTAGAGTGCACATGGCAAATGAGCAACACTAACCACAACTACAAAGAGTCATACCCCCTGCAACTCACTTTTTCCTACAAGGTATTATTATCAGTTGAGGACAACTGTGTGGTGGCATTACCAAACCACTTACACTGCCAGAAAGGAACAGTTGGGGGTAAAAGGCAGCACGTATTAATCAGGGAGAAACAAATAACATATGCGTAGCAGAGGATGCGGTGGGATCCGAGAGCGACGTCTGTTTCGCGACCATTTGTCTCACCTGTACGACCTCTAATCTGAATTATCAAAGCTAGATATACAGCAGGCAAACACTGTATCTGGTCGGCATTCAAAGTTTCCATTTATTATAGAAATGCTTTGTTGTTGAAATTGATGCATGGGCAACAAACTGCTTTAAAGTCTTTGAGCAAGGGCACTCAACGGCAAACTCTGTGAGGCACTTTGTCCTGCTCAGGTTTAAATAAAAGCACTATATATGTTGCATTAACCATTAAAACCATCAAACTGTGACTTACCTTGGAAAAATGACACAAAGCTCATCCACAGCATCAACAATGAATGGTCCTCCAGGAACTTTTTCGCTACACTTTGGTGTGAGAGGATGTTAATAAAGTCACTAACTAATGGCCAGTAGGTGTTGTTCTTCAACAAAGCCTCGCTGCAGTTCACCACAACATGGCGACTATTCTCTTCATCTGCGAGGAAAAAAGAAACAATGGACAAGGACACACGCACATTAAGTCAAGGCTCCCTTTGTATTTAGTTGTTTAAACTGAAAAGAAACTGACAAATATGTGGAGGAGGACAATACACTCACTCAAGTTATACAACCCGACAGCTCACTGCCGATATAGAGCAATAACTGTCAGCAGTATTAAAAGGAATTTTAAATTCAAGCTTATTTGACTTAGTGAGAGAAAAGGCAGGGGGATGAAACATCTGTGTGTGTTTTATTTTTCTGCGCTGAGAATGATTTAAAAAATACAAAGCAATCTTAACAGCTGCATTTTGTTCTTTGAAAGCAGTCCAGGTTTCCCTCTTTGAGTCATTTAACGGGCTTCATGCACCTGTTTTTTTGTACTGCTAAAACAGAGAAAGAGAAAGTGCGGTCTTTATGAATGCATGATGAACCACTAACATTAAAATAATTATGTCATCCATGTCTGACACTGGATCTTTTGAGTGGGCTAATAAAAAACTTTGAATCTTTCCTCATGCATACCGTCAAAGAAGTTAATGATCAATCTATAAAATAAAGATCAAGCAATGCTGTTCACATTGGGTGTAGTTTGTGTATCCTGTCAGCCCACCTGCTTCATTTACAAACTACCTGAAGCGTGATGAGATGTGTGCCCAATCAAAATAATCCCACAACTCACCCTGAAGCTCACTTTTAATAAGGCAACTCTCCATCATGTAGAGGAGGACTGTGACCATGATGTCCAGCAGCTGACACTCCTCCGTCACATGTCGGGCCAGCTCCTCGTTGCTGAACAGCTGCACGCTGATATGTACAATGCGATTGGACATTGTGTCCGACTCGTGGCTTTTCATCAGTGTTTTCATGATGAATGCATAATGCTGAACAAATGTTTTTGTAAAAGTGATCTGCCAGACAGGAAGAGAGAAGCCCATAACACAATTATGGCTTTTTAAACGAGGACTCCATTTGCTTTCAAAACCTGATACATATGACAAGCATCATTTCAGTTGCCATGAGAAATTATATTACGAGAAATGGCCAGGCGAATAAATGTGAACACGGAAGAGAAAATACCTTGTAATCTTGATCTGGCAACATGTTTAGTAAGAAGGTGACCATCTTCTGAGGAAACTCATATTTTATTGTCCAAAACAGCAGCTCCTCCAGAAAGCATTTATGCTTCAGAGATTCAATAATACACGGGTCTGAGGGCAGAAAAGGCACATGATAAAACGGCTGATTTAACAGATAGTAATATATTTATAATTATTACATTTTCATTACATTTACCTTTGGTACTACTGCTCAGCTTAACCCTCTTCCTCTGTCCAACAGACTGTCCTGCATCTTGGTCCTCCTGAGAGAGAACAACAACATCAATATCAACTAATAGGTCTATAAAATGTTTATCAGTTAACTGGACATCAGTTCATCCATCCATTTTCTGTAAACGCTTATCCTCATCAGGGCTGCAGGGAAGCTGGAGCATATCCCAGATGGCTTAGGGCGAGAGGCGGGGTACACTCTGGACGAGTCACCAATTCATTACAGGACACATAGAGACAAACAACCATTTGTAGATCAGGTCATATCAAACTGAAATAGACGAACCTGAAATGCTGACTCATCAATAACCTTTTTGGTAACTGGTTAATTGTTTAATTTTGTAAGTATCAAGTGAAAATCCCAAATATAAACTCATATATATTTGGACTTTTGGATTACTGAATGATTGAAGACATCCGTGTAGGCTCTGGTCAAATGACAAGTAATCTTTTGGCTCCTAAACTAGATTCATTTTTAAACTGTGTTTGTGAAACAAACATAAATACAAAACACATGACAGAAAGTACATGTGAGGGTGTGGTAGAAACCAATAATTGACTGTATGAGAACCACACCCAAAAGCTAACATACAAACATACTGTGGTTAAAAAGTATTGTGTGTGTGTGTGTGTGTGTGTGTGTGTGTGTGTGTGTGTATGATATTTGCACATACCTCTTTACCGGACTCATCTGGGCTCCCGGGTGCAGAGGTTCCTAACAAGACCAAGAAAAAGATTTAGCAGCAAGTCGTCATCAGCAGCACCTTAAGCCACCAGACAAACACAAGCAGACGCCTGCAGATATCTCTGTTTGCAAAACGGACTTTGTTCAAGCAGCAGTATTATTCTACAAGTGTTAAAATAAGATGTGACACACTTTCTACTTCCTTCAAAACTATTTATGTAGTACAAAAAAATTAGAAAGTGGAAAGCGCTGAGGTCTGTGCTGCGTGGCAATAAACTCATACACAGACATTGTCTGGTATAGGTATACTACTGACAGTTCAAGTGTTCAGTGTTTGCACACTTCGGAGCCAATTATTTGACCCCTTTTTGATTTGTTTGGGATTTCACATAAAGCACTGGTAGATGGTTAATGAAAATATGCTTCATGTAATGTGTAATGGTTGTCTTACCCAGTAGGACCATTGCTCCTGCACCTCCCTCAGCACCAACAGTGACATCAGCAGCAGCACCTTGTGCTTTCTCCTCCACAGACACAAGACCTGAATTCTTCAACGCTGACAAATACTTGTCATAGTTCTTTTTAGCATACAAATTCTCTTCTTGGCCTGCAAGAGCAACGCAAAACAGGTACAGCAACAATTAGTGTAACGCCAAAATATCAAGGTGATGAAAACTTTAGCACGAGCAAATGTGTCATATTTGAAGAAATGGATGATTTAAGCATGGCTTAGATTAAAATGCAGACCAAGGGGGTTTTCTTGGTCTTTATATTTTAACTGTGAATGTTGGAGATGTTGATAGGTGCTTAAATGGAGTCAATCTCCTCATGAGAAGTGACTGTAACACATTTATGACCAAGAAAAGTAAAAAACAACAACATTACGTCAATCATAATATTGTTTAACCTAAAATCAGGAAGAGGAAAATGTCTGCAATATGTCGCTTAATCTATGTTGGTCTAACACAAACTCTAGTGTAGACATTTACCCATGCTCAACTCCTTGAATGTTTGCTGATTGGTCAAGATCTTTGTCAGTACAGTCCTCATTGCTCCACCCATCTTTGTGAGCTCCTCCAGAAAGGAGATCTGAGGCTCCAGCTGCTGAAGCACTTTCTGAAGATCTCGCTCAGTTGAGGCGTCTGGTAAAGCAAGATAAGAGATATAAGCCATCACAGAGTACATTGTGAAATAAGTTTTGAATGTAAACAGTTGTATAACATCGGTATCCGGCTCGCAGAGCAGACCCTGCCTTACATTTGATTTGCAACAGGAGTTCCACATCATATATAAATGATTAAAAGTGGATTAGAAGACGACGTGTTTTCACCTGGTTCAATGTATCCATCTCTCAAATACTGTATGATACACAGGATAAAGCGAGGAAGAACCATCTCAGACATCAGGAGAAGGTCTCGAGGTATAGAGGGGACGTTCTCCCCTGTTCTCAACCGATGCCGTCTGCAAAACCTGTCAGGAAAGAAACAAAAAAACAAGCGTTGATGTTGCAGACCTCTCACAAAGATGAAAGCAGCCATTTCTGTTTCTCTCTCTTTCTCTCTCTCTCTCTGATTAATCCGTTTTTGTGTGAATTCTTAGGCAGCTTAAAATCGGGTGACACCAGAAACTGAGTATATGTAGAGGCTCTATAATGGTCCAGACAAACCCGGAAGCTTGGGTTTAAGTGTAACTAAATATTTTGTTTTTACAGATGTAAGTTGAATACTGAGCGGTATGAAGATGTTAGGTGAGCATTTCAGTGTAAGAATCGGGGAGATATATTTCATCTCTGCCCATACACACAGTGTGATCCACAGAAACACACAGCTGACTACATCTCTCTGTCATATTCCTCAAGACTGTATTTGATCTGGCAGAAAGAGGGGTGTGATTTGAGCGAGGAGGACTGGTTAAATGTTTTATCTAATACCGGGAAACACATGAGAGAGGCGAGGGGGAAATGTAATCAGTGTAAGTTAATTCATAGATTTTATTTTACTCCTTTTCTGTTACATAGAACGGGCTTCCTGGAAAATTATGTTGAAAATGTCAGAGTGAAATAGGGACATTTTTACATGTAACTTGGGGATGTAAGCTGGTCTACCTGTTTTGGGAGAAAGTATTGGAACACATAAGTAAATGGCCAAGTGTGCGGTACCTGTATCACCAAGACTGTGTTTGTTAGGGGACCAATCAGACGTACCAAATATATCCAAACATGAGCAGGTAAGTTTTAAAGGTCGGGGTGGTCACAACTGCTCAAGCGATCCTCCGATTATGGAAGAGTACAGTCGCTCCAGATGTTTAAAAATGTATGTAATGCATCATATGAACACATGTTGGCTAGAATTAACAATAAAGGGGGGAAATGTAAGTGTTTTTGAAGCTCTGACACTGAAGGTTTATTTTGGTTGTTTCAAGGATGTTAATTTATCACAAGCCTTTGTATACATTACTGTATTACATGTTGGATATTGTCTGTCAATGTCTACGTTTATTTTCAAGTTTAATTTTATGTTTAAGCATGCACGAATGAATCAAAACTTTCATAACAAATCAGTCAGCAGCAGAGTCACTGCAAATCAAAGCACCTAAACTGAATCACTGCCCTACTCCAGCCTAATAAATCAGCATGAGGCTGACAAAGATCTGATATCACAGTTAGTCAGTCAACATATAATGTGCGTGTAAGTTTTGACTCTGCCCTGCAATACTATGAGAGTAAATTACAGTTTCAGGGAGGGAAACCTATCATGGAGAGGACGGAGGATTTCTCCATTAAATTAATATAAAATGACAGCTATCACTCAGCTGTAATTAAGTAATAAAAGAGGACACGATAGATCACTCCCAGGCCACAGCTAAGCAGTCATATGTTGGTAATATATAGCTAGATGTGAGGAAATTACAGCTGGTACGTGAATTACTGTTATGGTTAGCCTGGCTGGCTGAGCTGCTTATTCGAGGGTTTCCTATTAATAAATGACAGGAGCATCGTTACATTCAAAACTGTTGCTGACTGGCATGTCATATCTCATACAAAATTATCAGGAAGGTGACACAGACAACGCTGATCAGGAGGTTTTATAAGCTGAGGCAGCCCACTTTCCACCAAGACCTGTCAAAACAATACCAGCTAACGCGTAGCTTAGCTTGGTTTAGCTTAGCTTAGCTTAGCTTAGCTTAGCCTAGCAGCTACATTGGACTTACCCACTCTCTCGCATGACATTACTGTCTCCACAGTCACAGGCCCCGCCAGCCTGGCTCCGGAACATGTTGAAATCATGGCCCGTGTGGTCTCCGTTATTGAAACACTCAGCGCACAGTGACATGCACGGAGAGATGCCACAGGTCCGGCATCGATATGCAACGAAATTAGCCGTCCAGACCAAGCCGCACAGAGTCGCGTTGTCATAGGACCGGACCGTTATGCAGAACTCCTCGAAACCGTCGCCTCCCGCGATCAGACATTTACACCAGTCAAGAGCTTCACTGTCCGCCGCTGGTTTTTCGGGATTTAGCACGGCGTCGAGAAGCTCCTGAAGTTGTCGGACTCCAGAGCTATTGTCAATCCGATTTAAGTCTGCCTTCAAGTGGGCGGCAGTGCCTTTCTTGTCCCGGCGCAGCAGCGACGCCGCCATCATGCACTCTGGCTTGTTGTCCACAAATTTATTTTTGTTGTCTTGTTTCCATGTTCTCGGGATTTCTCGCGATAGTTCGCCGTCGTTACGTCGTCGTTGGCTGACGGATTTCTAAACGTAATTTAGCCTGAACATTTATCTAATTTAAGTGTTTGATCTGATTAAACATCCTATAAGTATTTGATCTAGTAGCATGCTCATACCGTACACACTTGTCACACACAGTGGTAAGTGGTGTTTTGTTTGCCTGTTTCTAGGCAACTGATGACCTCGTTTGGGGCCGTCCCTCCATCATAACTGACTGACTAACACTTTAGTTTATTATTTTCATTTTAGTTGATTTATATACTTTTATAGGACACAATATGGGACACTATGTTCCCAAAATGTTCTATTTTAGTGTCTATGTATAGTTTATTTTATCTCTATTTGTAGTTCTATATCTTATTAAAATATAAATAAAAAACAGTATCAACAGACATGGTAAAAGATTTTATTTTTTTTATTAATTAATCCCTTGTGGGGAAATTATTTTTTCACTTAATTTTTTCTTTATACATGCATTTTAACCCTGAAATACAACCACATACACACACAAATGTGGAGAGAGATGGTGGAACGATGAGCAGCCACCAAGAGTAGCACCTGTGAGGAGTTGGTGCCTTGCTCAAGGGCAGTCCCCGATAGGTGAGCTGGCACCCCTCCAGCTACCAGCCCACCTTCCATACTTTGGTCCATACTGGACTTGAACCGACCACCCTCCGGTTCCCAACCCTAAGTCCCTACAGACTGAGCTACTCTAGATTACAAATCAGGTATCTTTGGTTTATACAGTATTCAGTTCATTCATGTTTTTCTTTATGTCGTACAACACCCATTCTTCCTCCTGGTTGGAGATCCAGTCTTGTACCAGTTCCTTCTATCTATACAAAAAAATGCACAATAGAGCAAACAGTGTGTCTTTTCACTGGGATGCTGTTCAGGTTGGACAAGTGTCACTTACATTATGTGGAGAAGCCAATCATAGTTTAGTGGCATTACAATAATAAAGGCTGCTGGAGTGTTTTGGTTGACAATAACTCAGGCGTGGCTAATTATTCCATTCAAATCATTTTTAAAACAAACAAATCAAACACTCCTCCGTCTCATGATACAACAATCTGAGGTGAAAATAAAACTTCATTGAGTTCTCTGTGTTGGAGCCAATTTTTTGTGTTTAATTATTCTATAATTTAGATGATTTATATAGTATGGGAATAGTCATTTGGGTTCATTAATTGTTTATGTATTTAGGTTTTCTGATTAACTCATTAGCTCAGGTCAGAGGCGTGTTTGGAAGAGGTCCTTTTTTGTCTGAATCCACAGGTGGACACAAAGAGAGAGGACGACAGTTTTTGACCTGATGTTTAATTTAAGAGCGTTTTTGTTCGTTTTTTGTTTTGAAAATAAATAATGGAAAGAAGAAACGAGCGACTCAATCCTTATTTTTGATCATTTAAAACATATGAGTCAGACATAAGGTCTGAAAAAAGACAAGACACTCTGCATTATATGGCTGCTGTACACAGAAGATTAAAAATAGCATCTTTAGGGGCTGAAACATTTAGTATAATATTATTTCTTTTATTTTCTTCCAGTCTCATATATAACTTATTAGATAAATTAAATGATACATGACTTATTTCATTCAAATACAGCTGATATCACCTGATGTATTTGAATGAAATAACCCATATTCTGAGATACCCTTTAATTTAATAAAGCAAACAAACACGGGGGAACTAATGTCACGCGTTCCGGGGTCCAAGTCGGATTGTTTTGGTTGGTGCACACACTCTTGCGGATGTCGTTTTCTACCATGCTCAAAATACACTGACACTACACACACACAGTGTAGCTGAGGAATAAGTGTTGATCGGGGTTGTCACCTCACAGTAAGTCAGTAATGAAGTTAAAGGAGTTGGAGAGTTGTCTGCAGCAGGTCGACGTGTTCGAAGAGCCCAAAATCCTTCTGGAACAATATCCGACCAGTCCTCATATTGCAGGTGAGGCGACAGCGTGTGATCACAGGAGAGCTCTTCTCTGACAGCGAGCTTATTAACTTGTTTGTTTGGTTTCCTTCGCAGCGTGCATGCTTTACACGATCCACAACACGTTTGATGACATTGAGGGGAAACTGGTGGCTGATCTGGGATGTGGCTGCGGAGTCCTCAGCATCGGGGCTGCGATGCTTGATGCAGGGTGAGACAGAGAGAGACTGTGGTACAAGCTCCCTTGGTGCCATTTCTGAAATACATATTGTTTTAATTAAATATTAATTTAGAAGTCAGAATCAGGTTTATTGCCAAGTAGGTTTTCAAATACCAGGGAGGTGTCTTGGTGTTTTTGGAGCATCACAAACATGAAGTAAAAATATAAGGAAGATAACGGCAATTTAAATATATATAAAATATGTTTTAAAATGAAAAGAGCTGTGCAGTTTGTGCAGGAATGTACAAAGTATTCACCAGGTAATGTGCAGATGTTCACAGAGGTATGCAGAATATTAAAACGTGCAAAATATTATTTGAAACGAGGTAGTCCAACAGATTAATAAATAATAAGGTGTGCGTTAATGTAACACATAGTCTGAAATATTTTATACTACCTCAATACTTGTTTTGAATTAAATTGTTCAATTGTGAGTATGTAAAAGAAGTTTTGCATTTTCCTGTAATGTTCTGTTTCAGGCCGCTCTGTAGTCACACTCCATGATTAGTTATGAGCAAAATGTGAGGATAGTAAGAGGAGTTAAAAAGATGAAATGCTGTTTAAAAACTCTGCAATTGTGGCTCAAAATGTGAAATATTAGGGAGCAAAGTGCAGAAGAGGAGAATAACTTTTGCACCCAAGCAGCCCAGGAGTCAACAATAAAAAAGCCTCTTATGAAGAGTCTGCAGCTGAACAGGGCCAGCCTACGCTGTCATGATGGTGGCACTTGGAGAGACGAATATTTTCTGAAGTGGGACATGGTGTAAACAGAAACGCTGATCTAAGATATCCAAGTTGCAATAATGTCAACACATTTCAGTCAGCTTCATTCCTCAATCCCCTTCTCTGTCTTCTTCAGTTTGTGTGTGGGCTTCGACATCGATGACGACGCGCTGGAAATATTCAGAAGAAATGCAGAGGAGTTTGAGATTTCTAACGTGGATCTGGTCCAGTGTGACCTTTGCTCTCTGGAGGCAGAGACCTATGCGAAAAAGTTTGACACAGTCATAATGAATCCACCATTTGGGACCAAACACAACCAAGGTGAGTCAGCATTGTGTGTTTGTATAGTTGAGGGGCCTTCAAAAGACTTAGAATAGTAAAAATGAATGAATAAGATTAAAGTTGCATGATCACAGCACATTTATTCTGGCTCACTTACACTGGCTACCGATTATCTACAGAGTGGAGTTTAAGGTTTAACTGATTACTATTTACTTGTGAGTTAAACTGCACGATTGCAGAATGTGAACCCAGGCTTCACACATATTTTTTCAACCACATCTCACTGTTTTCTTCAGTTGATCATAGATAATCTGGGTTCAAAAGCTTTGCAATGAAGACGTGGCACAATATCCATTTAATTTGGGTTCACACTGACAACCAAATTTGTTTTCTGTATTATCTAGCACAAAGTCAGGTATATCAGAGCTTTGAGTTTCTCTGTCATAATTATACAAGACAGACACTGGTAATCATGGTAAATCCCACATGACCTGACCATGGCATTAGAAATCTCTCTCCAAAGGCACAGCATCAGTTTTCACAGTAGTTCTTTGAGTGATTATGTATACTGATCTTCAGGTGCCCCTTAACGTAGCCCTGCAAAGCTACACATTGTACATTTTATTCTTTATTCAAGGGATGGACATGAAGTTCCTGCGAGCCGCTTTAACAATGGCAAAGACAGCTGTGTATTCACTTCATAAAACATCAACACGAGAGGTGAGTTCAGCATCCGTACTACTTCAGTATTAGACAGAACTCATGAGGCAATTTCAAGTCTTTGAGGAAATTTACTGTCAGATGCAAGTTCTTAAAGTCTCCATTAAAATTACATTTTAACATTGTTTAAAGCAGTTTTATTAGAATTATTATTAAAACAGTGGTTTACATGTCTGTAATGATGCCCTGTCAATGGAAAGGTCAAAACTTGATATTCTGTTTTCAAACAAGTTAAATCAACACTCAAGACAAAAGTCAGATCTCAAGTCTTCATTTTTATGTCTTCATCTCTGACCTGTAGACTGAAACGCTTAACATGTTATTCCTCGTTGGATTACAGCACATACAAAAGAAGGCTAATGACTGGGGAGTGAAGATGGAAGTAATAGCAGGTGAGAATAATACAGTACATCCTCTCGATCTTCAACCGAAACATTCAAACACTAACTGTGTGCTCTCTTTACAGAACTAAGATACGACTTGCCAGCATCTTACAAATTCCACAAAAAGAAATCGGTAAGCTAACAGTCTTTTTTTTTTTTTTTACAGTCTCACACATTTTCCAGCAGAAATTGACAGTCAAATTAATCAGGATTCATTTTTATAAATGGTTTATTTGCTATTCACAGGATTTTGCAAACTTAAAAAAATAGCAAAGCAGATTATCTCGTCACTCAATGTAGGAAATCTACAAAGAAAAATAACAATGGCACACAGATTCTAGATGTCGCAGGTCTTACAAAACCAACTAATTGTTCAGGTGAAATTAAATTACTGTCAAAGAGCAGATTTATATTGAATATGATAAAATCAAAGACGTTTTAAGAAGAGAGGGGGAAAAAAAAAAAGTGTACACAAATAATGTGAGAGGCACAATGCACAGGGACTCGAAGGCTGAAAACTGACGCCAAGCTTTGCCAATTGTTCTCTAGGTTGACATCCACGTGGACTTCCTACGATTCTCCAAAGCCTGACGTTTTCACTGGAATGGATTAATTTTGCCTCTGCGTTTTCACTGTTTATAATAAATGTTTTCAAAAAGAAAAACTCTCGGTGTGGCCTGGTGACTAAGATCCATTTTCAGTTTTGGCGACCTTCGCTGCAGGACCGTCGGCATCGTCTAGTTCTCTCTTTGGGGCTGCGGGTGCTAGAGGAAAACCACAAAGTAGATACGACAGGATTAACAACATTACGAGTCAATTTTCTTTCCATCAAACCCAATTTTTGAGCTCTGAAATATGCTGAACTTACCGTCATCTTCATCGTCACTATCAAATTTCGTCTTTTTGCCCTTGAACTGAGTTCTGCCTTGATCTCCCCTGCCACCTCTTCCCCTTCGGCCTCCTCTTCCTCTGCCGCCTGATCTTCCCCTGCCGCCTTTTAAGACAAATAAGATACGTCAGTATCAAATTATAAATACAGCAAATTAATAATTGATGAGAGAATAGTTTGATCATTTACCTCTGCCTTTGGATCTGTTGTAGGATTCTTGTTGAGCCTCGATTATCTTCTTCAGTACCTCTTTCTCCTCGTTACCCTCAAGCACCTGCCATGTGACACTGTTGTCCTTGACTTTAAGTTCCCCCCCGTTTGCCTCTTTGGCCTTATCGAACGCTTCCTTTGCGTTCCCGTCGAAAAGGAGGGTGCCCTTATCAAAAACAAAAAAAATACACAATTTGAACTACATCACATCTCTTCACCTTGAGTATGAGACATGAGCGGTGAAGAGTGTACCTACCTCTTTGGCCCCTCTTGTAAAATCGACCCACTTTATCTTTCCATGATTAGAGAACAATTCGTGAAAGTCCTCTCTTGAAACATCTTCAAGCCCCCCTGAAAACTTCAACAAGCAACCGGTCTGTTCATCCAAAAGCAGGCCCTGCAACACAGACGACAAATGATTATTACCATGACCAGAGCACATCCCAGTGAGAGAACTTGAAAGCACCTGAGGGGATCGTACCATTTCTTTGTCTTCTGCGTGTTTCTGCTGTTGTTCTTTGTCCCTGAATAATATTTTTTGGAGAGAAGGGTCAGTAATTTTTCACAAAGCGTACAGTATGTTTTAAAAAAACAGAAAGGTATTACTCGTGTACTCACTGTCTAGCTTTTGCTTTGGTCTCTGCTTTGAACTGTTTTCTCTCGTCTGCCTTCTTTGCATGGTAGTCTTCTCTGAAAGCAGAATGACATGATTATTATACACACTCATTCAAATGTTCGTATGACTCTGGACCAATGAAACAGTTTTCTAGAGGAAAAGTTAAACTCTCTGCAGGAAAACTTCAATGCACTTTGGTAAAATAAATTAAGCCAATAAGCTGAGAATTTACTTAAAGATACTTTTCGCCTACACTGTTCTGTACAGCATGTATATTGTCACAACATAACTGAGAGGAAGGGAGAGAGAGAGAGGCAGCAAGTTTAGCAGCTGTGTATCACACAGGGCTCAAATTCACTGTGTAGTACGTTCACTGAATCAATCGCTGACCATGCACTGCTCCCTCACAGCCTGAGACTGTCTCAGACACTACTCATTGTAAACCATCAGCAGCGACACACCGGGAGTGATTCAGTACAGTTTGTTCTTGTTGTTTTAAATGATTTCGGATCTTTATTTCTCAATAAAAAAAAAAAAAAAAAGACACGTCCACACTGAACTCACCTCGATAGCACGAGCATCTCGTTGTCTTTGAATGATTTGATGTCGGAGCGTTCCAGGAACTGCTTGGATGATTCTTCTGAGTCAAAACAGATGAACACTGATCCCTGTAAAGAAATGTAGTAATTTAGAAATGTCTCCAAAACTCACTGAAAAAAAAAACATACAAGTGTTAGACAGCATAGTTAATATACCTTGAACTGCCTTTGCAGGTTTCTCCTCATCTGAATGTTTTCTATGTCGCCTTTCCCATTCAGCCACTCCTGAATCTCATCGAGGGTTGTTTCGAGAGGGAAACCTTTCTGGATGGAAGATAAAAGATATCAAAATATGTGAATGAGCACAGTGGAAATACAGAGTTGCCTGACAGGTAGATGTTTATACAGTTTATTGTGTACGGCTAGCTGAAACCAAAGCAGTGTAATACAAAAACAAACTTACAATGTACACAGATTTGTGTTTCAGGGCATCTTTGTATTCGTCATTCAGTTCAGGTAAAGGTTTGTTTGGAGACCTCCTGACTTTAGTCTTGTCTTCGCTGATTTCCAAGAGGCCAGTCTTCGATTTCTGGAGGGCTGCAACGATGACGCTGCTTTCTGTAGTCAAAGACTTCAGTCTGAGGAGGAGAAGACGACAGATGTCTCACAAAATACTCCAAGAATCAAGATCAGTCCTGCTGTAAATGCTGCTTTATCTCACTGCAGTGACACGACATTAAGATATTAAGAGACATCTAAAGCCTTTGTTTTAATGATGTCTCGTTTGTCCTGGTCAGTTCAGATGTCATGCGTCACCACAGTCACTCATAGCTGAGATTTTCTTGATATCTACAGGACTCAAATCAGTGCCATCTGAATTACTACTCCTCTCCTCCACCAAGCAATCAGGCTTGATTAGAAAACAGTAAAACAGCTGAGTCACAGACTTCTACATAAAATATATACAGTTGCATTTTGCCAAGTTGTTAATAGGTGGATCTCTGAGTCAAATGTCTCTGTGTGAATACCTCTTAAATTCAGCTAATTTTCACTTTCCTAATGAAGTGTGCATGTTTTTGTGCGTGCATGCTGTGGCTCAATGTAAGCTGGTTGGTAACAAGTGTACTTAAGGGACAGGGCATTTGTTAATCTTGCCCTGCTTTGTCATGATGTTGTCATGTTATGGATACATGAACTGATTACTCATACTTCGACTTCTCCCATCGGCCAAACTTTACACCTCACCACTGCTTGGTGGTTTTAGATGTTATTGAAGCTTCAGTGTCTGATTTAGTCATGTTGTGCTGGTGAGCTCCCGACAGTGATGTCAAAGCAAATATCAGCTGTTCAAAACAAAGCACACGAGTGTGTTGCACACAATTTTAAAAAACTGCCTTCAAGATGTTGATTTCCACCATATCAATAATGAAATAAATACACTAAGTACACTAGTGAAATGTAGAGTACTTTTAGGACTCCTACTCACACACTCCTTTGAGGTGCAGGGTGTGGTGAGAATAACAAAGAGTAACAGCTTTGTTACTGCAGGTAAACACTGACATTACCTACGTGCACAGATGGAGCCTGTCATGTTATGTCACGGACTCCTGCATATGTATGTCTCTACACGTAACTACAACCATCTAGAGGACGGTAAAACACGGGGACTGATGCAGAGACTGTCAGATCGTTTCATATCATTTGTTCAGCTTTCATTTATTAATTTGCTGCAGCTGAACATAGATATGTACAAGAAGCGCCACATGTACAATAACAAACCTGAAGTACAGGTATGTTCATGATTATGTCCATGATGCACATCATGTCTCATAAATCAGATGGTTGCTTCTAATCTAAAAGGAGTAAACAATCCTGAGACAAAGAGAGTAGGACAGATCTGATGGAGTGTAAGCGACAAATTATTAACAGCAAGGCTGTAAAAACACAAAGAAGAAGACTGATCTCCATCAAGGTGAAAAAGGGAATTGGAAATGTGTTTGAGTTCATTTCAAAGTTAGTTCGAAACAGTGTTGTCTTGTGTAAAGGACATGGATTATGCGATAAAGAAGAGAACAACAAACCTGTTGAATTTAAGCATCGTCTCTAAAGTCACCCAGCCGTCGTCAAGTTGCAGTTGTTCTTTGAGAAACTTGTCCCTCGGAAGATTATGATCCCCAAAGTAGTACTAGAGGTGAGAACGAGAGACGTTACAGAGCTGAATTTAACCGACTTTCACGAAACATTAAGTGTTCATTTTAAAAATCAGAATTACCTCTATTTGTCGCGCCACTTTCATCTCAATAGGAGACATCGCTTCTTGATTTTCTGCCATGGTTGTTCTGTGTAGAAAACAGTAACAGAAAAAAAGATTACTCTTTGAAGGATAAGACACAATTGTGAATTAAAATAAAATTCAAAACATACATTGACTACAAAAATATATATGATGATGTAAACATGCCAGAGTTTAGGAAGAGTGATAAGTTACATCCATAGGGGTAGAGAAATATTACAAGTGGCAGTATACAGATATAAATATACAATATTACCAGCCACTTCATTAGGTGTAATGTGATCTAAGACAACAACTCTTTATTACTGAGGTCATAATGGGTGGGGGTGTTGTATTGAGGCATGCAGAGCAGACTCAGCAGCTTGGCTAAATTACCTCCTAAAACTGACCATTATTATCTTTGTAAAGGCAGAGGTGCTGTATTGGATCACATTAGATGTACCAAATGAAGCGACCGGTGAGTGTAAATCGTCAGTACACGGTGCGCTGGCCACAGTACTGCCCAAATCTGGCTGACATCCAGTGATATTTTTTATTTTGGAAGATGTTCTGGTGGATTTTTCAGTGTAACATACATATTATTTATGACAAAAGCCACTGATGAGGTTAATTTTTCACCTCCCTTAAACTGGAGGAGGACTCACTGTAGCTTTCTGGATATTAATATTTAATAATAGAGGCAGATTTAAGTGAAGCTTTCCTGGATATGAGCAGCAGCATCAGCTCTTATTAGAGTAATATTGTCATGAGTCCATTTATAGTCTGTTACACAGCATGAAAACAACATGAATCAGCTGGCCACACATTTGAACCGGCTTGACTCATTAAGTTAAATCTTTAAAATGACTATTTAAACCTGTTAAAACATTAAAATAAGGACAAACACTTCATTTCTTCTGATGTCATGCTGCTGTTGATGCTAGCTTCGTAGCTAACTAGCATAGCATAGCTTAGCTTGTGTGTCCACACACACACTGAAACGCCGAGTCACCCGGCCGGTGGAGAGGAGCCACGCTGGCAGCACATGTTTAATTTAGTGTGGTGTTTAATTAGCGTTGAGTGACTTCAGTGCGTAATGTTAAATCAGTCATTTAGTTACACTCTGCGTAACTCGAGCAGACAGCATGCCGCTCAAACATGCTGCAGGAGAAACTGTGTTTTCATGAGCTTGCACGAGGTTTACGACATAATACATGAAGATAGTATAAAAGCACAGATTAAACACGTTGGGTAACTCATACTTACGTTACGTTGAGTCGTCGCTAGCCGCAGTTTTAGCTCTACAAACCAAAAGTCCTCACTTCTTCTGCTCGCACGTTGTGGAACTGCGTGCTACGGAGAACACCGAGGGCCAAAAAGAGTTCGCCTCAGCGCAAAACGCCACAGCGGCCACATGAGGGAGTGATGGAGGTCACAGCCGGCCCGGCGTGTCGCTGCAGTCAAGACTGCGCTGTCATTCATGATTAAGCTTTGTTCAAATGTCATTTTACAAACATATTGTTATATTTAAAATATTATCACACCAACTCAGCATCAACTCAGCTCAGCTATATATTTATATTGTTTATATTTTAATATTTCTTCTAATATTTAGTTACATTCCTTTTAAGTGCAAACCTACTTGGCAATAAACCTGATTCTGACTTATCTGAAACTATATTTATACATTTTTCTGTTTATATGTTTTAATCTGTTACACTATTTTAACTTATTTATTTATTTGCTTACTTATTTATTTGTTTGGTTATTTGTCTGTCTATTTGCATCTTAACCTTAATTTTTGACTGTGTACTGTATTTATTTAATTTTTTAGATAGATAAACAACACAGCAAATGGAGTAATCAGTGCTTATGCTTTACTTTTGTTCTGTTTTATCTAACTAATTATACATTTTATTTTATTGTTTTATTATCTTTTATTATTATTATCTAGTTTTATCTTTATTTTTATCTTTATCTTTTTTATTATTTAACTTGCCTCTGCTGTTTCCTCACTTCATCACTGCTGATGAGATGATGGCTTCACTTTGTGTTGTGCTCTTCTTTATCGAGGTGGGTAAAGGTTTGGGGGGGTCATTGTATGAAATGTCATTCAGGCCACCTCAGGTCCACTAATGATCCACATCTTTGCTAATTTTTTAGATTATATGGGTTATTTTCAATAACCAACTTATGGTTATCAGGGTTGGAGTCAATACCAGCTGATCAGCGTACACCCTGGACAGGTCGCCAGCTCATCACAGGGCTGACACATAAAGACAACCATGAAAAACTCCACACAGAAAGGCAGAAGTCTGCTGGGGGATTCAAACCAGGAACCTTCTTCTAAAGCAAACATGAACCTCAGTGTGACTGTTTACACAAGATAAGATGAAACTTATACAATCCATTGTACCTTATGAGGAACTAACTCATTAAATCAGGCACAAATCACATCATAAAGGTAGAGATTTATTTCATCAAGTAGCAGCCTGACTAGTACAGTTCTATAAAAAAAATGAAAATATTTGGAGTGCCCAAACTGTGGTACGAGTAACACTGGTGGTACGTGACCTTCCTGTAGTTCTTGGAGGAATCTCTGAAATGTTTGTTTTTTTAAATTCAATAAAATAATTTAAAATATATCAAAATATTTTGAATTAAACTAAACTAGAGGATCACTGGAATTTAATTTAATATAAGCTTTTCATTTCCTGAAATATTTTGTTTCAATATCAGCCTGATACCTAGATATGTTCATTCATATAGTGTGCGCATACATGTATGATTAGTTCAAATGTGACGTGAGGTGAAATGAATGGTTCAAAAACACTGCAGTCGTGATCTGAACAGGAAATATTAGGAAAGTGTTCAGGATTCAAAAAAACAGTAAACAATAAATAATCTTCTTCTTAGGAATAAACCTGCCTCCTGCATGAAACGTCTGTAGCTGATCATGGTCTGTCAAAATAGTGATACTTGGAGAGACAAATATTTTCTGAGGTGGTACGTGGTGTAAAAAGCTTGAGAAACACTGGACTAGCGCATCAATAGTCTGATGTGTATTCTTTGTATATATAATATGGATTTAAATAATACTAAAATATGGATCATCTTCTTTCTGTTTTCAGGCTTTGCTTTAAATCTATTAAAACAGAAATACCTGAAGTAGAATGATGTGTGAAGCACCTGAGTTTTAAGTGAAATGCTTGTTCTTCATCATGTTCACAGTTTGGCATATGTGTAGCTATCTAAAGGCAGTTATCTAGTGCAAAACTGGTATGATAGTGTACCCGATGTTTGCACACTTTGACACAATACAGTTAACCAACTGATCCGTTTGGCACAAATGACAACATTTCCGATAAGTGACACTAAACACTGAAAACACAAACACATCCGTGCGATCTGACCGGACTAGGCAGAGTCCCAACAATCTCCCAAGAGTCCAGCTGAGGGTCGTATTTCTCGATGCTCTGCAGATAAGTCCCTTTCGAGTAGGAGTATCCTCCTGTTACATAAATACAATCGTTTATTACCACAGCGCCACACTCCATCCTCCTCTCCTTCATCACCGATATCGGCCTCCATTCGTCCCGCTCTATGTTGTAGCAGTCTGCGATCGTCGTCTGTCCGCCCACCAAATACAGCATGTTGTCCAGAGACACAGAACACAGCCCGTACTCTGAAAACAGAGGGATTTAAATCAGATTACAGTATTCAGATTACAGTATTCTTACAGTATTCTTTTTCTCATACCTGGATGTGGACTTATTGTAATGATACTCCACTCATTGACATCTGTCCTGTAGACTTGGACTTTCTCATAGGTGCAGTTTCCTCTGTATCCATAGTGGCCTCCGCTCACATAGATTTTATCTCCCATTGCACAGGCAGTGGCATTTCCTACACCTTCAAAGGAAACAGAGGTTAAGACAAAGGAAATATATCTTACTGTTTAACTGCTAAATGCTAAATTGTGTTCACTTGGCAGGTAGCGTACAGTGCATTTTTTCAATAAAAAACAGCTTCCTGTGTCTGGAAACAGGCGTTCAAGATAGAAGGAACTAAAACAACAAAGATGTGTGCAATAAAACCAAAACAATGAGCTGAAAGATGCTAAAATGCTCTATAGATCTGAGGTAAACTGCAAGTCCTGAAAATACTGACTGGTGCAGCTTTAAGTATGTTTTAGGAACATGCTTTATTTTTTCCACTTATACAGTGTTTTCAGGGGATTACAGCTACATCTAAACTCAAGGCATGATCCAGTAGTTTGAGCAAACTCCATTGGAGCAAACTCCATCCACTGAGCTCGGAAAGAAGACCAGAATGTGTGTCCTGTATTAACTGCCATTGCCGGCATCAAGAATGAACCTTAAAGTTCATTTTTGTGTGTATGTAAGTGTGTTTTCGATAAACTGCACTGACAACGAACCCTGGAAACAACAGTTGACACCACAAGTTCCATCTAGGAAGGAGCTTCATCAACAGATGGACAGTTAACACACTGAAACTCAGCTTTTAGATCATGTGACATGGCTGAAAGCTCCAGCTTCCTCATCAGTTCATCAATAATAGATAATAATAATAATACATCACTTCATATTGTGTATACCTTGTATCATTTTCGCCACAGGGAACCACTTCTTTTTCAAAGGGTCATAAAATTCTGTCTCTTGCTCTGGTGCACCTCCTCTGTAGCCTCCGATTGCATAAACACAGCCATGCAAAGCCACTGAGCAGTGATAGTATCTAGCTGTGATCATGGGGCAACCCTCGGTCCATTCATCATAGTCACAGTTATAAACTGAAACTGTGTCCAGAGCCTCCACAGTGTTTGTCCTGTAACCACCGGTCACGTAGATATTTGCTCCAAGTAAACTGACGCTGTAGCTCTCTCTTGCAGGGTCTGGCATGTCTTTTCCCTGCACCCAGGTGTTGCTGACAGGATCCCATATGTGAACTTCACACAGAGGGTGCCAGTAGTATCCACCAATGACATACATGCTGGAAGACATTTTTCTGCCCGCAGACATCTCCTTGCCACTGGACCTTAAAGCCTGAATGATCAAAGATTTAAATTTGCCTTCACTGTTCAGCAAGCGTGAGTGTCTGTGCACCTCTAAAGTAGTCTTGAAGTAAATCTCATCCAGATCCAGATGGATGGATAACAGCAGGTCTGCAGCATGGCAAACACGACTATCCAAGTCATGTGTCACCCACTTCACTACAGCATCTATCAGCACTTCATCCCTCTGCACGGTGAGGCTCTGAGCGGCCAGAACAGATCCCATCTTCTCATGATCCAGCTCCAGGAACTCCTCCTGCTGAACGAGCTCTGCGAACCTGCTCAGCATCACCCTGCGGGCCTCCCTCTCCAGAGCCGGACACAGGTGCAGCTGAGCAAAAGCATGCATCCCCAAGCAGTTATCCACATCCAGTAGACGGATAAGAAACTCCTCACATGCTTGTTTCACAGAGATGAACTGCAGGAGGTCTGCAGCCTCCAGCAGGCTCTGCACGTTGCTCTCGGTGATGCACACCTGAGACGTGTACACATAGTTCACCAGGGCACCCAGGACCCCGCAGTCCACCCCGCTCAGTTTGATAACACTATTCGACCTCTCTCTCATATCGGCTGTGAACATGACTTTGAAATAGGAGCTGCGGGCTGACAGCAGCGCCTTGTGGCAGTGAAACACCTGTCCTGACTCTCCACATTGCAGGGTAACGTCGGTAAACAGGCCACTCGCGTAGAAATGCCTGAGAGCATCCAGGAGCTCTGCTGCATGGT
The DNA here is from genome assembly GCA_028641955.1 of Protonibea diacanthus. Classification (NCBI taxonomy): domain Eukaryota; kingdom Metazoa; phylum Chordata; class Actinopteri; family Sciaenidae; genus Protonibea; species Protonibea diacanthus. Next base: position 19,116,801 of record CM053986.1, on the reverse strand, counting down.
CACCGTCACAGAAGTCATATGTGTAGATTTCATCTTGCTTGTGTGACATGGTATCTAGAGGAAATGCATGAAAATATTAATACAGCTCCTGCTGCACAGAAAAGCAACGCATCCATGTGTCACATTCCCTTTTTTTTTTTTTTTTTTAAATAAATTGCTCTATTGCGATGCAAATGTGCCTTTATTTACCATTAAATACATAAATAGATGGCTACAAACAGAACAGAAACAAGGCTTACCTCTCATCCTATGTCCATGAATGCTGATCCACGGTGTCCTCTGTTTGACGCTCCTCTCCAAAACACATGAATCTCAATATAGCTCACGCAGGACGGTCGCAGGCAGTCCTATCCTATTTTGGTATTTGTGCGCAGCGGCCATCCCCCCTTCTCCCCTTCTCCCCCCTCTCCTCCACCTCCCCCCCTCTTGCAGCAGGTCCTTGACAAAACCAAGCCAACCATTCAGAGGAATCAACCCAACACCGCTATTTTCCTCCCAGAGCCTAAATATAACCCTCCACACACAAATGCACAAGCACGCTCATAGAGTCTCGTGATGCGCTCACGGACGGCGCATTAGTGAAGCCGACCAACAGGCGGAGAGACATCCACACTGACAGAATACAAATCTTATACAAATGAGCATCGCCTCCAATGCAGGGCAACGAGAAGCCATTTGCACTGTTCACCATTCATGTTTTCGACCCCCTTCATTCTTTGTCGTCGTTGCCATGGCGTTTTGAACCCAGTTCCAGTATAAGGGCCGAGGCTTTTCCTAATCCTGACAAGGATTAACAGCACAGTCCACAATATTCATTCCTGCACAAGGTCTCAGAGATGTGACTGCTGGTTCACTGCTGGAGACTAAATGCATCAAACAAAAGGTGGGAAAGGTTGATACGGTGCAACATACTGTACACAAATGTACTGAACCCTTCTTCACTATGACTGTTCTTGACAATTAAATATGTTTTTCTAATACTAAAGTCCAGTTTTTACAGTGTGACTTTAAAGAATTCACTTTAAAATAAGGGCACAAATAATGTACTAATACTAATTATGCTTCTCACAGCAGCCTTTTGTACATGAAATAGTAGGTAAACACACACAGGTGTTTCCAATTATACTAATAAAGGTTCAGTTCCTCTTACTGCAGAAGAGACTTTCCAGTCAGCCAACATGCACAACAACTATTTCATGTCAAAAATGGCCAGTTAATGCATGATTAATTATTATTTGATACATTAATTAACACAGGATGTATCCATGAATTCCTGTTGCTCACCACTAACAAATGAGTCACGATGACTATGTGATTAGTTCACCAGTTAATTAACATTTATTTCATAGATGAATTGATGTGTATCAAATTAGCTGTATACTCCAGTATTTAAGTTTATTATGTTTCTATCTCACAATCCGTTTGATTAAAAATCAAGCTTCAGACTTCTACAAGAGCAGAGGATGAGCAAATACATGGGTCTGAAATAAACCTTTATGCAACTGGAATCCAAGCTAATTTGATGCATATCATTTATGTAAATGATAAATTAACATTGCTTAACTGGTGAACTAATCACATAAACTCGTGACTTGTGACTTCATCATTTGTTAGTGGCAACAGGAATTCATGATAAATCCTGTGTAAATGTATTAAATCATCACGAGTCATGCCTGAGTTAAGCCTTACTTAAGCACATGATTGGTTAACTCTTGAAAAAAAACTGGACTTTATCTGTAAAATATATTTAGATATCAAAGTCATACTAGAGAATGGTTACTCTCAGAAGATTACATTTGTGCACAGTATTTTACAAACTGTTTAGGTTCATGGGCTATGTTGCATCACGTGTCAACCGTTGGGTAGTTTTACCAGAGATGCATATTTTATGAGTTTGTTTTGCATGAAAAAATCTGCACAGTAACCAGCTGCTATTCAGATGTTACGAGAGATCAGATATTATGTTCCACTGTACGGCACTATAAAATAATGTACATCAACTATTACTTAAAAGAAACAACCATAGAGTTAAAATAAATCATCTCTGACACAAACTGGACTAAACTTTACAAAACAGTGCTGCAAAGTATTGGATTCAACACAAATATGCTTAAAATTTAAGAAGCGAAGGAGTCCACTGAAACAAAAAACACACCTTAAAATTCTCACATTGTTAGGAGCACTTTATTTTTCAGCTCTGCTTTAAAAAGGTCAAAAACAAACTGAAAAGCACACGACACTGACATTTTTTTTAATTTAGTTTTACTTCAAAGTGCATGTAAAGCATCTAAACACTGGAATGTTATCAAAATTGTGTTCAACTTCTGAACAAGTTAATGCTAAAGACCAAGACGGATCAGTTATGTTAGACACTCAGAGAATGTTTCGATGTTCAGATAAGCGTTGCTGGCTGCTGTCATTTAAATGGCGAGCTGTGCTGCCTCCTTAACCAAAGACTGTAAGGCGCTGAGGTCTCGCAGGAGGGAGGACACCCCCACGCAATACCACAGACCCCCACTGCGGTCTGCAGGAGCGCTGAAGGACTCAATCTCCACTCCCTCTGTGGCCAGCAGTCCTAAACAAAGAACAATTCAAGAGAGAAAATAGGTGTGATTTTAAAAAGAAGGTTATAACTCAACACCACATTTTATTCAAATGGAAAGTCACTAAACCAAAAAAACAAAATAAATCTGGTGTACAGTTTTTGCCTTGCTGACAGCTGAGTCATCAACAAATGGAGCCCAACAGTAACTCAAAATGAGTCTTGCAATATTGTGTAGCTGTTTAAGCATGTTAACTAACATAATCATGACAAATACTTGTGTACAGCTGTCCAAATTTACCATAGTGGTATTACACTCTAAAACTAAATGCGTATTTTGCACTTTAAGTGCACAATTATATTAAGTTACCAACTTTAAAAAGGTCCATCGAAACTCTTGTTGGTGCTGAAATTCCTGACACTCTGTATGTTGGATTTGTGAATTGGATGTTTGTTCCGTCTAGACACACTTGTTGTACCATCAGTTAATGCCTTATTCTATCAACTTCAGTGTTACAGGATTAATTTTCTGCAAAGCGTTGCTGGGTAATTGCATCATTTTAAAGTTTCTTACCAGCCACTGATGGCAGTAGCTGAGGGTTTGCAGAGGCCTTGAAGAACAGCAGGTTTCCAGTAAGTGAGACTGGCTGTCTGAACACACTGTCGCTCAGCTCCAGTAGGACTGGCACGCCGCCTTGAACTGAACCACTGGCTTTGTAGCTGGTGCCACTGGCCACAATCTCCACCGTACACACACCGCTGGCAGCCCCGTCAGACTTACAGTGGGTGTGGTTTACCTGTGGAGTCAATTCACATACATGAAAAGATCATTATTATCAGATGCTTGTTGTTGTTGTTGTTGTTGTTATGTGGCGTTTGTCAGAAGGAGCTGATGCTGTACCGTGATTCCAGACTCCTTGGCTAGGCTCAGTACATTGATGAGGTTCGGGCAACATTCAGACTCGTGATTCAGCAGTCCGACCAGCACTGATGAAGTCATGTAACCGGTGGAGGACTTCATGCAATCCCCTGCCACAAATAAGAAGTGAAACATTTTAGAAAAACTGTTCATAGCAGAAAGTGTATTTACAATTTAAACACAATCACTTAAGTACAACTGTCTGGCTTCTACCAAATACAATACCTATTTCACAATCACACCAGCAGAGGGAGCACAATCACTTCATGATCCAACAGGATCTTTCCACAACATGATCCCCCTTCCAGGTTACACAAACTGGTTAGACCAGTAGTTTTACCTTGAGTAGTAATTTGGACCTGGCTGCATGGTTTATTGGAGGCGGAGCATGACTGCAGCACGGCTCCAACAGCTTCTCCGAGTTTGATCAGTTGGTGAGATTCCTGTGAGAACGTGCTGGCCAAAACCTGTGCGTTTACCTACAGAAAGAGAGACAAGGAATCAAAGTTTGTGAACTGAATGTGCCCGGCATGTGCTCCTGACTTGTACCCTGCATCGTGTTTTTCCTCTTTCCTTTAGCACAGCAAGAGTGTTCCCCAGGTGCCTGACACACTGTGCCAAGGCAAGAGTTTGTCTGATCACCCCCCTGAGAAAAGATGTTTTGAAACCCACATTACAGGCATGATGGGTGCTGTTTCACTTCTGAAATAGCACTTGGAAAAACAAACTCATAAAGGTAAATTTAGTAGTCAAACTACTCGGAGTGATTGTGCAATGGCTTCCCTATGCGATGAGACTGTTCTGTGAAAACTGTTGTCTTTCAAGGTCAAGAACGATCAATCAAACTAGCACCTCAACCATTCAACGACAACTGTACAAACATCTGCTGAGAAAGATCATGTGACTCATAGAAAGCTCTACTCGATGGAACCTGTAGTTAACACACCCTGAACGATCACGTGCTGTGGTTATTTGGCTGGATTGACTTCTAGGAAAAAAATGGCACTGGATGTTGCAACACAGACTTGCCTGAATTCTTGCACTGTTGTCTGAAGCTTCTGTGTTTCTCACATAATTCAAAATGCTAACTGAAAGGTCGGTCTCTGCTTCCTTTTATTTGGAAGATTTGGTAGAAGGTAAAGCAGTGGTCTTTTTGATGCCTATGAAGTGTTTTTATTTGTATAAATACATATGTTTCTCCATGTACCTCAACTAAATCATTTATTTCAAATCAAAAATTTTCTGACTTTTTAATGTCAAAATATCCCCATAAATGCTGTTTTTGCTTTGCACTTTGTGTGGAATGGCTGACCCAGAACTGAGCTCATCTTAGTCTAGTCTGGTCTTGAGGTTCTGTTACATGTCTTGAATTTAGAATTTATTCTTCAGTTTTTACATTTTTACACATAAAGTCATCATATTTTATATTATCTGTCCTAGGGAGGGCTGCTCAGTCAGTGAAAACAGTCGTACAATGTTCTGTGGGTTGTACCTGGAAGTTCGGAACTAAATGACTTGGCTGCTCTTTTACATCTTTTGCAACAAGAAAACTGAGCTGGGAACTTACTGCTCCGACCAGCTTCTTGCCCTGCACCATGTCCACAATCTGCAGAGCGATGTCCTCCCCACAGCGAGCCTGAGCCTCCTTCGTACTGGCTCCCAGGTGAGGACAGCTTATGACATTAGGATGGTCGACCAATGCACGGTTCTTAGGAGGCTCCTGTGGTCGGTTTGAATTGTAAAAAAACAAACTGTGACATGACAGTAATTTGTAACCAGCAAATTTAGATTATTTGTGCGAGGACATGCTCCAATAATCTTGCCTCAACAAAGACATCAAGCCCTGCGCCTCCGCACTGTCCGGACTCCAACGCTCTGAGGAGAGCCGCCTCGTCGATGATACCCCCTCGTGCGCAGTTCACGACCTTCACTCCTTTCTTGCATTTAGCAAATGTTTCGTCACTGAGCAGACCTTGAGCAAAAACAACACAAAGATTTAAAAAAGAACTTATGATAGCTATAAAACATACGCAGGAGAACCTGCCAGTAAAACTCACCAACAGTAGAGGGCATTAGCGGAGTGTGGACAGTAATATAGTCACACTGGGGCCAAAGCAGCTCCAGAGACATCTGCTCCACCCCCCAACTGGCTGTGACCTCTGGAGGAGTGATTGGATCATAGCCAATAGTCTAAGAAGATCAATAGAAACAAATATTTACATGTTTGCTTATTCTAATTATTAAAAAGTGCAAACAACCTACAGAGAAATGTGACCATACCTTCATGCCAAACGACTGCATTCTTGAGGCGACCTCCTTTCCTATTCTCCCAAGTCCAACTATTCCAAGTACCTTGCCATACAGCTCTGCACCCATGAACTGCAATATTAGAAAGCAAAACAATGAGTCTATGTCTTTTGTCCACCAAGTCCAAAAACTGCACACATCCAAGTGTCACATCTGATTTGCGATGACTGGCTGAACAATGGGGTCGACCACGCAACAGTAATGCCGCTTTATGCGCCCAGTGCAAACACAGTCGCTCTGACGGCACGCAGGGACAGACTAAAATCTCTGCTCACCTTTTTGCGATCCCAGTTGCCTTGCTTCATCGACATTGCAGCTTGTGGCACATTTCTGAAAACAAAAATGGAACAATAACAAAACTTCAATGCAATTAAAAAAAAAAAAAAAAAAAAACAGACTATTGAGAATGATTATAAAAACATGATTCATCTTGCCTTGAGAGGCTCATCAGCAGAGCACACGTCAGCTCAGCGGCACTGATTGTGTTACCGCTTGGCGTGCTGGAGAAAAACAGTCTATGGTTAACGGAAAGTACATCGTATTGAAACCAAACTTTGTGCAAAGACCGGAGACTTACTTCATGACAATAATACCCTTTTTGGTGGCGGCATCAACGTCCACGTTGTCCACACCAGTCCCGGCTCTCCCGATGATTTTGAGATTATCAGCAGCATTGATAATATCAGCTGTTACCTTTGTTGCAGATCTAACCACGAGCCCGTCGTAGTTCTGAGAAGTAGAGAAAAGCATACATTTGATCTCATGGTGTTTTAAGTATCCAAGGATAAATTACCAAGCGTACAAAGTGCAACGCTGCCCTGAAGCACAATGAAAGACAAGATAAGGGCTTTAAGGGCTGTCATCTTATGGCCAACTCCTCCTGAGGTGCACCGTGTCAAAAATGCACTTTTACATATACATACACAATACATTTGTTTAAGGTGAAGTGTAGATAGTTAAATAAGTCTGTGCGTGTATGTTTATGTTAAACGTGTTAAAACCTGTTTGGTTCAGTTAAAACTAACCCTTCGGTTTGTTTAGGCTGGTGTGAAAACTGTCAAACAAACTCTGGTGTAGAATAAACAACTTAAAAGGAGAAAAGACTGTTTGGTCCTTTTCCACATGGACATAAATCTACTTCTATTTGGACATAAATGTTACTTTCATGACTATCCTAATATGTGAAATTGATGTACAGCCTACATATCTAAACAAAATCAGCAAGGTTGGGCATCCTTCATATTCAGAAAGTGAAAGGTTGCAACAGAGTAGACCCTGCAGTGAGGTCCAGTTACAAATACTGCTCATAAAAAGTTTCATTAGTTCTTTGAACACCAGAGAGGACAAATAAACTGATAAGATGAGCGGTGAATGAGCAGGTCCTTTTCCATGGAGTCCACCATGTTTCTACAGAAGCCCAGAATGGACAAACCAAACACTGGCTAGATGGCTGCTGCTGCTACCCTTCTACATGTAAGGGGAGGGTGATTCCTACATACTAGTCCTTTAAGTAAAAGTAGTGAGACTACAGTGTAGAAGTAAAAGTCGTGCTAAAGTACCAGCATTAAAATATGTTGTGAGTAAAAGTAGCTATGCAGAACGAACCCATTTAAGAAAAAAAAAATATATATTGCAGTCTCCTCACATCACCCTCATCTTCCTAGTGTAAAGGAGAAACAGCACTTTAAGGGCTGTGTCTAGAGTCAGGATTTAGTTTGTCTGTTCTTTGCTACTGTAGAAACACGGTGTTTAAACATGGCACCCTCCATGAAAGAGGACCTGCTCCCACTGTACATATAAAAGTATTGTTTTCTTATTTTAAGGTGATTTTACATGCATGAAAACATAGTTATGAATATTATATTCTATGTTTGCCTTATTCTGAAAATAAAGTCCCAAAATCTTACACACCAATCTTGCACCTTTAATGGGTGGGTGGATAAAAGGGGGCCCACATCTCCCAGATGCCCCAGGAACCAACAACAGTTTAGTGCAGCCCTGTCTCTGCAAAGCAACCAGTTTGAATGAGGAAAGTCGCCCTGCATTGTTTCTAATATGATAGTCTGCGCGAAGGGTAATATTTGTTTAAGTTACGTGCATGCATGCACACCCTGGTGCATTAAGCCGATAAAAGCTGCAGCATGTGTCGCCCACAGAAAGTGATGGAGGACCGGCAAAGTGAGGGATGAGTTGCATCAGCCTCCCGACGGGGAGGGCGGCGCTAGCTTGAAACAATCAATTCTCTCACCTCAGCGAGACAAACACACGTCAGGCTTGTCGCTTAAAAAGCAAAGTGCACACACACACACCTGACATTGAGGAAATTCAGTGGGGACTAAAAAGCAAAAGAAAGTGCTTTTTAAAAAAAAAACATTTTAACCCACTTTATAAAGAAAGGTGAGGCGGCGTGTACCGGCTTTTAATGATGCTAGCTTAAAAAAAAAGCGACTGTTGAACTTTTTAACGGCTGCTGCGCGTTACGTAGAACGCGGCACCGGTGCACGTGAAGGCAATTACGTAATACCCAAGCGTCGATTTTACCTTAATCTCCGCCATTAATTCATCTTTCTTCATGTTCTGCTTCTCCGTGACTCGGATGCCATTCTCCTCCAGAATCGCCTTACAACGAGGGTCAACACTTTCACTGATGAGCACAGTCTGGATGGAGATAGGGGCCATCTTGAGGGTTTTCTCGCCGGGTTTGGTAGTCCGCCGTGCTGTCAGTGGTTGATGGGGGCAACTGGTGTTGAATGGCTGATGCCTCCGTGAAGTGATGGAAGTGCCTGCAAGTTTTTTTTTTCTTTCTTTCCCTCTGCTGGTTTTGAATGGTTATCTGGGATTTAAGACAACCCACTTCTAAAGTAAACCCGCCTCTCCTGATGTGACGCCACGCAAAGGGAGGACGCATCACGCATACTGGTGCAGAGAAAATCCAGAATAAAACCAGTTTGATATGATTATCAGTGTGATTAAAGTACAAATGTATTATCAGGGGATAATAAGTTATCCTATATGTAATTATGCATGATGAAAGTCAGCATGGCTTGATATGTAGCACTGCTATAATTACAGTTTATACATACATATCCTTATTTACATCTCACTTTACAACACAACACCATGCAATTACTTTTTTCTAATTATATCTCCCAGTGTTATACTCAACCACTTTTTAAAAGCCTCAGGAGAAGATTTCAGTTTAAGATCTGCCAAGGCCACAACCGTGAGGATATGACTTAAACTGCCTGTGCGTTGATTTATTTTTTAACTGTCTGGGAGGAGACATCAGCCAACTCTTAAAATAAATGAATAAAAATCAGGTTTCCAAAACCACAAAACAGTTCATCTGCAAAAAACAGCGTCCAAAAGTACACACAGTGGTTTGTAAATACTTCAAGGTGACGTTTAATGAAGTGACTCAATGTTGCAACCACGCTTCACCCAAAGAGGTTTTGTGAATATTAGCTACTTTGGTCTTTACTCAGTCTCAACACCTCAAAGTCTTGGTCTTGTCTCAGTCTAAACTAAACTAAACAAAAACTTAACAATTAGTTTAATTAATGGATAAAATACTCAGCAGATTAATCCATAATGAAAATAATCATTACCGGTAGTTGTAGTCCCATACAAAATAGATGAAAGTGAGCTCCAGTAAATTTCTGCTTTTATGTGCATGTCCTTGAGGATACATGACTAATAATCTAATGATATAATAAGATTACAGCCACAGGGGCCATTTTCCTGCACTGACTACTTAAAGTGCATTTTCCTGACTATATTACATACTTTTAATTAAATAACATTCTTAATCCAGGGCCTGTATTTTTACTTATATATAGCAGTGCATCATATGTTTAAATCTGCAAAACATGTTATCTGAAACACAATGCAGGCATTAAATTAAACTAAAGTCAAGTAGCTACAACAAAGAAAAAGATATCCTGTGATTTATGTATAAGGATACTATACAAAGCTGGCGTTATGGTGATAGTAGAGATGTGATTTCATAAACTCACACAATGTAGGTTCAGGTGAAGCTGTTGAAATGAAACATATAATATTTTTTGTTGTCGTAAAATGAGTGTCAAGCCTGTTCGTGTCTTCTTTCAGTTAAAGGCAGATAAGGTCAGGCAAGTCCATTTTTTTCCACTCTTAATTTAACAGGCGCTGTTCATCACCTGACCCATTAGGCTGCACATGACAGCCCCCTTATCTTAGTGTCAGTTCAGTAATAAGACGCAACTGTCACAGCCATACCATCAGATCTGCTTCTAACACCAGATTTTAAACTGTGTGTTGTTTGTTTGTATCCAGAATCTGTGTCAGTATCTATACAGTATATCTGTGTCAGTGAACATGCTGTCGAAGAAATTCATACACGCCACGTCACGTTTCCTCTCTCTGCGTGTAAAGCAGCATGTCCTCATAGCTCTCCAGGAAGGCTTTGGGACTCTTGTTTGCCTTCACCATTAACCCTGTAATCCTCGTTTCCAGGAAGATGTGCAGTGAGTTTCATCTAACAACAGGACCTGGAAATTTTCTGTGCTACAATACAACAACAAGTTACACATTAATTTAGGAATGAGCAACAAAAAGTAAGAGTAATAAGTGATAAACACATTTTCAAATGCTTCAAAATATGGCCTCAAATCAAATAATAATGCTGCATCTTAAATTTTAAATAATTAAATCTGACATCTGAAATCTTCATCTCTTATGTTGCATTATGTATGAATTTTTGTATTAAATTATGTATTATTATATTAAATTATGTATTAAATTATGTATGTTTATCCTGTACAGTAAAGGGAGACGTGTCATTTCTTTCCGTTTAAAGTTTTATTTATTGGGTTTTGCATCATTACACTTGACATCCAGATCCATCCAGTGTCAGACAAAGACAGAGAGGACTCAGGATTTCATTTCACAATAACACAGCTGCAGGGATATCACTAAATTGTCTGATTTAAGTTTAAACCTTCCAATAACTTTACTCATTTCTCTTTAAAATGTCTCTACATCCCTTCACATGCATTCAAAGAGAATGAGCGACGGCTGTCTGTGAGGAGATGGTGTTGAAACATTTTTGGTCACTCCATATAAACGGTGAGGAAATTAAGCTGTGTGCATTGTCAGTATATGATGCTGGAGGAGGGACACAGCGCCACCTGTCGTCCATGCAGATCGGTTCAAGCGTTGCCTGGATACAACGCAACAAACGCAGACCGGAGCAGCTCTCAGTATCCTGGATACAGCAAAAGTTTTCCTCGTCGACGGTTTTATTTGGCAGCAGTGTTTGTTTCTTTCATTACGAGCTGATGTATTGAATACAAATGGCATCGGTGGTTCAGTACGGCCGCAGAAGAGGCTCCAGTAAGAGAGGTGAGAGCTAAAAGTACACAATTTAAATTAACCTTATTTGACATTGAAATCCTGTAACGTTAACCATTAAACATATTAGTTATTTTATTATTATGCACCCATCTAATGTCAAGTAGCCACTTTCAAGGGAAAACAACCTCCTTTACAATACATATATTTGATAAGCAGTATATAAATGCGAATTATTATAGTGCTGTTTTTGCATTTATTTATAGTACCAGTCAAACGTTTTGTTACTTTATACATCTACACTGAAGACATTATCTATGAATTAACACATATGTCTTGTGTGATAAACGTAAAAAAGTGTAAACAAATCAAATTATGTTTTATATTTTATATTAAAGTCGTCTCTTGTCCTCTCAGTCAGCTTCCTGATGGCGTCATCTAGTTTTCAATTAACAGGTTTCCCTTGTAAAAAGTTAATTAGTGAAAGATTTCTGGCCTTTTTAATGCGTTTTAGATCATCAGCTGTGTTGTTCAAACACACACTAACATACAGTAAATAGCCTTTTTGACTACACTAGTATTATTGTAAATTTGCCACATAACTCCATGTGTGTAATTTCATAATTTTGATGTCCTCATTAACATGTAAAATATCCATAGCTGCAGTATGTAAATGTATATTATCATGGTGGCTAATATTTTCCTCGGTGTTACGTGGTGTAAAATGTTGACATATACTGTTCATATCCTTAAAATATCTGCCATTTTATTCTATTCTTCTACACTAGTGGCTACACAGCAACTGTCATGCCTTCCAACATGGAAGAACACTTCCAATAACTTCCACGATATTCTGGAGAAAATCATTTAATGTGATTTCAACTTACTTATATAGTGCTTCTCTAGTTTTCGGACCACTCAAGGTGCTTTTACACAACATATTTCATTCACACGTTCACAGACACATTCACACACTGATGGTATAGGCACAGCTAGTCATTCATACACATTCACACACACACCGAACCGGGTTCGGTATCTTGCCCAAGGACACTTTGACATGCAGACTAGAGGAGCCAGGTTGTTTGTCACCAAATAGTGACAAACAACCATTCACACTACACTATATGCAATTTAGAGTCACCAATTAATCTATTAAGTACATGTACCGGAGAGAACCCATGCAGACTCCACACAGAAACCTTCAGGAACTTTCTTGCTGTGAGGAAACAGTGCTAATCACTATTTTTTAAAAATTAATAGCATCTTCAGCTGAGGAAGTCAGTTCAATGATCCAGCCACCAGACCTCCGACAAGTCACTGTCTTAACCAAGGCCGAGTGGCTGAGGATTCAAGACTCACTGAACCAGGTTGACAAAGAGAAGCAAAGTCTGAGAGAGGCGACGAAACAGAGAGAGGCGCTGCATTCGAAATCACAAGAGGTGGTGAAGCTGTGGTCCAATACCATCGCTGTAAGTTGTCTTCTTATGCTTGAAAGGTTACAAAAAGTCAATATACTGAAGTACAGTAAAACGCTAACACGCTTTATGTTTACTTTTGTCAAAAGGGTCAAGCCCAAAAGCAGCTAGAGGCAAAGAAGATTCGGGATGAGATTGCTGAGGAGAAAAGGAAAGTGGTCGATAAAGAAGAGGCAGAATATCAGGAGCAGAAGCGGAAAGAGGCCATCAAAAAAGCCAAGACACAGCTGTATTATCAAACCGACCGTGTTAAAGGCTTACATGTTGGTATCACTTGAGAATCACTGTCGCTTGTACATGTTTGGCTGTACGCTGATTGTTGCTTCTTCCGCAGCGTGCGCTCTTGCTGACAGAGGTGCTGAAGGAGAGGGATGCTCAGATTGAGCTGAAGCAAAGAATCAAGGACGCTTATAAAGATGTGGACAAAGACATCATTGATATGATGAAGACCAAAGAGGACGAAGCCTTGAGACGGGAGCAAGAGAAAGCACTTGAGAAAAAGCTCGAGAGACATGCTGTCGCAGAGGACCTGAAACATCGGTAGGTCACAGATCAGACTCCAAACCCCAGCTTTGAACGTGCTGCAGGTGAGACGAAAGTATGGTTTCTTTTCTTTAGGATTAAGGAAAATTTGCTGGTGAGGGAGCAGGAGGCGATGGAGAACAAGAAGGATGGAGAGGAAATCCAACGTCTTAAAGAGCGTTACCAATGGGAGCAAAGAATGGAGGAAGAAAGACAAGCAAGGCAGAAGAAAGACCTCATGCAAGCTCACCAGGTAGGGTCATAGCAGCACGGGTTACCTTATATTTGTATTCTTAGGTTATAACTCATTTTTACTGTGTTTACAGGAACATCTCACCAATAGGGATCTCATAAGAGCGGCAGATGCACAAAAACAGGAGGCCGAAGAGGAGAAAAGGAAGGCTTTTCTCGCTGCGAAACAAAAAATGATAAAGTTACGCAAAGACAGAGAGGCAGAATTGTTTAGGTAAGCACTAAGGAAACACTCGTATGTCTGGACAATCTGGCATCCCTGGTTGTTACGACTGTACTTGTGATGTTTCTTCATTCTTCAGCGAGGCCCAGATGCGCAGGGAGAAGATCAAGAACAAACTTACAGTCACACAGCGGGAGAAAATTGACAACGAGGAGCAGAGGATCGCAAAGGCCGTCGCTGAACAGGACGCAAAAGAGGCACAACAGCTGTGGGAGGAGGAGGAGGAGAAGGCCGCGATGCTGAAGTCGATCACCGCACACAGAGAGCTCCTGGTAACTGCTGCGTCTGAGCACCTTTAAAGTCTTGCGTGTGGTTATTTATGTGGGGTTTTATCACACCTGTAACACCAACTGTGTTCTGTCAGAGACAAGAAAAGGAGCAGAGGGACAAAATGGCGAAACAGAACAACCAGGAAATGCTTCAGGCCAAGAAAGAAGCCGACAAAACCTTTTCCGAGAAACAAAAACTGAAAGCTCAGAAGATCAAAGAGGATGGAAGAAAACTACAAGACTTCAACGCCAAACAAATGGTAACGTCTCCACCACATCATTACAAAGATTAAGTTATAGCTTGGTGGTAAGGTGTTGTCCTTGACTTGACTTCTGTCTTTTAAACGCAGGCTGAGAAACTTGCCAGACTCCAGCAGCTGAGGAAGGACGAAGAGGACTTTGAAGAGAAAAACGCACAACTCATGGTCGAGGAGGAAAAACAGTTTCAACAGTATTCACAGCAAGTCATCAGCGCGGCTGCCGAGGCTCAGCGAAACGTGTTTCCACTTCGCAAAGCTGCTAGGGACGGCATCGGCGGAGGCTTCGGTCCCGTTTCCATTGGAGTCAAGCCCAGATACCTTGTTCAGGACTCTACCGGTGTTCAAATGCCCAATTATGTGTCCGGTGTCACCCAGAACATTAAAAAGCTTAACGAGGCTGTAGATATTGAAGAAGCAAAGAAGAGGCTCGGGTTTTCGTGGTGATGGGCCTCTGTTGTTCCCCTAAATGTACCATCTTTGAACATACTGCTGAATGTTGTAGCAATATCTATAAAACATTTTGACAAAGGCTCTGACTGAAATCACTCCGTATATAAGAGACACTTAACAGTGAAGAGAGATTTCGGACACGATAGACCTTTTTTTTCACAGCAGCCGTTTTGACATTAAATAGTAGAGTCAGCGCAGGTGAAACCATTTCCAGTGAGCCAACATGCACCACAGCAGCACCCTGACTCTGTTTGACCTGAATGGAATGGAGCCTTAATTAGAATCACTGGAAACACCTGTGTTTACCTAGTTCATGTTAAAATGGCTCCTGTGAAAAAGGTCTGTGTGCGTCATGACTTACAGGTGGTGTGGTGTGGTGTGGTGTGTGATTTTTAAGAAAATTAAAATTTGATTTTGCTTTTAAATCATTTCATTTAAAAAAATATTTCAGAGATTCCTCCAAGTAGCACTACAGGTAGGTCGTGTACCAATTTAAGAACTAGTGCTGTTTAGTAATATGAACTTTAGTTGGTATTCTCTCAACGTTTCATTAACGTTTAAGACAGAAGTTTGTTGAAAACATCTGTAGTCTTATATATTTTGTAGAAAGACTTGTGGTCAACATCCAAAAACACTGTGAGATCGTTTACTAGTGACAATAAATGTGATATTTAAAAATGAAATATTGATAGCCTGTTAATAATATTGTGTAAATAATCCAGTGCCTCTTAAATCTTCAGTTTCTTTGTTCACACTCCAACACAGTAGGTGGCGGTAATGCACCTGAACTCTAGTTCTTGTTACGGTTGAGCACAATTAATCTGTTTAAGAGGCAAAACACAAAAAGTTAAAGCTAAATGTGACTGATGGCATATTTTTTTCTACTCTTCTATGGACAATATCGTTATCATGAAATCTTTTGTGCATGCAATGAAAATCTGATATTGTGACAGCGCTAATTCCAAAATATAGTGTAAAATTAACTAATTTTTGGGCCTCCGAAAGATAGATGAAGTGTCGTGAGAACATTTACAGAATATATAAAACAGCTGATTAAAATCAAAGTTGAACCTTTTAATTAAGTCTAGACTGCAGTCGAGTTCTTCAAACCAACTTGCACAAAACACAATTTATACAAACTGATTTTATGTTGTACTTACAGCATGAGTTTGACATGTTTCCTTTTTTTTTTTTTCCTCCCCCATTCGAAAAACAAACCAGAGGTATCTCGAAACTGGTTAACAAATAAGGTTACAGTAAAAGGTCGTGGATGTACAAAAAAAAAGAAGAAAAAAACCAAACAAAAACAGTCATGGATGTACATATTTCATCTAACAGTGACAGGGATAGGCATGCATCACATTTTGAGCGTTCTCTTTCAAATTGAGTGTTGCAGTAAAAATAACTTGACAGGTAAACATCAGACGTTTGCCACACTCCTAAACTCGGAGAAACTCCTTACCCCCGACACAAAACTGCATTAAATAACATTAAATCAAATTTCAGGAAGGAAAAAAAGACTAAAAGGATTTCTGTTGCAGTAAAATCTTGAACCTGCTTTTTTTATATAAACAGTCTGAAATTGTAGCTATTGTAAAGCCAAAATATAATTTACCAAATCAGTTTAATAAAAAGAAAAAAAAAAGGCCTTCAAACTGACTTCTTCTGGTCACACAATTAAAAGAAAACCTGGTATTTTTATACTTGCCGCTGAGGCAGTACACACTGTACTTGTTTATTCAGTCACTAAAACTGTCCGTGCAGCTTCAGCTTCCCATCAGCAGTGTAACGTGCTTAACGTGGGACAAATCCACAACTTGGTTCAGTGCCAAAGTGGAGTCCACAGTTCAGTCAAAGCTCACAGTGTCAGCGCGACATTTTCTCTTTTCCAGCACGGCTGCTGTTGCAATTTTCATGTGTTAGCTTTGACTGAACCTGGGGAGGGTACTGAGTGAGGAACATGACACTCCAGATGGAAAGCTGGAGCTGCATACTACATGTGTAGCGGGTATAAAATAAGGGAACTTAAAACTCAAATTATTCATTTTAGGATGCCAATCACAGGCTCAGTCGCTGTCAGAGCTTGAGCTCGAGCTCGATTTATTCCTCTTGCTGTCATTTCTGTCTTTGCCTTTTGTACTATCTGGTCTTACTTTGGCCGGACTTCTTCTGTCTTTGGATTTGGAGGTACTATTCGCCCTGCTCCGTTTGGGATCTGGGCTCTTTTGACTCTTCCTTTTCGCGTCTCTATCACTCTCAGAGGAGCTGGAGGAGCTGCTGCTGCTGCTGCTGCTACGTCTTCTCCTTTGATTGGCAGCTTCTCTGTCTTTGTCCCTTCTATGAGATGACCGATCTTTGCTGTGGTCTTTCTTATTACTCTTGCTTCTGGAGCGCCTGCTTCTGTGAGAGTCTCTAGGCTTGTTTCTGTCTGGGCTTCTTGTTCGATGTTCCTTATCCCTGGATGTTCCTCGCCTCCTATTATCCCTTTCGCTGTTGTGTCGTCTTTCCTGACTCCTGCTGCGTTCTCTCGCCCTCTCTCTGTCTTTATCTCGCTTTTCCTCTTTGTCTTTTGATGCTGCACGTCTGCCCTTATCCCTGCTCCTGCTACTAGATCTGTGCCCGTCTTTTGACGTTGTTCTTTCTTTGCTTTTTGACTTCGTCCTAGTTCTCTCACCGTTCCTTCCTTTGGTGTCCTCTCTATGTTTTTTATCAGACTCATGGCCCTTATTTCTATCCTTACTCTGATCAGACTCTGGCTCCTTTTCTTTCTTCTTAGCACTTCGGTCTTTGCTCCTTGAGCGACCTCTTCTGTCATCGCTCTTGTGCTTGTGACCCTTCTCTCTGCTTTTTGACCTCCTACTCTTTTCTCTGCTTTTGCTGCGGCTCTGAGATTTATCCCTTTTCTTTGCCTTGTGTCTGCTTTGCTTCTCATTCTTGTCAACAGTATCCTCTTCTTTGCTTTTGGATCTGTGTGACCGAGTTTTGTTGTCTTTTTTACCCTCGGCTGCGTGTTCATGCTTCGTGTTGGAGGCCCGCCTCTCTCTTCTTGGCGCTTTAGCAGAATCTTCCTTGGCCTCGTTCATGTCACCTCTGTAGAAAAAGTGCAGAGGGAATGTCACCTACAGAGCGCGACGACTGAAGCAACATTATGAAGCTACATGACAGCCTTCAATAATGTTTGTTAGACACATTACTCAGACACAGTGTGTTAACGTATTCTTCAGTGAGCTTGTCTTACCTGTCACCCTTAATCCAGCGCTCTCCAGTGACCGCCCTCATCCTCTGACGGTGCATCTCTTGGCGCCAGTGCGGAGGCGTTTCACTGCGCCGGAAACGATCTCTGGACCGTGATCGAGAGCGTGACGGAGTCCGATACCGCTGGATGGAAGAAATAACAAACCGCTGACTGACTGGAGCTAACACTGGTCGACGCAGAAATCTTACAAAACTCTTAAAATGAAAAGGCCTGACATATTGCAAACATATCGCAAAAAGAAAATGGACAAAACTGCAGCTGCAGCGACCTACCCTTGGACCCCTGCCTTTTATCTTCCTCCCGGATCGTGTCATCACCAGTCTTCTGTGATACGCTGACTGAGAATTATATGTTGTGCCAGTACTGGCAGAAAAAAAAAGAAAAACAAGGCATGAAAACTACCAGACGATGGCATTATGGTTGGATGTTTATTCTAACAGCTGTTTATCAAGCAGACTAACCTCTCTCTCGGCCTTTCCTCTTTATTTCGTTGATCCTTTTCAGGCTCCTCCTTCGACTTCTGGACCGCCTGGGGGCTCCTCCTCATGAGGAACCGATTCTCCGGGATGGGTGGAATTTCTTCAGGACGTACAGTAGATGTAACCAACTCTTCTTGTTCCTTCTCTTCAGCGCTTTCAGCCTCTGACCTAAGGATGGATTGCAGCTCATATTTAAAAAAAAAAAAAAAGTACTAGGTAGTGTTTACACCGCAGACAGTTAAAAGTGTGAAAATAAATTAGCTACCTTTTCTTGTCCTTCTTCTTCTGCTTCTTTTTGAGCTTCTTCACCTTCTTTTTCTTCTTCTTGGATTCTTTCTCAGACTCTTCAGAATCAGAGGAGGAATCTGAGGAGCTCTCAGAGTCGCTGGAGCTGCTGCTCGAACTGGAAGAGGCTCGCTCTCTCTTTTTTTCGTCTTTCTTTGCTGCAAACATTTAAGAGACTCTTTGAAGAACTGCCTCATGAAATCTAAAAACCGAATCTGCTCAGACAAAAGCAGAACAGAAAATTCACAGGTGTAACTTATTTTTAAAGCACTGAAAGTACTTCACACAAACAAACCTTTAGATTTGGGGATGAGCTCTCCACAGTTCAGGACTTTCACGTCAGCATACGGCCTGCTATTAGGATCGGTCTTCTGGTTCTCCATGGTTTGAACAACCTCTTGGCCAGAGATCACATGACCAAAAACCACATGGACACTGAGAAAATAAGGCGGCGTTGAGCCATGTTGATCTAAGTCAAGCAAAACATATTGTGTATATTTCGCACTATGCAAGCAGCACTTACCCGTCCAGATGTGGAGAGGGTTTTGTCGTTCTGAAGTGTCACAGCAGGCCATTCAAAAAATTAAAAAAGGCATATAATTATTTGTAGGACAGCAGAACTAACTAATAATGCATCAAATCTATAATTTATAGGAACAGATAAAAAGTGCTTACATGAAAAACTGTGATCCATTTGTATCTTTGCCCCTGTTGGCCATAGACAGCAGGTACTCCTTGTTGTGTTTGACAGCAAAGCTTTCATCTGGGGGGGAAAGGATAAGATTGTACTGCCGCCTTGAAGCCAACGTCGGTTTGGATAACAACAGAGAGCTCTGACAGTCTGACGGCCTCTTTACCTTCAAAAAAGCCTCCATAGATGGATTCACCTCCTCGTCCGTTGCCTACGATGTTAGAGAACAAATACAACATAAGCTGCTGCATGGAGGAGATTTATGGTGCTATAAAACATCTGTCGGTTGCTGGTTATTCAAATTTTGGTTCATTGGTTAATACTTTCGTTTTTAAATGCCGATCCCATTTACATATGTCTGACAGGATACTCAAAGAGAGCTGCAGCCAGTGTTAAACGTTTATTAACTCACCTTCACTGAAGTCTCCTCCTTGAATCATGAAGTCTTTTACAACTCGATGGAACAGACATCCTTTGTAGTGCAGAGGTTTCTGAGTACCTTTGCCAATGCCTTTCTCACCTGAATGAAAGCACAGTACTTATATTAAACTCCTGTGACATAAAAAAAAAAAAAAAACTTCAGGTATATTCATGTGGAAAGAAATGCATTAATCACCTGTGCAGAGGCATCTGAAGTTTTCACATGTTTTGGGACAGATGTCTGAGAACAGCTCCACCACAACTCTGCCAACTGAAGGGAAGAGCACCTCGTTAGTTTTGTGTATCGTGAGAGAAGTTACCTCCTAGTTCGCTGGTTCTCAAACTGCGGCACGAGTACAACTATGTGACTTTCTTGTAGTGGTACTTGAAGGAATCTCTAAAATAATTTTTGAAAATAAGATCATTTAAAAACATATACAAAACAAGTTTTTCATCAGCCTGATAGGTAGTCACTTTCGTGCAGGTGGTTCGCATACATCCATGATTAATCATGAGCTAATGTATGATGTTAACTTTGTGAGTGGAAGTAAAATTAACAGTTCAACAACTTGTGGCTCCAGACGGTAAATATTAGGAAGAGACGTGCGAATCAGGAGTAACCCTTTTCTGCTATACTAGCTCTGGTTCTTCAGCCGGCTCTGTTCAGGATTTTTTAGCTGTCAGTGTGTGTGTCTGTTAAAGAGAGTTTTACAAAGTCTTTTATTCTGAAGGGACTCTTATTTTGAAAGCCTTTCGCCTTGTCTGTGTGTGTGTGTGTGTGTGTGTGTGCCTCTTGTGTAAACTGTCTGTAGCCGAACAAGGTCAACTGTACTTTGATGTCTGTCATGATGGTGCTACTTTGAGAGGTGAATATTTTCTGAGGTGTTACACAGCGGCAGACTGGCCTAGTTAAAACTAGCGCAGCCTAATACACCAGCCTTGATGGATATCCTGCTACAACATCAACGTTACGGTAATTTTGTAGTTTGTGGTGCTATTCTCGCACACCCCATTCATATCAGCGATGGTAGATAAGTATACTACAATGCAACAACAAACTGTACCCTCCAAATCGACCTCACAGTTTAACGAACACTTCTCTAAAACTGTTTCAACCAACAGTATCACATTACTGAGGAACATTTACTGCAGGATGTCACATTAAACTTCACAGCTTTTAGCTGTAAATACAAAATACAGTGACAACTTAAGTGAATATAGCAGCAATAAGTCAGTTTTAAGTTTCTTTCTTACCGAGCACATTACTGATCCCAATGTCAAGGAAGCACCGAGTGCGCTGAACCTTGATCCCCATGATCACCTGCACTGGTCAAACACACCTGGAGGGGAGAAGCACAGGTAACACAAAGACACATGACAGTAATGGTGTTAGTAACTTATCAGTAGGATGTAAATCATCAGGCGGGATTAGCCAGAAATACCCTGCACACCTACCTGATCTAACAGGTTTATTTATATAAACGCTGACTTTGTTGATAATGTTGCGAAAATAAACGCAAATATTCAAATTTGATGGCTGAAGCTCGTGCAACACTGCGAGGATGGCTGGATTATGTGCAAAATCAGGCGTTTGTTTTTGACTGGAGAGCTAGCGGTGGCTAACTAGCAACGCGTTTTAAAGTCTTACCACACATGTGGAGTGCAAAGATAAATGTTGTGCGTGTTTAATCACGCATACACCCGCAAACACACACACACACACACATACGCAAAACACGCTCACCAATCTGGATCGTCTATGAGCACACGGTCACCCTCAGTATCTATCCAAATCCAACGTTAGGCCTGGTGTTAGCATTAGCCTCAGCTACACAACATGCAGAGATGGCTTCTTCTTCTTCTACACAACGCTAGCGCCGTAGTTTCGACACGTTATCTCACACACACACGGACACAGGTCGCTAAAAGGTGGTTAAAATGAAATCACATCACCTGGAAACACACACAGGTATCACTCCATACGGCGAGCAAGCTCTCACAGACGACGAAAATTAAGTTTCATTCAGTGCTGGGGCAGACTGTTTTCTAAAGATGGCGCGGCGGGGACGTCAATGTGTTTCGAGAACCGTGCGCCAGTCAACGTAGCGCGGCGCGCAGCTGAGGAGAGGCCGAAATTATGCCCTGAAACTGACCTGACAGGTACGACCTTCACTACAACTAAGTGAAGTCCGTTTAATGTCACAGTTACGTGTTAATAATTGTCTGTAATAACCATTTTTTTTTGTTTGTTTTGGGAAATACTTGCCATAACCGTTAGTGCGCAGGAGATGATACATCTGTAACGTGAGGTTGCAACCGTTGCTAGGGGGGCTGTTTCGGTTTTAGTAAGTAACCCTGTTAACTGGTGTTTCGGTTTAACGAGTGGCCATGTTAACTGGTGACTGTTAGCCGAATGTGTGTGTGTGTGTGTGTGTGTGTGTGTGTGTGTGTGTGTGTGTGGGGGGGTGTGTCAGTCGCGAACAGGCCGTTCAAAGAGCCGGTGTTATGGATTTTCAGCCCCAGAATCTGACTGCCTTTCGCGTGAACGCGCACGCACTGCAAGCATTTCATTCTCTTCCCAATTTACAGATTTTTGGTGTAAACATGGTTACTGGAAACAATCTTACACATTCTTTTCTGTTTACTGCAAGACAAATGACTGTAACGAAGAGGCTATATAGCCTGGTAAATCTGCATTTCGATGGTTTTATCATGGATTTCATTTCACTTAGCTTCGTTTCGCAAGTTTCATAAAAGAAATTCAAGTCTCCTCTTACCCTATATTAAACAATTAAACGTATTAGGCTACCAAAAACAACACCTCTCAGGCCGTCAGGCCGTCAGGCCGTAGACTAGACATGGTAATAAACTGCCTCACTGCAGGAGTGATAGCCAACGTGTGTTGTGACAGGCGGGGATGAAATGTTATGGGTTTATGTATATTCTGTATGTGGTTATTGTATATGCACTGGCTTTTGAGCAATAAAGATGGTCTGTCTGTCTGTACAATAAGTTACACCAACCATTTTCACTCTGCTGGCATATTGTGACCTCTGCTACTTATGTATAAAGTCATTTGTAACTAGAGTTAACAGAGAGGAAAAAAGGTCACAATCTGTCACAATCTGACTCCCCTCTTATATTAAAAATGCAAGATGGGGGTGTTTTTCACGGCAATTATTAAATTACTATGTTACATGAAAGTAAATTATAAAAAGAAGTTATTATGACTAATTGATCAGATCCTTTTTTACAGTGTATGTCTTCCCTTTCTGTTTCAACACTACAGACACACGCGGCTAACGGTCACCAGATAACATGGTCACACGTTAAACCGAAACACCGACGAGGAGGCGGGCACGAGCTGCTGCTGCTGCCCGTCAGGCAAAACTCAGGGTTTCAAAAACCCTCCTTCACGGTTATGACACCACGGAAGTACAGCATTGCACACATGCTTGGGGATTTTGACTTTGAATAGGAGATTTTAATGACAGTATCGCATTTGTGTTATAAATATATCATATATTAATCTCTGTAATCTGCAGAAATCTAGCAAGAGTCAAGCTATTAGGGCTAATCTGTCATTATA
Source organism: Protonibea diacanthus (assembly GCA_028641955.1). Classification (NCBI taxonomy): domain Eukaryota; kingdom Metazoa; phylum Chordata; class Actinopteri; family Sciaenidae; genus Protonibea; species Protonibea diacanthus. The sequence goes on along the minus strand of CM053986.1, from coordinate 19,093,528 downwards.
GGTGATTGTCTGTGAATCCACGTGATTACCGCGTTAGCAAACTGTATCTAGCCACTTATACAGTGTCTTGAGTTCAGTGCTGCGCTAAAGGAAAGTCATGAAATGTTGAAATGTCTGGATGGAGATCAAACCATCTGAACCTGAGGTCAGTATGAGCTAACTGCACTGTCATGCAAGTGTTTTCTTTGTGCAGCTTATAACCAAGCATGATTTAACATATAATAATGTGTTGATTGTGTGTGTGTGTGTGTGTGTGTGTGTGTGTGTTTCTCGTCGTCACAGGTCCCTAAAAGAGCACCAAACATCCACCTAAAGACTGCACCTCTGCGGTTGTGATCTCAGGTGGTGGACCCTGCCTTATTATGCCCCCCAGTGCATACTTGCATACTTGATTTGAGCTGAAGTCTGTGGTGATGTTTCGCCTCCGGTGTGTGAAGTCCTTCACCTTCCTCCGGAGGTTCCTTTACGGGGGGGCGATGAACCGAGACCATGTTCTGGAGCAGCTGCAGGTTTGCTCTGCTGAAGATGAGCTGTTTGACGTGGTGGGCAAGAACAAGGCCAAGCTCACGGTGACCCATGTCAGCCAGGCTGTGGGGATTTTGTGGCAGTTTCAGAAAGAGAAACCACAAATACTCAGGACCGTGGATCTCATCAAGAACCACCCGCAGTTCCTGACTCTCCGGGTTTTGGCGGAGAACAAAATAGCTGTTATGGATGATTTTATGTTGATCGACATACTCTACAACATCCTCAGGTACGTTAACGTAAAGACACAATCAGATTCTGTGTTTAAAATATAACATATATCATGATAACTTACTGTGTTACTGTTCATCTTTTAGGCTGAATATTGATCCACATGACACTCTCGTTCAGCAGCTGATTTCAGAAGCGTGGCTCAGACTAGACCGGTATGATTGCATTACATCGTTTTTACTATTTGTTTTTATCCTGCTTTAAGTTGATGAGATGGACCAAACCGGTTATGTTCATTATTTAGTAATCTAGCAGTAATTTTGTTAATTAATCAAGTAAATATAAAGTCTCTTTTCAACCACTGACAGTAAAAAGAATACACTGTGTACACATGACATCGCCCAAGGGTGCCTGAAGATTTTAATATGAGCACTTATGGATCGGTAGCTGTGTGGCTGTGAAGTGAAGCCAGTGCTGAAGTGTTGAACATGTTTACAGCCCGGTACACAAAACTGGTTTGGTCTCTATAGCTAATTTCCTCGTTCATGACAACTGTACTGAAGGTGAATTTTTACAGAACTCACCTATCACCTGTACCTGTACTGTCGGTGGTTTCAACCAACAATCCCAAACCCAAGAAGTATGCAGTGATGTACAGAGAAAAGCAGAGAGCGGCAGATCTCTACATTAGAGAAGCTGAAACCAGCCAATGTTTGAAAACTAAAGAACTGAATTAAAATTAAAACTGTCAAGTTAATAATGAGGTTGTACACAAATCTTTGCAGATTTCAAATGTCATCTTTATCCAAGTTTGCCATCTGTCTAAATGATCAGAACCTTCAGCACAGTCCTCTAATGGGCAGCATCACCCGTATTGTGGATCAGAGGTTGTCGTCTATTGATGATATCAGGTTGGTCATGAGACGCATATTATCAGATGACTTCAAATATGAGTACGTCGTATTGTGTAGTTACTCTCTGACCATGTTTTCCCAGGGTTCTAACCACGCTGATGATTAGCATATCATCCTTGATGTCTACCCGGCTCCGTGATGCCCTTGTTAAGAGGGCAGAACTTCTCCTGGACACCATGGATGCCTCCAACTACAACAGCCCGCGGAGAGTGGTGCAGTTCCTGCGCAACATCAAGCACAGCCACAGGCCTCTGCTGGAGAAGTGCAACAAGGTCCTCCTGAGTAATGTTCCCAGGCTGGATGCAGAAAATATAAGCATCGTCATAGGGCTGTATCAGACCTTGCAGTTCAACAACTGCGACTTCAGGCTGGCAGCTAGACGGAGACTAATAGAACTGATTGATACAACCACAGACGCTTTCTCATTCCCCAAACTGTTTTCCGCTCTGGCTCCGATGGCCACTCAGGATATCAGAGAAAGGTTTGTACCGTGAGCAGTGAGTATAAATCTAATCCTTTACAAGCAATTCTTGAGTCTCACAGGTCTCCTGTGTGGTTTCATCCCTCGTAGGTTAGAGAACATTGCCGTCCTGGTGGCAGATGAGCTCACTCCACATCAGGCTCTATCTGTAGCTGAAAGTCTAGAGGTGATTGAGAGCAGGAATCTTAGCTTACTGAACAGGTGAGTTCATATCTGTGCTATATAGCTCCGAACAATATATACATATACATAAAGGTGAGTGTGAATGGTTGTTGGTCTCTCTGTGTCCGTGAGATTTCAAGGACTCATGAGAAACACGAGTACAGGAATGATTAAAAAAAATAAAATTTAAGGGAAGAGACTGAACATTCATTTCCCACCTCAGAAACAGGAGCTTTAAATTGTGTCACAAGATCTCCCTTAGCAGATGTAGTTGTCAAGTTGTGATAGAATTTATTGAGGATGTTCAGATTTTGATTTGTTCTGAGCATTTTAAATGTTTCTCATCCTCCATTTGGTCATTATAGATTTATTTCTAATTATTTTCTATAAATATTTACATATCACATTTTAAAGGGATCTTTATCAGGATGTTGTGTATTTTAGTTTATCACCCCTCCTCCTTTTAAGTCTCCTCTGATATATTTAAATATCTATATAAATGTAATAATTTCTGTAATTGTTTTCCAGAATTGCATCAGTAATCCAGAGGAACATCCATGTCTTCAGGCCAGTGGAGGTGGCCAGAATCACCCAAACTCTTTTGTTCTTGCAATACCAGAACCCCGAACTCTTCACTAAACTAAGAGACACACTGGTCGAGTAAGTGTTTATATGAGCTAAGGAGTCAGTTCAGCTTCTTTCACTGATTAAAAAGTAGACTGACAGCTGTTTATCTTGCAGCTTTTTGCAGCGCAGCTTCTTCCCCAATGAAGTCGTCATGTTGGCCCGTGTTCTGTCCATGCTGCCCTGCCCACGGCTCAATGATATCATGATCTCACGGGCGAACGCAGTGGTTGCCCAGTGCAGCCTCAACGACCTCAACGCCCTTTCTTTTGCCATCGCCAAGTGGGTGCGCCGTGACCCTTCCTACCACCACAACACTCCCAGTAAGTACGTCCGTCTGCTGCAGACCCTGACCCGCTGCGGGCAAGAGAGGCTGCAAACGGCTGACCAGCTGGACTCGGTGCTGGAGAAACTCAAGTACATTTCGGGAGAGTGGTTTGAGGAAATGCTGGTCGAAGAGGCGATGGTCATGCTGCAGAGGATGATAGACCAAATAAGTTGGACCAATATACCTGACCTGGCCCTCTTCTTAACCAGGATAAATCACTTCAGCCCTTCACTGATGGACCTTATCGCCAGCCTGGCCATTAAAGACATTGACAAGGTGCTCCTCTAAGAGACATCACAGTATATTAACTACGGAGTTATTACACATATGTTAACCGTGCTTTCTTTTTTTAAGATTCACCCCACGGCAGTATATGCCACCCTGTTGCCCTTCTCCTTCCTGAATTACAGTACTGCACAAACCGATGAGTTGTATGACGTGTGTATTCAGCACATCACTCCGCGTATCAGTAAGTAAATCTGTTTACACGTTTTTGTTTCTCATTTTAAGCTCACACTCACCAACTTTTCTCCGTGTTTGTAGGCTGCTTTGACCCACATCAGTTGGTTTTCATGGCATACTCTTTGGCTGTGGCTGACTGTTTCCCTGAGGCGATAATCAAAGAAATCTTCAGCATAGACTTCCTGGGAAAGCTGGATTGCCACCTAGAAAGTATGCCCCCCCCCCCCGCCTAGCTGTTAATATGCATTCGCAGCAAAGTATTGATCTTGAGATGTAAGCAGTTCACACCTTCTTACAGCCCTAACTGATGCCCTCAACATGCGGACCAGACAGCGCCTCATGGAGCTCAATCGCGCCGTGTGTCTCGAGTGTCCTGAGTTTCAAGTGCCGTGGTTTCATGAGCGCTACTGCCAGAAGATGCAAAAGAAAAGTAAGACAATGCACAGAGAAATGATTGATTTTTCTTTTTTTTAGTATTATTATTTAGTTTAATTGCATGTCATAATATTTTTCAGGGGATGTCAGCATCAGTCCTGCGCAACAGCAAATCCACAAAATGCTGTGTGAAGTTCTTGGTGGCACTAACCGTGTTCGAGCAGCGGTTATCACACCATATCATTACACCGTTGGTGAGTAATCTTGGGCAGTCTTACTATTAAACACTGATTTGATGATGTTTTATGACACCTCTTCTTTTCTCTTCTGAAAATGTCTTTGTGCCTAAGGGGGGAAAAAAACAATGGGTAGCCCTAAACACAAGTCTTAAAGGTCCAGTGTGTAAGATTTAGTCTGGACGAAGTCCTGCAGCTCCTCGGCTGCTGTAATAGATAACTAGTGATCAGATCGATGACAAACTATAAACACTGTTTGAGCGCTGCAGTACAGTTTGCACATCCGCCCTGTCGACCTGGACAGGCTTGAATTCAACAGGAGTCAAAGGAAGTAACTGGGAAGCGAATATTCATGGTGATGGAAGTGTGACGTGAGCACGTTTTTGACTTTGCAGCGTTTGAATGTATGCTGGACAAACGCCTGCAGTCGTTGCCCTACAGTGAGGCCAACGCGCTGCAGATCTCAGATAGTGGAAGGGTTTACTTGGCGAGGAGCTCAGTGCAAATCACCAGTGACGAGGAGATTCCACCTGGAGCTCAGCGGTATGAATATGACTGAAAACAGCCTGAATACTAAAGATGAATAATTTAGAAATATAATGTTTGACACCATGTTTTTACTTATCACTCAGAGTTGCTGTGGACTTCCTTGATTCAAAGACCTTCTGCAAGAATACTCACCACATAAAAGGTGAACCCCTGATGAGAAAAAGACACCTTGAAATCCTGGGATACCGCGTGGTTCAGGTGAGAAAACATCATTTAAGGACTGCGTGTGCTGTTGTACATCTCTTACACCGCACACTAAATAGTATTTGTTTTTACAGATCCCTCACTTTGAATGGAACTCTATGGAGCTCTCGACACAGGACGGCTGGAAGGAATACCTGAAGAAGAAAATATTTAAAGAGATTTCTCCTTGAAGGAATTATTTATTGAACAATGAAAGCAATGTTACACTCAGCGCTGAACTTTGAGCTTGGTTATGAGAGTTTTCAGGCTGAAACACTGAACAGAGTTTTAAAAACGATGCAACTATGTTAATATACATCAAGTGCTCTTTATTTAAAGATATCGAGCATGGAGTTAATGTGAATCTACCCGTTTCATGTTGATTGAGAGATTGTATATTATGTGCTTTTGTATTAAAGGGAGTATTTTGAATAAAACGCAGTGCTTCTGTATCATTGATATTATATCGAGGCTGCCTACGAGCGAAAAAAGGCCAAGTACTCAGAGCTGGCAGGTGAGTGACGGACGGCTCCTCTAGAGACAGTATCTACATCCTGTATTTCTGTACAGTACAGCACCACTAACACTCAAGCCAGTATATGTTGTAGTCCGTGTAACCCCACAGCAAGTCAACTATGTGTTCATTCAATGTGTGGGATGATAGTAAAATGTTTTTAAATGAATCTTTTGGATTTTTTAAAGAATATTTCTGAAGATTCCTCCATGTACCACTAGAGAGAGGTCACGTACCACTCAGTGGTACTCGTACCACTGTTTGAGAACCACCGTTTTGGCTTTCCTTTATTTTACTTGCAAATGACATCCCGCTGACTTCTCCATGGCGTAGCCTTCCTCTCGCCCAGCCACTCGTGACCCTGATGAGGATAAGTGGTTACAGAAAAAAGGATGTATGGATGGATAACACACTGCTGTCAAAGGTGGCAGAATGTAACAAAGAGTATTACCACTTAATGCTTCTACTCCAATATAGAACCAAATATTGGACTTTGTCATTTTTAGTAATAGTACTTTTCAGTTTACAGAAAACCATGTAGCTCCAGATCTGGTGATTTTTAATTCCTGTACTTTTAAAGCTAAATTAACTATTAAAAAAATTATAATATAAAGCACCACAAAGCTGAAAACAAGGCTGAGCTCATGAAAAGTTGGCCGTTACAAACTATCATGATCTCATAGAATATGATACATTTCTGTACATTAATCTGCCCAACATTACATACTAGAAATAATGACAAATAACTTTGAGATCCTGAGAAAATGAATGAAATGAACTTGAATGAAGTCCATATTTTATGAGCTGTGTTTAAAGAAAAGAAAATCTGAAAAGAGCTGACACGCGTCTGTGTGAGATAATATTTTAATACTGAAGAGTTACAAGGAACTAACTGGAAAAGGAACAATTCCAGATTAACAAAAGAAAACAATCATCAAAAAACAAACATCTTTTCTATGCAAACTTTTACCAGATAATATTAATAATACTCACATATATTTATTATTGGGTGGAGGTGGGGTGGTTGTCAACACTTGATATGTTTTAGAAGATCGACAATAATGTCTGGTCCAAACAGCAGTGACTGTTTAATTTTAGACTCCAGTGACTTATGAGAAATAAGCCAATTAAAACCACGATGAATGTTGTTTAACAGTCACAGAACTGACAAAATGGACACGTGTCATGTGTAAATGAGCCACTAAATAAGGGCATGTTCATAATAATCTTGTCTGCAGCAGTAAAGTGAAAGTCCCTTGTATGTCTCTGGACTGCTGTTACAGTTTGGGCATCTTGGCTGCGTTCAGACGCATGGACACGCATGAAGCTCCAGAAGCATATCGCATCTCTCTAATCATACCGGTCCACTGTTTTTTGTCCTCTTCATACCTGGTGAGACAGTAAAACATGTTACTGTAACACACTCTTATCAGGAGAGCTGTCATTGTCCAAGAAAAGATGCAACAAAATCAACACGTACTGCCAAATGTCAATGACTTCACTGGGTTCACACTCTTTATTCTCGTTCTCCACCAAGGCGAAGCCTCCTACGGCGTACAGCAAACCTCCAGAGCTGACCAGGCTGACTGAGCTCCTCTCCTGGGGAAACTCTGTGAAGGGTGACCACCTGCAACAAGGCACACTCAGCCGTGAATGGACTGTACTTTGTGCCTTTCTAGTCTTCCGAACTCTCAAAGCGCTCATTCACCCATTCAACCACTCATGCACAACACTTTGTGGGGTGTAGAAATGGTAATAAAAAATAAGTAATAAACATACTTGTTGGTTCCAAAGTCGTAGGCTTCACATGCACCCGTGAGGCCGTCTTCATTGACTCCCCCAGCGACAATAATCTTCCCGTTGTGGATAACTGCGCCGAACATGGATCTGGGTGTCTTCATGGAGGCCACCTCCTTCCACTCTGACTTCTTGTGGTTGTATGCAAACATTTTATTGGTTGTTTTACTGCAACAGCGAGACAAGAATGATTTCCCAAGACAGATTCATGTAATGTGATAACCAAAGATTCTGACTTCGTTATAAAATGTAGTCTTACTTGTCATCTGTTTTGCCTCCGATACAATACACCAGCCCGTTCTCGGAAACCACACAGTGGCCGTGGATTTTCAAGGGCAACTTTTTTGCTTCAGTCCACTTCATTTTTCTAAACGGAGCAGATAAAGTGTTAAACCGGGAATACACATCAGTGCTTTCAGGAAGGTTGGCGTACTGAACTTACTCTGTGTCATAGCACAGAACAGTGTCGTGAGACTCATTGGACTGTAAATCTTTTCCCGCTACGGCAAAGGTGAGATTTTCAAATTCCCCTAGCGCGAACAAACATCTCGGGGAGGGCATAGGTGGCAGAGCGATCCACTGGGAAGTGAGACTGTCCAACTGAAAGACACATTTGAATATATTTTGAAAAACCAAACGAGGGAATTACTTTTGATCACCTGCAATGTAAATTAAATGTATATACCTGGTAGTGGTAACACTGCAGAGGGTTTTCTTTGTCCTCTTCATCTGCAAACAGCCCCCCCAACACATACAGATTGTTCTTCTTTGATATCAGGCTGACGTGGTTTCGAGGGATCTGCTCGGCCATCGCAGCAAGAAAACACTCGTTCTCCTGGACGTCGTAGGCCACAGCAGCATTGTCATTGATCATCAGAACCATGTCTTTGGCATACATGCCGTATCTGCGGTTATCGTTCAGGTAGCCGGGTAACTTCCCCTCCTCTCCTTCCTTGTCATCTTGTTTCCTCTCGGGAAGCTTCCCTGCAAAGGCTTCCTTTATCACTTTGATTTTTTTGAGGAGCTCAGGGTTAGTCTTAACAAGGTCATCCTTCTCCACCTTCTCCTTGAAGTACTTCTCCGGGAGTAAACGGAAACGAATGCAGTCGAAGGCCTCTTCTAAGGATTTCAAGCGCTTCTCTTTGTCTTTCCTGATCCACTTCATCAGGGTCTCGAACACTACCTCCTCTTTTTCTACATTCAACGCATCAGCTCCAATAATGGCAAATAGTTCAGGATGAGCAAGCTCTAAGAAGTCCGGATCCTTGGCTAAGGTTTCAAACCGATCTGCGATGTAATCTCGAGCCGCAATTGCCAATCTGGCGCAGTTCAGCATCAGTCCAAGCCTGTAGATGGCAATGCAGTTTTTCTTTGACAGCTGCTTCTGGAGATAATTCACACAAACTGTGAACACCGAAGGGATCTGGAAGCGATTGGCGATGGTCAAAATATCCTGCACATTGTTTACATTGATATCAATCTCTGCTGAGTACATGTAATTCACAATGGCCTCCATAACAGCGGGATCCAGGTCATCCAGAACGACCTCCTTTTTGTCCACTTCCTCGCCGTCTTCAGAAAAGAACAGCTCCCGGAAATAAGGACTACATGCTGCCAGAATGAGCCGGTGACATGGGATGCTTCTGTCTTCAACTTTTAGGACGCAGTCAATCAGCTTGTTCTCGTTCAGAAGCTCTTTGAGTCCGTCCTGCAGCAAAGTGGTTTGAAACAGGCGGAGATCTTCCCTCAAGGCTTGGGGATCCATTTTGTTTTTTTGTTTTAAGGTTAGGAAGTGGGGAAGTTCGCAACAGACTGTTCAAGCTGGTCAAGACAGAGAGAACTATGGGCAGCCAGGTCTGAAGCCACTTCAATATAACAGTGTCCCTCTAAATATAGACAAGCATCCCATCTGTGAAGAATTCGGGTTGGCCAAATCGGAGAGCTCACACAGCTGTCATAAGAGTAAAAACAACTGTGGAGCCTTGTCACCCTGGTGATTAGTAATGCTGTTGTACAGACACACGAAAATAACCTATGATCTTTGCATTTATTTTACTTCTGTCTTTCTAATAAGGTGAAATATTAAATGGAGTTTTACGAGAAAAACACACATTTTGAAACGCCGCTCGTTCCAGTGCTCTGTGTTCACAGATACGGTTGGCATTTACTACAATCGTGTGTATTCTAGAGACGTCTACATGTGGAGTGAATCACAGTTCACTGATAGTAATGACCCCTTCACTACGGTGTGATTCATTACTGTGTGTGAGACATCCACAGGGGTGTTATCTAACAAGCAGACAGGGTCGGTGAACAGCTGCTGCCACGGGAGGTGACAGTTTATCCGCTTTCAAGATTTTTTAAATACTTTAGTGCATTGTGTATTTGACCTGAGATCACTGTGTTCTTTCTGTGTATGAGATACAAACCTGCTACAATACAAAAAAATACTCTTCAATATATATTTAAATACATTTATTAACAACTATTCACTATAAGAAAAATGTTTTATACAAATATCCCCAGAACAGATCCTTCATGATAAAAGTATCTACGCATAAACTGTACAACTTTTAACCCCGCCTATAAATAAATATACTGTTGTCTTTATGATCACAATATCTACATACATGTTTCATATTATTTCAGCCCATGACTTCCCACAATCCTTGAAGTGTGAAGCCATCCTTCAGCTTCTCAACGGCGAGGCCCAGCTCCTCGGAGAAAACGGGCTCACGGTCTTGTTGCTTTGGAACGATAATAAACACGAAAAGAGCCCGAAAGAAGTTAAAACACGACACACTAGACAACATATTTTACAATTATAGCTGGTGATTAAATCGACTGTGAGGCGTTACCTTATTTCCATCAGCAAAGTAAGCCTGTGGGCAAGCAACACACACACAAATCATACATTTAATCAGCACAACGAGCACATGTTCTCTGTGATAAAAGGTTATTGTTGTCCGATAAACACCGCTCTGTACAAACATGAGCACTAGGCAACATAAATTCATGTTTGTTCATCGTGCTAAAGGGGATGAGCTGACAGCTATTCTGGGAGTCTGAAAGCTAAACCATTGACTCCCAGAGGAGTGATGAGTGCGAGGACAGGCAGACTCACCGTGAAAGCGTCAGTCTGCTCATCGGGTTCGATTTCCACATCATCAGGAGGCTGTTCCACCGTGAGTTCTTCCAACGGCTGGGGCTGAAATCATTGTTAGGACAAAACAGTGCTATGACAACAAGCTCACGGGAAACCTTTATGGAAATATTGATAAAGGAGATCAGCTGTTAAAATGACACATTTTCATGTTATACTGTGGAGGGTCATTACCTTTTCTTCCATTTCATAGTCCACTCCAAAAATGGGGTTGGCAGAGTACACCTTATGCAATGAGTTGATTTCCTTAAGTGCGTCCTGAAGTTTATCCACAGGGTCAATCTTAAACCCGAGCACATAGCCACCACTCTAAAAACAAAAGGACAAGGTGTATTTGTGTTTTATAAGCAACAAAAGCAGAGAAGGAACTCCTCTTCTGACTATCAGATCATTACTTTGTGACCATTTCAGGTGAATCAAAGAAGAGAGAAGAGAAAAAGAGAAAAACAAGTTACCTGCCGTGAACTCTCTATCACCAAAGCCAAGCCGAACTTTGAGTCTCTTATTCTGATGGACCACTTTGGGGGGAAAAGAAAGTGAAACAATACATGATTTTACAACAGGAACAAGATCATCAGTAACAGCTCACGTACAAGGGCACAGTCGTGTCTGTCTATGACATTTTTTGGCGGACGCCCATGTGGCTCACACCGGTGCAAGCAAAAGGCACTACATCAACTAAAATGAATGGAAAAACCTGCATTTTCAGATCCTGTCTGAATGGCCAACTGCGTTTTATTGGTGTACTGTGTATAAAGTGTATTATAAAAAAAAGCAACAAGGAGAATCCTGTTTATTAGAACCAAACAAAAAGGTAAATATATTTACAATACAGAGCTGTAAAGCTCATTTAGCCCATTTACCGATAGGTGCTATTATTTAGTGAAATATACTTACAATCTGAAGGTAAGGAATGCTGACATTGAAGCTCTCATTCATGTTAGCGTGCCACACAATTCGAACATTGGTGATAAAGAATGTTCCAAGGTTACCCTAAGAAAGAAAACCAACATAAGTCAAGACAAAACAACTCAGTGACTCATATTGCAACTTCCAGTAGCCTTCCACGTATTAAATGTGGAACTGAGATTGAAGTAGGAAATCATTTAAACAGACACATTTGAAGTATCGTTACCTGATCACTGGATAAATTCCAAACTCCATTAATTTTATCATACACCTGCTCCCGGGGCAAAAGTCTCAGCTGCTTATTTTGAATGAGAGCAGCTCGTAGCTTCAGGTCTCTGTACATTTTAGATGTCTCATAGGCCCTGTAACAAAAACACAGCATATATTCAGTAGGACATACATTTTACATTTTATGTAGAATGTAATCAAAGGATTGAACATCACCTCAGTGTTGTTTTACCTGTGGACAGCAATGACTGACGTGAAGAGACGCGGACTTCCTGGGACCACATTCGTGAAGATGAACTCAAATCTTGTGTTGTTGGACTTTGTCAGGATGTACAGAGCTTCGGTTTGGCCTCTCAATTTCTAGGAAAGAGCATTAAACTCATAAATTAGCATATTTATCTGTCTTCATCATATTTATTAGATACTAATTTATTATTTATTCCTCTAGTCGATGTTGAAATAATGTTGTTATTATTGACTTTGTTCATTTACCTAAGCACTATATGTGATGTGTGTGAGGAAATGTAAAAAGATAGACAAATACTCTGGACTTGAAATAATCTGATAATAAAAATAAAATATATAACAGGTACAGAAATAAAACATGAGTTTACTTACTGAGTTAGCTGTCCTTGTTGTGATATTAATGATGGAGTTGTAACCCACAGCTGAAAAAAAATAACAGATTTGCATTTAGGCTGGCTTTATTTTTCATCTGGTTTCACACTTAGGCTCTTCAGGTCAAGTTTGACTGTGCACTTCATCAGCCTCGCCTGCCACTATCACCCTGTGCAACTCCCTAATCATCACTGTGGAGTCTTTCTGCTTCCTCTTCATCTCCCAGGACCTGGACGTCTACATCTCCATCATCGAGTCCGTCCTCACCTCATCTACAACCATCTGATACGCTGCTACCACTGCCAAGGACAAGGGCAGACAGCAGCGTGTCATGACCCAGATCTTAAACATTACATTAATGTGGGATCTTCTGACTCTGTGTGTTACATTAATGCACACACACATCTTTTATTTAACGTCCTCTGAACATCTATGCCTTGTTAAATATCTTGCACATTTAAAATATTCTGCACACTGTGAACTCTTGCACATTATCTGGCACATTCCTGCACAACCTGTACGGCTCTTTTCATCTTGGGTACCTGTGGAGACAAATAATTTAACCGTGCAGGTGTACTCACACAAATTGACTCTTGGCAGGGCCAAAGAATGCCAAATGATCCTCAGGTTTGTTACCAGCAGTCGTCCTGCAACAAAAGTAGACATTAGCTCACCAGTTATGAGGGACACACGATGATAGTTTTAGCCTCCAAGAGAGCTAAGTTACTTACCTCGATCTCCATTGTTTCCTTTGGTGTCTTCTATGGAGTCCAGACAGTCTATTAGCGCTTCTCCTGGCCGTGTTTTCATCTGCCTGTGTGCAGGACAGATCAGAGATGACAGATTGATCAGTCATGTAGCGCTGAGGCTTTAGCATTAAGTGCATCAGCTGGGTACAGTAATGCTAGTATTAAGCGGACATCTCTATACTAAAATAAATGTCTCATAAAGCTTCTACTTCCCACGATAGACCTTTACATTAAAGCTAAACACTAATCGGGAAACGCGTTGCAGCTTTATCTGACGTTCGTTTTGGTTAGCCGATTAGCGTAGCTGAGCTAACTTAGCTTGTACGACGTTGAAATAATAACTGAGGTAACTTACTGAGCTGTTATGTCGAATCTAACATCTCTGTCCTCCCAGAGAGCATCTAAAACAGACGACATGACCGCAGGTTATCGCTCCCTCGGGTCAGTTCAGCAGCGTTTACAAGCTACCTAGCTCAGGTTGATTAGCCAGATGGCTAATCTGCGCGAGCCTCTGTAGCGTCATAATCACCATGGCAACGGACGGCAAGCCAGAGGGACATGATGGTGTCATACGCTGTCTAAAAGCTTTTTAAATTGATCAGAAACAGGTTTATTGCCAAGTAGGTTTTCACAAACAAAGAATTTGTCTTGGTGTTTTTTGGTGTGTAACAAACAAATAAATATATTTATAAATATTAATATGTTTTGGCCAACATTTAAAAGTTTGTGCGGTGTGTTTGTTTTTGGTTGCAGTAATGGATTTCACAGATGAGTTTTTTGGGGGGTATTTGCTTCATGAAACAGCTGTCCTTCAAGTACCAGTGTGCTATAAAACTGAAAAAAAAGCAGACCTTTTTTTTTTTTTTTTTTAAATTTTTACCACCACGACTGCAGGGTGGAATGCTCCAAAATTATGCAAACTATTAAACCACAATGGGACTCCTAATCAGCGCTTTATTAAAGGCAGGTGTGCCAGAAACCAATTAAGAAGTTAAAAACACATGGATGGAGAATAATGAGGCATACATAATTCATATAGTACAAGCATTATTGTGTAACCATTTTAAATCACTACACTGATGCTACACTGACAGGTGAATGTCTCTGTCATTTCAACTCTGCACCCCGTACGTCTGTTCTAGCACTATGTAACTTTGTGCTCTGTAGAAGTACTGAACAGTTTACGACTCTAAATCACACACCACCAATTATTTCACATAGTTTTGTGAATCTAGATCATATTTTATGGTGAAAATGTTTTCTGGTCTGGAGCACAGGGGGATGCTGACAGGGAGTGGTAGTGTGGTGTCATGCCAGAACTGGAGCTGGGCAAGTGGCCAGTGTAACTGGGCTCAGCAGCCTCTATGGACATAAAGATATAGGCAGGAGACTGACTGACTGGGACTGACTTTTAGTCATGGGCAAGAGCTTCATGCTGGGCTTCTTTTGCTTTTGGACTAGTAAGTAATATTAGCTGGCTCCTGTGTCTTGTGTTATTGCTCTCACTTGATGTTTGGCTGTGTTTGCAAAGTTGTCAACTCTTAGTTTCTTTTAAGTAATATAATCATAACAAATCATAAGGCTAAAATACTGTTCAGAGACTTTTCATGGCTGTGAAAAGGTATCAGTATTTAACACATATTTAGGCCACCCACTGACTGGATCTTCTATTACTACTAGCAAACAATGACAACATGCAACCACAGTTATTTTATCTTTTATTATTAAAAAACATACAAAACATTTATTGAGATACACATACACTGCCCAAATAGACAGGCCTTTAATGGATGGATTACAGAAAGTCTCAATCTTCATCACAAGATGACGTTCGCAGTAGACCTCTGAAAGTAGTACCCAGACAGAAATGGCTCTCTACTACAGCTGCCGGTTATAACCCGAATGGACGACAAACAGGACACACACAGAAAAACTCAGCATCATATCTACACAAGGTAAACAAACATCTTATTATTGCTGTCTTACTATATATTCAGTGAATAGTGTATAAGAATGATCTACAGGTTAGTCTTCTATTTCTGTAGTTGTCATTTTAAATCCAGGACAGCCAAACCAAGCAATTTCTTTGAGGTAATATGTTTTTGTAGAAGTTAATCTTAGTTAAATCAGTCAGAAATTCATTGAAACATAGATTTTCAGGATTTGAATCAATTGATCATGACCTTTTAGCACTGAAAAATGTGTGAGGATGCAGTGTTAGAAAAGTGCATGAAATTTTCTGAACACAGATGGCAGAACGCATCACATTAAAATGACAAATCAGCAGATCATAGGGAGGTAAAATCCACTCTCTGATGGCTTCTTCTTTTTTACGCGGCTGGGGACAAAAAAGTATTATATTCAGAAACTAAAAATAAAAAGAAGAATGTGTTCATTTGCTGTTCAAAATGTAGAAAAGTTACCTGTTCTGAATAAAACACAAGTCTTCTTGCATTCATCTTCTGTTTCAAAGCGGTTGTCATTACCGCCACAGCCTCCGTACCAAAACTGTGCACAGGCATTGGCCTGCTTGTCATAATACCAGCGGATGCTATAATTTCTGCAACTGCCTTGGCTCAAGCTGAGGTTACAGCGGGGATCGAGTGGAACAGCCTCTGAAAAAGAAATAGTGTGTGAGATGCACGTTTCCCAAATGTATGTACTTGATACAGATGATGACAGAAGGTATTATAACTTGACAAAGTAGGAAACTATTACTAATAACATAAATCCACTTTCATATCACTGCTATGCAGATGACACACAACTCTATGTGACAACCCCTCTGACTGCCTCTCAGACAGATCTACACTTGCTGCACTAACATGTCTTTGTCACACTGTACCTTGATTGTTTCCCTTTTTGTAAGTCACTTTGGATAAATGTTAAATGACTGTTCCATTCAGGTCGCTGCAGTACTCACCTTGAGGCTGAACGGGACTCACCACGGGCTGCAACTGATTCAAAGATAAAATTGAGCCCAGTGTTGATGTTGCGGATGAGGACGAGGATGAAGATGTAGAAGACGATGTAGATGATAAGACTGCCTCATTGGACACGGAGGCTTCTGCCACAGGTGATAAAGATGTTGATTTGTTCACTACAGCTACAGTGCTGCCGCCCCGTGCATGGGCTCGTAAGTCTAAATCTTCACCTTCATCATCTTCCACCACCTAGAGATGACAACGTAAAAATATATCAGTTTTGTGAAGAAGTCACATCAGTAAACATAAGTATGACAGTTTTCAGCAAAGACCTGAAAAGGAAGAGGATCAGCACTGATGGGCAGCGTGAAAGTGTCTCCACGGCCTCGGCTGCTGGTGCGTCTTTGATTTTCAATCTCCTCTTGGAAATTGTGACCATTCCCGTTGTTCCAGTACCCATTGTTTCCAAAAGCATAACCATTATTGCCATTGCCATTGTATCCATTGGTCTCTCCGTGCCCATTGTTACCATGCCCATGCCCGTTGTTGCCATTCCAGTGTCCATTTGTGATGCGATTGTAAATAAGGGCGCCATTTTCATCTTCACAGAACTGGCTGACAAGTTTAGACTCCAGTGCTGAAAAAACAAATTAGGAAGATCAGTTAGGCACTTTACCACCTCTCAGCTGAAAGCAATTATAATTGCTATATATTTTAATGAGCACACCGCTGAAGGCATGATATTTACAGCATCTGGCTGTGATTACCACCTGTTAGAGTATTGAAGTCATCAATGAGGTACATGTGTTCACTGTCGGGATCTGAGGCAATGAGGTTGAGTTCTCGCAAGAACTCGGCCTGCGTAGGATCGGAGGAATTGACAATCCCCAAGGCATACATCTCAATGTTTGCAGCATGAGCTTCCCTCACAGCTATGTCAAGTTTGACAGGCTCTCGTTTGTCAGTTTGACCGTCTGTGATGACGATTGCTACTTTTCTGACTCCAGGCCGAGCGCTGTAGAAAGCCTCCTGAGTCGCCTTTCTGATGGCGGTGCCGGTGTAGGTGCCCTCGCCCATGTAAGGCATTTTTCTGATCGCCTGCTTGACGTCTTGTTTGTTCATGTAGCGAACCAAGTTGAACTCCAAATGGACATCCAGACTGTACAGAACCAGTCCGATTCTGGTGGCGTTGCGTCCGACTGTGGTCCGGTCCACCAATCTGGTGACAAAGTCCTTGATGATTTCAAAGTTCTCAGGGCCGACACTCTCTGAGCTGTCGATGACGAACACAAGTTCCATGGGCCTTTCTTTACACTTGATGCCACATCCTGAAAACAATGAAATACTGTCACTACATGTACTACTGTTCTGTTTACTAATGATAGTTTTAACAAGTAGCATTAATAAAACCAGAAGTTTATATAAAATAGTGCTGTCAGAATCTGAGAATGTTTCATATTTTTTCATAGACATCCCATTGCACATTATACGTTACCACACACTTTCCCTTTAGATACCAGCAATGTATTAACAGTACAATAAACTACACTTGGCTTGTAGTCTTACCGCAGATTTCTTTGATCAGCTTAATGATGTCTTCTCTCTGAAAAATATAACATTTACATCAGTCCAAAATCACAATAATTTATTGAATATTCAAACCTAAATTGAATTAATGAACTTACCGTGAGGCCTTGTTCTCCTTTCGCTCCTGGTCTCCCCTGGGATTTGAGAAAAGTTGAAAACAATGTCACTCCTTCTATAGCGTGTTATTAAAAATAGTTTTATCTCTATCTAACAGGTGATGTAGATTATGGTGATGAAAGAGATGAGAGACTCCCAAGAAAATCATACTCAGAGTAACTTAAAGAGTCTCTGACATTTTTTACTAGCTTACATGATTCATCTCATTCATCCGGGCTGTATAATGTCAAGTTGAAGATCTGTTTTGCTTACCGCTTCACCGGGGACTCCAGCATCTCCCATGTCTCCTTTTGTACCTTTCATACCCCGCTCACCCTGTAATCCACGATCACCCTGGAACGAGGCGAGAGTAATTCATCAGTCAGAGACCAGTTAATCAGATATCATAAAAATGTTTAGAAGATATCTGTAAATCCATCACCTTAGCTCCTGGAAATCCATCTCCTTGAGGCCCTCTAGGCCCAGTCATACCTTGAGATCCTGGCTCACCCTGAAATTAGATTTTAGATTTACTGAATTATACAGGAGCGTTAAAGACAGTAGATCATAAATTATTGTTAAGTTTTGTCCTGCAGCAAGTTTGTCAGCCAATTATATTGTACAACATGTCAGCACTGTGCACCAATTACATCATATTGCTTCACTCTTATAATAAAGAAGTACAAATGTGATTTAATTAATCCAAACTATAAATATCTTGGTAAGTCCTTGAAAGAGACCACTTACCTTTGGGCCTTGAATACCCTCTCCTGGAGGTCCAATTGGACCAGCAGGTCCGGGCCTTCCAATATTACCCTTAAAACAAATGTTTAAAGTTATCAGACCACTGCTTTATATAAAAAACAACAACTTGCAAACTTAAAAACTAGTGAAATTATGATTCTGTTCTCAAATATTGTCAAAGGTTTAATTTGTGCAGTTATTAGCTATGATAGATCTTTCTTACAGGTGGTCCTTGTGTACCCTCTCCAGGTGGGCCGGGCAAACCTGGCAATCCTCTAAAGCCAATGTCACCCTGAAACCGACATAAAATTAGCAATTTCCACACGTAAAAACACAAATAACAAAAATGCAAATAAAAAACACATGACACAAACCTTGGGACCAGGAATTCCTATTCCTTCTGATCCCGGCTCGCCCGGTAAGCCTGGCAGGCCTGGAGGACCCTGAAACAAGTACATAAATTAGTTTAGACAATCCCAAAATATACAGAATTAACTGGTTGTGCAAAATGTTGATGGTACAAACCAAAGGACCGACGAGGCCTTCGCCTTTTGGACCAGTCGGACCTGATGGACCTGGATGACCACGATCACCCTGGTGACACAAAATTCAGTGATGAAGACCAACAACATCATGTTGATGATGGGAACAATATGGTTAATAAATGTTCTTGGTGTTATGAACCTTTGGACCGGGTAATCCGTGGCCTGTTTCCCCAACAGGACCAGGAGGACCAGCAGGGCCTATATCACCCTGCAGACAAGACACAGGGATGAACAGTGGATACATGTTTTTTTTTTTTTTTTGGTGTATTACATCGCATCTGGCTGCCTGCTACTTATCTTACTTTGGTGCCAAGATTAAAAGACAGTTTGACAATACGATTTTATTTATTTACCTTTGGACCTGCTACGGACCGTCCTGGCTGCCCTGGCATGCCCTGATGGCCTGGTATTCCACGTTCACCCTGAAAAGTGAAAGTTGGCAAGAAACTTAAGATCCAGTTCATGCTCTTCATTTTGACAATACTTGTGCTGCCAAAAACTTGCAGAGGACTTGTTTTGGCTCTTAGGGTGGCATAAATCTACAATTATACAAGGTAAGACAAAATACTTGTTCCTTTAATTCTTACCTTTGGCCCAGAGGGTCCTGCAATCCCAGGAGGCCCATGTAATCCACGAATGCCCCTCAGACCCTGGTCACCCTGGGATGGATGCCAGCACACATCGTCTGATTAACATTTGTTGTCAGAAAAATGGTCAACTACACAAAGATAATCCAAAGCATACCTTCTCCCCTTGAGTGCCAATTCCTTGTGCTCCCTCAGGGCCTCTTGAACCAGGTAAACCAGGCTCCCCCTAACGGAGGAATGATAGATGAGACATGGAAAAAACATTTTTTTAAAAGAGGCAATGCGAAGATTTAAACATTCGTAGCACTTTAGCACTTTACTAGCTTCAGCCAGTATTTTCTTGTAATACCACTCGTGCCTTGAGAGGCGATTGTGAGCCACTGCAGAAGCAGAAAACCTGGCGGAGCCAATGCGGAAGTGCAAAAAAACTGTAATTCCTCGAGTCGCCACTTGAGACAGGCTCCAGAAGTGAGTCTGATCTTCATAAGCAGTGAAGAAGGCTCATGGAGACTGACTCGTTCTGTAGCCAGCCTCAAGTGGCCGTGAAAGGAACTGCAGTTTTCCAGAGTTTGCATTATGTACTTTACCTTCTGCCCTGGAGCTCCATCCTCTCCTGGAAGACCATGCAGGCCACTCACACCAGATGCTCCAGGCTCTCCCTTTAAGAGTAAAATAGTATTGTATGATTCTTGATGGATTCAGCTCATTGGCACTACCCATACACTAATATAGACCTTAACTAAACTGGCGTGTTTGGATCAAAACATGTCAATGTCTTACCTTTGGACCAGGTTCACCAATGCCTCTCTCTCCTGGACTTCCCTGCTCTCCTGGCAATCCTTGGTCTCCCTAAAAGAAGATATAACATAGCCTGTGAGGATTTGACTTGTTTGGCATGTTGTTTTAGTTTATTGTTTGGCTGCACAGTTTTGAATTTTGAATTTGTGAATGTTATATCCTGTTTACAGTATGTGAACAGGTTGCAGCGTAATCATAAAAAATGGCCCCTTCCGCAACTTTCTCGGTTGGAAACATTCTTTTAATAAAATCAGTAGGTGTGTTAACAAACCTTAGGTCCAGGTAAACCCTCTCCTGGAAGTCCTCTGCTTCCTGGTGGACCTCTTGGACCCTCGACTCCCTGAGCATTAATAAAGATTTGAGAGCTGTCAGTGCACATAGATATTATTCTATATATATATATATATATATATATATACTGTATATGTCACTGTGATATGAAAACATAGATGAAGACATAGTTTGCCAACCTTCTCTCCCTGTATGCCCACTCCTATCGGTCCAGTTGGGCCTGGAAGACCTGGAGGCCCCAATTCACCCTGTAATTAAAAAAAAAAAGGTTTAATACAAAGAATTCAAAGAAATACAAGTACCAGTTCATGCACATAGGTGACGTGATACACATTCCATGTCACTGATCAACAGGTAGCTGTAACAAGCCAAGAAACACAGGAAGCTGCCAGCAAAGACAGTGAATAAGTAAACTACAGGCTGGTTTACATGCATGTAAACAAATCAAGTGTCAAAATGTTTCACAGGGAAAGAAAATACAGTTTTTGTGATAAATACTGAGTGTACAATGGCTATCTGGAAGAAAAAAAAACCCTCCACTTAAATCAAAATAACTGCACCAAGAAGTCTCTTGGACAAGAGGCGAAACGTCTTCACAGATCTACAACCAAGTCCAGCTGGCCCAAATTTAACCTTCTTGAAGAAAGATGTCCTAGATGGCTGAGAACCTTTGCAGACTAACCGCATCAATGACATGTATAACCTCATCTGTGTATTGGTTGTCAGTCTTTTACAGTGCATCTTTAGCTTCCAACCTTTCTAAAGAAACCAGACTGTGTTTGCAGTATATTCTCTTTGTTAGATGATAACTTTACAACCTACCCTTTCTCCTTTGATTCCTACACCCTGCTGTCCTCTTGGCCCCCTCGGCCCAGGAAGCCCCCGATCCCCCTGTGGAACAAAATCAGGTAAAACTGTGTCAGTTACATCACAGCCACTTGCTGTTGGGTCACAGCCAGGTCTGCATTGTTCTCAGTGAAGAGAGTATGGAAGAAGAGCGTGTTGGCTCTTGTTATCCTCTTGTGATTGATAAAAAAGGAATGGAACAGTTTTTTTTTTCTTCATGGCATTTCGTGATGACATGAAACTTTTCCACTACCAGTAAATTATGAAGTGAAGCTAATGGGAGCACCATGAGCAACATCCAAGTGCAATGAAGTTCAGACATGCAGACCTATACACATACTAAGTATGTGTGTGCAGAGAAGAGAGGGTTTAAGATCAAAAGGAATCACCCTTTTTACAAGAGGTACAAGTCAGCAGAGGAATAAAATCTATAAGAGCGAGGAAGCCTGACATAAGCTAAACAGATGTGTAGTCGCTTGAGGACATTTCCCATGTTCGTTTTCCAAGAGCTTTCTTTAACAAATAAAAGTGTACATAGATTTCTTTACAGGCAGTCATCAAGAACCACATAAATATGCCTCTCCCATTGTCATTTTTACCCACAAGCCCTGTCTTGTGAGAGGGTATTTATGCAAATCGTTTTACTGTTACTTGAGTAATACACGTTAATCTCACTTCATTATGGTTTGTTTTTTATGTCCTGCTGCACAGTAAGACATGCTGTCAGTAATAATCTCAGTGCATATGGCAAACAATCCAAGCTATCCCCTTTTGAATGGGGGCATTTGCAGACTCTGTTGAAAAATTATATCGTGAAGTGCAGCATGTTGCAGCACGGGAGGAAAATATACTGTTTTTA
Organism: Protonibea diacanthus; assembly: GCA_028641955.1. Classification (NCBI taxonomy): domain Eukaryota; kingdom Metazoa; phylum Chordata; class Actinopteri; family Sciaenidae; genus Protonibea; species Protonibea diacanthus. The sequence goes on along the minus strand of CM053986.1, from coordinate 19,071,263 downwards.
CAGGTTCAACAACAACTGAGTTGTAACGCCTGTGAGTCAGTGAGTTGGAACAGAGCGAGATCTAGTTTTGACATATACAGGTCATGATTTGCAGAAAGGCAGTGTACATACACAGCTAGACCTATCAGTAAAAGTAAAAAGGTCAATATAATGTGTTTTGCATTGAGATCTATCAGTAATGCCAACTACAGGCGTTATTTAACGACAGCTTGTGTTTTAGTCTTCAACTGGCTCATGCAACTTTTAATGCAAAGTGGTTTTGGTCAAAGTGAAAGTAGTGACTTACAAGTAACTTCTAATTTAGATTATGTCGTAATAGTTTATAATGGAGACATGTTGCAAATATATTTTGAAATTGCGCTCTGCTCATCGGTTAAAGAATATCTCCAGCCTCTACGTTTTCAGGCTTGAGAGTATGAAGCTTAAGACAAAATCAAAGGATTATTTCATTTCTGACACTGTCGCCATCACTGTGTTAGAAAGGAGTGTGTCCATTGAGTGTAAGGCTGCAGCAAGTTTTTGTTCTCCGGATGTTTACTGACGTCTTTAATTTAATTGTCTTATTAATTTAGGTTTTAATTGCTTTACCAGCAGCACTGTGTGTGACATGGATACATTTTTACATATTTACTCCTGAGTAGCTTTTAAGATTGTTGGTCATGTGTACTCTCCAAATATGAGTATAAATATACCGAACCAGTGACACTTGTGGGTGGAAAACCTTGTGTAATAGATGACACATCTTTGACATGTCATAAATCATCAGTACACAAGTAAAGCATATTTTTAAAGCATTTCTACATTACTTGACGATCAACAAATTACTCTTTGTTATGTAATTAATGTGATGTTTTTGGAAAAATATCTTCTGTAACCTATTTAAAACATTTGCAAAGTATCGTGGTAACTTCTAGTTTTAGCCTCGACAATGTCACGATTGTTTTGATGAGTACGCTGATCAAAATAATACCTTTGGTCCTGGAAAGCCTTCGCCTTGTGGTCCTTTATCCCCTTGAACACCTTGTGGTCCTTGAGGTCCCTGTAAACAAAGCCAGAGTATATAATATTTAATAAAAACTGTGCTCATGTCCAGGATCATACAGACGTATGGGCTTTCTTAACAGATCATATCTGGCACTGGAACAAATATGGACACACATACAGGCACATTAACGTTCAACCATTTGCCAGTTTCTCAGTCTTACTCAGTTTATTCTTAACTTACAGGAGGGCCGGGTTCACCCACTCCATGAGGACCAGGAGGACCTGCCCGACCCTGGAATCCCATGTCACCCTGCAAAATTACATAGAAACTTAATTAAGCAGACAGCAAACAATTACAAAGTACGAGAAAGTATTAAGAGGATAATCCATAACATGATTTACTTTTGGTCCTGGAAGTCCAATACCAGTTTCCCCTTGAATTCCTGGAGGTCCAGGTGGGCCACGTTCACCCTGTGATAACAAGCATAACAATACTTAACACACAAGATCATTTAAAATGGCGTTTCTGTCTTTTTAACACATCAACTCTTTCATTTACTGTGTGCAGATAAGATGCACCTTTGAAGCTGAAAATAATGCTTTGAATCCCGTAGCTGTTGTGTGTACTAAATAAGGTAGTAGGAAACATATTTGATCTCTTCTTGCAGGTCGGGACATGTCTCGAAGTTCACGAAGAAACACCAAACAACAGTGTCTTAAAATAACAAAGAAGGGCTAAAAGCTCTTCTCTGCATCAAAGTTTGGACTGATTACAATATCTCCTTGACTTTAAGTAACTTAAATCTAAAAAAAATGTATTGTAAATGATTAACTTCAGAATTGTGAGGATGTGAAGAGGCTTGTCATGAAGGAACTTTTTTAGGGACCTAACGTAAATGATACCACACAGAGACCACCAAGAGTCCTGTTAATCTTTGCAAATGCTCCCTGCATGTCCTCACATGGCGACTTTCCATGTATGTTATTAACTTGCAGGCCTTGACTATGCTGTAGGCACTTCCCAGTCTGTATTTAGAAACAGGATGCAAGCCATTAAGGAGAACTGTAGTGAGATTTTTTTAGCTGATGGTTCATCCCTATGCTAGTGAATAACAGTAATGATGGGGAAGACGCTGGCTTGTTGCCAAACATTCACACAGGGGTCTTTTAGCAGACAAACAGTCCTCTGTGCTGCACGGTAAAGACCGGGGTGGTAACTCTCCAACCTCTTGTTTAAACTAATCATAAAAAGAAAGTAAAGGTCATAGCAGATGTGCACCATGAGGGAAGTAAAAGTTATTTGAAAGGGGGCTGACCTGCTTCCCCTGAGGGCCCTCTGGTCCAACGTCCCCATGTGGTCCTGGTAACCCCTGAGCAGAAACATACAGACGTTAATAGAAAGAAGAAGAAGAAATATTTGGGTGCATGCTTGTGTGACAATCTGTACAGAAAGGAAGAAATATCTGATATGATTTTATGATTTCTGCAGCTATTTTGTGTTCTATAAAGTGGATTTTCCTCACATACAATCTCTAACAGAGCAGTCCAGCAGGTAATGATACAAAACTTTGCAAATCTAGCATGCAACCTTAAAGGTTATGAATATACCTCAGTACCCCTAATGATCAAAGACATCAGGCACACATCAATTGCATATTTTACAGTAAAATATTACTGACCTGTAGACCTCTAACGCCTCTTGCTCCAACTGATCCCTCAGGACCCTGAAGTACATCACATAAGGACAGGATTATATCAAGGTCGGAATTATTAAACTGAAAACTATGTTTTATTGTGTAGCATCAACATACCCTGTCTCCTTTGATTCCTGGAGTGCCACACTCACCCCTCTCACCCTGTGTGAAAATTACAGGTATTGCACTGGCTTCATTCCAATGGAATAAAATGTTACTGTTGTTATTGATCTAAATCACATACCTTCTCTCCTTTGTAACCTGGTTTTCCCTGCAAATGAAATTCATGAGATGTTATGTGTAAACAAACTACAGAGAAAGTAATGAAGGTTTTGATCATGGAATAGCGTGACTTACCTCACTACCCTCTCGCCCGGGTAGACCGCTTAGTCCTGCTTCACCCTAATATGACAGAAAGTGCATTGACTCATTCTATCAACAAATAAGAGTTTATACAAGCTACTGTAAAATAAATACCTTGTCACAGAATAAATAGTCTGTGAGTTTAGAGGAGAAAAAAAGAACAGATGAAAAAGTTAAACATCCTCAGCTGGACCAACACGTCACCTACTGTAACACCTACTGTATCCAGCATGTGTACAGTATGCACATTTAAGTATGTGCCCAAAAATGTAGAGTCGGAACGGCCAACCATCTCTAAAGCAATCTCCAAAGACTTGGTTGCCAATGAGAATCACCAGGTACAACAACAATGTAAGTGTGGCAGTGATTATTTTCAAAATACTAGAGCCCAGTGAGAGCATATAAAGAGAATAAAATAGGGCCTACAATTGAACCCTGTGGTACTCCACAGGAGATGAGTGAAGAGGAAGAAGAACAATTTTGAGTGATAAAAAATTGGTTGCAAACACCTGGAAATCATGAACTGTTAATTACTGTTAACTGTTACAGTAGTGCCAGTTAAATTCATTATAGACATGAGTGCCTGAGTTTGCTTTTGGTGTATGTTTGAAGCTTTCAACCATTTATTTCATCAGTAGCACTGAATTGTTTGTTTTGCATGTGGATCTTAGATCACTCTCCTTTTGGACTTATTAAAAAAAAAACAAAAACAAAAAAAAAAAAATAATAATAATAATAATAATAATAATGAATAAATTATGTCCTTGTGCAGAACAGCAGGTCATGTTTTATTTCATGAGCAAAATAATTCCATGTCTTAAAAATAAAACACAAATATTTAACTAATGTCAAGTGTACATATGTCTTACAAATTGACTATGAGCATATAACCATAAATCTTTTAAAAAGTGTCACCAAATACTCTACTCGGATATCGGATGACCCAGTTCAGGAAGGTATGGAGCGCTCAGGAAGTATTATATAACTCCTGAAACAGCCTCCAGGTAAGAAATGTATATTCCATCAAAAAGCACACACCTTTTGCCCTTTAAGCCCCGGGGCGCCGTCATCTCCAGGCCGTCCTTTTTTCCCCTGCAGAATGAAACAAAATCAGGATTAAGATTTGACTTCCATTGATGTTTTTATCTCTTCTTAGTGTGCATGTGAAATATTTGTTTTGTTTGAAAGACAAAAGACGATAAAGGTAACCGGGCTGATGTCTGAATGCGTGTGTATATGTGCTTTTGAATGAGACAGCTGACAGCTGATGCCACAGCATGAGGTATCTTGTCCACAGGGCCAGGAGGTCGTGGTTTTGAGGTGCACCTGGACAGCGTCAGTCGCTATCCACCAGGAATCGCTAGTTTGTGACTCACTCAAGTAATGAGAGCAATTATAAGAGCCTTAGTCTGAGTGTAAGAATTTAAAGAATCTCTCTGAGGAGAAAGCACCTGGTTAATGGCCATGCAGCTGTCTGTCAGCAACATGATCATCTGGCAGGTTGCTGGAAAGCTTAACACATTTGCATAGTGAAAATGTATGGGATTATCTAGTCCCTCTATCCCTGTGTGACTGACCATGTCAGTAGGGGTTGTATGTGAGATTTATGGTGGCTAAAGGTCCAGTTTTATAGGGTGTTGAGCTCTAAATGCGTCGCCTCTGGTTTCCATGGGGGACATCTTATGTTAAATGAGAAATGCACAATGACTAGCTGAGACTGGACACTGAAAGTCACAGCAAATATATTTCTCTGGGAATAGCAGAGTACAGTTTCTTCTGTCCTTTTAACCGGGTGTTGCCATGGATTTGCTTTAAGAATCTGGGATGGGATCACCTATCTACTAACTCTACTCGCGCAAATGCCTGCAAGCTACACTGACTGAGGAAAAAAAAGCAAGTAATTATACTGATTGTTCAAAACAGCACAATTACCATTCCTAAGATATCATGTTAGATTCTTCTAACATCTTTTCAGGAATCCTTTCTTTCTGACAAACCAACTTGTGACACTTCAAAAGAAAACCTTTCTTTTGATTGTGGGGATATTTGGAAAAGTCTGAGGCTAAATACTCACCGCAGGCCCACTTGGCCCCCTCTCTCCTTTCTCGCAAGAGCATCTCTGAGCCAGAGGGCACTTAAAAGAAAGAGACATGTTTGCTAAGTTGCCATGAATGTAATTCTATACAGTCAAATTGGGCACCTGCACCTAATTACACATAATTAAATGTCAAAAGAGTCTGTATATGAGTTTTCTAAGTATGATATTACTTACTCCTTCATCAGCCAAACCAGTCTGCAAAGGAAAAAGAAAAGTTAGTAGGAGAATTTAAATTGTAGAAATATTGCAGTCCCTAATGAGATTTCTTCAGTCATTGCTTAGTGATGCAGATTTGTTATGATGATTTAATGCAGCACATATATAACTACTTAATAGTTAAAGCATTTAAAGAAGGAGAAGGAGGAAGGAAGACAAATAGTCAATGTTAAGAGCAATTTCTTAAGGCGTTCAAGGATGATGAGTTACAGTATCGTAATAAATAAATAAATGTCTAAATACATGTAGTGTTTCTGTGAGAATATCACTGTTTAAACCCAGTTTTAAGGAATGTAGTGTGAGGTTGTAAGACAAACTATTTTTTTTGAAAGGGACAAAAACAGTCAATCAGTGTTGGAGAAAATCTGAGGGATAATCTCCTGCAGACGCCTAACAGTATTTTTCTAAAGCTGTGTAAAAAGCTCATCGTCCAGAGCGGCCATATACATTCTTTCATTTGTCTCTCAGAAGCATTGTCATCATTCCATCCCTGTGCGAATACCTGAACAAGCCTGTCCATGTGTCAACTATGAATGGACGCAATTACACATCTTTTCTTCTCATAAGGCTCTGCTGAAAGACAAGGTATTATACTCACAATCTCAGTGACGATTTTTTCAACAATGCCTTCGTCCTGTAAGTTATGGAGGAAGTGTGAGGCCGGAGAGCTGGCAAGCAGACGGAGTTGAGCTACGTTGGCTGGCTCGTTGGCTGCACGGGTGATGCCCAAAGTGAAGAATTTGATGCCCTGGTTCTTTGCATCAGCAACAGCAGAGAAAATGTCAGGGTTCCTCGGGTGGGAAATACCATCTGTGAGCAGCACGGCTACTTTGATGCTGCCAGGGCTGGATTCCTCCAGGTAGATCTTGGTCATGTTGGTGATGGCGTAGGTGGTGTAGGTGCCATGCCCGATGTAGATGATGGGAGTTATTTTTGTCTTGAAGTTCTCTGTGCCCCTCCATTGTCTGAAGGTTTGCTCTGTGATAACGTGACTGCTGTACTGCAGCAAAGCCACCCTCAAGCTCAAAGTGCGGCCATTCTGCAGCTGTAACCCTTGGAGTCTGTCCACCACGTTCATAGAAAACTGCTTTTCTTGCTCGTGATTGTCCTTGGCACTCTCAGAGCTGTCCAACAGGAAGGAGAGCTCCAAGCCACAGTCCTCATCGAGGATGGCTGTGTGCACACAGAACAGGATGAAGGACTTTCTGATTTGACTTTATGTCAAAATAATGTTTTTTATTACAAATTTATATCATACAGAGGAGGAAAACTGTAGATTAGTGCAGTCAGAGTAAGAGATGAGACAAAGAAGCATAAACAGACTGAAACCGAAGACTGTTGATGAATTTTCCTGCACTAGAAACATTTTTAGTTTCATTCATTCTTACCTTGTCCATCATGAAGGTTTGCAGCCACAGGTCGGACCCTGGATTTCTTGTTCGTTTTCCTGTCTTCATAAAGGTCTTGGGCCCAGACACTGGTCAGTGCCGTGACCAGCAGCACTGAGGTAAAGGAGGGGAGCATCTTTGTCCCAACTGTGGAGAAAAATAGTAACAATTTAAGTTTCGATTAATGTTATTGTTCAGAAAAGTAACATTAATCGAATCTGCATCAAATCAGGACAGAGCCGTTTGCACATCCGTTTACACATTTCATCTGCTTTAGAGAACATTTCAGAAAAGTTTGAGGTCAATGACAAACTAAATTGCTGATTATTTTTTAGTTTTAAAAATGAAATATATCCTTAAAATAACTTCACATTCACACTCACGATTTCTAGTATTTCAGTGTCCTATTTTGAGTGCAGCCCAAAGTGCAGCCTTTTGAGAAAGGTGGCAGGAAAAGCAGAAGACCGGTGCGCACAGTGAGGTCCAGTTATCTCACTGATTGTGCAGCAGCAGCAGCAGCAGTGTCATTCTGTGGAGAGGAGAGTGAAAGACCCTGAGACACTCGCTCCTCTTTTATAAGGAGGCACCAACAGACCTGGAGCCTCGCCAAGACTCCACTCTGCCCTCGGGGCAGGGGAAGGCTGCTGGGATGTGTTTGCCACAGCGAAGCAACATTGTTAGTGTTTGCTGAAATTTGTGTTTTAATGGCTGCAAGTAAAATAAACTGGATATGTATGCATGTAAATGTGGATGACTCATTTCTAAATACCACAGAATTACAGTTATCATGTGCTGAAATTGCACAATTATGTGAGAATATAGATGTCTGTTGTAATTACTGGAGTTTTATGAGTTGATTGTTGGATAATACAAAAAAAGAAAAAATCAAGTCAGTTGATCTTGCAGAGAAATGCTGGATATAAACTTCATCATAATAAAATACCACTTAGACAAAATTGCAACAATAAAGTGAGGTTAATAGCGTGTTTTAAGAGGTGATATAAAAAAATCACATTGATGCCAGCATAAATTCCTCAGGTAGGGGTTTTAAGTTTAGAGGTCCTAATGGCAAAGGCCTGGTCATGTTTGGTCTCCACCCTGGACTTTGGAATGGCCATAACAGCCGTGCCTGAGGAAAAAAGGTTAAAAGGTCTAAGAATTTCTAAATTAATTATAAAAAATAACCAAAAAATGCAGGAAAATTAGTTATATCCTGTTGAAACAGTGGATGATCAGAGTAGTCTTAACAGGAACAGACCAGCCGATTAAAACTTTGCAGTTATTGCAAAATAGCTTTACAGTATTTCCTAACTAAGATCCAGAGAGAAGTATGAGCAATATGCACTCTTCGATTGGATCTAAAGCATTTCAAAATATCAGGAATATCAGGGAGAAATGCTTCTCACATTGGGATGAAGGGCTGATCGGGGACAGACAATTATGAGGACATTCAGTGTCCAGCTTTTTACTATGAATATGAAACATTCATATGGGCAATGAGGGCTTCACAACCTCAAACAATATCTGGTGTGCTGTTAGCACATTAGATTTAGACAAACGTTTGTTGGTTAATGTGATTCGTCGCCTTTAATTATACGTAATGAATAGGCGGTTCAGGCGTCCAGTTGGAGAGAGACATGCAATATATCTCAGAAAATAAATAACTGGGAGCTGTAGGTGGTACTTCACCTTCTAGACCTTAAAAGATGGGCATCTGACCATTGACCAGTCGAGGTGACCTTTTAGCCTACTCCTCTTGGTGTGCGTGGTTTAAAGATGGGTTTGCTCCTGTGCAGGCTGGCTCAGGATTTGTGGAGCTGTTTGCCTGCTGTGCTTAAGGTGAGGAGGCTTTGTATTGCAAAGCTCCAGGCAAGAAGTAATTAGAGGAGACTTTCTGACACAAAGGAATGTTGCACTGAATGATGGCTTGGCAAAATCCATCCTGTCACTTTGCTCTATGATGAATGACAGCCATTCATAGTGTTCCTATGTGCTGCAGCAACATTTGCGAGTTGTGAAAATGATGTCGGGGTGTCTTTCATGTGCGTCCATCACTGCCTGAATGCTTTTATTTATGTTCCTCATGAAGCTTAAACCTGTGATAAAACATCACCATACTGACGAGACAGGCCGGATACAACGAGGTGTGAAAAGAGCTTGTAGACTGAATCAAAATGATATACTTCTACATGCACATGTATACTTTAAAAAACTTCATTTTTGACAGAGGATTGCTCTGCTTTCTTCTTTTGCCCACATGAGCTGATAAATTTAGGTATTTCTTAATGGTTCAGTTCAGCTACATAAATCAAATTAATACATTTCTAAAAGTAGACACTAATTTTTCTAGTTACAGAGACTAGAGAAAGAAAATTTAAAACAGTGACTGTCAAAGTAAATTTCTTTGTTGTTAAAGTTTGTTCAGGCTTGAAAAGTCTAGTAACAAGAAGAAACTGCTGTGGCTGTGAAGTGAAGCCAATGCAGAAGTGCCAAAAACTGCAGTTCCTTTAACGGCCACTTGAGGCTGGCTACAGAACATGTCAGTCTCCATAAGCCCCCATGTTAAAATGCCCGACTTCACAGCAGAAATAAACATGTTTACCGCCTGGTACAAAAAACAGTTTTGGTTTCTATAGCTAATTTCCCCGTTCATGACAACTGTACTGAGTCAGATTTTTTATAGAACTCACCTAAAGTTATGTGGAATTAAGAGCATGGATGCTTTTGATTGACCATTTACAGATGACTTGTTTAAGCACCCAAGTGTCATTTGGCTCACCTTAGGTCCACCAATGATCTTTGCTGATTTTTAGATTAGCCGGGAGACAGACGAAGCAGGACTGCTACATGGCCAGAGGCCAGAGCCACAGATTTTGAGCCTCAAAACGGCTCTTCAGAAACCTGTGGGTGAAATCATGCATATGCCGTCCGTTCTTTATACTTATACTATAACTATAACTATAACTATAACTATAACTATACTAATTTTTATTCATTCATTATACTGCCTGTTTCTGTGGCATTGAATCTATTCTGTTTTACATTTAGACTTTTCTTGATCTTGACCTGTGTGGCCTTCTTTAGGGTCTGCTGCTCTGTAAAGCACTTTCTACACTCTGTTTTTAAAGGTGCTATATATAATTTGTATATTATTTGCTTTTTTATTCTTGTTTTTCTATTTCAAGTATATAATTTCTATATATTCCTTATTTATTAGTGTTTTCTTATACACCCTGTGTATTGTGAGCTGCTGTGACAAGTGAATTTCGATTAAATCAATTTAATTGATCATTAAAGTTTATCTTATCTTTACATACATGTTGCCATAAAGTCCTAAATTATTTTCAGTACTTTGAGGATGATTTTATATTAAAATAAACACTTCACGCATCATGCAGGTGACAGTTACAGCGTGTTTGTGCTGCCCCCTATCGGTAAACGAGCGGATTAAAAACTCGACACAGTGCGCATGCTCAGACAGGCTGCACGGGGTTGAGCTGTGCAGAGTAGCTGACTGTGTGTGTGACTTCACCTTCAGCCATCTTAACCATGTTGGGTGCTGTGGGACGGTGCTGCAGCGGGGCTCTGCAGGCTTTTAAGCCCGGGATCAGCTCTCTGAAGACAATCAGTGGGAGACATGCGGCTCTTTGTTCGAGTGAGTGAATATAATGTTTAAACATGAGATAATTTACGAGCTTCATGCGTCCTCTGGTTTGTGTTTAACGCTAATGTAGCTCCGTGGCACAGGCCTCAAGTTGACCATGAAGTGCCTCCATTCATTTTTTCTGTATTTATTGTTGGATTAAAGCAGCTCACGTCGGGGATAAGTTTCTATTTGGTCATACTGTATCTTCAGTCAGAGGGTGTAGCTTCAGTCTTGTGTTGGTTTACTGTCTCCAGTCAATGACCTTTGCAAGCAATTCAGTACAAGTCAGTGTTTGACACTGAACTTCTCAGCCTGAGTTTAAAAATATGGGTAATGCTATCCTGAAGCACCAAAACGTGGACATATATATTTAAAGTCTGCACAAATATCACATGCCAAACCTTGTGTATCTAGTTAAAGTTTGAATATGTTGTCATGAATGTCCCTTCTCTGTCTTTGCCCTCTCAGGCAGGAGTTATGCTACCCCAGCTGCTCAGGCAGCACTGGCCAACGGCCGCATTGTGGCTGTGATCGGTGCCGTGGTGGATGTCCAGTTCGATGAAGGCCTGCCTCCCATTCTCAATGCGCTGGAGGTGGCTGGCCGTGAGAGCAGGCTGGTGCTCGAGGTGGCACAGCATCTGGGTGAGTGTGCCGAGCTGATACGCAGTGATACGGCGGCGTTGAGACGTCGCTCTCGCAGGTCTGTGTTTGGATTATGAAATTTAAACTCTGCGTGTCTTCAGGTGAAAACACGGTCAGGACGATTGCCATGGATGGCACAGAGGGTCTGGTTCGTGGGCAGAAGGTTCTGGACACTGGAGCCCCCATCAGGATCCCCGTGGGCCCGGAGACCTTGGGCAGGATCATGAATGTCATTGGAGAGCCCATTGATGAGAGGGGTCCAATTAGCACCAAACAGTAAGTGTTGAGATGATCGTGATGCTGGAGTTATTTTAGATTTTTATTGTCTCTACAAGTTTGAGAACTATTTATTCAAACATCATCCTTATTCGTTAAACTCTTATCTTGCAGAACTGCTCCTATTCACGCTGAGGCCCCCGAGTTCACAGACATGAGCGTGGAGCAGGAGATCCTGGTAACTGGCATCAAAGTGGTAGATCTGCTGGCACCCTACGCGAAGGGTGGAAAGATCGGTTAGTAGATCTGGCACCCTAGATTTTTTTTTTCACATTTTCATACATGCATATCATAATAATGGATAACCGTTCATGTTGTATTCCTTCAGGTCTGTTTGGCGGTGCTGGTGTCGGTAAGACTGTGCTGATTATGGAGCTGATCAACAATGTGGCCAAGGCTCACGGTGGTTACTCCGTGTTCGCTGGAGTGGGAGAACGAACCCGTGAGGGAAACGACTTGTACCATGAAATGATTGAGTCTGGTGTCATTAACCTGAAGGACACCACCTCAAAGGTGAGTTACATTTATTTGATAAAATGTCTTTTCTGAGTCAGTTTCAACACTTGCTAATCTCTCCGGTTGATTCTCGTCTTCATGTTTCCAGGTAGCGCTGGTGTACGGTCAAATGAACGAGCCCCCAGGCGCCCGTGCCAGAGTTGCTCTTACCGGTCTGACTGTTGCAGAATACTTCCGTGATCAGGAGGGACAGGACGTACTTCTCTTTATTGACAACATCTTCAGGTTCACCCAGGCTGGATCAGAGGTACATGTTCAGTAAAAAAAACCAAAAAAACACTTCATGTTTAGATTGAGTCTAAATATTTGTGTCATTGTCCTTCAGGTATCTGCGTTGTTGGGTCGTATCCCCTCTGCTGTGGGTTACCAGCCTACCTTGGCCACTGATATGGGCACAATGCAGGAGAGGATTACCACCACCAAGAAGGGCTCCATCACCTCAGTACAAGTGAGACGACACAAGATGCTAACCACGTGTCCGCACCCTCTTCTGTTTTCCACATTATTCATACAAAAATCTTGTTTCAGGCTATCTACGTGCCTGCTGATGACTTGACTGACCCTGCTCCTGCCACAACTTTTGCTCACTTGGACGCAACAACTGTGCTGTCCCGTGCCATTGCTGAGCTTGGTATCTATCCTGCTGTGGACCCCCTGGACTCCACCTCCCGTATCATGGACCCCAACATTGTTGGTGCTGAACACTACGACGTTGCTCGTGGTGTGCAGAAGATTCTTCAGGCAAGCCTCATGCTTAAATGTCTTTCAAACATTGCCGCAAAACAAACTATGAATTTAAACCTTGTCTAACAATGTAACTTTCTTTTTTTAGGACTACAAATCATTGCAGGATATCATCGCTATCCTGGGTATGGATGAGCTGTCTGAGGAAGATAAGCTGACTGTTGCCCGTGCTCGTAAGATCCAGCGATTCTTGTCGCAGCCCTTCCAGGTAGCAGAAGTCTTTACTGGCCACTTGGGGAAGCTGGTGCCACTTAAGGAAACAATCAAAGGCTTCCAGAGCATTCTTGGAGGTAGAGTGCAGTGCCAGGATTAAAGTATTTCTCAAATGGGATGAAGTTAATGGACATGTGACGGTAATGGTTATTCTCTTCTCTCTTCAAGGTGAATATGACGCCCTGCCGGAGCAGGCTTTCTACATGGTGGGTCCCATTGAAGAAGTAGTCCAAAAGGCTGAGAAACTGGCAGAGGAGCATTCTTAAGTGATGCATCTGTAAGGTTTTATCAGATAAACATTTGTACAGTATAATTTCTTTTTGAGGAACTTCTAACATGTCATGCTAAGTATGTTGTGTTGTGGATCCATTTCTCTGGAAAAGTGAAGATAAAATAAAAAAATACGTTGTGATATATACTTTTTTTGGTCTTTTTTTTTTAAATTGCTGGCACTGTCAGTTCTTGGCAGAAAGTTATTTGCTTTAATGAAACCGCTCCAATAATACTGAAGTTTAGCCTGTCATGTGGCGAAGTGTCTTGTTTAGCTCCCTTTCTTGTATGAGGAGGTCTGTGCTGTGCTCTTTGTATGCTTCAAAATCCTGTAAAATAATGACAGAAGAAAATATGTTCATGTTCTCAGCCCTTTATAGGCCATTACACTTTTCAATACTGCAGATTTTAACACACCTTTTTGAACTGTGCATATTTCACCGTGGATTCATCGAGAGCAGACTGCATACACTTCACTTTTAAGTCTGCATTCACAGCTTCTGCTTCACGTACGAATCTGAGGCAGAGTTGGGGACGAATGCGAAAACGGTTGTTAGACTTAAGGATTTTTCTTAAAGCAGTACTGTGCTGCTGTCGATGCACACCTCACCTTTCCTGTGCTTCAACTCTGGCTTTTTTCTCTTCTTTCCACTTTGACTCCAGCTGCTGGATTTCTTCTTGTTTCTCCTGTGTGGAAATTTGTGTGTACATGAAGTGATAAATCTGTGCAGAGCTGTGATTCAGTCGGGAGAACAAATACTCTTAATCACCTGTATTACTTTCCCTCTTTCCATAGATAGATGCAATAATTTGTCCTTCTCTTTGGTGAGGCATTTTATGCTTTCTCTCATGTTGACTTCCTTTAAAGCCTGCTCCTCTTCAGCCTTTTGTAGCTTCAGCTTAAGGTCTGTTTATTAAAAAAAAGGCCACGTTTACAAGTGCTTGTAATTTATATTGCTTTATATACTGATAAGACATTGACTACCCACCTTTGCACAGCTCTACAGCTTCTCTGTGCTGTTGCTGAGCATCATGTAATTGATCAAGTAGCGATGCCTCCTTGCCTTGATGCTCAGTTGCTTGTTCCTTGAGTTTTGTCTCAAATGCAGATAATTTCTCCCTTAAACACAGATGTAACTTACAGCATTAGAATCAATGACAAATCCACTAAGACTAAAAAAGGTTTCCAGGAGTTCAAATTGCTTGCTTGTGTGAGCAACAGTCCAAACCTCAAATAACACAGAAACAAACAACGAATTGGCACACTTTAAAAGCTGGTACCAGTGAATGTTTGGTTGTTTTACTAAATAAATAACTTGTTAAGATGTAAAAATGACAAAAAAAATCCATCTTACCGATAGACATTTTCCTTGTTTGTGTATTTCTCCGTCAGCTCTTTGATTTCTTTCAACAGTTTTTGAACCAACACTTCTTTATCTTGTAATTTTTGGGAGAAAAGCGTTTCATTTTCTGACTGCAGCTGTTTGTTTTCCAACTTTAACTGGACATTTTGATTTTTGTGCTCGTCCATGAAAGCGGTCATCGCTTCATAGTTGGCAACCAAATCCATAAATCTCTTCTTTAAGAGCTCTTTTTTCTTTCTTTCATCGTCCAGTTCTTTCTGGTAGTCTGTTACTCGGCCCTCCATCTCTGTATTGATTTTTTGCAGGGCTTGACATCGGAGCAGCAGCTCATCTGCTCTCTGTTTCAGTATGGAGATCAGACTTGACTGTTCATCTATCCTGGACCGCAGCGTCTCTGTTTTATCCTCCGCAGAAAGGCTTTGAAGTTTCTCTAGGGCCTTCTGAATACTGTCGACATGCTGTGAACAAAGGAAAAAGTAATGTTAAAACCTAACAGACAGGCAGCTTCCTAAAGTCATGTTGTGTTGGACAAGAACCTGACTGACATCTTACAGCTGAAAAATCAACTAGGAAATGCTCTCTGGTGGCAAATTATATACTGCTAACACTGTTGTAATAGTTCCTGAAAAACGGTTGTCCTTTCTGTACTCAAAATTGTACACAGTTTTATTTATTGATTTAGTAAACACCATCTCCTTTAAGTACTTAAGTATTATCAGCTAAATGTGCTTTTATTGTATTAAACATCAATAGCAAAAGTACTTGAACGGTTCATGTCATTGGTACACTTTTATAGCTATATCCTCGGATTATTTTTAAATTTATGATGTATTTATGTGTAAGCTGGTCAAATTGGAGCTACTTTTTCTAATTTCACATCACATACAGATGGATGATTTTATTTATTTAGCTAACTAAACTCTAAAAATATCTAAAACATTGTCTGGTAAAGCTTGTCAATATTCACTAGGTACACTTGTACAATCCAATGTGATCCAATACAACAACCATGCCATAAATTCTACTTTTACTAGTTATGTTTCAGTTTCAGTGAGAGGGCCATAATATTACAAACGCACCTATGGCAGTCATAGTTAATAGTTTAATAACAGTACATTATAATATAATAAACTATAAATGTAGTGAAGCAGTAGGTACAACAGTTGCTACTTGGAATGTTGTTAAATAGTTGCAGAAGTACAATTAACTTTTTTTTTATTCCATCACTGAACACAATGTAAAGTTACACATATATGAGCAAAATAATGAAAATATATTTAAAAATCATGTAGAAAATCAGAGAAATGTACATTATTACACATAGAAAAATAAATTAACGAGCGCGAGCACAGTAACGTCAACGGTTGCAACAGTTAGGCTAACGGTTGCTGGTTCACTTAAATTTTAAGTTTATTTAAAGATTTTTTTTAATAATTTGAAAATCACTCGTATAAAATAGAAGATAAATGAATATAAAAGTTAATTTGAAAGTTGGGCAAGTAAGTAACTTTTAAATCTGAAGTATATGCCACAGACTGTATAAAACTAGCCAGTTAACGGCACTAGTTTGACAGTTTGAGTAACGTCTGCGGACTCATCAACAACGTAATACAATCGATAACTTGTACGTACCTCCGTCATGTTGCCCTCCACCTTCAAGAAGTTGTCTGTATTTCTTTGTGGAGTTGCCGTGATGAGTAAAAAATAATTTTAAATAATAATAATAATAATAAAAAAAAAAACAGTCAAGGTTTAGTTCCACATTTGGTAGAAAGCATCTCAAAGTTTCAGTTGCTCAGTCGCTAATGGCAACCACCGTTGGTCTGTCCTCTCCTTTGATTTAGTGCCGGTAGGTGAAAGGCTGGTTCCCCCAGCTCGACCGCATGATGGCGGCGTTGGGCTTCTGATCAGCCCGCTGGCAGTGTGGAGGTATGGACCGCCTTAAAAAAAACCTGATGGAAGAAGTAGTAATTTTCTTATCTCGTTTAAATCGTGTTTCAGCGGTTCATTTCGAATTATAAATGTTTATTCTGTGTGTTTTTTTTTGTCGCTGTTCATGTTGAGATAATTATTTTATTCATACGTCATGTGTCTAATCTGCGGGAAAATATTAATATTCCCACGATACCTAAAGTTTACCTAAAAATGTAGGATAATTTAAGGCATTTCTAACCTATTTTTGGCATTGGTTTATTATGTAAAACTCTTACAATGACCTGCAATCTTTCCTATCGTAGCTATATCAACCTTGATGTGGAGAAAACATGCAGCAATGGTGCATGGTCGGACCCGAACGAGACATTGTTTACGTGACTCGTCTGGGCCAAGATACTCTAATTTAAAGCCTTTAGTAGTTTTTTATTATTGCCATCATAATTTTTCCCCTTTACACCCAGTTATTGCCCAGATAAACAGTGATGATAGCCCGCAGAGTGAAAAATCACTGGCACTCAGGACAAGTCGGACCTGCATGGTATTATGCAGATTCCAGGGCCAGAGGGATTTATCCGGAGGGCCGAGGCTGGCTTGGGGGAGCGGCTGTCCCGGCCTTTGTGCACGCCCCTTTTCATCAACTAGCGGGCCAAGAAAGACAGACACAAGAGAGTAACAGCATCCCAGCCCCAGTCCTTACACAGCTCCTCCATCTGCACAGCTGAGCTGGACGGACCAGCCAGAATGTGGAGAGCAGTGCTACTTAAACTCTTTCTCGTCTTCATATGCTGTGTTAGATGGTGCCACTCTGAAGGTAAGAAGTGTGATTTTTTGTTCCCCCCCTTTTTTTTTATTACATTTTTTTCTGTTCACACAGGTTGTCAGCTGAATGAATCATTGAGGACCCTGCAGCAGCAGCAGCAGCAGCAGAGTTGTATTAGTGATTCACCCTGTGCACTTGTTGCTCATCAAAACACACTAGTTATTACGCGTAGAAACAGAGGTTGGGTTGTTGCTGAATTTAAACGCTTTCTTTAGCATAGACAAAAACACAAAACAGTTCAAGTTTTGATGGGAATCAAAGATGATACATCTGCTAAACACATAGAAATGACCTTGTTGATGATTCAAAAAAGCATTTGTTATAATGCAGGTTTGATGAGGCCACTAGGTTAAGTAATTCTGGCTCTAGAGCTAAATGTTTTACCACATAGTATTACTTTAAAGGTTGAGCACAAAGCCTTCCTCAGACAGATTGGAAGTTCTCTTGAGGAACTTTTGCCTGAGCTTTACTGTTGCTAGGTAACAGAAAAGAGCATGTGACTTACAGACAATCTGTGAGGACTGAGAGCCACTGGTACAAATCTCATTCAGTGGAGCAGATTTTACGGCGCAAAACCCACTGATTCAAACTCGAATCCAGCTCGAGGAAGAACTTTATTTTTAAATGCACGATGGAGACAGGCGAAAACGCTCAGATACTGCTCTTTATACATGACAGCCGTATGTTTGTCTCATGTGTTTGTAGCCTGGCTAGATCCTACTTCTCAAATTGTAATCTGCTTTCTTTTTGCTCAACCCTTAGTATGTAAGCTCCTTAGTGTGAATCAAGCAACTAATTACACTGCAGCTGCTGCAGAATGGAACCATTTCTACCTAAGGGCCAGTTTGAAGTGAAGAAAAAAAAAACTGTACCAAGAGGAAGGTCACGGCCACAGCTTTCTTATTCATTTTTATGAAATATCCTGGACATATTTTCCAGACACACAAAAAGAGAAAAAAGTAGTCTGTCCATGCCAAAAAGACAATATAGTGTCAAAACAGTGTTGACACTAAGGCTGTAGCATTCAGAAAATTCACTTGCCATTTCCTTTGAATTACAGCAGTCACTGTACTTGTAGCTGAGATTTGCTGATGACAACTGAGGTGTACAAAATGATGACTTGACTAAAACCGCAGACTCTGGGTAGACTTTGTCAGCAAGTTGTCGCGTTGATCATTGGCTTGGATTTGTTGTGATTAACAGACAGTGATGTGGACTGCTTAAATAAAACCGTAGTCATTTATTTAACGTGTTATACCAGTTTAATTCCTCAAGGCTCTCTGGCGGTGTGTGAGTCAGACTGAAAGATGTGTCCCTTAATCATATACCCGGAAAGATTAGTGATGGTTTATTTGTGTAGTTTTACTGTGAGGTGACAGGGTACTTTCTATAATCTCTGCCTGATTGTCCTCAAAAATCCTTTAGTTTGATAATTGTTTCTTCCGTGACCTCTTGTAACACATTATCCAGGCTGTGGGGTCGAGTGCTTACACTGGCATTAATAGCTAATGTGACATTCTGAGGGGGTTTCATGCTGCTGATTTGTTAACTATCGTCTGGCATTTTTGCTGTTCCAGACATGTTTTGGCAGTAAATACAGCTGTTTTCTCCATTAATTATTGGCCAGTGAAATCTTAATAACCTATTAAGTGCACAGTAAGAACTCTTATGGTGTTACCTATTAAGTTTTTATTATTATGAAGCAGAATACATGTTTATTAAAGTAACTGCAGTCTGGTAGTATTTGTTTCAAGTGCTAGGCTAGACTGTCTTGAGTTGATCAAAGCTATATTTAGTGTGAGTGTGTAAGGACATTGTTAAAACGTCTTCTGTTATGTTTCTGTAACTCTTCTAGACGCAAACTTGGCCAGCACGTGCAAGTTAAACCTCACGCATGCTGGCTTCTTTCCGGTGTAGGAGCCTAAATCCTTGTGGAACAGTTACACTGTGTTAGAAACAGGAACACAGTTGGCACAAACGTAGAGCAAATCCTTTCTTTTCCTGCAGCTCCCTCAGTCTAGGTTACAGACACTGAGGATGGAGTTTAGTCTCCAGTAAATTGTGAGCTCAGACTCACTGTACAGAGGAAAAATAAGTTGTCCAGTGGCTCACTGCATTGTGACAGCTTAATTTATGGTTCTTTTTACTTGAGCATGTACCAAAAAATCATGTTGAATATTCCTCAATTCTAACCAGACCAAAGCTTTATTCCTCACTCCATTTATTCCTCCCTTTTGCTCCCATGCTACTGCCAAAGCCCTTTTGGTTTTTCACTGTTTTGTGTGTAGCAGTAAGAGCCAAAGTCACTTGTTTGGCAATTGACTGCATTCTGCTGCATTGATTTCCATATGAAATAGGCAGCAGCACTTCGCTGTGACAGCGTGGATGGGTCCAGCGTTTCATGCTGCCAGCAGCCGTTTTCTCCCATTTTTTCCACACACATTCAGCGAGTGCAGAGGGCAAGGCCAAAACAAGACGGTATTGATGAAAGCTTGAAGACACCTTTCAGGGTGCCCCATGTGACAAGAAAGAGATGTTTCAGCTGTATTGGACAGGTGTTTTCTTAATGGGTGGCCGTGAGAGGGGAGCTTAGTTTCCACTTTTGTTACCTTATCGCAGGAAGGAAGCCTTACTGTACTATGCTTTCTTCAGTCCATCTCCAAAGTGGCTTTTTTTAGGGTGACACTTCCAGTTATGAGTTTGCATCCCTGCTGACACCTCTTTTGTGCCATTGTAATTTCACAGTGGGGTTTAAGGCGTTTGGGGGGCTTCATTCTAATGAAAATTCCTCTACTGCTCTTCTTTGTTGGGCAATAGTAGGGCGCCCTTATCTTCCTGTATGGATAGTGCGGTGCTCTCTCCTGCTGTGGGTTTAAGTTGCTAATTAGAAAAGACAAGGCTAAAAAGAAGGGAAAGGAAAACATTAAATTACACAAAAACACTCAACCAAAAAAAAAGAGAAAAAAAGCAGGGATCATCAGACTCAGATTAAACATTCTTAACAGCAGATTTGCACCATTCACCCTGGCCTTTACCTTCTCTAGTACTGATTGGCATGGTGAAATTGTGACTTTGTCAGGATGAAGACACAGAAATTTGTGGATTAAGGAACAGTTACAAAGAAGACGTTCTTTTCAGAATGTAAGAAGAACCCTCACACAAGATAGTGCCGTTGAAAGGTTCAGCTTCAGTGTATCTGTCACCTTTCCCAGAAGTAATACTGTCAGGAAACACTGGCTGCATTTGAGAGCCTCCAGCAGATTGGTTTCTCCTTGGCATACGTGGTTTTAAGTTGTCAACCAAGGTTTAAATGTATGGCAGTTATGAACAGCTTTTCAAAAGGAGAATTTAGCTTTTATTTATTTTTTGTGACATTCCTCATTTTTGTATTCCTCATTTTGATAAGACAATTGTTTCTCTGTTTTTGAAACTGTAATTATTTTTAAACAGAAGTGTTTAGTCTAGAAGTTTAGTACTGTATGTGCTTCCCTACCTCGTTGAGGGAACTATTGTACCTTTGTTAAATAGAGTGCATCTCTTAGCCACTTGTATACTGTATACAACACCTGCAACTACTACCATGCTATAGATGATGCTGAAACCTCTGGGATCACTGCCTTGCAACAAAGGCTCCCTTTGAGCAGATTGTGAGCAATTTTATCATTAGTAAACTGAGCAGGAAAAAAAAAAAAGTTTGCCTCCTGCATGGCTGCTGAAGGAGTTAAATATGCAGCTTGTTTTGCTGGGATGGTCGTAAAGCAGTTTGGTGGTTTGCTGGCTAATTAATCTGAGACAAGAATTCTTGATCGGACCGTATGCAAGGCTTTTAGTGCAGTAGCACAGGCAGTGACCCCGCAACTGTTGTGGAAGAGATCCATCTTTAAAAGAGAACATTACATTAAGGAGCTGATAAACCTCTGACTCTAAATACAATCAAAGGCTCATTCACACCACATTCATCAAGCCAATAGGCAGTTTGTTGGTTGGCAATTCATTTCTAGTAGTTTAAAAACATTAAATTCTTTTGCTCAGGTAAATGCACATGTTGGCATAACATTTATTTTTCACAGCTTGTTGTTATAAGAATTTTCAAATGACCCTTCAATAAGGAGGACTGGATTCGAAGTATCAAAGTTAAGGTTAAATTTATTATTCTTGTACAAGAAGGAGTGTTTAACAGGGCAACACACAAAAGGGGTTACAGAGAAAAAGGCTTGCTATGGATCTCTAACAGCTGGTACACTCTCTGATGGGCTCGGACACCTCCCCATAGATACAGATGGCATCATACGTTTTCTTAATTTCATGATAATCATATAATAATTTCCCCAATTTAAATGTCACCACTCTGATCTTCCCTGACCATTGTTCTTGGACTTCCTCTGTTTACACATTACCTTACCCGACCTTAGGAACAAAATCATATTAGAGAAGTCAAAAGCAAAACATGTGAGGAGTAGGAACAATACACACAATACAATAATAATTCACAATAATTCCTTTTATTTTTTAGAGTTAATGGAGTTTTTGTAATTGTAATTTATTTTTTCCAAGCGTCATCAGTCTGCATGGACTTACGTGACACTACAAACTTAACAAACAAATGCAGTAAAAATAATAAGTAGAAAAACAAGTAATAAACAGTACACGTCAAAGAATACAAAACAAAAATATGAACACAAGCCTGCTATTTAGGCATTACAAGTATAAGAGGTAACTGAAATACAAGTGAGGCAGAGACTGTTTCTTTAATCACATCAAACATAAAGCGCGCTCCTACGTTGTTGGCAGGCATTTAACACAACTGAGCAAGGTAAACAATTACTTCAGCCTGCATTCATCCAAACTATACCTTGGTTTCAGACAACTCCAATATTTTGCAAATGTTGGAAGCTGATAGATCAAGAAGTAAGAATGCATTCAAAACACTGGATTAAGCAGGACAGAGATAGACCACCAACCCCAAGCGTGCACCACCAATCACCACCTCAAAGCTCTTCTCATGAAGAATTTGGGTTGAAATGGTTGCGGTACCACCCAGTACCACTATTTATTCCAATTACATTTCCGACCGGACAAGAACAGCATACACCATAAATCAGGCTGTCACAGAGACAATCAGAATTACACATTCCTATTTAGACGGGTCTGATTGAGTGCTCTGCCACTGAACTATGCTGCCTGAATCAATCTCTCCTGGAAAACGTCTGGGAAGGTAGTGTGGTGGTACCTTATCTCTACAGATGCCACTCAGTGAGAACATCAAAAGGAGGCTCGGGATGAGTGCGGTGAAGGTTGTGTAACTGTCGGGGGATGGCTGGCACGCTTGTCTCCAAGCCTTGTCAATGCTGTTAACAACATGCTTCATCAGTGGAGGAAATCTCTGCCTCCATATGCCATGTTTTTATTACATATAGGGCATTTAAGAAATTCTCTTTTTTATGACCATATTTTTTTATCCTTTATCCTCTTTCCCCAGGGTTCCAGGCTGGACAGGATAAGAAGTTTTGAACATAATTAAATATAATAATGTACATGTAGATAAAAGTTTCAGTAGCAAGCTCCGATTTACCTACAATTTTAACTGTGTATAGGATGTGAGTTGGGGCAGTTCCGCTGTGGGACAGGCCGATGTATACCAGGTGACTGGCACTGTGATGGCACTTCAGACTGTGTGGATGACTCCGATGAATTTGACTGCCGTGAGTTACTCATTTTTATCATGCTACAGGTCTACCCGAGGAGGGTTGTAGTGGAAGAGGAGTGGTAGAAATACCCTGATTATTTACTTAAAGTTTACTTGTGTCATCAGCAAAATATACTTAAAGTATCAAAAGTAAAAGTACTCCTCTTTAGTTTAATTAACAGTAACAATGCATCTATCACATTTTACAAATTCATTGTTTAATGTTTTAAAAGTATAGCGTACAATATTTCGTAATAACTTTAGTGCAACAGAAGTATATGGTAGCCTGAAATGAAAACAGTCAAGTAAAGTGTATGGAAGTATTTTACTTGAGCAAATGTATGTAGTACACATTCTGTGTGTTTATGTCCACAGCTCAGGTAACATGTGATGAAAGTCATTTCCAGTGTTTGAGTGACGGTGAGTGCATCCCTGATGTGTGGGTGTGTGATGATGAGGAGGACTGTGAGGATGGCTCAGATGAGAGGCAACACTGCCGTAAGTACAGTTTTAGATTATTAGCAATTTTTATAGTTGTTTCATGGAAAACATATCAAATCATTATTCCAGTTGTCTTTCAGATGAGTATTTTTTTTTAAAGATTTTAAATCACCTAAATATTTATTTTCTGCTGGGTTCAGTGTTTCATTGAAACTACACTATATCACATGTATTTCAATTGCATTATTCAGGATGTCATTTTTATGTGCATGTTAGAACAATGTGCAGAAAATCTTTCTATGTGCTGCTGAATCACTCTCCAATCTGTCCACAGCTGGAAGGACATGCACCAGTGGCCAGTTCAGTTGTAGTAATGGAGCCTGCATCCCAAGAGAATACCGATGTGACCGTCTGGCAGACTGCTCAGATGGGTCTGATGAGAGAGATTGTCGTAAGTTTTCTTCAGGGTGGTTTCCTTTTTTTATTATTTCAGGCTCCTCTGGCATTTTAATCAATTTGTTAAGATTAAGAGGCTCGCTGACTGATAGAATGGGCCACAATATGCTTCTTGTTGTCAGAGGTTGATTGCAGATTCTTTGGTGGATTAGTCAAGCTGAAGTTCAGCTGCTATGCCATTATTGTGCCGACATGGTAGACTCACAGCACTGCACACTGTGGTAATCTCACAATTGCATAAAGAATGCTGTGGTGACTGCTGTTGTTATGGTGGTGGGGTTAAATTTTAGTCTCTTATCCTTCCCATTCGCAGAGCTTTTCGCATTTTAAAGGCTGAAAAGAACACAGTTGTCAGGCTGATTTGAATGCATGCCGTTGCCCTGATGATGATTTAATCTTTCAGATTACCCCGAGTGCGCACAGCTGAGGTGTGCTAATGGGGCCTGCTACAACCAGACTCAGCGTTGTGACCACATACTTGACTGCCGTGATGGCTCTGATGAGGCAAATTGCAGTAAGAAGCCAGTTTAGTGATAAATGGCTCAAGTAGAAGTCATCCAAAACAAATAAATAAATGCAATACCATCCATAGCATGACACCATCACCAAACAGATTTGTTTTGTCCTTTTCTGTTGTGTTTTCTTTAGCACAGCACTGCAATACGGGGCTGTTTCCATGTCATAATGGGGTGTGTGTTCCTCAGCGCTATGTCTGTGACCATGACGATGATTGCGGAGACCGAAGTGATGAGCTAAACTGCAGTATGTGGCCCTCTCTTCTCTTTTAATCATACCCTGCTGTCTGTCTGACTCGTATGTTCATCCAGGCAGAGGTACTTCTAACTTAGTCTCTTATGTTTTCTGTGCTTTAATATTCTCTACTTCACCTGCAGCATATCCTACATGTAAAGGGAACTACTTCACCTGCCCCAGTGGTCGCTGCATCCACCAAGTCTGGGTTTGTGACGGAGAGGATGACTGTGAGGACAATGCAGATGAAAAAGGCTGTGGTATGGATAAACTTTAAGTTTAAAGTCATTTTTACTGTTAGGACTAGAACTGTTGGACATTTGGCTGGTTAAGGAACACCAGAATGGGTAACAACACAGGCTCTCTGTGTGAACCTGATTCATCTCCAGTCTCCATGGTTGTTTTGGGCTAGCAAGACGCTATGCCTGTGCTCCTTTAAGTGTGTTATTCAAATGCCTCTTTGTGGCACAAGATCGCGCAGCCCCCCAAAGGGCTTTAGAATTCCTCCACAC
Source organism: Protonibea diacanthus (assembly GCA_028641955.1). Lineage (NCBI taxonomy): Eukaryota > Metazoa > Chordata > Actinopteri > Sciaenidae > Protonibea > Protonibea diacanthus. The sequence goes on along the minus strand of CM053986.1, from coordinate 19,046,249 downwards.
GGCTGTGAAGAGTGTGTGTTTTTAGAGGATGGGCTGCAGAAGCCCTCTGAGCCCCCATGTGACCCCCTCAAAGCTCCACTCCCTTGCATCGATTTAAAGTGACAGTAATTTCCCTGACAATAAAGTCCTGGTGCCAGTTTCCTTAAGATCAGCAACACATTACTGTGGAAATAAGACTGCCTGTCCTTAATACACACATCATACGCTGAATAGATTTTAATTCCATGTTTTTGACAACAATGTTGGATTTTATTTGCAGATAATGTACAGCGGGAGTGTTACCCAGGAGAATGGCCGTGTCCATCCTCCGGCCTGTGTATCCCCATTGATCAGCTGTGCGATGGGAGAGCTCACTGTCCCGAGGGAGAGGATGAAACTAACACCACTGCTGGGCGCAACTGCAGTTAGTACCAACTCAACTAGTGTCAAGTATCTATTAGAACATGTAGTATCACAGAAACTGTGAAGTATAGTCATTCACTAATCTGTTTTTTTTTTTTTTTTTTTTTTTTTGCATTGGTCAGGTATCTGGAAATGTGCCTCCCTGAGCTGTGAGCATCGATGTCATGCTTCCCCTGACGGAGGGACCTGTTCTTGTCCTTCAGGATACATTGTTAGCAGCAATGATAGTCGCTCATGTATAGGTATACATCCTTCATTTACGTGATTTCACCCTTGTCAAGTGATCAAGATTATTTTTTATATAGACAATTGAAAGGAAAAGCTGAGTTCTACTTTAGCTCAGCAAATTAGATAAGTGCTGAAAACCTTTTCCATTTTTCTTTTTTTTTGCTGGGGGGATTTGTTGATGACAGAGATACTCAATCACAAGCTGTACACAGAAAAAGCTTTAGCCAAATAAGACCTTAACTTGGTGCATGCAAACACTGGTACTCAATTCTTATTCTGGCCAGAGCCCAGTCAACTCAAAGCAAGCATGTAAGAGGCTCGAGGCGCACATAAAACTTGCTATTTTTCTTTGGATTTAAAAGTACAGCGCACAGACAGTTTGACCTCATACCTTAATTTAAACAAAAATTGAGGTTTAAAGGAAATAAATGGAGAGGATTGGGCAAGTTTGTCATTTGACTCAAACAAATCAGTATTTAACCCTCATCTGCTGTGGTTTGGATTTCTTGCTGAAGACTTTGACGACTGTACGATGTGGGGCGTGTGTGACCAGCTGTGTGAGGACCGCATAGGCGCTCATCGTTGCAGCTGTCGAGAGGGCTACATCCTGGAGCAGCACAGGCACTGCAGAGCTGACATCTCAAGTGAGTGTCATTTCCTCTCTGTTTAAACGGATTGCCTTACATGCAGTATGCTCCGATTTTGAATGTGTGAATGATCCATCCAAGTGAAGCCCATTAGCATAGCACCCTTTCCTGTTTGCCAACCGCTGTGGCTGCTTTACTGAGCGTCTGCTCTCCTTTCTGGTGCATTGTTGCATGCTGAATGTTGTTGTAGTTAGTCTCTTGCCTTTGTGGAACATAGAAAGAGTGTTGACTGAGAGGCTGACCTCTTTGCCTTTAGCTTTAGTGAAAAGAGTGTGTAATGATAGAATCTATGCACAAATAATGCATAAATATTTTGCTTCCTTTGCAGCTGGAGTCCCATCCTTGATATTTTCCAATGGCAGAGACCTGCTTATAGGTGACATCCATGGCAACAGCCTGCGAACTTTGATTCATTCACAGAACAGAGGGATTGCAGTCGGTGTTGACTTCCATTATAATCTCCGTAGGATTTTCTGGACTGATACCATCCAGAATAAGGTATTTTATTTATCCAATTTCCATATTAAATATTATTTGTACGTATTTATAACCATGTATTTGTTATGCCTGGGTAAGAATTTAGATGGAGTAGACCAGTTTCTTGTTGGAGGAAATACTTGAGTTAGACTGGAGCTGGCCAGTACTGAATTCTTTCAGTTATCCTTTAAAATATCAGAAATGTTGATACTATAATAATGGGATAGCTGTTGGCTCCTTTGCGACTGGGTTATAATGAAGGGAAATAGATGTGGAATGGAATCCAAATGGCCTAATCTTGAAACCTGTCTGATAGGCTGGTATGATGTTCACATACCGGGGTGCAATTTTTGTAACTTGATCTTGTTGGAAGTAATCATGCTGTATTTGTTTTCAGTGGCACTGTCCATCTATATGCATTCTTTGGCCAGCTAAAAAGTCTTTGTTCAGCCTATGTTTTGGCTCCTCAGTGGTTTGAACTGCAGCCACTGGGCTGAAAGACTAGGACATATCTGTGACTGGGCATCTGTGTATATCAGCCACCTCCATGGCAGAATGTCAGATTAGAAGTAGAGAAAGCACAAACAGGGCATGTGAATGCAACCAGAAAGGTTAAACTACCAGGCTATTTCCACATCTTCAGTTTCTCTTTAAACAGGTCAGTTGAAAATCCTGCTTTTTAGACTTCTGGATCTTGTTTCAAAAGAAGCAGAGCTGCTAAGAGTAGTCCCCCCCTCCTTAACCAGCTGCATGCTGCCAAGGCTTCAAATCTGAGAAACCAGTGCCATCATAGTATCGATGGAGTGGCAGGTTCAGAAAACCACTTAGCAGGCTTCAAAGAAATGTAACAAAACAGACTACTCAGACATGAAAACAAAATAATTTCCCTCTCTGCCTTTTTTACTGCTTCCTAAAATGTGTTCCTTGTTACCTCTGTTGCCTTTATATTCATGCCTGTGACAGCTGTTGACAGCCACTGACTACTCTTAAATCATCTTTGATCATAAAGGATAGGTTCACATTCTTTCAAATGCATCTTAAAACAATACTCGCATACCCAGTTTTATTTTTTCTTGTTTATTCTGGCCACAAAGATGTGATCCTCTCTTAAAGAAATTTCAGTTTAAGTGATAAAGAACAAAATCCAAAGTTTATGCTCTGTGCAAAAATGTATTCCAAAGTTCAACCAAAGCTGAAAAGTTGTCCTATCATATACACTAAAATTTGATATAAGAAATCACCCCTCTATGGCCAGTGAGGACTAATACTGTCAATGTACCTACATGCATGTACATGTTATATTAAGATACATTTTTAGAATATGTCAACATACTCTTTAATATCTTTCCTTTATTTCTGGAAGCACTGACCGCCTATGGGCTAATTTCCTGTCAACAATGGCGTCTTTTGTGTACAGGTGTTTTCTGTGGATATGGACGGTTCCAACGTGCAGGTGGTTTTAAATGTATCAGTTGACTACCCTGAGAACTTGGCGGTGGATTGGGTGAACAATAAACTGTATGTGGTGGAGGCCAGCGTCAACAGGATTGACATGGTGGATTTTGATGGAAGTAACCGGGTCACGCTCATCACCGAAAATCTCGGAAACCCTAGAGGAGTAGCAGTGGATCCCACTGTCGGGTAAGCACATCTCCCAGTTTCCATTCATTCACCTATCCACCCATTCCCAAACCCCACATACAGTATCTGTCGTGCATCATTGGCATGGAATAATGGGGTGTGTGTGTGAGATTAGCAGATTGCCCTGGGTGGATTAGTGAGGAGCAATGTAAGTGATGACCCTCATTGTAATCCAATAGTATAGTTCAAGGGGGAAGGAGAGCCAGGTGGCTGCAGATAAATTGCTTATCGTAAATTAATGTGCAGCTCTTTGGTTAGATGCACAGCCACCCACATTGCGGCATAATTCTGTGGATGCCAGACTTAATGAAGAAGAGGGAAGTCTCCTATATTTTTTCTTAAGTGAATTCACATAATGTTTCTTCTGTGGTCCCAGCTGTACATAGCAGAAAAAAGTGTCAGATTAAACATTTAACCTCCTTTCACAGGTATATGTTCTTCTCAGATTGGGAGGCGCTGAATGGACAACCAGGCCTGGAGCGGGCCTTCATGGATGGCACCAACCGTTATGGGATCATTGGGAGTAAACTGGGTTGGCCAGCTGGTATCACCCTGGACATCGAGGCTAAGCGCATATACTGGGTTGATAGTCGCTATGACTACATTGAAACTGCAACATATGATGGCCTTCATAGGTAAATATGTCAACAAGCACATTAAAGTGGGGTAAACAAGTGTAAAAGTCTGTGCGTTTGTAGTCTAATAAATGAATATTGTTACATTTTCTTGATAGAAAAACAGTGGTCCATGGAGGTGCTGCGGTCCCACACCCGTTTGGCATCAGTCTGTTTGAGCACAATGTCTATTTCACAGACTGGACCAAGATGGCTGTGATGAAAGCCAATAAGTTCACTGACAGCAGTCCTCAAATTGTTTACAGTACATCACAGACTCCACACGGAGTAGCAGTGATACATCAGCTGAAACAGCCATATGGTGAGCCCTTCATTGAGCCATATGTCTCTTCTGGTCACAGTTCTCACTGTTCATTCTGTGGGATGCACTGATTTATTTTGCCTTATTGACTGACATCTGCAAAAACGATGTGTGGCCAATATTCATTTGATCTGTCAAATGTTGTGGTATTTTTTTCAGCTCAGATATTGGAGAAATGACATGACATGAACGGCCTGCAAATATCTATGTGCTACATGCTATCTATGTACAGGCACAAAAGGGCAAATAAATAAGAACAAAAAACATTGGCTATCAGCTATCATTATTTTAAATGTGAGATTTGGCATCAGTGCATCCCTAGAAATTACAGATAGTGTTTGGCATGTAACTGCAAGTGTTTCTAAAGGAAGAGCCATAAATAACTACAGTTAAAGGATACATATAATCTCATTTTGACAGTTACTGGGCTTTTTTGTTTTGTTTTTGTCTCCAGTGCCAAACCCCTGTAGTGTAGACAGAGGAGGATGTGAGCAGATCTGTGTTCTGAGCCATAGGAGTGACAATGGAGGACTGGGCTACCGTTGCAAATGTCGCATGGGTTACGACCTACATGCTGATGGCAAGCGATGCTTTGGTAAGAGAACAATATAAGAAATTATAGTAATCTGTTTCTTGAACATGTTTCATGGTTTAAAGTGTAAAATTAGGCTTATTATGCATCTAATCCTTTCTTTTGTGTTTTTGTGTGGCTGAATTCATTTGGCATGAAAAGCTATCTTGTTTAATATGGTCATCTGATTTCCTACCTTCAGCTGTGAGGCAGTTTCTGCTGTTCTCCAGCCAGCTGGCCGTGAGAGGGATCCCCTTTAACCTCTCTTCCCAGGAAGACGTCATCCTACCCGTCACTGGATCACCTTCCTACTTTGTTGGAGTAGATTTTAGTGCTGAAGACGATGCTATATTCTTCTCAGACACAGCCAAAGATATCATCTATAAACAGAAAGTGGATGGGACTGGTGAGCATCTTGTTGGTCACTCTATTTCTGAATGCATTCACAGCATAACAATAGCACAATAGGAAAAACACTGTCAGCAGCTAATATGTTTCCAGTGTTTTTTTTCTGTGCTTACATCCTTGGATAATTTCTTTCATAGCAGAGAGCTCTACCATGTGATTCGGCCAAGCTTACGGGGAGTTAAGGGAGTGCCTGATGGGGCCGACTGGTACTATGGGGGAGGGAGAGGATACGGACAGTTGAAAATGGATCTTATAATCAATTTACATATCAAACTAATGACCTGCAACAGACCAATCAAGAATGTTTCAAAACTATCACCTAAGCTAAGTAGTTACTAATGTGATAATCTACGTGTAGTGGCACCACACACAAAAAGAATCACATTGCTCTGATCAGTAATGTTGTTTTTGGAGCTGCTCTAGTTTTTTCAGTCCGGTCCACACGTGGAAAATGCAAGCTGACAGCCTATTTATTTAAATGTGTTCCTCTTTCATCTCTGTGTTAAACGGTGGTCTGACTGCTTTGATCTGTACAGGCAGGGAGGTACTGGCAGCCAATAGGGTGGATGGAGTGGAGGACCTGGCTTACGACTGGATTTCAAAAAACCTCTATTGGACCGACCCGCGATACAGGAGCATATCTGTGATGAAGATAGCTGATAAGTCAAGGAGAGCCATCATACGTAACCTCAACAACCCGAGGGCCATCGTGGTGCATCCTCTTATTGGGTAAATCACAGGATGTATAACTTTGTATGCTTTTTAGGATTGGGAAGTTTCTGCAAAACCAGCAATGTATGTCTGGTACTGCAACTTAAGAAGTGCTCACCCATTCAAAATGTTCTCAAATTAAGCACCTGCTTGATAAAAGGAACCCTTATTTAGAATAAGCTGTTATTTCCAATAGCGTCAAAGTCATAAGGCCTCTCTGTCCAACAGCTGAGATTAGTTCAGCCTGAAGGGCAGTATTGTAGCAAACACTAAGAAGCTGGCTTAAATAGAAAAGCTCCACAATGTGGAAGTATCCAAAATAAAATCCAAATAAAAAGAGTTTTTGTCACACAGGTACATGAAATGTATCAAAGTAGGACACTTTTGACATAGATGCAATATGACATAGATGCTTGTTGTTTATTTTACTTACACAGGTATATTTTTTGGACTGACTGGTACCGGCCAGCGAAGATTATGAGGGCTTGGGGTGACGGGTCACATGCCCTGTCTATTGTAAACACTACTCTTGGCTGGCCAAATGGCCTAGCTATTGACTGGAGGTGAGTCAAACATCCTATAGCTACGTGGCTAAAAGAACAATCCCACTCACCCAATCATGGTATTACCTATAAATTATGGTTGCTAAAGCAATGAATGTTCTCTTAACAGCATTTGTGACTTGCTCTTTTTCCACCCAGCTCTATGCGTCTGTATTGGGTGGACGCCTTCTTTGACAAAATTGAGCACAGCAATTTTGATGGACAGGACAGGATTTCTTTGGATCGCATAACCCAGATCTCACATCCGTTTGGTCTCACCATTTTTCAAGGTAATAGTTTGTAGCATAAATAGTTAGTTCCAGCACAAGATCATGTATTTGAGCTAAACAAGGAGAGAATTCATTTCACCGTCAGTGTCAGATTGGTTCGGTTTGTCATTTTTGCTTTAATGATGATGATCATGTCAAAAGAGCAATTACTGTCATCAGAGGGTGAAGAAAGACAAAGTAACTGAGGTTATGCTCTGCTGCTCCTGTTCCTGGAAGGCTATGCTTATTTTACTGACTGGCGCTTGGGTGGTATCGTACGTGTGCGCAAGTCCGATGGTGGTGAAATGGTCATTATCAGAAGAGGAATCAGCCACGTCATGCACGTCAAGTCTTTCAACTCCAACTCTCAGATTGGTCAGTAGCTTTATTCACTGTTCTTCTCACTCCACTATTCATATGTAGCTGGGCCTTGCACTTGTCAGTCATATTCCTCCGTAATTACACTCCACTCTCCTTCTCAGGTTCCAACTTCTGCAGCAGGCAAACAAATCCTAATGGAGACTGCAGCCACTTCTGTTTCCCAGCCCCAGACTCACAGAGGGTGTGTGGCTGTCCATATGGCATGAAGCTGCTGCCCAACCAGCGGACATGTGTGGAAGACCCTTCCAATGAGCCCCCCACACTGCAGTGTGGAGCCAATTCCTTCTCCTGTGGCAACGGCAAATGTGTCCCAAACAGCTACAGATGCGATGGTGTTGACGACTGCCATGACAACAGTGACGAAGTCAATTGTGGAATTAACAGTAAGCGTTTTTTTTTTTTTTTTTTTACTGGCCCAACCTGAACAGAGTCAAAAAAACAATTTCATGTCTCTGCATTTTTTAAAATTCAGTTCTATATCATGATATTTAATCAAGATCATTATTTCTCCTTTTTCAGACACCACTTGCTCCCCCTCTGCATTCACCTGTGCGAATAAGCGCTGTGTGCCTGCGGGATGGCGCTGTGACGGGCACAATGACTGTTTTGATAACAGCGATGAGTACAACTGCCCTACGCGGGTACCTGGGACGTGCCCTGCCAATCAGTTTACCTGTTCCAACAACCGCTGCATCCCACATACCTGGCGTTGTGACACTGATAACGACTGTGGCGACAGTTCAGATGAAGCTAACTGCCGTGAGTATCCCTACAGAGTATAATAATAATAATATACCTTAAAGTAAATTTGGTCCCAATATTACTTATTGCCACCAAACAGTTACTCTTAGAAGCATGTTTATGGTCCTCTAAAAATAGAAATGATTGTAAACTGTATTGTATGTGTTGGTCAAGAAACATTAGGAGATAAGCTCATAGATTCGTATTGTTGTGTTGCTGTGACAGATCTGGGAAGCACATGCCATCCGGGACAGTTTCAGTGTCCAGATCATCGTTGCATAGACCCCAACTATGTCTGTGATGGGGACAGGGACTGTGTGGACGGGGCGGACGAGCAAGGATGCAGTGAGTACCTTTCTGGACATACAGATAGTGGCAGGTCTCATCTGGTGCTTAAATCATATCAGGTCACTTTACTCAAGTGTGTATTTGATAAAAATCTATTTCATTTCATTCTGCTTGTATTTATATTGTATTTATAAAAATAATATGATTAGTTGCTGATTGGAACTGTTTGCACCAGGTTTCATAACCATGTAGGTTGTAAACATTCTTCAGCCCAGCCTCTTATTTTGAGATGTTGGAACTTTATTCCCCTTTTCTCAGACAAAGAATGAATTTATTTGTTCAGTCATTCATGCCTTCATTCATGTATTCAGAAATGCCCTGTTTGTACCAGTTATGCATGTTCAAAAAGTTGTAGAGGTCAATTGAATGCTCTGTGAACTTCAACAAGCATTTGTTAAGCCTCTTAATTTATTGATCTCATTACTTGTGTTGTTCAACAGTTGAGCTCAACATGCATGCAAAACTGCAGAAATATTGAGCATCGGGTTTAACATTCTCCACTGGATTTTTTTTCAGTCTATAACTGCACTGTGAATGAGTTCAAGTGCGCCAGTGGTCACCAGTGTATCAACTCTTACTACCGATGTGATGGAGTCTTTGATTGCAGTGATCGCTCAGATGAGCGAGCCTGTCGTAAGTATTTAAATACTGTCTTCCTTGCATATTTTGATTTTCTCTACTGTAATTTTGGACTGTTCTAACGTCCTAATGTTTGTGGTGTTTTCCAACGTACCTCAGCAACTAGGCCGCCAGGGATGTGCCACCATGAGACTGAGTTCCAGTGTCAGTCAGACGGGAGCTGTGTCCCCTCTACCTGGGAATGTGATGGTCATCCAGACTGTGAGGATGGCAGCGACGAACACCACGCCTGCCCACCTCGCACCTGCCCCTCCTCACTCTTCCGCTGTGACAATGGGAATTGTGTGTTACGCAGCTGGATTTGTGATGGGGACAACGACTGTAGGGACATGAGCGATGAAAGAGACTGTCCCACACCGCCTTTCCGATGTCCAAGCTGGCAGTGGCAGTGCCCTGGCCACAGTGTGTGCATCAACCTCACCACAGTGTGTGACAACACTCCTGACTGCCCCAATGGTGCTGACGAGTCTCCTCTCTGCAGTAAGTTTGATCTCTGCTATATTCTCAGCCTGGAACATTTAGTTTAACACAGTTATTTGTCTATCAGGAAGCCTAGATTGTTTTATTACATTTCTAAGCAATTGCACTTGTTTGTAAGCCTCCTTAAATTCACAAAAATGTTCATATCACATGACAAACAGGATCAAACGCTGACAGATGTCTGTATCTTGTAAAGAGGAGGGGCTTTGTTTCACAGAAATTTTGTGTTGAATGTTATCTGTTTGTCTTTGGATTCTTGTGTGGAAATTATCTGTGATTTTCCTTTCTTGCCTTTCTCAATGCTTTCAGACGAGCCTTTGCCAGGTAGGAACAAACTCTCAATCATTGGTAGAAACCCTGCAAGTGTTATGATCAATTTTTATTAACAAACACAGTTTCTTTATTAACTGTTTTGATATTACAGTTTCAAAATATGATCAAAGACAAATTTTGTTGTTAGTAGAGTGTGTGTGTGGTAAATTGACATCACCATTTGCCCCAAATGTTATTAAAAAATAGTTCAGAGTATCACCTCTAAAGAGACTTACTGAAGTAGATAGTGCTTTGTTCTTTTATTATCATACTTATCATTAGAGGATGTATATTGATTGGATAAATTGGTAGATTTTGTGTTTGTGTTGTAAGATTTTCATCTGTATGTTCTAAGTTTTGCTTTCCCTGCTTTCAACTCAGATCAGGAGAGCTGTTCAGACAACAATGCCGGCTGCACGCACGGTTGTATCCAAGGGCCCTTTGGGGCCCAGTGCACGTGCCCTCTGGGTTATCAACTGAGCAATGACTCCAAAACATGTGAGGATGTAAATGAGTGTAATCCCCCTGGACTATGCAGCCAACACTGCTTTAATGAGAGAGGCTCATTCCGCTGCCACTGCCAGGATGGCTACACTCTTGAAGCCGACCAGCGTACCTGCAAAGCCTCAGGTGAGGAGCAATGTGACTTAAACCTTCTGTGTGAGTTGCATAGGAAAAAGGCCAATTATCAGTCCTGCAGGCAGGATGATTTGCAGCACATATCTCAGTTTTCTCTACTGTGCTGGCAGGAATGAGCTATGATAAAGGGGGAGCTTGGGCCCCAGACTGCGGGACTGTCTTTCTTCTCCCGTGTCTCTCCTTGCTACTCTGATTTCTTTAGATAAGACAAATAACATATATGTCAATCACTGGCCGTCACTGGTGTAATTAGGACATAATCACCAACAAAGGGCTGTTTATAGGGAGCGTGCCTGACATGAGCTCCTCTTCCACACAGATAACCCGTTGAAAGGCCTTGCAATACAATAGATCATTATTTGGACAACAGTGCATTCCCCAAGGATTGCCATTTAAGTAGGGTCTATTTAACAGTCCTCCCGTAGAGTTTTGGTAGACGTGCAAAAGCTGATAAGTGCTCTAATTAGCATGAGAATGGAAATGAAAAACAGGTAACACAGATTGGATGTGTGTTTACAGATTCTCGTCAGGCGTTCTTGCTTGTGGCCAGTCGAAATCAGATTGTGCAAGATGACATAACCACTCAGCCCAATGTGGTCCGCTCACTGGTTCGAGACGGACGTAACATCGTGGCCCTAGATTATGACACGATCACAGACCGCGTGTACTGGTCCGACACAAGCCAGGACAGAATCTGGAGTGCTAACAAAAACGGCACTGACAGAACTGTGGTGAGTTAGTTTGTTCCATTTTGTCACTGCAGACATATTGCACTAAAACCGTCTTATGTGTTTATTCATACATTTAAATTTAAGTTTTCACATTTAAATACATTTAATTAAGAGTGAGTCTCTTGTGGACAGATATTTGACAGTGGAGTGACAGTAACAGAGAGCCTCGCTGTGGACTGGGTGGGCAGGAACCTGTATTGGACTGACTACGTCTTGGAGACTATTGAAGTGTCTAAACTGGATGGCACCCATCGTACTGTGTTAGTCAGTGAAAATGTCACCAACCCCCGAGCACTGGTGCTGGACCCAAGGGACAGGTCAGTGTTGTAGGATGTAACACATTTTATGGTCTCTGCTTTTCATGATCAAAGCTGTTGGTGTTAAAAGACGCAATTTGTTTTGCAGTGCTCACCTGATGTTCTGGACCGACTGGGGGAGGAACCCCCGCATTGAGAAGGCCAGCATGGATGGGAAATTGAGGACTGTTATCATAAGCAATAAGCTGTACTGGCCCAATGGCCTAACCATAGACTATCCAAACAATTTGTTATACTTTGCTGACGCCTACTTGGATTTCATTGACTACTGTGATTATGACGGAAACAACAGGAAACAAGTTTTGGCCAGTGACCTGGTGAGTGTATGAGGAGAAAGACACATTTTTTAAGTAGTAAAAGTGAACAGAGTATATTTCTTTTTGAATAGTATGTGTAAGACACACTTTTTTTTCCTTTTGCTCTATGTAAAGGTACTGCAACATCCCCACGCAATTACCATTTTTGAGGATTTTGTGTATTGGACCGACAGATACATCAACCGTGTGATGAGAGCCCATAAGTGGCATGGGGTGAACCAGACAGTGATGCTGTTCAACCTCCCTCAGCCCATGGGTCTGGTGGCAGTACACCCTACCAGGCAACCAGCAGGTATGGTGAAGATAATCTACACCAATCTCTGTTGCAGCAGGTCTGTTGTTTGTGTTAATACATTAAGATTAGTCTGTTGACTTTTTGTGTGTGTGATCATTTTTAGGTGAAAATCACTGCTTGAGGAGTCCCTGCACTCACATCTGCCTGCTTTCTGCTGTGGGACCAAGTTACTACTCGTGCGCCTGCCCCTCAGGCTGGACACTGGCAGCAGACCAAATCACCTGCAACAGAGGTATGCATCCTGCCGAACGGAGGAAAAAACTCATCACTCAGTTTGATGAAAAAGGAAGTCAGGTCAGATGCAGCTGATAAGTTGATACACTCATAAGGTATTCATCTTAGAGCAAAGAGCAGACATGTGGAAATGACGGTTTTTGCACGCTTCATTTGCAGCCACATTAATGTTGGTAAGAGGCTAAATCTTTGAGAGCACAGAACTCGTATTATAGATCGATCCAGGTGCTTGTCAACAGTCTCCCATTTAGATTCTCTTGTAAACTGCTGTTCCAGTCATAAATATTAAGAATCATATAAGCATGTCTTTCAAGGTCTTAAGAAGACAAGGGACCTTTAATTCAAAGTCCAAGGAGTCCCCCTTAGGTCAACAGCTTAATTCATCTCAGATTTCAGCCCATTCAAGCCAAGCAGAACACAGTCTCCCCCTGAGGCCAATGATTATCCAGGAATGAAAATGCCCCACAACCATTCATCGATTCTAATCTCTGATGACAAAGCAAATCAGATAGTGGAAACAACTTTCACCAGTCAATCCTCTTTATAGATAAAGGCCTTTTAGCTTAGGATTTGTATTCTGCCACATGTATCATACACTTTTAGTTTTGGATTATCATGGGCTAAATCCACCTCCGGGAAACATAGTTTCCTAGCTTTGTTTCAGAACCCCAAGAAATATTTACAGCTTTGGAGTGTTTTGTTCACAAATTAGAAGGCACAAGAAGAGTGTTTAGTGATTTACTGTAGGAAAAGACATTTGTTGTTTTCATGTTTTCTTAGCAACTGTTTATTGACTACTTTTATGATTTTTTTTAGTGGAGGATCCTTTCCTGGTGGTTGTGAGAGACAGCATCATCTATGGCATTTCCTTGAACCCAGAGGACAAAAGTAATGATGCTATGGTCCCTGTCGCTGGGCTTCAAAATGGCTATGATGTTGACTTTGATGACAGTGAACAGACCATCTATTGGGTGGAGCACCCAGTAAGTTATCATCCAAAGACACTATTTCCAGTTTCTTATTTTTAATCTGCTACAGTAAATAATGCAGTGCGTTGTGAGTGCAGTGCAGAGATGCACTCCACTCACTGTACATGTACTGTAATCTTGTAATCGTCCTCCAAGGACACTTTGATTAGGGTTAACAGTAAATATCCCAAATAAATACATTCACACATTTACCAGTGGCTGATTTGAATCTGTCTCCCTTTCTCAACCAGGGTGAGATCCACAGGGTGAAGTCAGATGGTACCAACAGGACAGAGTTTGCCCCCGCAGCCATCCTTGGCTCCCCTGTCGGCCTGGCCTTGGACTGGATAACACAGAACCTGTACTACACCAATCCTGCAACACAATCTATTGAGGTCTTTTCATTACTACTTTATTATTTTAACTATAATAATAACTAATTATTATTACTTTGTGATAGCATAGATGAATAAGTGTCACAGTACAGTAATTAGCACCTGCTTGTGTTTGTGCTCGGCCAGGTTTTGAAGTTGAGAGGGGAGGTACAGTACAGGAAAACTCTAATCACAAATAACGGCTCTCCAACTGGCGCAGGCAGTCCTGTTGGCATCGCAGTGGACCCAGCACGTGGGTAAGCCCCATTTAACACAGTCCTGGCACGGCCACTCATCCCCACAGCTACTGAGCTCTAACAGCCTCCTCATAGCCATCTGCTCTGCCTCTAGAGAGAACTCAACCAGTGTTACTGAATACCACACTGCACTCTGAAATGTACAATAGAGTACAATGAAAATAAGCCTTTCCCTCTCTACTATTTCATACTTCAACCCTGGTCTTCGGTGGATTGAAGAAAATTCTAAAAGAAAAACCAGTGAATGAACTCAGAAAGTGTCTTTTCCTTGAATTAAATGCTGACAGATGTTCTGAGTCTATTAATAAGTAATAAACATAAAGATCCATGACTAAATTGTACATGTTTGAGACATAAACATCTACATTCTTTAATGTCTTCTAAGCAAACTGTACTGGACAGACCAGGGAACAGAGAGCGGCATTCCAGCCAAGGTCGCATCTGCAGACATGGACGGCTTAAACTCTGTCACCTTGTTCACCAACAACCTGGATCATATCGAGTTCCTCACTGTGGACATCCGAGAGAACAAGCTTTACTGGGCTGTTACAAGCACCGGCTCGGTGGGTCTAATAATTGCATATTCTATAATGTTCAGACACATGTAATATGTAATATCTGTAGGCTAATGCTAATCTTGATAATTGTGCAAAATTAACATATTATGTTTAACTGCCTGTTTGGCATGTGACTCACTGCAGATTGAGCGTGGTGATCCAGATGGAACTAATCGCATCACCATAGTGACAGGCCTGTCTCACCCCTGGGGTGTGGCTGTCTATGACAACTACCTCTACTTCACTGACCGCAACTTTGAGGTCATAGAGCGCGTGGACAAGTCCACGGGTGCCAACAAGGTTGTGCTGCGAGACAATGTTTCTGGACTCAGAGTTCTGAAAGTGCATTATCGAGAGAGTGAGTAGTACAAGGAGATGTTGTCATCCTCATTCATTGTTGTCTGTTTTTTGGGTTGTTGTTGCTTTTTCTTGTGTTCGTCACACTGCTTTCTTTCTACAAACTCAGCCTCTGCAGGTACATCCAATGGCTGCACCAACAACATGGGGGTTTGTGAGCAGCTCTGCCTGCCTCGGCCACTGGGTCTGTTTAGCTGTGCGTGTGCCACAGGTTTTAAACTTAATGCTGACAACAGGACGTGCGCTCCCTACCAGTCTTTCGTTGTCATCTCCACTCTGTCTGCTATCAAAGGCTTCAGTCTGGAAGGAGCAGACCACTCTGAGGCAATGGTCCCTGTGGCTGGGAGAGGTTAGTGGTTCTTATAAATTACCTGCTACTGTATGTTATATAGGATCCATTTATTTAAGAAAACTTCTAAAATGATGAGTAGATTGAAGTCCAAAAAAGGTGGAGGTATGTGGAATAATAAACTGAATTACGATAAAATAACCGTTTATCAAATGTTCATGAATATTGTGTTTGAAATAACAGTAATGGCCTCTAATGATTGGGTTATCCTCCCGCAGGCCGTAACGCTTTACATGTTGATGTACACATGGCATCTGCTTTCATCTACTGGTGTGACTTCAGCAGCACTGTGGCGACACAGAACGGGGTCAGACGGATCAAGCCAGATGGCTCAGGATTACGTAGTGTAGTAACATCTGGAATAGGACGCAACGGGATAAGAGGCATCGCTGTCGACTGGGCTGCAGGTATGCTGCCGTGCCAGCTTACAAATGTGTTCATCTAAATATTTGTTTTGTTTAACCACAAGCTGTAAGTAGTGTGCAGTTACAGTCAGGTCTGTGATTTCACCCTGCCCTGCTGGTTGCGTTACTAATCTTCACATATATATTTTATTCATATGAAGTACTGCAGGTAGATAAAAGAGGATTAAGTTCACCACCATCAAAGCATCTTACCCTTATGTTGTAGAATATGTTTTAGACAGAGCATCTGTTGTTTGATGCTCTAGCTCTGGTGTTGGAAACAGTTCAGAAATGCTTGTGTTGGTTATATTCAGTCATTATATTCATTTGATAATAACGAGGCACAAGCAAGCAAAAATCTCTGTAACAAACAAATATACAAATATATTTTTCACTCTCATTGTAGCTTAGCATGTTGAACATGCTGGCAAGTGTATTTAATATCTAATTGTTCACCCTGCTGACTTATATTACTTCTGTCTGTCTGTAACAACCTCTTAGACTGTTGATGTAAACCAGAGAACCAAAACAGAGCCAGACGAATTTGAACTTGCTCTATGATACAGACAGCCTCAGACAGCAGACTGCCTTGTAGAGTCAAAGTTAAGAGGCTTTACGACAATGCCAGACTCACTTAACAGGGAGATCAGTCCCACACAGATGACAGCAGAGACGATTATATTAGCTTGTTTAGGAAAGACCAAGACAGCTGCAGATGAGAAAAAACTGTTTGCTTGTTTTGGATTTAAAATTGCATCACTATAACTGAAAATCTGTTGTGTAATCATATCACCATCATAATGCCAGCTGTTAAAATGTCTACTTTAATTATGACCTATCATAATTAGCAGTTTGTGGTTGATGACTCATGCTCTCATGACTTACAAATATATGGCATGATGCCACTTTGCACACTCAGCTAATTGGATTCTTTCTTCAGGGAACCTGTATTTCACCAACGCCTTCCTAACTGAGACATATGTGGAGGTGCTCCGGCTGAACACCACTTTCCGCAGGGTGCTGCTGAAGACACAGGTGGACATGCCACGCCACATCGTGGTGGACCCCAGAAACAGATACTTGTTCTGGGCTGATTATGGTCAGCAGCCCAAAATTGAGCGAGCACTGTTGGACGGAACCAACCGCACAATTTTAGTGTCGTCTGGGATTATTACTCCACGAGGTCTTGCTCTGGACTGGCAAACCGGCTATGTCTACTGGGTAGATGACTCCCTGGATATGATTGCTCGAATCAGTCCTCAAGGAGGGGAGACAGAGATAGTCAGGTATGGCAGTCGCTACCCAACTCCTTATGGAATCACAGTGTTTGAGAATAGTATCATTTGGGTGGACAGAAACCTCAAGAAGGTGTTCCAAGCAAGCAAAGAGCCGGGCATCACAGAGCAGCCCGCTGTCATTAGAGACAACGTCAACATGCTAAGAGATGTTACGATCTTTGACCAGCGTTCCCAGCCTACCACTGCCCAGGAGCTTAACTACAACCCCTGCTTAGAGAATAATGGAGGCTGTGCCCACTTCTGCCTCGCCCTCCCAGGGTCTGGCACAGGTAACCAGAACAAAAAATGCAGCTGTGCTTTTGGGAATCTCGCAGCAGATAACGAGAGCTGTGTGGTGTCAAGGGATGATTATCTCATCTACACGACTGAGAGCACCGTGCGTAGCCTGCGCCTCGACCCTGACGACCATGCATTGCCCTTTCCTGTGGTCAATGTGCCACGTACCTCAGTTGCACTGGATTTTGACCTCACAGACAGAAGGATCTACTTCACACAGAGCTCAGGCGCAGGAGCAAGTAAGATCAGCTACATCAGTCTGAACTCTCCCACCTCAGCTCCTGTAGTGGTGGCTTCAGGTAGGTCTTCACTTACACTACAACATACACGTTTTTATGCACGTAGGAGTTGATGCCATTCATATTGCTGCTTTGATCCCTGTCTTTGGACAGATCTAGGCGCTCCTGATGGCATCGCTTATGACTGGATAAACAAAAGAATTTACTACAGTGATTATGTCAACCAAAGCATCTACTCCATGTCTGTGGATGGCCTTCAAAGGACTATTATCGCACATGTGTCCAGGCCAAGAGCCATCATGTTGGATCCCTGCAGGGGGTAAGAATAACACAACACACACTCTCTTTGTTCATAAGATTAAACTGATATTTAAAGATGAATCCTTCTTGTTTCCTAGTTACATGTATTGGACAGACTGGGGAATCCATGCAAAGATCGAACGTGCTACTTTAGGTGGAAACTTCAGAACAGAGATTGTGAACAGCAATCTTGTGTGGCCCAATGGACTGACCCTGGACTATGAAGAGGAGAGACTCTATTGGGCAGATGCCAGCTTGTAAGATCTGAAAAATTCCACAGTTGAAATGTGTACTCAGTTTTGTCTGTTACACCATCAAGCTGCTGGTATTATCATTATTTTACTCTGCCATCAGACAGAAGATCGAGCGATCTTCACTCACGGGGGCCAATCGAGAGATAATCGTCAGCACAGCCATCTACCCCTTTGCCATGACCATGTTTGGTCAGTTCATCTATTGGACTGACTGGAACACACGCAGCATATACCGGGCCAACAAGCACGACGGTTCTGACCAGAGGCTCATGATTCAGAACCTTCCATCTCGGCCAATGGACATCCACGTTCTGGCCAGCAGGAAGCAGCAGCAATGTGATAGTCCCTGCCAGCAGTTTAATGGAGGCTGCAGCCACATCTGTACACCAGGTACAAGCAGATTCATACCGTCACTTCTGCATAATATTCCGTGCAGAAGTGCAGTGTTTGTAACCCTCAATCATTTCTGTAGGACCCAACGGAGCTGAGTGTCAGTGCCCATCAGAGGGCCGCTGGTACCTGGCTGACAACAAGCACTGTATCCCCGACAACGGGACTCGCTGCCAGCCAGGCCAGTTTACCTGTATGAATGGCCGCTGTATTCGTGCCCAGTGGAAATGTGACAATGACAACGACTGTGGAGATGGCAGCGATGAGTTGGAAAGAGTCTGTGGTGAGTTGTTTCTAAAAGAGAGTTTGAATTCTTTTAGTTCCTTATTTGCATTTCATCCTCGGTTTGTGTTTTATTAAATGATATAAAATCTCACTGTTGATTCTTAGTCATAGCGGTCCTCTTAGAGCTGTTAGTCCTCTTGTGTGATTGAATGGGAACTTTTCTCTTTACCTTCACCAATACTAACAAATTCTGTATTTTTGCTTTAACAAAGGACCTAAACCTGACTTCCACTATGTTGGTGTGTATGCTTGCACTTCATGATTAAATTTCCATTAACAGTATTAAATCGAATCAACACTAACAAATAAAACAATGTGCTTCTTATAACTTTGCATGCAGTCCCACAGCTGCTGTCATCCTTTATTGCCTTGTCAGGTAAAATGAGCTTCCACTGCATGTCTATATCAGCCCCCTCTCTCCTGACCTCACTCTCTGCTGGTCAGAGCTCTGACCTGTTCTTGATTCTGATTGGCAGCCTTCCACACCTGTGAGCCTACAGTGTTTACTTGTGATAATGGCCGTTGTGTGCCCTACCACTACCGCTGTGACCACTACGACGACTGTGGAGACAATAGTGACGAGGTGGGCTGTCTGTTCAGACCATGTGACCCCAGCACAGAGTTCACCTGCAACAATGGGCGCTGTATTGCCAAGGACTATGTTTGCAATGGCATCAACAACTGCTATGACAACGGCACCTCTGATGAACAAAACTGCCGTGAGTATCCACAGAAATAAACAGGTAAATGTTCAAAATCAAAGCAGTTAAATATGTTAAATATATCCTAATGTATGATTATCTCAGCGGAGAGAACCTGCCAGCCAGAGCACACGAAATGTCAGTCCACCAACATCTGCATCCCACGTTCATACCTGTGTGATGGAGACAACGACTGTGGGGATATGAGCGACGAGAGCCCCACACACTGTGGTGAGTTCAGCAGCAGCTGCAGGATTAAAACAATGTTTTGTTTTTTTCTTAATTAATATATTAATTGTGCAGCTTATCTCATGCAGTTATAGTCTGACCCTTTTCACAGCAGACATTTTGACAGAAAAGCTAATTAGTAACATTGTATTTAGGCGCTGTGAATGCTGTCTCACTGGCATATTGGGCTTAGTGGGACACTTAAACGAGCTATCATAAATATTATTAGTAATGCCTGTCTTAGTCAAGTCAGGTCACACAAAACTTTATTTATTTAGTCCAAAATCACAAATCAGAATTTGCCTCAGGGGACCATACAACATTAAACACCCTCTGTCCATAGACCTCAATTCGGGTAAGGAAAAAAAAACAACCTCTGCAAGAGCCACAGAGGAGGGATCCCAGGATGGCCAAACATGCAATAGATGCACCAACAAAATCACATGTACAAATTTTAATGACAGCATTTCTGATGCATGGAAATTATAAAATATTTGTGAAAAATTAAGATCCAGGAGGACACTGACCAAACAAACAAGTCAAAATCACAGTCAGCTGTGAAAAAAAGCCTATTGTCTTCAATCAATTACTGCACTAGGTAGCACATAGGGAGTAATTTTGAACAATGCCTTATAGTTTCAAGAAAACAGCATTGATGATAGAGCCACTCACAACCACCAGAAGAGGATCTCTAACTAAACTAAAAGGATCTTACAGAGTAACAGTCAAAATGGAAAACATTGGCACACGCTGCTGTTATTGTGGATCAAACCATGTCACATTTTGGATTTGATCTAGAATAGTTACAAGCTGGGTAAGAAGGATTTTTATCAACCTAAAGTTGAGAGAAAGAGGATATACAAAGAGTCAAAAACAGATCTGTGTTCATCCCACCCTCTCGTGAGCATGTTAAGATTCCCTCCAAGTGATTTCATGCTTTTCTTCATCTTCTAGCTGCTTCCACATGTTCCCAGAGTGAGTTTCGTTGCTCCAGTGGCCGCTGCATCCCCGCCCACTGGTACTGTGATGGAGGGGCTGACTGTGCCGACAGCTCTGATGAACCCCTCTCCTGCAGTGAGTGTCGCACAACTCTCTCACCCCCAAAACAGGCCTTGTTGGCTTTGTGTGTCTGCTCCCGCCCCATTATCAGCTGCTCGGTTATTGTGTGTTTGTGTCTGTCTGCCAATCTGCATCTGTGTGCTAGAGTGAGAGACCGCTGTGAGTGATGTAGCAGAGAGTGCGAGTCAGTGGTGTATTTCTTTGTTGACGATGTGGTCAGTCAGGCCTCCTATTGTGTGCTGCATTCCTCAGTGGTGACGCCCCTCAGTGTCCTCTGACGAACAGCACCTCCCCCTCCCTTTGTCCACCAGGGGTTACAGAGCCTCACTTTGGCTTTTGTTTAGATAGTTCACCATGCATGGGAATGTGGAGTTGCCATGACTATTTTGAGAGCTTTGCCAGTGTTGTATTGTGCCTTGCTTATTAGTTGAAAAGCAGTGGGGGAAGTGCCTTAGATAATTGGCAATCAACAAAAATAAAAAGTCCTAAAAATAGATTAGAATTTATTCTGAGTATAAATTATTTGGCAGACGATGTTATGAATATCAGCAAAGTATCTATGGTTTAATATTATATTATTTGTCTCTGCAGCCACGCAGGTCAGAACCTGCAACACAGATCAGTTTCGTTGTGATGATGGCAGGTGCATTGCCTCATCCTGGATCTGTGACGGGGACAATGACTGTGGTGACATGAGTGATGAAGACCAGAGGCATAACTGTGGTATGCATCCTTTCATTACATCTTATACTCTCTTTCCTCTTCTTCATCCTTCTCTGCATCCTCCCATCCTCTCCTTCTAGACCATCCTCCTCTTGTTCCCTGTCACTTTGCCCCCTCCTGCCTCCCTCATCCTCTCGTTATTTAGGACGCTGATGGATTAGGAGACACTGGCACTCAGTGCCCAGCATCTTAGTCTCCTGTAGAAGGTCTCCATTCCAAGGAGCTGACATTCCTGATTTCTCCTGCCTCACTCGTTACTTTGTGCATGTCTCCATTCTCTGGCTTCCTGGCTCAGGGTGGATCAAGACTCTTATGTCTCACCAATGTGTGCTCCAACAATAAGATGCCTGAAGCTAAAGACTTCAGCACTGCCTGAGCCTCTGTAGGAGACTCACTTCAAACAATGTGGATCAGTCACATTAGATGGATAAAGAATCTGAAGTCACGGCTGGTGTTTTGAAATACAGTCTGGAATATTTGGACTGTCAAAAACACCATCGTCATTTCACGTCTTGCAAACCCCCCTGCCTGATGTTGTTTTTTTTTCTCCAGCCAATCGCACATGTTCAAGTACAGAGTTCACCTGTCTGAACAACCAACCACCTCAACGCAAATGTATCCCACGTGACTGGGTGTGTGATGGTGACGCAGACTGTGCAGATGCATTAGATGAACATCAAAACTGCACACGAAGATCCTGCGGCATCAATGAGTTCACCTGTAGCAATGGCCTGTGCATACGCAGCTCCTACAGGTGAGAACAACTTCAAATATCATAAATTACATCTGTAATCAGTCTGTCTGGCAATGCAAGTTCATCTTTTGCGGCCTGTCTTCTGAAATCAGGTGTGATCGACGTAACGACTGCGGGGACAGCAGTGATGAGCAGGGCTGCACCTACCAGGCGTGCCAACAACACCAGTTCACCTGCCAGAACGGCCGCTGCGTGTCGCATGACTTTGTCTGCGACGGCGACAACGACTGTGGTGACGAGTCTGATGAGCTGGAGCACATGTGCCGCACGCCAGCACCCACCTGCCCCCCCGGAGAGTTCAGATGTGAAAATGGACACTGCATCCCCGCGAGCCAGGTGTGCGACAGGAACGATGACTGCTCTGACAACAGCGACGAGAAAGGATGCGGTGAGTTTGAGGAGATTTCCGCGAAATTATGCAATGAAAAATGGCTCCTTAACCTTTTAGTTTCTTCAGTGTTTGTCTGCTGTTGGGTTTCTCCAGCTGCTGCATGCTCCCTCTAGGGGAGATGTCCAAGAAGTGCTGGAGGCGGTGTGGGGAAAGACAGGACAAGACAAATGTGCTTTCTGCAATTTGGCAAATATAAAAAAAGAGTAGCAAATTAAATGAAAAGTAGATACTGATTTTCATTGTGTCTGTGCATCTCATATTTATTTTTAAGGTTTAACTGTGTTGTATGCTTCTTTGACTGTAGGTATCAATGAATGCACAGACCCGACCATCCATCACTGTGATCACAATTGCATCGACACACCCACCAGCTTCATCTGCACCTGTCGTCCGGGTTACCGTCTTATGTCGGACAGCAAAACCTGCGACGATATCAATGAGTGTGCAGAGACACCGAGCGTATGCAGCCAGGTCTGTGAAAACACAGTCGGCTCTTATGTTTGTAAGTGCGCCCCCGGATTCCTCCGAGAGCCTGACGGCCACAGCTGCCGTCAGAACAGCAACATCTCACCCTACCTCATCTTCAGCAACCGCTATTACCTTAGGAACCTGTCGACAGACGGGCAGGCCTACTCTCTGATCCTGCAGGGCCTGACCAGCGTGGTGGCCATGGACTTTGATCGTGTCGACAAACGTCTTTATTGGATAGATGTGAGTCGCAGAATGATTGAAAGGATGTACTTCAATGGCAGTAACAGAGAGGTGGTGGTCAATGGAGTTCTGCATGGGGAGGGCCTTGCAGTTGACTGGATAGCCAGGAAACTGTACTGGGTGGACAGCTTCTTGGATTGTCTCAAAGTTTCTGAACTGGATGGTCGATTTGTGAAGAAACTGGCTGAACACTGCGTCGATGCCAATAACACCTACTGCTTTGAAAACCCCAGAGCCATTGTGTTGCATCCCAAATATGGGTGAGTCTGGACACAAGGAGGGGAGTCATTGATGAGTCAGATTGAAATATCAGTAGGGCCAATATTTATTTAATTATTATTAATAATATTTAAAATTTTAGGTAACTGTTTAAAATGTTCTATCATGTTACTGCTACTGCTGCTAGTCATCTTTAGCAATAATGTTTGTTGTTCAACTGTAAAATATCCAAATCTGAGATGAATTTTAGGGATGTTATTTAGTATTGTTATCTAAAAATACAATATCAGTATTTCTCATTCTCATACTGAGTAAAAAATGCTCTTCAGTCTTCAAATAGATGACGATAGCATGTTATCTAAAGTCATTTTCTTTGCTTCCGCTTAGATTTGTATACTGGACCGACTGGGGAAACAAAGCCTTTATAGGTCGTGTTGGAATGGATGGAAAGAACAAAGTAGCTATCATCACCACCAAGATTGAGTGGCCCAACGGGATCACGATCGACTACACGAATGACAAGCTCTACTGGTCCGATGCTCATCTCAGTTACATCGAGTAAGTGTAACTTGTCAGGTGGTGATCACGCTGTTTTTGTCTGCATGAGACTTGGTAACGTAACTTTTTATTTCTTCTGTTAGATACTCAAACTTGGATGGTCAACACAGACACACTGTGTATGATGGAAATTTGCCTCACCCGTTTGCCCTGACCGTGTTCGAGGACACTGTATACTGGACTGACTGGAACACACGCTCAGTGGAGAAAGGCAACAAATACGACGGCTCTGATCATCAGGTCCTGGTTAACACCACTCACAGACCATTTGACATCCATGTATGTCATCCTTACAGACAGCCTATTGGTGAGTTTAAATCTCAGAATATTTTTTTATTTTTATTTTTTTATTTTATTTTATTTTTAAGCTGATTTAAAGGTCCAGTGTGTAAGATTTAAAATATGGCAGGTTTTCAATAGTGTGCAATCACCTGAAAATAAGAATCGTTATGTTTTGTTACTTGGTCTTCTTCCATGAGTTGAACTGCCATATTTCTATGGCAGCTCACAATGGACAAACTAAACATTGGCTGTAGAGAGGGCCTTTTGCGTTTTTTATGCGTTTCTTAGCCACTGTAGTTTCTCCTTCATTCAAGAATGAGATGAGGAAGTGGCAATCGATAACCACACCACTAGATGCCACTAAATCCTATACACCGGTCCTTTAAGTAGAGGTATCGACCACAACGTGAACAATGCCTGGCCTGTATTTGCCCAGCTGCGGTGAAGTGAAATTGTTAGTCGAACTTGTGGCTCTTCCTCTCACAGTAAACAATCCTTGTGCGGTGAACAATGGAGGCTGCTCTCACCTGTGCCTGATCCGTCATGGGGGGCAGGGACACACCTGTGAGTGCCCTGACCATTTCCTGACTGTCCAGATAGGAGGTGTGACCCGATGCCTTCCCATGTGCACCAGCACCCAGTACAGATGTGCTAACAATGAACGGTTTGTAAAGATTACTTTTTGCTGTTCTTTTTAGGCGGTGTGCAGCATTTTTAATATCAGTATACCACAGCTGAACTGACTATGATGCATTAGTGGTGCTACCATGTATAGACCACTGGCAGAAAAGCTGGTAGTTGTAGTCTCATAACAGGGATTTTGTATCACTGTCAAAAATTGAAATTGATTTCTTATCATGACCTTTATACACAAAAAAAGTTTTGGGCTACTTTCATCTCGACATTGCTTAGCTTTGTGTTTTATTATTCTCTTTAATGAGGAGGAAAGCAAAGCACTGAAACGTTGCAAACATTGTCAAAGTAAATCTCTGCTTGCTCTCTTTGCAATGGGAAAATGCTGCCCCCTGCTGTTTGTGTCATGATACAATCCACCAGATTTTTAACAAAATCTTTCTTTGTTGACACAAATGGTGCACACACAGTGCAGTCATTGGCTCAGCAGAGGCTACAAATCTTTGTTGCGTTCGATTTTTAATGCCCACTTACATTTTTGCAGCTTTTCATGGAGTTGGAGTAGTTATATACGTGAACAGTTTTGAACAGTTAAAGGCAATCAAGGAAATCTTTTTGAAATTAGATTCATTCTTTGCACATTAGTCAGTGCATGATGTAGAGCTCTGGCAAACACGCTGAGTATTTTTGTGCCGGCCTCTGCTTCAACAGTTGTATTCCTATCTGGTGGAAATGTGATGGCCAGAGGGACTGCAGAGACGGCTCAGACGAACCCTCCACCTGTCCGGCTCGCCACTGCAGGCTCGGCCAGTTTCAGTGCAATGATGGAAACTGCACCAGTCCGCACTTCCTGTGCAACAGCAACCAGGACTGCCATGATGGCTCAGATGAAGACCCTGTGCTATGCGGTGTGTTGTGATCTCTTTTTTTTTTTTTTAATGTAATGTATTCTTTTGGTGCATCTTGAAATAACAAATCTCTGTCTCCTCTTTAGCTACACACCAGTGTGAAACACACCAGTGGCAGTGTGCAAATAAGCGATGTATCCCTGAGTCATGGCAGTGCGACGGTGAGGACGACTGTGGTGATCAGTCTGACGAGGACCCTGCACACTGCTCCACCAGGACCTGCCGCCCGGGACAGTTCAAGTGCCGCAATGGACGCTGCATCCCCCAGAACTGGAAATGTGATGTTGACGATGACTGTGGTGACAACTCTGATGAACCCATAGAAGAGTGCAGTAAGTAATACAGTCTGTTGTTTGTTTGGATCTTTCTTTAACTGTACAAGGACTCAATCACAATCTGAGTAGAAACTGTCAAAAGTCTTTGCCTCCTTTATGTGACAGCCATCATGTTTTCTCCACAGTGGGACCGGCATATCGATGTGACAACCACACAGAGTTTGACTGCAGGACAAACTACCGCTGCGTGCCACTGTGGTCTGTTTGCAACGGCCAGAATGACTGCAGAGACAACAGTGATGAGCAGGGCTGTGGTGAGTCTATGACTGGACTGAGGTCCTGTTCCTGGCCAGATCACTTTTATTCGCTTATAAATATTCCAGAGATCTCGGAGGATTAAAATGATCACTGGATGGACTCGAGATTATGCGGTTTAAGGAGTGAGTGAAGGGCAATTAGCCAACACCTCAGCCTCTGGTGGAACATTACACAGTGAGGTAGTGGGAGGTGCTGATGGAGAGGGTCTCACTGCTCACCCTCCCCCAACATTTGCCTCTCTCTGAGCGCACCGCAGATTTATAAGCTGTCCGGTGGTATGGGTCCACATATATATGTGCTCTGTCCTTGCGTGGGGGCAGGGTTCACACAAGTCTCTTTGTACTTTTCTACGATCCAAACACACTTGCGGCGGCCCTCCCGTCTCTTATCGGAGGCCCTGACTCCATTAGTGCCATGCCCGCGCAGGACGGGAGATCCGGGCTAATCTTCGTGTAAGAATGTAGCAGATGGGCCAGGTGGAGGGCTAGGAGGACTAGCTAATGCTGCGCTATCTTTGACCCCCCAGCAGTGTGTGGTAGAGACGGCTCAGACTAGCTCTCCTCCACTCCTCTCCCGTCTGTGCTTCTCATCTCCTGCAGTCTTATCCTCTACAGACACATACAGGCTCGGACAGAGGTCACCCATCTGTCCTGAGCACGCTGCTCTCCCTCCCCATGACTATTGCAGTTTAATTAAAAAACAAGATACCTTTCATTTCAAACTGACAGCTTCATCATTACTTAAAATCCAAAAAATGTCCAAAAAATTTGCTGTTTTTTTTACAATTATTGATCGGAACGTCATCATCTTCTCTCAACTCTGGCTGCTCGATATAGAAATGTAGAAAACATTTTATACTGTGAGAGTCCTCACTGTATTATTCAAAGTCAAAGTTTACTATACAGACGTGTTGCCACTGTGGTACAACTATAGTTAATTCAATCTAATACAACAGCGCATCATCAGTTTTTGTTGAAACTCTTTTTGAGAGGTGTTGATTCAACTTTACATCATTTTTTTTGAGGTTGCAGTATGCGGTGCTGTTGACCAGTGTTGCGTTATACTTACAGATCTTACAGTCATTTATAAGTGAGGATGGCAGCGAGCGCAGTGAGGGTGACGAAATTTTAGAAACACATTTCACACACTATAATTCAGAAACACCACAAGCAACTACAGCTTTCAAAGTGACCATAAAGTTCAATCAAAATATTTTGATATTTAACATATTTAACTAATTAAATATTCAATATTAAAATGTAATATATTAAAATCTTTAAGGTAGGATTGCATGTGATGGGCTGTTTTATTTAGTTTAGCTTGACTTGCCCATATAGTACAAATTAATAGGTACTGAAAGACTAACTCAGTCACATTTACATGCAGTCCAAACCTCAAAGTGCCTAAGTTGAAAAAATGATCACTATAAGGCAGAAAAGGTAGAAAAGATACTGTACGTCAAACATAATAGTTAAAAACAAGGACCCTTGTGCAGGACATTCACGTATCTGATCTTTTCCCAGATGAACTGACCTGTGATCCTAACGGAGATTTCCGCTGTGACAACCACCGTTGCATCCCGCTGAGATGGAGGTGTGACGGGGACGACGACTGCGGGGACAACTCTGACGAGCGCAGCTGCAGTGCGTGCTGTTCACTGTAACAGATTAAGTTATATCACTCACTGTTTGAGTACTGATGAGAGTGTGAGCATTGAAAATTTGGGTACATTGTCTCGATATCATCTAAATAGGTATTGCTGTGGGATTTTAGCGTAGCTCCTGTAAATTGTCCAAATGAAAAAGGAGTGTTGATGTCAAAGAATAGTCCGGCTATCATTTTATCAGACAGCAGGGAGGTTTTGTAAGAGGCTCAACACTTCTGCCGACAGCGGAGCGCTGAGAGAGGTAGTCTTATCAGCTGCTAGAGAAACAGGCTGTCCTCAGTGTGTCAGAAAGAGGGAGTGAAGGAGTCTGTCACCCTTTGCCCTGGAGAGTTTAAACATGTCTGAGAACATGCCAGTTAATAGCGATAATGCAGCTCCTCAACAGAGAAATAGTGACTGGGGTTAAATCATGGTGGTACCGCTCCCCTAGTTGCTATGTTGCTGATGCCAGGAGAGTTTGACTCCCGTGAACTCATGAGCTCACTGCAGAGTAACGGCTGTTCATGCTTCTTGTGATAACGTGGGTGTTTTATGTCATAATACGGAGGAAGCATTTAAAAACCTTTGACAGGTTTGAGAAATGTGACAATTCAAGACACATAAGAGCTTCTGACATCCCTCTGATGAATGTGTATTTGTCTGTTCTCTGGAAAGCTGCTTGTTTCCACGCCTTTTAATTTCTGTTTTCATGTTTTCCCTCAGCTCCACGCGCGTGCACAGAGAGCGAGTTTCGTTGTGATAATCTGCGCTGCATTCCTGACCGTTGGGTCTGTGACCATGACAACGACTGTGAGGACAACTCGGATGAAAGGGACTGTGGTAAGTGGAGGCTCTTTGTTTGCTGGCTGTTTGCGAGTAACGGAGGGCTGCACTAAACAAAGAAGCAATAAAACTTCACGATCTGAAGCATGGACTGACAGGACCACCAGTAGTCATCTATTTAAAAATAGTTTATTCACTCTGCTACGCTCACTGGACATCACATATATAGAAGTTATTATAGATGAGATGCAAGAAATAAAATTAGTATGTGTGTTTTTCCATGTAGGGTCCTGTGAGAGTCTTTTATTCAACTTGCTATATAAGTTGTATACTTTTATGTGAAGTAATGTGACATTTCGTGCTGGTTTGGCTGTTGTTGCAGAGTTGCGGACTTGTCATCCCGGGTACTTCCAGTGTGGCAGTGGACATTGTATTGCTGAGCGCTTCAAATGTGATGGCAACCCCGACTGTCTGGACTATACAGATGAGACATCTTGTCGTGAGTGTCCCACACTTAATAGTTTTTCCTGTGACAATTATTGAATCCAGCATGCATGTGTTCCTTTTTATCGGATTTGTTTGCAAACTTGAGTTTGACAGAACTCTTCTGACTTTCAGCGACTCGCTTTCCCAACGGCACATACTGCCCTCTCTTCCTGTTTGAGTGCAAGAACCACGTGTGCGTCCAGCCTCACTGGAAATGTGACGGCGACAACGACTGTGGAGATAACTCAGACGAAGAGCTCCACCTCTGCTGTAAGAAGTCCAACACACACACACACACACACAAAACTAAAGCGTATTAGATTTCTGCCAGGTTTTACTGCTCAGAATAACATCAAACTTAATATTTGATCACTAGTTGTGAGTGGATGTGCTGAAATTGAAACTGTTTTTGTTAATCCACAGTGGAAATCCAGTGTGAGACTCCTTTCCGTTTCCGCTGTGACAACAACCGCTGCATCTACAGCCATGAGCTGTGCAACTCTGTCGATGACTGTGGAGATGGCTCTGATGAGAGACAGGAAAACTGTGAGTATGATAGTTTTGCAGCTGTTTCTTTATTAAACATAACTACATGTATGTATCTACAGGATCTCTTGAGTTGATGTGTTTCTCTCCATCAAGGCCAAAGCCCGACTCATGGACCCTGTACAGATGAGGAGTACAAATGCAGTAACGGACAGTGCATCCCTCTACAGTACGCCTGTGATGATTTTGATGACTGTGGAGACCAGTCGGATGAGCTTGGCTGCCGTGAGTACATTAACAAAGAACACATTAGTAATTTTGCTAAACATTTTAAAATCATATCAAGTTTCCTGAAGGTTTCAGAAATGAGTAATTACTGCACAACGTATCAGCAGGAGTACTAAGTTAGATTTCAAATGAAAAAAATAAAATCAAAATAACAAATCACAAATAACTGGTGTCCAGTACTTTGGTAGATGGAAATATGTTGAATTTTGGAGACAAGATATCATAAAAATGTATTCTTCTTTTGAGTTATTTTAGTCAGATTATTGGTAAGAATATATCTTTTGGTGGATTAAAGCTCTGGTCCTTTTTAGAGACTTCCACCTGACTGATAATAGATTGGTAACAGGACTAACTGTAAGTAGCATGCAGTTATCTCGAGTGTGTTTTTGTATTTGCTCCTCTTAGACCACGGCAGCGGACACACGTGTGGTGACAACATCTGTGAACACAACTGTACCGACCTGACAGAGGGAGGCATGCTCTGTTCATGCAGGCCTGGCTACAAGCCCAGAGCGACAGAGAGACACACCTGTGAAGGTAAAAGACACATCAGTTAGTCTTTCATTTAAATACTGACACAGAAATATTAGTTTACAACGCTTGATTCATGTTTGTCCATTTTATCCTTCTGCTTTTGGAAACAGATGTGAACGAGTGTGAGGTGTATGGCACGTGTCCTCAGGAGTGCAAGAACACAAAGGGCAGCTACGAGTGTTTTTGCGCTGAAGGGTTTCTCTCTTTTGGTGAGCCGCATGGGACAGAGTGTGCTGCCCAGGGTAAGAGCTCAGCATTCACACGTAGAAGGAAATTCTTTACAAACGTTCCTCTTTATTTGCTAATGGTATTCACCATGCCTAAATTTCTTCACAGGAAATCCACCAGTGCTGCTCCTACCAGACAACGTTCGCATCCGTCGCTTTAACCTGTCCTCTGAGCAGTACTCAGACTATGTAGACAACGCTGAGCACATCCAAGCCTTGGACTACCTGTGGGATCCAGAGGGACAAGGACTCAGTAAGACTTCTGCTGTCAACCTTTTATTGCTGCAGTGAATTTCACTAACAAGGACCATGGCAATAGATTCAAGTTTAGATGGGTTTATTGCAAGGGATGGAAAGGGTGCGCCGAGATGATGACTTATAGGAGAGAAGAAGGGATGAAGGGTCGACAGTATGGAGGTATGCAGGGAGGGTCGAAGGTATGGAGGTGGAGGAACCGTCTCTCCATAGCTCTGTGTCTTAGGTGGCAGCGTGGACCTTGTTCCTGAACCTACTTATAAAACTTCTTATAAAAGATCCATCAGTTTGTGTAACCTTTATCCCCTGATGTGCTCTAGGTATTGTGTACTGGACAGTTCTGGGTCGGGGATCTGAGTTTGGCTCTATCAAACGTGCCTACATGACCACATTTAACGATTATGGCAACAACCCAGTAAAAGACGTGGATCTGAACTTGAGATACATCGCTAATCCCGACGGCATCGCCTTGGACTGGGTTGGCGGGTAATTCACCAACATTACGTCTTAACCCTTGCAGAGGTTGCTGTGGATGTAGTTCACTCGCTCAGTGTATATTTATCACCTTTTACAGGCACATTTACTGGACAGATTCAGGCACTAATCGGATTGAAGTGGCCAAACTAGACGGACGGTACAGGAAGTGGTTGATCCACACAGACCTCGACCAGCCTGCTGCTATTGTTGTCAATCCATCACTTGGGTATGAAGTAATAGAGTGTAAAAATAAGTTGTCTCCATCCTTCATTTCTTTGCAGAGTATAAAAAATAATATTTTGTTTTTGTGATTATTTCTGTGTCGACAGAATGATGTACTGGACGGACTGGGGCAGGAAACCCAAAATAGAATCAGCATGGATGGACGGTCAGCACAGAGAGGTGCTGGTGAACGAGGAGGACCTGGGCTGGCCTACTGGTCTGGCTCTGGACTATCTAAATGGAAACAGGATTTACTGGTGTGATTCAAAAGAAAACATCATTGAGTCCATGAAGCCCGATGGCACAGACAGAAGGATCGTCATATCAGGAGGTCAGAACACTGAGATGTAGGACAGCAGAAACTCAAACACACATGAAGTTTTATGAAGTGTTTCATTCAAAATGCATTTTTTTCTGCTTCAGACATTGGACATCCGTACAGTCTGGATGTGTTTGAGGGGCATGTGTACTGGACAACAAAAGAGAAAGGTGAAGTGTGGAGGACGAACAAGTTTGGGAGAGGAAACAAAGTCAAAGTTCTGACCATCAACCCCTGGCTGACTCAAGTCCGCATTTACCAGGAGCACCGACACAACCAGTCAGGTCAGAAGATTCATTCAAGAGGGATTCGTATAGTGGTGTTTCAGAATACGACAGAAAATGTTTAATGTATCTCACAGATCATAAACTGATGTTGGGTTATTGCTGACACTCTCTCAGCACTCTCACATGTCACATAATAAAAAAATGTTAGGGAATGATTTGACAACTTTACAAACAAATTAAATCCAAATCAAGTCCATCCATCCAGACATGACCCAGTTTGTTTAAATTAGTAGTAAGGATACTTTTACCGGGGCACCCTGATGGCTCATCTGATGGCTCACCTGGTAGCACATGGGCTCCATGTACAGAGGCTCAGGCCTTGCCGTAGTGGCCCAGAGTTGGATTCTGCCCTGTGGCCCTTTGGCATTATCCCAACTTTCTCTATCCCTACCTTCCTGTCACTCTAAAAAGACTCAAAAGTCCCCCCAAAATAATCCTAAAAAATAAGAAATGCAATTGTAAAATTATGAATGAAAATTTAAGCCAATCAAAGCAAAGATTTATTTCTAGACGCAGCTTATATATACAGTCTGTTAAAAGAAAGAACACACAGTTAACACAGCAGTGATTTGAATTCACAGAAAGAGTTTTAGATCTAATTTCAGAAAGTTCCTGGCAGAGAGATCAGCATACGTGAAACCTCTTTTATAAACTTTAGTGTTGATGAAGATGACTCACATATTTTGTTGTGCTGAATATTATCAGGGGTGGAGATGAACTGTGGTAACGATTTGTTGATGTGCCAACGTGTGTGGGATCATAAAACTCTATCTTATCTTCACAGGAGTGACTCTTTTGCTCTGAACAACATCTAACAGTGTTTTTCCTCTCTCCTCTTCAGTACCCAACCCTTGTAAGAACATCTGCAGCCACCTCTGTCTCATCCGGCCTGGCGGATACACCTGCGCCTGCCCACAGGGGTCGTCTCCGGTGCAGTTTGACTCCAATGAATGTGACGCAGGTAAGCAGCACCCTGAGTGCATCTGCCGCCCTCACTCCAAGTGTTGGCTTTTGTGTTGCATCTCATTTTGCATCTGTTAATCCCTTCTTCACATGTGCCTGGCTGCTCCTGTGTGGTTTTGTAAAAACTGTGGTTGTGTTGTCGTCTCGTTGTTGACTCGTGTGTACGCCTGGCTTTTGCTCCTGCAGCCATTGAGGCGCCTGTCGCAATGCCTCTTGCATGCAGATGCATGAATGGTGGAACGTGCTACACTGATGAAGGCGGTCTGCCCAAGTGCAAGTGAGTTTAGTCGTAGGTTTACACCATCAGTCGTATCCAGTAATGCCTGATATTTGTGGTGTTCCACCTTTTTCAAGTACACTTCAAGATGTTGTTTTCCCATGGAAAAAAAATGACGTTTGACTTCCTGCAGATGTCCGTACGGTTACGTGGGCAGCTATTGTGAGATGGGGAAGTCAAGGGGCGCGCCGGCAGGAACAGGTACTGCAATTCATCTGTTATCAAAGATTTTATGTGTTTGTCTCATGTCTCAACGTGTGGCAGCGAGGTCTTTTGACATGATCTGTTGGCTTCACTTGATCAGATCGAGGCCAAACGTGACGAAGTCGCCAACAAAACAGCTTAGAAATCAATCTAGCTCAGCAATTGTTGAAGATGTTTTCTGGCTAAAACTTCCTTAATAAACAGCCAGATAATAAGTGAATTGATCACTCTTTAACTTCTCTAATGGTGTAGCAAACTAAATGGGTCATTAACTGAGATGTGCATTAATTAACTAGTCAGCAAAATGTTATTACAGGAATGTTTAAGATCAGCATCTCATCCGATATGCACACAACTAAATCTACCTTCTACTTTTTCTTCAGCTGTGGCCGTTCTACTGGCAGTCATTATCATCCTGATAACCGGAGCATTGGTCGTTGGAGTTTTCCTCAACTACAAACGAACAGGATCTTTCATCCCCTCCATGCCCAAACTACCCAGGTATCTCGGCTCTCTGTGACTGCACGTGCTCGTCAATGAAAACTGGACCAAAGTTTAGATCAGAGTTCAAACAGGAGTGTTTTGTTTTTGTCCAGCCTCAGCAGCCTGGTGAAGTCCGGTGACACGGGCAACGGGGTGACGTTTCGCTCGGGTGATAACGTTGACCTCGGACCTTCACACACTGGAGTGTCATTTATTGACACAGCCATGCAGATGGTGAGTCCTGCAGAGACGCTCATTAGCAGTTAATCTTTTCTTTACTGTCAGCACTTTAGACTCACAAACAAACTGGCCTTCCTTATAGAACAGCTTGTATCAGCATCAGTGGGGAGAGAATTAATAGTGTGCCTTTTAATGAATGTAAAAAACAATCTAATCGACATAATTTGCCCACAGGATGATCATATTGCCATGGAAGCTGGGAGGCAGCCAATCACATTTGAGAACCCGTTATACGCCACTGCTCCTGGAGTGTCTGGTGATCCTGCGGTCATTCATGCCACACAGGTACTCACACAGGAATGATTTGTTTTGTTTTCATGTCAGATTTAAATGGTCCGTCACACATTAAAACCACATTTAACTGCAGACTTGCAGCAGCTGACACTAAAGAAAAACAAAGCACAGACTGTACAGGCTTCACTGTTCACAGTTAACAGTTAACTGTTAACATCATAACCTCAAAAATCATGATCAAAATTCAAAATGCACTTTAATTTTACTGTAATCACATTTTTATTTAGACTGTCTGTAAGAAGTGCATCTCAGAATCATACTGTATGAACTGTATGAACTTTTCTTTTGTCATGCTGTTCCACAAATTAAAAAAAATAATGGAAAAGTTAGTTAATTTGTCGTGGCTGATGAGACTAACATGACATCGTTCTTCTTTCCCAGGTGACTGTTAACGTGAGCGGCGAACAGCTGGAGAACAACTTTGTGAACCCGGTGTTTCGCGGAGATCAGAGCGTGGGCGTTGTGAACACGACGTCTGTCAGCGCCAAACCTGTGCAGGTGAGTCTCCCATGTGCAGCACGTCCACAGAAAACCACGTTGTGAGTGTGACGCCGCCTCACTGCTTGTGTTTGTTTGCAGGAGTCAAAGTGGAGCCTGTTCAAGCGAAAATTAAAGCCAAGCACCACATTTGAAAACCCTTCATATTCAGAGGTAAGCTTGGCGTTTTTTTTTTAAAGTTAGTTACCATACAGAGAGTATTCTTTCGGCTTGTTTACCCTCTGCATTATTTTTACAGATGAAGGATGAAAAGCCCGCAGGAAGCAGCGGGGACTCTTCTGCCCCTGAGCCGTCTCCGTTTGTGCCCCCAGCCAAACCTCAGAAGAGGGATCGTCCGAGCACCTTTTCGCCAACCGAGGACAGTTTCAAAGACACAGCCAACCTCATGAAAGAGGACAGCGACGTATAACCCCTCTCTCGCAGATGGGAATCGAAAAAAAAGAAGAAAAAAAAAAAAGAAACACACTTTGCACAGAATTTATTTTTTTATGCAGCCTGTGTACAAAACTCAAAATTGTTTTAGGAGAGAGAAATACATTTCTATAGAATGAGGAAAGACATCTGCTGTTGACTATGCCTTCTGACTTTTCTTATGCCAATTCTTGTGTTAATGTTTTCTTTATTCTGATGTACAATATGTATGTCTTTGCACTGAAGCTGCTGATAGCAATGTTAATAAATAAGTTGTATATTTGTAAATTTGAACAGGAAGATTTTGTCTGAAAATATCTTTGAAATAGATCCTATGAATAATTCCACATAAACACAATAACACACAGAAGAAGTGAGCTGCATTCTGGATGTACAGTACTTATATGATCGAAGGTTATCAGAGAAATTTGTTGAGTTTTTTTTTTTTTTTTGCCACTGAACTAAACTGAAGATGTATTATTCATCTTTCATGTTTATATACCTCATTTCAGGGCGGGAAACTAAATAAAAGCGAGAATAATTGGATTTTAACTTATGATTATCATTTTTCAGGATAAACAGATGCAAGATGCTGAAATGTGTGCAAAGCATTGTACTCAATCAAACTAATGTTCCCTGACTTTATGAATCATGATCTTTTTTTTTTTTTTTTTTGAAGTAATAACATTGGAACGATGGCCAAAATTGTTTGAAACAGTACTTGAACGTGCCCCTGTTTGTTGCACGGAAATGAATTCATGTAGTTGATTATCTTGAAGAGCTACACGTGACCTGAGGATGCAGAACGCTTTATAAACGCGGTGAACAAATTCTTTACAGAAATGATTTATTTTGCATCATAATGAGGAGAAATAAAAACACTTATCTGTGATCATCCACAACATGCTGCTGAGACGTGAATGAATAAATTTCCTATTTTGTAACACAGTCTTGAAACATTTTTTTAAAAATCTTTTTTTCCACAATATTTCTTTTATCACTTTCAGTTGCGATGCACACACACACACACACACACACACACACACACACGTACACAAACAGTGCTCACACCAAAGCAGAGGTTTGGTTTCTTTAAGCCTTCGGTAGAGGAAGAAGCAAACGGACAACAAAGTCCAACACAAATGAAGGAAGGTAGGACAGAGGAATCCAAAAAAACTTGGCATCCCAGCCGGCACTGTAACGCGTGCGTGGGAAACGAGCTGTCAGCGCGTGCTCCATACACCTGGTCACCTTAGAGATATCTGGGCTGCACAAGATGTTCATGGAGAAGTCTTGAGATTTCAGATCTGATGGGGAAAAAAACAAAATAAATTTGTCATTTAGAGTAATTTATTTGACACTGTTATTAAAGAATATGGTGTATTTTTTTCACTCACAGTCATCAAAGTATGTAGGCCCATAGGAGTCTTTGATATCTTGAGGCAGGCGGGTCCAAAGCCTCTTCAGGTCAGCATTAATAAGATCGATCTGGGTAATGGCCGTCTTGAAGAAACCAGGCTCGATAATGCTCACTTTGATGCCAAAGTGATGCATGTCCCTCCTGAGAGGCAGAAGAAGCAGATCATTATGTTTCTTTAATTCAACTTTATTTTGAGATTTTTTAAATTCTTCCTTTAATATTTATGTTAATATTTAAAAGAGTGTGCAGATATAGAAGAGTGTGCAACTAAAATGCAGAGGTGGAGAGTAACTAAATACTTTTACTCAATTTGAGCAACTTCAACTTGAGTATTTCCATTTTATGATACTTCATACTTGCACTTTTTACTCCACTACAATTATTACAGCAAAAATGCAGACATGCAGCAAAAAGACCACAAGTTACAGTCGAACCTGGGCCGCTGTGTTAAGGACTGAGCCTGTGAATGTGGTCCAGCAGGTTAGGGTTAGGGTCAGCCTGGATGATAAGCTTTGCTTTGATGCCAACACAGATCACCCTTAAAAACCCAAATCTGGTAAATTTAAATGATTTTGCCGCTTGTACAACCGTAGGTCATCTTACTGGACTCTCAGCACTTTACACAGTGAGTTTAAGCTTCAGTCAGGATGGAGGTTTTTGGTTGGTTTCTGGTGACTGCAGTAATGCTGGTGTTAACCTGCTTTCTGTGGTTTCCAGTAAACTTTATGTAAGTGTGTAATAATCTTAAGAGCACGTGTGATAAATATGTTGTCTTCCTGTTACCTGAGGGAGTCGGAGAAGGCTTCCACTCCATACTTGGACGGGCAGTATCCTCCACCGGTGAGAGTCAGTCTGCCCAGGACACTGGCCACGTTAACCACCCTGCCCTGGGCCTTTTTCAGCAGTGGCAGAAACTGGAGGGTCACATCAATAAGTCCTATCAGATTCACATCCAAAACCTTTGTGAAATCCTCAAACTGCATCCATCCTGGTGGGCCGATGGGTGTGGACCTGCCAGCATTATTCACCAGACCCCAGAGACCTGCAGAGGAGAGAGAGAGAGCATGAATATCAGCTGACATCAACTTCTTTACTTTGGCACAAAAATCTTAACAAAAGGATAAAAAATGCTTGTAAATATAGTTTTTTGTTGTTGTATCTTTGTATTTACATCAGACCTGCAGCTAACTGATAAATATGCCGATCATCTTCAGTGAAAAATCACTTACATCTTCATTAAATACTTGTTTCATTCAAGTGATTCACCGTATTCTGTCACGTACGACAAACGAAGCATCCCCTCCACCTGTCCACTAGGTGTCGCTGTTGCTCTCTTTCGTGGTGTTTTTTCAGATGCTGCTTATCATCAGCTGTGTGAGCCACACCTGGGCAGGTGTGCCACGCCCTCTGCAGGGGCCTGCATAATCCAGCAGACACTCCCTGCCCCGACTCATTCCTGCTGTCTGACTCAACTTTCAGGCTCTGGCATGTATTTTCCTACTGAGTTTTCTTCACACACACAGTCACACATCCATACACGCTTTACGCCACTGACTTACTGGTTGCTACATGTTTTTCTGATTTGTGTTTTGTAAATAAATCTTTTCACTTCGCTACCACCTCGGAAATATCACACCCAAAATGAATAAAAAGAGTATATCTCTGCAGCTACATGATCTATTTGAAAAATAATCGGCTGCTGGTTCGCTGAGTTTTCGTAAGAGAGTGACACTGATGGTAACTGTGCTCGCAGCAGAGTTTCTCCTGTTTAATTTAATGTGCAATATGACTGTATTGTTATTACAGTGTTTCATGCTTTTTGTTGCAGAATGCCTCACCTTATTCTGTTATCATGTTTCTTTATTTTGCTGCACCGGCACCAGCAC
Source organism: Protonibea diacanthus (assembly GCA_028641955.1). NCBI lineage: Eukaryota > Metazoa > Chordata > Actinopteri > Sciaenidae > Protonibea > Protonibea diacanthus. Next base: position 19,007,230 of record CM053986.1, on the reverse strand, counting down.
GAAATCCAAAAAACTATTAAATGTATCATTGTCTCATAATTATAAATAATAATTGAGGGATTAAACTAACCAATCTCTTACTGCTTGAGACATTTATAAAAACATATGTCTGCTTTTTTCCCAGATTATGATGATGGAAAGCATTTATCTAATCAGTGTTGAAATGGGTAAATATCATGCAGAACTATGGAAACTAGGCTACATACTTTATGTCCACTGCTCAGTGCAAGAATTTACAGGCATGTTCTCTAAATCCACGAGAGTCTGAAAAGTGTTTCTGACATTAGAAATACAGCACATGAGGTAAGCATGTTCTCCCCCCTGTTTAAAAAATGTGTTAAACACATGAGTAGGAGGATGATGAGTCGATGATGGGATGGTCCAGGTTGCCTTTATCTCTTCCAGTGCCTCACTCTAACTGGCACCCTATCAATGTGTACCCCCTGTCATCCGCCCGGCTCACCTCGCTCTCCGACCTCTTTGCTCACAAACTCCACCGCCCTCCCGATGCCCGAGCTGTCTGTAACATTCAGCAGGAGGGTCTTCAGTCTGGGGGAGGCCGCTGCTTTCAGATCTGCTGCACCTTTCTCTGTGAGACATGCAGCTATGACACGGAAACCTTTCCCATCCAACTGTCTGGCCAGCAGATTCCCAAAGCCGCTGTCACAGCCTGTGATGAACACATGCTTCTCGTCGAAGGCATCCACCTTGTAGGAATCTCTGATGTACCAGTGGACGGCAGCGAGAGCAGCCAGAAGTAAAGTACAGGTTAAGACCATGTGTGACAGGGCGACCTAAAAGACACAATCCAGAGCTTTCAAGGAAGAAAGGTGCTTCTTTCTTCTTCTAAATATTCTACATATATCCTCCTTAAAGGATACAAATGGTGAAAATAAAGAAACCAACTTACCTCTAATAAATATGACGTCAGATTGTCAGTTGACACCTGAGTGGAAAAAGATCCCAAGAAATGGAGGCATGAAATATAACAACATTATTAACCAACACCTTTCATGTCCACGCCATCCTCATCAACCCTCATTACTGGGAGTAAGCAGCAGTAAATAAGGGTGAACCTGCTTTCCACACTGACCCTCAAAGGTCCCATATTCATTATGTGCCTGCTGGTTTGTGATACTGTGATTCACAGTAAATTTACTTGTGGATACACACGACTAACGCAGACCATCAGCTGAAACGTTAAAGGCTTTAAAGGTTCACTGCATAGGGTTGCATCTAGTGGTGCGATCACTGCACTGCTAGCTCACATCATCCTCGCCTCTTCCTAGTGTAAAGGAGAAACAAACATCTGAAAAGGCCCACCGCAAATGCACACTATCACACCTCCAATATTTTAACTGAAAGCAGGGTTTGTTTATCTGTTTCTGTATATACACCGATCAGCTATAACATTAGGACCACCTGTCTAATAATAATAATACTGTGTAGATCACCCTTTTCTGCCAAAACAGCCCTGGACTCCACTGGACCTCTTTAGGCGTGCTCTGGAAGATGGAGCAGCCTCCTCCATGGTTCAGAGTTGTTCGTCCAATCTGAAGACTTCGGAGGTCGACTCAACACCTTGAACTTATTGTTGTGTTCCTCATTCATGAACCAGTTTTGCCTTGCAGCAGGGCGCATTTCGCCATCAGAGAATAGCATTTCCAGGTAAGGTGTACATGATCTGCAACAATGCTTAGGTAGGTCAGGTCGGACCACATGGGTCAGCCTTTGCTCCCCACAGGCATCGCTGAGCCTTGGCTGTCCATGACTCTGTTACCCGTTCCAGACAAGAGCTGCATTTCTTAAATGCTCTGACCCGGTTGTCTAGCCTTCCCAAAGTGGCCCTCGTCGAAGTCAATCAAACCTTACGCTTGCCCATTCTTCCTGCTTCTAACATCATAATATATCCCATCCACTGCCAGGTGCCATGACAACAAGATAATCAGTGTTATTCTTTACCTGTCAGTGGTCACAACAGCTGATCGGTGTTTATTCCTGTAATAGAGCCGTTTTAGGGTCCAATCCATCGAATAAATGTGACTCCTTTATATAATAACACATGGAATAATAATAATCTAACAAATGTGGCTACATGGGGTCAAATAACGGGTCAATCCACCAAAATAACAAGAAAATATAACAAGTCTCATATCTGAAAATATTTACATACATTTATTACTTCAACAGAAGTTTGAGGTACTTGTACTTTACTACTTGAGTGCTCCCATTTTCTGACACTTTATACAGTACTTCTACTACTACTTGCCACATTTCAGAGGGAAACATTGTGTTTTTTCGACGTGACCTCGGCTACATTTATCTGACAGGAGCCAGTTATTTCATAAGATCAGCTTATATTAGAAACAATTTACCAGCAGTAAAATGCTACTTATGAATAAATGCATCAGCAATACAAGAACAGATACTGTAAAATGACAATTATCTTGAATAATGACTTTTACTTACTTACTTGATGCTTTAAGTACATCTACAAATCTTTATGTACTCTTTCAGGACTTTCATTTTTGTATTGTGTTGTTGCAACTTTTACTTCAATGAAGTGTTTAAATACTTCCCCTCTGAAACACATACAGTTCGAGAGTAATTCTGTTTGCAGCTCTCAAATTATTTAAAATCAGATTTTATGATGGTTTGTAAACCATGAACTAAACCGGATTCACAAAATCTCAGTTTAGATTGCATTTATCACTTTTGAGCCACTAGATGGCGCCACAGCTCATTAAACTGGTTTGCACAAAAAAACAAACATACACTGATTCCTTCAAGTCCCTTAATATTGTGTCAAATAAATCAACATAATGATGCTAATATTCAGACGCCACCTGACACTGATTAAGCGATATTAAATGTATAATAATAATAATAATAATAATAATAATTCAAACATACCATGGCTGCAGTTGTTTAGATGAAGATGTGTCTTCCTCAACAGAGAATATGAGTAAACTGAACGCAGTGACGGTCCTTTCTGATTGTGTTTGTATGCGTTCAGCGTGTCTACAGAATCAAAGTCCATAGTGGATATGACAGCAGAGCTAAATGTTTCACTAGCATGGTGTTGCATAACAGACTTCACCAGATAACATGACCCATGTTTCAGGTAAAACCATTCCTCTTTCACCTCAAATCCGCTACGAGAACTCAATATCTGGGCCCAAAGTTTGCGCAGGGCACAGACGGGTCTCTGTGTTTGGTTTTGAACAATCTGCGGAGCAGCTTCAAACTGAGCTCAAACAAATAATGAAAAGACAAACAGGTTTTTACAATACAGACAGTTTATAGATTGCTAGTGTAACATTTTGTGTGCTAACATTGATTGCAGTGCAAATGAAAGATACACGTGTGACCCTAAATGAGCAAACTTTTCCCCACAAACTCGTCTGACAGAAACTACGGTGCAGATATATGCGGTTTTGGGGTGGTTAGAACAAAAACTCTGTCCGTGATGCAGGTCGGCATGTACGACAGAGGCAACCACAGCAGCTTTGCGTCCCATCCAGGAGAGTAGCGAGTCCGAGGGTGAACGGCAGAGATGGCGTGCTCCATACAGTTGATCACCTTCATCAGGTCACCGTCCGTCAACAGCCCGAACCTCACATCCAACTTGCGAAGAGCTGAAAGAGCGGCATTTCAATTAATTAATTAATAATCCACCACTTTGTCAGAGAGAGCTTTGTAATTTTGGCAGTGATTAGAGGTGAAGTACAGACAAGGTTTAATTAGTACTCCATCAAGTAACGAATCACAATTAAACACTAAGCTGGAAGATCAGCTGAACCGGCAGAAATATGTAATTTGTCTGCAGAAATGCATACAATTCAACATTTTTATCAAACACCGTCACCGTCTATTTTCTCTCCAGTTAGTATCACATTATAAAGTTTTTTTTCCAGGAAACATTCAAACAAAAAATAGATGAGTTAATTATGATGAGCTGAGTGAACAGTAGACTAACTAAAGCACCTATAACTGATATCATTAAAATGACAAAAGGGCTAAAGGTTGAAACATGTCAGTGTGGCCGAACAGCCTTAGACCAGATAAAACAAGTTGTCAACAGTTGTTGCCTCTTTGCAGAAACTTTCTGGCAATATTCAGTGTCTGTGCTGTTACCTGTCAAACCGTCACCAAATTATGCTCCACACTCTTCTTCTCCTTTTTAAGAGATCTGCAAAATGTTTCCTTGTGTTTGTTCTAAGGACAAAATTTAGTCTCAAAGATGATTGCACCTTTAGTACCTGTAGTGTTTTTAGGGCTTGTAGACTTGTAGAGTTTATCATGAAGCGACCCGGCTCATTCGGAGAATTCATCTGACTGTGAATGCAGCACTAATTATTCTTGGTATCCTACCTGCGAGCATACATCACAATAATGAAAGATATGTATAAATAATATTGCCTCTAATAGCAGAAATAAATAAAGCCTCCTGTTTGAACTGCAGCCTTGAACAGTGGAGAGAAAAAGAGATAAGAACAAGAAAACAAAAAGGCAACAAAATGATTTATTAACAAAGCAGAACTGGCGACTCGCCCAGGGTGACTTCACCCTGACTCTCGCCCAATGTCAGCTGGGATCAGCCCTGCAGCCCTCATAAGAATAAGTGGTTATGGAAAATGGAAACAAAAGATGCAGTAACTCACATGAGTCCAAGAAATCTTGTCCATAGTCGTCCTTTACATCCTGAGGCAACTTGTCCCAGAGCTTCCTCACGTTATCTTTTACCAACGCCGTATCAGTCACATTCGTTTTGAAGAAGCCCGGCTCGATGCACGCGACCTTCACCCCAAACGGTGCCATGTCTAAACTGGAACACAAAGAGGGTTACTGTAAGTCAAGGCGACACTCATGAGAATAATAAGGTACCGTGTACACAGCATGAACCAGTTACATCTCGTCTCACCGCAGGCTGTCATTGAAGGACTCCACTCCGTACTTGGATACACAGTAAGGTCCGCCGAACGGGCTGATTCGCCCAAACACGCTGGCGACGTTCACCACTCTGCCCTTGGTCATCTTGATGAGGGGGAGGACGCTCAGCGTTACGTCGATGACGCCGTACAGATTGACAGACATCATGGCCTTGAAATCGTCGATGGTGAGCCAGTCGGTGGGACCGGATGGCACAGAGACTCCGGCATTGTTCACGACAGCCCACAAGCCTGACGATGAGACAATGAGTTGAGAATCAGAAAACTCACACACACTTTGCATCACCTAGAAGTGAAAAAAAAAAAAAAAGCAAAGCCACTCACCTTTCTGTCCGACCACAGACTTGATGAACGCCGCTGCTTTGCTGACGCTCTCCGAGTTGGTGACATCCACGTGAACGGTGGTCAGTCTGCCGGAGGCGATCTTCTTCAGCTCGTCTTCACCTTTCTCGGTGTAACAGCCTGCGATCACACAGAAGCCCAGCCGGTCCAGGTGTCTCGCGAGGACGTTACCAAATCCACTGTCACAGCCAGTGATGTAGACGTATTTATACTCCTTGTTGGGCACTCTTTTGCTTTCCTTGTACCAGCGATAGATGAAATAGAGAGCCAGCAGCCCGAAGATATACATGAACATTTTTCTATAGGCAAAGAAGGAACCACGTTATTATATTATATTATATGTTTGCATGATGATCTCTGGAACCAAACTGTGCGAGTTCAATGAGAAATAACTCACATTAAACAAAAAAAAGATGAGAGAGCTGCTTCAGAAGACTGTATTAATTATGCATAACTTTCATAAAAACATGCAAGAAAAACAGAGAAATAATGAAAATATCTAACCTACGTCCAAAACAATCCCTTTGCTCCTGCTCTGTACTTCATCCTGATAATTAATCAGGATGATAACAGACTGGCAAAACTATCTTTTCATTGGGATCTTTCAAACAATTATTCCTCGGCAAGAGAGCTTGCAAAAGTATTTGATCAGACTGCTCTCTGATACATGTATAGAAATGAATGATCTTGTAGTGTTAGTCAAATTAAAACAACAGAATCGGGCAGCAGACGTTTTGTATAAACCAAAATTAAGAACACACAGTCTGATTACGGATATGTCAGTCTTAATCTATCCAGTGCACAGAGGTCTGTTTGTGGATCAGTTGCCTCTGGCGGTGAAAACTGGACGCCTCCAGGATAGAAAGTGTCTCCTGTGTGATCTGTGAGAGGTCGGAAACGATACACACTTTTTGTTCTGTTGTCCAACGTATCACAATATTAGACACAGGCGTTGTCTGAAGATGCCAGCAGACGTCCTGATTTGTTTTCTATGTCACATGAATGCAGACTAAACTTCTTGTTTCAGAGGTCTCCTCATGTTTGATGTGTTTGGAGGAGCTGTCTCTTATCATTGTTTATTGCCTTTGTTCCTTACGTGTGTAGTGTCTTGTAAGTCCACGTGGGCTTGGCGGACTGGAAGAAAAATCGTTAAAATAGTTCTGATATATCACAATTTGAGTTGGCTGCAATAAACACAATCCTCCATTAGTGCCTCTCTGACGTGTCCTCGCATTTGTACCATATTAAAATGGACAAAAAATGGACAGACTCGAGGACAGCTGTGGCCAGCAGCTACTTTACTTGAATGTGAATTTCTACCGCGTGTGCATGACGGGAAATAATCTCAAAATTAATCTAGTCTGTGACCTCTTTGCACGATCACAACTACTCTGTGACTTTGGACACACCCTTTGTCTTTACATGACTTGTCTTTTAAAAGTTTTCTGGTGTTTGGTAGACTTCAGTTGCTGTTGCTGGAGCTTTCAGTTGTGACACATGATCTTCTTCAGTACTGGTGGATAAATTAAATACATGGTAGATAAAAAAAAAGTCTGCCATCAGTTTGACTGAAGTTCCCATGACCGTAGTTATAAAACAATCTGTGCAAATGGTTAAAAACAGGATAAGGTGTTATTTCAAACATCTTATCTTAGTTCCTATAAAACCAAAGCGGGCAGAGAAAATGTAAAATGTTAGACTCATATTTTATCAGTTCAACTCCTGTTAATACTTTTTAAAACCAAACATCAGACATTTGACTTTTTAGTGCATGCAATATCAGGTTTTCTTAATTTATAATAATAGCTTGGAAATATGACAGTAAATCATTATTATTATTGTTAGTTAACTTTAATTTAATTAGATCTGACTGTGTCTCTTTCCTTCTCGGTCCAAATTGTTCTGAAATGAAGCAGAGTTAACTAATTACTCCTGATGTGCTGAAGGTGCTTCACTTCAGCGCTGTAGCCGGGATTGAACGCTTTGTACACGGACAGTCAGAGGACGGCGCCGGAGCGACTTAAAGCTGGTTAAACACCTCTTTGGGGATAAAAACAGACAACTTACATGAATCAGTCGTGCAGGTTCAGTTCAAACAGACAGAGATGAAGGCGACAGCAACAAAACTCGCCTTTTCTTCTTAATTTTGTAATATTTTTTTTATGTAACTTCCGGCTAAAGTCTTCCGCACTCGTCTCAGGACGAGTGAAGTGTGAAGAAAGAGCGTCATCTACTGCTGACTGCAGGTTAATGTCTGCATGTGGCAGAGACAGACAGTCAGACTGACTGACAGATAAAAAAAAAAAGAAGACCAACAAGCTCGACAGGTAACAGACAGACTATACAAATAACATTTGTACAGACAGAATATGAATAAGAAAATAGTGTGATGGTGCCAAGGTTGCTAAAACAAATATGGTTTATGTAGCAGGTTGCTTTATGTCTCTGCAGGATTGAAGATAGATAGATAGATAGATAGATAGATAGATAGATAGATAGATAGATAGATAGATAGATAGATAGATACTTTATCGATCCCCAAAGGGAAATTCTTTTGTTGCAGCAGCATTGCAATTAACAACACAGAACAGGCGCACACTACACACAGGCATGAGGTACTCTAAGGAGGAAGAACATAATGGTTCTACCTCTAAAAATATACATAAGAGAAATATGTGCAATGACTTGTGCAAATGTGCACTGTGAAAAACTTAAATGGGGATAGTACATACAATATAGTCAGAGTAGGTTGTGCGTGAGTGATGATATTTATATGTTTAAGGTACATATTTTCGATAAAATATGGCAACCTTTTAACAACTTAAGAATAAGAAGACTATGGCGTGATGGTGCAACAGATAAAATGAAAAATAAATACGATTTATGATTGCTTTATGTACATGATCATCTATCTATCTATCTATCTATCTATCTATCTATCTATCTATCTATCTATCTATCTATCTATCTATGGTTCTTCCACACGCTACTGAGGCTGAATAAATTGTTAAATTGCCAATATGTCTTGTTTCTTCACACTTCGTTCACACTTCAGCAAAGAAAAGCTGTTTGTCAGAGAAGATCTGGCAAATGTTTTCATGGGCGCAGCTCACATCCTCAGCTCTGCTGCTCATCTGTGCATCTGCTCATCCCACAAATGCATGTTCCTTACATACCACTGCACCATTTACCGTACAGACACAGGAGGTAAAGACAACTCTGAGTCAGTCATGCTTCTCTGTGAATGGTAAGAATGCTGCAGGGCCTGCTGGGGACTGTGTCACACCTGATATAGTAAAGCGCTTTAAAAAACTAGTTCTAAAACACATAATATCTACATAGCAAGTAAATCCACAAACGATGCCATCACAATCGTTTTCTATTCTGCACTAACCTGCCCCGAGGAAAAATGGGTGAGGATGCTGTTTAGAGACTGCAGCTCCACATTCAACACTATTGACCCCAGCAGGTGGGTTACCACACTGTTTGACCTGGGTCTGACCCGCAGAAAGGCTGTGCATCAAGGCTGTGCATCAAGGCTGTGCATCAAGGCTGTGCCCCCTCCTGTGTTACATATTTTGCATGTTTAGCAGGAAACTCATTTACCTAGGTGAGAAAACCCGTGAAGACAAACAATGTCTTACAAATAAAAAGCAATACAGTCTGTGTACGTGTGTGTGTGTGAGTACTTAGTACATGTACATCAGTACATGTTTGTCTAGCCTGTTTGAACACGCCCAAAAAATGTTTCATCAGTGTAGGTTTCATTTATTTGATTTTTGTTGGCACATATTGGAGCTGAAGTCATTATAGCTTTCAGGAATCTGCTATGAACCCAGGCAGCACATCCTTCAACCTTTACTGCTTTCTGTCTCAACAGGAAGATCCGGTAAGGACCTACAGTATATAATATTTCCAGTGCTTCCTTTCATAGTCTTGAATCACCACAAAGCCTCCTGGTTTGAAGAGGTGCTGTGGTGAGTTGGCTGGAGTGGACAGTAAGGGGAAAGAGCAGCAATATTTTAACATACTGCCTTAATTTAGTTTGGTTTGTTTGCCTCCCATAATCTCAAATGGATTATGAAATGTCCATCTCAAATGATGTCTAAAAGGTGGACCATTGTCAGTGCTGAGTTTGGTGGACATTCCCCATCGTAGGATGATTTCTCTTAGGAGGATCTTAGCCACATCGCCTGAATCCTGTTTGGAAGTACAAGTACGCCCTGCCAGAGAGTTAGAATGTTTTCAGTGTTGCACTTGCAAAGCCTCTGCTACTTTACCGCCACTTTAACGTTTTTAATTTAAACAAACAAGAAGTCATGACATGTGTTGCTTTGGTCGATGTTATTACTTTTGGACCACACTATCAGCAAGACAATTAATGAGTGCATTTCCAACATACATACACGAAAAGTCCCGTCCAGCATCTTAAAACTTGATTATTGTTTTCTGGATTTCATGTGCCCTGTACAGGCATCTCCATGCCAGACAACCCTCAGCTCTGTGAGAGAGACACAACAGAGCAGTCAGTTAGTGGAGCGTTATCACGGTGTTTCTTTGACGAGAGACCCTCCTTATTGTGGCATTATCAATCACCTGTGTTGTGAATGATAACTGGCTGTAAAGAAGGAGCAAATTCCTCTCTGCTACTTGTCCTAGCGGGCATTAACCTCCTGAACATCTGCTTGATTACTATCATTGTGTCTCAGTTTCCATTTTAACAAACCACATATTTTAAATATTCATATTTTCTGTACTGACCACGCTTCATGAAGCTGTATTTATGAGTTCTAGGACCAAACTTTGTCTATATATGTCATTTAAATTGGATTATATATGTACTGAGACAACACGTGACCATAACTAATGGCCTCACGGTCATTAACCGCATTTTACAATCACATGATGTATATGTAAACTTAATTTTTTTTTATACAAAAGGATACTTTTCCAAATAATGTTACTTCGCATTTTAGAAAGTCATACCAGGTTTGTTTTTAAAGATACAATAGTATAATTACAGCAATAGCAGTTAACTTGATTTAGGCTTTCAAAGGAAGTTTAGTGAAGATCTAGAGCTGACACAACCCTTATCAGTCTAATGGGGTTGTAGATAATAGGGAAGGACAAGCATAGGTTACCTGTAAATAAGATAGGGAGTTGCTTTAGTGAGGCTCAGTGGTCTTAGTGGATTTCTGAAGTAGTCCAGGTACAGTACATTTTGCTCATCTTCCTATATATACCGCTGTGCTGTATTAATACTCCACCTTGATTCTCTTCTAATAATTGTTGTTCTTATGAGAAGGTATATATAGTTTTCACATACTTTCATCAAATCTACTTAATTTCTTTTTAAAAATAATCAGCGTCTAAATTGATGTTGATGGCATTAAAATACTGTTACTGGGATCATTAACCAATGGATACATTTAATTTATTTAGATATTTTCCAACTTATAATATATAATATGTAATTTTTTAGGAAGAAGGAACAGGATTTGTTGTCTGCCTGCCTTGCTCCACCGCTGGCTCTGGATTTATTCACTTAACTTGTGATAACCTGTGATAATAATTTGGGTCCAGGACGTTTATCCACTGTTGTCAGAGTCATGGCAGCAAACACAGATGACAGAGGTGAGTCATTTTCATTGCCAAAAAACAAAACAAAACAAACCTAGACTCAATAACAGCAAATAAAAAGAAAGAGAATATATAAATATCAGCTCTAAATATATATTTTATTTTATTTATTTTCAGACATTGAGAATGGGTAAGTGTATTTTGAGATTTTTCAGGCCACAATATGTTGTCATGAAATATTCTTGGGGCTTAAATTTAATTTACGTGTTTCAGAAATGAGAAGAAAAACGAAGAAACAATTGTTGGATACTTTGAGCTGGTAAATAAAGCATCTTTGTTTTGGAGTCAGTACATTTTACATTATTTTACATCCATTTGGTAGATTACTTATAATAAGTATATTAAGACCATTGTTTTAACCATTGTTACAGTTTTTATTAATCCTCAAATTCCTTTTTGCAGTTTCGATTTGCCACCTGGAAAGACAAGGTGATGATGGTACTGGGGAGTTTGTGCGCCCTCTTACACGGTGCAGCTGCACCTCTCATGCTTCTTGTGTATGGCATGGTAACAAACACATTTGTGGTCTATGAGCTTGAAGTCCAAGAACTAAAAGACCCAAACAAGACATGCATCAACAACACAATCTACTGGAAAAATGGCTCTATATATGAAACAGATGAAAATAACACAGTGTACTGTGGGTAAGTCTTTAGTTAATTGCTCATGTGACTGTTGTTACAGGGTAAAAGCTGCTGTTACACATTTTAGTCTCTTGGCAGGGTGGATATTGAAAGACAGATGACCACATTTGCATATTACTATGTTGGAATCGGATTTGGAGTTCTGATTGTTAGTTATTTTCAGGTAAGTGTTGAATGCTTAAAATATTCAGCTTTAATTTTGAAAGTGTGGCACATTATTTCACACAAATAATTTTGTACCACTCTGATTGTTAAAACTGCAGATTGTCTTCTGGGTGACAGCGGCTGCAAGACAAACTCATCAAATAAGAAAGACCTATTTCAGAAAAGTAATGCGAATGGAGATCGGATGGTTTGACTGCAACTCCGTTGGTGAACTGAACACAAGGATATCAGAGTGAGTTGGGGCTCTTTATCTGCAGAAGAGGCTGTTAACAGTGTGAATGTTTTACTCAGAACAATGTTTCTGTTCCTTTGCAGTGATATCAACAAGATCAACAATGCCATCGCTGACCAGATGTCTCTCTTCATTGAGAGGATTTCTACATTTGTGTTTGGCTTCATGGTTGGATTCATTGGTGGATGGAAGCTGACTTTGGTTGTCATAGCAGTGAGCCCACTGATAGGAGTAGCTGCTGGACTTATGGCCATGGTAAAAGACCAGCTGTGAATCAATAAGCAATATTTGTTTTAAATGTTTTTGTGTAAATGTCTTTCTTGTTGCTGAAGGCTGTGGCTCGGCTAACAGGACGAGAACTAAAGGCCTACGCAAAGGCAGGAGCAGTGGCTGATGAGGTCCTGTCATCCATCAGAACGGTAGCAGCGTTTGGGGGGCAGGAAAAAGAGGCTGAGAGGTATTTTGTCATTTTCACATGAAGATCACAAGATCCACAACTCCAAGCTCCTTCCTGATGTCCGAGCTCAACCCTATTTCTTTTTTTTTTTTTTTTTTTGTCATTAACTTTTTATTGATTCCATTCAGCATTGTTCCATTTACTTTCACCATCTCATACATATGTTTTCCATGTATGTAAATCATACCAATACTTCACATCAGGGCTCATATACCTATAGACTAAACTTCACAATATAACACAAAAAACAGTATACTACCTATGGGTACATTCTTCCCTATTGTCCACATTCTCATTCCCCCCATGTAGAGACCTCTCACTCCTGATGAAGGAAAATGCCGAACACAATCTTCAAACATTAAACATTTAAACTGTGTAGCCAGAACCAAGGGGGTCAGATCCATTGTTTTTACCAGATAAAGTCTGTCCTAAATGGTGTTACAAAATCCACCCAGTTATTCCATAAGGTCTTGAATTTGTCTGATTCTATTCTAACTGAGAAAGTCAACTTTTCCATTATAAAAATATTATGCATCACTTCAACCCAATCCTCAATTTTAGGTGCCTCTGTTTTCAGCCACTTCCTGGTGATGGCTTTTTTACCCGCCACTAACATTATCCTGAGTAAATATTTATCCCCTGAATTCATTATTTTCTGGTTCCCTTTTCCCAAGTACAAACCCACAAATGTAAATGGAAGTTCCACTTTCAAAATTTTCTCCATGCTTTTCTTTAACTCTTGCCAATAAGGTATGACAGAGGTGCACTCCCAGAAGATATGGTAATGATTGGCCCTATCTTCTCCGCATAGTCTCCAACATCTTGTATCACGAGATTTCTGTTGTGCTGGTGTAATAAAATATCTGACTATATTTTTCCAACCATATTCTCTCCATGAGAGGGAACATGTTGTCTTCCATTGCTGTTCACTGATCTCTTCCCACTCCTCCTCTGATAACCTCTGTCCCCCCTCCTTCTCCCACTTCTCTTTTATATATAATGTATTATATCTTTTTAAATTCTCCACTTCTTTATACAATTTTGAGACTAATTTCTTGCCCAAGTCTGATTCATATGCTAGAATAAATATTTTAATAATTCCTGACTCTACCCCATCTAAACTAGACTTTTTTATAGTCTTCTCCATATAATGCCGCATCTGTAAATATCTGTACAAATCCTGGTTTTTTAAGCCAAACTGAATTTTTAGATCTTGAAAGCTTTTAATTGTCTTCTTCTTAAAAAGCTCCCAAAATATTGTTGGTCCCCTGCCCCATCTACCGAAGCTCCCATCTAATGTATTCGGCGTAAAATCCGAATCATGTGCAATCCAACGCAGAAACCTACTCTGCTCTGTCAAGCTATTCTTTGATATAATCTCAAACCAAATATTAAGAGATAAACCCAACCATGGATTTAGTTCCTCATTAAGATGATTTCTCAGTTTTCTATCATTTATTATAGCTTGTATTGGAATACTGGATGTGTGGCCTTCAATGTCTTTCCATCTCGCCCTGTAGGCAGGGTTACATAAGGTCCACATAGTTTTTAGTTGTGCGGCCTGATAATAGCTCTTAAGACAGGGCAGCGCTAATCCACCTTTAACTCTGGGAAGCTGAAGAGTTCTATATCTTATCCGAGGTCTTTTCCCTTGCCAAATGTAGCGAGAGATAAATTTATCCCATTCAAAAAAATCCTTGTCTGTTACTTTTACTGGCAGAGTTTGGAATAAATACAGTAACCTTGGGAGAACGTTCATTTTAATCGCCTCTACCCTTGAAACTAAACTTGTGAATGGGACTAAGTTCCATCTTGTAATATCTGATTTTATTCTTGAAATTAATGAATCATAGTTTATGGATTTCAGCTGACCTAAGTCTTGAGGTAGAATCACTCCCAAATATTTCATGGATTTTGAATCCCAATTTAATTTGAAACGTTCTCTAATAGTTTGGTCTGGAACATAATTGAATGTGAGGACCTGCGTCTTTTTCACATTCAATTTATAGCCGGATAATAAGCCAAAGTCCTCAAGAATTGACATGAGTGCTGGAAGAGATTCCGTGGGTTGCGCTAAGTATATTAATACATCATCTGCAAATAATGCTATTTTCTGTTCATCCCCCTCTATGTCTATACCTTTTATATCTTCATTTTGTTTTATCCATTGGCTCAGAGGTTCCAAATAGATTGCAAAGAGGAGAGGGCTAATTGAGCAGCCTTGACGACATCCGCGTTCTAGTATGAAAGAGTTTGAGAGACTCCCATTGATCTTGATCCTAGCTGTGGGTTTGTTATACAGAGATTGAATAGTTTTGACAAATATTTCATGAAAACCAAATCGTTCCAGCACCATATACAGAAAATCCCACCTGACCGAATCAAATGCCTTTTCTGCATCTAATCCCACTATTATTGCTTCTAATCTTTTTTTAATGATGTTTTGCATTACATGTAATGTCCGCCGGATATTGTCCTGTGTCTGTCTATGTTTTATAAATCCAGTCTGGTCTTGATGAATTATATCTGGCAAAATTGTTTCTAAACGTCGGGCTAGGATGGCGGTAAAAAGCCTGTAATCTTGATTAAGAACGCTCACTGGTCTATAATTAGAGCATTCCAATTTGTCTTTTCCTTCTTTTGGAATAACTGAAATGAAGGCTTCCCTCCAGGAGTTCGGGATTTCTCCCTTTTTTAGCACCCAGTTAAATGTATTTTTTAGCATGGGAATCAATGGTTCCCGAAGTATCTTGTAAAATTCCGACGTGTATCCATCCGTGCCTGGTGCCTTATTTGTCTTCAACCTTGAGATTGCTGAGTTGATTTCTTCTGTCGAGATTTCTTTAGTCAGGACTGAGTTATGGTCGTCGGTTACCCTTAGCAAATTTAAAGAATCCAACAGTGAGGTTATCCGATTCTTGTTATCTATGTCTGGTTGAGAGTAGAGATCTTTATAATACCTTTCAAAGCATTTATGTATCTCTTCTGTCTTATATTTCGTCAAATTATTACAAGAATCCCTTATTTTATATATATTATTAATTGCCATTTGCTTTTTTAATTTATAGGCCAGCAGCTTTGTAGATTTACTTCCTGCTTCATAATATCTCTGTTTCAAGTACATCAACTTTTTTTGAGTCTCCTGTGCTAGGATGTCATTTATCTCTGTTTTAATCTTTTTGATTACTAGGTTTATTTTCTCATCTACTCTCTTTTTTTGTTGTTCTTCTAGTTTCTTTAGCTCTGTTTCTAGTTTATTAAGTCTGTCCTGTTTTTGCCTTTTCAAATATGCTGATTTAGCTATCAGTTTCCCTCTAATTACCGCTTTACACGCATCCCACAGCACAGATGGAGACACCTCACCGTTATCATTCTCCCTTACATATGTCTGAATTTCTTTAACATATTCCTCCTTCATTTGTCCTTTCAAAACATTTATGTTCAACCTCCATAGTGTTGCTTTTGTTTCTCTTGACATAACTAAAGTCATATATATTGGACTATGGTCTGATAGGTCCCTTATTCCCATTTCACATTTTTCAATCCTGTAACTGTCCTTCTTATACATAAAAAAATAATCTATTCTTGAATATGTTGAGTGGGGTGACGAGAAAAATGTGTAATCTCTTCCTTTAGGATTTAATTCTCTCCATACATCAATTCCTCCCAACTCTGCCAATAGCCCTCTGAACTTCTTGCCAATTGCGGACTTTTGTATCCCACTTGCTGAACAGTCAAGTTGTGGGTTTAGTCGGAGATTTAAGTCTCCTCCCCAAATCAAGATACCTTCCCCCTCTGTTATCATCAGGTCAAACATTTGCCTGTAAAACAACCAGTTTGCCTCTGGGGGTGCATATACATTTAAAATAGTGACTAATTCTCCCTCTAACCTCCCCTTAATTAATATATACCTTCCCTGTTTATCCAATACTTCTGAAAGTTTTTCAAAGATAATTTTCCCTGATATTACAATGGCTACTCCTCTTCTATGACCTGTTCTATAAGATGAAGAAAATACCTGATTAAATCCATTTCTTTTAAGCTTTTCATGCTCCCTCTCTGACAGGTGGGTCTCCTGCAGCAGAGCCACCCCCACCCCTTCTTTCTTCATTTTACCTAATATCTTGGACCTTTTAATTGGGTTGAGTATCCCATTTACATTATATGATGCAATCTTTAATAATTTTTTCTGGGTTGCCATGTTCGCTGATTTTCCGGCCCCTCCCTCCTATGTTTCCCCCTTATGCTACTGAACCGGCAAACTGCCCTAACCATTAACGATACAAACACAGAAACAATCACTGATGAACTAGTGATTAACGAAAGAACTTCCTTGCGTGGGGTCTGCGTTTTGACCCTAGCTGAGTCCTGATGACATGACCGCTCTGAGGGATACGCCCTTCCGCCTAGGGGAAGTGGGCCCTCTATGCTGTAGTCAACATTGTCCATGTGTCCAACAGCTCAATGAAAAAGCATCATTAAAAGAAAGAAACTGACTGGCTATAGAAAAACAAAAGCCTCCCCAACTGTTTTTTTTTTTTTTTTTAAAACAGTAGAGAAAAAATAAATATAAAAAATATAGTTACCGCTTTCTCACCTTACTCTTGTGCCAAGCATAACCCAAGTACACATAAACTGTTCAAACCCTGTCCTTAAATCCGAAGTCCATCTGATTTCTTTCGATCTTCGTTCTTCGATTTACGTTAGTTCCTCCTATCGTTTTTTTTGCCCACGGCTGGCCTGCCAGGTTAGGCGCTTGATCCTCTCTGGTCCGCTCTCCGTAGGTTTCATCACCGTCACCTGTAGCCCTCTCTTCACCATGTCCTTAGTTGCCTCCGCAGCCGTATTGTACACGCAGACTTCTCCCTCGTAGAACACCCGTAATTTCGCCGGGAACGGAGTTTGGAAGCGTATTTTCTTCTCCCTCAAGACTTTCTTTGCCTCCGTGTATTCCTTCCGCTTTCTCAGTACCTCCGGAGCGTAGTCATGATCCAGAAACACCTTCTTCCCCTCGTACACAAAGCCCCTTTTCTCCCATGCTATCTTTATGATTTCTTCTTTCTTTCTGAAACTCATGAATCTCACCACGATCGATCTCGGTGGAGAGTCCGGAGGGGGGCGTGATACTAGCGCCCGGTGGGCTCTCTGGATCTGGAGGTGAAGTGACGGAGGCAGCTCCAGCTTTTCTCTCAAAAGATTATCGATAAAATCAATCATCGACCCAGTGTTGTCCTCCGCTCCCTCCTTCACCCCGTGAATCCTGATATTTTCTCTCCTGGAGCGTCCCTCCTGATCCACCACTCTGTCCATAAGCCGTTGCTGTAGCTTCAGGAGTTCAAGTGTAGCATCTTCAACACACTGCAAACGCTCCTCTGCTTCCATTATCCGCCGCTCCGCATCATCTATCCTGTTATTTGCCACTTTGATGTCCTCCTTAATTTCGTTCAGAGTGTCTGAGTTTTCACGACGAAAATCTCGCAGTTCACGAAGTATTGTCTCCAGGCTTGCCATGCTTTGAGTGGTCCGGGCCTCTTCCCTCTCGTTCAGACTCACACTCGCTGACTCTGGTATCTCACTCAGATCTGTTAGCTCTGATGCTAACGAATCTTGATCGTCGCTTCCACTTGCACTTAACTCGGGTTTTTGAGACTTTCGTCCTATTTTTCCTCTCGGCATACTCCTCGCCCTTTTTAATTTGTGTTTGATATATCTATACAGTTACTTATTGACATTTAAAAAGGGCGTTGAAAAGTTCAAGTTGGGGAGCTCACTTTTTATGCTGCTGCCATGATGGAGGCGCACCGGAAGTCCCTCAACCCTATTTCTAAGATCACAAGAAGTTTTTGTGCTTTGTAAATGGACCATTACCACATGATTTGAACTGAAGTTAAAATGTGAAATTTGTACAGATATGACGGCAACCTTGAGGAAGCTCAGGTCTGGGGTGTGAAAAAGGGCACAATCATAGGAGTTTTTCAAGGATACCTTTGGTGCATCATTTTCCTTTGTTCCGCCTTGGCCTTCTGGTATGGATCTAAATTGGTCATTGACAACAAGGAGCTTACTCCCGGAAATCTCATTCAAGTATGGAAAATTGCATGCATTCTTATACTCTATATATGCCTTTGAAAGAAAGTGGCCTTTGTTTCATCATGTGGCTGATTTTTTCAGGTATTCTTTGGCGTATTTGTGGCAGCTATGAGCCTTGGCCAGGCCTCACCCTGCCTGGAGGCCTTCGCTTCTGGCCGTGCTGCAGCAAAGACCATTTTTAGCACAATTGATCGGGTAACGTCTTACTTTATTGTAGATTCAATCCAGACTGGAAACAGTACATTTTAAGAGAGAAGTATCATCACCATAAAATAAAGTTCTGCGTTGTTACGTTCACAGGAACCAGAAATTGATTGTCTCTCAGGAGAAGGTCACAAATTAGACACAGTTAAAGGCGACATTGAATTCCATAATGTCACTTTCTTCTACCCATCCCGGCCTGATGTCATGGTAAATTTCTTCTTTTTTTTTTTTGTTTTTTGTCTATTTCTCAGCACTCACTAACTATTTTTCAGATTTTAAATGATCTGAGCATGCAGATCAATGCAGGAGAAACCACTGCTTTTGTGGGACCGAGTGGTTCTGGAAAGAGCACCACAATCCAGCTCATCCAAAGGTTTTATGACCCAAAGGAAGGAATGGTAACTGCACAGACACACGGAAGATTGGTGAATGTTTGAAGGCTTCAGTGTAATGTCACATCTATAATTCTCATCCTCAGGTGACTTTGGACGGTCATGACATTCGTACTTTAAACATCCAGTGGCTCCGATCTCTCATTGGTATTGTAGAGCAGGAGCCAGTGCTGTTTTCTACAACCATTGCAGAAAACATCCGGTTCGGTCGACCTGGAGTAACCATGGAAGACATTATCCAGGCAACAAAAGAGGCTAATGCCTATAATTTTATCATGGATCTGCCACAGGTAGAGTCCAATATGTGATTTTGTGTTAGTTTTTAATTTTAACATTTATAAAATCAACATGTTGGCATTTATGCTTCAGAAATTTGATACTCTGGTGGGAGAAGGTGGAGGACAGATGAGTGGAGGACAGAAGCAGAGGATTGCAATCGCTCGAGCTCTGATCCGAAACCCAAGGATCCTGTTGCTGGATATGGCCACATCCGCCTTAGACAATGAGAGTGAAGCTGTTGTTCAGGAGGCCCTGGACAAGGTGAGCCACTCTCTGACCAAAGACTACATAACTGACCATCAATCATTCAGCAACGCATCATATTTTGTGTGAATGACACACTAATAACTGGTATATGTGCAGGTTCGCATGGGCAGGACAACAATTTCTATAGCGCACCGTCTTTCCACCATTAGAAATGCAGATGTCATCATTGGTTTTGAGCATGGACAGGCTGTGGAGAAGGGAACACACAGTGAGCTAATAGAAAGGCAAGGTGTCTACTTCACCCTGGTCACCCTGCAGAACCAAGACACATCCAGCACACCTAATGGTAGGATTTACACAGGGCTGCAACTAATGATGTCTTATTTTGTCCAACAATACTTGTATTAAAGCTGTATTGATTTCTTTTTTTTCTACCAGATGAAGCTCTTGAAGACTTTGAAGTGAGAAGTTTTAGGAATGGTAGTTGCAGATCCAGTAAAAGGTAAATCCATCTCAAAAAGATCATAGTCAGAAAAAATGTAAACATAACCAGACATGTGACTCAAGTCATTAGGCCCAAGTCTCTAGCAAGTGCCAAGCAATGTCTTGGGCAAGAAAATCCATTCCCCGACTACATAGTCCTGGGCTATATAGTCCTTCAAACTGGTTCTGCAGAGATCCACAGTCTCAGACTTGGAGGTGCTGACTCCTGTCCCAGCTGCTTCACACTCACTGCAAATCACCTCTAGTGCATGCTGAAGGTCATGGTTTGATGAAGCCAACAGAACCACATAATCTGCAAAACGCAGAGATGCAATTCTGAGGTTCCCAAACTGGACACCTTCTTGACCCTGGCTGCATCTTGAGATCCTGTTCATGAATATCACAAACAGAATTGAAGACAAGGGTCAACCTTGGCAGAGTCCAACACCTACTGAGAATGTATTTGACTATTTGTGCTGAGAATATGGACACAGTTCTCACTTTTGATTTACGGACCAGATGGCTCATAGAAATTACACTTTTACCCCATGCTTCCTCAGTGCCCCCAACTGGACTGCCCAGGGGACTCATAGCCTTCTTCCATGTCCACAAATTTGGAGCACACCCTCTGGTCCACCTTTTTGGAAATTGGGAAAATGGAAAATCCACCACCCCAAAAGCTTCCTGACTACCTACTTTCCAGGGCTTTGCTTTGCCAGAAATATGGGCAAGGCTTCCTTTGCCTTCTCTTTCCCATTCTCCCTCCTCCAAGGTATGGTTAAGTTCAGGAGGTCCTCAAAAGTGAGCCAAGCCATGCTTCCCCTACTTAACAACTGTGGCCACATGTCTTGAAAACTCTGTCAAGACATGTGACCCTTCCAGTGCTCTGCATAGAGGGGAGCCAAACTATATCTAGTTGGTATTGCTCCACCTCCTGCACAAGCTCTAGTTCCCTCCTCACCAGCAAGGTGACGTCCCTAGGACCTAGAACATCCCTTTGATTGCCACCTGGCTTTTAAAGCACGACCCCTATGCATCTCCCGGCGCTTTTCTGGTTGTGCCTGCCCGGGCCCTATGGACCCATGGAGAGACACCAGACGCGAGCTTCCCTACCAGGTCTGACTTCAGAAGGGCACCCTGGATTCCTTGATCTGGTCAAGGTCCAACAACATTGGTTCCAATTCAAAAGGGTTTTGGTGAATCACATTTCATTTGATCCCTCCCCTGGGACCAATTTACCTTGGGGGACCCTACAAGGTGTTATTGCCTGAGACAGCAGAGCTTCCAGGATCACAGAGACACACAAACCCCCCATGTGAAGTTAGCGATTCTTTGGGGGACCAAGTCCAAGTCAAGTAAATTATTTTCTGTCAAGTCCACTTGCAGGTTGTCAAAAAGGTGACTCAAGTCCAAGTCACAATGACTTGAGTACACATCTCTGGTAATAACAGATATCATTATATCACTAAATAAATAAAATGTATTGTTCTCTATATTAATCCTGTAGTGGCTCTATTCAACTGCGATCTCAGAGCAAATTGTCAACGGATTCATCATCATACGGCCTCAAGATCACATCAGACAATGTACTGAGGTTCTCTTTCACGTTGTGAAAAACATTTCCTTTATTGGAAACTGTGCATTGTAAATGAATAGCTTCAATGCTTATTCTATAACAGAAATGTAAAGATGAACCAGATGAATATGTAGAGCCTGCCCCAGTAGCGCGAATCCTCAAGTACAACCGACCAGAATGGCCCTACATGCTGATGGGGTCTCTAGGAGCTGCTGTCAATGGCTCTGTCAACCCCATCTATGCTGTCCTGTTCAGTCAAATTCTTGGGGTGAGGTTTGCATATTTCACATTCTTCCATGGCTTGTGATGAATTAATGTTCTGATGAAATGTGTTGAAGTGCAAATTACTTACATGATCTATGTATCTGCAGACGTTTTCCATTCGTGACTTGAATGAACAGAGGGAGCAGATCAACGGGATATGTGTTCTGTTTTGCATTGTGGCTGTGGCTAGTTTCTTTTCCCAATTTTTACAGGTTTGTATCAGAATTTGCAACATGATTAGGATACTGAGATATCTTTGTAATGAAGCAGAACAAAACAATTGAAACAATTTAATTTAATGTTCTAGGGCTTTGCTTTTGCAAAGTCTGGAGAGCTGCTGACCCGTCGTCTAAGGAAACTGGGCTTGCAGGCCATGTTGAGGCAAGAGATTGGCTGGTTTGATGACCCCAGAAACAGCCCTGGAGCTCTGACCACCAGACTGGCCACTGATGCATCCATGGTTCAAGGGGTAAGTAATGGTTTAACAGGCATGCGTGTATACATATCATGTTATTTACAATATGCATTGGTTTGGTACTGTAACATTGTTTTGGTGTGGTTTCTGCAGGCAACAGGATCTCAGATTGGAATGATCGTCAACTCGCTGACCAGCATTGGAGCGTCTTTCATCATTGCGTTCTACTTCAGTTGGAAATTAACTTTGGTAGTTTTGTGCTTTTTGCCATTCATTGGGCTGTCTGGAGCATTCCAAGCCAAAATTCTGACAGGTTTTGAAAATGAAGATAAAAAAGCCATGGAAGAAGCAGGTCAGGTAAGCACCATGGAACATTGGTGACCCTATACATCTCTTTGAAAAACCAAAGGCAACAGTATAAGATCGTAACTTTCTCCCACAGGTTTCCAGTGAGGCTCTTGCTAACATCAGGACGATTGCAGGATTGGCCAAAGAGAACTCATTTGTGGAATCATATGAGCAAAAACTTGAGCCTCCATATAAATCTGCCAAGAAGAGAGCCAACGTCTATGGACTCTGCTTTGGTTTTGCTCACTGTGTCATCTTCATGGCAAATGCTGCTTCATTTAGATATGGAGGCTATCTGGTTAGCGCTGAGGGGTTACATTACATGATGGTTTTTAGGTTGGTAAAATTGTTGTCTTATTCAGATACTATATTAAAATATCATTTGTGTTTTGTGATGTGATTATCAAACATCAACCTGGTGTTTCTCCAGAGTGATTTCAGCTATAGTTGTCAGTGGGACAGCACTGGGCAGAGCTTCCTCCTTCACTCCAGATTATGCCAAAGCCAAATCTGCAGCTGCTCATTTTTTCAAACTATTGGACCGAGTTCCTAAAATCAGCATGAGCCTCACAGAAGGAGAGAAATGGGTTGGTGAATTCATTACTAAGACTGTATCATGTATAATAAGATGTCATTTTGTTATGTTAATTTCAAATGAATAAGCAGAATTATCCATCTTTAGGAAAACTTCAGAGGTGAAATAAAATTCGTCAACTGCAAGTTCACCTATCCAACACGGCCAGATGTCCAGGTGTTGAATGGCCTGGCTGTGTCTGTGAAGCCTGGTCAGACTTTGGCGTTTGTTGGGAGCAGTGGCTGTGGGAAAAGCACCAGTGTCCAACTGTTGGAAAGGTTCTATGACCCTGACGAAGGGCAAGTGGTAGGTAGACTGATTTAGACATGCATTTTGTTAATCAAAACAATGAGTATTATCTATTCCAAAGACACTGATTCTGTCTTAATCATGTCATCTGTTATTTTCAGTTGATTGATGGCCGCCCATCTCTTAGGGTCAATGTGCCCTTCCTAAGATCTCAGATTGGCATAGTGTCCCAGGAGCCAGTGTTGTTTGGCTGCAGCATAGCGGAGAATATTCAATATGGAGATAACACACGCAGTGTTAGCATGGAAGAGATTGTTGAGGCCGCTAAGAAAGCCTACCTTCATGACTTTGTCATGTCGCTACCAAATGTGAGTTCAAATACCTGAAGTATCCTATCCTGTCAATAATCCTGGTTATTGATGAAGCATTGTAAGCAACTCTTTAGCATTGTTGAAGGTTAATTTGACGTTGCTATTCATACTACATTTTGTTCTGTTTTCCAGTTCAAGGTTGACCTTTAAATCACAGCTGTAGGATCAATGTCTAAAATATTTATGCATGAAAAGCATTGTTGACTTTGTAATCTTTTGCTTTCTCCACTTCTCTCAACACATTTACACATTTGTAGAAATATGAGACTCAGGTAGGCGCCCATGGCTCCCAGCTGTCAAGAGGACAAAAACAACGCGTTGCCATTGCCCGGGCCATCATCAGAAACCCCAAGATCCTGCTACTAGATGAAGCTACCTCTGCCCTTGACACAGAAAGTGAAAAGGTAATACATTTATAAACACATAAACATAAAGCCATGTACTCCTTTATGTAAGTACATCTTTTTATGATATGCGTCTACTTAAAGTGGGTTCTGTTTTCCTGCAGATTGTCCAGTGTGCTCTGGATGAGGCAATGAAAGGACGAACTTGCATTGTCATCGCTCACCGGCTGTCTACTATCCAGAAGGCTGACATCATAGCGGTGATGTCTAATGGAGCTGTCATAGAACGAGGCACACATGATAAACTCATGGCCGAGAAAGGCGCCTATTATAAACTGGTGACAACAGGCGCTCCTATTAGCTAGGCACCTGCAGCCACATATGATGAAAGTGTTTTATTTTGTTTCTTATTGTACGTTTGAATAAATGTGTTGACTTGTGGTATCACACTGAGAAAATCTTTGGTGAAGTGACTGACATTAGATTTATGCAACAAGATTGTATGTAAAGACTGTATTGTGTTCTTTCACATTGGGCTACTGTAGTGTCGTCGTGTTTTAGCAATCACAGAAGCATCCAACCATTTCACCTTGAATATGTCCAATCTCAGGTTCAGGCCGGGTTATAACTTTGATGGGTGACCACATGGGAATACTAGGTGCTGGGGGGGAGGGGGTGGCAGTTTTCAGCATGTAGGGATTTGGCTTGGGAACTAGAGGGTGTCCGGTTCAAATCCCACATGGAAGGTGGACTGCAGCTGGAGAGGTGCCAGTCCTCCCCCAAGAATTTCCCCTCCAGGGATCAATAAATATTCTATTTCTACTCTTCTTCTTCCAAGGAAACACCTTTTCAGAGTCTATAATCTAACTAAATAGTGAAAAAAATGTTGATTTTAACACTATATATAAAATATATTATAATAATTAGCAAGTAGCCTGCTCACTGAGCACAATTACATCATTTAGTGCCAGATCTGAGGGACACTAAGCAACCACAGACAAGATGTGTAAATGGGTTCTGCTGTGGAGTTTAACTAATCTGCCTGGTGTAGTTACATTACAGACTCTGTTCTACCTCATTTCAGTTCTACCTCAGTTTGAAGTGACTCATAGAACTTAATATAATGCAGGATACACACATGAACCGGTCATACAAGTGTGTGGGTGCTGCAGCAGTGAAACCCTGGAAGATTTAATGGGTCCTGCAAAATGCAGAGAATTAAAGATATTTATGTTAGATCTGTTATATGTTGTTGAACTGTTACCATGGATCTTTAAAACTGAATGAATGAATTTACAAAATCGTAAAAATCTTATATTCAGTTCAGTTTTATTTATATAGCACCAAATCATAACAAAAGTAATCTCATGACACTTTTCATACAGAGCAGATCTAGACTGTACTCTTTATAATATTATTAACAGAAACCCAACAATTCCACCATGACCTGGAAGAGTTCACGAAGCACGAGGAGATCAAGGTTAGATAAGAGTCACAAAACAGGTTTCACAAACTCTGCACAGAGGTGACAGTGAAGGAAGGCCTCGTGAAGTTGATAGCAGAATAATCATCGCATACCGCCCGTATGACGAGCCCATGGTGTGACAGAATGGACTCTCGGTGAACTCTCAGATGTTCATTCAAAGCTGCAAGGGGAAGAATGTCTTATGATGAGGCTTTTGCCTTCTTTCTTCCCAGTGTTTTCTGCCATTTTCCCCCAAGTTGTTGTGTGTTTGTATGTCTGGTCTGACTCTCTATGCCGCTGGGCATGGCTTCCAGTTTTCCCTGTGTGAATCAGTTTTCGCTGTGTGAATCAGTTTTCCCTGTGTGAATCAGTTTTCCCTGTGTGAATCAGCCTGCAGAGATATAAATCATCCTCTCAGACTCCGTCAGATTGTTCAGTCTGATGGAGGATGGAGGTAGCTACACCAAGGCCAACTTTTTTGTGACTCTTATTTAACCTTGATCTCCTTGATCTGTGCTTCATGAACTCTGCCAGCCATTTTTCTGTCACCTCCAGCTCTCTCATCACCTCACCTGTTTTTTGGATTTTTCTCACAACCAGATCACCTTCACTCAGTATTCACCCTGTTCATTCAGCCTACAAGTACTGGGTTGAACATCACTATTGGTTTTCAATAAACTGTGTTACTATTTGCATTCTGGGTCCACTACTGTTCAACATAACATAACTGTGTCCATTTGCTGATTGTCAACCAGCTTACATCAAGTAAGAATTGTTACAATGGTTTGTAACATTGTTATGTTACACTTTTTGATGATCATTAATGGATATCAAATGTGTCACTGACACCTGTTTTTGTTACAAAATATGTTGAAATATGTCACTTTACTTGATTAGAATTGGTTATGGTTCATTAAATATGTTTTTATGTGGTCTAACTTTATGTGATGACGTGTATCCTCTCAGAGATTTACATGTACACTATAACTCAATGGATATTTATGATTTTTATGATTTTGTAAATATTTTAAGACAAATGCAAGGATAATACAAAACTCACTGGTAGACTCTGAAAATGTGTTTCCTTGGAAGAAGAAGAGTAGAAATAGAACATCTCCCTCTAGTTCCCAAGCCAAATCCCTACAGGATGAAAATTGCCAAAGCATACAGCACCTAGTATTCCCATGTGGTCACCCATCAAAGTTATAACCCGGCCTGAACCTGAGACTGGACGTATTCAGGGTGATATGGTTGGATGCTTCTGTGATTTGTTAAAACACGATGAAGTGCCTACAGTAGCCCGATGTGCAAGCAAACTTGATAACGTTAGGGTGTCCTTACATTCTCACATAAGCAAACAATATTAATCTTAACCAGGATTTTGAATTGTTTCACTGTAAATGGCGTCCTACCGTATGCAGTCCTGCATTTAATGCAAACATGGCCAAAAGCATATAAAAAGAAACTACTCATAATCAAATACAATAAATAGTTTAAACTCCACATAATGGATAACAAACCACATAATTACTAAAACTGAATTTTTCAAACAGAAGATGAGAACAGTTTCATCTCTATATGCCTCCTCATGATTGCACAAATCTAATGTCAGTACTTCACCAAAGATTTTCTCAGTGTGATACCACAAGTCAACACATTTATTCAAACGTACATTAAGATACAAAATCACTTTCATCATATGTGGCTGCAGGTGCCTAGCTAATAGGAGCGCCTGTTGTCACCAGTTTATAATAGGCGCCTTTCTTGGCCATGAGTTTATCATGTGTGCCTCGTTCTATGACAGCTCCATTAGACATCACCGCTATGATGTCAGCCTTCTGGATAGTAGACAGCCGGTGAGCGATGACAATGCAAGTTCGTCCTTTCATTGCCTCATCCAGAGCACACTGGACAATCTGCAGGAAAACAGAACCCACTTTAAGTAGACGCATATCATAAAAAGATGTACTTACATAAAGGAGTACATGGCTTTATGTTTATGTGTTTATAAATGTATTACCTTTTCACTTTCTGTGTCAAGGGCAGAGGTAGCTTCATCTAGTAGCAGGATCTTGGGGTTTCTGATGATGGCCCGGGCAATGGCAACGCGTTGTTTTTGTCCTCTTGACAGCTGGGAGCCATGGGCGCCTACCTGAGTCTCATATTTCTACAAATGTGTAAATGTGTTGAGAGAAGTGGAGAAAGCAAAAGATTACAAAGTCAACAATGCTTTTCATGCATAAATATTTTAGACATTGATCCTACAGCTGTGATTTAAAGGTCAACCTTGAACTGGAAAACAGAACAAAATGTAGTATGAATAGCAACGTCAAATTAACCTTCAACAATGCTAAAGAGTTGCTTACAATGCTTCATCAATAACCAGGATTATTGACAGGATAGGATACTTCAGGTATTTGAACTCACATTTGGTAGCGACATGACAAAGTCATGAAGGTAGGCTTTCTTAGCGGCCTCAACAATCTCTTCCATGCTAACACTGCGTGTGTTATCTCCATATTGAATATTCTCCGCTATGCTGCAGCCAAACAACACTGGCTCCTGGGACACTATGCCAATCTGAGATCTTAGGAAGGGCACATTGACCCTAAGAGATGGGCGGCCATCAATCAACTGAAAATAACAGATGACATGATTAAGACAGAATCAGTGTCTTTGGAATAGATAATACTCATTGTTTTGATTAACAAAATGCATGTCTAAATCAGTCTACCTACCACTTGCCCTTCGTCAGGGTCATAGAACCTTTCCAACAGTTGGACACTGGTGCTTTTCCCACAGCCACTGCTCCCAACAAACGCCAAAGTCTGACCAGGCTTCACAGACACAGCCAGGCCATTCAACACCTGGACATCTGGCCGTGTTGGATAGGTGAACTTGCAGTTGACGAATTTTATTTCACCTCTGAAGTTTTCCTAAAGATGGATAATTCTGCTTATTCATTTGAAATTAACATAACAAAATGACATCTTATTATACATGATACAGTCTTAGTAATGAATTCACCAACCCATTTCTCTCCTTCTGTGAGGCTCATGCTGATTTTAGGAACTCGGTCCAATAGTTTGAAAAAATGAGCAGCTGCAGATTTGGCTTTGGCATAATCTGGAGTGAAGGAGGAAGCTCTGCCCAGTGCTGTCCCACTGACAACTATAGCTGAAATCACTCTGGAGAAACACCAGGTTGATGTTTGATAATCACATCACAAAACACAAATGATATTTTAATATAGTATCTGAATAAGACAACAATTTTACCAACCTAAAAACCATCATGTAATGTAACCCCTCAGCGCTAACCAGATAGCCTCCATATCTAAATGAAGCAGCATTTGCCATGAAGATGACACAGTGAGCAAAACCAAAGCAGAGTCCATAGACGTTGGCTCTCTTCTTGGCAGATTTATATGGAGGCTCAAGTTTTTGCTCATATGATTCCACAAATGAGTTCTCTTTGGCCAATCCTGCAATCGTCCTGATGTTAGCAAGAGCCTCACTGGAAACCTGTGGGAGAAAGTTACGATCTTATACTGTTGCCTTTGGTTTTTCAAAGAGATGTATAGGGTCACCAATGTTCCATGGTGCTTACCTGACCTGCTTCTTCCATGGCTTTTTTATCTTCATTTTCAAAACCTGTCAGAATTTTGGCTTGGAATGCTCCAGACAGCCCAATGAATGGCAAAAAGCACAAAACTACCAAAGTTAATTTCCAACTGAAGTAGAACGCAATGATGAAAGACGCTCCAATGCTGGTCAGCGAGTTGACGATCATTCCAATCTGAGATCCTGTTGCCTGCAGAAACCACACCAAAACAATGTTACAGTACCAAACCAATGCATATTGTAAATAACATGATATGTATACACGCATGCCTGTTAAACCATTACTTACCCCTTGAACCATGGATGCATCAGTGGCCAGTCTGGTGGTCAGAGCTCCAGGGCTGTTTCTGGGGTCATCAAACCAGCCAATCTCTTGCCTCAACATGGCCTGCAAGCCCAGTTTCCTTAGACGACGGGTCAGCAGCTCTCCAGACTTTGCAAAAGCAAAGCCCTAGAACATTAAATTAAATTGTTTCAATTGTTTTGTTCTGCTTCATTACAAAGATATCTCAGTATCCTAATCATGTTGCAAATTCTGATACAAACCTGTAAAAATTGGGAAAAGAAACTAGCCACAGCCACAATGCAAAACAGAACACATATCCCGTTGATCTGCTCCCTCTGTTCATTCAAGTCACGAATGGAAAACGTCTGCAGATACATAGATCATGTAAGTAATTTGCACTTCAACACATTTCATCAGAACATTAATTCATCACAAGCCATGGAAGAATGTGAAATATGCAAACCTCACCCCAAGAATTTGACTGAACAGGACAGCATAGATGGGGTTGACAGAGCCATTGACAGCAGCTCCTAGAGACCCCATCAGCATGTAGGGCCATTCTGGTCGGTTGTACTTGAGGATTCGCGCTACTGGGGCAGGCTCTACATATTCATCTGGTTCATCTTTACATTTCTGTTATAGAATAAGCATTGAAGCTATTCATTTACAATGCACAGTTTCCAATAAAGGAAATGTTTTTCACAACGTGAAAGAGAACCTCAGTACATTGTCTGATGTGATCTTGAGGCCGTATGATGATGAATCCGTTGACAATTTGCTCTGAGATCGCAGTTGAATAGAGCCACTACAGGATTAATATAGAGAACAATACATTTTATTTATTTAGTGATATAATGATATCTGTTATTACCAGAGATGTGTACTCAAGTCATTGTGACTTGGACTTGAGTCACCTTTTTGACAACCTGCAAGTGGACTTGACAGAAAATAATTTACTTGACTTGGACTTGGTCCCCCAAAGAATCGCTAACTTCACATGGGGGGTTTGTGTGTCTCTGTGATCCTGGAAGCTCTGCTGTCTCAGGCAATAACACCTTGTAGGGTCCCCCAAGGTAAATTGGTCCCAGGGGAGGGATCAAATGAAATGTGATTCACCAAAACCCTTTTGAATTGGAACCAATGTTGTTGGACCTTGACCAGATCAAGGAATCCAGGGTGCCCTTCTGAAGTCAGACCTGGTAGGGAAGCTCGCGTCTGGTGTCTCTCCATGGGTCCATAGGGCCCGGGCAGGCACAACCAGAAAAGCGCCGGGAGATGCATAGGGGTCGTGCTTTAAAAGCCAGGTGGCAATCAAAGGGATGTTCTAGGTCCTAGGGACGTCACCTTGCTGGTGAGGAGGGAACTAGAGCTTGTGCAGGAGGTGGAGCAATACCAACTAGATATAGTTTGGCTCCCCTCTATGCAGAGCACTGGAAGGGTCACATGTCTTGACAGAGTTTTCAAGACATGTGGCCACAGTTGTTAAGTAGGGGAAGCATGGCTTGGCTCACTTTTGAGGACCTCCTGAACTTAACCATACCTTGGAGGAGGGAGAATGGGAAAGAGAAGGCAAAGGAAGCCTTGCCCATATTTCTGGCAAAGCAAAGCCCTGGAAAGTAGGTAGTCAGGAAGCTTTTGGGGTGGTGGATTTTCCATTTTCCCAATTTCCAAAAAGGTGGACCAGAGGGTGTGCTCCAAATTTGTGGACATGGAAGAAGGCTATGAGTCCCCTGGGCAGTCCAGTTGGGGGCACTGAGGAAGCATGGGGTAAAAGTGTAATTTCTATGAGCCATCTGGTCCGTAAATCAAAAGTGAGAACTGTGTCCATATTCTCAGCACAAATAGTCAAATACATTCTCAGTAGGTGTTGGACTCTGCCAAGGTTGACCCTTGTCTTCAATTCTGTTTGTGATATTCATGAACAGGATCTCAAGATGCAGCCAGGGTCAAGAAGGTGTCCAGTTTGGGAACCTCAGAATTGCATCTCTGCGTTTTGCAGATTATGTGGTTCTGTTGGCTTCATCAAACCATGACCTTCAGCATGCACTAGAGGTGATTTGCAGTGAGTGTGAAGCAGCTGGGACAGGAGTCAGCACCT
Organism: Protonibea diacanthus; assembly: GCA_028641955.1. Classification (NCBI taxonomy): domain Eukaryota; kingdom Metazoa; phylum Chordata; class Actinopteri; family Sciaenidae; genus Protonibea; species Protonibea diacanthus. Next base: position 18,975,530 of record CM053986.1, on the reverse strand, counting down.
CCAAGTCTGAGACTGTGGATCTCTGCAGAACCAGTTTGAAGGACTATATAGCCCAGGACTATGTAGTCGGGGAATGGATTTTCTTGCCCAAGACATTGCTTGGCACTTGCTAGAGACTTGGGCCTAATGACTTGAGTCACATGTCTGGTTATGTTTACATTTTTTCTGACTATGATCTTTTTGAGATGGATTTACCTTTTACTGGATCTGCAACTACCATTCCTAAAACTTCTCACTTCAAAGTCTTCAAGAGCTTCATCTGGTAGAAAAAAAAGAAATCAATACAGCTTTAATACAAGTATTGTTGGACAAAATAAGACATCATTAGTTGCAGCCCTGTGTAAATCCTACCATTAGGTGTGCTGGATGTGTCTTGGTTCTGCAGGGTGACCAGGGTGAAGTAGACACCTTGCCTTTCTATTAGCTCACTGTGTGTTCCCTTCTCCACAGCCTGTCCATGCTCAAAACCAATGATGACATCTGCATTTCTAATGGTGGAAAGACGGTGCGCTATAGAAATTGTTGTCCTGCCCATGCGAACCTGCACATATACCAGTTATTAGTGTGTCATTCACACAAAATATGATGCGTTGCTGAATGATTGATGGTCAGTTATGTAGTCTTTGGTCAGAGAGTGGCTCACCTTGTCCAGGGCCTCCTGAACAACAGCTTCACTCTCATTGTCTAAGGCGGATGTGGCCATATCCAGCAACAGGATCCTTGGGTTTCGGATCAGAGCTCGAGCGATTGCAATCCTCTGCTTCTGTCCTCCACTCATCTGTCCTCCACCTTCTCCCACCAGAGTATCAAATTTCTGAAGCATAAATGCCAACATGTTGATTTTATAAATGTTAAAATTAAAAACTAACACAAAATCACATATTGGACTCTACCTGTGGCAGATCCATGATAAAATTATAGGCATTAGCCTCTTTTGTTGCCTGGATAATGTCTTCCATGGTTACTCCAGGTCGACCGAACCGGATGTTTTCTGCAATGGTTGTAGAAAACAGCACTGGCTCCTGCTCTACAATACCAATGAGAGATCGGAGCCACTGGATGTTTAAAGTACGAATGTCATGACCGTCCAAAGTCACCTGAGGATGAGAATTATAGATGTGACATTACACTGAAGCCTTCAAACATTCACCAATCTTCCGTGTGTCTGTGCAGTTACCATTCCTTCCTTTGGGTCATAAAACCTTTGGATGAGCTGGATTGTGGTGCTCTTTCCAGAACCACTCGGTCCCACAAAAGCAGTGGTTTCTCCTGCATTGATCTGCATGCTCAGATCATTTAAAATCTGAAAAATAGTTAGTGAGTGCTGAGAAATAGACAAAAAAAAAAAAAAAAAAAAGAAGAAATTTACCATGACATCAGGCCGGGATGGGTAGAAGAAAGTGACATTATGGAATTCAATGTCGCCTTTAATTGTGTCTAATTTGTGACCTTCTCCTGAGAGACAATCAATTTCTGGTTCCTGTGAACGTAACAACGCAGAACTTTATTTTATGGTGATGATACTTCTCTCTTAAAATGTACTGTTTCCAGTCTGGATTGAATCTACAATAAAGTAAGACGTTACCCGATCAATTGTGCTAAAAATGGTCTTTGCTGCAGCACGGCCAGAAGCGAAGGCCTCCAGGCAGGGTGAGGCCTGGCCAAGGCTCATAGCTGCCGTAAGTACACCAAAGAATACCTGAAAAAAGCAGCCACATGATGAAACAAAGGCCACTGTCATTCAAATACACATATAGACTATCAGAAGTTGAGTGCATGCAATTTTCCATACTTGAATTAGATTTCCGGGAGTAAGCTCCTTGTTGTCAATGACCAATTTAGATCCATACCAGAAGGCCAAGGCGAAACAAAGGAAAATGATGCACCACAGGTATCCTTGAAAAACTCCTATGATTGTGCCCTTTTTCACACCCCAGACCTGAGCTTCCTCAAGGTTGCTGTCATATCTGTACAAATTTCACATTTAACTTCAGTTCAAGTCATGCAGTAATGGTTCAGTTACAAAGCACAAAAACTTCTTGTGATCTTAGAAATAGGGTTGAGCTCGGACATCAGGAAGGAGCTTGGAGTTGTGGATCTTGTGATCTTCATGTGAAAATGACAAAATACCTCTCAGCCTCTTTTTCCTGCCCCCCAAACGCTGCTACTGTTCTGATGGATGACAGGACCTCATCAGCCACCGCTCCTGCCTTTGCATAGGCCTTTAGTTCTCGTCCTGTTAGCCGAGCCACAGCCTTCGGCAACAAGAAAGACATTTACACAAAAACATTTAAAACAAATATTGCTTATTGATTCACAGCTGGTCTTTTACCATGGCCATAAGTCCAGCTGCTACCCCTATCAGTGGGCTCACTGCTATGACAACCAAAGTCAGCTTCCATCCACCAATGAATCCAACCATGAAGCCAAACACAAATGTAGAAATCCTCTCAATGAAGAGAGACATCTGATCAGCGATGGCATTGTTGATCTTGTTGATATCACTGCAAAGGAACAGAAACATTGTTCTGAGTAAAACATTCACACTGTTAACAGCCTCTTCTGCAGATAAAGAGCCCCAACTCACTCTGATATCCTTGTGTTCAGTTCACCAACGGAGTTGCAGTCAAACCATCCGATCTCCATTCGCATTACTTTTCTGAAATAGGTCTTTCTTATTTGATGAGTTTGTCTTGCAGCCGCTGTCACCCAGAAGACAATCTGCAGTTTTAACAATCAGAGTGGTACAAAATTATTTGTGTGAAATAATGTGCCACACTTTCAAAATTAAAGCTGAATATTTTAAGCATTCAACACTTACCTGAAAATAACTAACAATCAGAACTCCAAATCCGATTCCTGCATAGTAATATGCAAATGTGGTCATCCGTCTTTCAATATCCACCCTGCCAAGAGACTAAAATGTGTAACAGCAGCTTTAACCCTGTAACAACAGTCACATGAGCAATTAACTAAAGACTTACCCACAGTACACTGTGTTATTTTCAGCTGTTTCATATATAGAGCCATTTTTCCAGTAGATTGTGTTGTTGATGCATGTCTTGTTTGGGTCTTTTAGTTCTTGGACTTCAAGCTCATAGACCACAAATGTGTTTGTTACCATGCCATACACAAGAAACATGAGAGGCACAGCTGCACCGTGTAAGAGGGCGCACAAACTCCCCAGTACCATCATCACCTTGTCTTTCCAGGTGGCGTATCGAAACTGCAAAAAGGAATTTGAGGATTAAATGGTTAAAACAATGGTCTTAATATACTTATTATAAGTAATCTACCAAATGGATGTAAAATAATGTAAAATGTACTGACTCCAAAACAAAGATGCTTTATTTACCAGCTCAAAGTATCCAACAACTGTTTCCTTATTTTTCTTGTCATCTCTGAAATACGTGAATGAAATTAGTGCCCCAAGAATATTTCATGACAACATATTGTGGCCTGAAAAATCTCAAAATACACTTACCCATTCTCAATGTCTGCTTAAAAAAGAAAAAAAAGAAAAAAAAGAAATATTTAGAGCCAATATTTTTCTCTTTCTTTTGCTGTTATTGAGTCCTGGTTTGTTTTGTTTTGTTTTTTGGCAATGAAAATGACTCACCTCTGTCATGTGTTGTAGATTTGATCGATTCCTTCATGTTTGCTGCCATGACTCTGGCAGGTCCTCAGTGATGGGGAATTTCCATCAAACTCAGCAGTGACAATGGTCCAACCTTTATACACAACCTATATTAAGACAGTATGCTAAAATATTGTGTCAACCTATAAGTTTCCCCCTCAGCTCTGCACTCACAAGAGAAAGTTTTACTGCCAACTCCAGTCAACTCAACACAGCACAACTGTGTGGTGATTAAAGACAATCAAAGGAAGCATTGGAAATAGCGCAGATATATACTGTAGGTCCTTACCAGATCTTCCTGACGACACAGAAAGCAGTCAAGGTGCCGGCTGGGTTAGAAGCAGCCACTGCAACCCTATGATGACTTGAAATCCAACGACAACAGACAAAATAAATATTAAAGCTACATTAATGAAACATTTGTGGGCGTATCCAAACAGGTGTGGTGTATGCTGTTACATTGCCCCTGGCAGTGTAATTTACCATAGTGTACCATATTGTAATACAGAATATTAATAAAGCTGCTGTTGAGTCTGAGTCTCTTTTTTTTTTAACCAGAGTGGTGGAGTTGATCCATGTGAAGTCCTCCGTGATGTGGATTCCTAGAAACCTGGAGCTCGAGATCTACTCCACTTCAATCCCTGTGATGTTTAGAAAAAAGTAGTTCTCACAGTGAAATCTATGATAATTTTTTTAAAGTTCAGCCACAGGCTGCTTTCTGTAAACCATCCACCTAGTTTGCAGGCTGTCTCAAATACAAATGAAAGTTTAATAAATAAAATCCAGAACTAAGAAGGAAAACGGGAACATTGGCAGGAACGCAGGTAACACGAGGAACAGACACCTGCACACACATAATGAACAGACAAAGACAGTTAAAGGAAACACAGGAACTAAATAACAAGACAAGACAAAGGCACCGGTGAAAACAATAAGATGAAACGAATTAGGGTGGAACAGAATCAAAAACTGGTGGGGAAAACAAAAGTAGGAAGGAAGCAAGTAGAAATACAAGACACAGACTTGGAGAACTACAAAATAAACCAGGAAACATAATTGTATCATGAGGGGAATTACTTACATAACTATGTATAACCTTAACCATTTAATTCTACAACTTTTCTCCCAACACAGGATGATGGTAATCCCGATGATACGGCCTCTTCTCATGTTTGTTTGCTGGAGGCAGAGCATTCCCCATAGGTAGACCTCAATGACACACACCTCACAAATGCTGACCTCAAGCTGTTTGAGGGTGACTTTGCATCAAGAGTCAAAAAGGGACAAATTACTGAAGTGTGTAAATACGCAGAGGGAAAGATTCTTAATATGACTTTGGGGCTCTGTGGAGACACAGGGTCTTTCTCACCTCTATTATGTTGGGGTAACTGTAATGTAATAAGTTGCTCATATCCTCTTTCCATCCCCACAACTTAACATTAAACCTTGCGCTGATCTTCCCACCATCCAACAACTTGCCTGCTCTGAAGAAAAAGCATGGATCCTTTCGAATACTGTAGGATGGATTTCACTGAGGAATCACTTTGTGAAGGCAAGAAAAGGTGTTGGTGGAGATGTTCATCAAGTGGATTCAAGTTTTTCACACTTCCAGACTGGATGCAGGTTCTGTGGCTAAGGTCCTCCTAAGAGAAATCATCCTATAATTGGGAATTTCCACTAAACTCAGAGATCACAATGGTCCAACATTTAGACTTCTATCTTTGAAAGACATGTCTGATTTTTGATTGATGAACTATGAAGCGAGTATGTTGAAATATTAAGTCAATCTATCAGTTTCCCCTTCAGCTCTGCACTCACAGGTGAAAGTTTAACTGCCCCGGAGAACCTGTGAGTCAAACACATCTAGACACACTAGAGAAATACAAGAGACACCTGGTCCCAAAGCCTCTTCCTCCTCACACAGCTGATCACACGGTTGATCAGAACAGGTGAAATATGAATTCATGAATCCAGAATAACTATTGTGGTACTTAAATAAACCACAGCTTAGATGTAACATAACCTAAACTGTAAAATAATGAAACCCCAAAAGTGCCTCCAACAGCCTGACTATTTTTAATGACTCTAAATAAGAAATACATGTTAATTATGGGGTGATATGTTGTATGTTATTTCTCGTAATTTCACTTTTGTGTTATTGCATAATGATAAAAGGTGGAATATGTGGGGCAAATTACTTTTTTCCCCCCTCCTACTCATACTGCTCACTTCTGGCCTTGCACAAAAACACCTGTGCACCCACACATCTAACCCCAGGAGTGATCTAAAACCAGCTCAGGTTTCCTCTGTCTTGGCACATATAATAGATATAAATACATCTTGTGTTCTATTATACAGTCAGTCAGTTTGAGTGTAGCTCAAGTGAAAGTCATTGTTTGTCTTTCTAGTTTCTTCTCACTCTCTCTTTCTAGACTTTTTTATAATTCAGCCAAATTTAGCGCTGTTTTGACTTATGATTCGTATGTGTACACATATATCACTTCAATTATTCATCCTTTGTATTTGTAAGCATTTAAAGTAAATATTACATCTTCTAATATCAATAAATTGCAGCAGCCAGTTGTTTACATTGCATTTACAGACATCGATCTTGGCGGTATCCCTGTCTAACCTTATGTGTTTGGTTGCACAACACGCCCATGACATGCAGTCACTGCGTGCATGGAGCACTGCTTGTAGTAGTGATGTGTCACTGTTCGCGACTGACACATCACTACTTCAGGGTCAGGCTTGGAGAGAGACAGTTTGATAGAAAGTCCTTGATCCACATGCAGAGACGGTTGCTGAGACTCAGGTCAAACAGTTTGGTAACCAACCTGCTGGGGACAATAGTGTTGAATGTGGAGCTGTAGTCTATAAACAGCATCCTCACATTATGTCCCATTTAGCTCGAGGTGGGTCAGTGCAGCGTGGAGAGCTGTTTGACGGCATCGTCTGTGGACTGTGGAAGATTTTATGTGTTTTAAAACCAGTCTTTCAAAGCACCTTGTTATGATAGGTGTATGTATTCTCAGTGAACACAGCAACAAAACATCAAAACTGTCCAACTGGCATGTGCAGATATAATGTGGATCTGCCATTACCATGTTTTTCATCTTTTTAAGAACACTTGTGTGTGCAAAATGGGCAGAAACAAGTATTTTAACTCGATGCTTGGACCCACTTGAACATCCTCAGATTCACCACGAGGTGGTGAAGAATGGCAATAAAGACAGGGGAAGTAAAATAAACGTTATTTCCTGTGTTCAGTCCCCGCCTCTCGCAGACCGCGGATTTTTGAAAATAACGACTGGTCCAGGAGTCAGACTGAAGTCAAAGGCTGCACATTTTAAAGCTTGTAAGTACTGTATCTAAATTTAAACAAACCAGTGAATGTCAAATACATCTGTAAACAAGTCACTTCGTTTCATTTCTTGCTCAAGTTAAGCGAGTTCTGGGCAAGCAACGGCTAACTAACTAACCACTAGTGATTCCAGGTGTTTCGGTTTAACGAGTGACCGTGTTAACTGCCGACCGTCAGCCGAATGTCCTTAGTTGTCATAGTTACGGCAGCCGTTGAAAACAGGAAGATAGCGTATTTATTTATTTTTAATTAACGTTAGAATGTGAAAAAACAAACAAACAAACAACAGTGAATCAGACTCGTGTCTTGTTCGACAGTTACGTGTTATTTTCCTGTTTCAGCAGTTGTCGTAACTACGACATTTCGGCTAACGGTCGCCAGTTAACACGGTCACTCGTTAAACCGTAACACCGGCTAACGTTAGCGTTAACTTGCTAATATGATGACAGTTGTAGGGTTACACAGTTATCCTATCCAACTCAGCTGTTATCCGTCAACAGTTCACTCGGTAACGTTAATATTATACACGGACAAACTTAACTAACGTAACTTAACGTTGTTGTTTTAGCAGATGTTAACTAAAGTCAAGCTACCTATTGTTTTCTTGCTAAAGCTTGTCGGGAAATTCACTAGCACGTCGTGGAAGTTGAGGCTGCTTGGACAAAACAATCCCAACTTATGGTTAATTTATATATTATTTATATAACAACCACAAAGGCTTGCAGGTATATGTATGGTGGTTTAACTAATGATCTGCACCATAGCTTTTTACACTGTTTTATATGATAGGTGCCCTTGTCTTAAAATAAATTAATTGGATATCATCATCTTTGGCCTTTGTATTTGTTTCTCAATACAGCCAGACATTAAATATATAAATCACAAGAACACACTGACGATATGAACAGCTACAATCTATACTGCGATATGAATATAGCTGAGAATAATGTTCTTTTAAGTGCACATGATGTGACCGGTCCTGTTGTTTTCATTGCAGATCGCCTGACATCTGAACATCATGACGTCCATTACTGATCCGAGCATGAGTGACCGGTTCACCAACGCGATGGAGGAGATCCACAGCAAACAGCTTAAATCATACGGGGAGATAATTGACGCCACTACAGAGTTTTGCCAGTCCCACAGACAGTTTGTGAAGTCTGCACTTGGTATGTTTGAGATTTTGTTTTTTGTGATCCCTGGTTAGTTACTTTGGGAATAGCTACTTTTCCTCGGGGTCAACAAGGTTTGCACTTATATTACAGTAAATAATATATATACAGCATTAACATTATGAAAAATGTTTGACATCAAAGCCTTACATATTAGAAAACATAAAAACAATTAAAGTTGAGAGAAGAACAATTTAAAACAATTACACTATCAGGTCATATAAACATCCTTATAGCAAAACCCTCACAATTAATCAAGAAGTTACATTTTTGCTCTTATGTTATGGATAGCTGTGGCCCATATGTAACAGCTATACTGTGGGGCATAGGTTAGACTTACCTTACTTTTTTTAAACACGTGAACTGATATTATTCACAGTAACACAGAGGAGTGCTGACAACCCTATTAAATCATCATAAAGCATGGCAGCGAGTTTTACAAGTTGTGAAAAAGAAGCAACACATCAATGACATCTGTGTCAGTGAAGGCTTGGTATCATTCTTTTAAATAAGAATACTTTATATCTAAACATTAGTCTTACAGTTTTAGTATGAGTAGTGTCTTCTATAATACAGAAAGAATTGGTAATGTTGCGGGGAAGTGCTTTTGAAGTAAATTATGACACTATGATATGACTATGATTTAGTTAATATTCAACACAGCAACATTAAAACATGAAAGCTCATAGTTGTTTTTTTCCTTTGTTGCAGATACATGTTTAAAGAAATGTAAGGATGATGAGATGCTGTTTGAGACGATACAGACATTCAAAAGCGGTAAGGGTATATATATATCTGTGCCTTACAGTTGCTCCATCTGTATTTTCGTCTGTTTCCATGTTCATATATATTTTTTTATGTGAAAGCATACAAGGACTGATGCAATGTTTGTCTCCCAGACTCACAACATAGAAATGCATCATTGAAAGAGAAACAGCAAGCCATTTCTGGAATGATATCTGAGATACAGCAGAAGGAGATGCAGAAAGATGACATCATCCAGAAGATAGAGAAACTTAAAGAAGAACAAGCCAAGAGAAAAGAGGGTGAGTTGATATTTGAAAATGAAATTAATGGTTTAGATCACAGAACTTAATTCGTGACTGTTTTGATGTGGTCGTTTTAGTAATTCGCCCCTGCACTTTTTTTCTCCCCTCTCTCTGTCTTCTCAGTAATTGAGTCTCAGCATAAAGCAAACAAAGACAGACTGAGGAATCTCCAGAAAGCTAGACTCGTCTTTCAGGAACATTTGGGGATGGAGATACGAACAATCCACGGCAAAACACAGTTGGTTAAAGGTGTGCCAGTCATGTACATTTTCCATTTTAATCTCTGTTTTCATTATGCGCCACTGTTTTATACATTTGGAGCAATTAATATGGAAATTTTGGGAATTTGTGCAGCTCAGAGGGTCTTCTGTCTGGGTGATCCTCGTGCCTTTAAAGGGTTTCCTAATAGGGCTTGAATACTCCCCTAACAAAACACAATCGTAGACATGGTACTAATAAGCAGTTTAGTCAAACTGTGTACACCCAGTGGTTACCCCAAAACCAACAACAGGAATTAACAAGGATACAAAGGATGGGTGAATTGGCTGCACCGGATTGGGGAGAAACACACAGTATTGTGTTGTATCTTTTCTGAAGCACTCTCTCCTCAGACATTTACAGAATGTGTTTGTTATCCTTGTAAAGGTGAAAAGCTGCAGTTTGTTTTCCGGAATATAAACCCTTCAGATCAGGACAGCGCCTACGTTGTCACCATGGGGATTAAAGAAGACGGAGCGTACCAGAGTAAGTACATATCAGGAGGCTGCATTGTGAAAGCAAAAAAAAAATACAACTATGTAACTATGACCGTCAAAGTAACTCACTAATATCAGTTCATTACCTTTGTTTAAGGATGAGGCTGATGATGTTTTATATTTTTCTTACTGTTATGAATTCCATAAAAAGACCAAAACCAACAATGAACCCTCATTCCTCCGCTGTGATCCAAAATCTAAAAAAAGTATAAATGTGCCACACTGTTGCACTGGCTCACATGACCTTTATTCTCATGAACACAGCCACTACGGTCTATTTAAAGCCAATCCTATATACAGTATAGTACACCACCCTGCTGCAACTGGCCAGGGCACCAAATGTGTATTAATCCACAACTGAAAATAGTCCCTAACAACTGCTTTGTTTAAAACTGCAGCGACCAGCTGTGTTATTTAAAAATAAATGTATGTATTTCTGAACATTTTTTTTTTTTTTTTGTAGGGAAGTCAAACTATTGCACTGTTGGTTGTAGCCTTTTTGTGTAATTTACCGGCAATAATACAAATGTGAAATATCACCAGCCGTATCCTGCAACAACCACTGTAAAGTAAGGTTCAGTAATACAAGTCTTCAATTTCTACAGTTGTGTCGAGTGACCCCGCGCTGGAGTGTTTGCCAGCCTTGGAAAGCCGGCTTCAGGAGACCAATAACCTGCCAGCATTCCTGGCAAATATCAGGAAGGAGTTTATCTCTCAGGCACGCCGCTAAGAGTGGAAGAAAAGGAGGATAAAAATGTGGACTGATTCCAGCAGAGAGCACAGCTTTCAGTCTGTATCAGGTCTGTAAACAGAACATCAGCTGCCTGGTCAGGACTAATAGATATTGTAAATAATAATGTAATTGTAAATCCAATCTTTTACCTCCATAAATACTGGCGTTAATTGTATGCACAGCAGTGCAGTTGTGTCTCATTATTTCTGAGCATGGTCCTGTTACACTCTACTGCATATTTGGCATTGGTTCAGATCCTGGAGTTTGGCCTTGAGAGAACAGGTGTTCTGGTGGAAATGGTGACGGGGCCTCACTGTCTATTGTGTCTCTCTAAATCCTGAACGATTCACAGGCTTACTGTAGATGTCGCTTTTTCAAAAGTCGAGATAAATAAAATAATATTCACAGATTATGTAAACAGTTTTCTTTTATTTTCTCATGTCTTTACTCAGTTTTGGGGATACACTCATTATCCCAGGCTCCATTTTTTACTAATCAAAGTTAATCATATTAATCTATTAAATGCATGTTTGTTCAGTATTTACTATAGTTGAGTTTGCCTGTATACAAGGTGGTAAAAATACACACGAGTCATCGCAAAATTACTCATGGCAACAGAGGAACATGTACTGAAAGCTTTTTATTAACCATTTAAACAGTCAGTATAAACACAGAAATTATATCTTTAGTTGTTATTACATTATTTATACCGCTGGAGGTAATTTGTTTTATTCAGGATGAGTTTTGTATCTTTGCTCTTCATGAGTCCAGTCGGTCAGGCATCAGATGATTTGACTTGGCTTAACACGGGCAGCTCCTCAACGTACGTTGACGGGAAATGACCCGTCTTCCCATTAAGTTTGCCAAACCACCAACCATTGTCTTCCTTTCTGTGAATATCTAGAAGATCTCCTGTGAAGTATAAATCCAGTTATTCTTATTATGTTGTAAACCTCTATAGAGCTGTACAGTTCAGATAATCTGCAGTTGAGTTGCCACTTACCTTCTTTCAAAGTCAATTCATCATCCTGTTCAGGTGTGAAGTCGTACAGGGCCTTGCATTGTCCTATACTGGATGACTCCGGTGTTGTTTGACCTGTTTGACGTTCATATTTTCATTGCATTTTCATTCACCTGATGAATATAAATAAAGCTTTCTGTGTTGATGTATTACCTTGTTCTTTGTTGTCATCAGTGTGAGGCAGGCCTCCATTAACAGTGCTGTCACACTCCACAGCTACAGCCGTGTGCGCTGTAGCTGTGGAAGTGACTTCGTCGGTGGGACTTGGTAAAGTCTCTGCAGACTGTTGGCTCAGAAACTGAACAGGCCCTTTGTAAATGATGGAAGCTCTCAGTGAATGTCGAGATCTGTACGCGCTCCTCCTGAGTTTGACTGGACGAGTCAGCTGAACAACACTGTGCTCACAGTCCTAAGACAGAAATACAGACTGTGTTATGTTTTGTTTTTAGAAATGTAGAAAATATCCTGTAAGTGATTCCCAACCATACATGTAAAGATTGTGTAGTAGCTCAGAAATTATAATTAAAAAAACACCTTTTATAGGCTGGATTGAGGCGCTGATAACAACTGAAATGTAGTGATTGAGCATGTACTAAAACACTCATTCTTAAACTATGGTACGTGTAGTCCTGGCAGTAAGCAACCTCTCTAGTAACAATTAGATTTAAAGATATGTTTTTGGCCTTTTTTTTTTTGACAGAGACAGCTTGAAGAACGACAGGAAATGTGGGGAGAGAGAGAGAGAGAGAGAGAGATGGTAAATGACATGCGGTAGAGAGCCACAGGTCGGATTCAAACCCTGGGCCGCTGCGGCAAGGACTGAGCTAAACGACACCCAAATTAACTATTAGATTGCTGAATTTAAAATATGTTTTGCATTTCTTAGAATATTTTGTTTTATTATCAGCCTGCTACTCGGCCACGTTCATGCGCGTAGCACGCATGTTCATAATTAGTTATGAGCTAAAATTGTGACTGTGAGATAGTAAGCCGCGGTAAAACAAAAATTTCATAAACACTACAATCGTGGAAGAGAAGTGCGGATCAGGAGTACCCCCTTTTCCCTAAATTAGCTCTGGTTCTTGAACCGGTTTCATTCAGGATTCAACAATAGACACCAATAAACAATCTTCTTATTAGGAATAAACCTGCCTCCTACATAAATTATCTGTAGCTGAATAGGGTCTGCCTACGCTACTGTATTTTAATGTCTGTCATAATGGTGGTGCTTAGAGAGTACTAATATTTTCTGAGGGGTGTAAAACATTTGAGAAACAGTCAAAGGAGAGTCAAAATTGAGAGCTAAAAGTGATAAATATAAAGATTTTTTGGAAGTTTTAGCTTATATGTATGATAAATTTGTGATTTTGGGCTGTATATATTAAAATGGACTTCACTAATCTACAACATCCAGCAGCCAAGAGCTCCAAGCATAAACAGTGACAATCCCAGGATCAGTTTTTCTTACACACAGGAACAATATTCATGTGGTTCAGTGGTATAACAGTTATAAAGTCTTGATTAACCAATAGGTTACCACTACCCCCAAACATACCTCTTATATCCTGAAGACGATACATAGTCTTACCTTATCTTTATATTTCACAATGCTGTCCTTAAATCGGTAAAAGGACTTGGGCTTCCCTTCTAATTCACACAGCGATACAGAGAGCTTGTAGTGAGTGGCCTCGAGGAGATCCAGTTTTAGAGTACTCTACAGGCAACAACAGGCAGTCACTTCAGCAAAACTTATGATCAGTTTAAAGCAAACGTTCATCTGCACACACCACTATCCATCTGTTCACTTTACACAACACCGTACACTGTTTACCTCATCAAGCTGCTGTTCGGTTTCCTCAAGGTTCTTCTGGTTTGAAAAAGACGGATTTTCAGAGTACGTTTTCATCAGCTTTTCAACTCCTGCAACGAGAGTGTCGAAGATGACTTAGAAACTAAATGAATGACCTCATGGCAGTGTTGGAGTCAAGACCAGAGTGCCTCAAGACCAAAACTCTGAGGGGTCGAGTCAAGATCAAGACCAGACTGTTTGGCCTACTTAGGTAGCTAACACATGGCTAACATTCACCACATTCTAGGAGTGTGGGAAGAAAATTTGTCACTGTTAGTGGCTGTTAGTCATCAACAGTAACAAAAACTTTACATTAGAAATGAGTCAAGTTATTGGTGCCGTTTGAAGCAGGAAGTTTTACCTAGTTCATATTCATTTCTTCTGACCTGCTTCATAAAATACTAAGTTTGTTTGTTGCATTTGTTGCAGCTGTTGGCTTGTGGTCTTTGTGGATAAATCTTGACCTGACCTCTCCTGTCTTTAGTTTTCTGTGCCACACAGGTGTTTGCTGTATACTGTGACTACAGACTGTGGAACGACTTTTTAAAGTGTGAAACTATTTTCAGTTAATTATGAAACTGTGCCAGGACAAACTTGACATTATTACTATCCCCGCAGCTGTGGTCTTGACATAAAATCCAGAGTCCTCTTTGTCCGAGACCAAGATTGATCCAAGATAGTCCTGCTGAAAGTCACATTTTCTCCCTCTATCAGATTATATTGTGCGATCTTAATGTATTATTTCACGGATATTATACTGAACTGACCTTCACGGTCTTTTTTTGTTTTTGCAATGCTGTCCTCCAGACGCTGAAGTTTGAGTTTGATGGCCTCTTTCCTTCGGTCTTTGTCCATCAGTGATTTGCTGTCCTCCTCCTGATGCATGCAGAACACAGATAACATGGATTTACTGAATCACATCAGTAGCTGTGATGATCTTTGTTAAAAATCTACTATCTATTCATCTTTTTGTGCCAAAGCTACAAGGTTGTTGTGCCGTAGGTTTGAATCTGCTGAAATACCCTATTCAAGACAAATATTTCCTGTTATTGTCACTATCGCTCTGCATGTTCATTATATCACTATCGGATTTTGAAGGAAGACATCAATGCAACCTGACAAATATGTCATTTAAAACTGAAAAGGACAGAAGAAGATGATAAAAAACAATAAACATACATTAGATCACATAAAAAAAGAGCCATCATGCCAGGCTCTGTCACAAGATGAGAAATACATCTGTATATCTACGTCTCGCACACTCCCATTAGAAAGGCAACCCCTGCTGAGATGTCTCTGAATGGGTGAGTCACCAAATGAGTCTCATATGAGAGCAAGGTAAATTGCAGACTTACAAAATAATCAGTCATCAGAAACTCTGTTACGTGATCTTCGGCTGTAATGCTGTTTTCCTCCACCAGGGTTTGTATGTCTTTGTCCATGTCCACCCTTTGGACCGCCTGTTCTATCTGTTTTTGACCCTGGAATCAGCAGAAGAAGTATATACAAGTTATAATATCCATCAAGGGATTTATGTGTCTGAGGTCAGGATGTCTTACATGTATGAGGGCCTGCCCAAAGCTAGACATGTGGAGGTTGTGTCTATTCAAAATGTTGCACAGAACTTCAATTCGCTGTTTCTCCAGCTCCTGTAGGATCTGAAAAAGAAAGCAACGCTTTGATTTTCTGTGCAGCACATTAAATCCTTGTAGAGACCACTGTCCATTTACTCTGTGGAGACACATCTCAGAGAATACAGCGTGAAACAAGTTGCAGGATACGATTGCAGAGTGATAAACTGGTGCTCCAGGGTACTTGGATGATAGTGCTTTTAGAGCAAACAGAAGCTCGCTGTTTCAACTCTTATTATTACTCTATGAGGTGTCCTTAAGCAAGACACTGAACCTACTTCTTCACTCACAAAAAGCCACTCTGGATAAAGAGGATATGACAAGTAGCAAAGCATTTCCCTGCACCTGGTAGCAGTTTTTCAACGTGTTTTCCAACTTGAGTCTCATCTGATGACCCTCCATGTTGATTTTAAAGTACTCCTCATCCACTCGTGCCTGCGTCTCTGCCGACTTAGTCAGCCTGTTCAGCATCTGTAGGAAAGAACACATCTTTAGCAAAATACATACGGTATGTAGCGGTGAAAAATAGTTTATTCGCTATATTTCTTCTTACCTTTTGCTTTTCTTTTTCTGTGCTAATATGTTTGTTGCACTCAACAAAATTGAACAATGCCTCGTGTTCTCTTGTTAGCCCAACTAATTTCTTCTTTGTCTGTTTTATAAAAGGAAACATGAAACATGTTATTAATATAACAGTACACTTTGCTCGAGCGAGGGTGGATCAAGTTATCTATATTAAAGTATCTATAAAACTTGTGACAGTTGGTGTTTTCATAGCAACAGCCAAAAGATTTCACTTCTTCATAAATTCAAACTTTCATCACTTTTGCTTCTACCCATTTTGCATGAAACATTATATAGTTATATGAACACTACAGAGCAAAGAGTGTGGTTATGGCTATTTTATGGTAATAATAGGTTAAACATTACCAAGGTTTTTACAAGACTTTATAACCTGTCATGTAAAACGGATAGACTGATCACAAACTAGTATAATCCTTGAGTGATACTTCTAATGGCTTGTAACATCAAAATGCATTAATGTAGCTCACAGTAGTAACTCAACACTTTGCATGCATGCATTGTAATGCATTATGCAGGTAACTGTCTACCTGTTGGTGCAAAATACATCCCGACCACAATGATGACTGTACACTATCCCTTCATCACACATCACATAGTTGACACTTTACTATGATTCATGGTTCGGCAGCATTGTCCCTGCAGCAGCATAATACATAATAGCTGAAGAAGATTCTTTACCTTGAGTTGCTCGCTCCAATTAATGGTAACAAATTTTCCTGTTCTTTCAATGGCATTGTCAAGCTGTTAAAGGGCAGGAAAGGTTAGAGACACATTAAGACCGGAAGCTAGAACAGACAGATACACTGATGTAAAGATAAAGAACTGCTTGCATACAGGCCTCTTCCTCTTATTATGTTCGTCTAAGACTTGACGGATTTCCAGAATCGCTTCTTGCTGAAATGCGTTTCCTAATGACCTGAAACGAGAACAACATGCCATATTTAACTCAAGATCTCCCTAACCTTTATTTAATCTGTGGACAGGCACAGTTATGAAGTGAGCTTAAATTGAAAACTACCTGTGGGCGTCTGCTCTTGAGTACATCTCATCTGACACATGACACCAGGCACTGTAGGTGGAACTGAGTGAGGAGCCAGCATGAAAAGGTTAGAGCTGTGGGCTAATTAGCCTGGCACCTGCCTTTTGCTTTGATCCCATCTAATTTGCTATGCACATGTTATTTCCCATGATACCATTATTTCTGTACACCACTTGGCAGTTAGCTCTCAGGAAGAGGTCATGTTGAACACAAAACAGACAAAAGACAGAGCCGATTAAAAATTCAGCAGCGCGTCTCTTACTTGCTTGACATTTCTTTGGAGGCCCTGATGAGTTTGCCAGCAAGTTTTTGTAGTCCTTTAGCATAGGTAAGCTCCAGCTCAGCCCTAAAACAGGAAGGTGTTGCAGCAACTGAGTCAAACAATAACTCCCGTCGTCATTAAACCATAACTGAAGGCCTGAACCTACCTTTGCTGAAAAACTGCCATAAGTTCTTTGCAGAAGAACTCCCCAGTTTTTGAAAGTCGTTTCACATTTTGATAGAGTTGGTTGTACTGAAAAAAAGAGAATAAAGCTCCCTGAGATCTTTGGCATTAATGGCCAATGAGTTCAGACCGATACAAAGTTAGCTGCGATAGCTGTGAGGTCTGTCCAAAACAATAAAGTTCATATTAAAATCTAATTTTCTGCTCCAGTGAATTTGGAAAGTGAACACTGAACTAGATTCTTTCTTTTGTGGAAATACTCACAGAGCAGGTGCTGATAGGATCCTTCATCTTAAGACTGTGACTGTTTGTTGACTTTGGACCTGGAACTTTGACCACCCTCCTCCCAAAGTCACTCATGCGGAAATCACCTGAGCTTTTGTCAGTGCACAAAGGAAAATTCCAGTGAGGGGAGGCGGGAGAAAAAGTACAATTGCAAACTCAAACAGTGTGGCAAGTCAGTCTGACACAGGTATAAAGGAAGAGAAAGATGGAAGCACTGCCAGTGGTGACCAAAAAACCTCTGTGGAAAAATAAGAATTGCTCTATTCACTATTTTTACTCTAACTGGGTACTACTTACTAATATGTCACCCTTAAAATATTATTAATAAGTAGTAATTAGTAATTCTGAGTTGTCATCTGAGTTGTTGTTATCTTACCAATCTGAGCCATCCTGGTACGCTTGTTAAACCAGCAATAAGTGATATTATGCCAGCTTGAGAGCAGCAGAAACACAACACTGACATTTGATCATGTTTGAAGTTGATATGGCCAAAGATTTAGTAAACATTAGCGTATTTACACACCCAGCTGAAACAGAGCATAAATTTGGAGTTGGTCCACCAGAGTGACGTTAAGTCTAATATTCACTCTAATTTTAGCTCTGTTTTTGGTCTCTACCCACTCTTATGGGGAAATAGCTGACTCTTTAGCTGCTAAAAGCTCTCAAAAAAATGGTCTGCTGTTAAAATATGGCATTAAATATTACAGTGCTTTACTGTATTAGCAGTCTCTAATATAAAATACTACTTTATTCTGCATAAATTCCCTTAAAACGGCAAATAAATGAAGGTTTTGAAGTATTAATGTGTTTAATTGTGTACAGGAAAACTCAGTCATACTATGGCGTATTTTACAGGCTTTTACCGTCATAGTTTGGCATTTTTCTACAGTATACTATGGACAAAAATTACACTATGAGACCGGTGAGAGTGAACCAAAACAGTAAAGTTGTGGGATGGAAACAAAAACAAGCTGGAAGACTGGTTAGGTTAGGTCAATTCTTGGAGAGCTCATCAGTAAGAGTGACCCCTTTATCATACAAGAGGTTGTGATTTGTCACTAATATAAAAACAGATTATAGTTGCTAATATCATCAGCATCATTGTTCTATTCCCCGTCAGTCATGACACTGTGAGTACGCAGTATCCTGAAACTGAAGCAGCTAAAAGGGATTCAGCATTCAGCATCATCGTTGTTAATTATATTATTTGCTGCTGTGACGCATCAGAATGTCTTCTTTGTAAAAAGGCCTGTGGCTGTCATCTATCATCACAGCATAATTCTTAATGCTTATTAATGAATAATCAATGACAACGTATTGAACAAACCCACGCATATTTGCAATCTTCATGTTTTTTTTTAATTGAATAATTCAAACAACTCATGTCTGCCTCATCAGAGGACAAATGGCCTTTAATGAAATGCTTACCAGAAATGTACCAGAATACTTAACAAAATGCTTTAATAGGGAATACAGCATCTAGCCATATCTGATGCACACACATAATACTGTTATTGACATCTCATATACAGTTCGAGTGGAGAATGTATTTCAAAATGTGAGTAAACGTCACACATTTTGGCATGTCTTTGGGGGTGTAGCATCGAAAATAAAACCCAGATCTTCAGCAATTTTGCTCATACTCGTTATTGTGATGTGGTGTGTGGTGTGAAAAAAACAGCTGTTGTTGTTGTTGTCCAAGATTTAATCTTTAACACTGACATCAAAGGAGAATAGATGTCTGACTACCACCTGCAAACATATTTATAAAAAATAAATAACATAGAAAGACACAAACATAAGAAAAATCACACCCCCAGTATGCCAGACTACTGTATGTTAAAGTAGCATGCTTACACCATAAAGTGAAATGCTTTCATTCATTGGCTAAACAGAGAGTGGGTTGTACTGATAGGAGTGCTTCGATATTTCACTGAGTGCAGTTCGATGCAAATATATAGATGACGAGAAGAAATTGCGCGAGGAAATTAGTCAATGTCTCAAACTGGTAACAAAACTGCATTCACATAAATCTATCAAGAACTTCCAGTACCAGACAGGCAATGTTGTTCATGTCTCCAGACCATACACTCAAAATACACATTCACACACATACATATTGATGGATGGTGTCTGTAGCATGGCTCCAGTGTCGTGATATCAGCTTAGTCAGTGTTCGTCGGGATATGGGGCTCCTGTCAGGTAGCCGTTGGTCCCGTGATTTTTGTTGGTCCCGTTAGTGGTGCTGCTGTGGTGCTTCTGATTGGGTGGGGGGCTGTCGTCCTCATCAGAGCTGGACTCGATGTCGCTGCGGTCGTCTTTAGATACCTGCGGAAATGAGTGGGAGGCTTGGAGATTCTTTTTTTTTTTCTCATTAAAATTCTTATCTGTGTCATTTTCTGTCACAGCCGTGCATGGCGGGGCTACAAAAAGCTGCTACTTTTGCATGTCAAACTCAAACAAGTGTTTAAAATTTGAATTTTGAGGACCCAAAATAGTCTGCAGCCGATTCTGTGGACTGATTCTGTCGTCCCTGCAGCCATGCTGCTAGCATAGCTAAAAATAAACTGTTTAGGACAGTCATGATAATGCAAATGATTACAGAGCTACTAGTGACATGAAAATAAGCAAACCACACATTTTATTATTTTCCTTTTAAGGCTACTTACATGTAAAGGATTCCATTTTCCCACCTTGAAGGTTGCCGTTTTGCATAGAGAGCAGAAAGAGATCAGAGTATTTATATATGTGCTTGCAGCAAAAACATCCTATTATTCAAGAACACCTTACTAGAGAAGAAGAGCTGATTGTAGTGACTCACCTTTCCTTTGGAGATGGCTCGGCACGCTGTCTTCACTATGAGGTAGGACCAGAAGGAGTGAAGAAGCTGCAGCAGGATCAGAAGCAGGTTGAAGACCCACCAGGACGGGTAGGGCCCTACAATCTCCCAACTCTCGAACAAGGTTGTGTTTAGAATCCTTCCGTAGCAACAGACGGACAGGGAGATAATTAAGATAACATGTTTCATTAGAAGAGCCACCCGGTTTGAAAGCACTCCATCTTAGTGGGGGAATTATTATCCAGCCCGAGGTGCGTGTTGATAAAGCCAAACATAAGCCAGTGAAAAGAAATGAGATGGGTTACGCTGCAGCTCTTTATCGTCCATGGAGCAGAAGGGGCTAAATGCACAAAACTCTGATCATCACATGCACCTATAAACCATCGCTGTGGTGATAGCTCAGATCGTTATTAAATATGAGGAGGATGATCAATAATTAATCTATAGAGCGCATATTGAAACAGACTTCACAAAATGTTTTTCGATTCAGCGTAAATCCAACAGATCATTAAAGGGGAAATAATAAATAATTAATAATTAAATTACGTTTAAGCGCCTTACTTTACATTTTACATAACGCTGCAAAAATAAAAACAGTGAAATTGACAAACAATCTAATAAAGCAGTAAAGTTTTACCATGAAGTTACACTTTATATTTAGTGTCCTCTCTATCATATCACACATTTTCACCGTCTTTGATAAATGATACCAGTTTGGGGGAAAACTGTGCATGAATGGCTTTGTGCATTTAATGACATGTTTGTAGCAGAAACAGATCTGTGTCTTTGAAACAGCGCTTTGTTTATAGCTCATTGTGCAGCAATTCTAAATGTAATTAAAACTGCTAGTGGAGATGAAGTGATGTATCGCCTAGCTACACATCACATGCGATCATAATTTTCGAGGATCCGTGTTAAATTTATCCCTGAGCAAATTCTTGCAAATGGCTGTCTGTGAATCATCCTCCTGATACTGAAGCCATGGCAACAGCTTTACAGTAATGACAACTTTACTACTGGTGTGGTGGGGGCTGACTAAAAATGTAGTGCAGGATCATCATATTACAGCGTGGAAACAAAGGCAGCAAAGTGTGGTGTGTGTGTGTGTGTGTGTGTGTGTGGTCATAAAACACTGCAGAGACTAATATAAAAGCTTTTGTATTTCACAAACACTTTCGTCAGAATAACCTTAATTATTAAAGACAGCAAACTTGAATCTTGAAATAGCATTTCTGTGCTAATCAAGAATCAATGGTGTCTTAAAGGAAAGAGCCGCAACTGCAGCTTCCTGACTCTAAAAATGAAATCATGCCGTATAAAGTCTGATAACACTGCTGCTGATGACAGCAAGATATATGTTGTGCACACTTTCACTAAAATTGATTTCTGGTAACTCTGCAAATATCACCAGGAAAGCCTGTTATAATTGGCATTCAGCGCCTAAAGTAATTACTTAGATTAATTAAATGTCTGGGTAAAACAAAGCCACAAGAAATAAATTAAAATATTTGAACCTGCCTCTGTTCTCTGGAACAGCAATTTGGTACTTGAAATGCTGAATAAATGCAAATTATAAATGTAAAAGCAAAATAAAATAAAAAAAATCGAGAGCACAAAATGACAGAAGATCCTCGTGAGCAGAAAACCCTTTGATGTTTTAACAAATCAGGTGAAACTCCAGACACTGTTCTCAATGATAAAGCAATAACTATAATGATCTCCTTTTCATTTGTTGATTTTGTTTGGCTTTTCTTTGAGAGGTCAAAGCTGCTGTATCCATAGTAACTATTACTTAGCAACAAAATTCAGAGAGATGTGTCTGAACTGCAAAGCGTTGTGGAGAAAGTAGTAAAAAAGCGCTGAGATCTCCATGGCACTGACATGCATTTTCAGGGACAGGCTGCCAAAATGTGAAGAACAACTCAGGAATTTGCTGCACAGATTTTTAAAGTCTCCGCCTGCCTGTATGGACTGTACCGTATGCAAGTGACAGCCATTAGTAGGCTGCTAACCATGCTACGCAGAAAAGAGAATAACACTTACCAGACAGGGTAAACTCCCAGCCTGGAACTTATGAAGAGAATTGCAAACATTGCAAACAGGAGGTTGCACAGTATCTGACATTTGGCATAGTTGGCCATCTTGGCAGCCTTGAAAGAGAAAGAAAATTAGTCATTAATCTATGTGAACATGGAATATCTGACAATAAAAGAATGAAAACGTTCCAGCGTTGTTCAGGTGTAAAACGAAACCGTATCATGCGGTCTGTTACAAGGACATGATGTTCAGAATGTAAAGACTGCAGTTAAATTTAGATAAAGATGGATAGCTGAGAATGTAAACTCCTAACACTCCACCCACACACACCCATCCATCTTTGCCTCCATTTTCCCATCTGTCCATCCACAGCGTTTAATTCCCCCACACGTCCTCACCTCTATCAGCACGTCGGCTGCATCGTGGAGGCACATGACCAGAGTTCCCACTCGTGCCATGTTGTTCACGTAGGAAAAGGTGATGAGGGAGATTGTTGCCACATGGTGCAGGAACATGATCAGGAAATCCTGCGGACACAGTTACCAAGGAAATATCACACAATTAAGTACTCTCAGAAGTGCCTCGCGGCTGTTTGAGCCACTGCATGCTGAACATACTAAGTGTATCTTGTGCAGCACAGACGTGTGATTAAGTGAAAGTGACATGGCTGCTGTATGCGCATACAGTAGCTTTCTGTGTTTGGAGTAATGCAATACCAGTTTGTAAAGAAGACAAAACCTCTACTGTCGACTAACACAAGCTGAATACATGGAACAATTGCACAACACAACGGTGCCTATTTTCAAACTTGCGGCAAGAGGCACTACATGCTTGGGTTTTTGTGACCTTCAAGGGTGCTTTGCCCAAGTTAGTAGCTGCTCATGTAATCACTGTGTGTGGATCGACGTGTTTCAAAATAAAATCTCTATTTTGGTGAGCCATGTCCGACGTGATTGGCACAGCTATAGAAAAGACATAAAAAAAGTTCTGACAATACAATGATTAATCACCACTTTACACAAACAAACATAGCGAGCACGCCCTCAGTGTCCGAGCGCCATGAAAACGCTCCGTGCTGCTGCAATTGTGTGTCGTCTACTGAATGTGTTGTGGTTTACCCGTCATCTGATGCTATCATTGTATCAAACTGCAATGCAGTAAACATAAAAATGTTTCAAAGTGTTGGTGGGGAACAATCCAGAAAATCTTATCACTGGCGCATGAATGAAAAAACAGTACTTTACTGTAGTTGGTCAAGGTGGAGCTACTTTTTAATGATTCTATACACTGTCGGGTAGTTTCATCTATTTAATCCATGATATTTTAATTGGCTTTGTATGTATCATCTTATTTTTTAAAGTACTATAGATGTCGAACAAATGTAGCAGAGTAAATAGTGTAATATTTCCCTTTAAAGTGTAGTAGAATATAAGTGGCATGAAATGGAAGTACTTAGTTACATTCCACACCCACGTCATGTAAAAACTCTTTGTTTCCCCCTCTGGAAATCACCTACGTACAACCACCTGTGTATGAGCTGTTGGGGTTAGGATTTGACTGGACCTCCAGGTGACTAAGGATGCAGACAGGCAATATGGGGAAGCATTCCTCTAGCAAATCTTAAGCTACTGAAATGTCTCAGCCCAAAGCAACCAGAACCAGTCCAAAATGGCAAGAGAATGAGGAATGAGGAAGATGAGAAGGAAAGAGTAATGATGCAAGATACAGAATGAAAGCAAGGCAAGAGTGTGCGGGGAGAACATACTGGAATTGGCAGGGGATGCAGAGGGCCTCCTCAGTGTAGTACTGTGCATGAAAAAACTGAAAGGAGAAACAAAAACAGACAACATGCCAACAGTCAACAAAGAGATGACAGAGTGAAGGCATACACAGCATGGCATCATGGGGAGGGGGGAGGGCTGCTGTGAGTGCAGTGAGTGAAGTATGCTGTGGAGAGGGAAGAGCTGGGGATGGACTGGAAACAGAAGTAAGATCATGGCTGGAAGGCATGCAAATTGATATTTAATGAACCAAAAGTGTAAAAAAAAAAAAAAAAAGAGAGAGATGAAAGTGGGTTGAAGTTACCCATTAAGAATGTTTGTATAAACTGAGTCGGACCTTTTAAGCTTTATACATGTATACAGCGTAAACTGATATCTGGTTTGTAGCTCTGAATGTAAAGTTAATGACACCTGCAGCAGCTTAGTGAACGCGGATGTTACATTTACCTGCTTGATACATCAGGTATGAATGAGTCATAAAACTGTTAGCCTATTGTCATTCCTACCAGGATACATTCTGATTTAATTATTCACATAAATAACAGGCTTAATTTGAAACACGTCTTTACATCATTACATGGAGTATTGTACATCACCATTATTAAACAGATTATAAAAGCAGAATAATTGTCTGAGCATATTATTCAAATGCGTATCGTGGGGGAGAGCTTGAGAAATGTTTTTGTTAAGGCTGACGGGGAATCCAATTTCTGAATGTTCGAAAAAGTGTTAATCCTTTTTTTTTTTTTTTTTTTAACCCTCGCAGTGTTTTGTTATTTCACACATCAGTGGGAATACACTGAGGCAGAAAGCAAACGTTCACGAGCAAATAGACTGAAAATTATAGTCGTGGTGACAGTAAGAAAAAAAAGATGGACAGTTAGACAAAGACAATCAATTTTTTTTTTTTTTGTGACAGCACAACTAGCAACGGCATAAGCTGAACAGAAGTTTCTGGTTTTAACACACACATTAAAAGTGTCATTTTTTTGTTGGCCATTCAATGGTCCATATTATTGGAGATGCGTGATATATGTCTTGGTGTGACTTTGCAGTCATTCTTACCTTCCTCCTGATGTCTGTGAATTGGGAAAAGAGTAAGGACAGGTAGAAAGACAGCTCCAGTATATAGTAATAATGGATGTCCACAGTCAGCGGCTGCATAAACACAAAAAAGCAACAAGTATAAAATAAATATTTGAGTAATGCAAGTCATCTTGTCATATTATGATTACTGAAGATCGGTGAACATGCTGCATTAAAAAAAAAACCTTTACCTGGTATGGGTAGTTGTACCAACACTCTTTAGTGTTCCAAAGCCACGGAGTCTGCAGAAAATGAAAAGAGTAACTTAGAAATCAATATTTTTTTAACCTTTATGGAACAAATAAAACTAGATTATATCTTGAGCTATATCATCAATCAATATCATGAGACTGTGACTGAGGTTGAGAGAGCACTCTAATACAATTTACTGTGAAAACTGCATGCCGGGAAGATGAAAACAGACTTTGTTGTTCTATCCCTGACAAAGTCTTATATGTTGGATATTATCAACCAAACAATACATGCATACATGCCAGTTAACCTAATTAATTGTGAGATGTTAGATCAGCAGTTTTCTTTTAGCATTTCACAACTTTTCATGTCTTTTGTTGCCACTTTTCCAACTTTTTTTGTTGGTGGCATCAAATTCAAAATGGGCATATCAGTTTCCAAAAACAATAAAATGTCTCAGTTTCAACATTTGATAAGTTGTCTTTGTGCTATTTCCAAATATTAAATATGAGGTTTCAATGTTTTACACAGCATAAAATTTATTTCTATTTACATTTCACACAGCGTGCCAACTTTTTTGGAAACACGGCTGTGTATGTACGATAAAAAATATTTTTAAAAAGTCCTTTGGTGGAACATCAATGACATCAAAGTGGTTTGTAAAATACGATTTTAATAATGATTTTGTTGCAGTGCATGCTTTGACACCCAAGTAATGACATAATGACATCAGAGCGACAAGAGAAATGGTAACATGAATGTGAAACATAAGAATGTGTTACATGCAAACAGTGACCCATCACTGAGTTAACGTCTCCTGCGCTCCTCTCCAGACCTGCTCTATTAATAAATCCCACAGAGACTCCAGCCTGCAGCGAGGATTGCCAAGGAATGAACTATTTTCATAAAGTGCTTTGTCATGCAACTTGTGTCTTTTTTTTTCCTACTTGGCTATCTCAACTATTGCTCTGTTGATTGCATACTTTCATGTATTTTCATGATTATACGGTATGTATGAAATATATTACTCTATCCCAGCCACATTCATCAGTAGTGGTGGAATGTAATACATTTATTCAAGTACAGATTTAAGGTACTTGTCCTTTAGGTATTTCCTTAATACTTCTTACTCCAGTACATCTCAGAGGCAAATCGTGTACATATGATGATCTTATAGAAATATGATGCATTGCTGTAGATTAAACCAGGCAGCAGTGTATACAGTAGTTAAAATTAGCACATTACATTAATGCACTGTTAATATTAATCCAACAATATCATATATAATGGTAAAACACTGACAGGGACCATTTTTCTACATAATGAATAGGTCTACTTTTCCTTTTGATACTTGAAGTCCATTTTGCTGATCATACTTTTACTGCAGTAAGGTTTTAAAAGCAGTACTTTTACTTGTAGCGGAGTGTTTTCACAGAGGTTTGCTACTTTTACTTGAAGTACATTAGACAAAAATGACTCTTACAAGTGAGGCTCATTGATGCTCGTCACTCCTCAGTAAGTAAGTCATTTCAAACTTATTCCATGTGTCAATCGTATTATTAATAAAAAGCTATAAAGCGATATATTACTGTTAACACATATTTAAGTCTCTCTGAAGCAGTAGTCACAGTAATGTTGCATCAGTATTGGGAGAACCACTTTATTCACTTAATACACAGAGCTGTGAGCTGTAAGCAGACAGTGGGATTTTAAGGAAGCACTGGACTGACACGTCCTTGATGAACACAAGCAGTTCACCAAAAGAAAGACAAATCATCACTCGGCACCACATAGTTTGTGAAATGGATTGCATATTTAATGGAGGGCATTATTTAGCATTGGGAGTGTTATTTATTTGTCAGCTGCTCCCCCTTTCCTTGAACAATCCCTGTAAGATCTATTATTAATGAACACTTTTTTGTAGTAGGCTTTATTACAAATGTCCTTAATAAAGTGAGTCCCTTACACCAGAACATCCATTTCACTTGCCGGTCTCATGACTAGGCACCAACCTATTAGGTAACCACAAGATTTCCATGCTAGCCAGAGAATAGCTTCAAACCACAGTGACTCATACAAACTTTATAACCAGCAAAGCTTACCTTTTTAAGGAAACGCACTCCATAGGTAAATATGTATAGATAGAATGTAAATCTCCACCTGTAACACATAGAAAAAACAAATATTATAAATATGAAGCACGAAATGATTCAATCATCAACATTTGACTTGTTTAGGCAACAACACTTCACTACCTTTTGCAATCTTAACTTTTTTTTTCTAGTACGGCCTTGAAGATTCTGGGCGTAACCACAGTGGCTTTTTAGTAGGCCATGGGTTAAGTGTGGAGCACAGTAACCTTTAGCTATGCACTGTGTCTGTATTTTCTCAAATCTACACTATAATTTTAGCTGAAGGTTAAGGATTAGTAAATTACAGAGAGAAGAAAAGTGTTGTAATCTGCTAAAAACCAATTTTCAGAGAATAATGCAGCTGCAACCACATTTTGAGGTCATACAGTTTAGATACATCCCCAAAATATAAACATTACCAGGGCATTTGTAATTAATACAACTTGTCCTGTATACTACTATCTATGTAGTTTTGTCCCTGTGATGTGTGGCTGTCATGCACGTAATCAGAAAGTAGGGGTGTGAGGTCGTCTTACTTCCCCATGTCGGCAGCCTGTGAGTCGCTGAAATTGGGACATCGCGGACTTGACATTGTTGAGTTTCAGGGACAAAGAAAAGACACCCACACTGTCCAGCCCCAGCCCATCTTGCTCTGTGCTTTACATAACCCCACATGTACTTCACAGTACAGCTACACAATGTTACGAAAGTGATCATGAGGTTTGAGTGTACAGGAAGAGCAGAAACTTCTTCAGCTGACACTTCTGCGATCAAAGCCTTGGTGAACTGGGAGATGTGCACGTACTGCACACCCAGTTCATACATAACAGCCAGCAACTGTGAGAAAGACCGGCCACCTAGTAAGCCCTGTTTTTACACAACTCTAGAAGTTGCATCAGGGTCTCTGCAGGCAACAAAAGCAAGTTTATCTTCAGGGCTTGAAAAAGAGACCTCCTGCTGTGCGTTACTGAGTTGTCACAGCATTTCGCAAATTTACAACCAATTATATTGAATGTTTTTTTTTCCACAGTGGAGTCTGTATTTTTAAAATTCAGTGTCAAAACTTCACAAAGTAAACCATACAGAAAAGCAACAAAAGAAAGCTTCTGTGGCATGGAAGAAAACATCCACGGATGACTCCCATGACTGTGACAGGAGCTATACGGCCTGTCATGTGAGACGAGGTTTGCATACTTTAAAGGCTGTGCCAGCCGGTTGTTCCAGCTGACCACAAATCAAACACATTTTGACAGCCGTAGCCTCTAAACACAACACGACATCAACGGTCAGGAAGAGAGCAGGGCAGATCCACATCAGCTTCTCAGTTCAGGCACACGCAACAGAGCTAGTCCTTTTATGTGGATGTTTGTTTAAGATATTCATCCGTGACGCCTGAATTAATATCGGAGAGATTATTAGCAGGTTAACACATGGCTTGTGGAAGCCGTCACTGACTGCTTTTTATGCTTGATCAATTAACAAGACAAGTTAATAGGACAAGTTTACCTGGCACACAGTAAAGACTGTTGCATGGCAACTGGTTCATCAAGCCTGCTAGAGTCTTTTTCAAGTGCTGTTGAATTGCTGCTATATATGTACAATCACAATGACTCACAACTGCTTCCTGTGAATAGTTTTTTTTTTTATTATATTTTTTCAGCCACAGTGTTGATGACAATGTTAAAAGAACTAAAATGTTGCGCATTTAATTATCCTCAAGCCACAGTTTATTAGCTGCACATGATGTTGCAGCAGTTAGCCAATTACACTTTACAATTAATTACTGATAAACAGAATTTAAATGTATGTGTTATGATGAACCTGTGGTTTATATGACACAATAAAAGCAGGCGTATATAATGTGTTATAGAGATCCACCATCCATTTATAATAGCTTGATTAGAGTGATAAATCATTCATGATATCCGATGAGACTGTGTTTTTAAACTGGGACAGATCCACTGATTACCTGTTTAGCCAAAGCATAGCCTGAGGGAGGAAAATTAAATGTAGGTGGATAACTTTGATTTTATCAAAACCTCCATAATGAGGCTTACTTTATTTATTGAGTGTAGCACCTAGTTTTGGAGTAAAATAATAAAAGGTTGATAGTTTGAACACCAGCTGGCTGGAGCGGTTTGCATTTGGATGGTTCGACGTAACAATTACTAAGGATGGTCTAACTTTGATCACTCATGCAAAAGTCTTTATAACTTCTCTCTCTGCTGTTACATTTACAGTAACACCTCTGTTACTCTTCAGGTAGCTATAGCTGTTCCTTTCACCTTTGTGTATTTGCTCAATTTGATTTAATTACTGGGCGTGATTTTCAAATTGCCCAAATTGAAAAAAACAAACAAAAAACAAGTAAATAAATAGCTGTTTATTTTAATGTGGTGTTCGAAAACTGCATCTAATTTAAGGAAAACCAAAGGTGTGGCAGTCCCCTCTCAAACGCACATGTAAATAGATCATCTCACAGCTGTTATAAGCATCTGCTGAGCACAAATATGCTAAGAAGTTGTCTACTGAGCTGCTTCTGAGGAGTTGTATTGATTCGAGAGCAATAATGGGAATATAAGTAATCTCAGCTGCTATTAATAACTTGTGTTTCTGTGGACTGTGATTTTCTGTCTGATGAAAGAAAAGAGAAGGAATGATAAATTAAGAGACACTTTTATGTATTTCATAAAAAGCATTAGGTGGAGCATAATTACAACGACCATCCACCTCAAAAGCAGCTCAAAAAAAGTTCAAAAGATATAACTGAACATTTCAGGAAGGAGGCATATTTGTTTTTACTTTCTGAGAGTTTGAAGAGAAAAATCGATCAGTCTAGTATCTGTAAGGTGAATATGAAGCTACTGTTGGCAGCCGGTTACTCTGCCTAGCTTTTTACAAGGACTGGAAACAGGGAAGACAGCTAGCTAAGTGTGAAAATGAAGTTGTGCTTATGAGGGATGTGTTGGACTATTTTCTTGGCTGGGCGCAGTGACTTCCAGCTGGTTGCATGGCAACCTCAAAGTGATGACAACACTGCAGGAAGTGACTCCATGTGTCTAAGAAAT
This sequence comes from Protonibea diacanthus, assembly GCA_028641955.1. Classification (NCBI taxonomy): domain Eukaryota; kingdom Metazoa; phylum Chordata; class Actinopteri; family Sciaenidae; genus Protonibea; species Protonibea diacanthus. Next base: position 18,944,830 of record CM053986.1, on the reverse strand, counting down.
ATTATATATATAGAATGAGATATACTGTGTTAAATAGTATAGCTTTAGTGGTGCTGGTAAGTGAATTTTATATCAAAGCCAGGCTAATTATTTCCATTATTTCCTCATCTGTGCTAAGCTAAGCTAAGCTAAGCTAAGCTAAGCTAAGCTAAGCTAAGCTACAACTGTCTACTGGCAGTAGCTTCATATTTAGCATATGGATATGAAGGGGGTTGTCAAACTTCTCTCTCAGCAGGACAGTGAAAGTGTCAGATCTAACATTCATAGCTGTACTGAAAATGGAAGTGAATGATTTTGAATGTATATATATATATAAAAAAACATTTTAGCATACATCACATGTTAACTGAAGCCAAAGACAGATGAAAGATAAAAGCAGCAACTATATTTAGTATTATAAATCTTGTCACAGAAATACCCTGTCTATATTTCTTTAAAAAGCTGTGAATTGCATTATTCTGCTTATGATAATTTCTTTGTTCTGAATTGAAAGCACGGAAGAGAAAGGATGGAGGAAGATGAGATCAGACAACAGAGGCTATTGAGGACATCAAAGCTTGCTCCTTCCTCAGGCTGAGACGGGAGCTCTCCAGCAACTACAGTGGAAAAAAAATCATCTTAATTTGTCATTTATTTATATTGAAGTTTAAATCAAATTCATTTTTCTTATCACAAATAACTTCTTCTAATGTGGTGAAATACTACTACTACTACTACTTGTATCCAGCGATTTTCTGTTTGTTTCTCATTGTGTCTTACTACAAGTACCAAAAACCTGTTTTAGGAATATTTTGGAAAGAATCCAGTTTGTGTTGTAAAAAACAGAGGCCACTGGAGGTTTCTCTCCCCCTAAAAAAAAAAAAAAATCAATACTCGAACTTGTTGGAAAGGCTTTTTTTTGCTGTACATCTTGGAACAGTCACTAACAGCAGCTGGTAAACAAACTCCATGCAGAGTCTTCATTATTTCCAGACCAAATGTGTCTGCTACGTACTCTCTGTTTACATAATGAAAAGAAGAGGCAACAGATCAGCTAACCTGACGACCGAGAGACAAAGAACGCTATCAGTCTGCAACAGCTGTGCATGAGGACCTAATTAGAGCACAATCACTGCTGGAAGGACTGAAGCCAGGGCCCGTTTGGAGAATTGCACTGTAAGCAACCAAAACAGACAACCTGGCCAAACTATTGCAAAGCCCAATGTCATCTGCAGTCAGTTATGCTGCATGCAGATAACAGCTTTGATACAGCTGTTGCTTAGACAGAATGAAAGCCAGCTAAAGATGTTCAGAAAGCTCACACATATATTCCATGAGAAGCACAAATCCAATCTCTTTTTTGTGTTTAAAAGAAGCAGGTTCCAGATTCCTCTCTGAGGTTGTAAAAGGGGAGTCCGGTGGTCTAATCAGCCAGCAGTGTTCTCTTGAGTTGAACAGCAGCCTCGGGCAGATCGGAGGATGCGAGGCTCCCCGTGTATCAAACTGCCAGATTGGCTCTGCTGGTGTCAGACATGACTCTGCTCTGACAGGCACACTCGCTTGTTGGCCTTTAACATCACACTGCTAAGTAACTACAATCTCCCTGATGGCAAACGCTCTACTGCAGATTAGCCAGTTCTCTCTTGCAGCCTGAGTGGGTTTGTTGGTCCGCACAGGGACACATTTGACTATTATCCTTCAACAACACCAGCATTCATGCTGCAATCTTTATAAGCTGTGTGCTATAAGATAAAGCTAAGGCTAAGACAAAGTTAGCCATTACTGAAATACAAGCATAATGGCTATTAAAGGACCATACGGACATTTCTGCTTCTGTTTGTACATAGAGCTAAAATGATAAACAGAAAGCAAAAAAAATGGCTTATTAAAAGTTTTGCACTCTTAATAATCAGCAGATTGTTCCAATGAATGATCAAATTGATAAAAATAATTAATTATAGCCATAAAAGTGACCTTTACACTCTTGCCACCATTTAACTCTAGTAAAACATGTTGTTCTTGTGAATGTGTGCTTTTCCCTTCATTTGCATACATTATGAAAATGAACTTGGAGAAACATAAAAGTTGTTTTGGATGAAGTTATCAATCACAGTGAACATTGTGCCCGCTTTCACTGCTGTCACAGATGTGTTATTGATGAGCGGTAATGCAGTGCGGCCTATTCAAATCAGTCTTCACACATTAAAGCGACAATACACGTGACAACGATAAAACAGAAATAATGCTCACTGTGATGGATTACTTACCTACCTACCTTAAGCTTATGCAAGTTCTGGGATTGTACTGCATGCTAAATATACTGCATGTTGTGGTGCTTCAAAGTGCCTTACATGCTTTCACAGAACCGGGCCAGAGTGCTGGGCTTCTCCTGATTGCGGCGTTGTCTGAACCAGCGCTGGATGGTCCGCACATCCCAGTCGAGCTGCTTGGACAGGCCCTCCAATCTCTTCTCATCTGGGTGCTGGCAAGACAAGAGAAACAATCCATATGAAAGATTTAACTTATGAGATGAAACATTAAAGATCACAAAGAGGGCACGGCCCTTACCTTGGTTATAGCAGTGAAAACCTTCTCCAGGATCGCGTTGGGTTGTGCTTTTTGGGGCCCGTTGGCTTGGATCTTCAGCCCCATGGCACATGGTCTTGCGATGAACCTGCAATTAAAATACCATACATCTAGATTAATACAGAGACAATATCTTTGAGGGGAATTAAAAGTGAATTGTTAATATTTAGGGATTGGGACACAAGCCATTCAATCACCAGAAGGCACATGTATATCCATATATTCTTTGCAGTTATCAACACCATTTTTTGTTAGAAAGGTTGACATCTTCATGTGGACATAGCAGTGTGAGGCTACAATTGGCATTACGAACCATGCTACAAATCATCTACAGTCCTAATTTTGTAAAACACAAGCAGTGGATGGGTGGGGATAGGCTGAAAGTTACTGTAAATAAACAATATACAAAGAATATATGCAGTATCTCTTGGATTTAACACCCACAGGGTGGATGTTAGGGCTGTTTCAGATGATCATATTGCATTTTCAGGGAGAAATACTGAAAAGAAGTGAGGTAAATTACTCAGTCACTATCACCTAAAGATACTCCTGACCCACATGTACAAGACAAGCATAGCTGTGAGCATTGTGGATCTGTGCCTTGCTGTAAATTGATGATTGTGTAATATTAGTAATAGATAACATGATGCAACATATGATAACTGGAGCAGTCCAGTTAAAAAAGCAACACCCGGAATTAGTAAAAGGACCCTGTCTTCAGCATGAAATACTTTTTTTTTTTAAGCTGAGAGGACAGTAACTGGATTTTAAGCAGGAATGGCAACTTGGCTGCACAATGTGTGTGTGTGTGTGTGTGTGTCTCTCTCTGTGTGTGTGTGTCCTGACAGATGCATCAAATGCAGACAGCATACTGCTGCAGGCCTGCAGAAAGAAGGATGACCAACCGTGGTGATTTGTGGGCTAACCAAACAAGATGCCATTGTTTAGGTAACAGTCTTGACGAACACGGACAGCCCTCCGCATGCTGCTGCTGCTGCTGCCGCCGCTGCTGCTGCATCATTCACCGGAACATTTCATCGACATTACAAACCGTATCACAAGCCACCACCGGGAATGATCGCATGTGCTCAGAGCAGACCCACCTTTCGAAAACCAGCCGTATCATAAAGATGCAGAATGCTAAAGGACACGCCAGATAGAGATCCTCGGCTTGCGGGAACGTTGCTTCATCTGTGTTTTTTAAGTCAGCCCAGGTTACATTATGGGGGAGCCAGAACCTCTCGTTCCAAAACCACGCCAAAATACCGGCCATCTCCCTGCAGCAGACACTGTGACCGGGTCGAAAGACACAAATCGATGGCCCGTTGTATCTCGGAGGTCTCTCGCAGGCGATCTGGCCGTGCAGGCTCGGGTGATGATGAGATATCCGTGCGAGATCGCCGTCTGTCCGTTTCCCCTCAGCTATTCCTGTGTAGGGAAGTAGACTCAATCAGCTCCTCCGCAAGTGATTGGTGCGTTGAAATGTCATGCAATACAGTGTGTGTACGTTATGCCGGCTATGGCACGTAATCAAGGTAAACCACTTCTTGTATCTCTCACCTTCAGAGTAACACTCAGCCAAACAGTGTGGGACGGTTTCTTGATAAACGGACTACGGCAGTGTGTGTGTTTATTTGTTGTGTTTATTTCTTTTGTTTCGCACATCTTAAGTTGTTATATTCCGACGGGAATCACACAATGACCTGCTCACCACGTGACGCGTCACCTTTAATGTGTTACTGCTGACAAATTGATGGTTAATTAATTTTAGTAAAACAGTCAAATTTAAGCGTATTTAATATGGCAACGCTTCAGCAATGGGCTTCATCATCGGTGAACTACGCCACCTATTGACAGCTCTGATGTAATACTCACTAGATGTAAACCTGACCTTGTAAATAACGTTTGTCATAAATGGTCATGTGACCTAGTTTTATTATATTCTGTAACTCTGAGAAAAGTGAAGTTTTCTTTTTTTTATTTGGGTAGGTAGCTTTGGGCTCTTATTAAATATATTTGATTGTACACATTTTGAGTTCTGTAATTTGTGGTTATCTTGAACTGTAGCCATTTATATTAATTATAAGGCACTACAAAATCATAAATTTAAGCTTGATAAGTTAAATCCAAAACATCTTTAAAAACTGAATATCACAGCCATCATAAAGGGAGAATTTATGGCATGGTTGTTGTAATAAATTACATTAGATTCAGCTCTGTCTAATGTCAGTGCATATACTGTATAATCAGAATCAGAATAAGATTTATTGCCAAGCAGGTTTTCAATTACAAGGAATTGGTCTTGGTGTTATTGGTGCAAGACAAACATTCGTAAAAATATAAGGAAGATAAAAAAAAAAGTATTAAAAAATATAAATTTATATACAGTATGCTTTAAAATGAAAAGAGCTGTTGTGCAAGAATGTGCAAGTATTTGACAGGTAATAAGAGTAAGTATCATATATATGGAGTATCCTATATACTTCATTTGCTCAGTACAAAACATGACCAAAGGAATGTATTTGATTTATATACTCTGTATGCCTAATATAATACAAAATAATCATTATATCTTATTTAGTTTTAATATGCATTAGATTATTTAATATTACAGTAATACACACTGTCAGTAAAAAAAAAAAAAAAATGCAAGAATTCTGTAAACCAAATATTACTATATGGGACACTGAATAATTATTTTAAATAATTAATAATCCTACGATTATTGTCTAGATTAATCGATTGGTCCAAAAGACAACCACAATATCCAACAATAGTCAACATGCTGTCATATAAAACAAAGAAAGCAGGAAATATTTACATTTAAGAAGCTGCTTGACTCTTTAGTGTCAAATAAAACAAGTAAAACAAAATCAAATGAAATCAAATAAGGAAAAACTAATGATAATTGTTTAAATGATTACCGAGTTCTCGATATAACGTCTTTGTAGCTCAGTATTGAACAATGGTGACCAGTTCAGTCCACCAGCTCGTCACAGACCAGATAATACAAAGAGGTGTTGCCGCCATCTTGTGGTCGCCGTTAGCAACGTCTGTTGTAGTTTTGACTGCATGTGACATGAAATCGTCACTCTTACACAAAGCAAGTCGTTTTTTTTTTCGTTGTTTTTTGTTTTATATAAATAAACGAACATTCAGACAGCATTTTAGTGAGTAGTTGTTTGACAAATTAACCAAAAAAATAATCAGCGAGTTAAGTTATGAATCTCTAAAACCGCCTGATAGTGTTGTAAGAAGATTAATTTGATTTTAATCAGTGTCTTCCTGTGTGTGTGTGTCAAACCGTCGTGTTCTCCAACTGTCACTAGCGCGCGAGCGTGTGCGCGTGTATATGTGTATATGTGCATGCATGCGCGCGCATGTGTGCGGTCCGTTATTTTCCGGGTTGTGCTCGTAGTGAGCGGTAGTTGCTCCGCTTCAGCTGCCAGCTGACACTTGTACTGAGGAGGTGAGGTCAAATTTGACTTGTCTCCCTCTCTCTCTCTCTCTCTCTCTCTCTCTCTCTCTCTCCCTCCCTCCCCTCTCCTCTCTCCTCTCTCCCCTCTATCTCGGTGTCCGTCTCTCCGTCTGAGAGAGAGAGAGGCTGCTAACTAGCGCAGAATCATCATCATCATCATCATGGCGGATCAAGGCGAATCTCCGGCTCCTGTCCTCCACCACCCGCAACCAGCTCTGACAACCAGCTGGCCAATTAGCCGGGAGTCGTACGAGCTGCAGGAAGTCATAGGTTAGTACCCGTGGATGTGATGAAGGCTACATATGATCATGGAAAGGCACGCCGCGGCTTGTTATCAGCTGTGAATGACGATGAGGGCCTACCGGCTTTTTTTTTTTTTTACCTTCATATGCAGTAGTAGCCTCCTGCGATGCTTTGCAATGCGGATGTTAACAAGCACATTTTAGAGACTGCCGGTGTATCAGCACGAGGTTGAAAATGTCACATACCCTAAGAGCGTTTTTTATTTTTATTTATTTATTTATTTATTTATTTATGTGGCTCTGATAATAGAGAGCTATGCCAGTGTGTGGCACGTGTCCAGTTTATTAGCCATCACTTAAATCACAGATGCTGTGGGCTGTTCAAAAAACCCACAATGTGTTATTTCCAGTTGTTTATGATGGCATGTAAACAGCATTAAAAAGCACATCACATCATTTCAAGTGGACAGTAATGTAACATGTGCTTAACATAACAATAACACAACTTATTGTATTCTAATACTGTTAATAATAGTGGCAAATGTAGGCCTTGTAGAATTGTTTATTTTAACATCACTCAACTTTGTGTCTGTAAAAAGTGAGAGACTCAGCTCTAAACAGGGCTGTAACTAACTTTTTTTTTGAATAATATGTTGATTATTATATTATATTTTTTCCTTAATCCTTTTGGCTGTTTAAATGTCAGAAAAGAGTGAAAATGTGTTATGTTTTTACATAATGTTCTAAAACTGAAAGATAATCAATATACCGTTATATAAAACAGAGAAAAGAAGTCAAATCTCACACTGTAGAAACTGAAACTAACACATTTTGCTTAATGACTTAAAGATGAACCGATTACTGTAATGGTTGTCGATTCACTTTCTGTAATTGATGAATTGACTAGTTGTTACAACACTTATTCACTCTTGTTTATATCTGAATGGTATTACTTCTATTCATTCATAGGTTTGCTTGATTTCAGTCATGTTATGATTAATTTCATATTAGAAAAAAATAACTACTAAATAAAGCAACAATGAAAATCTTAAAAGTTCTAAAAGGAAGTTTCCTGAATATTTTTTGGCAACGGCATGAAGTTGAGTTGACAATTCATATCATCACTGATAAGAAAAGAAGACCACAGCTGTGTGACTGTGATGAGTTAGTGGGACCCCCTCTCTGTTTTCATAATCACCTGGTAAACAGTCAGATCTCATGTGTTCCCTTCTTCTTCTTATCTGCAGCTAACAGTTGGCAAGCAATACGCTGTGTGTCACAGCTTCTTGGTGTGAACAACTACACTACTGCAGCATGGCATGATTTGTAAAGCACCAAGTAAACAACCCCTCACGTTAGAGGGGGGAAAATGCTTCGCTCAAAGTCAGCTTATGTCATTGTGTTTGTGTATCAGCCGGCGCACATGAAAGATGAATACCATAACATAAACACAAAAACTGAAGTGGTTGTCTTCCAGCTGTGTGTGCGGGGAGTCCCACTTTGCTCCTGTTCACATTTTCATTGCTCTGTTGTGGTTGTGATCCCAGGCAGCGGGGCCACAGCTGTGGTACAGGCAGCCCTCTGTACCCCCAGAAAGGAGCGTGTCGCCATAAAGAGAATAAACCTGGAAAAATGCCAGACCAGCATGGATGAGCTATTGGTGAGTACAATAAATACAGGCTTATTTTTGTGTGTGTGCAGTGAGTGTTTTTGTACCACTCTCTAATGCTGTACTACAACTTTCCCTCTGATCCCTCTGATTGTTATTGTTATGTGAAAAATGGTTTTCATTAATATGCCTAAGAGGTTGTAATAAATAATTCACTGTAAGGTCATATATACTGAGATGTGTATCAGTTTACTGATTCCTGTTACTATGGTTATTACAAATAAAATACAAGCTTTGATCGATAATAGTTGAACATATTTCAGTCTGTCATATCCTGTCATCTTTCTCTCTCTCACAATAGAAAGAAATCCAAGCGATGAGCCAGTGCAACCATCCCAATGTTGTCACCTACTACACCTCCTTTGTAGTGAAGGATGAACTTTGGTTGGTCATGAAGCTTCTGAGTGGAGGTGAGCCTCAGCTGCCGAGCTACGTGGAGCAAAATCCCACCTCTGGCTTGATAATAACTGAATGTTCAGTAGATGTGACGATGCCACACGTGCTTTGATTTGCTGATAACTTACATCTATGTAGTTGTCTCAAATGAAAAGTTGTGTACGTGACATACAAAATTTACTAGTATAATGTTTTGACTGCATTAGTCATCATGTTATTATTAATCTGTATTTATACCTACTCAATAAAGGATTCATCAGACTTTAACATTAGTCTTTAAAATCATCAGATTTAAATTTTTTTAGCATAATATTTTAGGCTGGGTTTATTGCAGTTCTGTGAGTGCTGTGGCATATTAATGCTATGGTAAATAACATCTGTGGTCTGATGGTGTTCCTGTGCACATCCTTACGACTCTCACTTGTGTTACTCAGTGTAATGTACAGCCTATTACGTTTTAATGCTTAAAGCACAACAAGCACTTAACAGACACTGTAATAATTTGCGCCTGGTTGTAAATATTGATCATGTAAGGACTCAGTGTAACACTGCCGCTGATTTGTGTTTCTCATTAATATGTGAAAAAAGTGACTGAATATATTTGTTTCTCTGTGGTGTCTTTTTAGGCTCTATGCTGGATATAATTAAGCACACAAGCAAGGAGGAGGACAGAAATCGAGCACTAGATGAGCCTATTATTGCCACTATATTAAAAGAAGTCCTAGAGGGCCTGGACTATCTGCACAGAAACGGACAGATTCACCGGTAACACTTTTAACTAACTTAACGATACCTCTTTGATTTAAGCTCATGAATAGTTTATTATAAGATTTAAGAAGCTCTTTGCAATAACAGTGCCATATATAATGTACTTTGTCTTTGTGCTATGCTCTGGATAAGAGAGTTAAACAAATGTCTGAAGTTATTAGAACATGTAAAAGTAAAACTGATCGTTGCATTTATTGACAAGCAGTCCAGCTGTGATCTGTAAAGTCCGTACATTTCAAGGTCACTGAGAGGCAGGCTTAAACCTCTATCAGCCCCTTGGGCAGTGTTCCAGATGGTGGTGGGCTGTGGGACTCGTTTACACGGATGGAAGAATCAATGCAGCTCCGCATGACTTTGTTGTTTGTCTGTGTTTGTCTTTTGTTGACCTCAGGGACGTGAAAGCTGGTAACATACTACTGGGAGAAGATGGATCTGTTCAGATTGCAGGTGTGTTGAACGTGGTTCTTCTGTTGTACTCACACTTGAGTCTTACATGAGACTGATAGTGTTGTTGACGTGGTAATGAAAAGGTTAGACTAGTGTTTTGTATCAGCTACTTGAACCCTTTTCTCTGGAGTTGTAAGTTATGAATATATTCTCCACACTATATAACAATGTCACATACTAGTGTAAATATTATAGATTTTCCTCTTGTGTCACTTCATTGAAGCCATTAGCTTTTTAAGTTTTGGTGACTGAAGTCAATTACAGCTGTTGTATAGGGCTGCACAGTCAATTGAAATATGATTAAAATCACAGTATGGTCAAGTGGAATATCCTGTAAAGGAAGCTCCAATTTTTAATAAATGTAAACTGTTAAAACAGCATTATAATGTACTGTAGTGCTGCAGAGATGCTGCAGACATGTAAGAAAGCAGGTTTGTTTGATACAGACCCCAACAAGTGTTACATCGTCAGTTCTTTCAGTGAAAATGAAAATTGTAATGTAAAAATGATCATTCTCGCTAATAGTGAATCAATCATAAAATCTGTCAACATATTTTTTTACCTGTCGTGCAGCCCTATTTATGAATCTTAGTAGCCCAACTGTGGAAAGGAAACTTAGCAAATTTTCCAGCTACAGGTCTTCTGTATGAGTCATGAAGGGATGATATATTTGTGAAAAAAAATCCACAACTGCAGCTGTTTTCTTTTTGACATGACCAAATTTGTCTCTATGTTGATTATTTATCTATAAGATTTTGGAGTAAGCGCATTCCTAGCCACAGGGGGAGATATGACTAGAAACAAAGTACGAAAGACCTTTGTTGGCACGCCATGCTGGATGGCACCGGAGGTGATGGAACAGGTAAGTCTATCCGTACAGAAACGCAGCTGCAAGTTCATCATATCTCATTGAAAATGTATTTGCCTGAGCAAGTGTCTTAGTGCCAGTCCATTTTTTTTTAAAGTAATGCTATTACCTGATGTATTTATGGCACGCTAACCACTAAATCACGGCATTAACATAAAACTACAGAGGCTGAAATGTGTGTGATATTACAGGTTATTGTATTTTTATACCCACAGGTTCGAGGCTATGATTTCAAAGCAGATATCTGGAGTTTTGGAATTACAGCCATAGAGTTAGCAACAGGCTCTGCGCCCTATCACCGCTACCCTCCTATGAAGGTGAGTGTTCTGTGTTCTGTCACAATCATAGCTATTCTTGTAGCATTCACCAGCACAAAAATCAAACTACTGACTTACTAAACTTAATCTAAAACCAACTCTTGTTTTTGTGAAGTTTCATTATTTGCAAGAAAAAAAGAGTTTTGACTTGCTCCTTTTACTGTGATTGGGAAACCAAACTAATAATAAACAGGCAACCTTTAATCTTGCATGTTTTACTTTCCACAGCATTTCCTCTCCAAACGGTTTCCTGCTTTGAGTTTCTTTTCCTCATCTACAATATTTGTGTTGCTGCTGAAATGTGAGGGTGGTTTTTGACGTTTTTTTCCCTTGTCTTTTTAGGTTTTAATGCTTACCCTACAGAACGATCCACCCACTCTAGAGACAGGCGTAGAGGACAAAGAAGTGCTAAAAAAATATGGCAAATCATTTAGAAAGCTAATAACTATGTGCCTTCAGAAGGATCCTGCCAAAAGGTTAGCCCCACATTCCATATATCAACCAACTATTTTAGTGAAGGGAGCTGATGCAATGTGTGATCAATAAAAAACATCTGATTAACATTCAGAGAGAGAGCTGTGTTGTGATGTATTTTCAACTTTCAGTTCTTCTTTTTTTTTTTTTTAATCTCCAGGCCCACAGCTGCAGAGCTTTTGAAGTGTAAATTCTTCCAAAAGGCAAAGGTATTTGATTAATCTCAACGGTTTTGTTATATTATGCAGCATTATGTTAATGATGTACATACTAAAAGGAAAGCCTATAAATCATCATTATATTTCCTTGTCTATGTCTATTGATTCTGTAACACTATGACTTTCTGGACATTTTATAGATAAATGCACAGTATTTTCACTAATTTAACATAATGATGATTTACACATGGGTTCTGATGAGATATAATAGTTATTCGCGTCAGTAAGCAACTTTTGTACTGTGTTTATTTTCTGAATGGGATTCAGCAGGTACTGGTAAACTACTGGAACCTCACTGTATTATCATCTGATTTAGTCACTAGTCTAACTTATATATATTTTAAAAAGATTTGTCAGAACTTTCATTGACCTTCTTACTTTAATCACCATCTGAGAGTTACACAATAACACAATATTTTTTTTATTTTCATGACTCATTTTTTGATTATTTATATTTTGATTCATATATTTTCTTTTCTCCTGCAGAACAAAGAATATCTGGTTGAAAAGCTTTTATGTCGTGCACCAAAGATTTCCCAGAGAGCGAAGAAGGTATGTTGACACAAACTTTCCCTGTAAAATAACTCCGTTATTGACTAAACATGAACAAATTATGGCAGAGTGCTGGGATCGACTGAAGTATCCCTCTCCACCAGAGCTGGCCATTTACAGTCAACACAAGCTACGAACTCTGACTTTCTTCAGTTCCTCAAACACTTGCACAAACTGTTGTGTAGCGTATGTAAAAATATGGGCCACAGCAGCAAAAGAGTCAAAGCATTGATGGACATTTTGTGTAAGCGGTGTAGCTCTCTACATGTGGAACACAAAGACAAACAGGATTAAATGAATTGCTAACATTAGATAAAAGAGAAGAGGACGTTATTGTTCAGTTTGCTTGCTTAGTTGCCCACTGGTCACAGATAAATGGGAGGAAGTGCAGTTTTTAGGCACAGCTGATATTGGCTTCACATAACAGTCCGCCTGGATGGCCAGGACAGAAATGGGAACACAGGGCGATTGCCGGAAGGCCAAGTGGAGGGGTGGAAATTCACTGACTGGTTCGGAGTAAATGGAGGGCATAGTGGTTGTTACTGTGTATGACGTTAACATTTACGCACAGACAGGGTAGGGGGTCAACTGTTGCTAGAGTGGCTTAATATTGTTGAGGTTTGTTGATTGATGTGGCAACCACAGGCATCTAGCAGTAATCACAATGAGTGGAAAGGTACTTATTGCTAAATTGAATTTTCTTAATACAGTGTATTATAGCCACCAGTCTTCTCTGAGGCAAATTATTCAAGATTGGATATAAAGCAATGATACTTTTACCTCCAAATGGAAATGCACAATGACTGAACACTTAATATTCACATTGTTTCTATGTTAAAAGTGTAGAGCAGACAGCATACACAGTATATACAGTCAGGTAACCTATGAGTCACAGAGCAAGTGTCCTTGTTGTTTTGTGCTGATTTGACCTACAGAGTCATCTGCATTATACATTCAGCAAACATTACCTAAAGCTTGCAGACACAGGCAATACTGCAGAAACCTTGTTATCTCAGGATGCTGTGACCTCTTTATCAACACCACAGTGGCCTGACTCTCCTAAGATCTTGTCCAGTCACTCCCAAACCTCTCTCTGTATACAGCCACCTTCAACCCTATGCCCTCTTTGAACTGCAGTAGTTTCCCTGCGCCCTCACACATCTCTGTTTCCTCTGCGTTCTTGTTATGTTGCTGTAGTTTTTTGTCCTGTTTGGTATTCTGTAGTCATGGTAACGCTTGCAGTTCTACTGCTAGGAAACAAGTACAAGGTAGGCTTAAGAGACAATACATGAAGCCAGACAGCTGGTATAAAACCTTGCTCTCTATTAAGGCTTTAAATGGGAACTAACCTCTCCTTGAACAAATTCTAGTGAATGAAAAGGAGATGGCAGATCCTCCGGTCAGCTGTCACCAACAAAGTAATTTTAATTTAATTTTAATTTTTTCTAATGAAAAGCGGGAGAAACTCAGGAGTGATTTCCAAAACAAAGAAGGAAGTGAGGAGTAGAGGAAATTGCCTCTTACAAACCTGACAAACAAGGATTTCTCAAGGCCGTATTTGAAATATGAATGTAAAAGATCACATTCAGAGACATACAGTGTAAACTGTAGGTACAGGTGAGCTGAGTTACCAGCAGAGGGCACCCTGACACCCACAATAGCGCTGTGTGAGGCTTTATTGTTTAAAGATTAGACATTAGTGACTTACAACGAGTGTGGGCTTGTGTCATTGATTTGTTACATATTGAAAACCGGGAAAGAAGAAAAGGCTTGATAAGTTCACATGTATGGTCCAGTGCACAAATGATGATGGAATATGGATTGTGTTCTGTATGGATGAAAAAAAAAACAGGGCATGTCACCTGAATGTGCATCAGATTTCTCCCCTGCACACCCTGATATCTGTTAACGTCAACACTTTCACTTTCCGATCTTACAATGTTTTCATTTATTTGCAGTGGTATGATTTTGTCCGGTGCACATTTGGCGTGTTTGTTATGCCAGTCAGGTGATCGTACGGCCACTGAGTGCATTGATCTGTGTCTGTTTTGCTCAAGGACCCCGAGAAGAACTGGGGGAGCCTTGGTTCTATGTCAGGTTTGGAAAACAAACCCGACACCAACAGGAGGGTAGTGCTTCTTTCAACTTTTAATTCTGGGGAATTCATATGACCCCGGTGCTAGTAGCTTCCAGTTTTGTGTGCTGCGTGTTCTGTAACACTGTGTTCCTCTTATATCTTACCCCACACTGCTAGGCTAGTCATGTGTTGCTTGCCTTACACACTCTTCCAGACTGTAGAACTGCAACAAATTCAGGTTTCACCACAATAATTTTGCTATACTTATATGCCGCTTACATTTGCAGTTATAACACTACTGGTTTATATATTACTTATTAAATATCACTGATGTGCTTCATAGCTTTTTTGTACACTGTGCTGTACTTATTACGCTGTACCTACTAAACTGATGTGATTTCTATGAGCAAATATATGATGAGTACTGAGCTTTGACTTTTCTTAGTCAGTGTACCAGCAACATATACAAACTATTAATGCACCAAGGGACTGTGAAAATTGTCTTGGTTTAACAAGAATCTTTTTGTTTTATAACACATTTTCATTATTCCATTATTGCTGCATATTAAATTATTTAGTTTTTGCAGGAAACCTTTACTGTACAACACTACAACACATCTTTGCCGATGTAGGCTGCATTGTCATCTCCTGATCTTACATACTGTACATACTAATGTACCATGATAAAAGATGTGTTGATTCTGTGAGATAACAATAAAGTTTTGTGATTTAACAAGATCAAGTGATGTGTTGTTATAAAAAGCAAATTTTTGTATAACAACTGAATAATTCAAAAACGTAATTAGAAAATATGATAATATTATAAAAGAACATTTAATGGGAGAATTTCTCACAGCGGCAACAATATGCTCCCTTACCAGAGGTCTCGTCAAGTCACCAGGAAAAGTGATTTGAATGAGGCTTTGTACAGTTACTTTTAATGTTACAAGGTGCGCCAGTTGTAACTCTCAGGGAGGGAATCCTTTAGGAACATCATCTCATTAGTTGGTTCCAGTACTCAGAACAACAGCTCTAATATAAAGTCCTCTAAAACCTAATGAAATCATGACTAAACCACAATGAATCACATCAGTGACGTTAAGTGTGCCCGCTGTGTTTCCAGGTGAGGAGAGTCCCAGGCTCCAGCGGCCACCTGCACAAGACAGAGGATGGCGACTGGGAGTGGAGCGACGACGAGCTGGACGAGGGCAGTGAGGAGGGCAAGGCAGCTGTGAATCAGGGCAGGGTAGGTGAGACTCCACAAAGACCAGCCTTTTTATAACAACGAATCAAGATGATGTTTTAGATTGAGCTCAGTGTGCATGGAAGTTCAGATTTGAGTTCAGCATTATTGCATGTCTAACCTGTAGATCAAACTGTTATGTAACTTCCCCTCCGTCTTTGACCCTGTACATTCCTTCACCTCCAGATCAGTCAGTGTTTTTTGGATCTCAGAGAGAGCCTGTCATGAAGTTGCTGTAATGAGCTGGAAGACACTGTAGCTCCAAGGATTTAAGTCAGGAGGAAGTAGACAGCCATGATCAAAGAGCCCTTTGATAAATATACCCAGCTTTAATGTATGATGCAATAAATAATATGTGACCAAAAGTAATGGTTTAAGAAATAAGTCGTTGCTGATCGTATTTTCACAAGGTTTTTTAGTTTTCTTTCATCGATCTGAGGCTGATTATTTCTGCAGTTGTTTTGTTCTTTTTTTCATGAAAGTATTTGATTTGGACTAACAGATGGAGGGACAGACCAGTTTTATGCTTTTTGGGAAATTCAGAGCCATCAGAAAATAATTCATTATTGTTGTGTCCTGTTGTGTGAATATGAAAATGTGTGTTTGATTTTTCCCTCCAGTCACGAAGGGTCAAAGATGAGGCCAAAGATGTGAGTTAGCTCTTCCTCTCATACACCAATTTTAACACGCAGTTCAAATCATCATCAAACTACATATATACGCACAATATATACATGCAGTATCATTTTGTATTCTTCTGAAGAGACATGTTGCCACAAACAAATAATCTTTATCCTCACTGCTTCTGTAATGTTTGAGAACTTGGCAGAGGGGCATTTTTTGGATATGCAGTTGTATAGCTTCCTTGAGCTGAAGCTTGAGTAAGAATCATAAACTCAAATATGAATGTTTGTTTTACCGCAACAGCCAAACACCTGTTTAAACTGTCTGACAAAGCTAGCAAATTGATCCTCGGTGATTGTTTTGGTAGACTATCCTGTTGTTGTCTTTATAAGATGAGCCTTGACTTTATAATTACCAAGAATGTAATAGCATTTGCACAATTCTGCCTCTCATTTTGTTCCTCCCAGAATGAGGAGAATGCCAACAATGTCCCTTTTGAAGGGTTGTCTATTCAGCATCCCCAGGTGAGGGATTCAGCAGCAGCAGCACTAATTTGTCATGATTCAATGACCTTCATGCCACACTGACTGTGTGTGTTTGTGCACATCTATGCTGTGCAGTCTGTACATGTGTGTGTCTGTCTGTGCATGTGTGGTGGTGGGAGAATTATATATATATATATATATATACACGCGTGTGTGCACGTACGTACGTGTGTGTGTGCACATGTGTGAATGTTGGTCTCCTGGAGCTCCTGGATGCTCTCAGCAGTAATAACTCAGAGTAAATGGCTGTCTGCCTGACGGTGCCAGCTCAGTGCCTGGGTGTATCTCATCTAAAGACTCACTGCCATTGCAACCCATTTTCTAAGGCCATTGTCATTTTGAAAATGAGCCAAAGCAGTCTGAGGTGTAGTCATATGCTCCAGTCAGGAATTAAGTCTGACAGCTACTCAGCAGTCATTTCTTGCTCCTAATGTCCATTCTTTAAAATACAAAGACCCCATTTGTAATATGGTAGTGATAACTGTGATAGATCCTTACACAATACACCTTTATGTATTGTTCCTTTTTCTTTCCTCATTCAACTTTCCCTGCAGTTGCAATAAATGGAAGTCATTTCTCAGAAAAGATAAACCCCATGGGCTGAGTGTGTGCAATCAGTGCTGCACACATTTGTGGTTTATGTTTTCTGACCGTATGTTCATCTCACTCTGCAGTGCAAGCTGTACCCAAAGCTTCTTCTTCTTCTTGTCCACGCGAAACATTTTTGTGTGTCTGATGTCTAAGTCCATCATGCATGTAAACTGCCACGTCATCAGGTGTTTTGTCATGCAGGTTGAACCGTATGAGGACACACCCTACATTCAAGGTGCTGTGAACATGGTACTACGGCTAAGGTGAGACAGATGTTTCTTCTCAGATCATTTTCTCAATTATCTGCTGATAACGCAAGGCAAGAAAATCTCTCATGGCAGCGTGGTCGTAAAAAATCTGTTTAAAGATCTCTGTGGAGTAAAAGCAGAAGCAGATTTAAGAATTGCAAATTAAGCTTCTGGATGCATCAGCACTTCACTTTGTCCTAAACATGCAGAATATTAACACAACTAATGATCTTTGCCGGCTACAGCGGAGGGGATTTGGCATCGCCATGGATCCCTTCACCTCCCTTTGTCGCACAGGTCGTGTTGTAGGGAGGAGAGTGTTGCACTCCATTGGTTCTCTGGCTGTGCTCCACAATCTGCTTTCCTTCTGTCATAGCACCCTTTGCCTCGTGCTGTATGCTATATTCCAGACATCGCTGTTCATAAACACGTTTTAATGTCAGAGTGGAGGCTTGTGCTCTAGCCTCAGAATGATCAAAGCAAATTCAGTACCCGTTCACTTAAACATGTAATACGATGCAGCAGATGTTCACGTTCCAAATACATCATCTGCATATTGTATATTTTCCCTCTCCTCCTTGGTGTGCAAACACGCCAACAGAGAAAGAGAAAGGACATTTTCAGGGATGCAGCAGCAGACAATGGTGCATTTTCGGACAGTTGAAAGTCTGTCTGTAGCCCCCTGATGAGCTGCTTGCAGAGCACACTCTTGGTTGAACAGACATCTGAAGTTCCCTCTCGTGGTGTCCAGCATAGCAGAGAAAACCATTTTATTCTCTGCTAACAAAACAGGTCTGGATCCAGCAGGAGACAGTAAACTAATGAGGTCGTAACTCTAACCTGGTGATTAAAATAAAACATCAGTTTTGATGGTTGGCTTTTTTGGTTCCTCGTTTTGACAATTTGTCTTTAGATTACAACACTCAAAGACAGCTGATTAGATGTGGTTATTAATACTGCGTTTACAGTATAAACCTTTATTACAGCTCTTATTAAATGTAAAAAGACTTGTATCCCAGCAACCTCAGGACACACATAAAAAATATGTCAAAACAAAGTCGTGCGGCAAATGAATGAATTTCTGCAGAGAAATGTATTCACTGTGTTCAATATGATCCTAGCATTAGCCTGTCAAGTCATCGCTTTGATTTGTCAGCTCGAATATTCAGTATTAGATGTGCAGACATGTGATGGATGCATTCTTAGATGTAAGTCCATAAAGCTTGATGGCACTGTTTCTAATGTTCATATATGCCTTTTCATTACAGCCTCTTCTTTGACATGCTGTCCAGTATGACATAGGGGGATGTGTTAATGGAATGGGATTTTTATATTATACTTTATATTCCCTAAACTAGAAATGATACACTTGACAGAACATTACATTATGTTTGATGTGGCCACAGGATACATGAAACGCCCCTTTGAAAGGTTGAATAACATCAAGCACCTCTCTGTCATTTTAAGAGCTTTATTTTGAAATCAGTGCAAGGGAACATTTTCTGAGCAATTTGCTTCTGACTGTGAAAGTGTATCTTTAAAAGAAAATGGACCTTTTTTTCTTTTGGTTATTGTTGAGGATTTGGCTGGCATGTTTTAAAGTGAATCAGCACAGAACGTATTATAAGACGAGAGGCTGCATTCATATTTTGAGATTTCCTCTGGCTGCGTTCCTACAGATGTAGCAACTCAAAAGTTCCCGTGTTTCCGTGATGGGTCCTTGACTGGTCCTTGACTGGTCCTTGACCGGTCCTTCACAGGTCCTTCGCAGGTCCGTGACGGGAATGTAATCCCCCGCGATGACGTAGTCAGTGAGGCCCCGACTGGAAACGCCTCTAAGCAGCCTGGGTGAGAACCAGCTGCAATGCCTCATTTATCCACGGGGAGGAGCAGTGATTTTAATGCTCTGCTCTCACCGTAGACTGTATAGAGACACATCCGAACGATACGCTCGTGAGCGAGTCATCAGCTGAGACAGGAGCACAATCATGGATTTGGCCAGTGGTGCAACGGATCACACGATCCGCGATCCGCTCAGATCGCCCTCACAGACCGCACCAAGTGATCCGCGGATCGCTTGATGGAAAAAATAAGTTGTAATAAGATAACACTGAGGCACCGCTGCAGCCTCAGATTCGCAACTCCATGTCGTGAATATCTCGCCCCTTCAAATAAACTGGTAATTTAAAAAAGAAAACAAAAACTCCGCTCGTGTCGCAGCCTGACGCCGCAGCCCGTAACATCTGCTGATGGACCGTGTTTTTTTTTTTTGTAACTTTTTTTAAGGGCCATATCTGTTTGATGCTTTCTGAAGCCTATGAAACACACCGATTTATGAGTATTTAACCGGACCGTCATAGCAGTTATAGTGATGGCTATGGAACAGCTGTTATAGACCGTGACCAGCTGTGCACTACATGCAGATCAGAGCGAGCGAGGAGAGAGAGAGGTGTGAAGCACAGAGAAGAGACGATCATTATGTAAAGACAGAATGAGATGTTGTTGATTTAGTAAACAGTGACATGTTAGATATAAACACCACAAATACCGCCTCCTTTATAATGACTGTTGAATAATATCATAACTAGGCAACATTATGCGTTGTCAGTTTTGACAAGAAGGGCCATTTGCTTTTTTTTTTTTGTAATTTATTTATTATTTTTTCATTTAGACCTACTGTATTTTCATTTTTGTCCATCCCACAGGTTAAATCCTGCATACAATGAACCATAATGAAACTCCATGCAGCAAGAACGATGAATTTCCATTTAAAGAAGAGGAATTACAGGTGATTAACAGCCTTTGAAGCCAGTGAGCCCATACAAACACCATTAGTATTCTCACTGCTCAACCTTTGTTTGCACTAGTGGGCTTTTTGGTTCTGTGTCACACAGATCACAGAGCCTAACATGAAGCTGGTTTGACTACTGGACTGATGGGGTCAGGTGTTGAAGGTGGCAGGCTGAGGTGTGGAGGGGAGGGAGAATGAAACTCCATGCAGCAAAAACTTTTTTAAAATGTATATGCAGACCAATACACACTCAGCAAAGGCAAGCAAATCAATCAAAAAATAGTATAAAAATAAATTAATACATTGTCGCTAGCAACAGTAGCCATGCCGCTGTGACCTAGGGTCAGTCTTCCGGGACTTCTAAGTCTTTCATTTATGAAAATACAGTAAATAAGTCATCCTCCTGTTCATGAACAATACTTAAATCACAAGGTGATTTAATAGTATACAACCAGCTGCACCAGATCTGTGTGACACTGGGAGACCAAAAGCCCACTAAGTGCAAAAACAAAAGGCTGAGCAATGAGAATGCTAATGAGGTGTTTAAAGGGCTCACCTGCCTAAAGCTGAATACCTGCACAACTACAAAAGTCTTCCAAAATGCTGATAATCACCTGTAATTTTTCCTCTTTCAATGGACAAAAAGTTCTTTTCTGCATGGAGTTTCATTTATATTCAATTTAGTTATGCAGGATTAGGCCTATGGGATGAACAAAAATGAAAATACAGTAAGTAAGTTGTGTTGTAATGTTTATTTGAAACCTAGCTGTCCTGTGAGCTCAGATCTTTATATTATGACGCCCAGAATGAGATCGTCATTTAGCAGAAATCACCTTTCATTAACCGTATTTACCTTCAATCAATTTTTGGCAGGCAAAATGCCCATTTTGTAGGTGACAATGCCCATTTTGTCTTGTAATGGTCCATCACAAAAATTCCAAGTCATCCTGTGAGCTCAGATCTTTCTATTATGAAGCCCAGAATGAGATCAAGTCATATTTAGGCAGAAATCACCTTTCATTAACTGCATTTGGTATTCAATCACTCTTGGCAGGCAAAAATGCCCATTTGGGTAGGTGACAATGCCCATTTTGTCTTGTATGGTCCATTACAAAAATTCCAAGCTGTCCTATGACTCAGATCTTTCTGTTGTGAAGCTCCAGAATGAGATCAAGTCATATTTAGCAGAAATCACCTTTCATTAACTGCATTTGGCTTTCTTCCTTCAATCACTTTTGCAGGCAAAATGCCCATTTTTGAAGTTGACAATGCCCACTTTGTCTTGTAATGCGTTTCTTTGAAACCTAGCTGTCCTGTGAGCTCAGATCTTTATATTATGAAGCTCCAGAATGGGATCGTCGTATTTAGGCAGAAATCAACTTCATTTAATATTTGGCCTTCAATCAATTTATGGCAGGCGAAAATGCCCATTTTTGGTAGATGACAATGCCCATTTTGTCTTATGGTCCATTACAAAATTCCAAGCTGTCCTATGACCTCGTGATCTTTCTATTATGAAGCTCCAGAATGAGATCAAGCCATATTTAGGCAGAAATCACCTTTCATTAACTGCATTTGGCTCCTTCAATCACTTTTTTGGCAGGCAAAAATGCCCATTTTTGCAGTTGGCAATGCCCATTTTGTCTTGTAATGTTTCTTTGAAACCTAGCTGTCCTGTGAGCTCAGATCTTTCTATTATGAAGCTCCAGAATGGATCAAGTCATATTTAGGCAGAAATCAACTTTCATTTAC
This sequence comes from Protonibea diacanthus, assembly GCA_028641955.1. Taxonomy (NCBI): domain Eukaryota; kingdom Metazoa; phylum Chordata; class Actinopteri; family Sciaenidae; genus Protonibea; species Protonibea diacanthus. Next base: position 18,922,965 of record CM053986.1, on the reverse strand, counting down.
TGTATTTGGCCTTCCTCAATCAATTTATGGCCCATTTTTGGTAGGTGACAATGCCCATTTTGTCTTGTATGGTCCATTACAAAATTCCAAGCTGTCCTATGACCAGATCTTCTGTTGTGAAGCTCCAGAATGAGATCGTCATATTTAGCAGAAATCACCTTCATTAACTGCATTTGGCCTTCAATCAATTTTTGGCAGGCAAAAATGCCCATTTTGGTAGGTGACAATGCCCATTTTGTATTGTAATGGTCCATCACAAAATTCCAAGTTATCCTGTGAGCTCAGATCTTTCTATTATGAAGCTCCAGAATGAGATCAAGTCATATTTAGGCAGAAATCACCTTTCATTAACTGCATTTGGCCTTCAATCAATTTTTGGCAGGCAAAAATGCCCATTTTTGGCAGCTGACAATGCCCACTTTGTCTTATAATGTGTCTTTGAAACCTAGCTGTCCTGTGAGCTCAGATCTTTATATTATGAAGCTCCAGAATGGGATCAAGTCATTTAGGCAGAAATCACCTTCATTAACTGCATTTGGCCTTCAATCAATTTTTGCAGGCAAAATGCCCATTTTTGGTAGGTGACAATGCCCATTTTGTCTTGTAATGTTTCTCTTTGTAACCTAGCTGTCCTGTGAGCTCAGATCTTTATATTATGAAGCTCCAGAATGGTATCAAGTCATATTTAGGCAGAAATCAACTTTTATTTACTGTATTTGGCCTTCAATCAATTTATGGCAGGCAAAAATGCCCATTTTTGCAGGTGACAATGCTCATTTTTAATCTTGTAATGTTCCATTACAAAATTCCAAGCTGTCCTGTGACCTCAGATCTTTCTATTATGAAGCTCCAGAATGAGATCAAGTCATATTTAGGCAGAAATCACTTTTCATTAACTGCATTTGGCCTTCAATCAATTTTGGCAGGCAAAAATGCCCATTTTTGGTAGGTGACAATGCCCATTTTGTCTTGTATGGTCCATTACAAAAATTCCAAGCTATCCTGTGAGCTCAGATCTTCTATTATGAAGCTCCAGAATGAGATCAAGTCATATTTAGGCAGAAATCACCTTTCATTAACTGCATTTGGCCTTCAATCAATTTATGGCAGGCAAAAATGCCCATTTTTGGCAGGTGACAATGCCCAATTTGTCTTGTAATGTTTCTTTGAAACCTAGCTGTCCTGTGAGCTCAGATCTTTATATTATGAAGCTCCAGAATGGGATCAAGTCATATTTAGGCAGAAATCAACTTTCATTTACTGTATTTGGCCTTCAATCAATTTATGGCAGGCAAAAATGCCCATTTTTGGTAGGTGACAATGCCCATTTTGTCTTGTATGGTCCATTACAAAAATTCCAAGCTGTTCTTGTGAGCTCAGATCTTTATATTATGAAGCTCCAGAATGGGATCAAGTCATATTTAGGCAGAAATCACCTTTCATTAACTGCATTTGGCCTTCAATCAATTTATGGCAGGCAAAAATGCCCATTTTTGGTAGGTGACAATGCTCCATTTTGTTCGTAATGGTCCATTACAAAATTCCAAGCTGTCTTGTGAGCTCAGATCTTTCTATTATGAAGCTCCAGAATGAGATCAAGTCATATTTAGGCAGAAATCACCTTCATTAACTGCATTTGGCCTTCAATCAATCTTTTTGGCAGGCAAAAATGCCCATTTTTGGTAGGTGACAATGCCCATTTTGTCTTGTAATGGTCCATTACAAAATTCCAAGCTGTCCTGTGAGCTCAGATCTTTCTATTATGAAGGCCCAGAATGAGATCAAGTCATATTTAGGCAGAAATCAATCCTCATTTAATACTGTATTTGGCCTTCAATCAATCTCTATGGCAGGCAAAAATGCCCATTTTTGCAGACAATGCCCATTTTGTCTTGTATGGTCCATTACAAAAATTCCAAGGTCCTGTGACCTCAGATCTTTCTATTATGAAGCTCCAGAATGGATCAAGTCATTTAGCAGAAATCAACTTTCATTTACTGTATTTATTAATCACTTATGGCAGGCAAAAATGCTCATTTTGTAGGTGACAATGCCCATTTTGTCTTGTATGGTCCATTACAAAAATTCCAAGCTGTCCTATGACCTCAGATCTTTCTGTTGTGAAGCTCCAGAATGAGATCAAGTCATATTTAGGCAGAAATCACTCATTAACTGCATTTGGCCTTTCAATCACCTTTGGCAGGCAAAAATGCCCATTTTGGCAGTTGGCAATGCCGATTTTAATCTTATAATGTTTCTCGAAACCTAGATGTCCTGTGAGCTCAGATCTTCTATTATGAAGCTCCAGAATGAGATCAAGTCATATTTAGGCAGAAATCAACTTTCATTTACTGTATTTGGCTTCCTCAATCAATTTATGGCAGGCAAAAATGCCCATTTTTGTAGGTGACAATGCCCATTTTGTCTTGTATGGTCCATTACAAAATTGAAGCTGTCCTGTGAGCTCAGGTCTTTCTAATATGAAGCTCCAGAATGGATCAAGTCATATTTAGGCAGAAATCAACTTTTCATTTACTGTATTTGGCCTTCAATCAATTTATGGCAAAATGCCCATTTTGGTAGGTGACAATGCCCATTTTGTCTTGTATGGTCCATTATAAAAATTCCAAGCTGTCCTGTGACCTCAGATCTTCTATTATGAAGCTCCAGAATGGGATCAAGTCATATTTAGGCAGAAATCACCTTTCATTAACTGCACTTTTTGCAAAAATGCCCATTTTTGGCAGTTGGCAATGCCGACTTTGTCTTATAATGTTTCTTTGAAACCTAGATGTCCTGTGAGCTCAGATCTTTATATTATGAAGTTCAGAATGGATCAAGTCATATTTAGGCAGAAATCAACTTTCATTTACTGCATTTGGCTTTCAATCAATTTATGGCAGGCAAAAATGCCCATTTTTGGTAGGTGACAATGCCCATTTTGTCTTGTATGGTCCATTATAAAATTTGCTGTCCTGTGACCTCAGATCTTTTCTATTATGAAGCTCACACGAGGTTAAGTCATATTTAGGCAGAAATCACCTTTCATTAACTGCATTTGGCCTTCAATCACTTGGGAGGCAAAAATGCCCATTTTTGTAGTTACAATGCCCACTTTGTCTTGTAATGTTTCTTTGAAACCTAGCTGTCCTGTGAGCTCAGATCTTTCTATTATGAAGCTCCAGAATGGATCAAGTCATATTTAGGCAGAAATCACCTTTCTCATTAACTGCATTTGCCTTCAATCAATTTTTTTGGCAGGCAAAATGCCCATTTTGCAGGGGTGACAATGCCCATTTTGTCTTGTAATGTTTCTTTGTAACTCAGCTGTCCTGTGAGCTCAGATCTTTATATTATGAAGCTCCAGAATGGATCAAGTCATATGTAGTCAGAAATCAACTTTCATTTACTGTATTTGGCCTTCAATCAATTTATGGCAGGCAAAAATGCCCATTTTTGGTAGGGGTGACAATGCCCATTTTGTCTTGTAATGGTCCATTACAAAATTCCCAAGCTGTCTTGTGAGCTCAGATCTTTCTATTAAGGAAGGCCCAGAATGAGATCAAGTCATATTTAGGCAGAAATCAACTTTCATTTACTGTATTTGGCCTTCAATCAATTTATGGCAGGCAAAATGCCCATTTTTGGTAGGTGACAATGTCCATTTTGTCTTGTATGGTCCATTACAAAATTCCAAGCTGTCCTGTGAGCTCAGATCTTTCTATTATGAAGTTCAGAATGAGATCAAGTCATATTTAGGCAGAAATCACCTTTCATTAACTGCATTTGGCCTTCAATCAATTTATGGCAGCAAAAATGCCCATTTTTGGTAGGTGACAATGCCCATTTTGTCTTGTATGGTCCTTGACCAAAATTCCAAGCTGTCCTATGACCTCAGATCTTTCTATTATGAAGCCCTGTGAATGAGACTGGGTCATATTTAGGCAGAAATCACCTTTCATTAACTGCATTTGGCCTTCAATCACTTTTTGGCAGGCAAAATGCCCATTTTTGGCAGCTGGCAATGCTCACTTTGTCTTGTAATGTTTCTCTGAAACGTAGATGTCCTGTGAGCTCAGATGTTTCTATTATGAATCTCCAGAATGGGATCAAGTCATATTTAGGCAGAAATCAACTTTCATTTACTGTATTTGGCCTTCAATCAATTTATGGCAGGCAAAAATGCTCATTTTTGGTAGGTGACAATGCCCATTTTGTCTTGTATGGTCCATTACAAAAATTCCAAGCTGTCCTGTGACCTCAGATCTTTATATTATGAAGCTCAGAATGATCGTCATATTTTGCAGAAATCAACTTTCATTTACTGTATTTGGCTTCTATCACTTATGGTAGGCAAAATGCCTATTTTTGGTAGGTGACAATGCCCATTTTGTCTTGTATGGTCCATTACAAAATCCCAAGCTGTCCTGTGACCTCAGATCTTTCATTATGAAGCTCCAGAATGAGATCAAGTCATATTTAGGCAGAATCACCATTAACTGCATTTGGCCTTCAATCACTTTGCAGGCAAAAATGCTCCATTTTTGGAAGTTGACAATGCCCACTTTCTCTTGTAATGTTTCTTGTAACCTAGCTGTCCTGTGACTCCAGATCTTTCTATTGCAGAAGCTCCAGAATGGGACTGTCATAGGCAGAAATCAACTTTCATTTACTGTATTTGGCCTTCAATCAATTCTTATGGCAGGCAAAATGCCAATTTTTTGTGTAGGTGACAATGCCCATTTTGTCTTGTATGGTCCATTACAAAAATTCCAAGCTGTCCTATGACCTCAGATCTTTCTATTATCAAGCTCCAGAATGAGATCAAGTCATATTTAGCAGAAATCACTCATTAACTGTATTTGGTCTTCAATCACTTGGCAGGCAAAAATGCCCATTTTTGCAGTTGGCAATGCCCACTTGTCTTGTAATGTTTCTCTGAAACTCAGATGTCCTGTGAGTCTGTGATCTTCTATTATAAGCTCCAGAATGGGATCAAGTCATATTAGCAGAAATCAACTTTCATTTACTGTATTTGGCCTTCAATCACTTATGCAGGCAAAAATGCCCATTTTTGGTAGGTGACAATGCCCATTTTGTCTTGTAATGTTTCTTTGAAACCTAGCTGTCCTGTGAGCTCAGATCTTTCTATTATGAAGCTCCAGAATGGGATAAAGTCATATTTAGTCAGAAATCAACTTTCATTTACTGTATTTGGCCTTCAATCAATTTATGGCAGGCAAAAATGCCCATTTTTGGTAGGTGACAATGCCCATTTGTCTTGTATGGTCCATTACAAAAATTCCAAGCTGTCCTGTGAGCTCAGATCTTTCTATCATGAAGCTCCAGAATGAGATCAAGTCACATTTGAAGGAAATCAAGTTTATTTTACTGCATTTGGCCTTCAATCAATTTATGGTGCAATGCCCATTTTTGGTAGGTGACAATGCTCATTTTGTCTTGTATGGTCCATTACAAAAATTCCAAGCTGTCCTGTGAGCTCAGATCTTTCTATTATGAAGCTCCAGAATGAGATCAAGTCATATTTAGCAGAAATCACCTTTCATTTAATACTGTATTTGGCCTTCAATCAATTTATGGCAGGCAAAAATGCCCATTTTTGGTAGGTGACAATGCTCATTTTGTCTTGTATGGTCCATTACAAAAATTCCAAGCTGTCCTGTGAGCTCAGATCTTTATATTATGAAGCTCCAGAATGAGATCAAGTCATATTTAGGCAGAAATCACCTTTCATTAACTGTATTTGGCCTTCAATCAATTTTTGGCAGGCAAAAATGCCCATTTTTGGCAGTTGGCAATGCCCACTTTGTCTTGTAATGTTTCTTTGAAACCTAGCTGTCCTGTGAGCTCAGATCTTTCTATTATGAAGCTCCAGAATGAGATCAAGTCATATTTAGTAAACTACTCATTAACTGCATTTGGTCTTCCAATCAATTTTTTGCAGGCAAAAATGCCCCTTTGGGTAGGTGACAATGCCCATTTTGTCTTGTATGGTCCATTACAAAATTCCAAGCTGTCCTATGACCAGATCTTTCTGTTGTGAAGCTCCAGAATGAGATCAAGTCATATTTAGCAGAAATCACCTTTCATTAACTGCATTTGGCCTTCAATCAATTTTTTGGCAGGCAAAATGCCCATTTTGGCAGCTGGCAATACCACTTTGTCTTGTGTTTCTCTGAAACGTAGCTGTCCTGTGAGCTCAGATGTTTTTATTATGAAGCTCCAGAATGGGATCAAGTCATATTTAGGAAGAAATCAACTTTCATTTACTGTATTTGGCCTTCAATCAATTTATGGCAGGCAAAAATGCCCATTTTTGGTAGGTGACAATGCCCATTTTGTCTTGTATGGTCCATTACAAAAATTACAAGCTGTCCTGTGACCTCAGGTCTTTATATTATGAAGCTCCAGAATGGGATCAAGTCATATTTAGGCAGAAATCAACTTTCATTTACTGTATTTGGTTTTCTATCAATTCTATGGCAGGAAAATGCCCATTTTTAAAGTAGGTGACAATGCCCATTTTGTCTTGTATGGTCCATTACAAAATCTCCAAGCTGTCCTGTGAGCTCAGATCTTTCTCATTATGAAGCTCCAGAATGAGATCAAGTCATATTTCTAGGCAGAAATCACCTTTCATTAACTGCATTTTGCCTTCAATCAATTTTTGGCAGGCAAAAATGCCCATTTTTGGCAGTTGACAATGCCCACTTTGTCTTGTAATGTTTCTTTGAAACCTAGCTGTCCTGTGAGCTCAGATCTTTCTATTATGAAGCTCCAGAATGGGATCAAGTCATATGTAGGCAGAAATCAACTTTCATTTACTGTATTTGGCCTTCAATCAATTTATGGCAGGCAAAAATGCCCATTTTTGCAGGTGACAATGCCCATTTTGTCTTGTATGGTCCATTACAAAAATCTAAGCTGTCCTGTGAGCTCAGATCTTTCTATTATGAAGCTCCAGAATGAGATCAAGTCATATTTAGGCAGAAATCACCTTCATTAACTGCATTTGGCCTTCAATCACTTTTTTGGCAGGCAAAATGCCCATTTTTGGAAGTTGACAATGCCCACTTTGTCTTGTAATGTTTCTTTGAAACCTAGCTGTCCTGTGAGCTCAGATCTTTCTATTATGAAGCTCCAGAATGGGATCAAGTCATATGTAGGCAGAAATCAACTTTCATTTACTGTATTTGGCCTTCAATCAATTTATGGCAGGCAAAAATGCCAATTTTTGGTAGGTGACAATGCCCATTTTGTCTTGTATGGTCCATTACAAAAATTCCAAGCTGTCCTATGACCTCAGATCTTTCTATTATCAAGCTCCAGAATGAGATCAAGTCATATTTAGGCAGAAATCACCTTTCATTAACTGTATTTGGCCTTCAATCAATTTTTGGTAGGCAAAAATGCCCATTTTTGGCAGTTGGCAATGCCCACTTTGTCTTGTAATGTTTCTTTGAAACCTAGCTGTCCTGTGAGCTCAGATCTTTCTATTATGAAGCTCCAGAATGAGATCAAGTCACATTTAGGCAGAAATCAACTTTCATTTACTGTATTTGGCCTTCAATCAATTTATGGCAGGCAAAATGCTCATTTTTGGGAGGTGACAATGCTCATTTTGTCTTGTAATGTTTCTTTGAAACCTAGCTGTCCTGTGAGCTCAGATTTTTCTATTATGAAGCTCCAGAATGGATCAAGTCATATTTAGTCAGAAATCAACCCTCATTTACTGTATTTGGCCTTCAATCAATTTATGGCAGGCAAAAATGCCCATTTTTGGTAGGTGACAATGCCCATTTTGTTTTGTATGGTCCATTACAAAAATTCCAAGCTGTCCTGTGAGCTCAGATCTTTCTATATTATGAAGCTCCAGAATGGGATCAAGTCACATTTAGCAGAAATCACTCATTAACTGCATTTGGTCTTTCAATCACTTTTTGGCAGGCAAAAATGCCCATTTTTGCAGTTGACAATGCTCACTTTGTCTTGTAATGTTTCTTTGAAAACCTATTGTATGGGTTTTTTTAAGGCAGGAAGAGATATATTTATGGCCACAAGTAATGTGAGGCTGCATAAGACATAGGGCTGCATTAAATGAAATATTTGTCTGGAATATCAATATAAACAGTCAAGTTGTTTTTGTCAACCCTCCGTAAATTCAAAGAAAATTGCTTGGATCTTGGTTGTCAGTTGTCAGGTTATATATCGCATGCTGGCAGGAAACACAACAATAAAACCGCACTTAACAAAAAAAATATGGTTCTGGGAATTTGTAAAGATTAGTTAAATAGTGAATCCATGAAAGTAATTGCATTCAAGAGAGTTAAAATAACAGCTAATTGGTCTCTCTTCATCTAATAAGGAGTCAGCTCATTAGCATGAGTTTATGGTAATATGATCCCCAGTAGCAGAGACAGGGGAAACAGCAGCAGCATGATTGGATTTTTGTCAACATTTTGCTTGGAACTCATTCAATCTAACTCTCTCTTTTTACAAAGGCATTGAGGCCTCTTGAGAATAATATTGTCACAGTTTGAAGGGAAGTTCAGACTTGATAATATGCTTGCTGTTGGTGCAATGTCATTACAAACAAAATAGCATTAGGAGCGTAAATTGAATTCACTGAACAGTCCGGTCCAGAGGTGCCATTTCCATGTTTTTCTGAAGGTTCTTCTTCTCATAAAGGGTAACTAGAAGTTGACAACATCAAGGTAGCTTCTGAAATATCTCCTTTTGAGAACGGTAATGATTTCAGCCATAAGCCTGAAGTTATTTACAGGACACAATTGAATCCCATCCATCTCTGCACACACGCTTGTTTGTTGTGGAAAACTATTTGAAGATGGCATTTTCTTACAATTTTATAACATTTATGTGAATAAAGGCATAATCAATGAACTGCAAAACATTGTAATCATCAGATTAATCAATCAATAAAAGAATCAGGTAATGCTTATTTACTGATCCATAAAAACTCAATTCAAGCCTGCTAAGTAAATAGCTTATTCAGTGGTCATTTAATATTGAAAATTGTATTCTCCACACTATTGATTTGTAATGCTTCTCCAGGCAAATAGTTCACTGACTGTTAGCAATTAGTTAGAATGAATTAACTGAAAACACAGAGAATACTGTCTTAATATCTATAACTAATAACAAATACCATGGTTTGTTCCAGGAAACGCCTTGGAAATTATTAGAAAATGTTAAGAGCATTTACAAGTATATTACATTCTCTGTGTGAACGAAGTTACTCCTTTTCTTTTATGTGTATTTATCTATTTGCATATCTCAATTAAAACATAAATTTTGGTACAACAGTGGCTTCTCCTCACATACTGACATACTGAATATTCAATAGTATATAAATGTAAAGCGTGCTGCTCTACAATTTAGAATAAACTATGTAGTGGGGTATCTGTCTGTTGGTTTTAGCATCATAACATGTTGAATTTTTCATGATCTCAGTGTTTTTGTTTTTTGCTCAAAAATACCAGTCGCCCACTGTCAGTAACCCTGTGACAGCCAACACGCAGGGCTGTGATGTGTTGTACTGACAACATCAACAGGTGTATGTGTGGGGACATTTTTTTAAAAGGGCGCTCCTCGAGAGATTTCTACCAGTCTGTATCATGTTTGCCAGCTAAATGTTTATTAAAGCTTGTAGCTAAAAACACAGAGGTGTTTTTCGCAGTGGAAAAGCAGTCTGCAATTTTTTTTCTTTTTAAAAATAATGTATCACAACGCTGTTGTTGTCCGGTGAGTCGTCCCACATACTGTATGTATGTTAGTTCACAATGTCAAAAATAAAAAAGACAGTTGGTGGGTGAATGCTAATTGTACTGCTGTTGAACTGTGAAAACATTAAATCTTCAGAGCATTTCAACTCTCACATGTCATGATGATCAGTCTACTATATACATCCTAAAGGGTCCTGACTGATGTGACTGACAGAATGCTTTCCAAACACTCGGTTTTCACAGTGGAGGCATATTTCAGACACGATCTATTTGGGCAGGGTTAGAACTTTGACATACATGCAGCCTGCCTTGGCAATGCACCACTGCTGGGAATAGAGATGTTGTTTACGCCCATCTGCTCCAGCACAAAGCTTTTATCCTGTTTATTTTTTTTTCAACTGCAACTCTCTAAATTTAAAAGTCAAGCTGACTCACGGCAGAGCTGATAGTAAATCCTCACTCCCACTATTTTGTATGGACTTGCTACTAACAACTCATTGCAGGTGTGTCTGGGTTATGTTTGTGTTGAGATATGGCTCTAATCTTATTTAAATGACGGGTCAGGCCGCCCATGTGAGTGCTATGTAACCTGACTCCACCAAATGAATTCTCTCCTACAGTACACCACACTTCTTTTGGGTTGCACTGGCATTATCCTGCGCTTCTCACCTGTCATGCAAATTTTTAAGACAGATTTAATGCCAGTGGATGGAAAGAGGGGCACATTTTATAAATGCTGAACAAAAAAACATGCTGGAGTTTTACTGCAATCTATGGTGGAGGCATACACACAGCCTCAACGTTACAATTACATTACAGCTGTCAGTCACATTTAATTTTCACAAAACATAGACTCTAAACAGATATAGACAAAGACACGTAGAACATTTTCTTTAGCAGGTGTGAGGTATGCTGTACAGTCAGCTGTTACCTTACTGCTCACTATGTGGAAAATTACTGAGACATCTCTGCACATTCCCTATAGTTCAGGTTCATCCATTGCAGCAGCACATTTTTTCCCACGTAACTTAATTATCTAATTATTGCGTTAGCTACTTAGGTAACAGTGATTTACATGTACATTAAACAGCGGACTGAAATGAAAGCGTAATATGAAAGTTGTCGTTTTAGTGCTTTTCAGCTCATTCTTTTGGTTTTCATGCCCAAATCTTTACTGTTTTAGGTCACTCACTTTTCTAAAATGTTAAAAAAAGAAATCAGCCGTTTGCTTCCTGCTCCCAACTTATTGACTTGCTCGTGAGCATAGTGGAGTGATATTTTAGTCAAGAGTTGGGTTCAGGAGAGTTAATATCGGACTAACATTTGTCAGCTGAACACAAACATGAATCCAAATGAATGTTCCTGCTGAATGAGTGAATACGCCACTGTTTGCTATCTCCTTTTTCAGGAACTCTAGAAAGGAGCTGAATGACATCCGGTTTGAATTCACTCCCGGGCGAGGTAAGAGCTCTGCCTTTATGGATTTGAATGTGCCATTCTTTTTGTGATAATATCTTCAGGCACCGTGGGTTGTTGTGTGTGTAATGGATAATGGCAGTGCTTGCGCTCATGACAGTATCTAATTCAATATCTAACACAATTACATGCTAAGTGGAATGATGCCGGCTCAATATTTGTTATGCAACTTCCTCACAAGACACCGCAGATGGAGTTTCCCAGGAACTGTTCTCAGCCGGCCTGGTCAATGGACATGATGTTGTTGTTGGTAATGTTCCACCTCTTTTTTTTGGTGAATTGTCTTTTCTGAATATATATTTTTTAAGTCCAGTGTCACTGAGAGAATGTACTTTTTTTTTTTTTATTTGGCCATCAATACCTGACACAACTGACAAAAAGAAATAACATATTTTTATATGTATTGTGTGTAATTTTGAGATTGACTAAAGTCTAAAAATATTTACCGTTACAGCGACTAATCACATAAAATATCTTATTCTTTTAGTGTTGATAATGTTGCTAGACATCCACTGTTGTACAACGTGCTGAAATTTAAAACTTGATATTATATGAAGGTGTTTTTGTTGTATGCCCTCTATATTACAGTTGCTGCTAACCTTCAGAAGATTGTAGATGACCCAACTACCTACAAAGTGTTGACCTTTAAGCTGGTGAGTTTCCAGATGATTGATGGTTGGTGACACCCTCCTGGGTTTATCCTGGCTGACAATGTCGAGCTGTAAACAGCTCGTTGATGAAAGGTTCAGTGATGAATGTCAGAGCTGGAGTTATTGGAAAGGTCACAAATAAACCAAATAGTTTCACCATGACATTAATGTTTTGTCCATAAAGGACAATATTACTAGATTCTTACCCTGTCTGATTTAAAATGGCAAAAACAGATGTGGGATGTTAATAAAGTTAAGTTGACTGAACGGAAAAAGTGCATTCCATCCGAAAGGAGCACAGTGTAGATGCTGGGTAATGTACAGCATACACACACTTTCATGTAGTTTAGCCTCGTAAAATTAGATAACAATGGATTTCTGTGGAGCTGACACTACAGCAGAAAGGCCGTTCTCCATTACTGGAAATATAACATTAGCAACACAGCTGAGCTCATCCAGACAGAAGACGATAACATGCTTTCAAATTAAAATGAAAGCAGTTAAATTAAAAAGCTTCTCTGTATCTTTCAGTTTCATCAGAAAGTGGCCTTTGTCACGAACAGTCAGCTCAACTGCTAGTTAATAGCGCATTACTTTCTATCCATTCAAATGAAAACTGGGTTTTGATTGAAAGAGGATTCAAAGATTTCACCCCGATTACTACAGTAGATAGTTGATATGACAAACTATACTGATAATTATAGTTATATAATATAATTAGATAATAAAAGTTTTAATTGTTTCATTTAATAGTACACAACAAAATATGAAATAAATAAATAAACCATTCACAATTATACATTTCTCTATACCTCTATTACATAAATACTCTGTGCAGTTCAGTATTTAGTAGTAAACAACCTTACAAATATGTTGCCAAATAAAATAAGAGACACACCATACGCTAAGTAATATTTGCATGTTTTAATAAAAATATATATCGTTCATATAGAGTGTGTAGGTGGACATTTGTATACGTGTCCAGTCATCAGCTAGCTTTGAAGGGTTTTTTAATAGTTTCTGCCAATACTGAAGTCAGTCCAATATCTATTTTTGTTGTCTGTTTTATCGTGTATAACACAGCTGCACGAAGTACATTAAACCCACAGGAAGCCTACATAAAAATAACAAAGTAGTTGAAATATGTTTGACTGCATCTGGAAAATATACATTTTATCACAGCTGTATTATATTAATTTTGTATATGAGTGTTAGGACCCCTGTATATGAGTGTTAGGACCCCTGTATATGAGTGTTAGGACCCCTGCACTGAAGGTCAAAGGTAGCTTTCAGCAGTGCTGTTTTTCTCTCTGCTGGCTTCAATCAACAATGCACCTTGATCACCTCAATCATAATTGAAAATTCTGGGTGCTGCTTATTTATTTGTTTGCTCTGCACCTCACTGCGGGTCACTCATTTTGAGGACAATAACGGTTATATGAAGTCTGCATGTGGTCCAGACTCATTTTGTTCACAGCAGAGGAGAGAACAAACAAAGTGCATATTGTGGATGCGCCATTTTAAGAAGTCACCTTGTATGACTTTTAGAGAAACTGACATCTGTGGGGGGAGAAAAAAACAGACAAAAATATGTAAATTATGGTTTACTGACCTTTCTATATTTGTGGGTAAACAACATCTGTGCTTTGGGTCACAGTGCTTTACAAAGTGACCTTTATGCCACGTTTGCCATATCAGCACCTACTTGTAGTAAGCATCACAGGTGCGTCGGCCTCTGGGGAGTCAGAGCGAGCGCAGTGCTTGCGTTTACCATGTAGATATATGGACATGCTACCATTTCCACGTGCTAACTGTGCTGCACTGCAGGCAGCGTGAAAACTGCTTGTCTGAGCGAAGAGCTACGAGTGCGGTGTGACAAAACTCAGGGAGTGAGAATAATTACCCTCGCTAGGGGAACAGTTTGTAACACTTTATATAGACAATTTATGGTGTGGGTGGCACCAGAGCAACTTCATGACTTAGCTGAACAAGAGGTCACCGTTTTCATAACAGTCCCTTCATGATTATCAGACAGCGGCAACGCTCTCCCGGAGAGATGGAGTGGCGCTCCCCGTTCAGGTGTGAATTGCTAAAGGTCCGGCAGGTTTTAGGCCACCCACTCACCTTGATGTTTCCACAGGAGGAGAGCTGAATGAAAAACTGTGGTTTTCAGGGAAGACAAATCTAATCGTGCACCGCCTTTAATACTGCCTCCAGGAGCAGCATCTGAGCAGCATAAGAATTGAGCTGACATCAGGGGCTAGAGGGTTGGACTGCCTGAAAATAAATATTGTGCTTTGTCTCTGGGAGTTTAGGGATGATGCACTGCATGTGGACACCTAAACATAGTATGAGGTTGCCAGAACATAAAAATCTCATTCCAAAATTATGGGTAACAATATGCTGCTGTGACGGCCTCTGGGAGCCTACAGTAGCTGCAAAGCTCTGTTCCCATTCAGCCAAACGAGTAGAGAGGTTGGCCACAGATGTTAGGTGATGAGCCTGCGAGCTGGGTCTCATCCAAAGGTGTTAGATGGGATTGAGTTAAAGGGCTCCATGCAAGCCACTCCATATTTTTATGGATCTCAGTTTGTGAGATTGTTGTTATAGGCACACTGTTGTCTAAAATATCATTGTATATTAAGATTTCCTCTCCCAAAAGTACACGTATTATGTGTATGATACATGACAGTTAATGTGTATGTTCCAGTGTGTACAAACAAAGGATCAAAACTTTAAAATGTTGTTTTATTTTCACATTTAATCCAACTGCGTAATAGGAATGCTCCAATCTGATATACTGCGGCAGAAATGGCGCCAATACTGACCTTATTAAACAGACTTTGTATTGTCCAGATGTGACTCACCCACATTAAAATGCTGTTTCTTACTCACTGTCATAAAATTATAAGAGTGCACTTTTATAAACCTTCTAGAACAATATGATTAACATTTGCACTGCCTCAAAAGATCGCTGATGTAATTGTCTCCATTTATAGATCAAAGCTGGAAGATCAAAGATCACGAATCTTGTAAAAGACCAAAACCAACAATATGTCAGTCCATTTCTCAATGCTTTCTGAAGTGCCTGCCTTGTTTGCTAACCCCCGTTTTTCTAAGGGGTGTTAACACAAAACTGGGATTTGTAGATATTTTGCAGTTTTACTTCTTTTGATAGACATGGGAGTATCAGGGTGCCAGCTAATCCCCCACTGACCCTCTTCCTGCTCACACAGGCATCCGGCTGCGACGACACGGAGATCCCAGACGAGGGGAAGCTGATCGGCTTTGCACAGCTAAGTGTTAGCTGATGCTCTCTTCATGCCTGAAGCAGGTGAGACAGGGGAGACAGTTCAGGGCAGACAGACTGAGGAACACACCACCACTTCCTGCAACATCTTTCCCAACATCTTCCCTAAAAACTCACTCCCCCGCCTCCACCCTCAGTCCTTTTTCACCTTTGCCCCTCCCCTCCGTGGCCAAGCTCCCCCCACCGCCCTGCCTACACCTCCTTAGCGCCGACTTCCCTGCTCACTGTTCCCCGACCTTTAACCTTAACAACATTCCACCGCCCAGCGCACAGACCGGGATCAGGATACAGCCCAGGAACCTAAAGATGTACTCAGGTGGTGACATAAGGTGATTAAGATGTAGCTTTGAATGTTTTATTTATTTTTTCTTTTTCTCTTTTTTTTGTTTTGTTTTACACCATATTACCTTTGTGTTCAGCAAAGCTCTCATTATTTATTGAAATGAGAAGGTATTTTTTATTTTTTTGTTCCTTTTTTTGCCGTTTTGTTGCCACAGTGAAAACAAATATTTGCTTTGACTTGCATCTCACAAACCCACACATTTGTGACGTTTCCCTGAGGTCTTTGTCAGAATGTAAGGTTTGGTTAATTTATGGGGAAAAGCACATTTTCTTAATAACATAATGAATGTCTAAAAAGAGAAAGAATTGTATTTATGTTTCAAGACCTGTTTTACATTGATAAGAAGGGAACCCTTTGCTTGAGTGTGCAGAAAATAAAATGAGACCTGGATGCTACTGTGTATAATTTGCTGCTCTTGACAATGCTAATGCTTCGAAATGTTAGAGGTGCCTTGTTCATTTTTCTGTGCCTAAGAAAGTAGTCAATGAGTGAGACCACACCAAGAGCAGAACCTGCTGATTACCATTTCATAAATGTATTACTAATACAGCAATGACTCAATTCAAGTCAAGTATCTTAATGAGACAAGCTACAATGCACTTTTGGGCTGAGTGTGTGCACCCGACAAGCAGATGCTTAGCCCCCTGGAGACAAGTTAACTTGTGTGCTTTTGTCAGATGAAAAATAAAACATTACAGAACCTGTAGTCAATTAATCGGCTCTGGTTGATGTGTATTCAGAAGCCAGGTTAAGAGACAAAACCACAACAGTTTAATTTTCTTGCTCTGTTCTGCTGCACTACAAAACATTGTTCCCAAAAAATATAGTAGTTTCTAAAAATGTACTGTATGACAATGCATCTGAGGATGAAACCAAAAGGCAACTATTGAAAGGGTGATGAGCCATTTGTTTGTTCAAACAAAGTCCAGTAGTTCTAAATTATTTTTAAGTATTGAGGTGGTAAACAATAACTTCTACTAAATTCTTTATTTTGAAGTAATTTATTGTTTTTTTTATGTACAGTATGTGTACCATTTCAGCATATTACCCCTGTTCCCACTCTGTACTCAGCTGATGTCAAGTTTCTGACAAGGAGCAACAATAAAGAATTGCTATTATTTAGAAAAGGTGTGGCGTATTTACTTTCAGCTGACAGCATCGTAACATAATCATAACTTGCTTTACTGACGTAAACTTAAAATATCAGATGATTTTTAAGAAAGAGAGATTGCAGCCCTCTTGTTACACCCTCTCTGCCCTAAAGAGAGTCCATTCTGTAGAACTCTACTGTAGAAGCACATTGTTTTAACATGGCGGACTCTGGAAGAAGAGTCGTGGTGCAATTTTCATTTTCAGGTGATTACACACTAAAGGTTATATATAAAAAAAGTTGTATTCCATTTCTGCCATATTCTGGTAATAAAATCCCTTAAATTTTACACATTGGACCTTTAACTGGGAAAAAAAGTGGAAGAAACATCAAGACAGGTACCAGAGGACAGACATGAAATATATGTTTTATGCAGAATGAAATCATGAGCCATAAAGGGTGAGCAGCTAACAGATGGCTGCTTTTGACTGTTATATATATGTATATATATATATATAAATAAATAAAAGAAACATAGAATTGTGTTTATTGTTACTAAAATGACTTTAAAGCAACACTATATAATTTTTGAAAGAAGGATTTAGACATTCTTCCTCTTACAAATGAAAAGTTGAATTCACAAGTAATAAAATGCGCCGCTGCTCAAATCAACACACTCAAGGATTTAGTTTCAACGACCTTCCTTGGTCTGGTGTGACCAGTGGATTATAGCAGTAAATGTTATGACCTGCTACTTGTGCTACTATTAGCCTTATCCTGTAATTTCAGTCTTTTAGCCAAATCTGTCATCCACAAAGTAAAACAACCTGATCTTTGATTGCAAGTACATCAACATTAAAAGAAACCTTCAACAAACCTTCAAAGTAACCGTCTGGAAATGTGAACTTGAAATAAGTAACAAGTAAAAGCAGTAATATAACTTTAATTATTCAAGTATTTGTTTTTTTTAATATAAAAAACATACAATATGACAACAACCCCTTGTTGATGCTTTCACAGTAAATGTCACATTAGCTTATAATACTACAGAACTTTTGGAAAAGGAAATGAACATTTGGCAATGAAAGCCACGCTTTTCTGAGAAAAAAAAATCTTTCCATGATGTCAGTAGCAGTAATCACTGATATGCCAGATACATATGATAATACATCCAGTCTGTAATGGTCTTAGCTACAGTTAAACTCATACTTTCACAACATGATACTGTATTTCTCTTAATGTGTGGAGGAGCTGCACAGCATATATAAACCAAAAGCGGTAGCTGAAGTAATGAGAAGCCGGTAGCTGACAAACACAATTATATAAAAATGTCAAAGAGATAAAAAAAAAAAAAAAAAAAAAAACTTTATATCTGACTTTTTCAGAGATGTAAACAAAAATATGTAAACAAAAACATCAGACAAAGTCGTGAAAAAAGAGCATCCAGCTAATTCAGCTAAAGCTTTCACTATCACCACTGCTAAAGGAAAATACTGATTGCAAAACATTAAATTATCTCTCGACTTGTTCTGTTTGTAGACTGATAATATACTGCAGCTTATTTTCAGCTTTGTATCCGACTGTGTTCGTCATCAAGACCAAAAGAAGGGGAGAGCAGCATTTAGTGTATATGTAGTTTTATCTCAACAGACGACCTGGTTTGTTGTTGGATAAGATCAGCATTTGCATTCTCATTGATCTGGAACTCTCCTTTCTAAATAATACTTTTAAAATGCATAACATTATAGATGTAATACAGTAATTTAATACTTAGATTCCTGCACTGAACTTATTTTGGCTTGCACTCCTGCAGGAAGATCAGGGTGCTAAGTCAGCAGCCATGCAGCTGGTGCAGATTCAGTGTCTTGCTCAAGGACACTTTAACAGGGCTGAAAGTCGTCAGTGCGAGGGCTCGAACCAAGGTCATCTGACTGAAACACTGCCTCTACACATTAGGCCACACTACTTAACGCTTAACGCTGACTGACTTAATGCTTATAAAAAAATAGTTTGCTTAGATTGGACCTGGAATACATAAAAAAAATTACTTTCAGGAACGACACCACGTTTTAATTATGCATGAGAATACGCGCTTTACAAGCCTCATGCATTCGTTAACAATCGTGAGGTGTAATCAACAGAAACAGACATTGATGGACGTCGATGAAAACATCTGTCATGAAATAGACACTTGCAGCAGCCCTCAATGTTTTTTTTTTTACATTACTCAGCGTGATTCAAATTGAAAAGGAGAGAAAAAAAAGGCAGAAAAAAAAAGTTGTAGTTCGGTGGTCCTCATGTCCTCTAACATCTCAGGTGCTTCTTGCTGGACATGTCATTCCAAATGCGGTGCATCTCCTCCGGGGAGATCTGGTGCACAGTGAAGACCCGCCTGTATCTGCACAGACTGTAGGCCATTTTCCAGTGATTAAAACCACTGTTCTGATACGGGTGTATACCCAGCTTACGCAAGCACAGTCCCACATACACATCCTCCAGGTGCAACAGTCTTGTGTGTAGTGAAGTCTTGTAGATTAGCTCAGCTACGTCTGCTGAGAACACGTAGCCAGTGCCTGAGCAGAAAGGTGGGTATTTACTGTCAGGATACAAGTCCCTGGACATGTACCACTTGCTGCGCATATCCCTGATGGGACCACCATTTATAACATAGCCAGTAAAATATCTCCTCCTCGGCTTCGTGCTGGGCTTCAGGAGCTTGTAGATCAGATTGTCCATATTGACGAAGATGTCACTGTCTGTCTTCATGACGTACTGCGCTTTGGGGCAGTAGGTGGCCACCCAGCGCATACCCATCATGGTCTTGAGGGTAAGGTTGTGGTAGGAATCGATAAAGTTCTCCACCACTATGTCATGGAAGATCTGGCTCTCCTGCTCCACCATCTGGTTCAGGATGGCGTCCGTGTTCTTGCCCAGCAGAAAGATGGTGAGGATGTGGATGTCGCTGAAGGTGCTCTCGTCCCCCCAGGTTTCCCGGATGGCCTGTCGGGCATCGAACTCCTTGTGCGTGGTGCTAATAAGGATGACCAGGAAGGGAGTTACGCTTTCGCACTTCTTCGGCTCATTGATGACAAACTCAAAGGCATGTGGGTTAAGGGAGCGGGTGCGGATGTTGGTGAACGTCGTGAGGTTTTTATGGGTTTTCGCAGTCTTACGTATAGGCAGAGACATGTGGCCGACATACGTGGATGTCGGGCGAGATATGCTCAGGTACCACAGAGCACTCGCCCAGCAGACCACTGTCAGCAGGTACAAACATGACACTTTTGAAGGCATTATGCTGCATTTAGGTGTATTTTGATGAGCTGGATCTTATAAGGCTTTCTTTCCATTAGCAGTGTTTCACTCAGCGAGGCAGCATGAAGCTGCTCCAGCGTGCAGTTTGACATTAATTGTCAGTAATGGATTACTTCAGAGAGAAGTGATGCTGTTTACGTTTTAATGCAGAGCACTTTAAAGTCATAAGGATGTCCAATTTCTCTTGGCGACACTTTTGCTTCTCCATTTACATCTGAAAGAGAGAGAGAAATTGTACATTAATACATATATATGAGACAGGCAATAAAGATATATTTTTGAATAAATCATGAGTGAAACCATAACAGTTTTTTTTCAAATCCAATAAACTCAGCAGTGGCTATTAAAATATGAATAAAAGACACACCGCACACTTTGCTATCAGCAACAAGTCAAACAAATGAGGAAATGCTGCCTGAGTATCATGTTATATTTATACAATAAACAATCCTTGGAGTAAATCTAGTCAGAGTAACAAAGTAAAGGACTCAGATGAAATCAATGTCCAATAAATAACTAAAGTGGTTGGAAAACGTGGGAAAATTGCGATGCCTTCAGCGTCTACCAAAAGTGACTCATCATCGGACACGCTGATATTCTGCAACCGGACAAATTCACTCTGTGATAATTTAACTCCGACGCTGATTATGACTGTGATCCACAATCTGAATATGTTCTCACATTCGATTACAGGCAACACAGATGAAATAATAAAGCAGAGTTTGGTAAAGGACAGTCACACAATGACACAGTATCTTCATGTATCAGAGCATTGCACCTCAAGCTGCAATTGTTTTGTTCATTGATAGTCCTTTCTTTAAAAGTGTTACTAAAAGTATCGGACCCTGTGAATACTAAACGATTATATAACTATTATATATTACTTTTTTTACTATAGCAGATACAATCCTGTGTAAGTAGTAGTAGAGTCAATGTAAACTAATGCATATACTCTTTGTTAATTTAATCATATTTTATTCAAGTGTGTAGGATTTAGTGGCATCTAACAGACTGCAGCCAAGTGAATGCCTCTCGCCTCACTGTTCCCTATCTACACAGAAAGGCTCTATCTAGAGCCCGTGTTTGATTTGCCCGTTCTGGGCTACTATATTGGACAATATTTAAACATGATGGTTCGGCACAGTGGACTCGAACCTGCAGCGTCTGTAGACACAAAAGGCTCATTCTAAGGTAATGAAAAAGCAATTCTTACTTTCAGGCGGTTATGCACTAACGAAAACATAGTTATGAATATTATATTCCTTTTCTGCCAAACACATTACCCCTGGACTTTTAATTTACTAGTTTTATGGAGTAAAAAGCAGAATATTTCCCTGAAGTGAAGATCTGAAGTGGAATAGAAGTACAAACAGGACTGAAATGTAAAAACTCAAATACCTCAAAAATAATTACTGTATCATTTTGCAATAACTAACATATTTTGTTCACAGTTATTTATTTACATCCAGCAGATACAGGCTAACATTATTATTCATTAGGAGTTGTGTTCATTGTTCATCTCAATGTTTGCTGTTTTTTTTGTCTCTCCAGCTCCCGAGGGAAATGTCTGGCTCTTTGGCTGCTCTAACGGTGTCTGTCTGCCATTCGGTGCTGAGCAGGTAGTCTACAGTTGGGTTTTTAGAGCTTTTCCCTTCTGTAGCCAGGACTGCAACTCTATGAGCAGAGTGAAAATGAACCAAAACAGTAAAGCTGTGGGCTGGAAAGCTAAACAATGGGCTGAAACACATTATAAAGCTTCACGAAGGTGAGAGGAGCTGCAGATTCAGGTCATAATTGTGTTTGGTGATACATTGTTATAAAAGCCGATCGATTATAGCCGCTTTTAGTACTTGAGTATGTTAAATGTACTGTGCCTGGAAAAGTGTGTGTACCCGATGCCGACTGAAAAATAAGATGTTTTACCTCAACAATAGGTAAAGCCATTAATAACATCACTTACTTTATTGCTGTAAACTGAATTCACTGTTTACAGCTGTATGTGAATGAGTTGTAGATTTATCCGGTATCAGGACTTCACATAATATGTGACAACATTTTCAAAATTCAATACACGATGCTGATCCTTAGGCTGACATTTCACAAGGGCAGACAAATGCCCTTTTAAACTCCAACCAAAAGCAAAAGAAAAACAAAAAAAAAGAAAGAAAGAAAATGAAACAGGGTTACAATCTCTCTTGTTCGGTGGCTCAAAAGAGCTGTGGGGTTGGCAGGATTCTGCATGACAGCGTGATATGGTGGCACAAAGGGAACACTGTGCCATGATAAGCCTTTCCCCCTGGGGTGATTTCTTTCTCCAGGTTTGCTCAGTGCTGCACTGCTATACCATCCGCCTGTTACCGAGCGGACAGAAATTTGGCACGCCTGCATTTCGAGCTGTCGTTGTGCAGCGTGGACACTGAAGTGTTTGTGCTTTTTGCGCAGGTGGCTGAGCATGCGATGGTTGTTTTGATCATGTATCCTGGGTTTTTGAAGGTGACTTTTCTTTTCAGTCAGAGATTGCAGATCAGACGATGCTTTTCACAGGAGAAGGTGTACTGCAATACAACTCTATCTCTATTTCCATCTTCAAAGCTGTGAGAGTAGCAACAGCTGGTTTGAGCATACGAATGTGGCCATAATGACACGATTTGAGTCGCACTTAAATAGACACAATGCATTTACCTGCAATCTCTACCGAGCAACGCCTTCCTCGTTAATTGAAGCTGGATTTTATGCATGTATATGATGAGAAATATACCTTCCTACCTTGGACTGTGACTACATCTCTGCTGTTTATTTGTTGTGTTTCAGAATAGATTGTAGAGCTGCAGATTATCAGTCTGAAACTGTCTTCCTTCACTTTATTGTGTGCTGAACCCTTTTCTCTGGAGTTTTCCGGCAAAACTCCTGTGTTGAGAGTATTTGTTCACATTATCAGACTTGAAATTACTGTTAAATCTCGTAGGGTTTAGAGAAGCAAACAACAGTTCCCTTTAACAACAGTTTACCCAGACGCAAGAAATACACAGAGAGCCAATATTTTCTAATACCAGAGGAGGGTGGAGGGTCAGATAGAGTGAAGACGGAATAACAGGGGGGAGATCAAGCAATGACTGCTTGCTCCAAGGTTAATAACACAGTGAAAACAGAGACCTCCATTTACACGTGTTCAAATACACAATAACCAGGCCAGTTGGTAGCAAGAAGCCACACTTGAAATGTCACTTTCCAGACTGAAGCAGAAAATATTTATGAGTCAGGACTGAGGCAATGCTGACAGTTCATTTGGCCGCCAGTCTGTAAAACATAACCTCCAGCTTCTTTTTAGAACAAACTTTCCAAGCTGGCTTAGAGCTCTTGTGCATACACACCACCAGATTAAATGGACTACTCAAATTGTCCCTGTCTGTGATTGACGCAGAAGGAAGTACATTTTACTACTTCTGAATGTCTGTCATTAATTAGCACAGAATGAACTGAAGATGCTCCACGCAAAACTCAAGTGAGAGACACCACACATGGTCTTCTTTCTAGTAATGACTCGTGTCCTGACAACCGACGGCTCAGAAAACAGCTGAGCGACAGTCTATGTACTGTCACGTATTTCTTACTGTCACCCAATCAAACCAAATGAGTAGTCACTTATCTGTGTGATTGTAATGATCGTGACGACTGCGTATCATTAAGTGCATCACTTTAGATTCAACAGCAGACTTTTATCCCTGTGGGTGAGATGGCATATGGTGAAATATTAATATTAATTAGATATAAGAGGGAGATGAGGTATAGAAGAGAGCTAGGAGGAGGAGGAGGAGGAGAGAGGGCTGTATATACTGGTTATGAGAGATGTTTTATCCTGACTGTTTGTGCGATGAGTTGCTCTTAACAATCTTAAGATGCTGCCACTTCACTGAACAAGACGTTTTTGACCTCGAACAAACATCAAGAAGAAATATGGAGATGTTCTGCAGAGAAGCTGCCATTTACAGCGGTTAATAGCATCACAACTCACTGGTGGTATTAGTTATCACTAATGTTGTCACAGAAGACTGTATTGTACCCAGTGCTGTTTATTTATTCACAAAACATCCTGCAGATAAAAAGGCAGCCACTAAGAGATGAAAATAACTAACCTGAAGACTGCAAAGTTTATGTACAGCTCGCTGATGGTCGATACACCATTTTGGTTCAGATTGAAATATCTTTGCAATTATTTTTAATGGATTGCCGTAAAATCTTTCATTCATGGTCCCCAGAGGATGAATTCTGATTTTAGTGATGGCTTGTCTTTTCTTAAACATGAGATTTGTGATTGTGAATGAAATGTCTCAATAAATTGCCATGAAATCGAGTAAACGCATGCACATCAAGGATGAATGGTATTATTTTGGCGCTCCTTTTTATTTACTGTCATCATCAGGTCACATTTTGATGACTAAATACATACAAAATTAATAACATTCCCATTGGTTTTATTTAGCATGCTGCCATACTAAACTAAGACTGTGAACATGGTCGATATACAGTATTAGCAGATTAGTATTTAGCTGGGGCTCTTAGACTCGGTGGTCAGTATTTCACAGAGCTTTTCAGTGTTGATGTTAGCTCATAAGTGAGAGGTTAGAGGGAGGTTAGCGAGGCACTAACACTTGCTCACTCTCAACCAGTCATCTGCTGCATGTAATGGACCTTGTTGCATCTGTGTTTTGGACCTATGTAATGATAATGAACTTTTAAAAGCGTGTTTTGATGGCGGGTGATCAAGTCTGCCTCTTCTCTTTGCTTAGGAGTTCTCTCAGTCCCTCAGCAAAAGCTGGTTTCAGCAGTGTTGTAAAGGGGACTCTTAGTAGGAACTTTTAGCACCATTCTTAAGATAAAATACTTTGTGAACACAGCCCCAGACTTTTTTCTTTAACGCAGCTTTGTAATTTCTTACAATGGCCTTCCAGATTCAGTGTCTTGTTGTCTGAGAAGTGTGGAAGCTGAGATGTGACTCTAGCTTGTGTTTAGATTACTGGAGCATGGAGTAAAGCCCACAGGCAGGCTGCCAGACCTTTGCAGAGCTATTATTCCAATCAGTCTCCATAATACTGAGTGTCACACAGAGAGTCAGTCATAAAATCTCCCGCTCTGTGTGACCAGATTGGGCCGGTGACTGTCAGAAAGGACAGTAAAGTATAAAACAGTCTACAGTATGTGGGGAGGAACACGGTCACACCTCTAACTCTGGACCTTGAGGACTTAAAACATGCTCAAGAAACACAACAGAGAGAGGGGAATGAAATGAGGAAATAATTAGCCTGTAGTACCACAGAGAACCCAATTTGTTATGATTTATTATATAGCAAGAGGTAAACTTGTATGGGGAGCATGGCACAAAGACAGCCATTCATCAAGACATGACATTTCTTTCTCCAGGCCTCTGGGTTGACTGTTTGGTGGGCTGCTTTCTAAAAAGGGTTATTACGTTCTCCTCTGCACACGACAAAAATGTTTTGATTCATGGGCCCCTGACCGTCTATAGACAGGTCTAAAGTGTTTTTCCAATAACAACATCTCAGAGCTAATAGATTGCCAGATTGAATTAACTGGTTCATACGAAGCTGGAGTACTGAGGACAGCCCGCGCCCAAAATTTAAATTGATTACCTTTCATTTGACACAACACTCTTTGAATATTGCTGGTTATACTTCAGATCATAGAGCGCACAATTCACAGAAGTTCTGAGATAATAAGATTCATTTTAATAACTCGTGCTTTGCTAAACCACGCTGGTTACAAACACTCTCGATTTAGAGTTCAGTAATAAGCATGACATGAAGGTTCCTTGTTTTGTCCACTGCTCTCCTCAGACTTCAACACTAGTTTTTATTAAACAAACCTATGTGTATTATTTCGCAATAATAAATAAGTAAATGATATTAAAAGTCTGATAACAGGACCGCCTGATGGAGCAGAGACGTGTGAAGAATGATATGAAAATGGTATCACAGCGAGCGGTAAAGTCTTAAATCTCCCCGGCCAGCATTATGTTGCTTGAAAGTCACATTTGTAAGCTTATAGCCGAGATTTCACTGACCTTGGAAAAGGAGAGCAACCGTGCACGCGTTTTCAGAGCCATTAAAAAATGTTTTTCACAACATTTAATTGAACCTCTCTATATTTTATGAGCCATTTTTTTCCCCTGGTAGTCTATTATAAAACACAAATCAAACAAAAAACAAGTTTAAAAGACAATATTTCAACCATAGCATCAAATCCTTTAACCAATGAATGAGCCTTTAAATCACACTGCCTCTATAAATCCATTCCGGGAAGACTGTTGTGTATCGTAAGATCTGTTGTTCTGGAAACACAGATGGCTTCAGTATATCATCTGAGAAAACACACACTTTTTCTAAACACTGTGGCGTCGCTTTCAGTGACAGCTCTGGTAGATAATTCATGTATTAGTAAACTGTAGCTGCATTTCTATAATTATTTGTCGTTCATGCTCAGTGCCAATTACTCACTGAAGTGTACTTCATCAGGTTGCTATGGTGACCCAAAGTGTTCAATACTGAATAAGTAATGTGTATAATATGAATGTTGCTGAAGTCTGTATTTTACAATGCCATTCACTAAATGTACAATAATTCAGACTGAAGCACAGCTACAGCAACAGCTAATCATATAGCCGGCCCCTGCCTTGTCTGACATGGCAAGTATGCTCTTTGTGATGGAAAGTGGAATTATGAAGACATGAATGACACGCAGTACACTCTGTTAAAAGATGGAGATGGAACGTTTCCTGCTAATGACCTCACATCCAAACATATTGGAATTTAAACTTTCATGGTGATGTTAAATACTCTGTGTTTACATAATTATTTTCAGAATGTTTGTTAATTAAGGATGCCCTCCAGACATCCAACTATCTATTTTCTGTAACCGCTCATCCTTATCAGGGTCATGCGGCTGAAGCCCATCCCAGCTGGCACTGGGCGAGAGGCAGCGTACAACCTGGACTAGTCGCTAGTTAATCACAGAAGTCCTTCTTATCTTATCAGAAGTATAAAATGCTACGCAATCATATTTTTCCACAAAAAAAGTTCAATAAATGACTTAATTCTTCAAAGCACATCTACTTCTTCAAATATCTTTTATTTAAAAGTTAATCTTGTAAGATGCAAAATGTCTCCTATATTTTGGATCATAATTAGCTTCCGAACTAGTTTCATTGTTACAAACTCCTGCTCATATGTACACGTGTTAAACTCAGACTTAAGGGGAGCACAGAGAAACTTTCCACCTCTCAGCAGATTAATGTGAAAACTACCTTCAGTGGCAAGCATGCATCTTTCTGCACAGTGAAGGTCAAACATCCAAGGGAAATAAACAAAAACACGAAATGGATTTCAAATAGGCTATAGGACACTTTGTGTCTCCACAAGTTTTATCTTGTCCTGCATGTCATTAGTGTTGCTTGAAATTGAAAAAAAAAAAAAAAAAAAAGCGCTCTGACTCTGTCTGA
This sequence comes from Protonibea diacanthus, assembly GCA_028641955.1. Lineage (NCBI taxonomy): Eukaryota > Metazoa > Chordata > Actinopteri > Sciaenidae > Protonibea > Protonibea diacanthus. The sequence continues at coordinate 18,895,504 of CM053986.1, read as the reverse complement.
CTGCCATCTCGCTGCAGAGGGAGATGAGATTTGATTTGAAACCAGCCAAACAAAAGATTCTCTCTGTTTTCCACCGACCCTCTCATTTTTTTATTGCTCGCTGACTGAAATATTAGGGGAATATTGTCATTTACATATTTTATGCTTAGGGCTTTATCTAAATAGGGTTATGCTGCTTTTATATCAAGCCAAACACACTAGAGGAAAATCTATACTGGCAATTAAACGAGTGAAGCTACATTAAGCTGAATGAAAACTTTTGACAGATAGAGAAACATAAAACTGGCTTCACAGTTACTTTATTCCCATTGGTAAAGGTGATACCTTTAGTATTATCATGTCCTGAAGAAAATTAAAAATTATTATGTACGTTATTGTAATGTTGATACTGATTGTATATGTAAAACACAGATTTAAAGACCGTGTTCTACTGTATACATAATTCAAGCAAAATGCAGGATTGGCTTCATAATAGTGTTTTTCATGCATACCGGATGAATAAAGGAAGTGAAGTGTAACAAACAGCTCTTCTGGGATCGTTGTTGAGTGGTTGTTCAGGTTTCATGCTGATCAAACATAATTACGTGTTTCTATACAACAGTGCAAGGGTCGTGTTTGACTAATTTGAATTTTTGTTGATTTCTTTTACTGACTGAGGAGGTCGTAATATGTAAAACACTTGAAAGAACTTGCTAAACCAGCTACTGTCCATAATTTATCAACCGGCACAGCACGTCTATCAAGTTTTTTAATTTTTTTTTCAGTCTTTCCAAAACTAAACACCCAAGAGTAACAATATAAGACAGTGTTTGTTTGCTCTTTAAGCTGCAACCGTTAGTGTCGTCTAATAAGCAGTATATAAATGTTATTTTCTAGGAGACAAGGTTGCACTCTTAGTCACTCTGCGGGGCAGTTTGTTTTTGATTTCTAATGTCAGTCTGTTTAATTGGTCATTAGCATGACACTGTCCTCAGGAACCTCCACCCCTGTACTTATTAACAAGCCAGAACATGGAGATTTTGAAGGTATCCCACCTTCAGACACTTGCTGGTTAAACTGTTGTTGCTAATTTTAAGCTGGGCACAGCAGAGGCTGTAAATAAATCATTAGCTGTGTCTGAAACAATAAGATTCATTCCAGGTTTCACTGGGAGATGATAGGCGGGCAGATGGTGGGTGCCAGAGCAGTAATAACAGTGACAGAGGAACTGGAGGAGGGATGAAGAACAGAGTTAAAGATCCTGACTCAATGCTTACCGCAGGGGACTGCTCGCACCTTTCTGCCATCAAGCATTGCCGAAAAATATTTGCGTCGAGGCAGCGTGAGTTGGAGGTTCTCAAAGCAGAGCTGCAGATGAACAGGAAGTTGGCGTCCCGTTGGGATAATGCCAGCATTCTAGCTCCCTGAACAGATGCTGCCAGAGTCCACTGTTCTTTGTTCCCTCCTCCACACAATGAATGCAGACAGAATGAAAGTGCTCACCTTGATGCCAGTAAAAGAGCATGATGTAGTGGAAAAATAACAACATCAACTTCTTGCCAGGTATAAACCATCAACCACTCCCTCAATTTTTGATGAGCTACTTTGGACACAGTGTATACAATGATGACTTGCAGGGAGCTACTGCTAAACGTTGCTTTATAAATTCAGGGCTCAGTTTGAAGGCTGTAAAGTATCCCGGAGATGTGTCTTTGTTACACTGCGGGCTCAATGGATATTTAATGTCACAGCTCTGAATAGAGGCGCTGAGAAAATGTCAAGAAATGTGAGAAGTCAAATGCAACCTTCCTTTTTCTTCATCACCAGCATTACACAGCAAATTTCAGCCAATGATGCAGGGTAACTAAATACATTTACGCAAGTACAGTATCTGATATCTAATATAAATATGAAAATGTCCACTGACTAATACATTTTGATGTATTATTATGGATTAATATCAGTACATAAAGGAACTGAAATGAGCTCTACCTTCACGAGCTGCAACATTAGCGAAACACGCACATTAACACACTGTACCTGTGAACTGTGCGACTGAAAACAGCAGGTTGTTTCAGCATGTTTCTGTGTCTTTGGCAATAACTTGAAATTAATCTGAGGCGAGACCGCAAAGACACAATAACGAGCGATGAATAAACAATGTGACTGTTGATCTGATTGTACTTATAATTACTGGTAGAAAAACACAGGGTAATGTAGTTAAGGGCCTGAAAACTCAATAAGTTATAAGCCTCGAGCATTTATTTTATCTTTAACTGAACTACAAATAAATAGGCTGATTAATTACTGTCATTTTATTCAGATATTTCCGTACTGAGAGGCTATCTTGTGCTTCAGGGCACTTTACAACAAAAACTGCTCATAAGAGGACATATTAGGTTAACAAAATGTTTTCACTCTTCAGTTTGTTGCCTGAGTTTTTCCACATATAAAAATCAGTTTATTTGGGTGAGGAGTGGAAGGAAGACAAAGCTGGTTTGTTCCTTGAGGACCAGAAGTCAATCAGCGAGGCACCTGCTGTTTACTCCATACAACTGAAGTTTGCATAAATTTGCTTTGAGTTTTACTTTCACTGCTATGCCTGATCATTTTTGATGTTCTGCTTCTCATAATTGTCCATGAACTGTTCAAGCTTTTCTCACAGAAATGAGTGAGACGCCTGATTTTCCACTTGAGGTGTCCTGTGGTGGCCATTTTACTGCTTTTACCAAACGTGTATTTCTCTGAGCTGTCGGAACAAACGATTCCTTGCAGTAAAATAAACCATAGAGAGAGGAGACAATTGATACTAATCTTAGAAGTACAGCCATTACTTTACTTGAAAAATCTAAGCACAATCTATTTTCATTGAATACTTTGCATGGAGTATTTCTCTGTGTACATTATTAAAATCATGAGCAAATTATTAATGATCACAAATGTTGGACAGTGATCATACTGCTGTGCCTTGTTTTATCCTGTGTTCTCTGGATCCAGTCCTGGCCTGTCTGTGTCTGTGTCTCGTCTCAAGTAATATGATGTGACGGACCCTCATTACTGAGGCCAGGACACAAAATTAAACAGGACGCGACCACGCACAGCACAGCAATCAAACTGCAATCCTCTGATCCCTTTTCCAAGTCTTTAAAACAAGCTTGAATTTTTGAACCTGTTTCAAACTGTGGCTAAGTCACAAATGGGAGCAACAATTTTTGAAATTGCTCCACTATTGAGCGAGCGTGCTGCAGCCAGCAGCAGGTGAAACACGCTGCAACGTAATCTTTTGTGGATGCCTGCTTTATATTAAAAAGTAAGATCCCTTTTGTTTAACCAGAAACAGCCGTTACGTCGCTATGTCCACCAAACTCTTTTGACAAAAACTGTATTTTTAACTTGCAGAACATCAGAGTTGCTGCCGCCGCTACCGCTGCCTCACTTGGTTTGTTAGTTTGTGTCATTGTGTGACTTGACTCGTTAGTTTGGATTTATAAACCACCAAGTTACAATAACGATTAAAATAATCTACTCGTCTATCCCTGCATAATATTGTCAGACACTTATAATTAGAGTCTGACTGACTGTTTTTTGAGACTGATTACTGATTGTAGAGGAGAAAAATATTAATATGGCAGCTGATTTCTTGAACTGGGATGAAAATAAATCTTTTCTATGTCGACTGTGCACCGATTTTGAGCCAGTCTAACTATTACTCAAAGCAAATATAAAACCTAATTAAAGAATATTTAAGTTAAATAGTGACACCAATATAATTTATATTTGTGTTGCATTATACACCAGAAGAAAAAACTGTTTTCATAGTGTCAGGTATCAGGTAACATCAACAGCAATATAGTTATATCTGCAACAGGCCAATATCAGCTGATAATAGTGGCTACTTCTAATAACAATATGAGTCTGTCAGGGGCAAAAACAAACACTTTTAGTGGAAATGTAATGACGGTGCACAATCGTCCAGAAGCATTACATTGCAGGTAGCAGAGAGATTACATTGCAAGAAATGAACACCTAAGGAATTAAAATGAGCTTTTGCAGAAGTTCACAAGTCTGACTCACAATTTAGTTTGATGTTTACAACTTATGAATGATGACTATCATACAAAATTGATTGGTCTGGTCCAGGAAAAGACACGTGCAAAACATTTTTCAGTAAAAACACTACACAGCTTTAAGAAGCTCTTCAGAGAGTACCTCTTCTGCTAGCACCACCGAAACTGGACCTGCTAAATCTATTCCTCTAGTACTGTCACAGCACTTACTGCTGCACTGACATGTCCAACTAACTCTAACTGAGGATGTCTTTTACATCCGCAGCACTGATTGTTACCAAGGGACTGCGTTTCCATAGTGAATCTGAAACTACTGTGATTGTATTACAGAAGCACTGTATTAAAGAAGCCTTAAAGGCTAATTTTGGCATAAAAAACATGGAAAAATATGCCCAGGTTGAAAAAAAAAAGGAGTACTGAGGGCTGCAGCTGGCGGCAGCTGTGAAGCGGGCTTCAACATAATCCTTGCAGGCAATTGCACATCGTGAAATTAAGTCTTGAAGTATTGAGCGATGAGAGATAATACTGAGTATTGAGCAACCTTAGTTTTAGTCCCTTCATTGAATTAACTGATAATAAGAAAACTAAAGAACCCTTCAAATCTACAGCAAACTAGAAAGCAGGGCTCAAATGAAGATGTTGTCTATGTGATATATCCCCTGACTCTGTTTATTCAGATTAAGTGTTTACTCCATGCTCTAAATAATGAAAATAATGACACAGCCTTCGGCTAGATGTTATTATGCAGAAGATTATCTTACACAAAATGCCAACAGCTCATATAAGAATCAGTTCTCAAATGTCAAGCAGGCACAACTTTGAGTGATGTGTTCAGTGTTACGGAGAGTGCCCTGGATTTTTTGGCATTAACACACAGCCAGGGGATAAAGTGAGTCAGAGCCGCCCGGCCATTGGCCCTGGCATACATGCTCTCAGACATCATCAGGCTCAGCTAAGACCTGACATATCGTCCATCAACGGCAACATTATTCACTCATACTTTTCTGCTGTGGAAACAAAAAAGGATTGTTTACATGCTAGTTATTAAAATGAACTAAAATTAGCTTTAAAAGACTGACAGTGACTATGAACCACCCACTGTGTACCGTGTCAGCACTGATATGATTAATGTGTGTGGTCGAGCAGACTCAGTCGCACGCTGTCGGTCATGTAGCTGAGCTAAACAACCTACTACGTGCCTCTTAAGTACATCTGATATTTTGATTTGACAATACATAATTCAGTCTGTGGACTAGGGTGCTAACTGTATTATTACTTAAACAAACAGACTTTAAATTGAATTGTTTATGTGAGCTGTAATGATTCTGTAACCAGCATAGTGTTCCTCCATCTCCCTGCGAGTCGGCACATGTGGTGGTGTGGTGGCTGTTGGCAATCCTGGGAAAGCGTCTGTGTTGTATATCGTTGCAAGGAGTGGTTTTGATACAGTATAGTAGACAGTAGACAGTTTAACAGGGATCTGTTTCCTGTCTGCATATCTAGGACTGTCTGGATGTTAAATTAATATATAGCTTGCAGCTTCAAATGCCCTCAGACTCACCCTGCACGATAAACTGAATACTGACTGACACATCACTGACATCCATTAAAGCTGCCAACACAGACTCTCGACAATTCACAAACCAAAAGTCTGTGTAAAGTAAGAATAAATATGTTTGTCAGGCAAAGAAGAAAGTGTCATTAACCACCCAGCCAAATTCGAATGATTAAAAATATCAACATCAGGTCAAAATCAGGTAAAAATGAGCAGTATCTCAGCTCCGGGACTGTTTGGGCGTGTCCGCTGGATGTGCTGAAGCCACGCCCACTCCTGGGAGCAGTCAAGCAGTAATTTTGAAGCGACTGAAACGTGTCAGATGAGTTCAGAAAATGATGTGACTAACTTTGAAACACTCTGAGCGAGATGAAATAATCTCTATCTCTCTGCTCAGGGTGGCCTCAGCGTGTCATCGAGACACCCTTTAGGACCGCCCACAAAATCCTGGACTGAAAACTGGTGAAAAACTGTTTGAACCTCTAACTCCACATTTCAGTAATATATCGTTTCACATGTTTTCAGCAACTATTTTCCAGCATATTTAATGTATTTTGAAAGAAATTCATCAGAAGTGCCTTTACACTGACTTTAAAGCACTATTGCTCCCCCTGTTTCTTCATCATGTTAACTGCCCACAATAGGAACAAACACATGCATCACACACCTAATGAATCATTGGTCTCCCCACCCCCCAACCTCTCAGACCTCAACAACAAAGCCACTATACACAGTGAAGCACACAGTATAGCATGTACTGCTCACTGTCCCTGGCCTGGAAACAGGCACGCTATGGCAGAAGTTTTGTCCCTTCTGCTATAGCATCACCTTACAAGACACCTTGGTAACTGTCGTGTGCAGGTGCTATGGGAATTAGCTGTATCAGATGTCTCTTTCGGTGGTGATGTTGTGGTGTATAATGTAGCTATGTGTTTATGTGAGGCTACAAACTGTGTTGAAAAGGAGAATAAAGAATAAATCTATATTGTGAGTCACTCACAGGATTTTAAGAACCGTGATGTAGATCAGATACGTTAAATATCTTCAGTGTCATGTAGAAGTATTCCAAACAAACAAACTGAGAACAAAGGAAGACACTTTTTTTTTTTTACTGTACACATATCAAAATAAAATCATCACCTCCGTCTTCCCCGTTAATGAATATGATGAAGTACATTTTTGTGCTGCTGGACGAGACACATGTGTCATCAGTTGTGCAGAGTTGTGTAGAAATGCAAGAGACTTAATGAGGGGATGTTCGCTATGGAGCCTCTCCAGCCAACCGTGTCACATCACAGAGCAACCAGGTAGTCATTAGAGGGACAGATGGTGCTGCGGCTGATTGGTCTCTCAGCTGACCTATTTCAAGGTGTTTTTCCTCCTCATCATGCCTCTCCTCAGAAGTGGTGAGCAATGTTGGAAATAGCGAGGCTCCAATAAAGACAGGAATGCAAAGTACACTTCAATAATCTGCAGGAGGTGTATTGCAGCTTTGATGTGTGGGCGACTATAAGGGGCTAAATGATCTTGTGAAGTACTCATGAATAAAAGTGCAAAACATGTCTTCTTATTGCATAAAGCCATATAACTGGGGTTATACATATAGCCCATGTTGCCTGAGGGAAGACTGAAATGAGTCTTTAGTATATGGGGATTGATTCCTCACTGTTGCGGGTGAAGCTACAAAAGACCTGGTGCAGTCTCTCCTCCTCAGTCTAAACTACACCTCACAGCCTTGAAGGGTGGTGGAGGGCTGGCTTGCGTCGTTTCCCTTCCTCGGGGGATGTACACACCTAACCCCCAGTTATATTGCTTTATGTAATAAGATTACGTTTTGCACTTGTGTTCATGAGTAATTCATAAGCTTATTTAGCCCCTTATAGTTGTATGTACACTCAGCAACAACACAACACAGTTTGGGGTTATAGCATCACATCATATAGACTGAGGAGGTCTCAGACTTTTACAGTGAAGAAGGAAAAACCTTTTTCCAGTGAGGAGCTCATGTGTGACCCATGTACAAGACTGAATCCTTGCTGCAGAGGCCTGGGTTTATTTCCAACCCGTGAGTCTTTGTTTTATCTGTCTTGGCAAAGGCTAAAAATAGAAAAAAATATTTTTAGTTCTGTATACATATGCATGTATAAAAACTGAATAATACTCTGGGTGGCACAGTGATGCAGTGGTTAGCACTGTCGCCTCACAGCAAGAAGGCTCCTGCTTCGAAAGCCCTCTGGGGACTCTCTGTGTTGAGTCTGCATGTTCTTCCAGTGTCTGCATGGCTTCCTTCAACAGTCCAAAGACATTTAACACTTAACTTAATTAATTAATGGGGTAATTGGTGACTCTAAATTGCTCCGTAGTTGTGAATGTGACCGTGAATGGTTGTTTTATGTGTCAGCCTTTCTATAAACTGACTTGTCCAGCCCAATGCCAGCTGGGATTGGCTCCAGCCTCCTGTGACCTTGATAAGAGGTTATGGAATATGGATAAATAAATACTTTTTGACTATTTGCTTTTATGAATTTGGTGAAAAGAGAAGGAGAGAGAGATAAACCTGCTTGAACTGACGGATACTTGTTTAACACCCAGAGTTCTAAGAGACAACTGTTCTCCTTTCATGTTATTACAGAAAAAACAGCTCTGACCTTTGATACTTTGCTAGACCTGCAGGTAGAGCTTCTTTTTATTGGACCCATTCCACTTTGTGAGTTAATGTGCTAAACAAAAGAGTCATTAGTGAGCTAAAGCTGCGGAGGTGTAGAGGGCAGATTTGTCAACTAAGCTGTGATAGTCTCATGACAGGCGTTTTGAGAGTGGTTCTTCAGATTGGTTTCCAAGGATGCAATCCCTCATACCGGAGCGTTGTACTGAGTGTACTGACTAAAGGGAAGCAACTGTCATTTTGCCATCTTGAAATGTTCCTTTTGCACAAAAATAATCTGCAGTCAAGACATGAGAGATGGATTACGTGCAAAACCAAAATGCCAAAGCATAAATTGTGTGAGAAACTGAAGATGATCTTATGTAGGTCTGTGCTGAATGTCAATGTCAAACGCAGGGCAGAGGGGAAGGTGGTTTTGCTATCGGAGCAGCCAGAAATCCCTCTTAACAACCAAATTACCAATGTGTAGAAAAGATCAACAACAACCTAAAGCCAGTAATCTCTTGATGATGCCTCTGATATTCTGAATTAACGTTTGAAACCATACGTTTTCTTACTTGGATCAGAAATAACGGGAGATAACAGACAGGACTTTCATGTCGCAGAACACCTATTGAGTTTCATTTCAGAGCAGTATGAAAGAGGACGGCAGCAGTCACTGCAGGAATAATCAAGACTAGATGGAGGAGACATGAATTATGGGTCACTTTCTATGGCGCCTGTCACTACATGTCTGGCATCAAAAGACAGAGCAAAGGGCGTGGAGGAGCCGTTCACGATCTTCACAAACGGTGAATAAACTGAACGGAGGAATCTATAATTTTCACTGTTTGCTACAAAACCGCAAAATAAACAACATCTTGCGAGGAGGAAATACAAATCTTGCAGTGCTTGACAAGCAGCCAATTTAGTCATGGATGTTGTTTTTCTTGTCTGCAAAGTATCATACCGAGGGATTTCTTTAAATATATTTTCAATTTTGTCGAATTTATGTAAAACTCAAACAATGCCAGTTATCTACCAAGGTCTGAATCTGCAGAACAACTTTAAAAAGACTGCACAAATGTAACCTTTTTAATCGACGTGTCAAACTGCTACTGTAAGAAGGATGTTTGTTATAATGTTACCTTGAGGCAGTTGAATGTTCATAATGGAAGTGAAGCAAATTTAAAGCAGTCCTCCGTTGTGGATGAAACAGACGTTTACAGCACACAGGGTGCATAATACACGATAAAAAAAGTCTCTCTGTCTCTCAGGGAATTTCTCTCACTACTCTTTAAAGATGGATCGATGTGTTGAAAGCATAGAGTCTTTTATACTAGACATTTCTTGGTTCAAGGGCGGGGGGTGTTAAAGATTAAAACAAAAAAGATCAATTATAAGATTTACCACTGCATAAAAAGAAATCCGATGCACCATAATGTCAACAGGTTACAGATTGTAATTCTCCTTCCTTTGTTCACAACAAAAAAAAAAAGTGTGACATCAGAACAAAGCAAAATCAGTGCATTTTGTTTCAAATGAATCTTTTCTGTACAAATGGAGGGAAGAACTGCAGCTACTTGAGGCGAACGGCTCGAGTTAACTGCTATAATCACACATTACAAACTATCCGCTGCAAAAAGGTGGTTAGTTTAATTACATTTCCCAGTAGCGTTTCAGTGGAGTAACTACTTTTCCGGTGGTCTAATGTTTCAAGTTGCAGGCGATTTTTTCCCCACTAAGCAGTGGGACAGCGTAAGATAATGAGCACATTTGTTTATTATTGCTTTACAGTAGAGGTGTCATAATATCTCCAGCGTGTGAACGATGAATTCTTTTTCAGAGCAGCTTGTAATTGAGATTCTTGTTGCAAAGTGCAGTGTTACTGTAGCTTTACTTACTGTAGACTTTTAAAAGCACATCACGTCACCTCAGGTTGGCATTGTGAAGGAAAATATCAGCAGACGTGCGCTCCCTGCTACTTTTTTTTTTTTCTTTTTGGTGATACCATTTGTCACATCGTCTGCCAGCCTCAAAGGTGCCTAAAACTAATTTTTTCTGTCCTGCTGGCATCCTGTGATTGATGCAACCAAATTCACAAAGCTACAGCAGAAGTATTGTTAATTAAAATATTGTATTGGCTCTGTTCTTTGTAAAAATAAATGATTTAATGCTGTCAATGTTTCTGGCATTGCATTGCTAATTTCTGGATGTGTGCTTCTACCAGTTGTTTATAAATATGTGCATTATGATGCTTCCATGCTACTTCATGCTGAATTCATTTTGCTGTCTGCCTCTCAAGGTTGTTTCGGAGGCCCACAGTTGGCTCAGAACAGACCCGGTAGCACAATATAAGTGTGGCAGACACTTGTATTGTGTATTGGGTCTAGGAAAGTTTTTCTGCCGAGCTCGGTGTATGTTTGTGAGGAGTAAAGTGGTCACGGCCTTGAAAACAAATATACACACTCTGTAGTCACACAATAAAATCTATTCCATGTGAGTTGACTGAAGATGAGATTTTCTAATTCTGCAGTGTCAAGTGTCCTTTCAGAAGACTTTGCTGTGAAGATATTTAAGTAAACTAGATACAGTGAAAGGAAATTATTTCATTAAGAATTAGAGTACAACTTTAAAATACTATATACTCAAAATGAGCACTGTATGTGACATATACGTCCTTACCATAGACCAAAGATGATGTTGTACAGCAGTGGTTCCCAACCTTTTACTGTCATTGAGTGAACTGACACCCGCTGACTAAGTGACATGTTTTATGGATAGTTCATATTATATTCAGTAAATGACAATAACAGGACAGAACAATTGATGAACTGTAATATTAGAGATGAGTGTTGATAGTTTTAGGAAGGTTTTATAAAATGCTCCGCGTTCTCTCCGCTTGTTTTATTTTTTATTTATCTGTTTTGTTTAAATTTTTCACAATTGTACATACTTAAAAGATGTATTTGTTTTTTTGCATAGTCTGTGTTTCCTTTGCATTGTTCTGTTGGCTCTGTTTAAATTGCATACCTCTTAATGCAGGATGAGTCCAGAGAGTGAAAGTTATGTGAATATACAGTACCTGTTCACTTTGTGATTTTTAAACCTATGTACTTATATAAACTAAATAATCTAAACTAAAATAAAATTTTCATTTAGTTTTGCTGTCTACGTTTGAACTTTACCGTGTAACAGAACTGCACCACCTCCTCTAAAAGTGGCCTTTAGTTCATTTCAAGCCATTTTCAACACATTTATTGAAAGCAGGTGATGTGGCTCTGTTCATGTGATGTATATAACAACACAGTGGAAATCATAACCCTTTAATTAAAGCCAGAGACACACAACGGAAAGTGAACAAGGACACTTTCTGTAGAAATCTCTTGAAAACACGCCTGAATGCTTCTGATGCGGTGGGCTGAGGAGGTGTTGACACTAATCCTGCAAAATAACAGATAGTGCAGATCGTGTTGAGGTGCAGTGTCAAGAGTGTGCAGAATGAGTAAGCAGCAAACTCATACAGACTGGTGACGTATGAGATTGCTTATGTATGCTCATGTATTACTGCATAGTGTATGGAACAAATTACTATAAACAGACGTCTCTGTGCACTACTGCAAGGCTCCATTATGTTACCACACATCATGATGGAGCACTGGATGTGATCATATTAAACACAAAAGTAGATGTAGATTTGTGTCCATAATGAGCTGAACTTTATGTCAACCACCATTACAATATCTAAGTCAGGGACTTATTGTTTAGTGGAAAAGGCTCTGCTCTTTGACGGAGCTCTCAAAGAGTCAAACAGCAACGAACATCCTGCCGGAAGAACTAATCTGTCCTAAAAAAAAAAAAAACATTAAATCAAAGTTAAATCAGCAAAACCAAATACCAAAAAGCTGAGCACATACGGACAAGGTTGGGACAGTAGAGAGATCCGAGACAGTGTGTCAGGTTGCATGAAGCCTGGTGGGATTTGATTGGACATTACTTGTCAGCTGGAAGCCAAGCAGCCAGTGATTGTGAAGCATGAATAAAACAGCTGATCGGCTAATGCACCCATGACTTCAGTCCGAGCTAATGCTATCCTCCATTGCACTACTCTTGTAATGTTTTTAAATGGCTTGTCCTGTAAGCAAAATGGTTTCATCCCGATGTATGACACAATATATTCTATATTATATTTCTTATATTATATACAGCAGTGCCAGGGTCAAACAATTTCAGCTCCACCTCAAAGCTGGAGGCTGAATTCATTCATATAGCATCTGAACAGGGACCCTCCCTTCAACTGCTCTCGGAGTGGGTGGGTTATCTCTCCAGATGGCCACTGAAAAGCTGATCCGACCTGAATCATCTCAGCTCAGGTGGCAAACTGGACCGTGTGCTTTTCCAGTGTGTATGAAACGAATGCCTCACCACCTCATGTGGGAGAATCAGCTACAGATCATCAACTCTTGGAGCTGGCAGTGATTTTTCCAAACACCCTTCTAGAAGGCAGATGCTTCCCGACATGGAGCGTGATCCCAAGCTGTCCGGTTGATACTCATTTGGTAGAAAAAGACAGTGAAAGATTCAGTAACTTTAATGTAAAAATAAAAATGCTGCTGATGATGGGCGTTTATAGCGCAAACATTACATCGGTATGATGTCACAGCACAGTTTTACGGCTGTGGAAAGTGTCCCTTTAACATGAATTAATAATAAGGTTAACCACAGAGCCACAGATACCGTACTTTGCCTGGCTGATTGTAAATCATTTTATATGCTTATCGCTGGGAACACTAAAAGCAAAATGGATTTTATTTAGTTGACTGTGCAAATTGGACCAAACATGCTCCTAATGAGGTTCTCATCTGCAGGTTAATAGGGGTTTGTAAATGTGTGGTTTATGAAGCCAGGCACTGATGTATCGATAGACTAAAAGCAGCTGTGGGACCTGCACATGTGACAGGAAGTAATTAAGCTTCCATTACAAAGAGTTGCCCATCTCTGCACACCGTTATTGCACTCCAAAGATTTTCCTCTTGCACACTCCTGATGCATGGCCACAGTTAATGTAAATAGCTGTCTCCACAGCCTTTGCCTTCTGTGGTAACATCGGCATTAATGATGAATCATTATTCAGGGGGGAATCTGGAATTTTCGTCTCATTATCTGACAGGCTGCAGCTTTCCTGTCAAGCCCAAAGACACCTCTGTCTGAATCCTATTATCTCTCTGCTCCTTCAGCCCAGTGTCAGTGCGAAGAGGACCACCAAACCTTCTTAGAAACCACTTCAGCATGACACATCCTGTTGACCACAGTTACACCTATGCCGCGCTGCACTTGAGTCACACAGTCAAATAAAGGATTGCATTTTGAATGCAGAATTTTATGACACACCGTACGCCCACGCGTGCAGGCACAGGGCACACAAAAGTGTTTTTATTACCATATGCACCCACACATGGACAAAATCACATAAGCAAAAGGCAAAATACAAAGACACACATTGCTTTTGTGACAGCACGGCTGGGTCTCTTGTGTTACTTCTCGAGATGCACCGGTTCGCGCCGATTCACTGCTCTCCCCTCTCCCTCACTCCCAAAGCTCTGTCATGAAATATGCATTCACATTCAATATGTTGGGATCCAGACAGAGTCAACACACGGAACCGAAGGAATTGCCTGCCTTCTTTGCCAATCACGGTAGTAAAACCTTCTTCTTTCATCCTCTAGCACCTGCTCACCAGTACAGTTCTCTGGATAATTTATGATACAAGTTAAAACTCGGAGACAAACACAATTACAGCCGGCCACTGTGAGTCACTCAGTCCTTTTTTCTCCAATGATCATCAAATGAAGAATGAAAGTACGCAGCTTTCCTTGTTATTAGGCTCAAAACTTAATCTCTTACTGAATCAGGATTTTGTCTGTAATGAATGCATTTTTTTTTTTTTTAAATATCATTACAAAGTGAGAATTATGTGTATTATGTATCTTTGGACTGTCAAATCATGCAACCTGGCTGTGTGCTAGAGCAAAAATGAAGCAGGGAGCCAGCAGAAACGATTGTGAGACTCAGCAGGAAGGAAAGCAGGGCATGGCGAAAGATGATGGGAGACATGCAGCTCTTGGGCTCCTATTACAGGCACAGGATATAGAAAGATAACAGAAGACAAATGTCTCCAGAGAAACTCTGTCCAAAATAACTTTACCTGCTTTGAAAGAGCATTTCAGTGCCAAGAGACGATCATCAAAAACGCCCAAAATTTAGATCCCGTACATTTGTGGGACTCTTCTTATCTTTTGCAATGCAATGAAATATTTGTCAGGAAAACAAAACTATTTATTTATGAATGCAAGGAATTGCAAAGGCCTCATTAATAATGCTGTTCAGGAGTTTTTGACTAATACATCTCTTCTTTACAAACAGATGGCTGTAGCCACTGAGACAGATATGCTAATTCCAGCTCTGTCCCAGAAATACATGTTCTTCAAACAGTTGGCCGTGTGTCTAGACAGCACCACATGCAGAGACAAGAATATAATGGACGTCCAACATCCAAACTAATTCACAAGGACGTTCACGACAAACGACATATTCGCCGTCATTTCAGATCGCTGGGTATCAATAAAAAGCAGAATGTCTCCTTCAACGTGAAAAGAAACAGCGCAAGCTACACAGTTTTATGAAAAATCAATACTGTCTTCATTCTCTGTGATACAACGACAAAGTGATTCATGTCCACATCATCAGAGGGAAAGCTTGCACCATCTGAAGTGTTGTTCAAGGCGGTGTATTCAGTTCAATAGGCACAGGAGCTTAAGATGATGAATGAAAAGGAAAGTGGAGGAAGACGTGGTAAATGTTGCACCAAATCCACGTGTTCTATTCTATTTTCCTTCACCTGAAATATTGAGGCACGACTGTGCACGCAGCCTTCAGCTCGGATTGAAAATGACAGAATCCATGAATAGATCTTGGCGATTCTCGTGAGCTTTATTTGAATTTTTCAACCTAGTCGATACATATAAATACATATATATATATATATAGATATACTACTGCTCTTTGACAGTTTTGGTTGTTAGGGAGTAGTTATTGTGTTTTAGATCAAAAGTGCATACACAGTAATAATATATGCTTCCACTAAGCCATTTTGGCTGGGAGCCTCAGTCCGCTAAGTGGTGTTCAAATAGAGAAAGTAAATTATCATAATACCACGTTTCTGGCTACGGTAAAAAGCAGGACATGAAATCACACAGCAAAAATAAAAAAAAAATACTCATGTGCCGAGCCAACAGCTGTTCCCAAAGGCTAATAACATTAAATTGTGTGAGAGGCCCCCTGGGATATGATCTCTGGATGCCCTTTATGATGACTCCATGCTTTGACCCACCGCCACATAAAAAGGCAAAAAGGCAGCGGGAATGCGCGGATTCAGCTGAAGACTCATTCAGTCCGTGCATGACAAATACAGTTAAACTATTAAGCCTGCAGTAGCTGATAGGAGAATTAATATTTTTTTTCGAACAGCAGAAACAAGCTGTGAACACTGGACGTTCATACATATTATCACAGTTTAAGCTGATAATTGTTACTCAAACAATCAAACAAATATACAGGAGACATGTAGCAACATCAGCATTTGCACATGGCCGCGTTTCTGGCCACCTTAATGAATGTAAGTCAAATATGAACTTTTTTTTTTAGCTTTGTTTTCACTCACCAGCTAGTTAATAACTTCGTCTGACTGCTGTTTGGTGCTTCACGTCTTTATGTGAAGCTAAATTAACCAGAAATGTCACCTTCATGTGTAACAGACGCACATTTCTCCAGAACAAAGTGTATTTATCAAAATGTCAGCTGCCTTTAATGTGCACACATGACTCAATATAAACAAATATATATGTGAGAGGTTCAAAAATCTGGATGTGATGGGTATCTGACTCGACAGAGAAAATCTATATCCATCACAGCGGGGCAAAGAAGGTCTCATGCTTTTCAGAGAGAGAAGCTACAGAACTACCGCCAAGAGGAATAACATGCAGAGCACAACAACAGCCTCCCATCCATCAAATGCCAACGCTTCAGGTACGGAGAAATGTGGTTGAAATGAGAGACAACGCTGCTCGTTTGTGTAGCTTGAACAAAAAAAAAGCAAATAAGTGCACCGCTGTGTCCTTATTTGCTGCCGAAGATTAAAGACCCAGAATCTTTAATCACGTGAGATGTAAGCATGTTTCCAGATGCAATTATTCACCTTACTTTCTACTTCTTTTCAACAGCCCTCATGGACACCTATTGCTTCTCTGCATGGCTTTGTGTTGTTTGTCCAGTGCAGTTGAAACAGCCTTTGTACTTGAAAAATCCTCGCCGCCGTTTGTTTTCATTTGGCAGTTTGGCTGCACATCTGAGCTTCCCCACAGGAGCAGCTAAAACGTACTTTTTTTTTTCTCCTCTGGACACTCTGTGCCTCTGAGATCAGGCATATGGTGCAATATTTGGAGGTGATTTGAACTGATAATTATAAATATTAAAAAAAAAAAAACTGCTGTGTGTAACTTTTTTTCCAAACTTTGAAATCTGTCTTCAAAACTTGTGGTTCTCCGAAGAAATGCAACATGAAAAACTATTTTTATTATTATTAATAATGTAATCAAAGCATGACACAGTAATATTGTTGCCAAACCAATTTATGCATGCAAATTTTCAGTCCAAAATAAAAATGAAATCAGCACAGCAGTAGAAAATAGTAAGAATGCACAAATCCCTTCATTTTACAATGGATATAATAACAGAATATGCCTCTTATCTCTCATTATTACTCTGATCGTGGTCAAACTAGCGGTTAGCTGCATCCTGTCACAAAATGATCTTCTGATAAGACCGAAAACAGCAGCTCTCTATACCTTTTTTAATTATTGCTGAGGTTTATTTGTATTGTGTGCGGCGTAGACGGACGTGCTGCTGTTTTCACCTCTCCTTGAATCAAAATAGTCTGTCCCCCATGAGCAGCCGGCTCTGCCTGCCTCCACATTCAGGCTATGCTCAATGAGACTTGATCGTTCTTATTTCAGGGTCAGTAACAATAGCCAGGCAGTCTGTCATCATATACACAGTCTATTTAGGGACAATTGTGTTTCTAATTTATATAGTTTTGCAGTTTTTGTAGCAGTTGGAGACTTTGAGCTGTTTTTTGCAGATTGCAGAATATGATGTATACTCACTAATACTGAATATAACTGGGTATAAACCTTTTTCAGGCCTGCATGGAAGTTTGGATTTGCAGAATTGTGCATGCATTAAAATGTTTCACACACAATCCTCAAACTATTCTACTATATACACCAATTAGTTTATAACAGACTGAAAAAGATTTGAGTCTAGACTAAACGGCTCTCTCTTCGTTATGATCCTTCGCTGTTTTTCTCAACAACTCGTGTCACTTTCAATCTGCTCTTCCGGATTTCTCGAGCGTGGCCACAGGAAGACTGTCTTCACCGGAAAAAACAACAATATCGGTTGTTTGTGTAAACGCACAAACCAACTTATGCTTACATTTTTCTAACGAGCCAAACAAACAAAGTTTAGCATGATGCTGCCCTGCGAGAAGAGCATGGTGGACAACTGGGCTTTTAAAAAAATATGATTTTGACACCGGAGACTACGATTTCTTTCCTGTCTGCTTCCAGCTGGTTTCTATGAATCAGGTTTTTCTCAACATGTTGTTTTCCGCTGCAGCAGGCAGCTGTTTTTAGTATAAAAAAAAAGCACTAAAAACATCCCTCTAACCTTCTGCACACCTGCTTAGTGCCCCAAACAGCAGGCAAACACAGTTAGGCACTGGCAAACACTTAGTGCAGAGAGCTTTTTTTTAAATTACGTATCCCTTTTTGGGATATTACACTATGCAAAAGTGTAATTAACAACGTACCTTCGGTCTTGCAAATACCTGCTGCTACTAAGCATGTTCCAAGTCTTCTTACTGCTTCTCTACATGTCACAAATTTGGCCTGCCTACATAGAAACAGTCATGGAGCACCTCTTGTGTACAAGGCTCTAAAAATCAAACTCAATTCATAAGCTCCAGTGCTCTGCCTTTCTCAACAAACCCAGCTGCCACCAGCTACAATCAAAGACACGGTGCTCAACTGTCTCTGCCTCAGACTAGACATCCCTCCCCTGCAGCTGGATCAAGGTGTACCATATGTCAGTTTGTTGCAATAGCTCTGTGAACAATCCTCCAGTGAAGAACGGCAGTATGGCAGATTTATACAGGAGGCACCAACCGATGCCCCCCAGCAACTCACTCCTTCTTCCTGAGGGGCCTGCTCGTGTTTGATCATCGCTGCCAAATGGAGTAAGGCCTCCCTGCTGAGCTAGGTGGACTTCCTGATACGAGGAGAGCTCAGTAATCATTGTTACCTCCATCTACTCTCCATTATCTTGAGCTGATGCACATGGCTGAAAATATATATTTCATCTCTTCCTTTTCCTGG
Source organism: Protonibea diacanthus (assembly GCA_028641955.1). Lineage (NCBI taxonomy): Eukaryota > Metazoa > Chordata > Actinopteri > Sciaenidae > Protonibea > Protonibea diacanthus. The sequence goes on along the minus strand of CM053986.1, from coordinate 18,876,766 downwards.
GAACATTCAGAGAGCGAGACAAATACGACCTGGGGAGGGAAACCTTAAGCCCTTTCAGGATCTATTATGGTAACAAGTGGTGTATGGATCAGAATCAGGAGTCCCCTAAGCACATTTATGAATCCCACTATGGCACAGGTCATTACATCCTCGTTTATCATGATTATCTCCACAGTTTCTCCAGACTTTCACAGTAACAAACATTAACTTCAGGCTTAGTAACCCACATGCTTTGTGCTCTGTAACTTTTCCAACATCTTCTCTCTTTTGTTGACTCTTCAGAAAAAAGAAATCATCTTTGTATGATGCCTGACAGGTATAGGATATGAAGGGTTTCCCTTTCTTTTAGTTAAGTGAGTTAAAAACACAATTGAAACATTTCCATGTTACCACCTTGTCACATCTCCATCCATTTTCTGTAACCGCTGTCCCAGCTGGCCTTGGATGAGAGACAGGGTACAGCCCGGACAAGTCACCAGGTCCCCTTGTCATATCTTCCTCCATTTAACAGAAAGAATCTCCCACAGTCTATAAACTTCACAAACACAGCCTAAATGCTGGCTTACTCACTCTGCTAGAGCGATGACACTATTAATCCCCTATGTGGGAGTGACTGGTGTCTCTGCAGCTTCAGTCATCTTCTTCTGGGATGACACGGTCAGGAATCTTCCTGACGGATGTCTCCACAATGCAAGACATGGGAATGGAGCCAGGACTATGGACAACAGCTGCCATTGTCTGTTGTGTTTTCTGCCCATCAGTAGTTCAGCTGGACTCGTTTCAGTAGAAGAGCAGAGCTCTGTATGTTATCACAGCGAGAAGGAGGTTTTCCTGTCCTCAGTATCTCCTTTGTTCTGAGGATAGTGTGGGCTTGACGCCACATGGAGAGAGTCATAGTCTCTATTAAACTTCCTCATCTCTGCTGAGGCTGGCTGGGCCCCCTCACTGACACTTCAGGGATGTCATAATGTGCAAATGTAGCTCTCAATGCAGTAGTAGAAACTTGAATATTAGTCAGACACTATCAGGTAATTTTGCTTTTTAAACTCAGGTCTATATCGACATCCTGGCACGGGCTCAATGGCTCTTTTCTCTGTGTATTCTTGTTTTCTCCTCATTTTGAGCCACCAAATAGATTTGCTAGCTTTTTCTCTGCACTTAAGATCCTGGTGCTCATCACGGATTCTCTCTAAAATCATCTCTCTCACATCTGGGGGTACCACAATGAGACTCCCTCTAATGAATAAGCCATCTAGCTCTCATCTCGTAGAAGCCTCTGACTTTCTCAGCCACCTTCTCTATACACTCATACCATCTGTGCCTGATGAAGCCCATGACTGCCTGGAGCTGCATTCATTTTCTGTGTTTTGTTTCATCTCTGGTGCATGGATGTTACATGATATACAACAGCAACAATGTGTGCAGAAACATCATCATGGGATGGGAATGTTTTGCCTGGGGTATATTCAGCGTTGAAACACGTTGAAACACACGGGCCTCATCAACAACCTCTGGCATCTAATGGGAGCGTCGTCCCAAATCTTTGTGGCTTAGATCAGGTTTATGATCGGTGATCACGCTCAAACAGGTACTTCTCAAACCTTTGGCGAAGCATGATCTTTCTAGGGGCCCCCATACCTGCTGGCGTCTGCTGTTACTACGGTATTCTTGGTAACATCGTAGAAAATGAGTAAGAAATGCTGTCTGCCTGTCTCGTCAATACTCTGACCCCTTTGTTCAATTTGAGACCTGCTGCGGGATGTCCTTCAGTTCTCTGTGCTTATCACCAGTTTCTCTATGTAAGAGTATATCATCCATGTAGACCTCTGTACCCTCAAACCTGTCATGATTTCTGTCATTTTCTTTTGGAAAATTTCAGGAGTGCTTGTTATCCCAAATGGAAGAAATGTGTACCTCCCAAAAGGTGATAAAAATAGCATGTCCTCATGCACGGGAAGACCTTCGACCCCACCAGCTTTGGAATTATTTCCATCACACTGAGCAATACAACTTTTCCCATTTCACAGCTCTTATTTCAGCCTCCTAATATTTGTACAGCAACCGCCCGCTTCTTGAGTTTGAGCACAGGTTTCCCAGTTAATTCTCAATTATGCCTTCATTTTCCATATGCTGTTGTTTTTTTTTTTTTTCTTAACCAGTGACACGAGTGGGAGAGATATTCACCTGGCTGTCATGCAATGATGACTCTCACAGGGCTATTCTCTCGGCTTTCAGCAATTCACTCGATCCAAAAACGCCACTGACCTTGTCCACCTACTTCACTCGACTCATTTCTACAACCACGGGGCAGTTTAAGCAGTTGCCTTTCCCTCTTATCACATTCACTGGACAGAAATACTGTTTGTCCTTGTAGCTGGAGGTAACCTGGAACCTGCCTATGCATCTGAGGTTACAGCCCTGGCCTTGTGTGTATACAGGAGGTCCTAATTTTATTGTATGCCTTATAATTTTGAGTTTTACAGTTAGATGTGTAAAACCTCTGTTTTATGGAGGGGGGGGGGGGGGGTCATACACCAGACTATTTCTTGGCTGGGCCCGGCGGCTTCCTGCAGTCACTGCTGGCCTTGTAACCTCAGAGTGCTGCTCCTGGCCAAGAAACACTGTAATTCCAACAAAGTGTTAACTAGTGAGCTTCACAGGTGCTGAGTGTTGTAACACTTGGACACAGCCAGGCTAGCTCTTTTATAGCGTTTTCAGTGTTTATGCTACGCTAACCAGCTGCTGGCTCCAGCTTCATATTTATCATTCGAACATTAGAGCAGTATTAATCTTGTCACTCGCAGCAAACAAAGCAAAAAGAGCATAAATTCCTGGATAAACAGATGACTTGAAATTTCACTTACTACATAATTATCTCAGGTATGAGACTGCAGAGAAATGCATTTTACTATTTGATCTGCAGCAAATCTCTAACTCTTTCAGAATTTGTTTAGATTTCTCCTTTTATTTAAGTCAGAAGAGATATGAGTTGATAAAGATTTAATGAGTTAGCTATGATTGTACATGATTCCTCTAATGCACAGCTCTACATTATACAAAAAAGTGTCTCATTATGTAAATAATAATTGGTACTGACAGTCAGTGATGAGTGAACTAGAACTGCAGAGTAATTACAGAAGTAGATTCATCATAGTTACTGTCTGTAATTATGTGTTGGCAGTTTGACTGAATTTCAATGATGAGAGACTGAAGTAGTATTAGACAATATAAAAAAGTGCTACAGAAAGAAAAATGCTTTTTGCAAAGTCCAAATGCATATTCAGTTTGTGTTTGAGCGGAGAGAAGTGTGAAATATAGCAATTACAGATATAGGCTCCTCTGTGTATGCTGCAATGTGTGAAATGGATTTATCACGACAACCTTTTCTGGCACTTTTTAACATCAAAATCAAACTGATGGTCGGCGCATTTGCTTAAAGTCAGTTCCCACAGTTGTAAATGGATGCTTTCCCTTTTATCTCGCATAATGTTTTATCTCAAACTGTGTCCAGACTGCAACATAACAACCACAACCACAAAAAAGTTAGAATACCGGATTATAACAAGCAAATACAAAAGAGCAGCTTATGTTTTGGAGGGATGTTTTTTTTCACATTTCTTCAAGGCCAATCTTCTATTAAGACAAAAACAAACTCGCAAGCAAGAACACACTCTGTACTGTACAGTTCAGCTTTGTTTACCTCAGCTCTCTTGTTCATATAAAAATGTGTTGCAGGGTGTCACGCTGAGTTAGTTTTATTTATATATCCCTAAATCATTTAGTCCCAGAGAACTTTACTGTATATCAAACACATGGTTAGGAAGATAAGGGCAAAAAAAAACAGCACAAAATAATCAGACAAACGTGTAAAATATCAGCAGTCTGAGGTCACCTCAAGTCCAGCCGCCTTAGTTTGACAAAGTTTCTTCAAAACTAGTGGTGGCACAGCCTTGGGTGGTTCATCTCAACTGCACAGTCAGGGAGGTCAGATGCTGCCAGGCCTCACAGAGGTTTTTACACTTTCTAGAAATACTGTCCGGTGGCAAATTTAGCAAAACTTGTACAGCCGACCTCAAAGGCAACCAGCGCTGCTGAACCGGTGCTTTAATGTGGACGCTTCATACTACAAGATGGAGGCCTGTTTCTAAACTTCAGTACAGAGGTGCTCAGTACACATAACTAATCTTCAAACTGAACTGACTGAATCAGCTTCAGCTGCGATTCACAGACCCTAAAAGCCACAGAAACAATCCTGATATGATAACACAGTTGTACGTAAGAGGCTGCTGAGCTTGTATAAGCTAATTTTGTGCTGAAGTCCGGCATCTTGGACTGGGAACAGACTGAATGTACTTATGAACTAAGGACAGTCAGGAGCAGCATGAACGGGGTGCATTCACTTACTGTACTGACGTACACAATGAACTTCATTTGAACGGCGAGGCAGCCACTTATCTTACTAACCAACCACACTCGGTGACTACGAACCTCCGAACTGAACTGAAGGAGGCGATTCATGATCTCTACCTCTACTGCAGTATGTGCTTATTGTTTCAAGTTTTAAAAAAAAAAAAGGTTCTCATGACAGACTTAATAATACGATAGTAATAAATCAAACAGAGGAATGATCGGCTGTATCACACGGCACATAATGCTAGCAGTAGAGACACATTTCATAAATGTTTGGAGCTCTGTGCAGTGTGTATGATTGATTGCACTAAACAACGGGGATATTCTGTTAAAGGAACGATAATGTAATTTTAACTTCTCTGTGTGTAACAAACTCGGTCTAGAGAGACATATTTAGTGTTTGCTTTAGTAGATTTCAGCCTTCTTTATGGCTCCGTATCATTTACTACCTTCATTTTGAAAAAGGGGTGAAAAACATTGTTGCTCACAGAAAGCTTCTCTATGCTCTTTCAGCATTAATAACACAGACAGAATGGTTAATATACTTTTTCAATCTCAGTTCTTTGCGAGTTCAGAGAGAGAACATGAGGTTTGTGAACTGTTGTGCAACACTATTACTCTGTGCAGCTGATCCTAAACTTGGCTGGCATGCACAACGTCTAATAATTACTTTTAGTTGCGCTGAAATGATTAGTTGGTTATTAATGGAATATTAAATTAACAGATGATTAATTAATGAATTTTCATGACTGATTGATGTTTTTTGTATTTTTTACATTGTGAATATTTTTTTGGCAGCTTTGTTGATAACATCACTTTCAGCATTGTTAATGAGTCTGTGTTTGTGACACTTTATAGCTTAAGTATTAATTGGTGAATTTAAAAAAATCCATAATAATAAGTCAACAGTTGAAGCCCTTATTAGAAAAATTACCGGCTGAGGTTGAGAAATTATTTGACATCCTTGAGAGCAAAAGACTTTAATGGCCATTACAAACACAACAAAATATCCTTTATCTATACTTTGTCCTGAAACATTGCCCTTCTGCAAAGCAATTACAGAGGAGAAACGAGGAGCTGCAGGTTACTCCTCTGGAATACAAAGGACGGCGCTGCAGAAAGGATTTGGGTCTTTGAGCACTTGGACACAGAGTGATTAACCTTTATCATTCAACCTGTCCCTGTCAGACATCATTAGCGAGAGGACGCTCACGAGAAAAGATGGAATGAAACAACGAGGAACATTGTGTATGTACAGCGTGTTCACTCTGTCAGCGTTTAACTCCAAACAAAGTGATAAAATGTGCTGTGACATGCTAATGAAATATATCAAAAACAGCCCTGCACCATGCTGCTTGGATTAAACGACAGTCGAGTAAACACCTGCTAATTAACTTGAATTTATTACCATATTTTGTAACCATTCTTGGCTCGTTTATAACACCATTTAAAAGTGTATTTTAATCTGTTGTTTTTTCTGTCACTCCAATTAAAGAAAAGCTTAAATTTCCTCACTGCCTTTCTTTCCGTGAACATCCATTGCCTGAAAGCTCGGTTCATGATGATCTCGTGCCATCATCACACAACAAAACTCCATAACCTCATGGGCAGACAGGGCCATGCTAATGAGGAAGCTGGAGCAGGTGAATGCAGTTTTCTTTCCACCATGTTATCCCTAGAGCTGTGCTCATTAGAGCCGAGCTCTGCAAACACGTCCTCAAACTGGGCCCTTTGTTAGACCTACTACAAAGTATTCTATGCTATTATTCTATGGCTATAATAACTACTTATACAAAATATATAAATATATAACACCCTAATCAGCGCATTTTCAGAGCGGGGATTTTCCTGGTGGATACAGGGCGCTGTGATTTAAGTGTCCTGCATCTTTGATAGATCTATTTTTTTCCTGTCGCATAAATAGTCTATGAGCATAAGATGCACTAAGATCAATTTCCAAGTACATAACCATGTGCATGTGTAACTCTACGCCGTGTGACATTTCCCATTTATCGAAAATCAATTTTTAATCAAACCTTTCACCGCAGCTTCTCCTTCTTCTCAGAGACAAGCGGGTCAAACACAGAAAACATCGCACACCGGAACATTCAGAAACATTTTTTTTTTTCCTCACTTGAGTTAATTGAGAGAACAATAGACAATTGTTAGTCTTTAGTGTTTTATCATACAATAGGCCGTTTTAACAGCAGCCATTTTGACATGAAACAGCAGGTAAACACAGGTGTTTCCACTGACACTAATTAAGGTTGCTGCTGCGGTGCATGCTGGCTCACTGGAAAGCCTCTGCTGCAATAAATGGAACACAACCTTAATTAGTATCATTGGAAACACCTGTGTTGACCCTGGCCGCTGTGAAAAAAGGTCTATATTGTAGAGCTCAACTCATCATGGGAAACAGACACTGAAACTGAAACAGAAATTGTGCACTAATGCAAAGAAAGTTCAAATGAAACCGTGGACCTCTACATGAGGGTATAGCTGGTGATTTAGTGTGTGATGCCAGTCAACACATAAACAAAGGAAATGAAAACTCACACAGTCTGTTACACACATGCTTTAAGCTCATACAGAGACCCATTCAGATTAATATAATATACCTGTCACGGCGGCATAAATACCGGAGCTCCTCGATGATTATTGCCATGAATCTCATTTTCAATTAAACCCTCTCGATGAAATGACTCTATTCAAGAGATGAAACTGTCCTTGCGTAACATTTCTAAACAAATAAAAATTCCAAGTGACTAAGCATACATTTAACAGCAGAGATGAAGCGTATGCTCTGCCGTATAGTTTCATCCTCTGCTTTACAGGAACACTTCTTCTACAGGGCTCGGTGCAGGTCTGTCCGAGTCATGTATAGCGTAAAGCAAAGACTAAGAACAGAGGTAAACAGCTAGCTTTGTCAAAGTTACACATCATAAAAACTAACATATATATATGTTATATCTTATTTATGTCTGTGTTTGTTACCCGCATACCAACCAACCACATAACGATTTGCAATTTTCTTATTATTATTCTTGATTGTCATTGTTTACAGTTGTGACTGAAGCTCTGTCTTCTGTGTATGAGTCACATGCTTTTATATGTACATTTGTTTAAACGTTTATTAAAATTCGGCAGCCTGTTACACTTCTTTGTGTAGAAGAGACGGAAACATAAAGTTTAATATTTCCATGACTTTGGCTACTTTTTTGTTTTTCCTGCTTTCCTGCCAGCTTTTAACAATGTTCCCCCCTGTGCCCTTATACTTATGCATGCTTTTTTTTTCTTTTACATTCTGATGTGCTGAATATGTTAATGAATAATTCTTTGATCTGTCAAAGTTATTTTTCTGCTGCCTACAGTAAATGACTTGCCCGTAGGAACGGCTTTTTATACAACACCCGAGGCTGGTCAGGCAATCAGGCTCCACAATAGCTGCAGCTAGATTTGACTAAAAAAAAAAAAATATCCTGTTTACAAAAGATATTTTCATTTGGCTGGAGCTCCCTTAAGCTAGAGAAAAAATTCCCTCTGTCTCAGATTCTCCCATCCATTCCTGGTAAATATTACCCCAATTCAGCTTTCAGTAGCCTTCAGGACAGTGTCTTTAATCTTGTGCTGATATTACTGCAAATAGACCAACAAAACCATGTGCATTCATCTCCCTCTGTCAAACACCACCGGAGTCTCTTGTAAAATCTTGTTCAGTGCTTCTGTGTTTCTTTATCATCGTTAATTGAAACAATTAATGGCTGGCTGATTGTTACGCCACCGAGAAGAAAATAAGCAAGATACCAGCTTCCATCAAATGGTCTCATTTAGCTCAGTTCACAGTGTCCTCAGGCACATGGCACTACAATTTCTGCATCCTCCTCAAACAAATCACGTTTTCTCATTAAGCGAATCAAACTCGAGACCTCTTCCCTCTTTGAGAGAGAGAGACAAAGAACCTGGTCTCTGATCTCCTTCCTTTAATATCGCTGAACAGATGTTGCCTCCTGCGCTGCAGAGCAGCTGACCTTTTTGTCTCCTCTCGGGGAGAATAACTTCCCAAAAGCAAACTGTCCTGTTAATGATCACATTTCTTTTTTTTTTTTTTTTTAAAAACTGCATAATCTATCTACTACTAAGTGAATACGTTTTTCATGAAGCAAAAGAAAAGGAATTCAGTGCTAACTTCCCTGGAGCTTTCCAGTGGCATGGCAGAATAACAAGTGAAAAAGTGCTCAAGAAATGCTTCAGGGGATGATCGAATGGTTGAGCTTCCTCGACTCCTTCGGCTAAAATGTTTCTATTTAACTCATGTTTCAACTAAAAACTCTTTTCCAAGCAGCCATCGCAGTGACAGCTCCACCGCTTTAGGACATACAGATTCAGGACACTCGTTCACTTGTACAACAAAACGCAAGTCAGAATTGATGTTAAATCACATCACACTGTACGCTGCACCACTGAAGTACTTGTCATCCTCCTGAGCTTTGCCTGATACAGTTTCTGCAGCCACCACCGAGGCTTCACTTCAGTAATTGGCTAGGGATTTTGAGGAATATCAATTCCAGTCTGTGCATTGCTTTGTGCAAGGTGCTGGTACAGTGTCACCTTCACAGGCTGTCCCGTTGCTCGGTGCCCCTGAGAGAGAGCGAGAGAGAGAGAGAGGGAGGAATGGCACTGAGATCACAAGCGTCTCCTCATACCTTCTGTGGTAACTGCCCTGGATCAAGTGAAAGCGATTCAGTGGACATCTCTGACTTGCTCTGGTTACAGGACACAGCACTGAGGACCGGCTCAATACACTTTGACACTAATGTCATTATAAACACCGAGCCACGCTGCACACTGCCACACATGCACACAAAGAAAATGAGTCTACTTCACTTTCAGCTTATAGAAAATGCATCGTCTCTCTCTGATGGACCTTTGTTTCGTCTACTTGCCTTTTCGACTCTAGACGACACAGATATAAATATGTATAGCGAGGCACCAGCTCTGTTTTTCAATGCATGTTTTTAAGACACAAATACTACTTGACATGAGGCCAAGAATAAGACAACAGATCTTTGTCCCTCTGAACTCTCTGTGCCTGATGGACTTCTCTGACTGGATCATTTTGTGATCATCATGGATGTACCTCAAATGAACTATAATTGCTCATATTAGCGCGTCTGCGTTACGCATGAGATCTTGCTTTTGTCTTGTACCTCATGCGTCAGTCCCGCATCGTGTAACTTGCTCGTAATGTCTCGCTGCCAATCACCCGGGTTAATTGGCACATTTACAGCAGACGCATCTGCGATTTTCACACTTTCAAACTCTCGCCGCTTTTTGTCTTCACAGGTGGCTGGTCGCACATTCGCCTAAATGTTGGAGCAATAAAGAATGTTAAAACATCATTATATCATCGATCTCATGCATAGCATCTGAAGCAGCGGGGGCTCAAACACCTGCAGGTCATATAACTGTCTGTGACCCAAACAGGACAACTTTCTCTACACTTGTTAGACATATTCTGAATAACAGCAGCAATAATGAATCTGAGTGTGTTTAAACTGCAGTTTTCTGTGTAGAGCTCCAAAGTCTGTTATGTGCCAGGCTGTTATCCAAGCCTCTCTGTCTGACTTAACAAAATAACAATTTGTGAACATTTACTATTTTGTTTTTGTCTTTTGGGAATAACACAAAACTGTGATTGTGGGAAAATGTAAATATAGAATGTTTCGGTTACATTTCTTGAATGAATAAATGAGACAGCAATTTCTCACCTCGTACATCGAGAATAGTTAACAATGGAGACAGAGTGACGGTGTTACTGTGTGGGAGAAAAACACATAAAACACCCTGCAGGTGTGTTAAATGGAAATCGTCTTGGTTACATAATTTGAAGTGTTAAGTATTTTGGTGTATCCTCACATTTGAGATTCTGGCACGGGCCAATTTTTTTTTTTTTTTTTCCTTCAGTTAATGAATAAATGATGAGTCGATTAACAGAATAAACATGTTGGCACTAGAAAACACGCTTGTGATATTTCATGTGGGTAATAAAATGAGCGAGGATGAATCAAATCAAGTCAGATTAGGACGAGCTGTAACTGGCTGATTTGGACACAAGCGTACCGTATTGCATATTCAGCTGAGTACTGCATGAGCCATGAGAATGTCCACAGCACTGGGGACTTCAGTGGGAGTTTAAATGAGGAGACCGAGCTCCAGAGGGACTTGTTCCTGCTTGTTCCAGAGAGCTAATTTACTCCATGATTTAACAAATCTCATACTGCACCAGATAACATTTTGCCTTTATAGCTCTCTAAACCAGCGGTTCTACTTCTTTGGAGTGGCATCCCTCCAAAATAATTAAGTCTTGTGTTTGCATTAATGCGTGTGATTATCAACTCACAGCATTACACTTGTGTAAGTTGCATATTGGACCACGACCGGCTTTAAAACTAGTTGTAAAGTCACAAAATCCTGCTCATACCAACTGAGACTGAAGGGGAGCGCAGAGAAACTTTCTCTCCTTTGGCAAATGAACGTGAAATACTGCCTTAGTTTAAAATTCTGGACATGCATCGTGCACGGTGAGGGTCAAACATCCAAGTGGAATAAGCAAATCAGCATTTTTGAGTGGTGGAAGTTGTCCTAAGTAAGGGGATCTAAAGGTTAGGCAACTAAAACACTCAGGTTAGGGAGAGATTGTGGTTATGGTGAGTTTATGTGACTCGTTATGTTAATTGTTGGTCTGTGGCAGGATGCAAACGCAATTCTCCTCGGACATAAATCATGCAATATGCCGATATACCAATATACATAATTTCTAAGATGCTGGGCTTCACAGAAAGATGTTTAAGTATGAGAGCATCAGAAGAGGTCTGTAACATTAAATTCAGACAGTTCTCAATACCTTCAATGCTCCTTTCAGATTGTTTGTGTCTAAATGGAGAAATAGTTTTGCTATTTCTGCATAGATTTTTGGATCTGCCCATTTTCCTCCCAAGGAGAGCAATTTGTTACTTCTGAATGTACACGTCGGTATTCGAGGCATTCAGAATCGTAGAAGTGTGAGGAAAATAAATCAGATTTTTGGCTGAGCTCAGAGACTGTTAAAGACTATTAAGTTGCTCAGTTGACTGAGGCAGACTGCCAGTCAGAGAGCATATATGTTAAAGGATTACAACACAGCTCAGTTACGGTAGACTATCTCAAGCCCGACTGGAAAAATACATAAACAAGTTCTATGAGACAAAAATAGCAGCAGAGGGCAGAGCAAAAAATCATTAGCATTGATTTAATGACCACTCACTTAGAAAATAATATCATTTTACAACAGTAATGTTCTTATAATTAGTATTAGTATCACCAGATATCGTCAGATTATTTTCTTTAAAAGGCACTGTTGTGGAGAAAGTGCTGGAATCAAAGGTCAACGGTGAGGTCAGGAGGAAAGAAAGTGTTCAGGAGCCTCTGATGCTGCAGTATTTATTCGTTTGTCGTGTGATCAAGGAGAATTAGAGACACCCTCAATGTACATCAGAAGTGCCTGAGTCGGTCTCACATTCTGCCAAACTCATGCTGGTGGAGAGACTTTAAACCACAAGATAACACCACAAATATTACACGCCCCGAATCAGCCAAAGAGAATGTCTTTACCTATGCAGGTGTTATCGTCTGTTATCTAGTCTGAGGACTCTGTTGTCTGTTTACGCCAATTGAGTCGAGATGCTGGCCCCCATCAGGAGCAGCACCAGAGTTAAATCTGCTATGCCGTATGAGGGTCATGGCTCCTGCACAACTTGTCCAGGGCCCTTTTTGTCACAGCAATAAAAATGGTTTGGTCTGCTGGTCACTGGGGAAATCAAGTTAAACTTCAACAGGCCCCGGTTCAGACTCATTCCTCTAATAAGGTAGCTAGACACCAGTCATGGGCTGGAATTGCTCTTCAGTGCATTCAAGTAAAATGCATTTCTTCAGATGCACTATTTGTAGCCATGAAACAGATGGAATAGAGATTAATGCTGCCCATCACTCTCTGTAGTCATTTTTTTCACATTGATTTGTCTACAAATCCGTCAATAACTGCAGTATGCTTAAGAAGACATTTATGACAACATATGGATAGAACGAAATTGCCAATTAACTTGAATATTGGCTCATTAACAAGCCAATATAGCCAAGTATTCTTCTTTAAAACTGCAGAGAGAGAAGAATTTAATATCTATCTATTTATAAAACGTAAACCTTTTTTTTGTTGCTGTGTGCAGAAATGCATTTAACACTGTGGTGTTTCTAACCTAATTTATGTAACATTTTAGACAATTCAGAGGGATCTCATTAATGAGAAAAAACCTACAGCTGCGAGGCTGCTCCAGAGGCACAATACAAAAAGTAATTACAGTATAATGTGCGTGGGAGGATCGCAGTGATTAAAGCTGGGAACATATTTGGATACACGCACTAACAGTACACCAAAAATCAGGTGACTGCTCTATGTGACAACGCTCGAATTTTCATGCAGGAAACGAAACTGCTGCAGAGAAAAGAACATTTAACAGTTAAGTTGAATATTTGAATATGAAAGAGGCCACAGCTCGGGTGTATTTTAAAGCTTTTGCCATGTTTTAATGATATAATTGTTCTGATGTGCTCTCACAATGAACTTCTGGGCGAAAATAGCACAGAGATGTATGACTGCTGTATTCTCCTCGAGTAAATTAAACAAGCGCTGGTGGCAAAAGCTGAATATATCACAGTTTCACTATGGAAACAGAAAAAGGAAATCTTTAAGTGCACAAGGTCATTATAATACAATTCAGATAACTTCGACACGTTCGTAGCAGCAGAGAAATCAAAATGTTACGTTACAGGAAAGCATGTTTAATTGGGTCCTGTGAAGGAGGAAGTGGGATAGAGGCTGCAATCGCCTGGGGCTCTTCGAAAAGCAAGATTTAATGTCAACAGATAATTTAAGGCAAAAGGGGTCTAATCATCACTTCTGAACCATTTTGGTTATTATCCCACGAGGAAAAGCTCTTAAGATGTTTCCCAGTGTAAGTGCAAGAAGCTTGTAGTAAACAACATTCAAATATTTGATAATACATCTAAATATGAGTAAAAGCTGCAAATACGGTACATCAGTTTATCTTTTACTTTGTACAAGTTCACTTTGGCTCAGGAGCAACCAGTTCTTTAACTCATTATTTGTCAAGAAGCCCTCACTTGCCCTCCTCTTTACTCTTGCACCTTCATCCATCCATCCTAAAAAAATCCAATACCACCTTAAATCAAACTCTTTGTGGACCTCTCACTGCTCTCTTTCCACAGCAGCCTGCTGTCTGATAATCAGAACAACAACATGTGTCTGATCACTGACAATGTTGCCCCTACACTCCACTACTATTTGTAAATGTAGATTTGAGGGGAAAGGATTAGCTAATTAATCCATTTTGACTGACATTTAATGAACTATTAAGATAATCAATTAAGCGTGCCAAACATTACATAGTTCTTGCCTCACAACTGCAGCAGGAAGATTTGCTGCCTTTCGTTGTCTTATTTGGTAATAAACTGAATATTTTGTTAGTTTTAAACTGTAAAAACATGTTACAGCACTGAAAATACAGCAGGCTATGAAAAACAAAGTCATAGACGCCAACAGAGAATGTTCTTAATGTATAGCACATGAATCCTGACATCCTGAGGGGAAAAGACACGACTAATGCTTGAGTTTTATTCTCCAGTGCCACTCACTGCACACTAGGGCAGGGATTTATAGAATACAAGAGCATTACAACCTGGACGATACTGCAATATGATATTTTGCGAGAAAATGACAGACAACACATTGTGATACCTGTCAAACCTGAAGAGGAAAATATACTACTAAAAAGGTAAAGGTGGAGTACTGTAGCTTTTAACTGTATTATAAAAAGTTTTTAGCCTTAAAGAGTTTTATAGACAGCTTAGATGAGAGTGCCCTAAAGTGCAAACAGTCTGAACGCTGTCAGACAGCCGTAAACTGACAGAAAACAGAGCATTACGGAGTGAAACACAGGAACAAAAAGAAGGAAAATGTCTCCCTCAGTGATGCAATGGACAATATAACAATAATGATACCCGAAGATCAATATTGTATCACAGGAGATACATATTCTAATCATTACTGCGTGCACAAATGACCGCCATTGCCAAAACAAACATCCTGAGGTTGCTGCATGTCTCCTCATTTAAATAAAGCCAGTTCATTTCTGGTCACCTATACTTCAGTTTCACAGGAAAGATATACAGTAAAGTTATATATGCACAATGAATAAATGCATAACATTTGCATAACATTTCAACATACACAACAAAAGTGTTGGATTCATGAGGAACGCACTACACGGCAGCTAAGCAGGAGCCGCACTCAACAAATCAACTTGTCTGCAAGAGCATCTCGTAAGTGAATGATGAATCGAGCAGCTACGGGTTCGGCACAATCACACATGTATTACTGGTGTTATTTCTGGTGGATTGGACCTTTGATCAAAACTATAGGGACGTGTGCAGACTAGGTTTTACTGGCATCTCTCTTCGCTCTGTTAGAGTTGCACAAATACTGAAAATAACCATGAGTTGCTGCCCTAATACATCCTAATATTTTCATTTTTGTGCACTAAATTTACTAAACAGCAGTTTTGTGTCTATGTGGACATATTTTGGCTGTTTGCCTCCGAGCAGCTACTGTGCTCTTCACGGCTCACGCAACAAAAGTGCTTTAAACATGTTCGACTTTAGTTTTAAGGAAGAGGCAAGTGAAGTTTTAGCATTATAAATATGTAATGCTAGTTGTTTCTCGTGGATTTCTGCTCTAATTATTTATTGTGAAGCTGCCAGGGAAAAGGCTGCATTATGCGTGTGTGTGAGAGTGAAGGAAGGGAGGATAAGTTCTGTCGAAGTCATTGCCATTTGTACTGGCCTTCTGCCCGTTCTCAAATAGGTCAGGAGATGTTACACATTTCTTAGTAAAGAATGTGTCAAGCTGTGCTTTCTGAGAAGAGAACGAGCTGGCAGAAATACAGCGAGAAAGGAAGCTGTGCCGATGTCAACCTATTATTGGCAAGCCTATAGACGTAGCTGTTTTGGCCAAGTAAATACTGTGCTATTGTCTTGACTTGACAATAACCATCATAGACCCAAGAACACAGGAAGGGACTGTGCAACATTATGCAAATACATAAAAATACTGTTTCTAAACCAGCTATATCAGATAAAATTCTAACTTTTCCTCCTTCATTTGCTTCACACAGACCTTAAGTGGAAATCATTCATTTAAATACAAAAATACACTGACCGACATCTTAACAAATGCTGCCTGTAAGCCCGGTGTAACAGGAGAAGCAACACTGACTAAGCAAAGACGCAGTACACTTAAACCGGGGATTAAGGCTACAGACTCCCTAGACTAATTACACCTTGCAGAAATGTGATTAGTGAAAGCAGTCACACTAAGCAGGGCACAGACACAGACACGGAGTTACAGTATGAGCACAAGCGCTGCAGCAAAAACAAAATCAACTCCAAAAAAAAAAAAAAGATGCTTCTAGACGCTCAGGCAGTCTGGCACAGAGCGCTACTTACTGTACCAGCAGATGGACATGTAATGGAAACCATCATGGGGTTGAATGAGAAAGAGAAAGCATTAGCATTTGATCCGGATAATGATCTGAAATGTCCCAGTAATGGCAGCAAGAAGAAACACGGCTCCTCCAGAGAGCTCGCTCGCTTTTTTTTTTTTTTTTTTGACTTTGATCTTTTAAACATACTCTGATTATTTTCATCACATTGTCTCCTGCGCAAGTGACATCTTACAAACTCCAAAGGAGAATGGCTGGAGTCAGAAACTAACTAATAAGTGATGTAAAGCTTAATTAATCAAACTAATGACACGATAAACTGGGGTTATAATTACTTTTCTGAAAGACTTCTTTTTTATGTTCATGCCTAATTAATAATAATAATGAAGAAACAACATATTCTCACATCTTCTATGATTAATCAGAACTTCGTTAACCTACATGAAACATCACCATTGATTTATGAGACTCTGGCGTGTGTAGAAAACATCAGAGCTTTCACGTTTTCCACCAACATCAAAGTCTGACTCACTGAGCATCATTCTTTATTGACCTATAATAATAATAAAAAAATATTAGATTTCTTTATAAAATGAAGGGTTATACAAGCTGACATCTAATGAGGGAAGGACCCCAAAGCAACATTTTAATTAATCCATGACTAAATGCTTCACTCTCAGGTCAAACATCTTAAATTTAATCATTTTCTAACACATAATAAAATTAATAAATATATATGTTTAAAGTTTGGTAGGCTCCTATGTGTAACTTGGCCACATGCATCTCCCTGTGTCCTGGACAACCTACGCATTTTTAAGTGCAGGGGTTACGGCCCTTGTCAAACAGGACTGAGATCAGTGTGTGCTCTAAAGGGGAGCTTGAGCCAAAGTAGCTGCATCACTGAACACCCAGACGGGCAGAGCTGCAGCGGACTGAGGCTGAGATCAAAGCTCCTCAATCCCGGGACACCCAAAGAAAAAAAAAAACCTGCGGATGAGCGCACGGAGATGAGGAAGGACAGATTTTTTTTTTAAATCTGCGGTTAGACGAATCCACAAACATTGCAGAAAACCCCCCAAAAAAGTAGAAGCATCATCCCCGCACTGCAGCCTGCAGGATGAGAGAAGCTCAACCCGCATTGCACACGCCATGTCGGCTGTGAAAGACGTCCTTGTTGTGCCTACCTCACTCAGTGTCTCCATCCCACTCAGACTTGCGGTCCTGATGATACGCTACTGCTTTGCTCCAGCATCCTAAAAGCACTGTTATTTCGACTAGGTGGGGGAAACATGATGGTAGTGCAATAAGCTGACGTGACGCCTGACGAGCAAGGAGCCGACCAATCAGAGTGCAATCCGATGGACTACCTACCAATCAGCTCAGAGGGGAGAAAACGAGGACTGCACGCAGCCTGTAGTAGCAAGGTAGATTGACGCTGTGGGAGAATTTCCAGTCAACTCCTGCAAACTGTTTTTTCACACCAGACAAACACATTAAGTCTGAGACTACCCAAGCATCCTCACACACAGAGTAGTGAACCCAAACAGGTCTTAACATGCTTTATTCATTTATGCTACTATAGTTAATAGCATAATAGCATAATAGCATATATATATATATATATATATATATATATATATATATATATATATATATATATATGCTCAAAGTCAAATATTTAAATATTTGGCAAATATTTTATGTCAAAAATATATTGTAACGTAACTGCATAAATGAATCACACTTTTAAGCACTTGAAAAGGTTAATTGCAGAACCGAAAATGTTTCACCATGAATTGAATAATCTGACTTTATTTTTAAGGGCGTATACAAGATTTAATATGTACATGTTGCGTAGCTGTATAAGGCAAACTGTACATTGCACACTAACTTGTTAAAGTGTTCCTATTTAATTCAGAACCTTCATTTTAGTTTTTTAATTAGGACTATCTACCAACCCTTTAATATATATTACAAATATATCTATGGTCTTGAAGGGGCACACAGCCAGCAGACAGTTTGCTAAGCCCGTCCACACTGAGGAGCAGTAAGAGGATGAGTAACCACATTTGGTCATAAGCTTATTTTAGACTGGCTGTAAAATTCACTTAAGACATGAGCTGTGTCATTTGCTGCTGTATCACACTGCATGTGTTCAGGCTGTCCTCCGTCTGCCTTTTTGTAAATGTTCAATTTACAATTGTTTCCTACATTGAAATAGTTTTCTAGTCTACTGTATGCACACCTGTTGGAGCTCCAAAATCCCCTGCAGGGTGGGGATAACTTCTAAAGGAGATTATACTGCTGGTGTGAAAAGGATCTAGTGACCTGCCCCGGCCTCCTGTAGGCTGTATGCGCCTGACAAGCTCTGTGACGGTGCTTCCTCTTTGTGTCTTATATGTAAACTGATCAGAGAGACAAAAGAAACAGTTAAATTCAATATTTTATTGCCCTTAGATCAGCAATAAAGTAAGTGAACCAGCCTGACAGCATGACAGAATCAGGAATTTTCTTGTACAAAGCAAGGTATAACCGTCTAATCTAAAAAATAAATTCATTCATTCAAAAATATTTGTTGTTCAAAATAGGATACAAATGTCCAAAACAAACATGATTATCACCAATTCACTTGTTTATATTATATACTTTCATTATTATAAATAAAATAATTCCAAGATGCTTTCATGAAGTAGTCTGCACACCAGGTGCTTAGAAAAAAAAAAAAAGCAAAAGTGTTGAAAATATGTTGAAAGAAAAAAATGTCCTGAAAAAATAATACAACAGCGGAGTCCACAGACTGAGACTGTTTCCATGAACCGGCATGCAGTAGCAAAAAACAGAGTGAATTTTACAATAAACCAATTTATTTTAGAATAAAAGAAACAGGATTAAACAGAAATGGGGACTAATTATATTTGGTAATTGTAGGGTGTAACATGAAGATTTATTTGTATTCACTGTTTTATTTAATCCAGATCTCAAAATTAGTCATGATGTTGTTTTTAATTGCAAGGCAAATAATAATCTGTATTTGTGGACATGGACCCAATTGTCAGATGTTTTTTGTGTCAAACTGACGAGAGCTACGAAATGGGCTGCAACGTAACTAAAAGACTGAGCAAGCAGCAGACTAACAAATCAGCGTTCTGCAGTGTAAATTTCTGGTGGTTTGAACTACCTGATATAACAGCTGTTTCTGGTTAAATAAAAAGGATCTTACGCTAACAAAAACTCTCTAGGGTCCTTTTCAAATTCTTGTCACTGAGGAAAGAAAAGCACAGGGAAATAAGGCCCAGGTTACAAAAGCTGTTAAAACTATGACTGCTAAACGTCAGGGAAAAAAAAAACAAAAATAAAATGCAAAGAATGAAAAACTACACGTGGGACAAGCCTGTCAGTTCAAAGCACACAGCTTCACGTCTACATCCACTTTCCACACTTTATCCACATCTATCGTTCTAGCTCCTACTTACTTACTTACTTAAAGTTAATTAGTTACAACCTGCTTTTCCACTTGCACACCATTTACAAGTATATACACGACAAGTTTCCTTTCGTATCTTTACTTTTCACGTTCCCTTTTAAATCACTTAACTGCATGACCTTCGTCCAAACACTTCCTTTACTCTACCAACAGTTCTTTCTAGTTTCTCAATGTACTATTCATTCTCTTGTGCTTCTTCTTCTTTGTTTTATTTTTTTTTTTGACTAAACTGTGGGGTTGGGTGACTTTATTTCAAAGGACACTTCTGGGAACAGCCTTTCTGTGTTGGTGTTTGGCGGGTAACGTCGGGGAGCTGTCTGAAGGGGGCCACTGTGGTTTAGTTAGCTGAATGTCTTCCTCTATTTTAAAGGCTTTCTTTGGGGGATCGGCCTGCGGGGGCCAAACTACAGATATTTTGTTGGAGTGTGGTTTTTCTGAACTTAGGCTGCTCATGGAATATCTATATTCAAGTTTCTCGTCTGAGGGGATAGGTCCACCACTTCCTGCAGGAGGTTTCTGCCCAAGTCCATTATCGTAGCTCCCTTTGGACTTGAGGAGTTGTTTGTAATGGGGAAGACAGTAGAAATGTCCATGGAGAGAGACGTAATTTCCTAGGCTGGAAGAGATAAGAAAGTTCCTAATTTTAGAGGTACGCCACATCAAAATGAGTTGAGTTATACCGTTTATTTCAATAAGAGGCATATTTACCTTAATTTATTTCTGCAGTGCTCGCAGCAGAAACAGGATTTATGGTACTTTTTTCTGTCTACTATCACAGCATCCATTGGATAAGCTCTCCTCCGACATACCGTGCAGAGCTCCGACCTCGGAACTGGAGCCTGTTTGAAAGAGATAAAATGCAAATTATTAGATTTATTATTACCTAATTTTTCTGAGGTGAAGAGCATGTCCTTAAGGCTACCTCACAATGCAACAACTATGGCTTTGCTTTCATTTTTTATTATGGGTAATCTTGTTAGTACGCCGACATATAATTAAAGACTGTGTTCAAAAACATGCTTATCTATGTTATGAAATAAAACACGACAATGGTCTGTCCTCATTCCTCCTTTTTACTTTTATTTTATCCTCTCATCTCGCTGCACAAATACATGCATAGTTATCCATCTGCATCTTTCAATTGCACTTGTCAATGTTTGTTAACTCTACAAATAAGATGTCATCCAGTTCAGTACAAGCCCTCAGCCAGCGTATCCTGTAATTTTCCTCTTTGAAAGGTACATTATATCCTGGCTTTATTCTGGTTAGTTAATGGATGGCCTCTTCATAATACAGTACGGCCATGGTGCTTATTATGACCAATTAGACCAATTATGTTTAGAATGACATATTTACAAACAATGTACAAAATTTTTTTTATTATTAACACCGCTCAGAGAATAGAGTGAGCTAATTTGACTTTTTATTCAACGTGTGAGTGAGTCCATCACTGAAATATCTCAAACACTGCTGAATGGAGCCCTTCATGCTTCCTCAGAGGCACTTCACAGGTCAAATTCATCCAATAATTACAAACGAGCGCCTGAAAAATGAATGATATTCCCCTACTTCGTGATTACCGCTGATTAGTAAGTGTTAGCATGCTAACAAACTCAGCAAGGCTATAGTCTTCTTGGTTAACACTTCTTTCAGTTTTACGGAAACGAATACACAACGCAGTAGAACGCTGCATCCGTCCATGCCGTTAGTTTCTGCTGTTTCATGCCGATTTGGTCTTTACCAGACGAGACCGTCTTCGTCTGATGTGACACAACTTGCGACGTCGACTCTTCAGAAACGGTGTAGCCGAGGCTCTTGAAAACAGTCTCACTCTCTGACCACGTTTTGTGGAAATTCCTCAGCAACTTCTCAGTGGCGTCTTCATCGTAGGTCTCCGTCCGGCTCACCGCTGCAGCTTTTCTTTTAACTGCATCAGCATAGGAAAAAGGAGCCTGTTGGCTTGACACACTCTCAAAGTGCTCAGTGACAGATGTCCTTGTCCCATTGACCTTGTTACCAAATTCATCAACATTTGAGAAATGTTCTGTGATTGATTTTCTTTCGGAGACTGCTGGTGCTTCTGCTGGCACACTTTCCACCTCATTTTTATGCGGAGGGAGGGGGGTGCTCTTCCGTGAGCCTCTCTTTGTCTCTTGAGGACCTTCCTGCTTTGAAGTGTCGACTGTTGTTTCACTCAGGCTTGACACAGGCTCCTCCTGATCCTTTTTCTCCTCTCTGAATGAGGAACTTAGCTCGCTCAGTTCAAAAACATTTTTAATAGCCTGAATGTCAAAAGTTGGCATTTCCTGTTCCAGGATGTCTGATGTCTCTTTGTCACATTCTGTGCTCTCAGCGTCACTGTGAAGCCAATCTGTGAGTGGGATAAGGTCTTTTTTGAAATATGATTTCTCCTCTGGTGATTCAAATTTGTTTAGAAGACTAAACAAGTCTGCCCTGGGAAGCTCATCCTTTTCTTTGTTTCTATTTTCCGCCTCACACTCTTCCATGTCCGGGCCCAGTCGTTCAGGGATAGCAATGGGCTCCTTTCGCATATAGGTCTTAGTAATTTCAGCCTTTTGAGCTCCTTCAAAAAACTCTCTCTTTTCTTTGACAGATGCACATGATGGCTCTTCTTCTTCTTCTGATTCAATAAGATCTGGGTCATTTTGACACAAAGTCATGTGGATCTCAGACTTACTTTCATTTGCATTCAGACCCTCTGAAATATTAGCTTGCTCTACTTCTACATCAGCCTGCTGAGCCTCACCAGCAGTTTGTTTGGGCTTATCTGTTGCAATCAACGTCCCCGAGGCCTCCATAAACTGGGACTCGATTTTAATTTGCCGATGGAATGATGCAGGTGATTCCACAATCTCTGATTTCTTCTCAGAAATTTGTTG
Organism: Protonibea diacanthus; assembly: GCA_028641955.1. NCBI lineage: Eukaryota > Metazoa > Chordata > Actinopteri > Sciaenidae > Protonibea > Protonibea diacanthus. The sequence goes on along the minus strand of CM053986.1, from coordinate 18,854,360 downwards.
GGGAAGTAGTGGTGGTGGGGTGACGCCACGTGAGAGCTTTGCCGTCGTGTCTTTCAGCCTCGCCAAATTTTCCGCTCTGTCAAAAGTTGGAGAAGGTGTGATTCGGGTGAGGCGTGAGGTTGGGGTGTCACACCTGCGCGGCGGCGGTGTTGGAGGCGTGGGCGGCCTGTGCAGCAGAGTAGGTGACGGAGTAACTCTCTGCGGTGAGTCAGTTCTTCGTATGGACTCAATGGTGATGAACGTTGGCGAGGGAGAACGCATCCTCAGTGATGGAGAGGGAGCTCGGAGGTCAACAGACTTGCATTGACTCACGTCTTCTTTCCGTCTTTTATCTGAGCTCTTTTTCTTTGTTTGGTGCTCCACTTTGGCAGAACCAATACTGATCTTTGATATTCTCGGTGTTCCCCCACCAGAGGTAGATTTTTCAGAACCTTGCTCACATTCATGCTTCTCCATTGCCTCAAAATCGTCTAGATCCATCACGATAGGCTCCGGTAGTTTACACACATGCGAAAATAATTCATAATTTATTTGAGTGTCCATTTCTACCACAGCTCCCTCCGGTCCAAATGTATCACGCCGAGTATTTTCAGATTTAGATTCTGTCTTTTCTGAAACTTCTTGCACCTCTGTGGTGTGAGTGACTATTACCTGCACCTCCTCTTCCCTCTGAGAAACCTCTGTTCTCCCTGTGGTGGACTTTACCGGTTCATTTTGTTCTGACTCGCCTGTCACTATAATTGGGACATCCCTACTTTCTTCTGCATGCTCCTCTGCGCTCTGCTGCATGACTGTCATTCCTTTCTTCTGAGATCCCTTCACATGTTTCTGAGCTGCTTTTTGTTGCTGGGAATTCTGATCGTCTTTGCTTTCCGTGGTAATGACTTCTGTCTTGACTTGAACGTGCTCTTCTTTTACGCTTTTGTGGATTTCAGCTGGAGTTATTTCCTGAATTTGGGGGAATTTTTCAGCTGATGCCGTCTTGATTTCCACAATGTCGATCTTTGATTCTGTGGAAATATCTTTACCTTGACTTGTATGACTGCCCCCTTTAGACTTTTTGGACCTCTTTTTCTTCTTTGCTGGAGTTGGAGTTTCTGGTTGGTTGTCAGTTACAGCAGATGTAGAGACAGCAGCAGCAACAGAGGGAGTAACACTCTTAATCTCCTGCTTTATCTCTGTCTTTACTTCTCTAGGTTCACTGATCACCTCGGTAACTTCCTTCACCTCCACCTTGAAATCTTGTGAAACGCTCTCGCTCGCTGTCTTTATCTCTACTTGCTTTTCTTGCTTATTGTTCTTCTTCACCTTCTGGTTTGCTTTGCCTGATTTTCCATTTGTATTATCTGTTGTCTTTTCTGTTTGCACTGGCTGATCAGAAACTTTGGTAGGAGAATGATCAGCTTTCTTCTTGCTACCACGCTGTGGTGATCTGGACTCCTTTTTGTCTGACGCGGCATTTTCTATTTTTAAAGACTGATTACGAAGGTCACTGGGTAATTCTGGTGCTACATTATCCTTTGTCTTCTTGTTCTCAGATTGCGACGTGCTTGTTTTTTCAGTCTCCTTACTGGTGACATCAGGTTCAGGTTTTAATATTTGAATAGGAGTTTTATCAGAATGCATTTCATCTTCCTTTTTATCTTCAGATTTGCCGGAGGCCACTGTTTTCTGATTTTTAGAATCTTTCTTTCTATCAGCCGTCTTATTTTCTGTTTTTTCAGTGACTGAGGCCTGGATTTTCTCAGCCATGACAGACTGACAGACTGACTGCTTGGAGGAAACAGAAACAGTTTTCTGTGTAGTCGTATGTATCTGCTGCTGTCTAACAGACGAGGTCTTTTGAACGGACACAGACTTAGTAGACTCATTTGAGACAGTTTGCGGTTTAGCCGAAGATATAATCGTTGAATCTGCGAGTTGTTTGGATATATCCGTTGATCGCGTTTCTGAATGAACGTTCAGTGCTGCCTTTTCAGCTGATGTGTTGTTATTTGATTGCTCTGTTTCTTTGTTGGAAAGCATTTCAAGAGCAGCGGTCACTGAGTCATGTATAAAAGTAGGTGTTGGAGTGGTTGGGGGTGTGCTTTCCTCCCTTAGCTTCCGGTACTTTTCCTCTGCTTTTATTAATGGAGTGTTAAATTTACTCATTGGCCCTCTCATGAACGGAGGAGGAGAAGGTGGAGGGGTGAATTTAACAGGGATGTAAACTTTCTTTAGTGGCTGTGGTGACTCGGGTGGTGGAGGGATTTCACATTTAACAGTTTTTGATGAATGCACTGTTGTTTTCGATTGGTTGTGGCTCATTTCTACCACCTTCTCTGATTTAACCTCCACGTGTTGCGTTTTATTGATTTCGACTTTAGGCTCCAGCTTCGGGACCGGGTGCAAAGCCGGACCTTTCACTTTTTTAACTGTCATCTTTTTTGCTTTTGCTGGTGAAGGATGAACTGCCTGTGCTGGCATGCTCTCCAGTTCCTGTTGAGAGGGAGGAGGTGGGAGGAAGTCCTGCTCACTGGTGAGTGGAGGAGGAGGAGGAGGAAGGTGATCAATGTCAGAATCAACAGAGGGAGGAGGAGGAGGTGGAGGAGGAGGAAGGTCAGCATCTGCCACTGGTGGAGGTGGAGGTGGAAGAGGCAGATCGGGCTCTGGCACTTGTGGTTTTATGGCGTAAACATTAGTTTCTACTTTGGTTTTATTTACTTTTATCATTCCCTTCGGATTTGACTTCAGATTACGAAACTCTGTCTTCAGTGTTTTGATGCCGTGGTTTTGGGTTATCGTTTTATGCTCCACCACAGTTGTTGTTTGCTGAGTCGACTGCTCCACCGAACTTGACTTTGTCGTGACTGTTTTAGTTTGATTAGAGACGGACTGATTTTCTTTTTGTGTTTCAACTAAATTAGCTGTCTTTATTTTCTGTATGTTTCTCTGAGCGTCAGCAGATAGATTTTTAACTGGAGGGCTCTGCTTGACTTTAACTCTCCTGTATGCTCCAAGTTTGACTTTGGGAGTTTCACGCTTTGCTGTTTCCAACAAAGATTTAATAGTGCCTTTAACATCACCCTTTATCACTTCTTCTTTCTCCAGCTGGGTTTGTTCCTGAGTCTCATATAATGACTTAATTGACATCTTGACATCACCCTTTACATCACCCTCAAGGCTGGAGCGCCTCTGCATCTTTGGTGAAGGTGGGGTCTCCATTAAGAGCTGAATTGTTCCTCTGACGTCTCCCTGAACGTCTGTTCCCTGCTGACACTTTATCTTCTCGCTGGAGGCGTCTTGCAAACTTTGCATTGCTATGCGAATATCGCCCCTCACAATTTCTTCCTTTTCCACTTCCCTCACTGTTTGCTTTGCCAGCTCTAGAGATTTTAGTGTGGCCTTCACATCTCCAGGAACTAAATCCTCGACAACAGTTTCAGCTCTGGATGTTGCTGATTTCTCAAGAGATCTTAGAGCCCCTTTGATATTTCCCGGTATGATATCTGGCTTCTCCACCTCCTTGTACCGCGTTTGAGCCCTCTCCAGGCACCGCAGGGCTTTCGGTATGTTACCTTTCACCACCTCCTCTTTCTCTACAACAACTGTCTGATTCACTGATTCAGACAACAAATTCAAAGTAGCTCTTAAATCACCTTTGACTATCTCCTCCTTTTGGACTCTTTCCAATGACACTATTGGCTCTGACATGAAAACCTTCACCGTGTTGTGAACATCACCGGGTATAACGTCCTCCACTGTGCGCTCAATTTGCATTTGATTACGACAGAGGCTGAGTTTTGTGCCCTTGATGTCGCCTCCGACAATCTTCTCTTTCTCTGCTGTGTCTTGGGGAGTCTCATCAGGTTCTAAATGGAGCTGTTTCAGATAATCGAGAGACCCAGATTCGATGCATGTGGAGTAAAAGTTGACATTTCCTTTTTCAGTGGCATCTACTTTTATCTTCACTGTCTGATCTGACTTATCTGAGCCGGCTAGTCTTTGCAGAGCACCTTTTATATCCCCTCTTACAATGTCCTCTTTATCAACATTAACATTATCTTGTTTATTGAGGAGGGAATATATTGTCATCTGCACGTCTCCTTTCTCATCCTCCTGGATGAGTATTCCATGTTTTGCCGACCCATCCACATTGAAGAGGTTGTTTATAGCTTCCTGAATGTCACCTCGTAATATTTCCTCTCTTTCGATACCGCTGTCTCTCTCTTGATTGAATAGCTGCTGCACCGTTGAACTGATATTACCCTTCTCTTCCGAATCTATGACTACCTGCCGCTCCTTTCTTTCCTGTCTGTTCAGAAGGTTCATCATAATAGTCTGCAGATCTCCCCTGATGACTTCCTCTCGTTGAATCTCCGGAGCATCCTTATTCATTAGCTGGTATTTAGCCATCCTAACGTCGCCTATTTCATCAGCTTCAATGAGCACTCCTTTCGACATCACCATTTTCTGGCTATAAAGTTCCTCGAGAGTTCCTTTGATGCTCTTTCCCATGATTTCAGTCTTCTCCATTTTTGTCTCATTAAAGTTGTCAAATGGTGTCGTCTCAAAGAGCCACGTTGTTGTCTTTACATCTGCTTTGGAGATCTCCTCTTTAGTGATGGCTCGATTATCTTCATCCTCGTCTACCTCTTTAATGTGGTCAAGAGGATTTTCCTCAAAGAGCCAGACTGAATGTTTAACATCTCCCTTTGCAACCTCCTCCTTTTTGACTGTTTCAATCAGATTTTCAGAGCTCATGCTTCTTATTTTGTCAATGGACTGGGTTTCAAACCTCCACTTCGCAGTCCTGACGTCGCCCTTTTGTATTTCGCTCACATTAACCGTTCTAACAGAATCCTGCGACAGGGCGTCAGACTCAAAACGATCTTTGTTCATCCTGACGTTGCCTCCTTGAATATCATCCACAGTTTTTATTAAAGACTTCTTGTCTTCAGCAATCCTGTCGAGAGGTTGCGTCTCGAATTTCCACCTGGCAGAGTTGACATCTCCTTTTTGCACATCCTGTTGGGTGACAGATTTAATTATGTAAACCTCATCCGTGTCCTTGATAGCATCAAGGGGCTTGGTTTCAAACAGCCACCGTGTTCCAACGACATCTCCACTTGTTACTTCTTCACTTGTGACGGTGGTGACTTCGTGGTAAAGGCCCTCTTTGTCCTGAATGGCATAAAGGGGCTGATTTTCAAACATCATGGTGTAATTCCTCACATCGCCTTTCTCATCTTCATCACGGACAATTTTTTGCCTTTTCAGCAACTCTGTGTCTTCACAAGATGCTTCTTGAATTTTATCTAAGGAGCGGGTCTCAAATATGAATCGGCCTCTATCTACATCTCCTCCTTGTACATCATTCACCGTGCGGCTGCTCATAGATTCCTCTTGGCTATCACGAATTGTGTCTATCGATTGGTTTTCAAAGAGCCATTTGCAGTTCACCACGTTTCCTTTTTGTATATCCTCAGCCTGAATCCTCCTGAGCTTTTGCATTTCTTCCTCGCACGTTGAAGTCATGATATCGCATGTTTGGTTTTCAAAAATGTACTTCATTCCTGACACATCTCCAGACGCAATGTCTATCTCGGTGACACGTTTAAAAGAGCCCGTCTCCTCCCCGGTGAGGTTCTCCATATTCTCTGTCTCAAAAAGGAAACAAGCTGTTCTCACATCTTTTCCTCTGATGTCTTCTTGATTCACCGTGCATGTTTTCAGAACGGTCTCCGTCTCATCGTGGATAGTATCAAGTGCTTGCGTTTCAAAAAGCCATGTGCAAGTTTTGACGTCACCTTTCTGCGTTTCTTCAGATTCATTTTCACCCTTGATCTCCACTCTTTCATACAGGACGTCCATTGGTTTTGTCTCAAATAGCCACTTGCAGGTTTTCACGTCACCCTTCACGACCTCAACATTTTTGCTTGTCTCCATCACTTCTTCATCTTCAATATTGCTGAAGTACTTAATGCCATCAAGAGGCTGTGTTTCAAATAACCACTTTGCAGTTTTAACATCACCAGACTCTATTTCTTGTTTGGATATGCCCTTGATAATTTGGTATTTATCAATGCTTTCATCAAACTGGTCAATTGGTCGTGTTTCAAACATCCACTTGCACGTTGTTACATCTCCTTTCACAACCTCTTCACGGCGCACTGTTTTCACCTCATGGAAGTGACCCGAGCTGTCTCGCATGGCATACAGGGGAGTGGACTCAAACAGGTTTTTATTTGATCTCACAGAGCCGGATGTCACACCTTCTATGAGGATCTTTTGGGATTCATCTCTCCAGTTTAAATCTGTGCTCTCAAAGATTTGCTTGTAATTTGAGACATCCACTCTATCAATTTCTTCAAGGTCGATCGTCCTGACGATGTCCTTCTTTTCCTCTCTAATCTGCTCGAGTGGCTGGCTTTCAAATCGCCATTTCTGATGTCTTACATCACCCCTCTCCTCATTAAGTGCTACTGTCTTTTTCAGTTTGCCAACCTCTGCAAGCTCTTTTAGCTCCTCAGTTGGAATCGTTTCAAAATAATGTCTGGCTGATCTCACGTTACCTGCAATAATTTCCTCTTTTGTCACGGGCACAGCATTTGAATCATCTTTTAAAGTATCCATTGGCTGAGTCTCAAATACCCAGCAGTTCTTACGAACATCCGCCCTGCAGCTTGTGCCATCCTCCTGTGTGAGGTCGTCCTCAACATTCACAGTGCGTGTAACCTTTTTCTTTTCCTCTCTTATGTGCTCAAGAGGTTGACTCTCGAAGCGCCACTTTTGATGTCTCACATCCCCTTTAATTTCTTCATTCACTGTTGCCTTTTGAAGTTTCCCGACCTCGGGGAGAGCCTTCCTCGCTGCTTGAGGGCTGCTTTCAAAAAAGTTCCTCGCAGATCTAACATTGCCTCCGATAATTTGTTCAATAGACTGGGGTCTTGCATTGGAGTCATCCTTCAGAGAATCCATTGGCTGGGTTTCAAACACTAAGCAGTGCTTGCGCACATCGGCCCCAGTGACCTCCTGAGTCTCCATTTTTGAGCTTTCCCACTCATTGAGAGAATTTAATGTCTTTATCTCAAACAACCACCTGCCCCAGTCTCCTTTATTGCTGTCCTCCATGGAGAGACTACACACAAGTTTCAAAGATGTATGTTCTCTGTTTGTCGTGTCCAGCGGTTGGGTGTCAAAAAGCCAGCGTGACGCGATGGAGTTCTCCAATTCGGTTTCAATCTTACGCACAGACTTAACCTCCAGCATTTGGCTTGACTGACCCATAATGATGCATTTAAACTGAGTGTCAAAAGTGGTCGTAACAGTTTTCATTTCACCATTAATCTCCTCTAACACTGACCTTAGACTCAGCAGGTGGCTCTCGTCAATGGTCTCAGTGTGCCCGAGGCTTTCCATGTACTTATTGTCAATCATGTAAATAGTAGCATTTCCATCCTCCTCTGTGAACACAATCTCTTTTGTTAAATCCTCCTCCTTATGCATTTTATTTAGAGTGTCCATTGTCTGGGTTTCAAAGAGCCAAGCTGCAGCTCGGACATCTCCTTTATCAAATTTGTTGAATTTGTTTTTGTATTCTGTGGAGCTGATGTTGTGAGTATTCAGCTCATCCATTGGCTTGGTCTCAAACATCCAAGCTGTACGTCTCACATCTTTTCCAAGAATGATTTCCTGTTGAGATATTTTGTTGTTTTCGTCGTCCTCATCGACAGGTTCGTCCTTGATGGTGTCCAGCGGCTTATTTTCAAACATCCAACGCATCGCCTGCACCTCCCCGGGAAGAATCTCTTCCCATTCAACATACTCTTCATCGTTGATATCATCAGGGCTGCCACCATCTTCCACATATGTGTATTCTTGGCTCTCTAACTGGTTGTTCTCAGTTTCATTGCAATCACTGTAGTACTCCTTCTCAATATTCTTACGAACCTCAGGATGAATGTGCTTGTAAAGACGTTTCAGCTCATACATACTCCTCTGCTTGAAGTAAGCTTCTCTGTTGAGCGGGCATTTGGAGGTGTTTGCTGGTTCTGGAGGCTCAGGTGAGTAATGGCATGCTGGAATATTTTGACTGTCTGATGGCATTTGTAGTAAGTCCGGAGGTGGGGGTGGAAGATAGTCAGAATCCTCAGCCGGTGGGGGCGGAAAGTCCTCGTAATCCATCACTGCAGCCAATGTGTCTTCTGTTGCCTCAGTAGCAGATGCAGATGCATATGCCTCACTAGTTACCGTGTTGTTTTTTGTCACATTTGAGGACCACTTAGAGCGATTGATGTCACGTTCAATCTTCAAGGGACAAAAATGTGGATAAATAATTACAAATCATCACATCACTCCATAGTTGCACGTATATTACATTTCACCTTGTTGTAACGCTTGTAGATTTATGAATAATCTTACATTCTATACATCTTCATGAAATCAAACCATGTCGTTAATACTATTTGGGGCCTGAATTTTGCAAACAGTAGCAATTCAGTGTATGAGGTTGATCGTGGTGGAACCATCTTAAGGACTGCAACTTTAGCAAATATGCTGTATTTACTTTTTTAAATTAGTCTGAAATATGCAAAATAAAATAAACTTTCACAGCATTTTCAATACTTTTGTCCAAAGTGAAGAGAAAAGGCTTACCTTCATTGGTTTGTGTGGAGCAGCCTCCTCTATTGTTCTTTCAAAGCGATCCCTCAGTTCTTTTGTAGTGTACCTGGGAAACTCCTCATCTAAGCACAGACACGAATTAGGGCAGGCCTTAAATTTATCAGGCAGTGACACTGTACATGTCAGCGAATAGAAACGTCGAAACATCCTACCTGTTTCATTTTGATGGTTTTCGTAACTTGATTCCAAGTTATTGTTGCTGTATGAGACCTATAAGGAGATATTCATGATATAAATCTGCACCAACTTTCATATGAATGCTGCACATTTTTGCCATTAAATTAGGTGTTTTAAAAAAAAAGACAAAAAATGTTCTGTACCATCATTTCTTGGTTGAAATTTTGCTGTTGACTGCCTGGGATGACCTGCCTGCTGCTGCTTGACACCGTCACCTCTGAGTTTGACATTTCCTGTGAAGATGAAGACGGTGGTTGCCGAACACAGCGACAAATGTGCTCATGCCACACAAACGCACACACACACGGATAACTCTCTCTGTTTCATTTCACAGTGTTGCGCCCTTCTCTCATATCCACAGATGTGAACTTACTCCACTCCGATTTACTGCACCAGCCAAAGCTTAATAGCACACAACTGAATACCATGCAGAGAAGACGCTAGACCAGATTGCTCACTGCAGTTTTAAATGACTAATCACAGATGGACGCAAGATGACAAAGAATCTGCCAAGCTGTTCACTCACACTGTACCAACAGCAAAACAACAACAACAAAAAAGAGCCATTCTTTTCCATTGCTTTGTTAAGTTTCTATTAACTGAGTAGAGCTGCAATTTAAGTGTTGTGAAAGCACCCTGGAGGGTTTCATGAAAGCTGTTAGAGATGTCAGATAATGTCTGTAACGTTTCACATACTTTTCTCTGGTCTTGGTGCAATACGATGTAATAAGACCTTAAGTGTTAATATGCAGTCTGAATGCTCACTTCTACTTGAAAAGCTTCCCATGCAGTGACCCAGATGGAGAGCTAAATGTGAGGGTGCAAACAGAAACATGCTCGTCTCAGAAGAAATGTTGCCGCCGCGTGACCGCAGTCATCGCTTTCATGCTCTTAGGCTGATGAACGCGTATACATACTGCGTCCTACGTGTGTACCTGCACAGTTCTGTGATGAAAATGAAACTGGGTTACACTGTGTGAGGTTGCAGTTTCCTGGGTCTCAAATTGTCTCCTCACGCTTGCAAGTCCCCCAGGCAGGGAACAGACGTCCGACTCCTCCATGACCTAATGAAGCAGTAAATATCATTAGCTGCTTCCACTTTTACATGACCTGAAATCAAACTGATGCTTAATAGAGCTATTCTTTCTGGTATGCATGCATGGCAAGCCTCTGTCCAACGCTGTGCAGCTAATGACGCGTGCAGTTTGTTTTGTTACTCTGCAGAAACACACAAACTCACATAGTACAGTGTTTACGTAATTGTTTCAAATTTGCATAAGGAATTGCGAGAGCTCCATGAGAGTGCTCTGCAATCTTCCTCTATATTCCGCCCTGTGACGGGAGTCTCATGTTTCTTCTCTATTTATATATGTACTATATAAGCAAGACTGCTGACCCCCTTCCCCAGCTGCAAAACTGCCACCACCTCCACTAATACTACATGACAACACCGACACTAATGGTGACAATACCAGCTAAGTGCAGCTCAGCTACTGTGCGGGCCTGGATTCTCTGCAGAAGCTAAAGACTAAGCTATACAGCACACACCAGGAAAGCAATATAAATGACCAGAGACAGTTGGATCCTAATTAGACAAATGTTCTTTTCAGGGCAGGCAGTTCTGGCAGGTACATGTTGCAGTTGAAACAATACATGTCCATGCACAAACTAAAGTACCCCGCTGGGGATGGTGTTGTCTGCTCGCTTGGAGACAGCTGCCTGGTACATGGCCTCACAGTTGGTCAGTGGGATACCCTCTGAGCCCACAGAGTGAATCCGGTTCCTCTGGCTTAAATTTCTTTCAGGAAGTCCTGCCCTGGTTAAAACCTGCGCTGCCAGCAGCTACAGCACAAATAGCCAATAAACAAGAACTGTTAAAATGATTCTTACTGTATGTGGGTCAAAAAGTGTCATTTAGAGGAAGCACACAATACCAAGAGGTGTAAACACGTGCAATTAAAGCACTGTTAAGGGTGATGTTTGTGCAGTCCTTTTGTTTTTAAAGACAGATTAAGTACAAGTACAGAGAAGGGACTTTATTTTACTATATAAAAATAAAAAATAAAAAATAAAAAAAAGTATTAATCATAAATTAGAAAGAAGCATGCACCTGTTACTAAAACATTTAGATTTTTTTAAGCAATCGCTGTGATATTTATTCAGTTTATACATATAGTGACAAAGTGCTATATGGTCATTATATAAACAAAGTGTACACTTGTTTCTTGACATTCACTTACTCTCAGGATGTACAGGATTCACTGCTCTGACAGTCCACTGTGACAGTTTATACAGTTTTATGTGATTGTGGGAAAGAAAAGAACTGATGCTTTTGTCCAAAATAATCTTGCTTTCAATGATCTTATTGGATTGGATTGGACAGTGTACCCAAAAGGTTTAAATGGTCTTTTAGGGCCATGACTTGCATGAAAATGATTGTGCCGTTAACTCACCGTGGCCACTACTCATATTTTGTCAAGAAAAGGCATTACTTGTCGACTACACTTCCCATCAACAATGAAAAAATCAGGTTTAGAACATCATCCAAGAAGTGGCTTTCATACTCATTAAGCTTATTCCTTTTCATCTTAGGTATAATTAGATTTTATTAGGCGTTATGTCAGCAATTGCATCAACCGACGGACCAGAAGCAAAGAAACGTTATTGTTAACCTACAGGGTATTGGTATGAGCTTAAAAGACAGTAATGAGATTATTAAGTCTTCCAACTGTTAACAACTAAAGACTCCACATCCAGCCAGCTGCTGACACAACATTTCTGCCTGTGTTTGTGAATTCAAAGTATTCACACCTCGGTTCTTGTGGATATAAATGTGCTGATGCAAATGAGAAAATGAAATATGAATACTATACAGGCTGTTTTGATGTTTGAGGAAAAAGTACAGCATCATGAGACTAACCCATTACTCAGAAGAGTAGCGGCATATTGAAAATCTTCATCTCAGCTGCTCTGTGGTGAATTAGCACTACTTGGAGCCATGTGTGCATCCAACTCATTGTAATATCAAGAATAATGTCAGCAAAAGCTGCCAGACTGGGTTTCACATCTGTAATATTCTTTCTGGCCGCAAAAGACAGATCTAATCACTGCATATCATTTCTCAAAGTATTAAAAACTCAATAAAGTACAGAGTCGATGAAAGATCAAATCAGATATAAACACATTTTTTTAATCAGCTCCTTAGGTTACAGATAGGTAAAAGTGATAAGCTCTTTAAAGATATGAGTCGTGGGTTATAACCTGAAATTGTAACCCAGTAAAGCGACATTTTAGACTATTGCTACTATATTATTAGCTTCTTTCCATTGACATGTTTAGTTTGCTATTTTTGATTTGCAGTTTACCAATCTAGTATAATCTATTTTATCCTTTGAGGAATGGCGGGTATGTTTGTGTAAACCAATCAGCCCATTAAAGCAGCATGTATTACACAATCCTTAATATTAGACAGTTCTAGTTTCTTGATTTTAGACTTCATCTGGGAAATATTTTACACTTCAGCATGTTCCAGTTAAGATCTTTGACTCATTGACTGTAAATTATTGTGGTAGGAACTAAAATTTGCTGCCAAAAAAAAAAACCCGTCAACAGTCTATGTCTTGACACGTTAGGCTGGGCTAAGAGCTCAAATAACAAGAAAGTGAAGTAATCTAGGCGCCATGCACTTGCAAAAATAAATCAAGCCTATTTTAAACTTAACCATGAAGGGTCGTATTTCTCTGTGAAATATAGAGGAAAGCTGGTAGGTCAAGGCTCGTCATTCCAAAAGCTTTTAGATAACCAGCATTGATAACCTTGTGTTTGTGCCTTTATTTGTAATTACTCTTCCGTGTTCCTCATTTTACGGCTTGCTTGGTGGCGAGGACACCTAGAGGTACTTGCCTTGGTACAAACTGCGCAGAGCTCAATATATTTTGAATTAGTACAAATCTAATCTGTCCTTAAGCTAAAACTCCAGAGTTAATTTAGTATTTTAGTCACAGTTTGTTTTCCTGCAGGTCTGACATATAAGATTTATATTTTGCCTCTGTATCCAGTATTTAGAAATGGAAGCGCGCTCAGCATGAGGACACTGTTAATGAATTTTAGAGTATACCGTCAAGAATTCAGTGCCAGCTTTTCATGTTTGTCTCTGCAGATATCAAAAAGAGATTTCATAATATGTTACATTTTTCTGCACGCAAAGTTGTCAACATAAAAAAACCTATTTTAAAAAGCTGAAATCGTTCACATATTTCTACAGAATTCCACTCAACACAAAGACAAACAGCACTCAGAGTGCTCATCACCTACCAGGTAAGGAGGATGATGAATTATAAAAATTTGAGCTCAGCAGGTAGAAATCCCACACGAAGGCCACTGCACCCCCGGCCTGCAGGGTCTTTCCAAGCCAAAAGCAAATCCCAGTCAGTGTTGGAGACCAGCTCCAGTACTATGTTTTCACCTCTGTCCAAAGAGCAGACGGTGACAGCTGATTTTATTTTAGACCCTCCGCCCACTTGCAAAAGATGGGCCTGGGGTTGTTTTTTTTTTAGAGGGTGAGGCCTCCCTGTGCCTCCTGTGTCAAGTCCCCAGAAAATACATATGGAAGTACTTCCTGTGACTCCTCTGCAGACTTGTGTACTAATAAATCAGGTCACCCTGGTTTCATCATCACAGCTTCCATCAGAGTGCACCGCATTCTCCAGCAGCTGTTACCGCCTATCATTATATGCCAAACTATGCACACACAAGTCCACAACAGATATGAGAATATCTCATTATTCACCGCTTCTGTTAATCCCTGAGCAGTGGAAAGTGGATGCCTGGCAGGTGCAAATTCAAGTGACAGTAAATGGTGGTAAAATGTGTCGGCCATGAGCTGTGCTTTGGAAGCTGGTCTGAAATGAGGTTAGTGATGTAATGCTATTTGTCGAGAAGAGGAGGGTCAAGGGGGCCGTAAATACGACAAGAGACACCTCAGAGTGTGGAAGAGCTAGCCAGCTCATCTTGTTTGGCTCAGCTGGAGACGGTGGCGCCAGCCTGACTCTGGTATCTCATGGAAGCAGGGCCAGTGTTTGGAGACCAGACATGTCTAGCAGGCATCTGCACAACCCCGTTCATCCGAAGCATGTGTAACTCATACCTGCATTTCCACAGACCACCTGTTTTAAAGAGACACTCTGGGATTCCTGCTCCCGCCAAACCACACCGGACTGAAATGCTGATCATTTAAAATGTAAGCTAATGTGATTCTTCCCTGGAGTGTTTGTTGTGAGTACTCCTAATGAAAATTACAATCCTTTTATTTTTATCTGTCAAACCTTAATAAGAAAAAGAAAGATCAGAACATTTGTGTCAGTGTTTTGAGCTCTCATGTTCTTTTCATGATGACCCTGTTTTATTCAGATTGATGTCTGCCCTCAGTGATCCATAGCAGAGTTAAGCCAAGCAGTGAGAGTGAGAGGAAAGATATTTAATTCCCTGTCTCTCTCTGTCTGTCTCTCACACATACATACAGAAAGATGGAGGGCACTGCCAGCACAGGAGATAAGAAGTGATTTCCATCAGCTACTATAATCCTTTACATATTAGCAGACACTTACGCACAATACCAAGAAGAAAAGTCCAGTCTGAGGAATTATACCGAGCTAAATATTTTAGTGACAGCATTTTTCACCACTCCTCCGGCTGCAGAGGAGTCCAACTCTATTTGAAGCTCTTCAGGATTAATAGATAAATCAGTATTTCTACACTTTTGTGTGCTGTGGTAAGTCCTTTGGTTGCAAACAAATTGTAAATATGTGGACAACAAGCACTAAATTAAGGTTTAGAAAGCCTAAACAGTGTTGGAAGCAAGACAAAGTACAATGTATGGTCTTATTTTCAACAAATCCCCCCCCAAAAAGCAACGCCAACAAAAATGTTGCTCTACTATGATGTATACTTTGTCCATATATACAATAAGTCTGGTCCATAATCCAAGATATTTGTATTGTTACACATTTTGGCTAGTGTAGGGATGGTAGGAAAGCTGTTTTTGCGGTATACACAGTTTTGAAAAGAGCAGCAATAAAATGATAAGGCTACAAACACTGTTCACCAAATATAACACACTCAAATCTGTACTCAAATCCGCACTGTAGGCTCATAGTCATTATTTAGTTTCCTAAATAAGTGCAGAGTACAGAGCCAAAACAACAACAAAAAAATGTGTCACCATCCAAGTCCTTGACTACTGCATGAACATTACTGAAAATTATAAATATTTTATAGGACCAAGCTTGGGGATGACAATGAATTAAAAAAAAGTAATAATTTACAATGAATAATTTACAATGAATAACAAAAAGAACAATTTACAATAAATAAAGACAGACTGGGTGAGACAAAAGCTGTTTGCTTCTCTCAGTATCTTTCAATGTGCCCTTAAGCAAGGCACCAAACCCCTGGTTGCTCTTTCCCGAGAAATAGCTTGTTGCCAACCAACACGAGTGTTCGGTGTGAATTTGTAAACCTCGCTGTAAATATCTGTGAGCTCTTTGTCACGGTGCCTGATTAAATAAGAGTACAGCCCAGGGGAGAAGCCTCGGAGCTGTTTGTTATTAACTAGCTGTTGTATTTATATTACGACGTTTAATTAGATTTCTGAATAAACTTTAAAAATGTCATTTTCACAAAGGCTGACAGACATGTTCGCCTGGAAACACATTAGGTTTTCACGTCAGAAAGAAAATCAGAAACTGAAATAACATCACATGCTAATTATGGCTCTACATATCTACTAACACAATGCCATTTGAACACAGATGTCTAAAATATCAGTGCCTTAATGTGATGGCTGCTAAATTAAACATTCTTCATCAAGCTGCCCTTTCCTGTCTAATAATTAATTATGGTTGCAATTTTCCCACACATGATTCTTTGTTTAATGAATGTGAACAAATAACTTCATGCTAATGTTCTCCTTGCATTAATTGTAATGCAAATGTCTGTGCCTCTACAGTCCTACAAAGTACATCAGTCATCTTAGAAGTGCACATTTCTAAGCTGCTAATTAAAAGCTCTGTCATGTGTACCGCAAATTTACAACAACACAACGATTCTTATTAAATCTGCCATAACAGTGAATTATGACAGTCGCTGTCACGTCTCTACTACACAACTGCTGCTACATAAAGGGATTTTTCATGTGTATGGTTTCATCTATAACTTGGGCAGCTTCGGCCGCAAAATATTTCACCATTTTTGTAAATTCTGTTGAAATATTGCCAGCAGTGTTTTCATTTTGATCCTCTCCACCAGCACAGACTTGTGGTGTAGCTCACATAAGTGAGCACTGCATGCGGACCACAGGCAGATAGCACCATGGGGTGCATGACAATGAGCCACATCTCTGCCAGATGCCATTAGACGTGAAGCTATGAATCACAAGGATTCCCGGATTTACACACTTGCAAAGCGAGGCTTTATTTTGTCCCTTTTCTTGTTATTCTTTAACTGAATACCTTATAAACACAAAATCTGGAATTATTAACCGCCTTTGCTGCAGATATCTAGCTGCACAAGCACCCCTCCTTTCTTGTGCTTTCTTTTCACACAGACTAAATTAATTTCTTATTGCATTAGTGGCTTTTGATCGAGCAGAGGAGTGTAATGTGTTATGTATGAAGGGAGATGAAGAGCGTAGATCTCCCATAAAGCCCAACAAGCCTAACAGATGATGTCAGGTGTGAGAAGCCAGTGATACGCTGTATTTTAAGAAGCGGCATGAGGCAGCTCCAAAGTGTCTGTACACTGGCGTCACATAGAGTAGCAGCAGCTTCTTTAAGCTCCACATAGTCGCTGCTCTGTGTGTGTCGCGGCCTCTGCTGCACACAGAAAGTATCACTTTGTGCTTTGGACCGCAGGCCACCTGGCAGTACTGAAGGGAGCTACACACATACCCAGCCTATCAGAGACATGCATGTCTGCTAGCTGACAGAAATGAAAGTTTAGTTTCTGTAGGTTTATGAGATGAAACGAAGGAGGGGAGGACGGGACATAGGCTCTGTGTTTTCAATCAGCAAATTCCAATGCTGAAGAAATTGAATGAAAAGGGAGCAATTTTAGAGTACAGGGGGGAAAATAACGTAATGGTGTATGACGCTGATTGGTACTAACTCTATTACTGCAGAGAGGGAAAGCCAAATATGAGAGGAAGCTATTTGTTCATTATCAGGAAGACCATTATCTTTGACAAGCTGGGTCTCCTGTGGTCCACAGAAAACACTAGATGACCTAATTTATACCAGGCACACAGTACCAAGAACTACCCAGCCTGAAGACGACAGTCTCTTCTGTTTGTGCCCGGAGGTACAATAAAACACACGACTGAAGAGAAGTGACATGAAACTAAATTTAAGTTTCTAAAACTTGTTACCTTTCTTCTTCGTCATGAGAGTCTATGGCCGTGCTAGCAGCTCTGTGAGGCTGTACAAGCATTGTTTTGAGCTAAATAACATCAGCCCGAATCTGATGTTTTTCCCACTGTGCTTTGGCAGCCATGGAATTAACTACAAACAGAGGATACACACAGTGAGTGAAAACACCTTTTTAAAGCCTTCATTTAGTGATATTACATGTTTAATGAAGACATTAATTAATTAGCAGCAGTGAATTAAAAGTTTCAAAAGCTTTTCTTTCTTTTTCCAAAGAAAAATCATATTTTTCATTGCACAAAGTGCTCTGAAGGTTGTGTAAAAAGGGCATTCATCTGAGAATTATCTGCAGACCAATCACAGTCACATACAGTATATGAAAGATGAGATGCATTCATAATAAAACTTGTCTAAAACAGAAAACAAAACATCCCTGGCAAGAGTGAAACCACCTGACTGCCGTGCACACACAATAATAATAACCGTATGAATGCTTCTTATTTTATGTAAATGCTCTCAGGGGGAGAACAGAAGGACAGCGATGAAGACCACTTTGCTGCTAATCAGCACTACTCGTATAAAAGCCCCCGAAGGTGCTTCTCCTGCTGCTTCTTTGGAAAATTACATACATGAAGTCTGATATTGAGGCAGTGCCACCATACTGCTTGGAACCTGCAGCGAAGACGAAGCTCAGCCTTCACATGAAAACACTTAACCGGCTGAAATCAGATTCCCGTAGAAGAGAAAATGCTAAACACGCATCTGAGAACAGAGCTGAAAGCATCTGAGATCCTCGGGAGGCTTCTTCTTCCACTGGATCAAAATACATCTTTCCTAACTGTCTTCAAAATATCCGTGCTCGCTTTCAAACTGACACTGTCACCTCATATCTCTCCCACTATGACTCGCGCAAAATAGTGCAGGTGCTGTTGCTTGGAGCGTGAATATAGAAAATCTTTGCAAACTGTCTTGCCAACATGCTTATTTTTTGACATTGTAGTGCTGCTGTGCACGGATAAGATGTTCATTTTAGACCTGAAGTAGTTTACAGTATTTAGAAGGCAGTTAAAGCTCCCCAGACTCTATGTTTGTCTCTGATATATTTAGTGTGGTGTTGGGTCACTAGCTGCTGTAGAAAGGTGGTTTCCAGCATGATCACTGAATCACTGAATAGCACACAGAGCACGCACACAACAACTGAACGTAAAATATGACTGAAAGCACGTGTATTAACGTCCACCATACGTGCTGTATCTATACGACACAAGGCAGTATTTAAATCAAGTCATGTCACATCAGCCACGTTAGAAACAGATGTGTAATTTCAATAATGTGCTGCGGTGACTGTCAGCCTTTGCTCGGTACTTCAAAGCGAGGCCTCCTCTGCCTAATGCCATGAAAGTTCAAGTGATCCACAAAATGGAGAAAACTAGAGACAAAAAAATCCATAGACAGATAAATTATTTTCTAATTACACAAATCATCCCTTAAAGGTGAGAAGCAATCAGGTATGAAGTGAATAATTTGACACTGACGTTGCTTTTCTCTGAGTTAGATGACGGGGGTCTCTGTGTGAGAAGTATGTAGTTCAAGCAAGGGGGTGATTAGCTTAGCTTAGCATAAAGACTGCAAGCAGATGGAAACAGCTAGCTGGGCTAGCTCTGTTCAGCAGTAAACTACCAGCACCTTTAAAGCTAACTAGTAAGCACATCTTGTTTTATAATCTGTAATAACAATATAAAAACATCCATTTGTAGTTTTAGAGGCAGTCTTGTGGATGATATATATATATATAATATCCTTGATTTTATAGATATATATTACAGACGACTGCTGATAAATTTATTTATCCATCCAGCTCTTCTGTGGATTGTCTCTGCCGGTTGCTTGGCAACCTCACTGTGGCAACAAGACTCCAAGACTAAATAGTCAAAGCAAAAAAAACAAAACAAAAAAAAAAACAACAACAAACTGTTTTTACATTTCTGTTTGTGGACAAAAAGAACAATGCGCTAATTAGTGAGTTTTAGAGGTGCTGCTAGGTCTGTTTTGGAATTTTAGAGAGAGTCAGCATAAACATGCTATTCGCCTTCAAGGTCCATCTCTGCAGAGCAGGCCTACTTAATGTTTTTTACAGGAGAGTGGTATCGATTTTCTCGAAAAAGGCGAATAAAAAATGTCAAACTATTCCTTTGAACTTTTAAAATCACGTATCAAACAACA
Source organism: Protonibea diacanthus (assembly GCA_028641955.1). NCBI lineage: Eukaryota > Metazoa > Chordata > Actinopteri > Sciaenidae > Protonibea > Protonibea diacanthus. The sequence goes on along the minus strand of CM053986.1, from coordinate 18,834,876 downwards.
CATTTTCATAGATGTTATCACAATGCACACTCACACACATGTTGTGTTATCTTAAAGAACATAATGCTCTTTACAGATTTGTCCCGACAGACTTGCAGCTGCTATTGCTTACTCCACATGACGGAGCCGGTGTGAGTGTTTGTGCTTCATAAGAATCTAAAGACAGAAGATTATCTGCGAAAGCTCCAATCTCCGACTCCTAGCTGTCCTCCACAGCCGGCCTTTAAGAAACGCCTCATCGGAGAATGCTGATGGACAGCGTGGAAGCAGCTCATGTGCATCTGATTTATATTGCAGCTTTCTCCTCCTTCATGTGCTCATCATTTCATGCATAATTGGCTCTTTGTGTGTTCGTTGTGGATTTAGCCATCTGAATTCCCTTTGGTGTCTATCTCACTGTCCAAAATATGTGAAATTTTCTTTATAGAAAATCAAATATGATTTGGGCTAATGATTATAACACATCAGGTAACATATCAGATGACTGCACATAATAAATATCCGCCTGTGACGTACAGTCAGGTAGATACAACACTGAACTTAAATCACTCTTATTCTATTTATTTAAGACCATAATCCAAATTGCCAATTAAAGAGGAATGTAGAAGACGCATCACTGCACTGTACCTCAGATGACTGCTCAGGAAAAAAAAGAAAAAAATACACATTTAATACATCAAACTGCATAAGGCAGAAACCACATGCTCTAAATGCTGCTGTGTTAGTCAGTCAGTGGGTCCAAACATTTCTCACAAGATGAGAAATTCACAAATTTATTAAAGGAAAAGAAAAAAAAAAAGCACTGAAAAGAGAGCTTGTCTAAACAGACTCTAATTTATTAGACTGAGGTCTTTGATGCACAGAAGCAACTGTCCTCAGGAACAAATCGTCAGTTCATCCTGGCATTGCCTACCCACACATACTGTACACACATACAGGTACTTTGTGTCTTCAAGCCTCCAGTCAGCCGTCAGCGCTCCCACCACTGAGAACAAAAAGCAGGCAGCACTTTGTTTCAGATGCTCAGTGGGGAGGGACCTGCTTCTGCTCACCACACACTGTTTGTGTAGGTGTGTGTGTGTCCTTGTTTTTTTTTTTTTTTTTTTTTGCATCCATAGGTGTTTGAGTGTGGTAATTGGATGTATGCTAATAAAGCTGTGTGGCTGATCTTTCCCCATGACTGGAGTGAGGAGCAAGCAGGCACAGTAAAAGCTTTGAGTTACAAACACACACATCTACACACATATGCAACGCTGCACTCGTTGTGGTTTTCCAACTGTACAAAATTTACTTTGGGGACTCCCAGGCTAGTGCAGGAGGCTCCGTGCTGGGCTTTTGGGTGCGTGCCAATCAATATGACAGTACCCTTGGAAGAAAATATCCATTAACTGAAAAGCACTTAATTGAAAACATTTAAAAACATTCATTCAGTTGCACGGCAAAGGCAAAGTCCTGCGCTAACATCAGGACATCTTCAGGGTCTGCATTATGAGATTAAAAGGCCATTTTCCCCCATGAGCAGTCAGCATCAAAGGAATATAAATGATATCCTATGCACTGGACTCACTTCAATCAGTTCTTATTCTCGGAAAATTGATGTGATTATTTCACATTCACATTTCACAACGGCTGAATTCACACTTCAGATGAGGGAAAAGAAAGACACCTCCCACCCAAGCCTCACCCACTGGTACTGCATACCGGGTTAAAAATAAACCGCTAATAAATAAAATAAACATTAATGACAGAAATAACCATTATAAGATAAATCTAACAAATACAAAAAATAGGATGGAGAACCTCAAATACTAAACGCTCCAAACAGGATACAGGTTCAGTCATTTCCTAAGGACAGAGCTCAGGGACATCCTTTGTACAGCTTTGTATTATTAGTAGTCATTTATATTTACATCACTTCCCTTTGTTGGATCCTTGGCTTGGTGTCAAGTTCCTTTACGTCTATTCATTTCTCACAGATCAGCATGTAATACCAGAGCTTTGCCATGGCAACCAAATATTACTGAACAGGACACTTCCTTGAAATTTATAAAACCTTGACCAGGTGTCAACATCCAATTAACATGTAAAAAAAAAAAGAGAGAAAGCTCAGAAATATACAATGAAGCAGGCTTGTAGTGAAAGGCTGGCTCTCCTTTCCTCGATGCTGAAGGTTAGCATGTGACAGCAGAGCACTGAGACGTTTTAAATATTTCAACATGTTTGCCAAATCGGGCCAATCGGATTGTAAAGCAGTGACCTCTATCCATAAACTAAAGAAAGCCATCAGTAACCACTGGTCATGTTCACCACCTTGCCTTTTCTGACACAATGCAGTTATTTACAATGAGGTTTAAAAAAAAAAAAAAAGCAGTAATGCAAAGTAATAATCTCAACCTTTCATCCAAAAGGTCCAGCAAACATTTAACATCACTTCACCCCGCCTGTTTATTCAGGACTGACACCAGATCACAGCAAACAAGACGGAGAACTAAGTGGAGTACAAACCAATCCTCACCTTAATTATATCCGTGGTATCCAGAGGAGGATTGGAAAGCATTAACAATTAAGTATCCTGATTTCTTTGGAGAGTTATTCTTTAGGCACATTACTATGGCCGCTCTAAAGAGAGATGCTTCTCATCTGCTCTTCTGCTCCAGACATCCCAACCAGACTTCTACAAAGAAAAAAAAAAAGTCTGCAGAAACAAATATTACAACTTCCTTGAATCTGGGTCATTCTTGCAGAGGAGGAACATCGTTAAAATGGAATGCCAGGTATGTGTTTCTTATGATCATGATGTGCAAGTGTGGCAGATACTGCACATGGTTCTTAACTGCCTCAACCCACCACTGTCCATCAATTAGGGTGTTAGGTTTCTGTAAAATAACACTTTTACCCTGATTTCACAAGACTTTGTTTCACGGTCTGTGAGGCTCTGAAAAACAACAAGGCTGAAGAAAGGATGGAAAAGATAAGATAATAGCACCCCAAAGATCTTTGACATACATTTCTGACATATCCTGCCCGAGGGGGATGACAATCAAGGCGTATTAATGTCGACATGGAGTGATGACAGGGCTGAAAAGTGGTCACCTAGTGTATATCCCATTCCTGTCAGCTCACCTGCATGTTTTCAGATTTGTAAACAATAAATGTGCAATAAACTGCTGAGACAATGACACAATCAGCTTGCAGAAAAACACACAACGTCAGCAACATTCATAGCAACAGGGTATATATTTAGCCTTTGCTTGTCCTATGACATAGTCATGCCTGACACCCAATCTCGGCACCAAAAGACACGACGGAAATTCAAAAAGAACCTAAAAATAACTGTCTCAAGTGACAAAAGACTAAGCACCATGACTCAAAGAAGGCTGACCTACATTACTGTCAATAATCAACTGCTCTGTATCATCAAGTGCATCCTAATGACAAATTAGATCGCGTCTGCGTGCATAAGGATACAAGCGGATCCATTTGTTAGTCGGGTCAAACTTAAACAAGCTGAATGACACTGGAGAAGAGCGACTCTTACCAAAGTATTCAGATCCTTTACTTCAGTAAAAGTACCAGTACCACGCTGTAAAAAAGCTCTGTTAGATGTAAAAGTTCTGCATTAGAAATATTTTAAATAAGAAGTATGAACGTATAAAATGTACTCAAAGTATTAAAAGTAAAAATCACCAGTGACTATTGTATAGATCATTAGATTATTGTGCTCTTGTTTTAAATGTTGGATGAGGTGGACCTTATTTCCAGCTATTTTAGAATGGCAACTAATGGTTATTTTCATTAAGATGATATAGTATAAAAAAAAAGAAAGAAAAATACAGTCAGACTGCTGACAGTACAAGTCCCAGTGCAAAATTCCTAATTATAATAAAATACATTTAAATGATTAAATAAATTAAAAAGGAAAAACAGTAAATTCTCACATTTGTGAAGCAGGAACCATCAAACTACTCAGTCCAGCTGTGCTTGAAGTGTTGGGCAGTTTAATTCCTAAAACCTTATAAGATCTTTGTATGTATGCAGAAATTTTAACTTGTAAAAGCTGTCAATCTGAAATGTGGTGGAGTACAAGCGGAAAGTGGCATGAAAAGAAAAGACACAAATGAAGTATCTCAAATTTGTACTTAAGTGCAGTAGTTAAGAAGACAAACTGCATGTCCGCCATCTCTTCATCCTTTTACTTTCTAAACCAAAATGTTCTTTTATATTTTTAGAATTAACTACCCCATGACGTAAGCACTCGTATGTTATTAGAGATGACAACATGTCTTTCTTGGTCAGTGTTGAGCTCTTCTCCTTTTGCACTCTGTCAACCTTTTCACACTCATCAGTCAAAAATCTATTTACACACCATTGTTCCATTTCATTCTAGACATTTCTCTGCCACATGCTGCTGCAAGGCCAAGCAGCCCGACCTCCTTGTTTGGTTATATATTCGGATATTCAGTTGCACTTCACCATCGGGGTAAAGCCTGTTTTGTTAGTCATGCTCTGACTTAGTATGCTGACCCGTACTGATATTAAATAACCAACAGTAGTGGACACTCCAACAGCCTACTTCTGCAAAAGTTTTTTGGCCAAAGCTAGAAGTGGCTTTATGTTGGGCAGTAAAATCGCTACAGAGGGAACTGATGCTGTTATCTCCACAAGCACTCCCCAAGGCTTTCTGATGCCTCTTTAATAGTAGTTGTGTGATTGAAATGTGGTAGTTATATTGTTACTCACTTGTATTAATTAAATTTAATGACTACCAATTTGATACAACCTAATTACTTTTTATACTTGCATGAGCTGATGAGTTTTACAAAATCTGTATCAAAGACTTAATAGACCACTAGTAAGTTAGCTTGAATAATAGTAATTCAACTAACTAGTAGTCAGTGTTGATTAGTTTGAACAGAGACTTAAACAAAAAAACACACAGGGACTTTCAATAAACGAAATTAAAGAAACTAGAAGGTGAAACATCAGGAATCACACAGTCTCCTGATATACAACACATTCCCTGATGGTGTGATTTGCAAACTGCCAACTAGTTAGTATCATGGAGCCAATGGTCCAAAAATGTATTTTCAAGTATTCAGTATTCATTTCAGGGTTCAGTCTCGCGTATGTCTCTTTTAGCCCATGCACAGGATGATGCTTGCTCATACAGAGCACGAGTGTGAGTGCAAGTTGCAGGATGCTGACAGCAGTTCACTTAACAGCTAAATGTGTCATTATGAGGTAAGAGTTTTCTGAATGTTATACATAAAACCTTTAAGAATTGGGAATGAAATAAGTTTTGATTGACGAGTTGAGTTACTGAGCAGTGCCTTAATGTGGTGACATCTCATGACAAGAATTTATGTTTTTTATGAAAATGTTTGACATGATACAAAATAAATATTGAGTCAAGACCCTTTTATAGAACAACTGGATACGATATAATAACTACAACTGGAGAAAATGTTACATTCATAGTGTTTATACATGTATATTGTCCCATAACCATGCTAGAAAAGTGTTGACATGTGTAGTGATATCACATGAAACACACGTCAAAAAACATTTTAAAAAGACCCAAATACAAACTCCAACCAGCTCCAAACACTAAGTAGTAAAATATTAAACTATAAGCCAAAATCTGAGACTAACACATGCCATCAAACTGTGAGAAATGTGAGATTTGTAACTATAAAGTTAAATTTAATAACTGATATACAACACTTTAGTTCACAATAATTAATAGGGCGGTCATGAGACACTCTAATTTAATGTAGCATTAAACTGTGTTAGACAAATGAGCAACAGGGACATAATGGCATAAATGTGGAGTAGTTGTCCCCAGTAGACTGTGGAAAAGCTCCGGTCGCGCTCTGCAGTGGTTGGGGCAAACTCACAGATACCCACAAGACAGATTTTTCTCCCTGCATCAATTACCAGACTGCCCATATTTAGGTGATTTATGTTAACTGAAATTGTTTACTGAACACAAGTGCTCAAATGTATCATGCTTAATTAATCTTTGCTGCAGTGAGAGTGTCTTGCGGTATGAGCATATTAAATCATAAGTCATATTAGTTTGAACTAAAGTAGAAGCATATCACCATTGAAATTGTTTGGGCTCATGAGAGATTAGATTAGAATAGACTCAGAGGAATTGCAATGCAGTCATGATGAATGTTTTATTCATGTTGTTTTGGAAGCACAACATGTTTATTCGCTCACAGCTGTGGTGTGCAGTAGGACCGGCAATTAAACAGACAGTTTTTATGTCCCTGTAAAATAATTCAAGCAGTCTACGTTCAGAAGAGAACTTCAGAAATGTCCTTGTCAAACTATTGCAGAGTGATTTTTGTGAGTACCAAAGACCATGACAACGATGGACGACATGACAGCCTCCAAAAAGCAAAGCCAAAACAGCTCAATCGCCCCCTGGTGGCTGCCTGCAGTACAGCTCATAAAGCATATATATATATATATATATATATATATATATATATATATATATATATATATATATATATATAATTTTTCCAATTTTTGCTCATTTCAAAGAGCATGTCTTCATCAAGGACTCAAAGGTCAAAAAGTTTGTTGGATGATCGACAGTGTTTTTTCATCGCTATTGACACCAGATAACCATGACAATGTAATTTCAGTTATGATCCATATATTTCTTAACACTCATAGAAAATCGAGAACAGGTTTTATTGGGATCTAGAGTAAGAACACTGCATCATTAAATTTTAAATGCCATCCTTCTCGCTGTTTGTTTCTTTAGGGAAACCTGCTCTTTAAGACCACAGCAGTCCCAGCCAAGTTTCCAAGTCATCAGATGAGCTCCTCTCTGACTGGGGTAAGAGGCTGGATTTTGGTGAGTAAGTTGGTAAGTGGCTCTTGACCTTTATCTTGCAAAGTGTCACGGGTCAGTGAAGAGCAATCATCGGCTGGTAAATGCCACAGTAGTCTGACTTGAAGGCGATTATGCTGTCTCTGGATCAGGAGTTTGTTTGTTTCCTTATATTCAGTATGTTATTGGTGGGTACCTACCAGCCATCTTGTGGTAAGATACAGTTACTACAACATTACAGCATTTGGGTGCATATTAAATACAATTCATTCAGTTCCTCTCAGATTAATCCTTTTCAGGGTCATGAGATGTTGGATTCTTTCCCTGCATATTTTCTACTGAAGGCAATGAGACAACTGTTTTGAAAGTGTGTAACAAGGTACCAGAGACATATCAACCCTAAAGCCTGAACATAAATACCCGTTAGTTAATGTTGATCATGCGACAAAATATCGACGACACATTGAGATGCGGTTTTTAGGCACACGGAATAATGTCTTTTATTGCAGGGCTGGAAAGTCTGTGCATATATCAGCTGTAATATCTCATGCCTGTTGCTTCTACAATAGAGTCTGAATGCAAATGAGCCACATGCATAAAGCCTGCCAGCTTGCTGAAACAATAATTCACTGCTTCTAAGCCCCACACAGTGTAATGTTCATCCAGTTCTTCTGGTCTCATTATTTATGTAAAAGAAATACTGCCGGCGTACTGTGAGATGGACTGAGAGATCTGAAAAAAGTCAATTCAAGAGGCCAGTACACTACATGGCCCATTTCACTCACATGCTGGTTTATTTCAAGCTAAATGAGGTTTTACTATTTTGCGCACACCCATTTGTTACGGTTGTCATGGATACTCTCTGTCATTCAAATTCATCATCAGTTCACAGCGCTGGAATATGACATGATTGGCTCGCACACACTGCTAATCATGCATTTCTGCATTCTGCCAGATTGCCTTCCTCTATTAAAATCGTTCACGTTGGACTGATTACGCTCATTGTTCTTCTCACAGTGTAAAATTTGTGTAAACAATAGCATCCAATCAGAAGCTTCCGCCTCTCATACTATATGAAATCACGCTAGCAGTGGCACATTCATCAAACTCGAGCTTTGGCAGGCAGTGGATTCTGCATCAGTGCTGACTTAACAAACTAGCCCTACATTAATCATCAAACTCTGGTGACTAAGGAAATATCACAAAAATATGAGTTATATATATAATTTTTGGTCACGTATGCTACTACATTAATGTTTTTTTTTTTTTTTTTTTGGTCATTTGGGGCTTGAAGCAACACGGACATATTATTATCATTTGCGAGCATATTGGCAAACCTACACATCCAGCCTTCATTTGCAGTCCTGTTCCTGTTCCTGCTCTCTCTTTTTTTGGCTGTTTCCAAGCTTTATTTATACTCTCCCATTAATGTGGTTGGATTTGTACCCTGGGCCGCTGCGGCAAGGCTTCATGGGGCGGATGCTCTACCAATTGAGCTAATCGACACCCCTTCACTCTCTTTTTAATTATTTTTTGGTCTCCACCAAGCAGCAACCTTCAGTGCTGGGAAATTAAGCCAATGTGGAAGTGCTAAAAACTGTAATTCCTCGAGCAGACACTTGACACAGGCTCTAGAAGTGAGTCAATCTGCATAAGAGCCCAGTTTCACAGCAGAAATAAACATGTTTACAGCCTGGTTCAGGCAACAGTTTTGGTCTCTATGTATAGCTAATTTCCCCATCCATGAGCACCCAACAGTTCACCAACTAGATGCTAACTTTGCCTGTCTACATTTTGATGTTTGGCGAGTACGGTCCAGAGGGTTTATCATAGCTTTCTTTTTATTTATTTAAAAACTGCTGGCAGCTGCAGTTTCTGCAGAAAGGACCAAAACAAGTACTGTAGCTGAAAGGTGCTAAAGCATTGTGAGAGCCGAGGAGTGACATAAGCCTGGGGGAGTTCTCTGAGGATTCATCACTACAAGTGACCCCTTACACATCAAACATCATCAAATGTTATTACAATATTGTAGCTTTAAAAGGAGAATGCACCATTTATTTCACAGCACGTGCCCGTGCTTATTTGTTTGGAGGACATTCACATTCAAACGGCACATAATTCAACCACAGACTGAGGAAGCCATCTATCAGTATCCATGGTGATGGATGCTTGCTACTAATGGTTGAGAGTGGCGAGTGATTCCCACAGTATGCCTGTTTATTTATACTCTCCCATTAATGTGAAGTGGTCTCCACAGCTGTAAGAGCGACTTCATGCAAAGTGACTCTCTTCAGTGAAGTGCTGGCGAGGATCGATCCGTTTGGAAAAGAGCAAAAGCACGGAAGGTAATTGTTGAAGAGGAAATGACGAGGTGCCTTTTTGTAACACACCAAAGACTGACGTGCTGCTCTGTGCTGATTCCTTTAAGCTGAAAATGCACAGAGTTGCATTTTTGCCTCTGACGTCAGCCCATCTGTCACTAAAATACCATTCGGATAGCATATTTTGCAGTGGCCACAGGTGGATTTCTCTGACATCTCTTGCACTGCATAATGTAACAAAGAATGGTCTGTCGAGCCAACGTACCTTCCTGCTAATGAATGATGTTCCTGATGCCTTAGCAACAGACCCAACAACATGTATCACTATCACTGAAGCGCGTGGTATTTGTTGTTTTACTATATAAAGCTTTGACTGCAGTTATCACACACATCCCATAAAACGTCCTGACACTGTTACATGCAGCTTCACTGCATCCCCACTCTCAGACACGGACACACACACACACACACATATGCACGACCATAAATACTGTATAACAATCGTACTTACATTCGGTCAAACTGAAGTTTGCATTCTTCCCTTCATGCCACCGTCCAGTAGCGAAGTATCTTTTATCCAGATGTGTTTAAAGTTCGTCTTTAGATTCATTCATCGATAAGCAGGCCAGCGGGGGTGGGACAGGAGAGTGGCTGCTACTCACCTCAGTCCATCTCTTGATTGAATTTCCGTTGTGGTGCAATTGTATCACCAGGTACTCTGACTACAGGAGGGAGAGGACACAGGTCACCACACTCGACAGGGTTCCACTTTCTTTGCAGCCTGAGGGGGCTCTATCAGCGGCTCAGTAAAGGCAGAGAATTGACAGATTGTGCACAAAAGCTCCCCTGAGCTCCCTTAAGAGAGACACACTTAGTGATTCTGGGACAATGTATTGCGGAGGCCTTTCATGCACATGTAAACACCCCGACAAACACACACATGTTCACACATCATAACAAAAATTTTAATACAGTATGAAAATAAAGTCGCTGAACTGACACAAAGAAGCTTTTTCTGGAAATAAACTCAAATGTGTGATGTTGCTGCTGCTGCAGAGGAGAATAAGAAATAATATTCATGCTGGATCTGTCCACTGTGAAGTGTTGAATGAAGGACACCGGATATCCACTGTTAACCTGAGAGGAATGCATAATTCAGAAAGGCCAGAAAGAGTATCACATATAATCCGGCCTTTCATGCATCCACAGCCATCAGGTTACACTGACAGGAGACAACAGAACACTTTCCTTCACAGTAAACCTGGACTTTTCAATAACATAACAAGAAGGAAGCAGTCAATAGAAACATGTTCCTGTACTTGACCTCGTGTGAGACGTACACGCACATTTTTCATTATTAGTTATGTCTCTTTTTAATTTTTTACGTGTGCTAACGCAACAAGACTACACGGGAAGACCAAAGTCTCATTAGCGCTAATGAGGATACCAACACAGTGTCTCACTGAAATTAAAAAGCATTTGGGAATATAAAAGCATTAAAATACACGCGGATCTTGAGATGAAGGCACTTAATGACACAACAATTGGTGCACTGTCAAATCTCAGAATCCAATTTACTGACAGTAGTGACTTCGTTTTTTTTTTTTTTTTTTTATCCTGTAATGCAATAAAGGCTAATACTTCAGAAATAATTGTGCAGCTTTTTGTGTAGCTCTAATAGCTTTGTAAGTATGTGGTCCCTCTGAGCTCGGTTTATTTTCTACGCACTCTTAAATAATTCAGGATAATTAGAACAATTCTTTAATTCGACATGAGTAGTTAGCCGACGCCAGACAAGAGGAAAGGCAATCACACGCACTGGTTCAACATCCAGTACGCCATGCAGCAATGTTGTCAAGCTATATGAATAGTCCGTGTATTGACTAGACTTTTAGCTTCAGTCATAACACAATATGTGATTGGTTTAAAACCAGCAGCTTCTGCTAATTCAATATACGTAAATACTTCACTAACATCTGTGTTTTTATAGTTTGAATGCTGTGTACCATGTGTAAGCTGTTTTTGCATTTAATGCTAAACCTGCTGTCTCTGATAACTTTTATTTTATGCTGTCTTGTTCCCTTTAAGAATAATCCAGCTTTCCACGGAGGAGAGGTTTTTGTGTTTGAACTCCACCTTGTTAAACACTTCATGTAGTCCTTGAAATTAGTAACGCAAACAACCTGTCTCTGTTTCAACATAGTGTGAGTGTCCTGTTTCAGAGGGCAGCTGCATCTTTGCATCACTGACACAGTTTTCTTTCTTTAGCTTGTCTTTGTGTGTTCCCAAATAAAGAGCTGTGGTTGGACTGACACTGTCCGAGGTATAACTGCAAAAATGTTTCTGAGAATGAGCTCTTTAGCATCACCTGCTGCTCTCTTGTGAGAAGCACAGGCACCCCGTTCAACCCCATGCACCGTCACATCAGTGTCAAGTCATCCAGCCATTTGTGAACATGTGATACCTAACCGGATACAGTAACAAGACACCATATCGCACCTCTGAGATCAGCAGATAATTATGTTTGCGCTGGGCACCTTCATGTGCGAATACAAGTGACAATAGCCCATTTTCACTGAAGACAATTTGACAAATTAATGATGGCTAAATTTCATTTAGCGTCTTCAGTTTCATGCTGCATGCTGGCTCACTGTCACACTGTCACGGCTAACTGGGGCACCTCATTAGAACAGAATTGATGCTAATAGTAACATTTACAAGTCAAACTGTCTGCTGTGAAAAAGGCCTGTGAAGCATTTATGGGAAATTATGTGTGGTACAGTGATTAGCACTGTCACAGCAAGAAGGTTCAAACCTTCGGTCGGGTCTTTCATTCATTGAGGAGTCTTTAAGTTCTCCTCTGGGTACTCTGTCTTCCTCCTACAGTCCAAAAACATGCAGGTTTACAGGTTAATTCTAAATTACCTGTTGGTGTTTGTCTGTGTGTGTCAGCCCTGTGGTGAACTGGCGACTTGTTCAGGATGGATTTATATGCTGCTTTCTCTTGCTGAATAAAGTTTTAAAAATTCAAAAAAAGTAACTATAATTCTGTTTGTTTGTTTTTTCCAAATGCAACATTCATTTTCCCTTCATGTCCAGTACAAGCAAACTAAAAACGAACCATACCGCACATGAAGGTAGAATATAACACCTCTTAATCTCAGCAGACTCAGAAACCATCCGTGCACCACCCACCCACACTTCTGGCTCTGTTTGCAGACGAACATGACAAGAGCTTTTTTGAGGCCTGCAGAACTCGTGTAGTTTAACACTACGGCCACAAGATGGCGGTATGCTTCACTGATTTATTTTTTTTACCCACGACCCTGAAAAGTCATGTGTCGAGAGGACTCGATATTTATTCTCACTGAACAGACGTAAAAAATAAACAAAGCTCTCGTGTTGCATTTTACTCTAACCTTGCAGAGACCCTTTACGTTTGGCTGATCTAATACATAACCCAGCAGGGACTAATTAAATCTGATGTAGTAAGACTATGGGTGTTTGCCAAGGCAGCTGTTTCTTTTTACAAGCCTCTCAACTTCATCACTTTCATTACCACGTGTGGCTTGTTTGGGAACCATAACTATTAGAGAGGCCATAGAAATACAATACATATAAGAAGGATGTCATACAAATGTTGCAGCTGTGGTACAACGTTTCTAAAATAACATTTTTTTTAAATATTTTTTTATAACATAGTAAAAGATAGGCCCATATAGAAGTCAAAATCAACTGGATTTTCTGTTTTTAGTCAAGAATGAAGCAGCAAATCAAGTCTGTGACTCACTTTCACACCCCCCCCCCTTTCACACGAATGACCAAAAATCTCCATAAACAAATCATTTCAAATTCATAGCTGCCCGTTAAACACTATAAATCCCTATAAATATGTTCCAGAGTCATAATTAAGCCCACCTTCTTTGGCAGCAGCCAGCGCACATGATCACACACAGTGGGCAGGCAGGCAGCAGAGCTCTGCGGCTGATTCCTGGTTTATAAAACCACGATTGGACAGAGTAAGTCACGTTGTCCGTGGAGCTGTCAGTCTGATGCTGCACCATTGTTCCCTGAGCAGCCGGAAGGAGAGCTTGTTAAAGCGCTCTTTATACGCGACAAATAGTGCCGGGTATAGTCCTGTACTGTTCGGGGAATCCGGTACCGGTTTTTCTTTTTTTTTTTTTTTAATGATCTCACAGCAGGTGGAGGATTTCCGCAGAGGAAAACCGTGACATGGTTTAGGGAGAAAATAGAGAGAAGTCCATTGAGAGAGAGAGAGAGAGAGAGAGAGAGAGAGAGAGAGAGAGAGAGAGGCGTCATTCACTGCCTGGATGATAGTAGCGAAATGAATGGTGAGTATGAGCAATCTTAATATGATAGGCCTGTATTTTAAACACATTGATGTTGATGAGAAGGAGAAATACAGGCCTGTTGTCTTTATTTCTCACGTCTGCTCTGTGTTGCACACATTATCTGCACGTTTCATGTGTTTGCCTGCTGTTTTGTTGCCTCGATATGTTGGGATCCATCCCTGGATGGTCCATTTGTCAAACTCTTTCTGGACATCACACCTCAGTAGTCACTCTGCCTGGGACATCTGCTGCAACTACACGGCCACTCCAAATTTGAGAATGGTATTGTTGATCCTAGACCACGTTTTCTTTGTTCCTCCTGTGGAGTGTTCAAACACTTTGTGCAACAAAAGGTTCACCATAACACACTCTGTACTGTATTTGTGTAGTATTTTTTTGAGGGCGCACATGTGTGTCATACAGGGCTACCATACTAGGAGCCAGCTGACTGGTATATGGCCAACTGGCTGAGAGGATCTCATGCAGACCACAGGGAGAAGAGAGAGTCTGGTTCCCTGCAGATCAGGAAGAGGAGGCAGAGAGTCTGTTCCCCTCCTGCCTCCCCCGGGGGGATACCCCCCTCCTCCTCCTCCTCCTCCCCCCCCTATAAAAGGAAATAGTGGCTCACAAAGAGGTTCAGATAAAGCTCTGTCAATTATTATACATCAGTGTTAAAACTGCAAAGTTTCCCTGACAGACGTGTGCTGTGATGTGCAATCCAAATTAAAAGCTTTGTGTTCTTCTTGTCAGGGCAACTTGTGTTAACTCGAACAACAAACGGCACAAAACACAATTTTAAAGTCACCTTCTGCATCTCTTGTAAGTCTCGAAATGTTATTACACTGGCGGCAGAGTGCGTTTCATTCATATTTCTCTTCTCCTTTCTTCACAGAACAGAGGCAGGTCGCTGCAGTGTAATATATTTTGCTAAAAGGTAAGACCACATCTCCCTCTTGCTCGTCTGAAATATCGTACCGCCAATCTTCACCACGCATTAACATATTGAAAATCATGCCTGCGAGATAGACGAGTTCAAAGCTCGCCCAACTGTTGCTACGCTGCCACAAAAGACCCTCTGATAACAAGATATGATGTGATGTTGATGCAGACAACAGTGTTTAGTCAATACAGACAGCTGCGCTATTCTCACTGGATTATACCAGGGAGATGCCTCTGATATCGAAATGATGAAAAGAGCAGAGAGTCTTTCTAGAGTATTTTGTCTTATGTGCTTGATATTTATATTTTTCTGTAAATCAATCAGTCCTACAAATACAGGGGAAATCACAGCCCTTGACATTTTTCCAAGGCAAATCTGATTGATTTGTTTTTTGTTTTTTTTTGCCTAAGAAGCCCTATATTAATTTTATTTAATGTATCAGGCCTAAATATGGCAGCAGCAGCTGCAGCAGCAGCGGCAGCAGCATCATTATCCTCCCCTGCCTTCTTTACAGTTCCTCTGCCAGCCTCTTTTGTCAGGCAGCGCCAACAGTCCATCGTTATGTGCTGAAGCATGCACTCATGAAACACGCGGCCGTGCACACGCAATCACACAGCCATTTCCATCTTTGTGATTGAGATCTGAAAGGTGAGGATGGGGAGGGTGCGCGGTGTGTTTGTGTCTTTGGGGAATGGCAGAGGGAAGGTGGGGGTGCTCTTTTTACTTGTGACTGTGTATTTTTTCCTCCTCAATCCATCTGTCTCTTCAATCTATCAGCACGCGGTCCTCAGAGGAGCAGAATTTAATTAGCACACGTGGCACTGAGTTAAAGGACACTGAAACATTAAGTAGATGTATTTACTTGTGAATAGCAGTATCATTAAGTTGGCTTATTTGAATAAGTGATTCAGTCATGCTGCTATTACATACTGTAGCACAGATGGCTAAAGCTTGATAACAGTGTATGCGGACCATTAAAGATTCACAGGAAAGGTGTTATGGCTTAACAGCACTGAGGAGCGTCTCGCTGCAGGAGGCTGGTGTGGGTGAATTGTCTGTACACAAAGGTTCACATGCGCGGATAAATTACTTTTAACGTGGAAACAAGAAGATTTCACGGTTTATTGAGCTTGATCTGAAGATTTACAGAGTCAGGTCAAAGGTCAGCTTGCAAAGGAAGACTTGCTTTAATACTTTGAGCAATAATAATAATGGATTATATTTATGTAGCACTTTCATTAGACAGTCAAGGTGTTTCACTTGAAGGGAGGAAACTCATTTAAACCGCCATCAATGTGTAGCAGCCACCTACATTAAGCCAGAGGAGTTGCAATTGTCATTGTTCTCTAACAAGCCCAGTGGGTTGTTTTACACCTGGTTTGAAGTCTTATCACCCGGATAAGATGAGTGAATTTCTTATGATGAGTTATACAAGTTATACACTAGAAAGTGTCAAACATACAGAAAAGATCTCAGTATAGACAGAATATTTCTGCCCTTTGTGAAAGCCAGCCCTCCTTCCCTCCACGACAGGCTGCAACAACACACTGAAAATGAAAAATAATAAACCACACTGTAGGAGTGACAGTATAAAAAGTAAAAGAGCAACTATGCGGATAGCTCATTCATAATTATTATATCTCTGCACACAAATGGCATTATTAGTCACTCCTAGAAAGGTGTCCATGTTTTACTAAAATAAGCAGATTTTCTTCTACTGTACATTTTGTTTTGTCCAGTTTTGAATAAAACACGAAATCTTTCATGGGCTTTTGGAATTAAAACAACAAGCTAACAGACAGATAAAGGTGTCTTTTTGATGCTCTTACAAAACTACCACAGGTTCTCATTTTTCATCGATTGTCACTGTACCCGTTTTATTTGTCGTCTCTCCCTTCCCAAATGCTGAATTAAAATCCAAAGCATCAATGAAGTAGTACAGTCGGCTTGTTGTGTGAACTAATATCAACCTTTTTAGATTACAGAGCAGCTTTGTGCGTCTCAGCAGGGTTCACGGTTCCAATTTAGAGGCTTTTGATGTGACTCTTTTTGTGTCTTTGGCTCCTTCCTGGCTGAGCTCTGGGCTTTCACGGTTCAGGATTGTGCTCTCTTGAGATGTTGCCATGACACCTATTTGGAATCTTTTGTCTGTTGCCATTTAATTAAGTGTTAGGGGAAAAAAAAGACATATTTTTTTGCCTTAATGAGTTTTATTTGTCAGCGCATGGTATGCCATGAAATGCATTAGACAGAGCACAGACACCAACATCTGCGGTGATGTTATTTCTTTTATTTACAGAAATTCAGTACAGATTATATATTTGTATTAAGGAACAAGTTGTTTCTGTTTCAAGAAGTAGAATTATGGAATAATCATTAAAATAACATTTCTAAGGTTATGTCCATTTATTTAAATTGCACCCTGGGCTTCTAATAATTTACAAGATAGACTTTATCTTGAATTGCTGCTTATATATTGGGTACTTAAACACCACTTACATAAAAATCTATTTTTTTAAAGATAGTTAAACTTCTCATGCTCTATTTTGTTGTGCTCTGTGTAAATATAAGATGAACTATATGTCACGACCCTGCTGCCATTTTGAGATGGTCACCTTTGTCAACAGTATAATGTATATCAAGAGATTTGAACTTTAAATCTGTATTTTAAGGCTTTCTTCAAAGTTCGAAAGGTTTTGTTTTTGGCTCTTGAGAGATTTCTGTATTTCTAGTTTCCTCTCTGTTTTGAAGTGGGCCAGGCTCAGTGGGAAATTAATATGAATTAATCCATTACATTTTTTTTTTTTTTTTCAGATAAATTTTTTAATGAGCTTTAAAGTTAACTGGCACTAACGGTGCCCTGATAGCTCACCTGGTTGAACATGCACCCCCATGTACCAAATCTCCTTACCACAGCAGCCTGGGTTTGATTCCAACCGTAGCCCTTTACTGCATGTTATACCCCCTCTCACCACAAATTTCTAATAAATAATACTACAATACATATATAAAAATACATATATAAAACATAATACATTTTGTACAATAGAGATGAGTGTGCAGGTGTTTTGATCTTCAGTCGTTTCAGCACAGTTTAACCTGATGTCTTTAATCTCTCAAAGGCTTCCTAATCGAGAAAAAGACATTTAATAAAAATTGCGATAGTTCTCCAAAAAGTAATTAACGAGAAGAAAATGAATTCAGCAGCAGTGCGGCCATAAAAAGATCTCAACATAATATTTCCACATCATCGTGACACAATGCTAAATTAGAAGTAAATGTTCCAAAACAAATATGTTAAGCTAATATATAAATGAGTCACATTTTTACAGAGTAAAGCAGGAACACACATGCCCGTTAACAACGTATCCATGATCTATAGGTGTAAATTAACATAACACAATGTTGATTAATGTTCACAGAAACTATCACAGATTTCACAACTTTACAATCTTGATTAATTAGACTTTGGTCAGAATCATAAGAGCTTGATTAACACCCCTTAACGTAGGTGTGTATCCTGGATAACAACGCACGTAGATTTCTCACAGCAAGTATTTTGTGTCACTTTATTTTTTATATCACTCTGATTCGCCATATACTTTAATCACATGCAGAGTTGGCCTACTTCCCGAATTTTCTCAGATAACAGTGCGAATGTTTTGCATATAAAAAAATGATTCAAGATCTCAACATGATACTGGCTATATATAAATGATAAGGCTTGTCTGCAGAATATGAACCCCACATCCCACAGCTTTCCCAGCCTGTGTGAGAGATGAAAGCAGCCCTGTCTCTATGAAATGCTTTGGCAGCTCTGTTTCTGCCAGCAAACTGGCTTTTGCGAACTTTCAGGTGGCATGGGAAAATATAGTCATAAATAAAATATAGAGCCATGAATAATTTAGGGGAGCATTGTGATTGACATGAGGGTGAGAGTACCTGATTATGCCTCCGCACTGTGTGACTTGAATTACAGCAAATCAAAACATTAGTCTGAATGTGGAGCTTTGCTCGTTTGCACCTCGTAGTCTGATCACTGCTTACAACAACAAAGACGAGCGAGATGCTGGATGAAATGATCTTTGCAAAGATATACATATCAGTTTCAGCATGAAGCTCTGTTTAATTAAACGCTACTAATGCTCTTTGGTGTGAAACAATTAAAGAGAAACCATCGCATCAGGAGTCAAATGAGTTCACATGCTCTCAACAAGAATATTCACATTCAAGCCGTTTATTCAAGCCACTAATGCTGGCAGTTATTTCCAACTCTTTGTGCTTTATTGTGATGTTAAAATCAAAGATGTGCAGCTACATATGTGGTAATGGAGTAGCGGCCACCCTTTGCTCTCGACCCATGTGGTTAATAAGGAGCCGTGCTTCCCCTATTGTTCTATGAGGAGGAAGAACAGATCAATGATTCCCAGCACTCGGCTGTACTGTAGCTGCAGGAGGGCTGCAGCAGGCATCACCAGGCTGCAGCTCCTCCGTGTGCTGAGTGCTGAGCAGTGGGCTGCGCTCACCCCCCACCCACCTCACCCCCCCACCCCCTTTCTTTCATGTGTGTGTGGAGCAGATCTGTCTGCAGCCTAAGGCAAGTGCAAGTTAACAAATGTACAGAGCGCATGTGAAGTCTCATTTGCATAAATCTGTAGATGTCACTGCATTTCCTTAAATGGATTCCTTTGTGTTTAATTGTTGAAGCTTTTTTTTTTCCTTCTTCTCCCTCGTGCACGTGGAATTCTTTCAGAGATGACAGAGTATGAAGATGGCTGTTTTTGACAATTAATCTTTATTTATTTGCATAATTTGTCCATCTGATCTTTATTGCAGAACAAGCGTGTTGTTTCAGGTGTGTTTTTTTTACTGCTCTGTACTCAACGTGAGTAATGACATGCCAGTTGTGAATCCGGCATAGATAAACGGTTTTTAGTTACAACATACTGTTGCTTAATTGCAACATTTGTACGTGGATTTTAATTTTTTTTTTGTAAATAACTGAGAGCCTTCTACTGCTGCCCTTTTTGTATTGTGCTATTTTTATCTGAGGTTTTTCACACACATGATTGTAAACATTCATTGATATTTGGTGTGTGGTCCCAAGGACAGGATGAAAATGACGAATGTTTATTGTGTTATTCCTAAACACGATGGTAGCGTGGTAAGACAGATGCCCCCCCCTCCCTCCCTCCTAAAAACATGTTCTCCTGTGGCCTTGTGTGTTTGTGTTCTCTCCGTGGCAGGGATCCTCCACTGACATCATCTGTAGCTGTATAATCATCCAGGCCACAGCCTTTCCTCAGGGGAGTCCAGCTGAGACCAAGCCTCTCTTTCCATATCTATCTATTTATCTCTCTCTCTCCCTCCCTCTCTCGCCCTATCTATCTATCTGTGCCTAGCTTTCTCTCTCTCTCTCGTTCAAGGTTGCCATGTATGGCTGAGTGTGACACCAGTGATGGATGAGTTCGAGCACAACCTCAGACTGGCTGCATGGCCTGGGATCTTTTGTGGTTTCAGGGTTTGTCTTTGCTCTGTGATCCCATCAGTTAGATCCACTGGATTGCACCCTCAGTTACTCAGACGAGGTCTACTGCAATTAAACAAACAAAAAATAAAAAATGTTTCTCGCATTGAAAAAAAGAAAGAATTAATAAAAAAAGATCTGCCAAGCCATCTGGGCTGTATAAATGTGTGCCTCATCACTGTGGAAACACTAGTAGTCTGTGATGCGACCAGCCATATTGAATGGCATAGGCATTTGGCAGACGCAGATAAAGAACAAGGAAGGAAATCTGCAATCTATATCAATCTATATCAACCCAACCCCACCCCACCCCTGTTCCCCCCACACATACACATTTGGCAGTTACTCAAAGAGTCTGGTGGTCCTCCTCCAAAAAGTGATATTTATATGCAACTAATTAGTGTATACATATGTATGGGACTAATTAGTGATTTATGTATATTCACCTGCAACATTTCGTACAAATGCAGATGGGAGGTTCGTGTAACGAAAGGAAGGTGAGGGCGCCTGACTTTGACACCAATCATTACGGATGTCAGTGTTGCTATCAGAGACGTTTAAAGCTGCAGTAAGCAATTTTCGAACACCGGGGCCAGATAGGCTCAGCTCAGAGCTCAGCTAACAGCTAATTCTTTTGGTGTAGCTATAATGTGTTAACAGACACCTTAGCTGACGTAACTGCTTGATTCCACCAGGCACAGTTGCGACACAGTGAGCTGATTGTGGCCATTCTAGACAATGCATGGGGCTGCAGCGTGTTTCAGAAGTGTCCTAGACGCAACTTTTTGCTCTGCTTCACACACACTCACAGAGAGAGAGAGAGAGAGAGAGAGAGAGAGAGAGAGAGAGAGAGAGAGAGAGAGAGAGAGATTTGACAAAAGCTGCAACCAGGCACAGAGTAGACAGGAAGGAAGCCAGACACAGGAACAGCATAGATCATTTGGTAATTTTTAAAAATAAAACACCCTGTGCAGGCTAACAATCACAACATACAGAAAGGAAACAATTTACATATCACATATAGTAGCACGCAAGAGGTCCCGTGGAGAAACATCATCATGGATACATTACAGAGCCAGTAAAGTAAAGGTGTAAAGCCTATGTTCACAGGTCTCCAACAATAAATGCTTGACTTTCTCCATCATTAAATTGTCATGGTAAAGAGTCTTAATCTCAATACATGCATGATCCGAGCATGTTTGCTGATCTGACTGCACCCAGGCTTAAGGTAGTCTCGCACCTCGCGTGCGGCAGCCATCCTGATCACTGCTTGCCTGAATGAGCGTTCTCCCAAAAAGCCAAGCTTCTCACCACCAAAAGGGTCTGTTGCCGCTAAGCGGTTACTTTTGGCACCAGACTAAAATCTGTGCACTTAGGCGGAAACTGCTTCATAGCCCTGCAGCCATGATCAAAACTTCTTCCTCTCTGCTGCCTTGCATTATTTGAAATGACTGGAGGCAACACCGCACGGCGGTGTGAAAGCTCCGTCATGGGAGTGAGAATATGAGAACCAGTGAAGTAAAACAAGCGGCTCGAAGCTGCAGAGACTGATTTATTCAAGGTATAACTTAATTTCAGGTGTGACCATCTGATCTTAACCTTAATCAAGCAGTTCTAGTTCAGACTGTAGTTTCTCTCTGACCTCACTGCAATGGTGCTTTATGTTCCTGGAACCACAGATAGGGCGCCGTTAATCAACATGCATCTTCCTTCTTTGTTCTAAGCCTCTCCTTTGTCTTGTGCGACCTGGTAAAACATATTTATCACGAAGAATAGCCGCTTCATAAACTTCTCTGACCCAACAGATTTCTGCCTGTGCGATGTCCTTCCATTTATTGGTGTTTATGTAGAACACTTTGTGGCTTATCTTTGACATTGTCCTTCTGTCAGTGCCTGCTAGCCAATATATAGATGATACTGGAGTGTCTGCTGTAGTCAGACATTTAACCACATGGCCAATTTGTCTGAGCTTGCGTTTAATGTAATAATCTAATACATTTCTGTTTCCTTGCATGCTAATAATTGTGAATCTATTTCCCATGGATGTGCATGATTATCAGGAGGCATCTGGCTGTGCTCTGACATGTCTGTACTGTAAATGGTTTGGCACATGTGGCACAGTCCAGAAGAACTGTTTGATGGCCAGTCCAAGTATCTTTTTTATGTCTTTGGAAATGCACAATTGGTGCACTGCAGATCTTTGTTCCGAATGATGGCATATTGCTTTATGATTCGTGTGCTGCATCTTCATAGTAGAGCCGCAATATGCAGCTGACAGAGACTTGATAGAGACCTCTCACCTTGGACTTGAATCTGCCATCTGCTCTATACAGTATTTGAACATACTGTGAGATAGCTGAGTTGGATGCCGAGTTGGATAAAGTAATGGGTGCGATGAAAGTGATAAGTAAGGTGGGTGCAGTGATTCATCTGTGGTTGACTCAGGTTTTGGTTCATGGTCACTGCTGTTAAGCACGTAGACATGAAGACGCACGATGTTATAATTGCTTTTACACTTTTTAACCCAACACATGCACACTCTCCGAAGGTCTTGTATCACTAATGTTGTGCAAACACCCCAGAGATAGCTATTGCGGGAAAGGTTTTGATGAGTTTAGACAAAAAGGCAAAGCACTCTTAAATTTTTCTTCTCCCTTTTTTTCATTTTGGTCATGCTCTGTGAAACAGGAAACAAACAAGCAGGGTAAATTAATCTGGATTTTGTATTCAGAAAGGTTTGCTGTATTTGCTGTGAGAAATAACAAACACTCCTCTGTGTGCTTTGTTGTTTTGACAATACAACTCTGTTTGGAGATATTATTAAAAACATATTTTAGAAATTACCTTTCATCTGTTACAGTGGGAGTCGGGCAGGTCTTTTGCACATGACCTCAATTACAGTATGGGTACACAAATGATTAATTCTAAACCTCGTCTTTGTTTATTTTTTGCCAGCTGTCTTCATTTTCGTCCACTGAAACGGGAAGCCTCTTGAAAGTCAGAGCAAATATAGGTCACCATCACTGGTGCAATGGTGTAACAAATGCCATTTCTCCAGCTTATGTTTTGCATTTTTATGTAATAGGGCAGCATATATGTGCGGCGCTTATGGGTGAATCATTAAATGAATGCAGATAGGGTCATCTAATAACACATTTCATCAAAGGTTGTGGAAGAAAGGATCAGAAGAACAACCAGGTCGATAAAATGAATATACAGTATCGTATGTGCATTATTACAGCACTCCTTAAAGCTGTTTGACAGTGCAAGCTTAACCTTTAATTTAACTCCCAACGATCAAAGTCATTTTTATATAAATCCCATAACAGAATATTGACATTTAAAGGGAAAATAACAGTTTAAGTGCAGGTTGCTCTTGCTCAGATAACAGATAAACTAGTAGAAAATTTAACTGAACGCAGATACAAGATATAAAATTCACTTTAATCAGACATCCACTGAGACGGTTTTTAATTTTAGATATTTGTAAGCAGAAAATCCTTGAAGCAGAATTAGTCCATGATTATTATGAAGGTTATATTTAACAACCTTTTCATGATTTAATATTGTTTTGTCCCAATTATTTAACCGGTTGGAAGTATTTAATATTGTTTAATATGACAACTGTGTTTTAGTCTAAACACTTTAATTTAAAAGCTAAGAAGGAATAAAATTTAGATAAAATATATGTTTCATTTATGTAAGTTTTAGATTTATTGGCCGATTAAGGCAGAAATGGAATATAATATTCATAAGCGGGTTTCATTAGTGTGTAATCACCTGCTAATAAGAAACAGTGTTTTCATGACCTTAGAATGAACATCATATGTCCACAGAGAGAGCGCGTCCTCTTCTACAGTCTGCCGTGTTGAACCACCATGTTTCTGTACAGTAGCCCAGAACCAACAAACTAAATACTACAGAAAGGCCTTTTGTGTTTTTTTTGTGAGTTCAGTTGGTTGCAATCTGCATGTTCACCACTAGATGTCACTAAATCCTACACACTGGAGCTTTGACTCTGTATGAAAGATGAAAATAACAATAGTGAAGAGCTGAAAGGACAAATTGGTTTATGCCCACTCATTTCTAATATACAAATCTGAATGCAGACGTAAGTCTTTGTCATCATTTTGATTACAGGGTCTTTTAGTGTGGAGAGACAATGAGACGCAAATAAGATTAGATTAAAACTATGCTGATTAGGACATCAGCATTCTCATTAGTGTGGTCAGTTAGATGAGAGTAGTATTTATCTAAAGTGGGTGGACACAATAAGAAATCCAGTTTAATAATACTGTATGTACTGTGTCAGAGATGCACACAAAGGATACATTAGAAGTATTCTATGTTTCTTCCTAAATTACTGAGTTGTATTAGACTTTGTTGTATTAGGTGTTCTTGTTATTGTGTCTACCCCCTGTAATATATATGTGTATCTTGTTGCTGCTGCAGTTGTGTTAATATGCTTGCTTGTTCTCTGATCCTTCTGATTCAGCCATAATAGCCGACTGTAAAGTGCTTCTGTCAGAGGACGGTCAGTTCACTCCCACCGGCTTCCTGTGTGCAAACCACATATTGTAAAGGAGCCATTTCAGGGAGGCGTCACTCTAAGAAGGGAAATAAACCCTTAAATACTATCCCCACTACTATTACTACCACCACCACCACTGCTACTACTACTATTATAATGCAATTTCCCAGTTTGGGATTAATAAAGTATTTCTAATCTAATACTACTACTACTACTACACAGTAACCTCATACTGTTGCTAAAGCCGTGATTCAGATTTATGATGGTCTTCAAAGCTGCAGGAGTAGATTAAATGAAACTGCTGTTTGCTGATGCATATGGCGAGGTGACGCTATATAGTGCACAAGAGAGAGAGAGACAGTATGTGCAGTGTTACAACAGGGATGGAGGAGCAGTGCAGTGCTGTCAAGGCGAGGTTCAGTGAGGACACTGGTGAGGATGCAGAATATTGCAGGGTCGAATGACAATTTTTTTTTTCCTTGCAGTTGCACCAAAGAAACAGTACAAATCCTCTGACATGAGATGTAACAGGCATTGTATACTACATGCATATAGCTAATAAACAGTGGATTTAAATCCTGTCCACTTTAGAGCCATAAAAAAACGCGAGGCTGTGAGTGAATGACGAGTAGCAACGTTGCTAACTAGTCTATTCTTACCGTCTGCGTCGTCTGCTGTGTTTGTGCTCAGGAATAGTCATTTGTTTGTAAAGACTGTAGTGCTGCGCTGGCTGCAGAAAAGCCTCTAGGCTTAAAGCTATCCTGTACGAGGAAGTGCAGGACCTTTTATGTTGACATACAGACCAATTCAGTGTCAGAATGATATAATGGCTCTCTGACTGCACAAGCTGGGGCCCCACTTACTCTTCTGCAGAACTTCCTGGCATAGGAAGTGTTGGGAGCACATTCACTACAGTGCTGACAAATCTTGTTTCCTGTGGATGAGGTAGTATATGTTGATAGTTTCTTGTCAAGCTTTTTCCACATCTATGGTTTTTTATACTTCACGGCTGGACGATTGCCAGACATTTGCCCACATTTTTATTTAAACAATGTGTAATGTGTCTTTATAAGTCACTTGAGCTTTTATTTAGTTATTTTTATGCTCTCTTGATGGTCCTTTGATGTTGTTCTTGGCATTAGACGCTTCCCTTTTTGCTTCCTTTCCACCTCCCTACTCTTTCTCACTCCACCTCTTACTCATTTTCCACCTCCCCTTTACTATCCCCTCCTCTCTGCATCTCCGTTATACCCCCCCCATGCCATCCTCTTTTCCAACTGCCCTGCATCTCACATGTGCCCCCCCCACCTCATCCATTTCTCCAACATTCTGTCTTTCTCCCTCTTTCTGACTCCCCCCCACCTCCCAACCACCCCTATACCTTTGCCTCCTCCTCTCCGCTACTCATCCCCCTCCCCTTCCCCAGCTCATGTTGGTAAAAATATCTGCAGACAGCAGGAGCAGAGGCACGCCTGACTCTCTCTCTCTCTCTCTCTCTCTCTCTCCCTCTCTCCCTCTCTCTCTCTCTCTCAGACATCCCACCCATGTGATCTCACAGGCTGCCTCTGCTCTGCTCCACTCTGCTCCAGTCAGGCTCCTGCCTTTCAGCCGGCTGCAGCTAATGAGCCTTTGTGTGGCCAAAGAGAGAGAGAGAGAGAGAGAAAAAGAGAGAGACAGGAACACAGTGACAGACAGGGAGTTCAAGTGAGAAAGACTGTCGTCTTGCAACAATAAAGCATATGGTACCGACAGTGCAGTCAGAGCTGGAAAATTACAAGTCTCTCTCTTTCTCTCTCTCTCTCTAACCCTCCTGCACCCTTTTTTCTCATGCCCGTGGAGCTCAAGGGTCGCTGCAAGTCAGTGGACTGAAACAAAATGGGAACCTCTTCATTCATCATGTTTCACCTTTTTTGAATAGCCACCTTTATGATTGTGTGGCTGTGCTGCTGTGAGAAGAGGTGAAAGGAGTCACAGTCTTGCCAGCGGATACAGGTCAGTTTGGTCCTGTGAGGGCCGGCACACACAGAGAAGTATAGTCTGGTCATTGTAGTACTGATGTGTCATGACTTGCTCCAGATGCCATAAGCTTGTCGGCATCACTTGGGATGAGTGTTTTGAGCCTCGCGTTGTCACATCGATTCATTGTGATTGTGGGAGCCTTGTGAATGACGAGGTGGCGGTGGTGGTGGTGGCGGTGGTGGTGGAGGGGGATAAATAAAATTGCGTTCAGGATGCAAGTGTGCTACAGCGCCGTGAGCGCTGTTGATTAGGGACAAGAGTTGGTTTCCACAGTTGATGTGTGTGCACGGAGAGGCAAACACAGGGAGGGGCTTTCCAAGCTGGCTTTTGCTGCATTATTTTCTCTGGGATTTTCTCCCCTTGTACCATAGTGTATGCTGCCCAGTGATGATTAGTGGTAAGGCAACAGTGAAGACAAAGAAAGAGCTGTTGGAGAGCAGCAACAATCTCTGGTTTTTATTTGTCTGTGATGGAAGAGGTTCACCCTAGATTACCCACAGCTCTGTGGCTTATGATGTCACATCCATTCAGTGTCAAAGATTTTAACTTTTCGTGCAAACGACCCAGTAATGCTGAGAGAAGAACTATAAACATCATCTGCTTCAATGTTTCCTCTGATGCTGGTGCTTCAGTTTGAAGAAACCCTCTTATACAGTATGTAACACTGTCATACAAGAAAGCACTACTTGAGAGAGTACATTAGAATCTCCATGGAAACCATTTTTGGCATCAAAGCCTAGTGCAGCATCAGCTGAGGGCTAAGCATACAAATAGGTTTCCAACAATGGCATCTAATTAGGACCCTCGCTAGGAAATGGACTAAAATTGCACAGGTCATTTCTGGTGGAAATTTCCACTCCTGTTTGCCAACATATTACATGTGGAAATAAATAATAAACTGTTGTGATGTGAAATTAGCAGCTTCTGTTGATCAGCGATTTAAACCTCGCAAGGCTATTTTAATATATTTCAGTACTAGTTCATTAGCTGATAATTATGTCGTGTCATAAGAGAAAGTGATGGCTCCTCGTCAGCGTGCTCAGTTATTGGCTTTACATAATCTAGAATAATTCTTCCCCGGGATACGGCCTCTTACAGTTTCCATATTAACATCAGTTCTGTGTGAAACTTAATCTTTTCAGTGAGGTTACCCTGACAGACCTCTCTCTCCTCCACTTTTTTTTTTTCCCAGATGGAGGATGCCTCACATTCCTTAGTCGTAGGTAGAGCTGTTGACTCTGGAGGTTCTCCAAATGCTGGTGGTGCCATGTCACCACACTGAACAAGCACAGCCTCCTGGGAACAATGACCCTCTTGCTGGCAGCGCTAGTCCTCTCTGGGTTGCACCTCTTTTTCTCAGGCGGCATGTCTCTCAGGCAGCATTTGCATCTGTAATGACTCGATAGCAGAACCCAGATGAAACACTGTGGCTGTCTGTGAATGGAACTCCCCCACAAGCTGCTCTGGCAGATAGACAGAGCGGCACTGGGTGAAGATGCATGCTGTCTTTACTGATTCCAGCTTCCAAGAAAGAAAGCAGCGAGGGGAAAGCTGCCAGTCATAGCAAAGCTACAGCAGCACTGTTGTGTTATTAGGTTTATTTTGAAATGTGACATGAAATGTTCCAGCTGCTGCTGTTAAACAAGGAACACGCGGCTCCTCGGCTAAATACATAAAAGGAGTACATTTTCAACAATGTCTGATGGGATGAGTAATGATTAAATAAGTCCTGCAGTATTACAATTCAATGCACTTTGAGGAATAATGGCAGAGTAATTTAAGGGTTATTCAAAGGAAAAAAGCTGTAATCAAAATAATATATTGTTTGACACGGACAATGCAGTAGTTATTAGAGTCAGTTCCAGTATAATGCTGATTAGTTTTAGTGTGGCTGACTGATGAGCTTGTTCTTGTTTATTTGTCTAATTGCATCATTAGTCAGAGGGAGTTAATGGCTCCTCTCAATTGACATTGAAGTGGTCTGTATTAACACTTCTCTTAAAGAAGCTTCTGTATGAAGCGCAAACATTTAGCTGCACCTACACAGTTATCACTGAAAGGTCTCAAGCAGCTGTATAATCTATTGGCCCATTCCTGCTGTTATATTTATATTACATTTGTTTCAGGATACATAATTATTGACCTTGCCTCTGGAGCAGATTATAATGCACATTATCGCTCGTCACAGTATGGATTCTGTAGCTGCATCCACCTGAGGCTTTGCCTTTCTTTCTTTTCTTTTTTTTTTTTTCCCTGACCTAACAGGAGCTCATTACAGATGTACAGGATGTCACTCATTATCCTCCAACAACAGCCTCACCTATTCCTCTTCCAGGTCTGCACGATGTGTATTATACGTAAAAATCACTTTGTCTGCTGAAGATTGCCGCCACACTTCACTGGCTACGTGAAAATGCACGTCAGCATGTGCGTGCAAACCATAAACATCAATTTCACACCAAACATCTGAATTTGTTGCTTTTTTTTTGTTTGTTTTGTTTTTAGAAAAAGGTGCAGATGTTTTTTTGTTTGTTTGTTCCTAGAAGGTTCAGGTGTAATAAATTTTAAGCCAGTGGATATTCTTAGCAGCAGCAGTCACATAAGGCTTATATGCGATATTGTATATATTGTACACAATTTCACCCTGACCAGTAGCAGTACAAGACAAGCTGCTCCAGTGTCTTTTTTTCTCCAGCCTCTCAATCAAAGACAGTGCAATAAACTTCCTGTAAGGCAGACGTAGTATGTAATTAGCAGCTTTCTCCTTCCATTTCAGCTCCTTTGTGCCAAGATGATCAATCGCCAAGGGAACGCCTTGGAGCTGGGATAGCGGCAGGAGAGATTGTATGTGCTGTGTGAAGGGAAGAGGATGAGGGGGGTGGAGGGGGGGGATGCAGTCTGGGTCTCATTGCTAATTGAGTGTATGGAGGATTATGAAGGCCCTAAACTGGATATTAAATAATGTGTTGCCCCTCTGCTGTCTTTCGGTTTCAGGTGCAGATGCGGCGGGCCATGAGTGGAATACTGAAGAGGAAATTTGAGGAGGTGGAAGCTTCCTCCTCCCCGTGCTCTTCCTTGCGGGAGTCTGATGATGAGGTCTCCTGCAGTGAGAGTGGGGATAGCAGTGACAGTGTCAATCCCTCCGCTTCAGGCCCTTTCACCCGTGAGTGCTTGTGCCTTTTTAAATCCATTGTGCTCGGTGTGGCTAATGTGTGCTATTGACAGTAAGATTAATGTCATCATTTCATCTCCAGGGAAACAAAGCTAAAGGGATTTTTAATCAAGATAGGAGTAAGATTCAGAGACAGCCTGATTTTGTAGCTTACAGTTGTTGCAGGATGCAGGTCAAAGAAAACAGATCGGCATGTCTGTTGATATGAGAGTGTATGAATTTACAGGAGAGGAGAGGAGAGGAGAGGAGAGGAGAGGAGAGGAGAGGAGGGGAGGCTGAGTGATGCTAAGAGCCTCATGCTGTAATAAAGGAGAAGGATGCACAAACAGCCTCTCTCATTAGGAACAGCATCAGAGTACAGGCCCGGCCAAATGAATGAGCTGATGCAGTCTCAAGCTGTGTGTGTGTGCAACGCTGTAACACTGTAGCACTGGACGTAAAAATGTACTGCTCTCTAAGAACATTAAATTATTGTCGTAGATATTATTAGTTCGTCATTGTCATTATTGATAGATATCAAACTGTAGACGAGATTATTTTCTCAGTTTAGAAATGAATCATTTTAAGTTTCACGTTTCAGGTTTATTTATCATGTACAGGTTAACACAGGGTCAACAATACAATGAAGTGTGGAGGAACCAGTCAGCTCAGCATTAAGCGTGTAACAGATAGAGAAGCTAAGACGTAAAATATAATACTATAGAATATAATAATAGTATTGTATAGTATATACTAATAGAATATGAGAAAAATATGAATATGAATCTAATACAAAATATACTGAAATAGAGTTTGGAATATTTGGTCTATGTTTAGAGATATGGTGACGTCTTTAAATGTCTTGCTTTGTTCAAACAAACATCCAAAACCAAAAAATTATAATTAAACCATTAGATTTAATTTAGTTTTCTGTCAATTAATTGTTACAGCTGTAGCTCAGATTAAATATATAGATGTAAGTTTGCTAAATTGGAGCCATAGACAGTTAAGACTCTGAACTTTTTAATATACAAATCCTTCAAAAGAGGTTGATAGATTGAACGCCTCAGCTTGAACTGTCTCTGTATTAAAGAATGCAGACTGAATCAAAGGTAAACCAACCAGGAAGGACAAGTCTCCGCCGTGGGTTCAAAAGGACACTGAAGTCATCACTAATGCGAACAGAACGCGATAATACTGTTGTAGTTTATCAATCCTTCTGGGGGGATTATGAAAGCATCCAGATGCTCGGTGCCAAAAAAACAGAAAGGAGTCAGAACGTGTGTGCATGTGCACAATTTGGCTCCTTTACTTTTAATTAAAGTCAACATAAATACATGTTTTAATGATGACGATGTGTTTTTTTTTTTTTTTTATCCGTGTGAATGACACACAGATGGGTGACAGGGCGCCCTCCCTGTGGTGAGACATAAGTAGGATGCTGCGTCCCTAGAGGCTGAGCTTGGCCTCTGTGTCAGATGCAGCTGATGGTAGCTCACAGCAACGAGGGAGCCGCGCAATATAGAGACTTCTCTCCTGTAGAGTGACGTTCGAATGTACAGTGATTGACTGTTTTGAGACATGAAACAAGTGATTTCCCTCAGGATCCCGAGTCGTTGTGTTAGTCAGAGGAGGAGGAACATCTGTAACGTTTGTTTGTTGTCTTGACAAAGGAGCTCTTGCTGATAACAGCTCGCAAAAAAACTGTGAAAAATACCTGCGAGATGTCGCTTCTTTGTTATCAGCTTTAATATAGACATACTCAATATACAAAAAAAAAGGCTGATTACATAGACCTTAACATCTGTTAGCTCTTCTGACACGAAAAACAAGCTGGTAGCTGTTTACATATCATAATGAAGCTCGGCTCTGCTCGGCACCTTCGGTCTGACAGCTTTACATCTGTAATGAAATGCATTGTCCATCTCGCGTGGGGTGGAGAGCTGTTGGAACCAGATGGTTTCTATTTGTCCTGTCTGTCTGATACGGGGTGAATGCTGGGAACACTGCTTCTGTGAACCAGCGCTCTTCATCTCTGGGCCAGGCAGGGGATTATTTATGCTCCACCGTTGCCCTCCTCTCTGCCCCTCCCTCTTGTAAGGCTCTCCTTAAAAAGACACACAGAGGACTCGCATGCTGAGAGGAAGCACAGAGATTTGATGAAATCCTTCCCCATAAATCTGTGCTACGATATGTAGACGCTCAGCAAGAAAGGATTCCTCATATTTTTCAGGCATTTAAGCGCAATATTCTCTCAGCATGTCTGTGTCCCACATTTTGCCATAAAAGTGTCACTTATCTGAACAGGCTTTACATGGCTGTAAAACTGTTCTCCTCCAACATGAAATAAATGATAAATGCAGTGCTTTGCAGTGCTGGGCTTCAATTATTTTCACGTTAGATAAATGAATTTGTTCATGTTAAAGAAAAGTGCAGTGATTCCCGTTTCCCTTTGCAGCTGACTCAATATTAAAGAGAGAGAAGCGCCTACGGACGCGGAGGGTGCATTTTGAGAATGTGACAGTGTACTACTTCAGCCGGCGGCAGGGCTTCACCAGCGTGCCCAGCCAGGGAGGCAGCACACTGGGCATGTCCAACAGACACAGCTGGATCAGGCAGTACTCCCTGGGTGAATTCGCCCTGGAGCAGGAGAGGATCCACAGAGACATGCTCAGAGATCACCTGAAGGAGGAGAAACTTAACTCAATCAAACTCAAGGTAAATGCTGTGTCGTCCGTATGTGAACAAAACTCTAGGCATGAATCTTTTTGCACAAAGGATTTGATAAACATCATTAAACAGTATCAAAAATGTGAAGAATTTGAAAGGAATCCACTTTGAATGACTCTTTGTTTGGACTTTGGCTCTTTGTTTCCTCTCTTTTATAAAAATCTGATCCCTTCTTGTTTTCAGCTGACCAAGAACGGCACAGTGGAGTCTGAAGAGGCCAACACGCTCACGGCAGAGGACATCTCTGACGACGACATCGATCTGGACAACACAGAGGTAGACGAGTACTTCTTCCTGCAGCCCCTTACCACTAAAAAGCGCCGGGCATTGCTGCGCTCCTCTGGGGTAAAGAAGATTGACGTGGAAGAGAAACATGAACTGCGGGCTATCCGGATGTCCAGAGAGGACTGCGGCTGTGATTGCCGAGTCTTTTGTGACCCGGAGACTTGTGCCTGCAGCATCGCGGGGATCAAATGCCAGGTAAATCCCATGACGTGCATAACTTTCAGCTTTATTCTCCCCCTCGTAAACAGAAAAAAACATTCTGTGCATTTAAAGAGAAGTTGCTGAGATCAGTGACTGACACAGCATATTAAAGAAAGCACATCATGCCGTTATCACATTACGCAGGTCAGTCTGCTTGAAATAAAATGAATGGGACAGTTAATGTTGTGTTTTCCTCAGGTGGACCGTATGTCGTTTCCGTGTGGCTGCACAAAAGAGGGCTGCAGCAATTCAACCGGGAGAGTGGAGTTTAATCCCATCCGTGTTCGGACCCATTTCTTGCACACCATAATGAAGCTCGAGCTGGAGAAGAGTCGTGAGCAGCAGCAGGCGCCCCCCACTAATGGTTACCGTGGTGAAACTAACGACCTGGGAAGCGGAAACCCTCTCGTTCAGTCCCAGCACAGGTTGGAGTACTCTCTGTCAGACACCGTTCCACAGGCAGCCAGCATGCACCTGCAGGCGGTGGATGAGATGGAGGAGCCGCTGGATGATGAAGACGAGGAAGAAGATGAAGAAGACGAGGAGGAGGAGGAGGAGGAGGAGGAGGAGGAAGAAAATGAAGACGACGAGGAGGACGAGGAGGATAGCAGCAGTGTTTGCAGCGGACTGTCTGACTCAAGCACCCAGAGCTTAGCGAACAGCGACTCAGAGGAGGACGAGGAGGACGAGGAGGATGAAGAGAAGTCTGAGAACTTTCAGGACGACATGAAAACCCCATCTGTGTCTCACACTGAGGTGGTCCCCCTGTCCTCTGTTCTGTGTTACAACGATGGCTCTGTGGCGCATGATAACCACATGAACGGAAACACTTACTTAATGAACTCTTCTTCAGCTGAGTACTATCAGCTTGGGAGCTCCAGTGCCGTCTCTAACGGCCAAACCAGCCAACCCAGTAAACCCTACGGGGAAGCCTTAGCATTCCAAGATCCTGTCAGTACGACCAACGGCAACGTGGCCCAAGGACCATTCAGCATGTCGGCTGAGCAGTACACAGACTACTCGAATCAGGTGGAGGAACAATACCCAGCTAATCATCATTTTAATCTGACCAACGGCGCTCCTGCCGCCCCTTTGACCTGCTACACGCCTGATCAGGAGAAGAAAGCATTGTCCAAAGCGGCGTTCGTTGAGCAGCCTGACAACCAGAACCAGACACAGTTTCAGAACTACCTGAACAATAACACCCAGGGTTCCTACAGCAGCCACAGCTCATGTCTGACAGCTGAACAGCCCCAGCAAGAGTCCAGTGTTAATGGACATTCTGACCTGACCTTACTAGCAAACAATACTAAGAACCTCCCTTTACCAGACCATTGCCCCGAGGTCGCGGCCATTTAGTGGGCCTCACCTTTTCAAGTGTTCTTTCATTATTACGTCTTAACTTGAGCCTGACCAAGTGGCATTTTAAGGGAACATAATCATGGCCTTTTTTCTTTTTTGCATTATCTGACCTTAAATTTTAAAGCAATTCACAGCAACGTAATACACTTCCATCTGTAACTATAAAGCCATAGGTTCACGATGGAAATGTGTGTTTTTTTAGGAATGATTCTCTCCTCTGGGTTTCTCCACGACGGCGCGCGCTTCACTGCAAGAAGGGACAGTTCGAAAACACTTAAAAACATCAGTCATGTCACGCTGTGCAATGTATCTTGTAATTTCAGATGTAAAGTTCTAGTTTTAAGCAGATATTGTACTGTAGATGGAACTTTTCTATGTCTACTGTATGTGTCAAATGTGCAAAAAAAAGGTTTATTGTCAGTTTATTTATTGTTTCTGAATTACGTGTATACTTAATATATTGTAAATGTTTTGATAATACGCATGCTGTTTTTGGGAATCTCAGTAACATTTAGGGAAAAAAACGCCATTGTTTTATATATATATATAAAAAAAAAAAACGTGTTGTATACATAATGTACATTTCTCTTCTTCTTTTTGTCACTATTATATGCTTTTCTATGGTTTTGAAAAGCATGGAAAAAAGCCTGAATTCTTATTTGTATGTTTGGAATACAACAACAATAGCATCAAATGTCAGAAATCAATTCACAGCCTTTTGCACTCATGTGTGGGGGTCCAGTGGCATGCAGTTGGTTTTAACTGATGAATACTTGAACGGTGGAAAACTAAGCCCCCTGATTTGCGTGATTTTACAGGTGTCACCACAAATGATTTATTCTTTGAAGCATTTAATTGATACAGGGATATTAATAAAGTAGCACTATGACATATCTCCAAAAACAAGAAGAACAGATCTTTATCATTAAATTAGCATTATAGATTTGAAAGCCATCAGTAACCAGTCTCCATCAAAGCTCCGGAGACCAAATATTGACCCAAAATGACGCGTCGGTATGTAATATATTAGCTGATTATTGGATTTCTGTTTGTCAGTGCTGTATAAGCTACATTCCACTGTCTAATAACTGAGATGTTTATTTATGTTGATCCAAGAATGATGTCAATTTGTTATATTGAAGTGTTTAGTGCAATAGTTTGAGGGTTTTTAATAGGCGTTCCCGTTTAGAGAAAATCCTCAGTAAAGTGGACTGAGATTACTTTTGATTGACCGTCACAGGGCTTATTATTGTACCTAAAGCACCATTAGTTTAATAAAAAAAAACAAAATATGCCGCTGTTTTAATAATTGTATACACGGGAAACAAATGTTCAAGGTTGACAATCAAAGCTTATAATTAAATATGAGCTAAATCAGTGATTAACAGCTACAGAATGACTCCCAATGAGTCCCATTCGAATTGAAAGGACGATATGACGATTTAAAAAAAAAATCAAAAAATCTGTAAATAACCTTTTAACACATCTTTATAAAACCACTGACAAAAATGAAATTGGAGTCAACAATCGGGGGACTATAATAATTTAATGAATAGCATCCTCGTTGTTAAAATTCTTTACCTTGAGCACTTTGCTCCTGCATGAGTACAAACATTTGTCGCTCTTTCAAGCCTGAAAATATCTCCCCAGGTTTTTATAATCAAAAGGGTCGGCGCTGTTCTGTGCGACTGTCGAGTAGCTGGGACCTCTCATGCCACCTTGATGGTACAAAGGAATTGTACAGACTGCTTTCAGGCAATCAGTGGCATCAACTTGGCCTATAGTACATATTATTTGTGCCAAAGCATACAGTGTGAGAAGGCTAGATACAACAACACTGCATCCAGTTAAGAAATCTTTTGTTCGATTTTATTTTCCAGTATTTATTATGAATGATATATTGAAATGTGTATTTATTGTGGTTTACTAAAAGTCTGTATTGAGTAAATTGCTTCACTATCTTAAAATTGACCTTCGTTTCATGCTGGTTGTGAGTTGTAACGCTTCATGTGCCTGAGTTATTTCATTCTATTTCTTATTCTGTGAAATGCATACGTTTTGCACAAAACTGTACTCTCTCTTTTTTCTTTTTCAATGTGTTTTGTTTTCCAACTGTAGATAGAGCCAACTTCACTTTCAGTTGTTTCATTTTTAACCTGGTTTTGAAATAAATTTAATTAAAATTGCTAAAAATATAGGTCAACGTTGTCCAGTTTAGTAATTTCTTGGTGCAAAGCGCCCTCTGCAGATCGCAGGGAGAAATGAGACAAAGTGGCTCTCTGTACTATCCAACTCGATTTATTGACCCAAAAATAAGACATCTCAATACCAAGGCCATCTGACAACAATAAACATTTTCCGTCTTAGACAAACACACACTTTCGATCCGTTATCTCATTCAGTCTCAAGCTCAGTGATTTACAATATATTCCACAGCCGTCTGAACACCAGTGCCTGCACCAGAAATGCATTAGTGGACTCCTTTAGATGTTTAGACGTAGAGGGACAGTTTAAAGGCATTTTATCAACAAACAGTCAGTTCCTTCGGTGCATTCGTTTTACATTAGACGTGCCGTTTTGATAAACACCAATTAAAAAGGAGAGAATGATCCATCTTTAAAAAAAAAAAAAAAAAGTCATGATGTCGACAATGAAACATT
This sequence comes from Protonibea diacanthus, assembly GCA_028641955.1. NCBI lineage: Eukaryota > Metazoa > Chordata > Actinopteri > Sciaenidae > Protonibea > Protonibea diacanthus. Next base: position 18,797,947 of record CM053986.1, on the reverse strand, counting down.
ATACGTCAAATAAAAGAGCACCTGAAATGAACACTTTGTTTAAGGAACAGCTCACCGATCAAACAATCATTATTCAGGTCTCTACACTCACTCAGCAGCTTATTAGGTACACCTCATGAAAACTAATGCGGTCTATTACAACAGTCCTGCGGTAAATCCTCCCTTTGTTCATCTGTTTTCGAAAAGTATGTGGTGTAGTTTTATTGTATTACCTTGTAGTGAGAAGGATTTGTATTATTTACTCCCATTGATATAAATATATTTGACATAGTACTTCAAGCACCTATCAGCATGATGTAGCATATTTCAACAGCAACACGAACTACAGCCTCTAAATTAACCGTGACATGGAATAACTACCGCTTTAAACCTTTTACTTCTGTAAACTGAACATTGTAACCTTTATGAAAGGAGGATTTATTGCAGGCCTGTTGTATTGGGCTGCTTTAGCGACTGAGTTTTAGCTCAGTGTACACGATAAACTGACAAATGAGTACATAGAAATAAAAATATAATATTTGATTTTTAAAAATAATTTAGAGTTTGAAAGCTAAAAAAAAAAAAAAAAAAAAAAAAAAAAATACTAAAAATGACATGAAATTATTAATCGTATCCAACCCAGACCTGATCTGCAGACCCCTTTGGTCAAAACACTGTAGAAGCCATTATTCTGCATCAACAGAAAACTGCAAAAACCCCGCAACACCATCACCATCCCTCCACCACTCCACCCACCCAGTACAAAATTACGTCTAAGGCACTGGACGGTAGCAAATAAGATTTTGCATTATATATATATATATATATATATATTAAAAAAAAGAGGGGGGGCAATGCACATCATACTTGTGTGTTTCGGGTTTTCACTTTCAGTCTCTTTGGTGCGTAAGTTTTGAGGGTTTGTATGCGTGTCCAACTGAAACTGTTTGTTTTTAGATAACACACATGATCGACTGTATTTATTTGGATGATTTTGTTTCAGGTTCGCGTCTCACTGCAAAAATGTTCCGTGTTGGCTTCATAATACTGCACGTGTTGGTTAGTTGTGAAGACTTGGAGTAGTGAAAACATCTCAAACACAAAGAAGGCACAGTGCATCTTCATTGTTCCAAGAATCTCAGTTCACAGTCTGATTGGGAGCATTTGTTTCATTGCTTCCTTCCAGCAGTGGCACACTGTGGTTTCTCCCAAAGTCCAAACTTCCCAGAAGCAGCAGTTCAGTTCTTCTATGTATAAAAATAAATTAAAACTCAATGTCATTAATCTAAAAAAAAAAAGACCTGCATGTTAACTGCATACCGTATAGTATACTGATATCCTAGTATGCCTATGCATACAGAGTGGCTATTTTGTAAAGTGGTAGTTTGCACACTCAGACGAAGGACCAGAGCTGGTATCTGTCTGTGGGGTTGCAGGAAACCAGAGAGGGATGCTCGTGACGGGCACTCAGACACATGTTCCATCCTGGGAGGTAGAGTAACTGGTTCTACATGAAAAGAAGACAAAACTGTTACTTTCCTAAAAAGAAAGAAAACCCAACATATCTGAAATCACAAATTAGTGCGCAAAGAATCCAAACTTACATCCTTCAGTTCCCATTTTTGCTCTGCTCCTACAAATGTGTTCCTGCCTTTAAACTGGCAGTCCTCCAGCTTCACCGCCCCCACTGCCCCGTGCAAACACAGCTCCTTCTGAATGTTGTGTCTAATATCGTGATGTGTAGAGTACTCAAAGTACTACGTCAAAGAAAAGAAAACGCCATCACTCAGTGCGTTTAAAATGGATCATATTTTTGTCAATAAGAGATGGATTTTTCTAACTGACCTGGTTTCCTCCTAGTCCATGACATGGATACATGATCAGCTGTTTCCCACCCTCATTGTTCTCTCCAGCATCCAGACATGAGTCTTTGCCGACATTTTTCACCTACAGAGAAAAAGGAGGGAAGGGGAAAGCAGTGAAAGGAAACAAAATGAAAAACTAACATCCAGCGCAAGCTGTTCAAACAACTTTAGTCTCTGGAGTGCTTTCAGTGGTGTCAAATTGGAACTGCTCAGTACCCTCTGGAGATCCTAAGTGGAAACCCACAGTGGCTAGACAGAGCTCTGAGGTTTGGAAAGAGGAGAGCTGGTGGTGGGGTGTGTGATCTTACTGAGCCAAAGCGGAGTGGGTTGAGATCAGGCATGAAGACTTCTGGATAAATGTTCTTCAAATACCATGAGAAGCTCTTGCACTGCAGCTGGGCACGGAGGTCCACGCGTTTGGAGATGTCTCCAAAGGCCCTCTGTTAAAGCAATGACAGGTAGAAGAGCAAAGCATCCTTTACATAGCTTGTCAACACAATGGATGCTAACAGGGCTAATTTTGCAAGAACGAACTACGAAATAATGATGTTGCGTCCCGACTACAGATATTTTACTGCTTATTGTGTGATGTCTGACAAAAACAGTCAGCTATAGAACAAGGTCACTTAGGAAAGGCTGTGAAGCAGTTTCTTTAAGTCTCTTTCTAAAAGTTTGAAACACAATAATTATGGAGAGCATAAAGTGTGTAAGATATACAGACCCAAAGAGACTAAAAACAAGACCAACTGCACTAAAATGCATCATGAATTACTATTAGACTAAAAAGTCTTTAGTCATGCTAGCATCTTTGTAAGGCTATACTTAGGCACAGCAATGTTTTGAGCTAAATGCTAACATAGGTGTTTATAGGTGTTTACTAAGGTGTTTACCTTAGTTTAGCATGTCATTATACAGCATTTGCTAACAAGTACGAAACTCAAAGTACTGTGAAGTTGAAGCTGACAGGAACGGGAATGTCATTTTGCAAATATTTGATCACAATGACGCTCTGAACTGTCATCCAATTTCCAAAATAAAATATTTATTTTATCTTACTTTGAATATCATCATCACTTTACTTTTCTGAAGTCATTGTGTGTTTCCTTCTGTTAAACAAATTAACCGCTGGCATGAGCTGAGTCACTGTTCCTTTTAAACTGAGGCGTAACGGCACATTTATAAAGATCTGCAGGCATCTCATGCTCTTGAATAATGAGAGCACTTACTATAATGATGAGGATGCTCCTCACACTAGTGCACACTGATAGCTACTACAGTGGATTCCTTGAAGCCGTTGACGGCGGCGTGTCTCTTTGAAGCCAGCGGGAAAGGGCTGGCCCGCTCTGTGAGGTATAGCCCTGAGGGAACTGTTTATGGCACCTATGGGACCACATGTTGAGAAACGCTGAGAGCCTGTCATTTACCAGAGCTGACTTCCTTCAGGCCCCATTTCTGCTGGTTAACTGCTTACAGACCTGAGCAGCTAGTCTATGTCTATCAGTTTTGAAGAACTGCTTTCATTTCTGCAGAATTCATGCATTGTGAATTACTATTGTGAAATGCTAGGGCTCTCCCAGCAAGTGTAATTCTATGAGCTCCCTGCAGAGTACGTTAAGTCAGTCATGATCAGACTTAATGCTAGTTGTATGTCAGCTGGATTTGCTCAAACTTGTCTTAAGTGGCGGGATAATGAGTAGTCTCAAAAAACACTTACATATGACCATGAGAAGTAGTGAAAGGCTGCAGAGAAATTCGCTGCATTTCAAAGTATCACAGCATAGACACGTCAGATTTCAGAGGCACTTTAGAGTCAGAAGCGGTACGTACATCTTTTGCCAGCTGCGCAGCTTGCTGGTTACGACGGTAAAAGATCTCCTTGTAGTGATCCATCCAGACCTCCGCCAGTCGTACCTGGTTACGAGCAATCACTTGCGTGCCCTTGGGAAAGGTGTGGGGGCTCTTGGTGCGGAAAACATGACCAACAATGGAACAAGGGATGATCTCCAGCTGTCCGCCGCACTGCCACACCTGCAGAGACAGCAAAACCAGATGCAGAATGATGCAGTTAGACACGCCTATACAGCTATTTGGATATTGGAATGTTTTGACAGAAACAAAAGGCTTAATGATAAATCACTGCTGCACCTCCACGGTGGCAGTTCACTGACGTCTTACCCTGAATGACATCTCAATGTTCTCACCGCCCCAGATTTCCATTTCTTCATCATAGCTTCCAATACGGTAGAAATATTCTTTTGAGATGGAGAAGAGCCCACCGGCAAACGTGGGAGTCCTACAGAGAAATATCATTAAAGGTTTTTAATGATTTCCAACAAAAAAAACAAGAGAACATGTAAGTATTCCATGATCATGAATTACTTGATAGGGTATGTTTCATCCTTTCTCCTTTGTTTCTCATGGTCTGGTAGACTCTCCCACCCGAAGGCAAGGCTCCAGTCAAAATTCCCCCGGTTGTGGTTTTGGCCATACGGAGACGGTTTCATGAACTCAAAAGTATTGAGATCAATCGTGGTTATATCAGGACTCACAACTGCAGTGTCGTTCTCTGCTATCCTGGCCAGCAGAGGCTCCAACCATCCATTAAAGCATTCACCTGATAACATAAACACACACACTCATATCAGACATTGCGACTTTCTTGACAATAACCACCAGGTTGCTAATTTTGGACTGGAAATGCCAGAGGAAAAGCAAACATTGAGCTGTAGGCGTGGAAGGGTGTGGCAAGCATGCAACTGGTTTTGATGTGTGATTAACGTCAGCTGTGTTGACTAACAGTGGGCGTCCAGAAAGGTGAGCGTGTCACCGGTGGCAACGGAGGCCCCCAGCAGCCGAGCGGTGATGAGTCCTTTCCTTTCTCGCTGACGGACGACACGGACAATGCTCAGCCTCTTCAAATACTCATCCAGCTCGTCCTTAAGCACATCTGAAGGTATGGGAAGTGAAATAAGGTGAAAAAATAATATGTGTGAATCTTGCACACGGTCTTATATGAACAGTCAGCCAATCACGTTATAAATAGATAATACTCACAGGCCTCAGACTGGACTCAAACAGATGAAAAAGGACAAAGCTGTCCTGCTTCCTTTTATACTCAACATGTGCGGCATGCTCCCAATAAATAATGATGATGACACATTGATTATGATTATTATCATCATGACTTAAGACTAAAAATAACTGACTTCCAGATGGACTGCAGTCCCTGAATCCTCTCTCCGCTCCAGCATTTTTGTTTCCCCTCAAACATCAGACCTATTTACAAGAGTTAACTCTGATTCATTTCTAAGCACAACCGCTGCTAATTCCTCATTGGAAAGTATTCACTGCAGCCTCGCTTCCTGTTATAACCCACTTCACGGGCTACAGAAAGAGCAGAGGCAGCTCCTCTCTGCACGTTTCGCAGCACACCAAAGAGCTGCCCACCCAACATGCTGCATGAAATCAAACCCCCAAATAGAGAGCAGGGCGGTCCTGAAGGACCCTATTGAATTTTTACCATCCACGCTGGCGTCGTCCACCAGGATGATCTCCTTGAGAAGAATGGCAGGGGAGGTGTGGAGGACACTGTATACTGTCCTCAGCAGAGTACTCCAAGCCTCATTGTGAAACACAATTATCACGCTGGTGGTCGGCAAGGGGGGGCATCGCTTGAAGGTTTGCTCAATACATCTGCAGCGAGAAGGAAAAAGAGCACAAAGATCTGACTGTCCTATACAGTTCCTGAGTCGCACAATAGTCTAGTTATTACATCTGCAGACTCTCCCCTGTGGGGTGTCCATTTCGGCTGTGACACTGCATGTGTGGCAGTCTTTGAAATACCTGCCATATCAGGGTAGGACAGACTTTGTAATTCAGCCCAATAAGATAGCCAGTACATGGACGGGCTTTTTGTGTTGTTTCACATACTGACCATGTACTGACATGTACGTGGATGTATCACAGTTAGCCAAACATACATAAGCGTCTCTCTCTCTCAACCGGCCACGGTAACTGGGCAGGCATGCTGAAACAGAGTCTGAGTCAGAACAATCATCTCTCTCTCCGTTTCTGTCTGAGATCGGTTGCAAAAAGCAAATATGATGAATGTGTTTGGATTAGTGAGTCAGTTTTGCTTCCCCCCCCTGACAGTGGGGAAAACTGGGTGTTATATTCTGGGCCAGTACATCAACCCAGGGAACAGTTATAGGGAACATAGAGCTGCATGTACACCCACTAGGTGGTGCAATTACATGTTGCTTCTCAGTCAAAATCATTTGAACATTATTTGATCAACTATGTTCACTAACTATGTGATATTCCCGAGCTTTCTTGCACATTTTGAGTGAAATCAAAAAACGGACATACTCTGGTGGTCTCGTGTCTGCGCCCAGGTCTCTGCTCAAGGAGATTCGGTCACTGGCATACAGGTTAAAGCAGTGTTTCTCTTCACCCCTCTCCTTCTCCTTCTGCTCTTCGGGGCTCAGTGAGTCCGTGTTGAAAGGTTTCCCAGCTGCTCCAGGAGCAAGAGGGTTCTGAGGTGGCCGCTCCAGTGCTGGCCTGAGCTCAGCGGCAGTGTAGTGACCTGGCAGACAGGACACGCTGTCCGCATTGTCCTGCTTACGGACGGGGGCTCTGATCTGCATCTTTGGCATCGCATCCCTGAAGTTATTGACAGCTCCGATCACCATGCCCAGCATGGCGTCCCGCTTCACTGCCATCTCCTTCAGCCACGGGTCCTCCTGTTGGTCTTGGCTCCCTACTTCCCATTGTATAAAGAACACAAATGTGACAAAGACAAGAGCCACTATTGCCAGTTTAAGTGGGTGCAGTCGCCTTCGGAGCACTCTGCGGAGAGATGTCATTCTTCTTGAATGGAGAGCAGGCTGGCTTTGGACTGGGATTCAGCTGTAATACATACACATAGAGATATTTGATGATGATTAACCGGCGTCCATGTAATTATCAGATTTAAAAGTGTGGATTAGGGGAGAATACAGGCTACAGACATGACTAACCATGTCAGTACATTAACATCTGAGTACTTGAGGCAAACTTTTGTCTTGGAAACAAGATCAGTCATGTGTGTAGCTGTTCCTAGGGAAGCTCTGCGTCTATCTACAAATCACAGACTTAAACCCGGATTATAAAATCAACAAACAAAGATCTGGATTCCTTCAGACAGAGAGAGAGAGAGAGAAAAAAAGAGAGATCACATACCATGAGTCGCTGAACTACAGGTATAGGTGAACAAAGTCCTTTAAACTGTTCCTGTAAAGTTCAACGAATGTCATCCTGCTTTCACTGGAGGATCCTGTCTCTCTCTGTCTCTCTCTCTTTTGTTTGCTTGAACTCCAAAGAAACTTCTTCGTGGCGGAGACAAAAAAAAAAAAGACTCTCTCCGTCTTCTGTCGTCAAACTTCCGTCTCGTTGGATCCAGGTGTGCTCCACTCTCAGGTGGAGGGAGGAGACGTGCCGGCGCGCTTGCGCAGAGAGGACTCAAGGTGCGGGTCAAAATCCATACCTGGAGTACGTAAAGGAAACCAACCGTTAACAAGACAAACACGTTTGGTGATTAGACTGTTTGAACTGTAACTATGTCCTGTCATAATCTTTTTTTTAAATAGTAAATCGCAGCATTTCTCCAGACAAACCTCTTGGTGAACACGTTAAAGTTGTCCGCAGTCACTTTGCGCTCAGGAATATTGCGGACTGGGTCCTCCACGGTGCTCCTCATATTCAATAATGGTGTCATTAACAGGATTTGTTCAACTGGTCATTCACCGGGACAGTTGCCGGGTTACAAATAACGGAGGAACGCGGTTTACCCCCCGCACAGCCCACCGCATCCAATCAGCTCCTCTGACAAAACATCCCGCACATCGAGCGTAAAACTTCAGAAAAAAACGCACATGGTTGGCAGCGCGCGTTTTGCGTAAAGTTAAGCGTCCCTTTCTTTTCGAGTGGAAACGTGTGTGCCTGGATTATTAATCACCTCCTGAGCTGTCGATGATAAAAGCTGACACTCACCAGCAGTTTGTATAATCCTTTAATTTCGCAGGTTTATCCACAGCGGATGGTCTTCATAAAGAGTTGGATGCTTGGAGGAGTAAAGACGCGGATTCCAGCCGCAGGGAGCCTGCTCTGGTGCCCAGTTTGAAGTCTTTTGCCTTTTGCCTTGCACAGTGACTCCATCTGTAGTGACTGTGTTCCTCGGCACTTCCTATCCACGGCAGGGATCCAGTTTATTATGTCCATTAAAATGTTCAGTGTCCCACTTTTTTTTCTTCCCCAGTCACGCTTGCAAATGTTTGTCTATGTGGCAATTGTCTGTGGGGATGATAATCCTAATGATGTAAAATGTGTGTGCAGATGTCTTAATCACCACGGTGCAATTAAATCTTTGAGAGAAGAAAGAAATCAAGGAAGATGCAATCATATATCTAAATAATTTTATTATGTTTTTCAAATATAAGCTCTACAGTAACAATAATTATCTCCATCCTCATAGTATTAATCACAAGATAAAACATTTCACTAGGAAATTATTTTATACATATCAAAATAAAAACAGGTTGTAACACACACATTTCTGGAAAATTGGGTTTAATTTAGACGGCGCTGTTCTGCAAGACCACTTTTCGAAAGTGTCCACTTTGTTTTTATGCCTTTATGCTTGGTTGGCTTTGAGAGGAAAGAAAGAAAAAAAAATGCTTCCAGCTGAGCACATGCCTGAACCCCTCAGCTCTGTGTTTTCCCTCAGGATTGCCAGCACCCAACTGTTCATATACTCAAAGCAATTTACATAGCAATGTGTTTAAGGGGGAGGGGGGGGGTACAAATCGCTGCACATTCTTTAAATTCGACAGTAAAAAAAAAAAAAAAAAAAACAATTGAAGAGGCTTCATATCTCTCTGACAGACACACACACACACACACACAGTGCCGACACTAAGATCTCAGGGCAGCACGAGCTTTGTCCAGGATGTCCTTTCTCATTCTTGGATAATTTGGATGAGCAGCCAAAACCTGTAGACAGAAGCAGCAACGATTAGTGGGACAAAAATAGATCCAGTCTTCTGAACTGCAAAACATCCGCAGGTATTTCACCTTATGACACACGTCTATGGCGTCGACATGCCTCTTTGCTTTTAAATAGTTGAAAGCGAGCTTGTATCCTGAAATAAAAACAGACATTACACATTAGAAGTATAATTGTCTTAATTCCATTATAAATAGAACTGGACATGGGATTTTGGATGACAGACCAATAGTTGGGTTAGTCCGATTTCCATATTTCCAAGCCAGTTCATAGTTGAGTGCTGCATCACAGAATGCCTGCTCTTTTTCCATTATGTAGCCACGATATTCATAAGCTTTACAGCATGACTGTGGAAAAAAAGGGCAATTATTATCACAAAGAACTTTACATAAAAGTCGGCCACTACATTTTAAAACTCCAAAACAAGAGAAAAACTTTATTTTGAGTGAATTGTACTGCCTCGTTAACCACATAATATTCAACCTGTGACAATATTTTCAGGCTGACCTTGTTATGATTGAGGCATCTCTTTAAGAGGTCCCCGGCCATGTCATACTTCCCCGAATTGATGTAGATGTCTGCCAAGAGCAGCCAGCTCTTCTCGAACTCATCGGCGTCGACAATGCTCCAGTTCATCTTAGCTATGCGTTTGAGCTGGTTCCTGGCTCGGGGAGTTTGTTTTAGCATCATATAAGCTGTCGCCATGGCCAACAGTGCCGACACGTGGTCTTTCTGAATCCACCAAGAGAATCCTGGTTAGGCAGGATGAATGAAACAACACCCGCCCCACCCCCAACTATGACATTTCCATTTGTTTACACCAAAACCACACTGACTTCACTTCTGTACATGAAGTTAAAATGTTTAATAAATAGCTTGATACAGTGTAATGTGCAGGTTATAACAAAATGGAATGACTGACATTAAAAGAGAGCCTGGGATAATGCACAGCTCCTAGTGTGGGTATATTTACACAGGAGTGCTGGTGTGTGTGTGTGTGTGTGTGTGCGTGTTACATCATGAGTGATGTAACTTGTGCACACCATCTGGAGTTTACTTACCTCATTGTTTGCAATCTCTGTGAAAACATTGAGGGCTTTCTCTATATTGGCCTTCTGCTTAGTGGCCAGAAAGCAGTAGTTCTCCAGGATGCGGAGCTGTGTGTGTCCGCCTGGTGTCTGAGGCTTTAACTCCTTCAGCAGCTTCTCAGCTGTTCTCACGGCGAGCTGCTCGGACTCCTGCTTCTCTGTGGAGTTCCTGGTGAGAAAGTTGAACTTTAGAGCGAAGTCTGTTAGTGTTATACTGTGTCTCGAGTCTCTCGAGTGTGTTCCTAGCGCCACTCACCCAATTTCACCATCTAAATTCTCAAATACTTCTCCTCCCATGGTGTCATTGTCAGGGTTTAGGTAAATTTCGATCATGTTATAAACGGCATTTTGACCCCAAATGTTGTCTTTGCGCGCTTTGTTGAAGTGTCGCAGGGCGTCATTAGGTTCTCCTGTGAACCTGCGAGAAGCAAGCAAAAGTTTAGTCGCTAGTCTTAAAAACAGATGTCGCCATATTTCCGACGAAACGCGCTTCCAAACTTACCAAAGATAAAGTCCTTTGCAGTAGTTGAACCCCGGGTCAAACTTAGTCCTGGGAGAATGTTTTTCTGCCATATCAATGAATCTGGGAACTTCTTCCAACTTCCCGGCCCTTCTCAACAGGTCAATCAGACGTGACAGCGTTAGGTAGTTGTCTGAAAGCAACAGGTGCAAGTTATTATGCGTTCCTTTTAGAGAAGGTCAAATCATCAATTCACATTTACATTCAGCGCACATTTTTGTAAGGGAAAAGAGAAACGTGGCTCTATTGCACCTGGTTTGCGCTCCAGGAGTTGTTGGAAGTGGAAAACTGCCTGTTCATAGTCCTGCTTCCTGAACATAATGTCAGCCATCATCTAAGGACAAACATATGGAAGAAATAATTTTTTCAGTTCCATAAAGAGTTGAGATGAAAACTGTGGCCAAATACAGACAGAACAAACCAGAGTTGCATCTTCATTGAACTGGTCATTCTTCAGAATGATGCTGCATTGCTGCTGGCACGCATCAACTTCATCTAGAGTAAGGTACAACCGTGCCAACTCGAGCATCACCTAGAAACAGGGAGTGCATTCGCTTGAATTCATGTGACAACAATCTCAGCAGAATAATTCGGGGCAAATAAATCACAATCAAACTATCAACAACTAAGATCTCAAAATTTCAAAAACACAAGCACCAGACACTAAAAGATGCCAGTGCTTGTTAACCACAGCTGCAGTGAGTACACAGGACGGTTTTGATTCAGCTGCACTGACCTTGCGATCAGTCTCACAATACACAAGAGCTTCTTTGTAGAATTTGACTGCTCTCTCATAGCCCCTCTGACTTGTGTAGTGTTTAGCGATCTCGGCACAGATCTCGGCAGCAAGCTGCTTCTGCACGGAGACGGCGTCGGGCTGCTCCAACTGCACCCGCTTCAGCACCTTGGCCTGCACATCGCGTGCCTATACGCAGCAAAAACATAACCTTATTTTGAATACAGCAACAATAACAAGCATGATCATTATCATTACACATGGAGGTACAAATCAGAGAATATTGAAATTCACTATATTTTGCATGCCACTCTTTTCGGGCGAAGCGGAAAGTTTTGCTTGATGATAATGCTGCAAAATATTCAATAAAAAATGTCTCAGAAAGCCAGAAAACTGGAACCACTTACTCTCTGTAGGGAAAATAAAGCTTCTTCATTTTTGTCAACCTTATTTTGGATCTTTGCCAACAGGACAAGATATCGGCAATCATCTGAGAGCGCCTGCAGCTCATTTACTAGGTAGATTTGAAGAAAAAAGTGGAGAAAAAGTGGAGTTAGAAACTAAATGAAGCAATAAACAACCACAAACAACCAGGAAATCTTTATCTCAAACATCGCAGAGAGATGTTTTGATTTGCTTTACAAATTCAAAACAGTTTAGTACTGCCAGCAGTATTAGCTAATATTTTCTTTCCATCCTTGCATCATGTCTGTGAACAAATTACCATCATAACTGCTCTCCTTTATTCTTACTGATTGCAGTGTTTGACGTCAGGAGCTCGCAGTGCGTAAAACACTGTGACATACCTGGTTCGTGTGCCAGAGCTTCATTCAGGACTCTCTCACAGCGTTCATATTGCTTCATCTTCATCAGCAGCTCAGCCAAGTCATAGCGCAGGAAGTTCTGTTGCTCAGTCTTCAGGGCTGCTTCATAATAATTTATTGCCTGTGTAGCAGCAGCTTTGTGTCAACGTGGATTTTTTTTTTTTTTTCTGTGACCTAATTGTGTTTATCTTTAATTGCGTGTAAAACACAAACCTTGACGTAGTTATGAGTCTTGACCAGGGCCTTTCCAATCTTGCTGGCTAAAGCACCATCTTTGGGGTTTTTCTTGAGAGCGTGCTCATAAACCTCAATGGCTTTCTCTGGCTGAGGATAAACACGTCACACAGTAAGTGGAGTCATAATTCAGTGTCCGTTAGAAGTTTTTGTATACATTACTCATCAAATACGTTTCATTATTTACAAACTGAAAATGTAGTAAACACGTTAAGACCTAAGCATGCAGCTCTGTAGTCTGCCGGAGTTAAGGTAAGGATATGATATCTGATGGTTGAGGTGGGAAGATCTATTTCAGCCTTGAATGACGCCATCTTACCAAACATCACAACCAGAGTATGTGTCAACATGCCTGACCTTAGGAGGCTCTGCTCCTCTACCATAAAATCATGCAGGTGACCTGATTCATCTGAGACAAACTCTCCTCATTTAGCAGGCACATTGTGTCTCCATTATCAGCCATCACTGAGCACATTCCTAATGAGACTTTGTTTTGTTTTTTTCTACCTGAATTTATCAGTAAGGGTTATGTTGTGTTTGATTCAGTTAGCTTATTTTTAAGTCCAGGGATGAGGTAACTAATTAAGCAGATCTGGTTTCCTCCTTTGTAAAATACTGTGTCGTCTCACAGTTCGCTGTAACGTAGAAATAAGTTGTAATTTTATCTGTTAAGCATCTGTTCATAGGTGGTGTGCTGCTAATGCACAAACATTTCAAAATAATTGATTTTTATCTAGTCCTAAAGCTGAAACAGCTCTTTAGGCTGTTTGTTGTTGCAACAGTTTGCTCTCCCTCCTCATTCCTAACACATTATTTTCCAGGTTATTTAACGTCTTCCTCGTTTAGCGTTTTAGATCTCAACTTGAAAACTAGTCTACGATTTTTCTGGTTTTCCAGCACGTGGAAAACTGACTATTGAGATAAGTATACTTTAAGTCTGCCAAGAGGAAGTGTGTCTGAATCACTTTTATTGGCCAGGTATGTGTACATATACAAGGAATCTGACTCAGTCTAAAGGGTGCTGAGTCTAAACAATGTTGAACGAATTGTAGATAACGTTCCATGGCAAAATCTTTCAGTCTGATAGCTCACTTCACCAGAAATGTGGTCTTGACCTGGCCCACTGTCCACATATGTGCAGTAGCATTGTGGAGTGTTAAACTGAAAAGCATCCGCAAAACTATTCTGTGCTGTGTTCCTTATAGACACTAATCATTCAAGGCGACTGACTTTACTTTACTTTTCTCCAAAACAACAGTGGAAGGATCAGAAATCAGGAAGCCTCCTCAGAGGAACGGTGAGAACAAGAGTGTAGAAGAGTAGTAGCTACTGTTTTGTATTATACCTTCCAGTTAGCCAATATTCGCACAAATTAATGATTATCGGCTAAAAAATACCTCCTAAGACAGAGATGAATCACATCTCCCACTTACCTCTTGAATGTTAATGTAGGCATCACCAAGTAAGAGGTATGTGTGAGGGCTGGGCAGCTTCTCCACCATTTCTCTGGAGAAAAGACAGAGATATCACATCACATATGGCGTACTTCATTATGCAGACACAGTACGTCTCTGCTGGTCTGAGGTTCAGTCATGCTTTACAATGTCTCAGCTGTTGATACAAGTCGCATCAGACAGCAGCAGAAGACTGGAGGCAACTGTGGACATTTCTTCTTTACTGCATGAATGGCTTCAGTTAAATTTTTTATTTGATTTGCTTTACGTTTTGTGGTCCTCTAAATCCTACTACCGACTCAGCTGGATGAAATGTTGGTGCCTCATGCCTGAATATCCTAGAGTTATGTATTTAATTAGGTTTCAGCCGTTACTGTTCAGACAAACATTAACAATGCATTAGGTTTCAGATGGAGCTGCTCATATGCTGAGCTACTATCTTACGTCAAGATCACTTTAAGATTTCAATATGCTTCTTTCCCTTCATTTGGAGCCAGATTTACTGCTCACCTGTAACAGCTTGCATACAGACGTTTTTCTTTTCTGTGGTTAAGATATATGTCTCCCATTTTCTCCTTGGCTTGGATGTAGTAGGGCTGCTCGGGGGTAATGTTTCTGAGCATACTCAGTGCCAGCTCGGTGTCACCACGCAGCAGGGCCAGGTCCGCATTGGCAATAGTGACACGTAGCTCCTCAGGGGTTCCCGAGAACTCATTGATGGCGTCCTGCATCACCTTTGCTGCTTCATGCTGGAATATTAAATCCATTTGTAAGAAAGTCTACACTGCATTTTCTCTTTTAGGCCATGCATATGTGGAATTTCTATTCTACCTGTTCGCCATTGAGCCACAGGGCCTCAGCTAACTCCAAGAACACAGAGACACAATCAGCAGGACTCAGCTCAATCTTCTTGTTTTTGGATTTGGACGAGGATCCAGCCCTGCGGACACCTGGAAGACTCATGGCCATCTGTAGTGTTTGAATAGCCTCCGTCAGCTCCCCCGTTTTCTTCATAGCCTGAGCCTTGATCAAGTGGTATAACGGATGTTCTCGGATCTGGAATGGACAAGAAGTCATGACCCTTTTGGACATGCAGCCCCTGTAGTCAATATGACTGCTACTACTGACTACATAACCAAAACATTTTTTGAACTCTCAGCATTTCACAACACACACTGATATCTTGTCAGTGCTGACAATATCTTTAATGCTCCCTTCTATGGAGACAAATTATATTTACTGGATGCAACTCCCTTCTTCCTTTCATCTTCAACCTTTACTGTGTTACTATGCCCAACAAGGACAAGCTGACATGCTCCTAGATGTTACGAATAAATGCAACAGCACTGCAATGTGTTCATTCATTTGCTGTGTGTCAAGTAAGAGCCTGATTGCACATGGTCTCATAAACATTTAGCGGCTAATAATACTGCCCATGTTGATGGTGATCTTACCTCAAAGTTATGGCTGAGGCAGAGTTCAAGAGACTGGGAACACAATGTGAAATTACCCTGCAGCAGATGGATCTGTGCCATTAGTAGATGAGCATCTGCATAAGAAGGACACTGGTCCAGACAATGTTGCAGACTGCTCTGAGCAGCGTCAATGTAACCTGAAGAAACACAAGCAATGTAGTTCAAAGTAGCATTTGCAGCAAGGAAACCAAAAGATATTTTTAATGCGGTGCTCACCAGATTGATATCTGACTTTGGCGAGCAGGAAGACCCCTTGAGGGAGACCTGGCACAATTTTGACGACGGTATCCAACAATGTGGCACAGTGCTGGAGCTGAGGAGTAGGTGGCTGGCCCTGGGCTGGAGGCTGAAACAACAACAATAAAAGTTTTATTTACTGCAATCCTTTTTCTGACGAGTCTCATTACAAGAGGCTTAAATGTGCATATCCCCAAATGTGTGAAATGAAAAACACAATCATTAGTGGCCAAATAAATACATAGCTGACTGAGGCCCAGAATTCACACAGATGCTGAACCAATGGACACACTGATGAGCCTCCTAGTCATACCTTAGCAGGACACAGTGCAAGATACTGTTTGACGATCTCCAACAGGAAGTCAGGGTTCAACTTCTCGAAATACTCCACTCCCAGAGGCAGTCCCTGCAGACTGGAGAAGTGTGTGTCCACTGCATCATTCAACAGATTGGTCACCTCTTCTTGGGGCTTACGCTTTTTTAATGCCAGGACGGCACGTAGGTACAGGAGCTCCTAAGAATTGGTTAATAAAAGATATGAGGTAGAGGAGGGGATGCGGGGAGGAAACTTGACAAGGACAATCTGTACAAAATAGTTTAAGACACCAGCACAAAAAAACAAAAAGTATTCCTGGAAGAATAACTGAAGATAAAATACAGAAGACCCAGAGGAGCAGCTGCTGTCTATCCTGCCAGGTGCTTTTGCTTAATGCTTTTCAAATCCGTTTTAAAGCATATTAATGATTCTAAAGCCTCTTCCTCTAGAATACTCTTATATAATATAGTTAAAGAGATTTGATGTTGCAGTTGGTCAGCATTTATAAAAAGTCGTTACCCCTGATTTTCCAATAGACTGTTGAATCTCTGTGAGAAACTCCAACTGTTGCTCTGCATCTTCAAGGTGGCCCTCTATCAGCTGGCAACGAATTATACCTGTGAAACCAAGAAAAAAAAAGTTCTTTCTTTAGAAATAAAATGGTATGTATGGATTCTGAGTGTCTTAAGAACAAAAGATTAAGAATTCTAACACTATACCCATCAAAGCAGAAACACTTGTCTCATCTAAAGTCATGGCAGTCTTGTACCACTTCATAGCCTCCTTAATTCTGCCCTGTAGCACCATCTGGTAGCCCAACTCTGTGGCTAAATCTGAGTCCCCCGATGCCACAGAGAAGGCTCTTTCCACCATCCTAAACGTCTGCTCAATCACTTTCTCATTTCGTCCACACTGTGAAAAAATGAAAACGTGAAGCACTTCACTTGGAATTCAGTGCAAGCCAAACAAGAAGAAGGAGGACTAAAAAGTACAGAATTAAGAATTTAGAAAGAATACTGAAAGTCGCCTTACAACGCGGGTGAAAGCGAGAGACATCCTGTAGAAAAGCTCAGGGTTGTGCGGTTCCAGGATCTCCAAGCTACTGATGAGGTTTGAAAGATGCTTTACTGACTGCCGGGGGGATATAGAAACAGTTAGTTTAACACAGTACCAGCACAGATTTCATTAATTACAATTTAATTTGCATCTTACAAGTTCAAATAATAGAAATATGTGAAAGTGTGAACTTTACCTCAGCAATATCTCCATCTCTACATAGAGAATGTAGCGCTAGCATCCGTAGCGCCTCCGGATTATTTTTATCCTTCTGTAAAAGCCTGAAATATGACACAAGGTTCTGTGAATGAAGTCCATCACCTACATTTAATAAGCTTGGATTTCTTTGATTGATAGTAACAGAATATCTGATACTGCTGCAGCATTATGTTGAGTTTCAAGACAGATAATATTAAAACTAAAAGGAACTGTGAAGGCTGCCAGAGGATGTAAAGTATACTGTATGCTGCTTGCACCTCTCCCAGTGGCACTGAACTCAGTACAGCTAGAGTGATCAGTCTTCCTCCTGCTCAGCAAGGCTGAAGCAGCGAATCCTTGGAGTTAAGTTAGACTTCAGCACTTTGACTCAAAGGCCTTTTCTACGCTGTCTGACACTGGCCGAGGTCCAGAGGGGCGAGCACAAACAATGGCTTAATCAGTATGCACTGGTTTGAGGCATCACGCTAGTGTTTCATTTGCACTTGAATGCTGAGCCATTAGTAAAGGCAGACTGTGTTTTTTTCTTACATCCCTGGTGGTGATTTCAAATGTATTCTTTTTAGAGTCTGGGGAAGAGAGCTCAGATAAACTTTCAATATTAGAGATGTGACCTGTGAATGTTTTGTGGGACCCCCGTGACAGTTACCTGAGTGCTGCATCTATGGTTTGCTCCCAGTCTTGAAGGCTGAGCAACAGTTTCATCTTCTTGATGAGGGCAGGCGAAAACCCAGGGAAACTAACAATGACCTGATTAACCATTTCCAATGCTCCAGAGTAGTTCTGACGATATTCATAATATTGTGCCTAGGACAGACCAACATGTACAAAACATTACTCATCAGCATGAATGTGAATGTAATATCTAAAGGTCTAAAACTAAGCTGAACTAAACACGAAAATACACCAAACACAGTGATGGCAAGGGACACATCAAATAAAACACAGAGTAAATTACAAACATAATAAGTACTGTAAAAGGCATGGGAAATATGTAAAATTATAGCATCGTAACATTTTCAATATGGATTTGTAATTCCCATCTCACCTTCCCCATCAGGGCAAAAACATCTGGTCTCTCTTTCAAGCCCTCATCAAAGTATTTTCCAGCCTTTCTGGCATAGGCGTCTTTACCAGATGTCACATCTATCCATGCTTTTAGGATAATCCCCTGAACAACAAATATCAGTCCAAATTTTACAAAAGTCCAAATATATATGAAACCAGAAAAAAAAGTAATATTGGTGCATTTCTCAAACTTTATATTAAAACATTTTAAATCTCACCTCTCTGGAGCCATTGGAGAGTTTGATCATTCTCTCTGTGTACTCCCTTGCCTTATCATTTCGCCCTAATAGCCAGAGGAACATCCCAGCATAGTACAGACTCTTGGGAGATGCACTTTTACGATCCTCTTTGACTTTAGCATCAAGTTCTTGAATTACTTCTCTGTCTGTGAACACAAAGACACTTATATTAGCAACAAGTGTGTCTGGTGCTTTAATAGAGTCTGGGTTAACATCTGTGAAAAGAAAATATATGCTTTGCTGGTTTACCTGGGTTTGTCTTCTTCTTCTCAGCATAGACGAGGGCCATTAATGTGCAGAGAGACACATCTCGACTATCTCTTATTGTCTCCAGCTCTACTGAGGCTTCTTGAATTTGATCTGTCGACAAAATATGACACAAGTGCATGTGTGATAAATGGCAAAGACACACGTGTCTAACCAAAAGGTGCCAATGCTATTATTTTATTTGGATTTTTTAAGCTTACCTTGCATAAGGGTGCCATATGCATGAAAAAAACTGTAGATAGGAGCATTGTATTTCCTCTGAGCAGCTTCTGCAGCGTTTACAGCGTGGTTAAAACACTTTTCATAGCAGTAGTATCTGATCAAAGCCTGTGGGAAAACAGATAGTGATATTAGCTAGTAATCACATGCTGCAGCCAATTTTATTTCCATAATACCACAAAGCAATAGCTACTAATAGCTTCATTAGTAGTAAGTTAGTTAACGTGTTAACACTGTGTCATAATCTCAACTGGCTGTATTTCAACATTACTGTGATTATTACGTTAGCTAACTTATGCTAACTGGACTCAGGGTGAGTACAGGTGTTTCGGTTTAACGAGTGACCATGTTAACTGGTCACCCTTAGCCGAATACGTCTGTGGTTGTCGTGGTTACGACAGCTTTTGAAACACGAAGACAACACCTAGCTGTCAAAAAACACACTAAAGATGAATAGGGTATATCTGTATGTAACAGTGTAACGTTGATGAGGAAAAAAACTATACAAAACAGGGCACCAACACCTCTCGTAACTACGACAACCACAGACGCATTCGGCTAACGGTCACCTGTTAACACGGTCACTCGTTCAACTGAAACACCAGTCGTTTTTAACCTGAAACCTTTGCCTCTGTAACAGTTATCGCTTACCAACGTTGTCTCTTCATCCTCCATCTTGGCTGAGACGCGTTGTGTGCTTTTTACTGACGCCTATTTACTCTACCTGGGTTGTACTTTTAGCATTAAGAGCGATATTATTGCAGTTTTCGCTGCGTTTTCGCCATCTTGCTACAGCTTCGTTAGCGTTACCCCGGTAACTTAGTAACGGCTAGTTACGCTGGAGTCGCTTATTCCTGATTTTTGTCTGTCAGGCACCACTTCCTCTCTTCCCCACCGCTCGTATACCGCGCCTCCTTCAGGGTGATTATCAGATCCAACCGCCAACCATAGTTTATACTGCCTCTTCATTTACTTAACATTTACTCTGCAGTGTTTGCTAGAGGATGATTGGTAATAATGTTTGGTCTCAGTTTGGTAAGAAGCCTGACAGACTAAACTCAGGACTTGTTGAATATAAATGACGCCAGCTTTAAATTTGCGTCGAGGCTGTTACGTCTTTGTATCTCAAGGTGGCGCAGTCAGGCTTTTATAAAATAATATACCACTACTGCTACTATTACCACAACTACTACTACTACTACTAATCCAATAATTAAAGCGTATTTAGTAAGTGAGGGAGGTGTAGGGTGAGGATGTGTTTTACCCTGATTTTACCATATGCGTCATGATTTTATGATGTTTTTAGTTCTGGCACATATTGCATGTCAAAGTTAAACCTGCTTTGAATATGGAAATGATCCGGGGATTACACTCAGAGTGGTTGGATTAATGTGGTCGGTAGACTTGTTGAGCGTGCATTCTGTTGTGACAGACCTACATAGTTTGCCATGCTCAGTGTAAGATAGACTTTTAGAGAAAATATCAATATTTAATGTCTGTTGTTGTGTAATATAAACTATATTCTAAGTAAGAAAATTTGCGTTTTCCATCCAGCTGGTGGTAATTGGTGGCCCAATGTTATGCAACACCATGCATTGACTATGTAACTCTTGATGTCTACAGTGTACAGTGTCCATGGCAGGAGCAGCCAGTATCCAGCATGGGTGTTCCAGGAGAGACCTTTCCATGCCTTGTCAGATACTATTTAGCACTAACTCTGGCACATAATCATTACTCTCTGCAGCACACATCAATGGAAGAGTAAATCAGGTTGGTATCGAGCTCTGAGCATGTGCAGCAATGGGAAATCTCTGCGTGCTGTATCACAATTTAGCTCACAGCTTTGAGCTCATACTGTTAAATGTTATTTTATCTGAAAAACACATTATTAACATTGATTTAATCTGAACTATTTTGTATTTATTGGCTCATTAATCCAAATTAAATAAATATTAGTTAGAATAATGCTCATATGAGTAGTTACATGGTAGACAATGAAGGTGTTGTGCTTAGCAAAGGGCAATAAATACTGCATGTGTTGTTGCACTTACAAAGAATGCATTTGAAAACCTATTAGAGGAAAGACTGTGGAATATGTACCCCTTGGGATACACTGCTATAGCATTCTAATGGCTATATCCATTGTGGTTTGTACAGACCATTATTGATCAAAGAGTCATGCCCAATAAGCAGCTCACTTACTAATGAACTCTTTTATTTTTTTTCCATATATGTTGCAATACAAAATGTTGTTTTTTTTTATTGGACACATGCATGTGCTAATTTAATAGCATGCATTAAATTGATGGCTCTAACTTTATTCTTGAAGCTGACAGAAAACTAGGAGGGATTCGTGTTGTCTGTAAACTGTGGTATTTGTGTGTGTGTGTGTGTGTGTTCGTGTGAGTTACTGAGGGAGTGGTTCACTGAACGTAGTGGTTGAGATAAAAAAGTGTGTGTCTGTCTGTGTGTCTGTCTATTAGCACACTGGGAAGGTATAGAGGGGTACTCACCACTACCTAATATAATGGGATTTTCTTCCCATCTATCTACAGCAAATAAAATTACAGAGCTGTTATGGGTAGCATTCTCATATTTCTTTGTGAATTGTTTTTCACCCTGCCCCACCATGCATACCAGTGGCGGGATCCCCAGCCAAATAGACATCCTTCCACAGATAGCATGTCCACATATTACTGCCCAGCTTGCAAGACTCCCAGGGAGGAGACAGCAGACCAACTTCCGACCTTCCACCCTAATGCAGTCTGACAAAGGAGCTTGATGTCATGTTGCTGGGCAACCGGCAAGGAGAATCTGCAGAATCACTCTTGATTTACTGGTCATTAAAAAAAAAAAAAAGGCAATCTGTAACCCCACCTGTTGCCATCAGTGGAGCTGTGTGCTGCTTTCAGACATAAGCTACATCTTAAAGTAAACTGGCTCGCTTACATCAGTTACTGGATGACATTATAGGCAAAGATGTTTTAAATCTTTTGACATTTACCATTTAAATTATTGGCCTGTTTGTTTCTGTCGTGATGTCTTGTTTTCTAAGAGCACGCTGGCAAACATTCATCCAGAGACAGAAAAACATGTGCGCCATAAAGTACTGTGAGTGTGTGGGTGTGGCACAAAACTGATAATCACATCATCGTTGTGAGACCGAATGGCAGGAATAATCAGCACTTTGCCATCAGCCTCTGTTTACTGCTCTCAGGAATCAGCAGCCACAATAGGTAAAAGCGATGTTGAACTGTAATGAATATTTGGCCTGTTATTAATAATTAATAAAATGTTCCACCCACTTAAGATGCTAATAGTTTCCGGCAGGAGCCACAAAGCACATGCAGAAACCAGATTGTAGCTCCAGATGTTTGCTAAAATGTACATAAATCTGCGCACATGTTCAGTTCTGAAGCTTCCTTCTTGATCAGGAGTGATTTTTGAGGAAACGTTTCCACTGTGTATCATCATGTCACTCAAGATGATTCAAAGTCATACATTCATAAGTGCTCTCAATATCTCAAGAGATTCAAGAAATCAATATAAGTTGAACCATTTAGGCTGCAGTTAAAGTGCTCATTACATTTTGCACGTGAAATGGACACTGATAACTTCAACATTTTACAGGTTCTGAAATGACACTAATGCTGATTGCGGTGTGGTAGCTATCAGCATTACAACAGTCATAAAGCTCATAACTGTAAAAGCTGATGCTTAATGCCTCCAAATGTGGCTAGCACTTTAGACAATTTTTCAAAATTAATTCCCGTCACTCGACTGAAAGCTATCATGATAGTCTGATACTACTACTCATCAGTTTCATTCAACTATGGTACTATGAAGTAAAGTTGAAGTAGGGCACTGGCTCCTAAAAATGCACCTGTAGCATCTGACAAATAAAAAAAACAATGAGAATCTCAACACAAGAAAATAAAATGTATCAATTGCGCTGTTGTGCTTTGACTCTCCAGAGTTGAATGCCACCAGACATGTTTTAATTTATGCACATGAGGGAGAGGTAGGCCATTTTTGACAGTAAATGTTTAATCACTCAATCTCTCACACATTGCCTAGATAACAGTTATGATACATCAACTCTATATCAACTATCAACCATCAACTAGACACCAGGTTCTACATCTACCGGTCGCTTCATTAGATACAAATCTATTGTGATCCAATACAACAATTTCACATTATATTGAGAGGTGTCTAATATTATGGGCCTCTCATGTATGCAAATGTGGTGGTCAAAATATTAGAAACACCTCTCAGTATAATGAGGTCTAGTTTAATACAACCTCAATAGTAAACATGACAGTTAATACCTCTCTGACAGTGTCAACAAAAACTGAAAATTCATGAGCTTCATAAAAGTAGAATTTATGGCAGAGTTGTACTGAATCACATTGGATTGTTGAAGTCTGCCTAATGAAGTGGCCCCTCGTTGCATGTCTCTGGTGCCCCTTTGAACTGAAGACATATGAGACCGACCGTCTCTGACCCAGAGTCATCTGGATTTACTCTAGCCTATTAGAAACAAAGGAGACTAAGTTATGTCGAGAAAAATCTATATTAATAATAAGACAATGAAACATTATTTTGGGATCTCTGCATTGGTTTCCTGTGAATAAAACTGTGCACATTAGAGTTTGTTATATAAATGATACATATTTAGTGTTTGAGCAAGGAAATCAGAGAGAAATATAGGCACTTTGCATTGGGTAAACAAGGCATATACTGTACCTGCACATAAAAAGCACATAAGAAGCTCAGGCCCTGAACAATGTGTATACTAAATCATAAAAGTGGACCAGCAGCTCTGAGCAACAGACACAATATATATATTTTTTTCACCTTGACTTATTATTCATTTACTCATTGGGCCAACAATGACCTGATAACAAATATTGATCTTAATCCGACATCTAATACAAGTTAAAGGATGAAACCAAACACAAATGTTGCTGCACATCGCTGAATGTCGTAAGATAAAACAGAACAGTTATGTGTAACAGAGGATTTGAAGAGACTGACATGAAATAATACACAGTTTCACCAGAACAGAGATGATAACAGGGTCATTCTTGCTGGAAAAACAAATCACAAAAACTAAGCAAAGCATAATGAGCCAAACTTTGAGCAATTAGTCTCACTCTAGGAGAACATTTTTACTATAATCCACATCTAACCCCACTCTCAGTCCTCTCATGTAGAAAGAAACAGTTATTATATCAAACTGCACCTGGAAATACATAAAACAATATCTAAATGTCTTTTATATAGCATAATAAAATGAATGAATGTTTTACGCAGACTTGAGGTTAATGTAATCTTTATTCTTTTGGCGTTTCAGTGAAATGGGTTATAAGAGTGTCTTGCATGCAGTTTATTTATACACTACAAGCATTAAGCATATGAATGATGGGAGATGTTAAATTCTGTGTAATCAAAACATTCTTTCATTATGCATAAAGTATAGTGTAAGTACCGAACATTTTAATTACATGCAAAATATACTTACATGAATGGCATTATACTTTCATAACATGGAACAACAGATGTAGTCGTGACACTTTTCAGGGTGGATCTCATAGCTATGGAAAGAACGGACAAAAGTAACACAACTGCCACTATAAAATGTAAACCGAAGCAGGAAACAGCCAAGGGCACATGAGATGTGTGATGCCATGTCCTTGAGACAATCATCCAGAATGTTCTGAGCCATCTTTCATTCAACTTAGATATTTATCATGATAAAGATTGAGAGGTAAACTGTAAAAAAAAAAAAAAAAAAAATCCCCACAAAACTACCTTTTTTTCAGTCACAATTTCTAAATAAAAATATGCAGATCAAGGTTGAATACAGTAAACTAAAGTAAAGCAACAGCATAGTCACATACATTAGCAGTTGTCAAACACAGGGCTTTGTCTTATGAAGAAAAGTTACCATCCATATAACAGTTTTTCATGGGCATTTACATTTTTCACCTTGCAGCTCCTTATGAATGTATAATATCCCTGTTATATATATTTGGTTTCATATCACAGGTAATAAATAGTCATTGTTCCATAAACTCCATCATTTCATAATCATTACAGAATACACACTGAGGTTCATTATCAAACACAGCAAAGAGAGAGAGAACAGACAAAATGAGGAAAAAGGTCGACGCACGGAGGAGATCTGTATTTTTTGTGACGCTGCTGTCCTACAAATAGACAATATTACAGACAGTCTCCTCCTAGAGCAAACTGTCAGAGATTTGTGTTTGAGAGAGGTAACTCATAACAGGGTCAGTTACAATGTGCAAACTTCGGCTTTTCCTTTGAAAGCTTTGAAAGACAGACCTGAAAACTCTGTTTTTAGCACAGTTTCATGATAACATCTGCACATAATTAGCAATATTGTAAATGGTACACAATGTAGCACACGGCAGGCTGAGATAAAGTACGTGAATGATGTTGCTGATCGAATAAAACTGAATGTGCAAAGTATTTCTGCCGAGTGTTACTGCTCTGACACTGATAATCAAACTTAATCGACACACTCGGCTGGATTTGTTTGGACTGTAGGCTAAGGTCGTGTCTGTAATGTATAAAAAAAACAGCCATGTGCGACTGTATACTTTGCATCATGAAGCATGATGGACAGTGAGAGAGCTACACTCTAGCTACCACTCTAGCATGCATAATCGTGGAGAAACATTCATGCAGGTCTACACTTCTAGATAACTGCAGCAACTCCGACATGGTTTCTTGGACTTGTCAAGTATTCTAAGTGCTATCAGTTAGCAAGACTAGCCTTAAAGCTATGCTGCTCATTGTAAAGACTACCCCTGAAGGACCAACCATTTTCAAGAGTAAAAAAAAAAAATGTATAAAAAGTCAATAAACCAAACTATAAATTCTTAAAGTAATAACATTAGGACTGTTTCTTTCTGCTTGAAAAATAAGTAGGTAAAGTAATACAACAGTCAGTGATATAACAATAATCCAAGACACTGGATAGCAGAACTAGCTGCAATAGAAGTTAAAGCATTAACTAATGTGTCTTTTAGAACACTTGCCCATCCCCACAAACAGCCAAAAGGCATCTTTGCACCTGAACACAGTGGTCCCACTACAGCCTGAATGTGCCACTTTTCCGTTTTAGGCACCAGCCTTCAGACTCAAGTACGCATGATCAGTTTGGCATAGATATCCATACAAACCAATGGACGTCTTAGTCACTTTGAAAGATTGTAAACATTTGTGTCATTCATTAAAATGTCTCTGTTGCATCTCCAGAATTCTTTCATATATCCTGCTCTCCGACATCCTTGCCCACAACCTCCTGTTCACTTTTGTCTTTTTCATATTTGTTTCTTCCATTTGTCGTTACACTGTTACATGAAGGTTGAGGGGCCGTTGAAGGTGTCAGTTCACTTTTATCAGCACTAGAGATTTCCTTGAGTTCGTCTGTGACAATATAGTCTTTATCAATGAGTGTTTCATCCTTTTGAATGTTTGGCTTAGAGGAAACCTGTTTCCTAGTGTACTGCCTATACGCTCTCTGGATGACAATGGCTGATGTGTCCTCCTGTTTGCGGCGAAGGGTGGTAGTGATGGGTTCGTAGGACACTTTGGAAGGATTTGAGGCCATGAAACGCTCTTCCATCTGGCCCCTTAGGATGTCCATCTCCCCATTCTCGCCAAGAACACGTTTTGTAAATGCAAACAGGATGTCCAAGCAGTGAATACGTTCACCACTCACCATGGGTAAATCCATAGAGATCAGTTGGAGCTTATTAGGCTTGGGTATGCGTAATGGTGGATCCAGAGCATCTGCAAATTCTGGCAGCTTATTGTACTCCATGAATTGTGTTGCATGAGGATCAAACCTTTCCCAGACCTCATAAAACATTTCAAAATCATCCTCACTTAGTGGGTCCGCACTCTCCTCAGTGGCCACACTGAAGTTTTCCAGGATGACTGCAATGTACATATTCACCACAATCAGGAAACATATGATGATGTAGCTCACAAAAAAAGCAATTCCCACAGGTGGATTTCCACAGTTTCCTTTAACAGAACTGCCTGGATGCTCCGTGGCAGTATCGCATTCACCTTCGTTTTTGTTGAGAATGGGAGCTAATAGGCCGTCCCACCCTGCTGAGGTGGTGATCTGGAACAAACAGATCATGCTGTTGCCAAACGTCTCAAAATTGAAAAGGTCATCGATGCCTTCTTCCCTCTTGACGTAAGCAAAGTTTGACATGCCAAAGATGGCATATATAAACATCACCAAGAAGAGCAAGAGACCAATGTTGAACAAGGCAGGAAGTGACATCATCAAGGCAAACAAGAGGGTGCGGATTCCTTTGGCACTTTTAATAAGGCGGAGGACACGGCCAATCCGAGCCAATCGGATGACTCTGAACAAGGTGGGTGAAACGAAGTACTTCGCTATCATTTCTGAGAGACACATACCTAAAGAAAAAGAGCAAAATATATTAAATAAACTGTGAACAATATGTGTACTGAATAAAATGATTTAAATTTATTTGAGCACCACAGTGAAGAAAGGCGAGTCATACCGATGATTGACAGGATGACTACGATGAAATCGAAGACATTCCAACCATTTGTGAAATAGTAATGGCGGAGCGAGATCATCTTCAACAAACACTCTCCAGTGAAGATGACAATGAATACCACATTAATGCAGTAGAGATTGTAGTCCATTTCGTCTGACTGGTCATCAGTTTCCACCATCATCGTTACCATGTTGAGCGATATTAGAACCATTATTACAATATCGAACGCTTGTTTTGTGGTGAGGTCAAAGATGTAGCCTTGAATTTTGTTCTGAGAAAGACACAAGGTGGAGAAACAAAAATGCATTTTAGTTGCTTTGAAATAAAGAGATGGACAATCATCAGTTTTATGATACAGATCGGAATCAATGTTGGAATCAATAAAGTCACATACTGATGGTCTAGGAATAGGTTTTTGTGGTTTCTTTGAGCCCAACTTTTTCATGGCATTG
The DNA here is from genome assembly GCA_028641955.1 of Protonibea diacanthus. Lineage (NCBI taxonomy): Eukaryota > Metazoa > Chordata > Actinopteri > Sciaenidae > Protonibea > Protonibea diacanthus. The sequence goes on along the minus strand of CM053986.1, from coordinate 18,770,078 downwards.
TAGTATTTCTTTTGTTCTTCAGTCATGAAGATGTCTTGACCTCCTAAGTAAAGAGGCGATATGAGGCATGTTAAATCACAGAAAAGGTGATGAGGAGACACTGCATTGGAGGAGAAACTAATGGTAATTATTTTAAATATTGCATTTCTATTTAATGTCAGGTAAAAAAAAAAAAAATCACATTTTGTTTATATAGCAGACTTAATACTTATCTTTTTCTTCTGCTGGTTGAAATTGTCTATGATGACACCAATAAAGAGATTAAGTGTGAAGAAGGCTCCAAAGATGATGAAAACAACAAAATATAGGTACATCTTCAGGTTGATCTCATACTCCGGTTGTTTGTCTGTCTAGAATAGGGACAGAAAATAAAGACATTAGTACGTTATAATCTTTATGATTTGGCAACTGGTTGTAACAGCAAGTGTGATTTAATACTACAGGTCCTAGAACAGTGGTAGAAGGAAGCATTCCTTGAGCAGACCTTTTGTGTCTGTATACAGCTTGTTGTATTCAAGGAGTCAATGATAAGTGATCTGATTTCATGCACACAGCTGGGTGTAGTAAAAGAAGTTGTGACAGCTCTGATGCTATGTTAAAAATGCAAAGGAGGAAAAGCTCTGTGGTATTCATGAAAATATTTTTTGCATTTAGTATTGGCAGGAAAATTTGTTCTTTTCTTTTTGGTTTGGCTCTTTGTTCTATGATTTCATCTTATTGTCGCATCAAAAATGAATGTCACTCATTCACACTATATCATCCATTTTTGTCATATAACAACAGTATGCATTGTAATTGTTTTGAAATGTTTGCTTGTTTTTATTTAGTCCTTTTAAATTTTGGGGAAAAAAATCATGACAGTAAGTAATATAAAAAAAATGGTCTGATTTCATGGAAATCATAGGGATTATAAAAAAATATGATATTGAGAGGCACAATTTATAAGAGAGATAAAAAACAAACAGAATAAACTTAACATGAACATTTGATTACCCCGCTTTGTGAGTCCACTGCAGCATACATGATAGGCATCCAGCCTTTGAATGTAGCCTGTACAGAAATTACAATTAACAATAATTTGCTATTGTTATACAGCAAATACAATTTTTAAGCTTAAAGTTGCACACACTGCATAATTATCCAACACTTACAAATGATTCAGTTACTTACCACTTGCAGTAGTGCAAGGTAACCCAAGCCAACATTGTCAAAGTTGATTTTGAGGTTAGTCCAGCGAGCATCAGTTGTATTGCTACAGGCTTTCTTGTCTGGCACCACTAATGAAGGGAGACGCTCATTTGTGGTTTTGTTGAAACAAGCGGAGTACTTCCCCGCAAATAAATTCACTCCCATGATGCTGAAGATGAGCCAGAAGATGAGACATACCAGCAGCACATTGAAGATGGAGGGAATGGCTCCCAGCAAGGCATTGACAACCACCTGCACACCAACACACATTATGTGATTATGTGATCTCTGCCTGTACAGCAGGCAGAGATCACATAATAGAATAGAACAGATGCACAACGTTGTATGCTAATGGTCATGGTAAGAATTAGGAAAACACAAGAGTTTCAGAACCAACAAACACATCAGCATGAGCTCACCACAGCTATCGCTAATACCAAATATATACAATGATAAATGCACAGTAAATGTGAGGGGAAAAAGAATTAGGAAAAGAGGCTGGAAATTGATGCTATGTATCTAAAAATGGTTTTAGTGAGCTACAACTAAATTTTAGGGAAACATTGAAACAGAACACCTTGTAGAGGCTGGACCACGCCACAAAATTAGCTTACTGTAAACAGAAACATAAATGAAATCATGTTAAAGAACCCAGCAAACAACAACCAAAACAGTGAAATATGGATGGATTAATAATGGATGTAGGCCTACTGGAGCACACGAAAAGCTGTTCATGCAAATGAGGGAATTCACTGGCTACCACGTGACGAAAGACCATCATCGTAAATCTAGACCACCACAATATGAAAGCAACAAATCAATACATGCTACATTGATTTCAGCGGTCGACAAAGCCTCCTGCTTCAGTTACATAAGTTGTCAAGCCCTCCGTGCTTGAATTGCACAGCAAAATATCGTAATGGCATGAGATAAAATGGTTAGTTTATTGGTGCTGACATTATGGGAAACACAGGTGACACAGCTAGCTTGACTTAACGCTAAGGTGACTAAATCCACCTAACAAAGGGAAATAGAAAATAAAGCCCTGGGCTTTGTACTGTAGAGAGTTTAAGATGTCGTCAATAACCAAAACTGGAAATATAGATTACATTGATGCCTATGATTTTGTGTGTGTGTGTGTGTGTGTGTGTGTGTGTGTTTTGCCCTGATTTCCACTGTAAATCTAAAAATGACTAGGCTGACAAAGCTTCCCTGGGTTTAAAATCTTATGTTGTGAGGGAGATCCGTCCCACCGTACAAAGTGGAAAGAGACATTTTGAATTCAAGTGTTTTGCTCAGATCACATCACATAATCAGTAAACAGCAGAACATAACTTAAGCTCTCACTGCTAGCGTCAGATGCAGCCAGTCCTTGAGACTTACACCTTTTTCCCTGTCTCGGCATCATCTGCCTGCCTGCCTATCTTGCCATTCACCAAGTCCCTTAGCAAGCACTCATCCCCTGGACCAAGCCTCCAAGATTCCTGCTGATATACTTAATAAAAGACATGTTTCCCCTCACCTGCCTGTCAAGTGTATGTATATGGGTTCAGTTTAACTAAATCGTGAAGTATCTAGAGCCGGTTCGGTTTGTTCATTCTGGGCTACTGTAGAAACATGGTGGACACCGTGGCACAGGACCCATGTCGTCTTTTTTCCTCAGAGGTAAATGGGAAACCAGTGTGCTTCACAGCACCAATGCTCAATTCCCATTCCCCATTCCCACTATGCGCTATGTAATTTTGGGCTCCAAGTCGGTAGAAGAACATTTTACAGCACTAAATCACACACCACACACAAAATTTTATGCTCTGCCTCAACTCCCTGTGAATTACAGAGTTTCCTGGTGGACAGAAAAGTAAACTGCTGCCGACTGTAGCTGATGCTAGCTGCTGTTAGCTCCTAGTTAGCTGGGCTGCCTGGATCGTGAGCTCAGAGCATCAGAGAAGTGTTAATGTTGGTACCACATGCGTTTTGGACCACTGGGGAAGAGGATCTTTTTTTTTTTTTTAGGCTGGGTGAATGCTGATGGGGTCACGAAAGGACACAAGAACTGAAGTTGTGCAGTAAGTGCAGCAAGTGGGAAATGTAACTGGTCTAAGCAGACACAGAGCATGGCAGAGCCAAATAGGACAATGGAGGATGCTAATAAGAGAAAAATAAAGTGACTGAGGAAGAGTCCGCCAAACAAGAGTACATCTGGGACTGGCTTTTAGTCGATGGTGAGAGCTTTATGGAATAAAAATGCTTCTTACTCATTACTTAGCTGGCTGCTATGTCTTGTGTTGCTGCACTTGCTTAATGTCTGGCTGTGCTAACAAACTTGTCAACTCGTAAAATGATCTACAGCTGTCCATATTTACAATACCAATAGAAACTTGGGGCGCTAAAACATGAACTGGCCATATAATGTCACTTTAATCATAATCCACCATCACTAGTATACATTGAAATTCATAAGAAAGTCATAAGTAATCAACTTTGTCAACCCTGAGGACAAATGGACAAAGAGGATTAGGGAAGAACAGGAATGCTTCATTTTCATGCAACACACTTTTGCTACCTGCCAGACTGCAGAGTGCGTGTGCTCTGTCAGTGCATTGAGCTGGTAGCAAACAGCGCGCCATGCCTCAAGCGGGTGGGGAAATCCAGTGACTCTTACCCTCATGCCTTCAAATCGTGACAAGGCTCTCAGGGGCCTTAGAGCTCGCAGGGTTCTCAGAGACTTGATGGCACCGAGTTCAGAATATCCCATAGCATTGGCTGCCATGCTGACCAGTGACACCTAAACACATGCACACACATTACATGAGACACATTACTCTAAGTTTAAAGGGGCGTATTGACAGATACTAGGAAAAAAAGGTGTACGTTTCTGTGTTTCCACCTACATCGACAATGAGGAAGTCCAGCCAGCACCAGGCATTTGTGAAGTACTTGGCAAATCCATACGCTACCCACTTCAGAAACATCTCCAGGATGAAGATGTAGGTGAAGATTTTGTCTGCGAACTCCAGCATTGTTTTAATGGTCTTTCTCTTCTCAATGTAGACATCTTCAAACGCCTAGATTTGAAGGAAAGGAAACAGTAATTGTAAATGCAAATACAAATAAAATAAATACATCTCATTCAAAATCTTGACCTGATTTTGCACAGATTGAGAAATATTTGTAAAAAAAAACATAGCAGTAACATCAGATTAAGGTGAGAATGCACTAACTCAATAACATCAAATGCACACAATAGTTTGAGAATCTACTGTCTGACAAGAGATGGCAGATAAATACATCACAGCGGCACATTTAGGTGTTTTATTGACATTTCTTTCCCCCTGCACAGACTTACCAATGCTCCACTGCTAAGCAGGATCATGAAGATGATGAAGCTCTCAAACCAGTTGTGCTCCACTATCCGGTAACAGGTCTTTCTTAGCGTCCACCACATTTTCCACCAGCCCACATCCGCATTTACCTGACAACACTGGAACCTTTGCACACAACCTGAGTAGAGACAAAGCGGCGATGGTGATTTACCAGTGTAATATGCAGTGTCAGATTCACACCAAGGCTGTAGTAGGCTAAGTGGTGGCAGTGGTTGTAGTAGTATTCACCATCAGGAAAGCAGGCATCAGGTTCCATAGATTCTTCCAGTTCAAAGTCTATAGACTCTCCTCCCTCCCCGGCTTGCAGGCCGTTCACTGTGCTGCCCTCAGAGGAGCTGTACTGGTCATCGTCATCCATCATCTGTGCATGAAGACGAGTAAATCCAGCGTTAGATGAGCAAATAAAACAGAGCCGTGGCAAAAGTAAGGGGCCATCATGCGGAGCACCTGTCTGTCCACAAGCTTCATGTACTCTCTTATATCAGACTGACATGCATCCAGTTCAAGTTTGGATCGAATGTATGATGGCTAAATAAAATAAACTTAAAAAAAAACATGCATAAATCAGTACTGTAACAAGATTTAACAAATCTTGTGCTTAAATGTCAACATGAACACTATCTGCACGCCCTCTTTTTGCAGTCTAAATAATTGAAAACAAACATTAGATCTCCCTCATTAGCTTGACAGCAAAAGAACAGGCGAGTGCTCGTCAAACAGAAAAGGCAATAATGAGGCCACATTAGCTTTTCTGTCTAGCGTCCTCATAATCTCCACTTAATTTGGGAGTGGATGCCTGACTCCCAAAGACAAAAGTGATGGTGACACTGATTAGTAACATCATTTTAAATGTTTATTGCACAGTTGCTCTTATTTATTTACATAAATAACAGCAGAAGGCAGTTAGAGACTCGCAATATATGCACAATGCTTGTTCTATGCAGCCAGTCCTATAAAAATATAAAAACAAGGGAGGCTTAATAAAGCAGAAACAGCTAAAAATCATTGGAGGTTTGTAGCCTAGTGGTGTTGTACTGTAGCTTGTCTCTACTTCACCCTGATGTTATATGGCTCTCTACAGGGTGTGTCTCCTAATAGCTGGTAGATGAGAACAGCTTGAATGCCCTTCCTGGAGAATGGAGGGGCACTTGGCTGTCCTGGGACCAGCTAATGCAGTGCAGGTAATGATGTAAGCATGTTACTGGGATATACTGTGAGCGCTAAAGTCAGTGTGTTGATGGCTTGTGCTTTAATCCATCCGTTCTGTTTCTGTCATTAGTGCTTTAGCACTGCAGAACGTCAAATATTGTCTTTCTTCTGGGATATTAAACATCATGTTGATTATAACTACTGTAATGGTTAGCGGAGCCGATAATCACCACAAACCACCAACGTGTTGTCAGCATTGCATTGTGAATGTTATTTCAAAATTATACATCCTGGTTGATGTCACGATGCATTTTCAAAACTGTCAAAACAAAAACTCATTTAAATCAAATTAAATGAGTAAACTACCAAAAAGTTTTCATTGATGTTTGAATCAATAAAAATATTTCAGCATCAACAAAAGTAGAAACTCGGGATTGGATGGTGAATGAAGTAAGGACAAAAAGGATGATTGATCTACTCAAAATGTTGACGAACTGTGTGAGGTTATTGTAAATGAGGCAAGCAATCTGCTTGATGAGTGTAGTGTAATGTAAAGTAAAGCGTTCTTACGAGTCTCCTAAAAGTTTGAGAGCATCTGTAAAAGCAGCAGCAGGCAGGCAGTAGTGATGACTTTGCTTACAAATCGTCACATAAAATATCCCATGTAGGCAAAACTATTTAAAACTGAGACAAAATCTGAAAAATGAATTTTAAAAAAACATTTAAAATACCAACAATAACACTGCAACAGTCAAAGGCAGTCAGTGTATGTTTTTTTTCTTTTGCACTGAGATTTTCTCCAACACAAAACCCCCTTAAGAGGAGCATTCTGCTACCAAGCACTTAGACCTAAATGGCGCGTAATGTAATCTACACACTGGTATTTTCCTGTCTATATTGCCTCTCCTCGTTAAAGGTCTGTGGTAAATGGGCTCTTTCTTCATGGGAGACGTCATATCACATGCTCATATCTCGTAACCTCATATCTCATGGACTGTGGGTAAAGTGCGACTACTATGACGGACCATACTACTTTGCTACAGCAACAGATTTGTTCTCAACCACAACCAACACTGAAATCCTTTATTCAAACATCACACGTCTGGTTGTGATACAGCTGATAAGACTTGTTTTTAAATGTTCGTTATTTAACTCATCTCTACCACTGTGACTGATCAACCCACATGAGAATCCTTACCACATTGCACGCTGCATCAGACGAGGCACTGCTGAAGTCCTCCGTGTTGAGGTTTTCAAAGTCAGACTCGCCCACAGCGATAGGAACAGTGACAGTCAGACTAGGGTTGTTGATGAAAGACATTATGGAATCATCGCTCTTGCTGCTGACGATGTACTTGTCTCCGTTCTTGTCCACGCCGGTCACATCGCCATTGCCATTCTTAGAAAAGTCTTTGATGGTATGGTTGGGGACACCGTTTGGCCCTAAAGTCTTGTGAAGCTCATCCAGACATTTGTCCTCACCCTTCCCTTTCTTCTTGTTCCTGAGACAGGCACTGCTGCAGCTGCTTCGAAGCATGGACTTGACGAAGGCAATGCCGTTGTGAATCCGCCCAATGGCAATCTGCAAATTGTTCATGTCGCTGTCATCTTCTGTCGCTGCTATGTTGTCGGCACTAAATGAACTCAGCAGCAGAGCCAGGAACAGGTTCAGCACCTATCAGAAAATGACATAACTTCATGTAAGATGGTGTTATCTTTTAGATATTGTACTTTAAAAGAAACAAAACGTGTAGCTATAAGAGGGTTAGACAAGTTGGACTCATGAATTGACTATAAGAGATGATAATGTACCACAAGGTTTCCAATAACCATGACCATCATGTAGACAATGATGCACATGGTCATCCCAGACACCTCCATACAGTCCCACATGGTCTCTATCCACTCTCCACAAAGCACTCGGAACACAATGAGGAATGAATGGAAGAAGTCACTCATGTGCCAACGGGGTAGAGTGCAGTCTTGAGAGATTTTACACACACAGTCCTTGTAGTTTTTTCCAAACAGTTGCATGCCCACCACAGCAAAGATGAACACGATGATGGCCAGCACCAGCGTCAGGTTGCCCAAAGCCCCCACTGAATTACCAATTATTTTGATCAGTGTGTTAAGAGTGGGCCATGATTTAGCCAACTTGAATACTCTCAGCTGTAAAAAGAAAAGAGAAACGACTCATTTCATGTTTCGGCACTCGAAATGCACCTGAACATATTGACTACGACAAAAGTCTGACTTACCAATCTGAATGATCTCAAAACCGACATGCTAGTGCCGAGCAGACCTGCCAAGCAAAGCTCCATCAGGCTTAAAGTGACAATGATTGAATCAAAAATATTCCATCCCTTCTGAAAGTAATAATACGGGTCCATAGCAACGATTTTGAAAACCATTTCAGCCGCAAAGATGCTGGTGAATACCTTTAGGAAAAAAAAAAAACAACAACATATAATGATCATTTATAAACATCAAACATTTTCAGCACACACAATCACAGTTCACTCACCTGGTTGCCCACAGTCAGCACTGTGCCGAACACTGGGGACATTGGATGATGTTCCATGGCCATAAACAATGTGTTTAAAACAATGCAGCCGGTGATGGTTAAGTCTGCAAATGGATCCATCACTATGTTGTTAACAACCTTCTTGATCTTCAGCCATGCTGGACAACATTCCCAGATGAGGAAGGTCTGAGCAAACTTGTACCAGCAAGGAGGACACTTCTGTCTCGACTCTTCAAGCTCTGATGCACACAACAAACACAAAACAAAACATTTTTTTTTTTTAAATCTCAATTTACCATTTATCTTTTTAATACCCACGCCATAGTGTGTGCTACGTACCCTCCATTGTGCTGGTTATAACACTAGCGATACTATGAGCTCTCTGTCTGGCCTCTGGGCCCTCAAGGTAGTCCATAAACTCCTGGTGTGTTCCTCCACTGTCAGTGGTGTCAGCCTGGAAATAGAAACGATTGCTACAGATGCAACTTTACTACAGAAAATAAGTTACACTTTATCATGGATATATGGAAGCTGCAAACACAAGTAAAAATGTCACACTGTAAAGCTGCAAAAGCAAAAGAGGATAAGAAGCAAAGGGAATTGTGCATTAGAAAGTAGCATATTGCTATCACCACGATACAGAAATAAGCGCTACGTGATAATAATGGCACAATAATGGCACCCTAGTCACATGGGCAGACCAACAAATATGCCGGCTGTAGTGAATCAGGATGCCATGACACAGCGAGTCAGACAGGAAAAGGGCAAACAAAGACAGGAAAATCAAAAATGGATAGAGCTATGTGCTAAAGGCTACAGGTAAATAAAATAGAGTCATCTGGGCTAGACAACCCTTTCTTACGTTATCTCCAGTGGAGACCATATCTACCATCACTTTAGGTAGAAGGAGCCCAAGAGGTGACGGTGGCAGTGAACTCCCACCCACCAGAGACACAACCCCATTGCAGTCTACAGAGCTGTGCTTGATTCCATTTTGTGCACGTAGATGATGCGACAAGTAGCTGCTCATACTGCTGCTGCGTCGATCACAACTCCTGGGCAGGAACAAAGGGCTCCTTCGGCTCAGCGTGTCTTCAAATATGCTGTTTTCATCGTCGGCAAACTCATTTTCGGAGCCCACGTCCTGTACTTGGCTTTGGAAACTGAAAACACTGGTCCTGCTATTCCTTCTGGATGAGAACAGGGGTCCACGAAAACTCAGAAAGGACTGGGAGAGAGAGATACTCTTCAGTGTATACATGATACATGCCGATTGTAAATAGGAAAGAACGGTGATGACAACGACTGTCATATGGAATGAAAGAAAAAAATTGCAAGATGATGACGATGACGATTATGATGATGCTCATGATGACGTCGGTAAGCAAAGGAAGGAAACGGCGAAATTAAAAATACGCGTTGGTGATGACTGGGAAGAAGAAAAGGTGATGATGATGATGATGTCATAATGATGATAACCATCGTAAGAAAGAAATCTGTAAATAAATAATGCATCTTGATGATGATCGACAATGACGAATATAAGAAGTTGATGAAGACAAAGAAGAAGATAATGGTGAGGATGATGATGATGATGGTGATGGTGATGGTGATGATGTTGGCAATGATGATACCGATGACGAGAAAACGAAATAGCACTGCGAGCACTGTACTGGACGTACATATGTATGGATATTCTAACATCAAACACTTGTGACATGTTGGAATTGCTTTTAACTATCTGCCCTTTAAACAAGCTGTAATGTAAACTCATGTAATCACATTATCAGTCCATTTGCCTCTCCTGCCTGTCACTCATTTGAAACTCTGCAGAGCTTGACAAAAGCCAGCGAGTCTTTGTTACTGACATACAATACACAATCTACCATTCAATTAAGAGAACATTTATCACAGACTGGAATTTTAATTTCTCCTGATAAGATCTTAAACATATAGACGTAATTGCGACAGGCATGAATTTGTAGCACCGCTGCTGTCTGACGGGCTCAATAGATGAGTCAGTACTTTTACATTATTCTGCAGTGAAAAGGGTGCAAGTCACAAAACTGATACTGACATAAGTTCAGATGTTAAGTTTAAATGACAGATTGTACTGAACCTGATGTGCGGATGAGCACTTCATGTCATAGTTGAGCCGGTTTACTTCCACAGAGAAGCGGCAGCGAGCTTTCTTGATACTCTCCTGTGACTCGGATTTAGGAAACTTCTCATCGGCCCCTTTCCCCTCCTCCTCCTTCCTTTTTCTTCGCCTGTTGCGTCTCTCTTTGGCACTTTTGGAGCTGAGCTTTGAGGTGTCAGAGGAGCTCTCAGTGCCACCGACTCGACCAGCAGCCTCCCCACATTCTGCAGCGGCCGCAGTTGCTGCAGCCTAGAAGAGGAAAGAGAGGATAAACAGGTGGAATAAATCTTTGTCATTCTTTTATTGTTGTACATTTGTTGACAGAGACGTCATCAACTGCACTGGAGCAGTTTGGCTGCAGTTTCAAGTAGAACTTGAACCTAATCCTTATTTATAATTGGATTTTGGAATATTGGATTAAAACCTGGGATGATCCATGTTTCTGATATCTGTCTGCTGTCTACACAGCTGCATCTTCCAGTGATGTAATAATTAATTAGAAACTAAATAGCCCCCCCAACCCTCTCGTCCTCTTCGCTCTGTATTCTGCACATCCCTCCCGCCCACCGCTCTCCTTCCTACATAGGTTTTGAGGGGAGTCCGTTGTGTCCGGGTGTTCCCCACTGAAACCTCCCCCACAACCCAGCAACGCTGAAGACGCTTCACGCACAATCTTTCATTTTGTCAATAAATCATTTAAACGTATCTTGATGATGGTGTGGTCCATGCTAGTAAAAGAAAGCATCACAAAGCTAATCGCTGTAGGCCTGTAGGTGATAGCTTACAATATGATGCTGATTCATAATCATGTACTGTGGAACAAGTCAGGCTGCAGTGGGAACATTTTAAGAAACAGTACGTTACAATCTTTAAACATCCAAACAAAAAGTGCCTTTATGGAATATAGTGGTGAAATCTAGCGCTGGTACGTAGATTTACTCGAGTACTGTACTGCACCAAATTGAAGTACTTCTACTACTTCTACTCCACTACAGTTAAGAGTTCAGCTGAAACCGTAGATGCAAAATAGTTAAATTAGCTCCACCTAAACCAGCTACAACAGTAAAATACTGCTAGCAACAGTGATGATGTCCCAGTAATATTTTAGCAGCCTAGAAATACTGAGGTCATGAGTCCAACCTACATAAAATAATGTGTGATATTTCAACTTGTATTTAAGTAAAGGAAATGAATATTTCTTCTACCACATGTAAATTATATTTATCATGTATAAAAGACATGTAAATAGTAAATGGACTGTACTTATATAGCACATTTCTAGTATTCTGACTAGTCAAGGCGCTTTCACAACACATTTCTCATTCCTCCATTCACACACACACACATTCGTGCAATGATCCGTTTTTGGGAGCTAACCATTCATACACGTTCACGCACCACCGTGTCAACCACCAATCATCTCGTTAGTGAACAACTGCTCATGCTCATGGCCTGTACTGTATAACTGATTTCCCGTCTGTTCCATGTAAACGTCATATGGAAGAGTTATAAACACGATACCAGCATGCAAGCAAACACTCGGTAGCTGAAAATTAACTACCATGGATACATTTGTTAGGAAGTAGCCTTGACCCTTTCAGTCCTCATATCATATCGTAAAAAAAAACAAAACAAACCTAACCTAATTTGTTGTACTTTCTTGTACTTTATGTAATTCAGTTGGAATCGCTCCTTGTTAGGAATGTGTAGGAGCGATAGTATGACGTTGAGTTACACTGAGCTCTAGGATTGTCCTGTACCTGAGCCTCCTCTTGCTGCTGTCTCAGCTGTTCCATCATGTCCTGATACTCCTTCTCCTTCTCTTTAGTCTCGTTTATGGTGGCCTGGCTCTGCTCCTCGTAGGCCATAGCTACTACAGCCAAGATCAGGTTGATCAGGTAGAAGGACCCGAGGAATATCACCAGCACAAAGAAGATCATGTAGGGCTTCCCTGCAACCCGCAACGTCTGGAAGGGGAAAAAAAATACTTATCTCATATACGTATATTTAATATTTCATACAATAATTAAATGTTCTATCATCCTACATTTTTCATAGATCGCTCATTTCTTAATTCCATATTGCTTATCCTATTTAATTTTTTTTTTTGCCTTTCTGCAAATCATTTGGTAATCTGTGCTATATGCTGTAGGTTAAGTATATGATTGTCATTATGAGGTTGTATCTGTAGCCTGATTCATTTTCTCAAGAATAAGGAACTAATGAGTTCGCTGTGCAGATTCATGCGCTATGCTAGTGTCACCTCAGGTCAGTCTATTGTCTCATTTACACAGCACAGTGCTGACTGTGAAAGTTACTAGCTGGAGAGATTATTGAATCAGGGCGGAGGTTTTTCACACAGATGACTGTGTTAAAATACGGCCGCTTTATTTTCCTCTAAAAGAAATATCAGTTAAAAACAAAAACAGCTTTTATTTATCCAAGGGTTGCCAATTCTGGCTTTGGATATGGATATATAATAACTACTACCAGTGTTCTATATCATAAAGAGACTCTGACATAAAAGAACTCATAGATATTCCTAAATAGATAATACACACAGTGCCTTCAAAAAGATTTGTGCTTGGGCGCTTTGTTGTATTACTGTTTGCTTTACAACGTGCAGCGGCCCATTCAGTGGAAACCTATTTGCCATTCAAGTTGTGTTTGTCTGGGACTCGTCTTTGTTCCTTCGGACCAAGATGCACCTGCACTCTCCTTTAGAGGTTTGTTTGAACACTTTTAATATCAGTATTGTAATGTGAGAACGCATTGTCTATGACCGAGCCCCACCTTAACACAGTAAGCGGTGCCTCCTGTTTCTGTATTCAGAGAAGCAAATAAATCATCCTCTGTCATCACATATAATATTTCATCAACCTGCCACCAAATACGTTCATCTCACAGTGTCACCGTGCAAAGGATGAAAGAGGGCCCATAATGGCACTTTAGGTTAAACACAGCTACATCTACATGTGCACTAAAGTAATAGTTTAGTGCATCACATTGTTCAGACATTCAATTACAGATGTATGACAGAGAAACTGACTGACAAGAGAAACTTTCGTCCATCAACAGTCGAATACCTTTAGGTGGTTACGTCTGCACTTAGCTCTCATTAAGATGCCACCAGGTCACATTATATGGAGACACAACATTTTCATTTTTATGCAGACGACACTCTGCTGTATTTTCTTTCAAAATCTTTTTAATACCTTGCAACATTTTGAAAACTGAGTATCTGTATATTGGATATCATCCTAACTGATGCTATTATTTCTACAGTATCATAACAAACCTCAGGCCAAAGCATTTCACTGCAGCGACCGAAAACAATGCTATTTTTCTCTTACTAGGACAATTTTATCCTTTAACAACTTACACATTTTTCAGACTTATTGACTATAATAACTGATATAACTACTATACTTGTCTGCTTTTGTTAATACCGTCTCTTTTAACCTGTTAGTGTTTATATTGCATGGGATTTGAATTTAAATTGCCAAAAATGATCATTATATTATATGTTTACATGTATGTGTTGTGCTATATGTAAAGCATTTAATAGTTGATATTCTTGCTCGCTTGATCAACAAAACAGAAAATTGTGTGTGTATACATATTATATTACTACCTATTATATTATATTACTATTACTATTACTACTATATTACTATATACCACTACCTACCTGCTGGTAAAGGTTTTCCCAGTAATCTTGTGTCATCAGTCTAAACAGAGAGAGAAAGGCCCAACCAAAGGAATCAAAGCTGGTGTAATTATAGTCTGGGTTGTTTCCTGCTTTGATGCAACTGTACCCCTCTGGACACTTCCTGCAACAAACAGAGAGTCTGTGAAGCCAGAAGGAATCTGCCACCTCGTCACGCTGTGCAGCCTCTAGTAGCTGGGGAGTAAGCTTACCCAGCTTCACTGCCATTTCCACAAAGCAACGGGTCACGTTTGCCTGGAATGTAATAATGATGACCTGATGGGAAAAGTGCAGTTTGTTAGATGTGGTAAAGACTATGGTTGTCAGCAGTGTGTGCATACCTGTACAATCTATGCTATACAGTAGAAGAGTGTTGCAAGTGTCAACATGACTGTTTCTAATGTTTTTTAAAACCCCATTGAAGATGATAAAATAATACATTTCTTAACATATTGCAGCCCAATATTGTACAACATCATTAAATATGGGCTCTTAAATTGTAATATATTGTGTATAATATAATAAAATATTATATGAATAATATCTTTAATGATTTATCCTGATTTTTTGTGCAGGATAAAATTATGACTCAACATAGACCTTCGGAAAATGAAATACTCACTGTCGTTGTTCAAGTACTCCCTAGTCCAGTAGTAGGAGGCATTATGTTCAATTTCATCTGTCCCATTTTTTGGCATCCGTACACACTTTTGCTTTAACTGGCCCATAAACAGTTGTAATCCTATGAGGGCGAAGACGCTCAAGCAGAAAACAGTGAGGATCATCACATCGGCAAGCTTCTTCACTGACTGGAACAACGCACCAACAATGGTTTTCAAGCCTGCCAGATACAGTATGACTTGTTAGTCTAAGTAATCAGTTAAAAGACATTGTCAATTAACAGCAGGCATGTGCAAACAATATAAGGGGGATGCAAGTGAGCATTTTCCACTCCACTAACATACACAGTAGACATTTGTCTTCCTTGTCAAAATCTGATGCCTACATTACCCACAATGCACCTCAACTACTAGACAGTTCTGTCGGAGATACACACGTCTTATGCTAGCAGCAGCTAATGTTGTCTTGAGCCCCGAGGTCTACAGAGGTCTGGTGAGCTCACTTCTTTCTAACTCCACAACTCCAGATTGTTTATTATTATTATTATTATTATTATTACTCTTCAAATTTCCAATTCCAAGACCTGCAAACGAGTAACAGTAACACATTCTTTATTTATTATATATATATTATTATATAACGCTAGAAATACGTTTGCCTGTTTAATAAGTTTTTGCTGTCAGTTATTTTGACAACATGCTAATCAGACAGAAGAAAGTAACACGGCAAATTGGGATCATGCATCTCAGTGATGATGTACATGCAAGAATAATGGGACACACCCTCACAACATAGTGCCTTAATTAACCAGAAGCAAAGAGGAGCAGCAGTCCACTCAGAAGCAAACGGGACAGATCTCAGTAACTATGCAAACTGAATCTACGATTTCTGATTTCAGTGGCTACACTGCACATGAGCCAAACAGCTGGACCCAGAAACTGATCCATGACAGGACACACCCATTTGAAATATCCCTCATCTGGGATGCCCAAGATTGTTTTTAGGATTTGGGATATTCAGATTGCTGAAACTACTCTGTGACATTTCTGTGACAGTGAGGTGGAGAGGTGGAGTCAGGGAGCTTCCTGTGTACATGTCACAACAGTTGTGGGAGGGAACTTAATGGGAGGAAGGGAGGCTGAAGTACAAAGCAAAGCAAAAGTTATGTAAGAGGCTAACTAACATGCGTTTGCTCCTATTGCTTACCTGGGATAACTGAGATAGCTTTGAAAGCTCTCAGCACTCTGAATGTACGAAGAGCTGAGAAATTGCCCAGGGGTACAAACTCTGTTACATACCTGCAGGGAAACGTAACGTAACGTAATATATAACATAGACTGAAGCCAACAATTTAAATAGATGATTACAATTTAGTATATACTGCATCAGGTGAAGCAGTCAAACAGTATAAACTGAAGCATGCACTTGGTGAAGGTAAAATAATAATGAGATTATTATGATGAACAATAAGATACGCACAAGCTCCCATCTGACACAAGCTAAAGGATTAGTCTCAGGATTTTCTATGATGTTCTATGTGTTGTGATATACCAGTAAAATAATAATAATAAAATACTGATATCTTGTTACTAATACACTGATATACGTGTAAATGATAAATAACTTTGATTTCTTTCTGTTCTGACTTAATAACTTGTACTTTTGTAACATATCATAACTAGTACTCTCTAACACCTGTACTTCATTTGCCAAAGTAAGAGATGAAACATACAATAAATTTTAAAAATGAATTTGATTTGTTTAAGAAATGTTTGCTAAAAGCTTTCTCCTGTCCCTCGTATAAAATTATCCTTTAAGACCTTAAAAATGGCTTTTGAACTAAATGATAACTCGTAATATAGATGTTTGTAATGATCAAGCTTTGGATCATTTGTTACAACCATCAGTGAAATGAGTGAAACATAAAACGCGCTTGATGTTTGCCTGCGCGCTTTCAACGCAGGCTGTCGGCTCCCTCTTGTCAAAACATTATTCTAAATGAACTTGTGGGAAGAACTCACGCCATGACGATGACGCTGAAATCCAGCCAGTTCCAGGGGTCTCTTAGAAATGTGAACTTCCCTATGCAGAACCCTCGAGCTAAAATTTTAACGAGGGACTCGAACGTGTAGATTGCGGTGAATGTGTACCTGTTGGAAACAAAACGTGGCTGTTAGACTGTAAACAAAGTGTGCGAGTGACGGGTTCGATGTGCAATTCATGGGAAACTTACTCTACTATCTTCGCCCATTCAGGCGGCTGACTCAGTGTCATGAACGCACAGTTGGCGATGATAGTGAACATGATCACCACGCTGAACAATTTGCAGGAAGTTGTCAAGGAAGCTGCTTATTTTACTGAGGAACTGACAGATTTTATTTGTAATTCATCAAATCTCACTCTTGACGGCAATGCAAACAATTCACCTTCATGGATACGAAGCTGCAGATTTAGTATGGGCTCACCATAAACATGACTCATTCTCATCAGATCGTTATTGAAAGGATATGAGTGTACCAAAATCCTAATTGATATTCTTCTGAGAAGGTTGAAGGGGCTCAGGAGGTACAAGGCAGGAGCGGCGTTGAAGCGGAAGATGAAATTCCCTTTGTTTAATACGATGAAAGTCTGACGGAAAAAGAGGGTTATGTGTGAAATACTCTTATTTCTACAAGGCTCTCTTGCAATATCTCACTCTAGATTAAAATGATAAATGACAGTATAATGGGGTTACTTTCAACCACCAATCAAAGAGTACTTTAGCCCCATGATTTACAGCGCACATTTTAGTGTGCAAATCACTCGTCACATTTTGCTTATTGCCGATAAACCTCATTTTTCACTTATGATTAAAAGCCTCTGGCTAGGTGACACCATTGCAATGACAGCAATAGTGTAACTCTCCTTTGGCCTCTTTAAGAATATCAAATCACACATAACACCTACGTAGCAGTGTTGACTTTTGAAACAGTAGTTTTACACTGTTTGAAGTCAAGCAAACTTACTTTCTGATTACTGTAGTAGGGATCCAGGTCCTCCAGTGGTGTCGACACCATGCCTTTAGGAACGTCCCCATACAGAAGAGGGAGTGATGTGCCCGCCTCCAGGTCGCGGCTGGGCTTGAGCTTATTCTCATCATTGCGTTTTTTCTTCTCTCCCTTGGGCTTCTTGGCGTTCTCCTCAGCGATACGTGCCTCGATGGCTTTAAGGGACTCACAAGTAAAGGGGCGGATGCTGTCTGGACCTGGTGGTACAAGCAGCTGTGCCATCTTTTCATCATGCACCTTCAGAGTGAACAGCTAGCCTCCAACATGGGAAAGGCCTGAGGGGTCAGAACAGAGAAAAAGGGCCTCTGATTAGAGGTTGACAACTTTCTTAAAAAGCTGAGTTATGTCTTCTGATCTAATATGAAACATATACACAAATAATTGAAAGTTCTTCTGGAGGCAGATTAAAAGTGCGAGGAGAGGGAGGTGGGTGTGGTTCTGTTCGTGAGTCAGAAATTATCATCCCAGGAAGTGGCAGGCTATAATGAGCCTAGAGATGGCTGTCATGCACATAAATTCCTGCCAGCTATGGTAAAATTAGATCTAATTATCTGCTCTTCTGTAGATAAAATTAAGATTTGACATGACAATGATCAATTCCAGGTGAGATTCTTGCTCCTCTCCTCCATCCCTCAAAATGAAAAGTCCACTTTTCTCTCTCGGAGCCTGAGACAGAGCGGTGGGAGGAAAAGATTCATCCTGCTAATAGGCCTGACTGGTATGATGTGTTAGGCAGACCTATGCAGCATTAAATATGAATGCACTACAGACTACACTGCATCTCTTTGGGTGCTCTGCACCTCGGAGCCTTTGCCTGATCTGAATCTAATAGTGTAATAGAATACTTCCACACGCTGTGATGCAAGAAATCAATCACAAACGCACTGGTCAATCAACTGCCCTCAGCACTGGGTTGTACATGTGTGATGTAATTGCGACAACAGAGGAAGATCCGACTAATAAAAATAGCGTTGCCTTTTAATATGGCGGAGTTAGGATCGTACAATGTCAGTATCTCGTGCGCTGATACGTCAGCATCAACGTTGCCTCTGGTTGAAAGATTCCCTGTTTGCCTTGCACAGAGAGATCATCTGGACACGTGCGTCAGTGGTGCTGACAGCTCTGAACAGAAAGATGACCAATTACTGAACTGTTGAACTAGTAGTCAGATGCAGTGCAGACGCCTTTGCAAACACAGAGTGGTGGCTTCACATATTTACACCTGCTATACTATTCATCATATATAAATATGGCCAATAGAATTCAACTTCCACAAATGTTTGTTGGAGTCATTGTCATCATGGACACGGGTCATAAGATCCTTTGTTGCTGCCTCTTCTATATACATGCTCCAAATGACATGTATGTGTACGACATCCGGCTCAGTTACACTTCACAAAATAAAAGCCAACCATTAAGGAACAGAGCTCTAGAGAATTTCCAGTCACAGTTCATGCAAACTACTGGTTAATGTTTTTCATGAAGTGATTTTATAGCTGAGTGCAAATTATAGGATACATTTTACTGGCTTTGTATGGGTTTTGGTAAGTGCTGCAGTGTGGTTCAAACACGCACACTTTAATGGATGCTGTTGTTTATGGTGCAGCTACTCTGCTCTGCTGTGCTGTGCTGACGGAAACATATAAATAAATGTGATATGTGTATATACCGGCGTAAATTACAGTAAAACATGTAGCCCTTTGTTATGTAGGTTACAGTTAAGTATGGGCCCAATGATAAAGTCCTATTAACTATTAACACAAATATTGGCTAAAAGCAACAATTGAGTAACAACGCTGGAAAGACACTAAGACAAACATTTTAAATTTCTGATAACTACCTGAAAACGTACAATCAAATAAACCTGGATTTGATGTTCACCCAACAAGGTCAAACTGCAGTGACTAACCTCTGAAGCGGTATGCATCATTCTGTCAATCTGTTCCCAACTCATTACACACAACTCGAGATATGAGCTGCCACTTTGAAGCTTCAAATAGGCCCACTTCATTTTATCTGCAACCTGTCGGCATCATGACCTTGTGCTGACTAACCTAAAATGGACACATTCGCGTGGTGTTTGCGACTCGACATACGTTTAACTGTGTCCTGTCGGTGAGCTTTAAGTGATGGCTGACCTCCCTCGGCCTCCTGATTCGCCTACGAGTATATTAAAAGCTTGAATATTTAATGCACATTACTCATTTCAAAACTTGATTTCTCTGACCTCAAAATGTTTCTTATTGGTTAGATGAGGTAAGAGATGGTTTGTGATAGATTGTAGTGTATTGTTTCCTGGTTTTCAAATAAAACCAAAGCAAGCATTGCAAAGCTACTGTAAGTGACTGCGATGATATTTTGACTTATAAAAGCCCCAGTACCAATGATATTAAAATGTGAATTTTGATTATTTACAAAACCTGATCATCATTCTGATGAATAAACCCAAGGAAGGCGTGATACAGTGTGTTTGCTCTGCATAGCAAAGTCGCCTACCTGCCTCTGGATTCAGAATTTTGTCCCCATCTTGAAGTTAATTACTGAAAGCCGACTATATATGAAAAAGTAACGACAGGTAGACTTTTACAAAGGCTAAAAAAGAGACGTACACATTGGGGTTTTTGGATGAGGGATAAAGAATGTGTTCATATTGTTTATTTTTGATGTAATTGTTTGTCCTCTCTATACTGGCTGTGAAAAGCTCCATTCCTTGCTGAGCCGCAGTACAGGGACGATAACGCCATATGATTTATATATATTTTAAAATAAAAAGACAAACTTTAGGAGGAGTGCCTTTTCACACAAACCCCATCATTTACACTGAAACTGCATAAACAAGGGGCCAGCATGAGCATGAGCAGCATCATACAACTCTTCCAGTCGACATGTGAGTACTGTTGCAACACGGACGTGAAAAATGTGAACCTATTCTTCAATTTAGACTGATGTGCTGATAAAAGTTTGCCCCCCATGAGGCGTGCAGTTCAGGTAAAGACTATGGGTGTTCTGCAACATCACCACATACTATGGTTCAGCTGTTATGCGGACCACAACGACAGGCCTACAACTGAGCTGCAGAGCTGTAACAAAGGCGATTACAGTGACGAAAGCAGAATTACTGATCAGTATATCATTAATGAGTAACATGTTCTTTTGACTTAAACATACCTGTCTACAGAGTGATCACAGTTGAGTATCTGCGGGCTCCTGAGGGACCGACACACTCACAGCTTTTAAGTGCTCACAACTAATGCTTGCTGCCGCCTCTTACAGACTACACAGGATCCGGATTAGATCTTGCTCATTCAGGGCGTTGGCGAAATAACTGGTGATGAGGAGCTGTTAACATAGTCCTCTCTGGAATAAATTCATACTTTAGTTTTGTTTTTGTTTGTTTGTTTTTTTTCACATTCAAGCTGCCAGGCTACACTACACTGGACAGAAAGCAAACAGGACCGTCTAATCTCTAATTGACAGCAATCTAATAATGTTGTTGACAGTCATGCAGACAGGAAGTCGTCTAAGGTGGAGTGTGGGCTAATAATTGCTGCCATGCCCATTAACTTCTGTAATATATTATAGTACATGATTTGCACTCTGTGACTTGTCCTTATGAACTACAGGAGATCAATCACTTTCTTTTTTCACCATACAGGCCTTAAAACACAGGGTAGTACAAGAGATGGATACACCATATTGTCAAGCGTAAGTGACACCCTCCTTTGGCACATTTCTTTCATTATGAGGACGCAAAAACTGAAATGAACTGACATTAAACATCTCAATGAAAGGAAAAACACACCATGTAAGACAGTAGACAGACAAATAGATAGATAGATAGATAGATAGATAGATAGATAGATAGATAGATAGATAGATAGATAGATAGATAGATAGATAGAGGCCTCAATAAATCCTTAACAGAAACAAACAAACTTTGCAGCAGATTTCAGCCCATTCTCTTTCAACAAAAAGCACTCAGATGCAACTTTAAAGATAACTCACCATCAGTTTTCCATCCTCGACAGGTGACTTGTTAATAACGACGTGAAAGGGCTTCAGTGTGTGTGTGTAAAAATTTTTGGTTTCAACAAAACAGTTCGTCCGTTTTAAGGTGTTTGCTTCTCCAGAGCGCAGAACGAGCAATTTCCACGGTTTCGACAGGATATAGACAGAGAGAGAGAGGGAGAGGGAGAGAGAGAGAGAGAGTGTGAGTGTATTTCATCCGCCCCTCCGTGCGGCAGAGTCAGAGTACAGTACTGCTGCGCTTCCGGATGTTCCCTGGGTACCAAGTGAGGGCAGAGATGCCAGAATGGCTGTTGAGGTAATATTGTGGTGGACATTATGGTGCGTAATTGTCGGGAAAACAGATGTTTGCAGTGTGTATCAGAAACTAAAAGCTAAAACCACAACGATGGATCACAGCGTGCTCTAAAACTACATATGCGTGTGAGCGTGTGTGTGTGTGCGCGTGTGTGTGTGGTGGTTTGTAGCCAGATAAGTTACTCCAAGTATTCAATCGTCAGTCACCAGTGAGAAAACAACGCATCAAACTGCAGCACGAGTGAATCGCATAGGTGTGTCCGTACCTGCCTTGTATTTGTTGCACACGAGTAACAATTTATTTAGTGAAGTTGGGTGGATGAGCTGACTGTGAACACATTCACTGTGAGTCTTTCGCCACCTGGTGGATACAAGCAGCATTGTTAGAGATTAAAGAGGTCTTTAAATTTGCATCAAGAAGTTTCCAGAGTGGAAAAATACACAGACTGGACCGACTGTCTGTGTGTGTGTGTCTGTGTGTGTGAGATGAAAGACAATAAAACTATATGAAATATATATAGGAGCAGGGTGTATGATCTGGTTACATCTAGCATGTGTAGCTGCTGATTGCAACCCCCTCTCCTCCATAGCATGAAGGAGAAACTGTGGTGGTTATGAAACGTGTGTAAAATCTAAAAGGCCCTATCTAAAGACAGTCTTAAGTTTGTCCATTGTGACATACTGTAGAAACATGGCGATGCAACATGGTGGACTCTGTGGAAGAGGACCAACAGCATCTGCAGATCCATACACTTACATTTAGTCATTTAACAGACACTGTATACCGTCACACGGCAATGAAAACATAGTCATGCATATTATATTAAATTTCTAGAGCTCAGTAAATCTTTCTTACTGGACCTTTAACATGAAGTTTGAAATATTTTAGGTAAACAGAAAATAAAGGTTTGGTACAACATTTGAATCTGTGTGTAAATAAATATGAATTATGGAAACAAACAAACAAACACTATAATGTTGTTGCCACCTGATATAAAAACATTTTATGGATGTTCATTTATGTGTCAACAACTAAAACTCCAAGAAGAATAACTGGATTCTGGTGTATAAGCAAACAATGTATATTGTGCTGTAGAACAATGACACGTCGTTTATATAAAAAGCTAAAGTTGCTGACATACTATACATTGTAAACAGTTACCAGGAGTTACTGTAAATATTAGCTTCATGATACATTTAGTATTTGGAGTTTTAGTTTTATAACAGAACAGAGCAAATCTTTTGACCAAACTCTTCACACTGCAAACAGTTCTTTTTATTTTGACCAAATCGTTTTTGTCCCTGAACAAAGGCGTCTTTTAAACATTCAGTTTTATAATATAATCCTTAAATCCTTTAATTCCTAATTTCCATTCATGTGTCATTAGATATTTTAGCATCAAGTGGCAAAGTGCAAGCTGTTTCTTGGAAGTTAGTCGAATTAACACCTCTCTGACACAGTGTCAAACTACAGGCTGTATGTTTGAAGTACGTACAGTACATAGTGGTTTCACCCAGTCCTTGTCCAATCAGGTTGGGCGACTGTTTGTTCAGTAGACAGTAATGAAAACTTGATATGTTCAGCGGATGCGGATTGTCCACTGTTTCTGGAAAGAGATGTTGCTGTTGAATCAAAATGCCATTTGAATGCTGTATCGCAAACTAAATTTAATTCGCAGCCATTGTATCGGTGACATTTCAGAGACATACATCTGAAATTGAATCAACCTGGCTAAATGACCAGATGCAACGAGGGAGACGTGGTTTTATTTGATCACATTGGTTATGTGGTTGGAGTGACCCTTTAAATGAATTTGATGGAAGCTCACCTCATTGAAGTATTAAGTTCCAAAAGAAAGAATATGTATGGTTTGTGAAACACTTAAATCCCCGTGCATGCGTAAAAATAGAAATATATTCACACTGAGGCAACATCAGTATCTCTTATTTGTTTATTTACTGAAGTGTTAAGTTCTATGCTTGCAGTAATTCCACTTCTGCAAACATTATTGCCTTTAAGCAGCGTAACTGAAAGCTCCTTGTAATAACCCATTTGACACAAGAAACTGGACTAGCCCTAAAGATAAAAATGCATCAACAGCTTTAATGGTGCTGGACTCCTGAGCACGGCCACTTTAGTGTCTGACAACTTGAAGGCAGAAAAGTCTTAAGATAATTGGGCTACTGTAAGATCACGATTCCACTTCAAACGTGCGTAAATTGCGCACAGACCCTTCCCTAAATCTGGAGACACGCATATACACTCAAAGAAAATGAACTCTAGTTTGATCAGTGTAAGTCAATATCGATGTTTAAGCCCAACATTGAGAGCTGGCAGCGTCGTGATTATAGAAGGAGACGGGGTGGAGCTCGACTCCGGCGGACTCCAGCCCATTTAACCCCTGAGAATCGGCCGAGCAGGGGCGCTGTTCGGTTGCTTTAATGGTTTAGTTGAGTAAAACTAACACACTTCTTACAAACCTCGACTAATCAAGTCACACCGCAGATATGTGTGAATAATAAACACGCCGAAGAGACGAGGATAATTAGGAACCAAATCAGGGAGCAGCAGGTGTCCGAAATGGCTCAGGAGGTATGTTTAAAATGATGCTGTTGTTGTACGACACAAACAAACAGACTCATAGTTTGTTTGTTGTTGTTTTTTTTTTTATATCACTGCTTTTGTGTTATTCTTTTCCAGTTGAACAATGCAGAAGGGATCACGTTAATTCATCCACAAAAGGCTGCAGGAGAGCCAAGAAGTTCAATGATATCTGCGTCTTTTAATTTTATCAATTCCATTATAGGATCTGGGATAATAGGTAAATACTCACTTAATCATTCAAACATTATATCGTCTAACAAATGCTAACCGTTCCATTATATGGATGATAAACAATATTCATCTTGAGATGATTCAATTAAATAATCAGCTGCATTTGCTCATTTTGGTGCAACAAGCAGAAGCTTTCATACCATCCAAGCCCTGCAGTGATAACCCCCCTCGTATCATATGACTAGCGCCTGTTGCCCACTCATTCTCCCCCTTAACCCTTTCATCCTTACAAACTGCCTGAGTCATAATGCAGTATTCACAAACAACACGAAACAGAGTAGATTCAATTAAAAACGATTCGTCTGTGCAGTGTCCACTGAACATGCCCATGACTTATTTTGTCCCATGCAAGACACAAAATACACCTGATTGTTTCACGTACTAACAAGTAGTAAGTTCATGAGCTTGTGTTAACTGTGCTTTCTTCCCATGAGAAAGTCTTTAGCTGCAGTTATGTGTATTCACTATGTTTTCATATATATCTTTGTCCAGGTTTGCCTTATGCACTGAAGCAGGCGGGCCTCCCCTTTGGCCTTCTGCTTTTGATAGTAGTTGCGTTCATCACAGGTGGGTGGTACTGTGTGTTGAAGGTGTCATTATGAAAATGGAGACATGAACTAATCAAAGGAACACACTAATACTATAACATTTGCATTTCATGGCAGACTACTCAATAATCTTACTGATTAAAGGAGCCAACCTGTCAGGGACACACAGTTATCAGTCGCTGGTGCAAAGCACATTTGGTTTCCCCGGATTTCTGGTGTTATCTGGACTGCAGTTCCTTTATCCTTTCATTGGTAAGTCGTTTAATCTGTGCAAGTTCAATCAAACGTTGAATATATATATCACAGTATGTGGAGGATACCAGGATTATATTAGCATATTTTATTTTCGTCTGTCTGCAGATTAATGTAAATAATAAAAATAATGCTTCACCTCTGTTTTTTTCTCAGCTATGATTAGCTACAACATCACAACTGGCGACACACTGACTAAAGTATTTCAGAGAATACCAGGAGGTATTTATATAGTTTGAAAAATCTGTACATTAAAACATACACAGTGTATGTAGAATATAAAATGTCTTGTCATGTGTGTCTTGTGTTTGCAGTTGGTCCAGATCACATACTTGCAGAGCGTCACTTTGTGATCTTGCTCTCTACCCTCGCTTTCACGCTGCCACTCTCACTTTATCGAAACATAGAGAAGCTCGGGAAGGTGAGTCTGATTATTACACAGATGTCTGTGACATTTAGTGATTTTAAAGCTACCTGTAAAACATCCATATGTGTTACCAGGTGTCCTTCCTGTCAATGGTGCTGACATTTACCATCCTCATCATTGTAATCATCAGAGCAGCTACCTTTGGACCCCAAATGTATGAATGAATATTCTGCAATTTGCTAATCCACAGTGATTTTGATTTGTTTTTGACTGGGGTTCTTTATTTTAATGAATACCCACTGGAATGCTATCATACAAACCTGATCATGTTTTTCTTCATGTGTTCCTTGATGACTGAATATGAATATCATTCTCCAGCCTCCCTACGGAGAATTCATGGGCATTTGCAAAGTGGAATGCAATCCAGGCAGTCGGTATAATGTCTTTTGGTGAGTGTGTCTGCATGATGTTGATGCTGATGATGGCATATGTTTAGCAGCGTGTTGTTTGGTAGACAAAAAGTATATAGTGCAGACAAAAAGA
Source organism: Protonibea diacanthus (assembly GCA_028641955.1). Classification (NCBI taxonomy): domain Eukaryota; kingdom Metazoa; phylum Chordata; class Actinopteri; family Sciaenidae; genus Protonibea; species Protonibea diacanthus. The sequence goes on along the minus strand of CM053986.1, from coordinate 18,743,448 downwards.
TAGCCGCCAAACACATTTTAAAAAGCAATCTGTGTAAACGAAGACAGACTATCCACAAACCCTGGACAACAGGATAAAAGGGGTATCAAATGCATCGCCATACACCCGAGAGAGATCAGTGCTGACGGATGGTGCATGGAGTATTTAGCTCATTGTTTTGGATTCACAGGTTTCATTCCTCTCTGCTGTGTGCTGCATGCCCATCACAAACATCAAACAGCTAAACTTTTCTCAGGACTTGGTGATGACCAAAGCAGAGCTAAAAGACCCGTGAATGTCGGGCCAGGATGCTAAAAACATGATTCCAACAGGATGATAATGTTACCTAATGTCTGATAGGTCTTTAAGTGAGGCAACAGTTTGCCATAACAACTTAATTTAAGTGAGGAAATCTCAAGGCTGTGTGTCTGTCAGCTTGATTTGGAGTTTCTCTGCCCCTTAGTGGCCAGAAATCGATTAATGCAGCTTTAATTTAATGTCATTAAATTGATCCCTTCAAAGAGTAGAAGCCCTCAGCTTTAATGCACCGTGTTGCCTGTTCAGCAGAAGACATGTCACCCAGTTTAGATATATGAAGACTGAGGCTATCAATTGAGTTAGCACACTGTCTAAAATGCTGCTAAACCTTTGGTAATGAATGTCTGTTGTCATCACCTTCAGAGTGAGACTCTGCCCATTAGTGCACCCAACGAGCAGAGGTCTGGGTCCACTTTTACACACAGTTTGGTGAAAATTATGGTCTTGAATCAGGTACCTTGATGATAATAGCTACTACTGCTACAAATGAGGCTATTTAGATGGGGTTTTACAGACTTAAAGGGGATTGATACGCTCAATTTACCATCAAATCCACTCTGCAGTGAGGACAGAGGCCCTCTCGGTACATACAAGGTAGCAGGAAAAGTAAAAATGAGACATATGTTTAAGTGTCTGCAAAGCTTCAATCTATGTGTGTCTGATGTTCCGCCCCTGTGTGTCTCTTTAGCATTTATTTGCCATCACAACAGCTTTCTTATCTATGGTTCCCTGGAGCGGCCCACGATAGCTAACTGGTCTCGAGTCACCCACGTGTCTGTAGGCGCCGCGCTAATAATCAGTGCTGCGTTTGCTGTTGGTGGCTACACCACCTTCACTGGCTACACGCAAGGTATCAGTATGTGAGATATTGAAGCACATGCCTCGAAGTTCTTTTAAATATCACTGACGTGTCATTACGATCTCTAATTTCCACTTTCTAGGAGACATATTCGAGAACTACTGCAAAAATGATAACCTGGCAACATTCGGTCGCTTCTGTTTTGGCCTCAGCATAATAACCACGTTTCCACTGGAGTGTTTCGTTACACGAGAGGTAAGTGATACTTTTCTCGTACGCCAACCTAAGAATTTAACAGTTAAACGTTTGCATATGTGAGGGAAAGGGGTATTTGGAGGGGTCTGAGTCTCTGAGGCTTTGTAACAAAATGAATAAAAAGAAAGCTTTGGCACTTTGGACCTGACTGCTCCTGCAGAGCTGCTCAGTGGTGCAGCAATGTCAGCTGCCTAGAGGCTTGTCACTAAGTCCTCTCTCAACTTGCAAATGCACGTGCGTAGTATGAACGAGTTCATTTCATCGCTTCATTTCACCATTTTCATATCCTCTCAGGTGCTGTCCAATGTGATCTGCAGCAGGGATCTTTCCAAGGCTGAGCATGTGGCCATAACGTTGCTTATAGTTGCAGTTTGCACGTCGGTGTCTTTAGCCTTTGACTGTTTGGGAGTTGTTTTGGAGCTGAATGTAAGTCAAATGAACTCAGCCATTATTATGTATGAGTGTTTCATTAAGTCTTTGTTTTACCTGAATGGTGTTTTCTTCTACCGTCCAGGGCATACTGTGCGCCATACCTCTGATCTTCATCATTCCATCTGCTTGCTTCCTCAAACTCTCCACCGGCCGCTGGTCCCAGGGTGAAAACTTGACACCCTCGATCCTGATACTACTCGGATTCTTTGTCATGATCACCGGTTTGATCATGACTGGCCTCTACCCTCAAGACTGTTCACACGGTGTGGAGATGTTCTACTGCGCAGACGCCAACGTCTCTGGCACTGTACCACCTGTATGAAATACCACCAAATACTTTTTAACAGCACTGACATTATATGGTGTGAATATATGTATGTGGGCACTTCTTTCCAAATACTTTGATGTACTTGAATTCTTTTTTGTGGTTTGGGATATTGTCTTGTTTCCAGTTAAGGGAAATCTTAATGTTTCACCGTGCAATGATGTTCAGGAAAATAACGTGCTGTGGAAGAACTTGACTGTCAGCGACACCTTTGAGATGAACATTGACTGCGAACCACACCTTATTGCTAAATATCAGTGCTTGACACCGATCACTCATGTTCTTGTGGGAGCAAACTGCTGCAGAGGGGTTGTTAAAAGATTGCTGTCATTGAAATTAATAGTTTTAAACATGGATTATTTGTCACATCACACAGAAGGGGGATTGCTCGTTTCCATATCCAGCCACACGATGTCACTATAGACAAATAAAGCTTTTATTAAAAGGAAGTACAAAACAACAAAGCTGATGTTTTCCATACAGCTTATTTCTTACTAAATGAGCGGATTGAGTGTGTTGTTTTTCAAGGCGTGGTTGTATTGGCTTGTTTGTTCTCGCCCAAGACGTGAACTTGGACATGATGACGCCTCATCAGGATCCTGGAGGGTAGGTAAACTGGATCAGAGAGACGCCCCGCTTTTACGGCTCTGTGTTGCGATGCAGTGTCTTGGATGTACAGAGAGAAAAGTTGGCAGAGTTGTCCACGGCGTCAGGGGGGTGCAAAATGAATCTCTGACTGTGTAGTTTAAAAAGAGGAGACATAAATATATATACATTTTTTTAAACCACACTGGGATGGTTTGCGTAAAAGGCGCAAAACGCGGAACTCCACAGCGAAATTATGGATAATTTATCCAAACAAAATGTGTTTGTAGCAGTCTGCAACTAACGTTACCTATTTGAAGACTGATGGAAGCTGACATCTGCGTCGAAAACCAACTACATTCATGGTAAGGCACCTTTAGTAAATACTTTTAATCGCCGTATTCGCAGTTATTTTTTTTTTTTTTTAAAAAAAGGAAAAAACGTTCATATGACTGAAAAGCTGATGACCTCATGTGGGATTCGCCCATATTTCAGCATTTGCCCGTTTTCATCACTTGAAAGCGGCAGGTTTAGACCAGCTTTGACAACATTTAGCATGTAAACTGTGTGTATAAAAATGAATTGTGCTTTTTGTGTGTGTTTGACCAGTCCGAGGGATTTTGTTAAACCAATGAGTTTAGTCATGGATGACCATGGATCCCAGCCACATGCACGGAGCTCTGGTCTGAGGTATGTAGGAGAACTGTCATTTGGATTACCAGCTGTCATATCTGTGTGTTTTATTTGTGAGTGACGCAGGGAAATCCAGTAGGAGTGAGTTTGTCCTGTAGCAGAAATATTTGTCAGAATGTGCAACAGCATTATAGTTTAGGAGAAGAAATTATAAAACAGATGAAGAAGTATTTAAAAAAATGTTTTTTTTCATTGTGCATTTAAATCCTGCAAAATCAAGTTCTTCCACCTATGAGTGGTGCTGACAACCACAGTTGTGAGCAGCTGTCTCCTGATCCAGCTCTTTCTAATGCCACCTTTTTTCTTTTTTTTTTTGTAAAATAATGCATCTGCACAACCAACTTTCAAATAACATTCCTTTCACTCAGTGCATCTCAGCGAAGTCGCAGTTGTTGCAGACGTTTCAACCTTTGAACTCTCCTCATTTCCTGCTCTCTCTGAGTTTTACTGAGAAATTGCCTTGACCATATGTAGAGGTCATGGGAAGTATTTTGCAGGCAAAACACTCCGCGTCCTCTGTCTCCGTGATGAGCCCGATGGTCGTTTTTTCTTGTGGAAATCATGCGTTCACTGGGCTTGAAATTGATATTCTATAAAATACTCATTCGTCATGTCCAAGAGTCAGAGAAAATTACAATAAAAAGGGCTGAGAGTATATGACATGATGGAATTTCCCATCAGTTTTGGTTCAGGGACTTTGAGATGATGTCAGCTGCTTGTATTCCAGTGGTTGGAATCATTAAAAAAGGGGGGAGTGAGTTTCCAGAGCCTTTCTTTCTTTCTTTTTCTTTTTTTACAGTCACTACTCACTCCTTTGGCATCCAGAAGGAGATCTGCCGAGTTTTTGGGATTTAAATTAGAGGTGAGATGGAGAATTTGAACATATGATAGTTTCCAATCCAGTATTCCATGAAAGCTATGCAAAGTTTCCAGCCCTGCCCTGCATACTGTAATATCCCCATTTTTGTAAAAATAACATTTAGGCACATCTTATACAGTCTACTAAAAATGAAAAAAAAAAAAGAAACACCCTCTTGGTGTGACTTGTATTCATATTTCATAAGCGTTGTGTAATCTGGGAGCATGGCCACACTCCCTGGCAATGGAGTGCAACAGACTACCTAAATCTCTCTGTGGTTTGACTCTTATTTGGAAAAGTAAACCGCACTCTTCCATAAGCTGCTGGGGTGTGGGGTGAGGCACATGTTCTCTGTCTTCTTTGCGGCTTCTTATATTTGGAACCAATAAACCGCCGCTTCTCACTTTTTCAGATGCAGTCATATGTGAAGATTTCACGTGACCCCCCTCCTGCCCCCCTCAAAGTTACGCTACATCTGTTATCCAAACACTGACCCGCACACGAGACAGATGGTGCTCTATTTAACATAAGGTAGTCTTAACACATTCTTACAATTGTTTCACTGCGGGGCTCGATTATAAATCTTCAGGAGACATATTAATTTATTCATACCCAATCTAACAGTGCGCCGCTCGGAGCTGGGCCCCGCTAATTGGACACACCTTAAACCATGATCTCACACGGCTGGCTTTTCTCGGGGCAAAATGTGGAATTAGTTAAGGTATTGTGAATCCCCACAGCTGTTTCCCCACATTCAGGCAGTCCAAGGGCACAGCTGCTCGCAGATGAAAATTGTGGCAAGAGTAACTTGAAGACACTTGAAGCAAGTGTCGAAAGCTGAGCGATGGTGACTTGTTTTTCGCGGTGACACTTCACGACGACTCCGCATGCGCTGAAAGCACAGCGCAGTGGTTTCTCTTCATAATTATCCTCAGAGACAACAAGGCTTTGTTTGCTCAGGAAAATATATCATTTGGTCCAAAGCATGCTGCCCTCAGAAAAGCCCACTCAGATCATAGGCTCTCCAAAAGCAAGATAAAGGGTGTCATTCAAAGATCTCCGCCCACTAGATGTAATAAAGCAAGAGGAAAATCAGCATTAAGGCCCTGAAAGCTTGTCCTGGCAATGAGCTTTTGAATACTGGGACATTTTATCTCATGGATGCTTTCTGCCTCAAAGGGCTAAAACAGACAAAATGGCTAACATCCAGAGAAGAAGGAATAATGGCTTGTCTTTGTTACCACACTCGAGCCAACGCATTGACCGTGAATACCAGTGAATACTTCTCACCGGACAGTTATGAACATCATGAACTACAGTTTGTTGGTCACTGTAACTCATTTTTCTTTCTATCTCTAAAGTACACATTAAGATTATGTTGTGCACAGAAGCCTATTTGGATAGATTTACTGCAGATATCCTGCCTGGACTCCAGCTAAACAAACTGGAAGTCTTGAGCCCTCTTTGTAGTTGTTGTGCACTGTTCCAGGGCATAACAGTTGGATGCCTCCCACTCTCAGCCTTCTGTAACATTCAGATTGACCCAACATGAATTAGTCCTTTGTGAGCTCTCAATAGGAACTTTTACTTTTATCTCAGATAATATTTAAGCATTTTATGCGACAAAGGAGCAAATTGCCTTGATTTACTTGACCTCCTTTATCGGCGTTTGCCTTGTTTAGATGAGATGTTTATCGAAAAAGGCGTTCAGTTTACTCCAGGTCTGTTTAACAAGACCTCAACAAGCTCTCACGATGACATTATTCAAGACGACAAGTCCAAAACCAATATCACGACAACAAAGGTCAGGTATAATATGGCAAATCCAAAATTGCACACCTTGAGATGGTTCTCTAGATGGCACTGTCACTGTGCATATGCTCATACTTTTGTATCCACCCAGTTGTTTGTTCATATGGGCATGGCAGGACTAGTTTCTTTGTACAAATTTGCTTAATATCAGACCAGTAATGAACTGCTATACTGAAGCTCATCAGCTCCTATAGCGAGCTAACAAACCACGGCGTGACACAAACAAACAGCAGCCAGCAGTTCCACTGCGGATGTTCACGTTAACAGCAAGCATTGGTAAGTAAAGCAAACAGAGCTACTTTTTTTTTTATTTTTATTGCAGATATGTTCACTTTGCCTCTTTTCCAGCTGTATTTCATTATGCACCGTGACTCTGGGGAGCTGCTTATTGTTAGAACTGCAATTACGGAAGAACAGAAGTACGCAAAACTTTTTCACAAATTAATAAAGGTTATGAACAGGCCAGCCAGTTGAAGGAAAAGGTGCAAAAGCTCCACCCCTGACCACGATGTTGAAAGATTAGAACAGTTGTGTTGTTGAAAGGGCATGACCCGAGTGACATTAAGATTAAATAAGTCTTTTTAAGAGGTTGTGCAAGACTGAATATTCTGTTTACACTATTACCAATGAAACAAGACACTGGATGTGCTTGTTTTGGTGCAGAGTCACTGTGTGTGTCTCTCTGTGTGTGTGTGTGTGTGCGCTCACTTTAGAAACCTCAGTTCATGTGATCAGCAAAAGAGGGAAAGCATGCTGGCGTGGCTTTGAAAGATGCCCCACGGTAGACAATGCTGCATTGTCTCAGATGAAAGGGCACAGTGTGATAGTTATAATTATGACTCAAGGGGAAGCTTTCTCTCTCAGCAAGTTATTCTATCTAAATGTTGGTCTCCCTTTAAAAAAAAAAAAAAGCATACATTTGGTCAAGTCACCAAAGTCTAGAGTTGTAATTACCTTTATCTTTCCTGCAGTTGTTTAGGGCTGTTGTGCATATCTGGAGATGAATGCAGGAAAATCTTATTCTGAATTAACCTTCCTGACCGATTTATTAAATTAAAATAATATAAATGTGCATAAACAGAGACTGTAACACACAGTGTAGTATTCCCTTTATTGCAGGGCCATTGGTGTGTTGCAGTGCACTGTTGAGAGTAAAATATTTGAGCTGCTCTGAGATAAGGTGAGGCTAATGTACCATAGCAGGCCACAGTTCGCAGACTGTGTGACGTCTGCTGTTTGGGGCCTTGTGTATTGTAATCTTAAATCTGATTACTTATCTGGCTGGCAGACCTGCTAGCATACTCTGGCCTCCCCTCTCCACAGTGGTATTAGCCCAACATACAGTACAGTAGTACAAGAGTGAGCACCACGGGGAGTAATGATGGTACGAGTGAAAATGAGGCGGATCATGACATACAGATCCTGTAAAATGTCACAGGGTTGGTCTTTAAATATTTATCCAAATTCTGCATAATGATGTTGAGGACACCCAGGGACTTGGAGTTTGACCAGGCTTGTGCTGGAGGACGCTGTGGGAAAAAGTTTTTGTTTTCCCTGTAATAATAAACGATACACATAGGAAGTGGGAAGTTCTCATCGGATCCAAGTGCTCTCTTTCTCCCTAATCTCTTTCCATCCCACACTGCTTATGAAGTAATGGCCTTTCCAGGCCCTCTTTAAAAAGCTTGTGTTTACTGTGAGTGACCTCTCACCAAATTACCAGCTGTGACTCTGGTCCTGTGTTTTGTCTTTCCTCAGGGACCCCCACCCCTCCACCCCCCCCACCACTCCCACTACTCCCACTACTCCCCTTCTTAACTCCACCCCTCCGGCTTGCTTTCTCCTACACACTAACGTCTCCATTCACCACTTAACCCCCTTATCGTCGGGTGATATTCGGTGGTGGTGTTTGTAGAGCGGGCCACGCATTCTTAAGTGAAAGTGCAAGGATCCCGATAAAGGACTTGACAATGAGCACTTATTTCATAATGGAAAGTCAAATGTATTGCCTTCCGTGCCAGATGGGCAGTTTGCTAAACAAAAAGCCACAGCCTTGCCACAGGTTGCATCAAATCTGCAGAGAACAACATTTAAACTGCAGGTTACAGGGTTCAGGAAAATAGTTCAACTCTATTGATTAAATCTGATGCCACAGTATCTTATCAATGTTGCTGATGCTAAAAGATTATAGCTGTATCAGAGAAAGGAAGTGTCTTTTCAGGGAAAGTGTGTATCTGTGCGGACAAAAATATCTATGCAGCTAAAATAAGCCCGTCGTGTCATTCCTCAAGTCAACAGGAAGTGGTACGTTTTCCCATTTTAGGTTGAATGCTTTTTAATTTGAATCTATTGTGAAGTGTTGAGTTAAGTTAACAATGACAACATCAGAAAACCTCACAGAGGCAGCGCTTTCTCTGGCCGGATGTGTCGCAGTAAGTGCGAGGCGCTGACAGCCTCTTTTGACAGCATTTACTAACAGTTTCATTCTGACTGCTCTCATTAATGAGGCTGTTGACTTTTGTAATATCGGGTTAGTCGCAGCTTTTTCACGTCCACGCTTTGAAATGAAACCGTGCTCCCTGTAATTCAGTGTAATTACCGAAGAATTTTACCATGGGAAATATGTTGTTTCATAACTTTTGTCATCATCGTTGTTGTTACACTCAACCGTCAAGTCCTCAGACATGATTGTAGAGTGAGTCAGTTCAGCAGAAGTAAGGTGTGGTTTTGAAAAGTTTTTTTTTTTTTTTTCCTGTAACAAAAACAAACAGAGGAAAAGTACCTGATTAAATTAGGGAGTGGGGGAAGATTGTTCTAACCCTGTGAGAATACAATAAATAAGATACAAGCCCCCCCTGATAATCACATCATCACCTGCATGATTCAAATAAAGGCTCATTCATGATTAAAGCACATTCTGATAATTCAGCATATTTACTCTTTGTCAGGGAGCTACCAAAGCATGTGCCCAACATGCTGCAGTGTGTTTCCGTGCACTGGCCCCACCCACAGGTTCATGTCTGCACAGGGAGGCAAAGCTGCTTACCTTTCTGCTCATGTCCGCGGGGGGAGTGCTACCTACACACACTGTGCGCTGGAGCTTTCGCTGTGAGACGCTGTCAGGGGGCCCCGACGGGATTTAGGTAGAAGGTGGAGGAAAGATTTTTGATGTCACGGTTGGGCGTGTCATTAAGGTGGGCCCTTTTGAAGCTATACTGATTAAAAGTTTAGTCTGTCTGATGGCTCATGGGAGATACACGGCAGAATGGAAATTATTTGAGCGGAGACAACCTTAAGCAAAGAGGTAAGAGCGCGGAATGAAAAGTTGGCAAACTGAGAGGAAAAGCAGGTCTGTCACACCTGCTATCTAACTCCTATCCAAGAACCTCTGGTTCTTTCTTCTTGTAATGCAGTGCTGTCACTGACTTCCTGCAAAAGTCTTGAAATATTTTTGCGTCCGAAATGTTAACCGTCTATGTGTTGTGACTTGAAGAGGAGGGTGTGATGGACTTGGAGCCCCGTGGCATGTTTGAGCCTGTAAAATTTGGCTGTGCAAGCTACCTAGAAAACTACTGCTTGTAGTAGTCCTGGGAGTGTTTTTGGTCACTGGAGCATTGAAATGTTGCTGTTGTTTCTTAAAATAATTGGGGTGTTGTCTGAAAGCGTGAAGGCCTCTTTGAAAACTTGTTTGTTTCTTTGTACATGAACCCACCATTCCCCAAGGGGCCATCCTGCTATCCGGCAGCTGCCAGCATACCACAGTGGGCATTTTTGTTAATCCTTCACCTTCTCCTCAGAACCTCAGAGCTAAGTTAGATTTCTACCAATTCTTTTTTTGTTCTCTGGGCGGCTGCCGCCTGTTCGTCGTTACATTTGATTCAAGATTTGCCTGAAGGGATTTTAATTGACTGGGTGGAAAAGATACATAGAAGTGACTAGAAGTGTTTCTGGTAAAAGTCATGCCAGCTGGAACAAAGTGTAAAGGAATTTGGGGAATTTGGATATTCCTTTGTTCATCTGGTTCACTCCTGCTGATAAAACAATTATTTTTGTCTTCAGTTTTTATGACTTATAATCAAGGACAGATATGAATCTCCACCATTCTTTCTCTCTCTGTCCACCTGTCTCTCTCTGTCATTTGTCACACATCAGCACAAAAGTATTTGAAGTATTTTTACATGTGAAGCAGCATCTGGATTTTATACTGGCCGGCATCATTTTGAGGTTTGTCAGTAGACGTTAAGCGAAAACCCTTTGACCCTCCTCCCGCACATTTTCCTCAGGTGTGTCAGACCGTTTCACACCTTCACACTTGAAGCATAAAACACGACATCATAGCATGCAGCTTTTTTTTTTTTTTTTATCACAGTGCATATGTGTTTCAGTGCTACAGAGGTTCGCAAGATTGTATGTATGATGTATGATGAAACACAACAAACGATAACTGTTGGCCTGTTGTTTCCTGGTAGTCTGTGATCACGTCTGTCGAGCGTGTCCTCTGGTATTGAATGGACTTGTTTGTGAGTGTCAGACCTCCCAGGGAAACCCTGTGAATGAGGCATCAGCACAGTCAAGCTTCAACACGTCTCCTCTCATTCAGCAACACATCCTGGGCCTCTGAGAAAACACAGGCTTGGACGGCAAAAACAAACCAGGCTGTGTGTCCGTGTCTGTCACCTGCTTGAGGTGTCTTGATAAAATCACTGATGACACAGCTGTGTACACTGGGCTGACCATGAACCCGAGGCATGACTATCATATATTTTTTCCATACTAGGTTATTAATTGTTTCTATTTGGGTGATTCTGTCGGATATCACGTAGGAGATCACATCTACTCACAAGGTCCAGTTTAAGTAAAATGTGTGTGTGTGTGTGTGGACACAGCGCTGAAGGATTATAATCCCATTGCTAAATAAACAACCAGAGCCATGAATCAGGACTTTGTACCCACTGGAGATCACAGTGTGGATGTCTATTTTAGCTGGTTTGTCTGTTGACACATGTGCAGGGAATTCATGGCATTCATAGTCAAATTTGTTTGGTTCCACACCAAGAGTGTGTTATCTGTACTTGATGATTCATCTCCCTTCCTTACTTCTCCAAACTGTCCATTTCAGCGTGCGAAGGGTTACTTTGCAACACATCGCTATTATTCACAAGACAAAAATGTCCACAGCAGTGCTGCCGGTTCTGAGAGGTGGCAGTGTTACAATTACAGTGGCACAGTTGCATCCCGTAATACTGACAATTTAGCTGTTTTTAGACCATTCAGGAGCCTAAAAATTAAATGTTTGGCGTCAGGGTGGAACTACCAAAGCCGCCTGTGTGTGCTGTGCAAACGTTATGGAAATCAGCCTGTTACATTATGCGATTGTTGTTGCAATGTTTTATCCTTTAGGGAAGATGAATATCAGAAACAAATGTCATGGCAATTTAGCCATGAGTGAGTTCTCTCTTGGGTATAGTTGATCTCACTTAAAGTGACATTCAGAATAAACATGAAACAAAAGATTGGAAATGGCAGATTGCGTGCAAAGGAAAAAACACAAATACACACAAACAGATGCTGATTTTCTCCAGGTGGTGCAAACTGAGAGTGTGTTACAGCTTAGGCATGCTTTGACACACACACATACACACAAGTATGAGTTTGGAAACGTGGACAGTGGCCAAAGTGCACAACAAATTTTTTTGCAAATGAAGAATTTATTCATGCACGCACACACACACACACAAAGAAAATCAATCTGACACACCTTATGGGTGGGACTAAAGTTCTGGACTAGAAGTTCATGAATCCAAAATGGACAAATTATTTGGACTGCAATGATTTGTCTAGCTAAAATCCAAACAATTCAATATCCAAATAGTTTTTTAAATCTAATTAAAAGGTAATTCAAAAGTATTTTATCAATGTCTGTCAGCAGAACTGTATGAGTAATTGGTGTTCATTAGTAATCCTGGTGTGTTTTTTTAAGAAGACTTCCCTAAGGGTTATCCCTTTGTTGCATGTGTTCGCTGTTATTTTTTCAAACTGGAGCCCTACCGTCTTTAAATGAATCACTGAACATAGATGTATCAATACTGAATCATGGTCCTGAGTGTGCAGGCCTCTGATGTCTGTCTTCTGCGAGCTAGCACCTCACTAGAACACGTTTATTCAGTAGAAATGATGACAGACGGACAGAGGCGTTTACTTATCATACCCATCAACAAAAATTTCAGAAATCAAATTTCACCCACTGGAAGATAAAATCTCCCAAACAAGCTGACAGACAGGCCTGAAAAGAGATGAAACAAGATTATCCGTTACTCACCTCTCAACTCTAGTTGGTGTGCAGCAACTCCAGAGAGAAATGTTTCACAGCGACTTGCTAGATGTTGGTCTGTCTTCACCAGATGGTTGCTAAATTTGTCTCCTGTCTTATCGGCAGTGGGTTTATGTTGTCTTGTTTTTTTGCTTGAAAACATCTGCCGCTGGGAACCAGTTTGGTGAGAGTGGTGAGACGAAACCATGCAGTAAAAGTGCGGCCTGTATAAAACCAAAACAACTACATAAAATTCTGTTAACTTCTGCTGCATAAGTAGTGACTATGTGTGAACCCCTAGTTAGTTATTTGATTCAGGGTCAATGTTAAATTATTGATCGATTAAGCTGTAACAAATTTTTATACAATGAAGATCTGGCCGACAAAATCTATCACTGTTGAGAGGTGCTAAATTTAAATTACAAGTAACAATAGCAACTTATGCTCAGTGCTATGTTATCATTTCTAACTCTCACTGACCCTTAAGTGACTGCTCCAAAATACTGTCCAAAAATGTATTTATGTTTACTTACATGCAGTGGTCTTTCAGTTATCAGAAGTTCGCTGTGTTCTCTGTTCTGAGATCTGATCCACCACATCTTAACACTGCTGGCAGTCTCTCAGGTGACTGTGATACTGGGATTGACATATTTTACTTGTACTTTCATGATTGTTTACATTGTCTTAGTCAGTAAGATATAACTTATATTGATTTAGTCTGTAGTGTTTGTGCCTGTTTAAAGTGAGCTGTAAAATGCCTTGACATAAATGTTAGCAATGCTAGCCAGTCATTAATGAACAACTGCCATCTTGTTAAAAAAAAAAAAAAACTGCAGAGCTCTCACTCCAACAGCAACATTGTATTACTTTTCTATCGTGAGATAACAGATTATAAATCAGGTGAATGATGTTTCTGTCATTCCTTCCCTGAGCCACAGCTATTTCACTGATTTTTGTGAAACTGGATCATATTTTATGGAGAAAATATTTTCTCTGGTTTCCCTCTGATGTCCTCCAGCTGCTACACTATATATTATTATATTTTCCAAGATAATTTGCTGGTCTGTAATATATCCCATCATCCTAATTTTCTTCGTTTATTGTAGCTAACTGGTTTTCGCACCGGCTCTCGCAGTTACCATGGAAACAGCGCCATAAATCTAAATGTCCCATATTGGCCAGAACTGCTCGTAATGTTACAACGTATAATGTTACGGAGCTAACCAACTGACAAAGCTAACGTAAGGTTGCTATACATGTACATGTAGTAAAAGTATAATGCTACAGTGTCTCTTTCTTGACTTTGATTGAAAGGTGCTATCTGTTTCCTAATGACTTACACATTACTCAAGTTTTACCAGCACAATCGGATTTAATAAATCACTACTTTGAAACTAGGAAGTAGTTACTAAGGAATTACAAAAGGCTTTCCACACAAATTCATGGATAATGGGAACAACCCAATCCATAGGAGAGAGCGCCGCAGTCGGACCTTCTTACTTGGTTCATTTGATGATACTTTCAGTTTATTTTCAAGAAACGTTTCAAGCTTCTTACTGCCACACACTCCACACCACCAGAACAGAATCAACAAAAATAAACAGTTCACAAGTCACGGCAGTGTTGTTTAGATTTGCTCATTATCGTCTGTGTTGGGCCGCGTGTCTTCATCATCCTAGCTACAGTTGCTATTGGCTCAAAGATGAGCAGATAAACAAGTGTGTTTCTGTTGTGTGTCCCACTGCTTACTGCTTATTTGCTTTTCTGTTGCCTCAGCTCTTCTTGGAATTTCTGAAATTATTGAGCGTCTTCCTCTGTACTGCCTACAGTCTGCTGTCTACTGACTCAGGATCAGATAAATTCCATCTAGCTGCTTGAAGAATAGCAGACAGTAATGCATGAAAGAAATATTTGTACATTTGGAAAAAACCTATTGTCAGGTGTCAAACGGGTCATTTCAGGTCATGCAAAGTGAGTTTTCTTAGTGGTCATCTCTTGCTCACCTGATTTCAGTTCTTCATGAGAGAGGTAATAAATCTTACTAAATGATTTCAGAGTCTTAGAGGTCTTAGTTAATTCAGTAATAGCGTGCTAAAATATTAGCTGCCTGAATGTGTGACTGCAGCTAGCTTGCCTTTCAAACTTACAGCAGGGTTGTGTGCACTTCCTCTCAAACTTATGATTCTCAATTTCATCTCAGTACCATCATCACTCAAGCCATTGATTTTTCGCAGCACTCTCTACTGAACCACAGAATTATTTATAAATGTGGCACGTAGCTAGTTGTTCACATTACAAGGGAATAGATAATGTGTAGCTTCCCGGTAAGACCAAATGAAGTCACCATGTAAACTGTATCAGTATATGCTATCATGGTAGCATTGGTAGTAGGCCTACAGTATATTTCCCAGTTCAAATTTGCATAATGTTGTTACTTTTAATAATACCATTTCAGGAAGCATGTCAGAGTCAAGAATGTATAAAGGTAATGATTTGTGGGATTGTACTGATGAAACACATGACAGTGCAGTAAAGTAAATAACTAGCATATCAACAGTCTCTGGTAACTCTAAATCAAAGTGTGTGTGTGTGTGTGTGTGTGTGTGTGTTTTCTTGTATGTCATAATGTTTAAGGACAGCCACCCCCACAGCAAGGCTAATAATCCCCTGCTAGACGTGCCTCAGTGGAGCCTGTGACCTTGCATTGCTCAGATTCCTCTGTTTGAATAAGCAGTGCCCCCACGTGAGACTTTACAGGCTATAATTCAAGGCAGTGGGTCTGCAAAA
This sequence comes from Protonibea diacanthus, assembly GCA_028641955.1. Taxonomy (NCBI): domain Eukaryota; kingdom Metazoa; phylum Chordata; class Actinopteri; family Sciaenidae; genus Protonibea; species Protonibea diacanthus. The sequence goes on along the minus strand of CM053986.1, from coordinate 18,728,294 downwards.
CCCATGTTTTACCTATATGCTGGCTGAATGGTGTGACGCTTGAATGTCTCTAAAGTTATGGATGGGATTGTAATATGGTAGTGTGACTAAATTTTTGCTGTCTTGATGTGTGTGATTGTGTCTACCTTTGTCTGTTATCATAACATGTGCAGCTTTTCATGTCAAACAAATGGTAACACATAACAAAAAAAAAAAAAAGTGTTACGGCTGGTCTTAAAAACACTATAATCACAACCCTGCGCAAATCAAATCCAAGTTTTTATTTACAGACAACACATTTTTATCACACACCACCTCTCTGCTGCTTTGTGAGAACGGTGTAATTATCTGAACTAGGATGCGTCACAGATTTATTAGGAGTCCAAAATTGGCTAGGTGTTTGAAAAAAATCAGGATAAAGTGTGTTACATTTGGATGTATGAATTTGTGTGTGTGTGTCATAACTGTTCAGTTTCTCACATGACTGCTCTGTGCAGTATTGACACAGTTTTCAGGAATGCCTAGACAAACACTAACAAGTACACTTCCAAACTGAAATGTGTTCGTCACAGTCAGTTACATTGAAAGTGATGTGCACTGATGCATGATGTGGGGTGGGTTTTTTTTGTTTACCACAACATACAGAAACTCTGGCCTTTATTTTGCATTTTATTATCAGTCTCTCTCTCTCACATGTCTGTCCATTCACAGCCATTTCTTCAGGCTCAATGAGTAAATCTGTCCACTTGGTTGTCTTGTGACTTGTTTGCAAAGTGGACTTGAGCTCTTTCATGTAATAGCCTCGCCGCTTTTTTAAAACCTGAAGAAGAAAGGATTCCTTTCATGCAGTCTGGCAAATTTTCAGTCAGATTACTGTCTGGGATAGCAGAAACAACTTTAAAGACGTTTTCTAAAATAATGCCCACACACATGCACACCATTTCCAGTAAAGTGCTCATTGGTCTGGCTGTGCCAAAGCAATAGTCACACTTTTAACAACCCTGAGAATAACTTATACTTTTCTTGTCCAACTACAGGGTGTCGACTAAAAGCAAAGCACCATCCCCGCCGGGACTAAAGAAGCTGGAATCCCCAGGTTTCTCTCAGTGGTACCCAGGAAGCCCTCATTTAACCATGGACCAGAAGGAGAACCTTATTGATAAAGACCTCTCTCTGGTTGTGGTTCTGCCTGGCGGAGAAGAGAAGATGACCACAGTCCACGGAAGGTACAGTTTAGGTCACTGTATCTGAATGAGTGTCTCATAATCATGATAGGAGTTTAAAATCACACAGTTGCATATAAAAGATGACTTCTTTTGCAGTTTGAACAAGAACACCATTGTGCATTTATCCATGCTTGAACACAACATTACATTTGCACACTACATCATGAGACTGATGTCAGATTAAGTCATCACATTAAGTTGCCGTTCCAGTTGGATTGAGTCAGAGAGGTGGAGTAGCTGAATGTGTGGTTTTGGTTAATATTTGTACTAGTTGCAAAACTGCATTTGAGTTTCTTCATTATTGTACGTAAGGACGAATGAACTCTTGACTCCTAATCTTATCTCTTGATGAAACGCTACAGTGCAGTGAGGACACATACAGATCTTACTGTTCACTACTTAAGCTACGGCCGCGCCACCTAATCAGATCAACATGTGTCAACATACCTCTATGTCAGAGTTTTTCAGCACAAGGTCTGTGCGTCCTTCTGTGAGTCTACTCACTCGCACAGACTTTCCATCAACAGAGTTTACTTAAGATATTATTATCTTTCTCGCAATGCACACAGTTTACAAACATTCTTCCCCCGGTTTCTTTTGCACCTTGGCCTCTTGGGAAAGTACTGAGACCAATCCATTATGAAAGGATTAAGCACTGAATTCTTCACCTTCTTTTCTCCATCTAAACCTGATCTAAGTGCCCGCACAACAGAGTTAATGCTAACGTTAATGTTTTGAGGATTAAGTTTAAGGCATTACGTTTATACTGTATTATCAGTGTAAGGGAAGCTTCACGGAGCTACTGTTGCTAATGTAACTTAGCAACTGTAACTGTAAATGTGCTTTGTATTGTTTCCACACACATCTGCACAGCTGTTATGATTCAGCAGTACCCAGAAAGTTAATCTGTATTCATGTTTTAATCAATTAATTAAATTAATAAGAAAAGATGCCAATATTCTCTGCTTCCTTCCTCTCAAATCTGCTAACTGTATTCTTTTCTCTGTTTTAACTGTAACTTAACCCGATTTCATATCTTCTTCACTCTTATTCCAGACTTATCATTTTGCTTTGTGTTTGTGTCTACTGTGTTTTTTTTTTTTGTTTTTTTTTTAGCAAACCCCTTATGGACCTATTAGTGACGCTTTGTGCAAAGTATCACCTGAACCCATCGAGCCACACCTTAGAACTGGTCACCACGAACAGGAAGAACACCAAACTCAAGCCCAATGCTCTCATAGGAACTTTGGATGCAGAGAAGATCATACTAAAACCTAAAGGGGAGGATAAAAATAAGAAGACAGCTCCCCAGATGCCTGAGGTACATTAAACATGTGACACCATGCTGTCACATGCAGTTAAATCCACTATTTGCTGTTCATGTTGGATAAACAGACTTTATCAAATTGGCACATTTCATGTTCTCCAGGCAACCGTGCGGATGGTGATAAACTACAAAAAGACGCAGAAAACTATACTACGAGTTAATCCTCGAGTTCCCCTGGCTGAACACTTACCAGCCATCTGTGAGAAATGTGAATTTGAGGTGGAGAGTACAGTTCTGTTGAAAGATGTCCAATCACTGGCCCCTTTGGACTTGTCTAGCTCTCTTAATGATTATGCGATAAGGGAGGTGTATGCAAGAGACACTAAAGGTAAGTACTAATGTATTAAAAAAAGGAAACTGTGTTGTGTAAGGCACGCGGTTTTGCAAATTTGAACACTTGAGATGGTTCTGTTTTTTTTTCACTTAACCTCCTTCTTTCCTCTGCAGGACAGCGTGCTTCTCCAGTGTGTCCAGCATCACCATCTAACGCAGGTATTTCAGTTTGTAAACTCTACGATTGACCTCAGCAGAGCTGTCATATTTCTGACTAACATTATCCTGTAATTTGTGTTATATTTCTTTCAGGAACAGTCATGCCTGGAAAAGATAAAAATCAAAAAGAGGAAGAAAACAAAGGCCTCTTCAGCAAGTTTAGAAAAAGCAAGAAAAAATCTGAACAGGCAATGCAGTATTTATTTATTTTTTTTTAATATTGTGGTTATTCAAATATACAGCTGTATTAGAAAGTAACCTTAAATGTTCAGAGGGAGGTTTGTTTACTTTGGTTTGCCATTGGCTGACATGCACTGTGTTGTTTGGGAACAGGCCTCTTATCATGTTCTGATTGGATGTTTGTTCTTTAAAGGCAATGACAGCCAGTGCTCCAGCTTCTCCTGTGCTTGTGAGCAAGCCTCGACCTCTCAGCATGGCCTTACCTAGCTCAAATTCGTCTCCGCTCGGCTCCCCTACAACAGCCACTGATGTGCCAAAGAAAAGACGCGCACCTCAACCCCCGATCCTTGTGTCTCAGAGCTGCCCCTCGGATCTCAGCACTCGTCAGAGACTCAACTCTGAACCCAACACCCAACTGGATGGTGACCAGGTGAGTGCTCTGCATATTGAGCTGTGATATCTCAGCATAGTTCTCAACACCTGTGTGGTAGAATGGTGAAATGACAGCCATGTGATTTCTGCATTTAGGTGCATTGATTATATAACTTAATAATTAAATATTATGTGCCCTAGATGTCTGGTTTTAGTCGTGGGTCCTCAGCAGAGTCTTCACTGAAGAGAACCAAACGTAAAGCTCCTCCACCCCCCACATCCCCTAGTGCTGCTGTTCAAGAAACAGTTCCTCCTGATGAAAAGTTGCAAGGTTTGTCTTTGTTTACACATTTGTGTTTTGCTGATCACTCAGCAGATCCACTATATTCCTTTAAATGATACATTTACATTGTTTAACTGCTGCGTAAATTATATATTGCCTGTAGTGTGATATTTTGTCATGTGTACTTTGGCCTCAAAGACAAAGACAGGTTTTCTCTAACTGTGCAGTCAGGCTACAATATTTTATTTATTTGAGTCTTACGCCTCCTAGTGGTCATTATTGAACATTGACTCATTTTTCCAAGAGCAAACTTAGAGTTTCTGAGAATTATTGTAGGTTTAGAAATGCCAGGTATTTTCCCTTGGTTGGGTATAATTAACTTGCTTTGATATACTTTCCTGTGATTGTGTACACACATCTGACCCTCGCTGTATTGTCCTGTAAGGGGAAACCCCACCCGTCCTGTATACAAAGCAATTTAAAGCAAGAATAGTTTTCCCCAAATAATTCTCTAAAGAAAATGTTGGCAATCTCTTTTGGCATACTTTACTGAAGGTATAAAAACTATTATAGATAATAGAAATGAAGACTTATAGCCTACTTTCACACTTTCCATTTATGGCATCTAGTCATGCATTCAGTTCTGTTTTTGGTTGCTCTCTGCTGTCACCCTGATACATCTGAGTTGAGTGGAAGTTCGTTTGAGCTGCTCACATTGAAATTACATCTGGAAAAACATGCTTACACTGGACAATTCACAGATCTTGCTGTGTTTTATTCGGCTTTTGTTTAGTAGTAGAAAATACTGAACTATCCACTGCAATGTCTGAGTTTTCCTAAGTAATCAGGGCAGTATGTCTGTAATAAGATGTTCCTGACAAGTCTTTCAATTGCTTTGAGAACCACAAACAAAATTCCCTTCACTCCATCAAAAGTATTCTGATATTTCCTTTAAATTGCTGTCTATATCCATCCGTGTCTTTCTTTTTCTTGTTTTCTTTGCATAGTTGTACTTTTACTGTGTTGATGCATTAGAAAATCCCATAATCACAGACAGGACTGCTGTATACATGTATACACCAACATATCTACCCCCACCATTTCCGCCCTGTCCCCCTATGCTCCTAACTTTTCAAACATGAAGTTCGCAGAGAAAGATAACTTCCTCTGCTGTTTCCCCAGTGACTCATTGCTGCCGTAGATAAAGAGATCAGAGGCTGAGAACAGTGAGAAGTAGCTGCGGTTTTCTTTAAGTAGCCTTGAAATTCCTCTTGGTCCCTTCTCCTCTGCGATGCACTTCCTTTAGTTGCTAAGAAAAGGGAGACTGAGATGCAAAACTAGAAGTCTTTCATCAAAGAACCTTTCTTTGTTAGAAATGTTAATGTGTGTACTTGATGAGATAAGTATAGTTGAATGCTTGGTTATGGTGGGAAAACATAATAAGCATGATGGTAAAGGTTTTCATTTCCATACAGTAAGTCATATAGTCAATTGTTTACACATTGCAGCCAACACATGCCCTTGCCAGAAGAGATTTAATGTGATGTTTGATACTCCATTGATCACTTCGCGACACTTGAGAATACCTGTTTAGATATGGTAAATGTGAATGATTTGGCGTGACTTCTTTGTGTTTTACAGGGGGTGCAGCTGCTAACACACTGGAGGAGATTATGGAGCAAGAGGAGAGCACTGCCTCTGTAATGTCTGCAACTGCTAGTGATACCCAGGGAGAGGACAGCAGCCTCAATATGTCTGCTGATGTTTCACTGCATTCCCCGTCCCCAGATCCTGACATAGTGAGCACAATGTCCGTTGAGGAGGGCAGTGGGGAAGATCAGTCTTATGATCTGTCCTCAGATGGCAAGTACGAACTCTAGTATAACTTCTCAAGCCTAAGCTGTTTTTTTCCATTAGTATTAGCAACAGTTTTCATTCCCTCTCTTTGCTTGATTTTCACAGTCAACTGCAGAGCACAGGGAACAATTCAGCAGCTCCGAGTGAAGTCAGGACAACTGATGGAACAGGCTTATCTGAACTGGCAGATACTAGTGGGTTTGCACTTGAAACTGCACTTGGTATTGTTCATATCTGTGCTGCAGATATGTTGCAAAGATACCTACTAATGTATTTCTTGAACTTTGCCCAAGTCTATGTGTTTTTGCCTCTCAAAAGTTTCACCTCTCTCACATGAAAAATTATCTTTTTTGTACAGATGGTGGTCTGTGTCAACTTGAAAATGTAAGTCAACAGACAGTGTGTGAAGGGTCTACACCTGAAAGTGTAGAGGGCGATTGCAGTACTGTACCCAGCAGCCTCCCTCCGCCTGTGATACAGGATGCAGAAGCACAGGCCTCTGCTCAGGCAAACACTGAAACCCTCTGGGAACAGACAGATAGGTTGGAGAGCCCAGTGACTACCAGCCCATCATGCCCCACTGGAGAGGATGCTCAAGTGCAAATAGATGTCACACAACTACCTGTGCCTCCAGAACAACACATAGACAAAATTCCTTCCTCAGTCAATGCGCCTGCCATTGAATCAGCGGGGAAGAAAGATATGGCCACTTTGACTGAAGAACTGGACCCGCCTGACCTCAAGAATGCCTTATCTGACACCTCAGAGACCTCAGCATGCCAAGACTCAACACCGAGTGCCCCTGCCACAACAAAGGCAGCATCTATTTATGCCACAAACTCTGAGCCAAAGCCCAAGCCTTCCAACGAGCTGACAAGGGACTACATTCCCAAGGTGGGGATGACAACATATACTATCGTGCCTCAGAAATCCCTGGAGAAACTTAGATATTTTGAAGTTGCACTGACACTGGAGACGCCTCTTGCAGCTCCAGAAGAGGGACTTAATATTGGTTCTCTTCAGCTGGAGGAGACTACAGCGCCAGGAGAACAGATAGAAGTCTCAAAGGAAAAAAGTGAGCTGCACTCTACTATACCCAGGGAAGACTTACTGACTAGCACTACTACTACTACTACCCAAGACACTGTTAATGGAAGTATACCTGAATCCACTCATTCCCCATCACCAACAAGTTTACCTAAAGCGGATGACAAGGTGTCATCCTCGGCTGATGGGGTATCTCAAGCAAGTTCACCAGTAGAGGTCAAGGAGATGAAAATTCCACCCGCAACTAAACCTAAGCCTGGCTCTTTCCGCTTGGCACAGCACAAAAAAACACCTGGGTATTATGTAACTTCAGCAGCGGAAAAGAGACTCAGTGCCACTCCTGGCTCTGGCCAGAGGGAGGCTCAAGCAAGTGCAGAGAAAACACAATTACCACTCCCTCCTCCTCCCCCACCTCCTGTGCAGTATCAAGAGGAGACGACAGGGGCCGCAAATGTTGAGCTGAGCCCGAAAGGAGAAAACAAGAATGTAGCCATGATGCGAATCACAAGGCAAAGTAGTTTGCCATGTAAAGAGCCAAGCTTAGGGTTAAGTTTGGAAAAATTAAGGAGCTTTGCAGCCCCTAGGCCATATTCTCCTGCAACGCCATCCCGCTTCGCCCAGGCAGTGTCCTCTGCTGTGAAAAGAAGCCAGTCCTTATCCTACAAGTCGCCCCATTCGCCTGTTTCACCACCACTCTCCCCAATTCCAAGTCACTCACCAGTCAGTGAGTCAAAAGGATTATCTAAGCTCAAGGTAAGTTCAGAAAACACAGTACGCGTATATTTAAATATGTAAATAAAGATGAAAGCAGTGAAGGACCATTTCTACTCACGAGACCTGCGTTACTTGTAATATGTATATATTTTTAAACACCTTAAATCATACAGTGACATATTAATGCTTGAGTAAAAGAGTACTCTGCATCGCTGATCAAAGCACTTTTTTGGTTTCCCCTCAAAATACTTCTATAGATGTGTACAGGAGTGTGTCTTATCTCAATATTGTTTATTACAATTTGGCACATTTTAAAAGATGTGAATGCTGAATAAAAGATTTTGGGGCTTCTTTCCCCATTATATTATGCTACAATTTTTTTTTCTCTGCCTAAAAATAAATGTTTCATTTGTTTTTGCTTGACCTCACTATGGTTGTTTTATTGGACCTTAAAATACCTATAAAAAGGTACTGGAGTCTTGTTTTTTTCCCCACCTCCTTATGTTGTCTGGCACAGTAAGTCTTCTGTTATTGTATATATTGTATCTCTTTTCTTTTTAAATGACAGGATGGTGAAAATAGAGGGTTGGATAGCGACAAAGGCTCCACTCTGCAGGGAGTAAAGGGTGAACCACAGTCTTTTAGTGGGAATGTTCAAGTGGAAGGAGAGAGCAGTCCATAGCAGTGCCTTAATTCTTCTGACAATATATCATCTACTGTAAGCAAAACTCAATGTGTTGCAATTTAATATCATATACAAATGTATCCACAACACATGCATGAACAACTGCATTTTGTTTTTTTTTTCTTCCAGGAGGGGATTATCTGGTCTACTATGAGTTCTGTAGTATCCCACGACACAGAAGCAGAAACTGTCTTTTGTTTTACCTCTTTTGGTAGTCTCCAACAGTGTACATAAAATGATGTATTTTGATAATTAATAATTGCTGTATTTTGTTTTTATTTTCTCATATGTCATTAAGTAATCTCCCTGGCTGACCAGCATATTTGAATACTTCTCTTTTATTTTGTGTGACGACTATCTTGCATTTAATGCATTACTGTTGTGAGTGAACATTAAATGAGAACAATTCTATAAATTATTAGACTGATAACCACAGTTACTGGGTTTATAAATAATACTGGATGTGTAGGACAAACCAGGTCTGGCCCTATGGTACTTAAATGCTCCTTAGATTATACATTACATTTATATTTAAGTATTACAGAGTTTTGATTAAGATATATGCAAAAAATACACTGATGTGCATAGTACACCTGTTTTTCTTGTCAAGCAGTGTTGTTACGAATAAAGCTTTTATCATTTCAGTTGTCCTTATTCAAGTCATTGCCTTCTTTTAGCTGTATAAAGTGCAGGGACCGGGTGTTTTTCACACAACAGGTAAAACGTGAAGACACTTGGTGACGCAAAGCACGTTACAGTAAGAGAGCACCTGTGCAACACGTGTGAGCAGCGAGCTTCACTCTCCCACCGGAGCAGCGATGTGAAGACCAGGTTTCAAGGTTTGAATTGGAGACTCAACCTGAAGAGGCACAAGGTAAAGACAGGTCTAAGAAAGAAAAAATCCAACAATAACACGAGTTCTGTTATTTCAAATCGGTATTATTATTATTATTATTATTATTATTATGAAGTCGATTCAAGCTGGTGTAAGAGGGCGCAGCAGGAAGGGCAGCGGTTCACTTTTTCACCGTGTATTATCAATGCAGAACGTTTGCTTCGTATTTATTTAATTCAGCTTTTTAAAAGCGGCTTTTATTGATTTTTCTAATGAAAATTAATCACTTACCGTGAAGAAAAGTATCGCTATATATCGTTAATATCGCTAATTTAAACGTTACAGCGCCGAAAGCCGTTAACGTCTTAAGTTACGTCAACTGACGTTACGCTTTCCCCCCGCGATTTAAGTTCGTAACGTTACAACAACACTCCGCTAACGTTAACTAGTTCAAACGTAATCAAGGTCGTGGTTTTCCTCCCACCACACGTTTCTAGATAAAATATACGGATAAGTACACCTCCTACGTGAAGAGGCTATTAATCTATCGAAATTAAAGTTTGTTTAATGTTAACACCGTCCAACTGTTCGCCATTATTCCTATAAAGTATCTCCGTTAGCAGTAGCAACATATCATAACAGCGTCAACTCAACCGTTGGTTTGGGCACCGTCGTTAAAGTGCAACTTCACTTAAACAAGCTATGTTACACTTGATATACCTCATGTGTGCAGACAGCTACTAGTAAATTAAATCTATACATTTTTTTTTCATTATGTACAGTTAATTTACCTCATGCAGTTCCTAATTACTCATTTGACTTGAGTTGCATGACTTGACACACAAATAGGATCGATTTAACACCCCATTAAATCCAATACAAGTCTGTTTTCCTGTATTCCTTCAGCAATTCAGTGAGAAGAGGACAGCGTGTCATTGGAAAGGCAATTATTTGATTTTCAAATTAGATGCTAGGTCACAAAACACACAGTCAAGAGGAGACACAACACATGCTGATACTGTATCACAATAGCTTATCTTTGGACATGTTTATATGCAAGTTGTCCTTGCTTCCCTACAACTTTTTATCCCTAAAAATGATGCGTTGAATTCAGTTAAGAAACTGCATGATCACTGCTGTCTGACATTATGAATGGGCTAGTGTGGGTTTTGTCTGTAATGACGCTGCTGCTGCTGCTGCAGCAGCACAAGTGTTAACCAAGCTCTCCCTCTCTTTCCAACAGCTGCTATGCCTCACTCTGTTGCATTCCACATAAGCCAACCATCAGAGTGCACAAATGTTGTAACCTTTCCATTTCATTAGATGGATAGTGTGCATCGAGCTGAACAAGATAGCCTTAAACTCATGATGTTCTTAGGCATGAAAGGTTTTGTCTGAGTTGTACCACTCAGACCAGTAGGTGGACCAACGGAGCAAAACTAAGAGGAGCTAAACACTAAACGCTGTTTTAAAAGTGCTGTCCTCTTTAAAATGCTGGGGTCTGAGGGGGATGGATGCTCCAAACAGTTCTTATAATAGTCAGGGAGAACCCAGGAGATCTTCATTGTCCTTGAGCTGGAGAGCAGTTATGCAACATGGGCAGTGGCAGGCTTGTTCCTTTTCACTAGATCTATCCTCTTAGCTGATACAGTCAGAGGTCTTACCTGTTGTTAAGGCTGTGACAGGGATACACCCAGCAGTCGCAGATTCTTTGCCACCATTGCCAGCTGGATAGGAAGGTGGAATATCCAGTTTCTCCTGGAGAAACTTGTCCCTGTTCTGCTGATGGGTGTCCTGCAGAATGGGCTTTTCAAAAGTGAGGACTTGACTCCTAAATTGGAGTAGAGCGATTTAGCAAGAACGGGCTTAATACCCCAGTTTCCTTCGCTGTTTTTAATCTGAGCTGTATTTCAGAACAACACTGTACAAGTATTTTCTTTACTGCTAAAGCCATACAAACCTGGCAGCCAACATTTTTACAGGCCAGCAATTTATAAGTGAAGGTACTCTTGGTGCTGTGGCACAAAGAGCAGACCTTGGAATGGTCAGTGGCAAGTGCCATTGGTGCCAAAAACGGATGTAATTTGTGTTACTTTGCAAAAGTACTGCTCCTGAAGCATATAAAATAATGTTAAGGGAATTAAATTATTAGTTTGTGGTATAAAACCAAAAGAAATCTGCCTAGTTTTCTAATTCTTTGTGCAACCAATCTTATGCTTTTTTGAAAAACTGTATCTCACTGCTATGTGAAACATTGTTATTAAGACCCTAAAATAGATTTGCAGTTCATCCTACACCAATGTAATTAGCATTTGCATTGACTGATACCAAAAGAATGTGTTCCAGGCGAGGGGTTATTTCTGGCCCTCTCATCCTGCCTGGAGTTTCTTGTCCTTCTATCAGTCCACCATAGGACCTCAACTGAACCATTTGTCTAACCCCCTCTACCACTGCGCTCCGCTCTCCAAAACCAACCTCAAGAAACTAATACTGACGCTGCTGGGTTCCTTACGCCAGAGCAGCACTGGTACATCAAGGCCCTAGATTTGTCTGGTTGTTTCTGTCATGTTCATAGTACGCATATAATAGTGCTCGTTTTAAAAGGTAGAAATCATGTGGGGCTGTGTTGTTGTGGCAGATACTGTGGTAGATACATGAGACAGAAAGCTTGACATATTTACCAAAGTAATCAAGTTAGCCGTGTCTTCTGTTAATGTAGTGATGTATTGCTTTAACCCTATGCTGCCTGCCTGCCTGTATCTCCAGTAGCCTATCCTACCCTGTACAGACTCTGTTACACATTACCTTTCAGAAAGATGTTATCATCTCAACCATCCCCCACATGGAGCCTGTCACTGAATGACACAGCCCACAACACAACCAATCTGCTGGGCCGGCTACTCCGTACAAACACATGCCTTCTACAGTGTGCTAAGTTTAAAGTGCAGTTTGGATCTCTGTGCGAAGTCCATGACAAAAGAACAGTTTGTTTTATAGTATTGGCGGCCCTCCCGGACTCATTACCGAGCTAAAGACACCCCCTTTGTGTAAGTGTGCTTTGTGTGCACATTTCCTGCCTTCCAGGTTTGCAAATGGAACTATATCAAAAAAACAAAAGCAAAAGAGGCAAATAAAAGCAAACAACATTAACAGAAGACCTGAGGAGGCTGAACAAATTAGTTGATTATTAGTACGCTACTGTGTCAGAGCAAGGATGACTGTTTTGGGAGTCATTGTGTTAAAAATATCTTTATTGTGGTGGATCATGTTTGGGTAGGAGGGATCGTTTTGCCCCACTGGGCCAGCCTCGTGGGCAGCAGATGAGCCAGAGAGACGTGTGTGTGTGTGTGTGTCAGTGTGTGTATACATGCATGTGTGTACTCTGCTGAGCTGTGAGCAGAGGAGCCCCGCCAGCCAGCTGGCTCTAACTGTGCTCTGCACACACTCCAGTCCAACAGCTTGCCTCTTCTCTTTGCTCCAGATGATGCCTTGGATTTAGCTGACCCACATGAGTGATATGAATAACACGCTGGACGAAATACACACTTCTGGAAGCCTCGGAGAGAAAGCAGAGATTTTTCACAGTGGCAAGGGTAATGTGAGTGGCTTTCCCAACCCAGCCCTCATCCCTTTGCGAGCTCCTTTACTAACACCAAATGCCCAGAAGATCAAGACTACGCTCTGCAAGGGGAACAGGTATGATGCATTTTTCTTTACGCTTGCCATGAATGACACCAGTCTGTTTCATACGATTCATTTGCACTAAAACCAAAAGTAGTATTTACTAGTGCCCACATTACAATGTGAGCTGCCTTGCAGAAGAATAGCACACTCTTTGTATTTGCAAGAGTGAGACACAGAGGTCTGTTTAAGAGCTGTAGTGTAGACTTCATACTTGTAAACACAATTGGCTTGACCCAAACGCAGCTGTCAATGAAGTGTAATGTATTATTTCAGTGCAGTTAAAGACCTGGAGTCAAATCAAGCACCTGTTAGTTTGCAGGAGATAATTAGTAACTCAGTAACTGCTGTGTTTACAGAGCAGTTAAGAAAGCGTCAGTCAGAGAACAGCACCTTTCAGAAATAGAGGCCTTCTCATATGCTTTTAGTGTGCTATAATCTAACTTCTTATAACGTCACGTTAATTATGAAAAATGGTGTTCACACGATTTTTCTCTGATTGATTCAGATGTGAGTTCACTGCAAGGGCATGTTTGCATTTTAGAACAAAAACATCCATCCTGGCTACTCCTTACTGCCAAACATTCACCGATAAGAATGATACATCCCTCAGGGATGGTGATGACACACAATTAGATCATCAGAGATCATCAAAAACGGGTTTTTCCTCATTTGTCATGATAGTTTTTGATTGTTATATTTTCTTGAGCCAGCAGTGTTTTAGCTAAGCGTCTGTTAGCTAATATATTATTGCAGTGAGTTCACGTGTGCATTATCTGCCACCTTATCAAAAGTCTGATGGTGAGCGGGGTGTGTCGTCTGGTAGTTGAGAGCAGGAGGGGTCCTGTGTTTATGTCAGTTTGTTTATCACTTGCTCCATTTATACTCCCTATTCCTCCACATGGGACATGCAGAACAGACAAACCAGCTTTCTAAGCTACAGGTTGTGAAATCAGTCTAATCTAATTAAATAAAGTCTAATACACTGTTACAATCTTTATTTTCCAGAGAAATCTCTCCATAATTGCTTCCATTATCACATAAACTGTTGATTCTGTATCTGCCTGATCCAACATTTTACTTTCAGTCAGTGATATTCGTCCCCCAAGACACTATGGAAACACATTTTTCTCTTTTTTTGCACGCCTGTAACATTTCATTAAATAGAATATTCTGGATGTGTGCATCATTTTCTACACACTGCACAAGAACAATGCTACATTTTATGCACCATCTTTCTCTCTGTGTGTCTGTGTTTGTTTGTTTTTTTTGTACTTCAGGAGCAATAAAGAGGGAGAGGAGTCATTCTCTTCCCCTGTTCCAAACCCTTTTCCTGAGCTTATCCCCTCGACCATCTCCCCTCTTGTCTCAGAATGTTTATTACCATGGACCAAAAGTAGTGCATCTCAGGTGAGTGCTCCATTTACAATACCTGAGGGTGTTTGTGACACAATGAGGCATATTATTTGAAAAAAAAGAAGGGTTCTTTTGTAAACTTCAGGCTGTGTAGTCATGTTAACTTTAATTGGAACAAGTAACAGAAAAACAGCTGCAGGACATATTTAAATAAATGCATATTAACATGATGCTTGGCTTGTGATTTGTCTGAAACTTCAGGGCATATGGTCAGTAGAACCAGTTGTGTGAGTATGTAAATTGGTTGCAGTGAGGAGATAAAAATGCTGTTGGCATACTTGGACAATCCCGGGTTTGTACCTGCATACAGTGGCCACTAAATGACATAAAAATGGGAAATGCATGTGATGTCTGATACCACCTGTGGATATTTCATTTGAAATTTGATTAGAAGTTTATACTGGTTATACCAGGAAATACCTGGCTTAATGCCCAACAACCACTCTTGTACGTTTGTTTTAGGATAGGCAGTGTGATTTCTCATGCACTGGGCGTGGGGAAGTACCTGCTGGTGCTGGAAAAGCTTTCACTCTGATGTTGATCTTGAGACAAATTTGACGGTTTTGTTTGTGTGGATGTTTTTAGTTTTTCTTACTTACCACATTTGCGGAGCCCCGCCTGTCTTAGTTACTGTTGCTACCCATGTCGGCACATATCCAGTCAAAAATGATAACCGTGTTAAGTTCTCTGGTTTCACATAGAGCTAGTTAAGTAATTAATACTACCGCTGTTAGTTAGATGAAGAATATTTCCAGCTGACTTTTTAGAGTTTTTTCAGATGACATGTTTGTTTGTCATGTCTGTATACTAACAAAGACGTAGCTTTTTTTTCTCCTTTCTTCCCACACATTGAATATGTTGTGTTTCTTTGACACAGTATTGTTGTGTTGCATACTCTTGGTAGTGAGCTACGAGTACGAACAAATGCCTTGTTTAAAGCTTTCTTTTTAGATTTGCTCTTGTTTTTTTTTTTTTCATTTCGGTTTGGAGATAAAAAGATTACAAATTTGTTATCTACTGCGTACTGCTCCTACTGCAATCAGACTGTCTCACTGTTTCAGCATTAAGATATTCTAAGCTTGATTGTTGGCCGTACCTAGTTATGGTTGCTGAGGTATGATGGTTGTTTGGGGGTGGGGGTTTAGTGAATCATCAGTAACCAGTGAAACTGAAATCTAAGTAGCTTTAATTATTTTGTAGTTTTTCTTATTACGTCACGAAAATATTACTTTACTAATTAGAGCATTTTTTTTATAATCTCATACTGCCATGGTTTTGCATAGCTATTGTTGCTTGTCCCTACAATCTTAAGATCTCATAAATTAGGCAATAGATCCATCTGCGACCGCTTACACAGACATACTGCAGGTGATCCACAACTCATCATGAATACCTGTTAACTTTATTTCTGCTGTTTTAACCAATGAGTGCAAGTCATGTAAAAATGTAACAATATGCGCAGTAAAAAAATTATTTAATTTCATCCTGTGTTCTGTAGTTGATTTGTACGTTTATACAGAACTCGCTGCCAAATTCTAAAAAGAGAGCACATTCATTATGTTGGAAAGCTAACAATTATGGGTCTGCTTCAAAAGTGCATGGGTTTCATAATGGATTTTGTCTATACATTTTCCAGGGCTGTTAAATTAGTCTGGTTTGTCAACCACTAGATGTTTCCTGGATGTGGATCCCTATGCTGTACTGTATGCTGAAGTTGATTTTAGTTTTTCAGTATCTTTGTGGCGTGTGTGTATAAATGTGTGTATCTGTGTGTGCATGTGTAGCAGCAGGGGGCAGCTCAAAGCAATGACTCATAGGAAAGCTGAAATTACAGAGCTCAGCAGTTACCAAGGACTATCGGCAGTATTAGACCTCACTGTGCTCACGTGTTGCTTACATACTGAGAATGATAAATGCATACAGAAAGTCGTATTTTCTAGTTTTTCATGGAGCTTCCGTTGGTTTTTGTGTACTGTATGTGTGATTGGCATAAGAATGTAATGAATTTTGTATATTGTATATATATGTTCATTGTGCATTGTGGGAAGAATGCTTGATTATGTAACACTGAAGTGTCTCCACTTGATATACAAAGTCTCAAATGAGCCCTTCTACTCTTATTTTGTCCTCACACAATTCAAGGTTTCACATCAGAAAATTACAGAGTGATTGCCAATTCTCCTGTGTGCTCAGCAGCCTATTGTGAAGACAGGTCAGGGATTTGCACGGATTTGGTATTTTCTTTTGATAAGTGTGAGAATAATCCTCAGGTTTCTCAGTGAAGGAGCCAAATGACACCCAGTTGACCTCACTCTGCAACAATGTGGCTTTCCTGTTAGAAAATCTTAGAGTGATCCTTATGTATCTCACTGATGAAGACTGTGCCTGCACCTCACAGGCCTGACAGCCTCTCATTTAGTCTTTTCAGCAGCAGCATTGGAAAGACAAAGGGAGTATGTCAGACTGACCAGCTGTTTTTGTGTCACAATCCTCATGTCACAGGGTTATGACCTTCTTTCAGTAGCCCTCAAGAAACCAATGACATCATTGTTCCAACTGTGCAGCACTCATCCCCTCACCCACCCTTCTAACTTTTCTTTAAATGAAAATTGTCCATTGAGCTTCCCAGTGTGTCCCTTTGGGTTGTAATTTTCCCATCAGTTACAATTATCTGAAAATAATAATCTTCTACCAAGGACAGACTTAAGTTATAAAATGTGCATGCTAGGAAAATGGCAGTGTCGTCTGTCGTCGTGGCATCTCAGACAACTCAGCGTCCAACTGACCATGTTTTCGTTTTACTGCAGTTGATTTGAATGGCTTTGCTGAAGATCTTTTGCTCAACTTTGCTTTGTTTTAGAGAGGCTTTAAAGCTATTTTACTCGTGAGAAAATGGTTTATCTGAGCCCCCCCGTTGGACCCTGTGTTTGCAGTGTCATGGTTACATTTCCATAACAAAACAACCGAGTCATGACTGCCACATTATGTCAGTGAGAAACCTAGATTTGCTGTCAGCACAACAGCGTCCAGAAAACTAAATGCAAAAAGTCAGTGTATCAGGAAGATTTAAAAGCATTGTTATATGCAGAGTAAGGTTAAGGTTGAGAGACCTCTGTGATCGTGGCAGACTGGTTTGCATGGTGAACAAATCACAGTGTCCCATAGCATCTCAGTTGTTTCAGATAAACACTTTTGAGTTTGACCTCAGAAAAAGTGCTCACTGGTTATAACAAAGATCTAGCTTCTATGACTGACTGACAGCAACCTGCCACTGCAGACAAACACACAAAATGTTGCATGACATGAGGTTATAAGATTGAAAAACCTGTCATGCTACCAGTCGGTCACTATGAAGATGATTCCATGTTGATATTGTTGAGAAGGGCAATGTAAGCTGGCTTTGAGTGTAAAATCATGGAAGAACTGGCATATCTTCATGATACAATAGCAAAATAAACATTTTTCTAAGGAAGTCCAAGTAGCTGGCACAGCCTCCGCTCTCCAGGCATATAGTGGGCAGTCATGCTTGGACTCTTCCCAGATACTGGAAGCACACAGACAGTCTGCGTCCAGACGGTGTTGAGTGTTCAGTTCAGCCATATGACTCAGAGGAAATGCCTGCCTCTTTAGAGATGTTATTTCAGATGGTACATACACCATGTACGTGTTCTTCACTTTGAGTTTCAGCCTCTCCTCTACAGCAGATGTTATAGGGTCCTCAGGGTCACACTTAACAGACATAAAATATTTATTCATGTTCTCTCCATTCATAGCTACTTAATAATTTGTCAGAAAGCTGCTTACTGACCAAACAGCACAATGTTGATGCCAAAGCTACCAATCTTTAGAAAATAGAGGCAGATATTTTTATTTACTATTTATTACAGACAGATTTGAATGGTTAAATAATGCAATTATGAATTCTAATGCAGTATTTTAATGTGAGAATCAGGAGTCTTTGCACATAGCTTTCTGTCTTTGTGTCTAACAGACAGCATGTGTAACATATATAAGACGTCATTTGGTGTTAGATGCATGTACAGCTCCTATATTTCTCTCCATGTCTCTCTCCTACCCGTTTCACACAGTCAGGTGGGATAAAATGATGTTTCTTGTTGGTTTGAATTGTTCAATCAACACACATTGTTTGGCCTTACGACTGTTCCTATCTGGGTTTCATGCAGGTTTTGCAGGCTTGGCTTTGATATACTGTGAAAGAGTGACCACAGATTTTCATTAATAACTAAAAGATAACTAAGTAGTTACCATAGAAATATTACAGGATTACATTAATTTATTTATTTATTACTGGGTAACGTAAGAGACATTTAGTAGGTCAACTATACATTTGGTCCTCCTCATTTTTAGACTAAAGAATGCAAGTAAATTATATAAGATTAAACCACTTCACTTTTTTTACTACACTGCAAGATGTTCAGCTATGTCTATCAAATACACAAGATCTGGTATTACTGTACAATTTAACTGTGATGTGTGGACAGCTGCAGACCCGGGTCGTGTGTTAACAGCAAAACTGTGAGAGTAACTTGATATGAACTGGTTAAGGGTGCAGTGTGTGTGTGTTTGAATTGAACACAAGTGCCATTTTTCTCTCAAACACACACACACACACACACACACACAACACATAGATAAATAGTCTGTGTTAGCACTCTTTTCTGATCTCTTCAGGTGCTGTTAAATGCTGCACCTAAAAAAATACAAACTTACTTGGATTTGGTCAGTCAAACTTGCTTGTTGCTTTACTGTTTTACCCATAATCACCCATCTTATACCCCCCGTGATGCTTATTGGTTATGTCAAAGAAACATCAAGGATTTCTGTTCCCTAAGTATATCCTCAAAACTTTGCCTCTTCCCTGGTTTGGTGCTGTTTTAGGGTTTTACCTGTTGCTTGGGAGGAGGCACTGCGTTAAAGGCTAAATTCAGGGAACAAAAGACCTCAGTAGATAAGATTGTAACATGACTGGCTACGTCCCTGCTCTGCAAGATCGGTACTGATATATGCAGTTTATCTCTGGCTGTTTTTTAGATAGGTATATTGTGAATCCCCCTACCCAGGGGTGAGTATACACTGCATACCTGCATTCACGCACCGCTGCACCTCTCTTGTTACTTTGACAGAGCCTACAAGAGGTCTTGATTGAATCAGCCCTGGTCAAGGACAATGTGTATGGGGCTGGCTTTGTTATGGGAGTTGTGGAGACTCTGTTATCATTCTGGCTCCATTAATTCCAATTCATTTTAGCTGTGTGATAACTAGCAGCGTCTGCTTGTCTGTGCTCTCACAAATCAGTGTGCTGTTTTTCCAGATAAACATGAAGCCTGTTGTGGGAGGTTCTTCTTTTCCTGTCTGTTCTCATGAGTTGACAGAGAGGACATCCACAGACGCTCAATGCTGTAAAATCCAATATAATGACATATCATCTAAGTGTCTATAAAGAGAGGAGATGTAGAAATATAGACCCATTCACATTTAGAAATACAGTATACAAACTTTTTGCTGTTTGCAAGGTTTTACTGACCGAAGGCTTTTCTCTTACCTTTCCAGTTTGTTGAGTGCGCCAGAACAGTCACATTCAGACAGCTTTAGCACCATACCTAACATATAAACCATACTAGAAAGGCATAAACTACACATTAAATTTATTTGACCATATACAGTGCAGTATTACCATAGCAGGGCTGGATGAGTTTGTGTGTGGTCTTTATCAGACAATGAGTTTGAGGCTCCTTGCGGTCTGTGACTGTTTCTTCCTTTTATAAATCCATTAATGGCTTTATTAAAATGGCATCTGCCCTCCACAGCATCTGGTATTTTTCACAAAAGCGCTTGTCCATGCAGTATAGTTCCAAAGTTAAATGTGTTCTCATATGTTAAACTAAAATACTTTTTTAAAAAAAAACAAACAAACAAACTGTGTTTTATTTGAGATCTCTAATTTTCAACACTATAATGGTAAAGACTGAGGCTTAAAAATGTGCATGTCCTGTAAAGATGGCATACTCTTATTCACAAGGCCTCTTTGTCTAGTCTTGCAGTAAAACAGATGTGGGTTGTGAATTGTGGCTGTGGGAGTACGCGCTATTTTGGACCTCTCTCTCTCTCCCTCTCCCTTAAGGGCTTAAATGGCATGGCCATATTAAGATACAGTATTACCAAAGCATTGTATGAATATTGAGACAAACTTATAGTATATTCAGAACATTAAGAATGAAATGCATTTGTTGATTAGTTGTTTTTAATTTCTGACTATAACAAACATTTAGCTCAACCTATATGGAGTCACAAGAAACTGCTATATAGCAAACATAAAAACAAATATTCTGTTAATACATACAGTATACAAACCCCGCAGAAATCTTAAATTATAACATTTACCTCCACTCATAGCTTATATACTATCTTTATACTGCTACAGTTACTATCATAACTACTATCACTATTAAGAAGAGGACAGATAACGACAAGTCAGTCTTAATCTGATTGCAGGCAGGAGCAGACTGTCTTGCAATAGTACACTTTTTTTTTTTTTGCCCAGTAGACTCAGGAGTTTTTCACAGCTATTAAAATTGTGGATTGCTTAATGATCTTGCCAAAATCCTTGTCTAATATCAGCACACAAAGTCTATGCCTATGAATGTTTGTTTGGCAAATTGTATTCAGTGTCTGAGACTAAAAATAGCCGTGTAGAGTCTGTCTACAAAGTAAGCAAAAACAATCTGACACATGTGCTTTCTGGGAAATCCTAAGCTCCTTTGCTGTAATTTACATTATCACAATCAGCTTTTTCAGACCTTGTATATTGTTACTCTGTCCACCATGAGAAAACCTTTTTTTCTCTGTTTTCTTTTAGTTTTGTTTATTGGAACCGCTTTTCCAAAATGAGAAAAAAGGAAGAAGTTTTTACATTCCCAAGGACAAAGGAGGAGTTTGTCTTGTGGGGAGGCAACATGATTTAGTTTCTCACACTTTGATTGTGAGGGATGCCACTGTAGCTTTCAAAAGGGTTACCATATGGAAAAAAACTCTTCTACATTAATTACTTTATTATATGTACTTGTCATTAGAACCATTATTTAAACATCCTTATTCTTATTTTCAGTTACTATGTATGGATATTTTTCATGTAGTTAATTGTGCATGTAAGGCATAGGGATGAATTTCCATGCGAGAAGAGTCACCTTGCCTGCCATCACACCACTTTGTCTGCAGAAGCGGGTAGGAATCTTCCACGGATCTCCTCTATACTTTTTTTTTTTCATTTTTTCCTCTGTATTAGTAAAACGCTGCCTTCTGTTCAGTTTGCTCGTCATTCTAAATTTATAGACAGCACTGGATCAGATCCAACCTCATGTGAGCGCTCTGTAAGAGCTCACTTTGTGTAAAACTTTCCGCAGTTTTATATATAACTTGCTATTGTTGCTTTTTTGAGATGATTTTTCACTGTCTACATAAAACAAAGTTAGCTCAACTGATTGGGATGTGCGTTCTTGGATTAACCATGAAACACTTTCACACAGATGCAACATGTGATTTGATGCTTAAACTCCGAAAGTAACTGGCTCTCTCTGGACTGGGTGAATGTAAAATGTGTAGTTTACTCAGAGCATAAATGCTGAGCCCACTTATTAAGTCAGACGACTGTTAATGTATCCATGGAGCAGCTTTTTATTAATACAACATAAATGATTGCAGTGTTGGTTCTGTGATTTATTTGGTTTTGTGCGTTGTTCACAAACACGATTGATTTCTAATGGAGTTTTTTATTTTCCCTTTCATCATAGGATGGTTTGCTCTTACTGTTAACCTGTATATTTTACCAACAATAAAATCACTTACAGACAGGGGCCACTTGGAATGTAAATCATCAGGCAAATATAAAATGAAGTGATAAATGATAAATACTGCAATCTTATAATAATCCATAACAGTTAAAGTATCATTTTTATGCTCAAATTAAAACAGAATAAGAACAAAATAGAAATTAGGCCAAATCATTTTTATTTATTGTTACAATGATAAGACCGTAGGAGCTCAGCGGTCATTTTTACTGTGTAAAGTATCTACTAGCTTTCCAGCTTGCTTATCTTGATAACATTTGTCTGCTGTTGTAATTCATCTCCTCACTGGAGCACGCTGAATGCTCTGCAAAGCAAATGGTATTCTGGCCAATTCAAGTAGCACAGTTTGGGAGACATCAGCTGTCACCCACCAATAATCGAGTAGGCAGTGCAACTGGTAAGGCGTATGTAGCACCTTCTTTGGCCATTACCATTAGAGAGAAAGTCCTATATGATTTCAAGACTGTCAGTTTTGTGTTATAGTGAGGAACTGGGAGGACATTTCTCAATGGTTTCTGAGATAGACATGGCCGGAGGCCACCTCCTTTAAGGCGTTCAGTGATAGAACTGCAGCTGTGGGAGTGCAGTTCAAGGTTGAACCAGTGCAGTCTAATTGGCAAAATGACTCACACTGTCCTGTCCTTGAGATAAGAAGGTTTAATAGAGGAGTTTATGTTCAACAAGACTACATTGAGTGCTACATACACAATGTCTGGATTTACTCTGTCCTGTCCAAGCTGTTTTTTTTTTCTTCCTTTCTATTGAAAGACCTTAGTAACACTGCGTTCCTGCTTTGTTTTGTTTTTTAAAACAAACAAACGTGGCCCATATGTAGTAATGCTTTTTTAAAAACCATCCTCCTCTTCTTGAATGTTGAATATCATTATAGCACCAACTAGTTTTAGCAATTAGACATCAGATTTAACTGTCTGCATGATGGCAAAGGTTGGAATTTGACAATGTTTCATTGTGTGAAAAGAAATAATGTTGTCAGTGAGTTTTAAACTACCTTAAAATAAAGTTAAAGAATATTTTGAGCACAACCAACCTAGCTAATACTTAACTGAGCAAACAGGGTGCTCCCTATAAGTGTTACAAATATTGTGATTCTACTATGAGACCAACAACCGCAACTACTAATACTAATATGAGTATTGTATGAGTACTACAGTAATAATTTAACACATTTCTGTAGATTAATGTCCTTCATTCTGGTAGTACAGAGTCAGATAAAAATGGAACTATCCACACACTGTCCTCACATTGCCACACTGTTCTGTCCTTGAGATAAGAAAGTTTAATAGTGGGGTTTTTGTTCAACAAGACTATATCGAGTGCTACATACACAATGTCTGGATTCATTCTATCTTGTCCGGGCTGTTTTTCTCTTCTTTTTTTTTTACTTTCTGTTGAAAGGCCTTTGTAACACAGCACATTATGTGGTATTAAATATATAAAGGATATACTGAGCACAACCAGCATAGCTAATACTTAAAACTAATATACTAAGCAAACAGGGTGCTCCCTATAGATTGAAAAAGTGCTCCAAATATAGTGATGCTATTACAATAAAAACAAGAGCAACTACTACTAATAAAAGCATTACTACAGTAATAGATTAACACATTTCTTTAGATTAATCTCCTCCATTCTGGTAGTACAGTCTCACAGAAATGAAACTATTCACACATTCTAGATGCATTTTTGAGAAATGTATTGTTCCCCAATGAGGTTGGTTTTCTTAATATTGTGGCTCATTTCACCATGCCTATACTAAAACATCTCATATTTTTAATTGAACTGCAGCAATTTGCACTTTGGCCCTGTAAAGTGAGTAACAATAATCTAAGAGAGAAGTAAATCTCCAGGTAACGTTCTGTATTTTTGCATGTTGCAACATAAAAGGTGTAGGCGGACACGAATGCTTTTCAAGTGAAAGCATGTGTACTTTTGGATCAGGGTTACTTGCCGATGAATGCAGCTCTGTGTTCACTGATAAAGCACATCAGCCGTTTACACATCATGCTACCTTGCCTGGCCATTCATTAGAAACTCTTAACCAATGATTAACAGTACCTTCCACTTGAAAATGAAAAATGATGCTTAATGATGCATTTATACATAGAATTAAAAGTAATTACATTCTGAGGTCCGTAACTATAATTAGTCTACATATGTGTTTATTTTATAAATGGTAAATACTTTATATTGTATTACTCTGTGTAGTATACATGCCTGCTTGAGAAGTAACAGGAGTACGTACTATTGCATCAAGGTGTCTGCATGACTCAGGCGTCAGCTAAGGTAATTAGTGAATGTGAAACAACCTGCTGTGCAGAAATCGTCCCTCCTTGGTGTTCCTCACTTGAAAATAGCTTAGCAAACCATGTGAACATCATCTTGGTCCCTTAGGCCAAACACCCACTGTTAAATATCAAATAATTGGTGATAATTATGCAAATGTCACAAAATAATAATAATATCACAGTAACCATGGAGACTGCACTTAGATCCACAGCGAACTGCTCTGCTTGTGTGGCTTTGATGTCTAGCCGCAGTAACATGGTGATAAATCACGTCCCAAAATTGAAGTTTGTTTCATCAAAAGGACCAACACTTCCCATGTGCTCCAACACTACATCATGCCCCCATCTTACTCTCCATCTCTCAATCTGTTTTTGCTGCATTTATGAGACAATTCCTCCAAGGTCTACTGAAGAGACACAACAGCGTGATGCTGCGACGGTGTGTTTCGACCGATGTGTTGCATTTATTATGATGACAACAAAAGTTAGATTTTTGGTCTCAGCTGCCTATAGAACACAAAGTACATCTGTAATGCTAATGCACCAGTAAGGTTTCCTCACCCTCTGACAAACCCTGCCCTGTTCCTGGTGAAATGTGATGCCTCAATGATTTGATTTGGCCGTCTCTCAGGAAGCCACTTCCTCACGGCAACTTAACTGAAGTCCAGACTGGATGCATTTATCAACAGCAGAAAATACACAATTTTAAACTTTAATCTATGGTGTATTTATTTTAAATGAATGATTGTGCACTGTGGTGTCAAGTTCTCAGCTTTTATTTTTCTTTGTCTCTCTCTCTCTTTTTTTTCTTTTAAAAGGATTTTAGGTAATTATCCTTCAGTGTTATGATGCAGTGTTATTGAAACACTGGCTGCTGGAGTAATCTGTTTAATGTAGGCTCTCGTCTTTGTTAGACATCCACAAACAAAGATATTTGTCTTGTAAGGCTCCTGGAAGGCTGATTAAACACTAAATGGTTTACACTGAGAGGTGATGTCATGGCTGGAGGCTCCTATTTGCTGATGGCTCCTTGAGGACTCAAACCACAGCCCTGTTGGAGAGCTCTGACCTCTTTTCTCTCCACAAAAGGAATCAGCTTTAAACTACTAATAGAACTCATTGAGAGAAAGGAGACAGTCATTTGGTCTTTACTGACCCCCCTCCACTGCACTCCCCACCCAGCCTGCACCTGCCTCTGTCAACTTTAGACTGAGTTGACCCAACTAGCCTTACATTTAACCAGCACCTTTTGTAATTGCTCTGTGGGCTCTTGCAGGGCATTATGCTGGGTACTCTGCTTGCAATGGGTGTGTGAATGTGAATAGAGAGGGGGTTGGAGCTTTGTGACTCTCTCTCTCTCTCTCTCTCTCTCTCTCTCTCTCTCTCTCTCTCTCTCTCTCTCTCTCTCTCTCTCTCTCTCTCTCTCTCTCTCTCTCTCTCTCTCTCTCTCTCTCTCTCTCTCTCTCTCTCTCTCTCTCTCTCTCTCTCTCTCTCTCTCTCTCTCTCTCTCTCTCTCTCTCTCTCTCTCCCTCCCTCCCTCCCTCCCTCCCTCCCTCCCTCTCCCTCCCTCCAACCCCTTAGCCCTCAATATAGCCCTATTGTTGCCTGCTTCATCTATTTGTTAAAGTGATGGAATTTTGTCATTCAGGCATAGGTGAATTTTACATTAATGGTCCTTTATGGCTTCATTCAGACATGACAGCACATTGATGGAATGATATTTGGCACCGGGTTCACTTGAGGGAGCAAAAAGAGCGAGCAAGGGAAAGAAAGCAGCAGTGAGTTATGAAAGTAATGACAGCGAGGAGGAAGAAAAATGTTTTCTGTTCTCTCTCGGGCTGCATTACTGTTGGATCTTCTTTTAGCCATTGAAGTCTTAATTTATGATCACTGTCATAAGAAGCTCAGGCCTGCAACTCACAGTGAATTCACTGATAGACATAATTTTCATTGTAATATAATCTAACATCAAATTATGCACTAGTACTGAATGACAGGAGGTTAAATTGGGACTTCTTCCTGTTTGCTCGCACGCTGTATGTAAAGCATTTTACTCTATATTCATTTATTCAGACACAGTTGGTATGAATGTACATAGAAATACATGGAGAGGCTGCTTTTTTCATGTTATTACTATGAGAACACTTTCTCCTTTCCTCAGTCCTGATCTGATGTGGGATGATTGATCTCCTCAGCAACTTAAAATGTGCTCTTTCAAAGTACAGACCAGTGGAAATTGATTTTGTGCATAAGAGATGATTTAGATAATTTATTACCATGATCTTAGAAGTCAGTCTCTCTCTCTGTCTGTCTCTCTCTCGCGCTCTCTCTCTCCCTCCCTCTCTCACACCCTCTCTCACTCTCCCTCTCTCTCACTTAGTGGTGCGCAGGTAGCAGGTGATTTGGTATCAAGCCCCAGTGAGGCATGTAGAGTGCAGCACAGAGCAAGAGAAGAGAGTGTGAGAGTGAGAGAGGCTCGTTGCTTCCCAGCTGACACTCGTTGTGTTGTCTGATGCGTGTTTTTATGTTTCTTGCAACAAGCTCTCTTTTGCAATGCTGTGTACTCAGCCATGCATACGCTACAGAGCTTGCCCAAACTCAGAACCCTGTTTGGCTCCAAACAGGGGGGTAAGTTCTACTTTCAGATGGATTCATTTGTTGGGTGTTTGAAGTCTTGGTGTGTGTTTTGCAAGATTACTGCTAAGTTTTCTTTCTCGTCCTGGAATATGCTCTGCACGTTGTCCTCTACTTTTGCAGGGCTTTCATCAACTTTTAATTTTCTGAGTATTTTGTTGCTGTAATAGAAAACAGGTACCGTACTGGTGTATGTGGGTCAAACTGATTAACTTGTCTGATACTTTGCCTCACTTTTAATACTGTTTATTGCATTACTTAATCCCAAAAACAACACTCTGCTTGTGCTCCTTGAAAGTAAAAGGTATCCCACCCTCCCGTGAAGAGTTGAAAAAGTTAATTCATCGTTTTTGTTGCAGGTAATTAAAGTTTATAGTGAAGATAACACTAGCAGAGCAGTAGAGGTCCCCACTGACATCACTGCACGGGACATATGCCAGCTCTTCATCTTGAAGAACCATTGCATTGATGACCACAGCTGGACTCTCTTTGAACACCTCTCCCATCTTGGAATAGGTAAGATTTTGTTTTGTCTCATTTTTTAAAATTTACAGGATTGTTTTTTGTTGTCTCAGTCAGTGTCAGTCAGCCATATTTTTGTGAGAAACCTTAAATAAAATAATGTTTTTATTAACTGCATCATTTCCTTCTGTTAAACTGCAATGCCAGTGTGTCGTTTGTGGCTTTCTAGCCTGGTTCTACCTTTGAATAATTGCACACATTTAATTTTGACATATTTATTGTACGTATCGGTATTAATCATGTGATGGTAATGGTGTTAGTCCTTTGGGTGAGGTTTGCTTGGTTTTAATGGGAGGAGTTGGAGGTAGGTAGTGGGCTGGTGAAGTGTGTAGATATGCGCCAGTGGAACAGAGCGCTGTCCTCTTTTTTTTTTCCAGGTAACGTCCAGGTCACATATGAGAAATGAGTAAAATATGAGAGGAGATGATGCTGGTGGTGATTGTGTCTTAATCACAGTGAGGCATCAAATATAGATCTTCCTTGCATAGAATATTATTTCTCCTCCTCCACTGGCAATGCATTAATAGAGAGGTAGTGCAGTGCATGCATGAAGATATCACTGTCTACATTAGGGAATATAGATTTTCTCTCACTTGTATTATTTTCCATCCTACCTGTATTGTCTGCATGGCTTCTGTTGGGGTATGTTAGAGGTTGCTGTGAGGTCTCCATTTCAAAGCAGCATTACCTGCTGCTGATTTGATCCACTTTAATTTAATGCACCACCAGCTATTAATCTGACCGGGACCAACTTTAACTGAAGAGGTTAGATTTTAATACAGAAATCACTTGATTTAGATACTGTTAGGTACTGTATCAAATAACTTAATGTTTGCTTTAACCATCTATGTTTTAGATACTGTGACAGAAGTATTTGTATCTGTAAGAATGGTGTATGAATGTTATATTAACACTGATCTGCTAGGAGACATTGTGACTGCAGAAAAGATTTCTCAGCTGCATTTTCATTCATCCATCTGTTCTGTCTCAGTCATTAATGTTTTTTTAATCAAAACTACATATTATTGATATCCAGTGTCTAAAAGCCAAAGGCTCTTTTTCTTAATTTAGAAAATAAAAATGGTATCGGGAAAAACCTGTTTTTCTGTAGACTTTAGTTTGCTCAAAGCTCAGATGTCATATGTACAGTAAATGTGACTGTCTACTGTATAAATACTTTTTATATTCAGTTAAATCACTTACAAAGCAAGACATATGTCATTGTTCAACACTGCTTCGCATAGCGGTCAAAAAGGTTTTCTATTAATTCAGCATTCAGCATTATTCATCGTTTTACACTCCAGGCCACGCTCTCATTCAGAGGTTACACATTGATATAAGGTTAATAATCAAACTCTGGTTTTGCGATACAGCTGATTCTATTTGGTCTCCATTGTTTATCCATAGAGCAGTGAAAAATGGGTTAACCCGTCATTCATTTTCTTTCCTCCTGAATTCACCAGAGAGAACCATTGAAGATCATGAGTCTGTTATGGAGGTCCTGTCAGGCTGGGGAATGGACACAGACAGCCGGCTGTGTTTTAGGAAGAATTATGCTAAATATGAATTCTTCAGGAAACCTCTGGTGAGTTTATGATCAAATTTTATTGATGCACACCATTTAGGATTTCATATTTCCTCTCTTTGAACCAGCTCACCTTTGTTCCCACCACTGTATGCCATGAGTGTTGCAATAACTGATGTGCTTTCACATTGGTAGGACTTTTTCCCAGATCACATGGTCTCCATATCCAGTGAAACCAATGGGATGGTGGATCACTCTCAACTTATACAGGTATCAAGTTCTTTCTGTTTACAGTGCACTTTCTTTGCCCTCGAGTGCCAATTGTGAGGCTGTCAACCAATGTCTAAATGTTGTTTCCTTAATAATCTACTGAACACACCCATCTATGAACAAATATTTCCCTATCCAACACAGACCTTTCTCAACTCCAGCACCTGTCCAGAGATACACGGACACCTCCATGCCAAAGAGCAAAGCAGGAAGTCTTGGAAGAAGTTTTACTTTGTGCTGCGGAGGTCGGGGCTTTATTTCTCCAACAAGGGAACTTCCAAGGTGAGTAAAGCTAAAATGAAATGAGCGTTTTAAGCAAATTAAAAGCAATATGAAAACAGAATCTGTTGGTAAAATACATGGCACCAAGTGGAAAATTAAGTATGTTGACTTAATCTATGAAAGCACATCCTAGCCCTCTGTTTGTACACTATGGGGTCACCAGTTCATCCTCTGTATATATCTCTCTCATGTTGTGAGAGGGCAGTGGAACAGGTTGAGCTTGATTTTCCTTAGATCAGCTGGCATAGCAGCCAGGCAGAAACAGTACTCTCAATGCTGCTGACAAGTGAAGCTTATACCTAGGCACCAGCTATGCCAACACAACCACTTCCCAACTGCTTTCATTTCCTACAACAGTAGACCTTTTGTTGTCGAGTACAGAAAGGGTTTGGTATGGCGCCCACTTTTACTCTCGCAGGTTTACCATTCATCTGTGGTCTTGGTCAGACACATTGCTAGTCAATCAGCACAGACACTAACGTCTGTGGCATTACTTTATATAAGGAAGTGGGAACAGTATGTGACGTGAAAGCAGAACAATGGATGTCTTTGTGCTTTTTTTTCATGGAAATTTATCTTTGGCACAATGTGGCTATTGATACTGTCTCAGTACAGCCTTTATCAATATGTTTAATCCTTATCTCTTTCATGAGATTTTAGGTTAACCACACCCAGAATGACTGATAACACTATTTTTTTATATATACCTTTGCATTGTTTAAATTCAAGTGTAATCCACCTTTGACCTAAATGAGCTATTCTGTTCCTTTTTCCAAAAAGGTGAGACTGTAGAGGTTCAGTACGTTATACACTACTCACAGAAAGTTAGGGATATTTGACTTTCGGGTGAAATTTATGGAAAATAGAAAAGGTTTATGCTACAGTGATATTATAGCATGAAAGTAGGGCATTTAAGTAGAAGCATGCAATGTTAATATCTTCATTTCAAACTATTTATTGAAACTAAAAATTACAACAGTGGTGGGTATGCCACAACAAAAACATTTTAATGTCTCGGTTATTTGTCATGTATCCTTGATCATCAATTACACCTCGACTAGACGCCTCATGCTGTTCACAAACTGACTCATTGCAACCTGCTGATGACGCTCAGTGGCAACTTCCCTCTGAGTACATCCCGCTTGAAGCCTCGCACTGGCCAAGTACTATTGATCGATTGTCTTGGTCTCATGATGTCAAAATGTGAACAGCATGATGAAGAGGACCGTTTGAATACGATTGTCATTGAACCAGAACATTTATTGGTCAATTTATGGATCAGACACTTGTTGTGATTTTTGCACCTTAATCACCTTGTTAGAGAACAGCATGTTATGCAGTAAGTACTGAAACTCTGAACAGTTGGACGATGTGTATTCAAAAGTTTAGAGAAGGTCAAATTAAGTTCACCTGTAAACTTTTGTGTGATTACTGTATATGTTAAATATAAGTGCAGTAAGTAACTTACTTTCTGGAGCAGCATTTTTGTGTTGTGTTTATCACTTAAGTGACACAATCCTAAAATAAATTGAAGAGGCAAGACTTACTGACACACACACACCATGCACAGACCTGACAATACAACAGACCCATTGTAGAGATGAAAACTAGACCCAAAACTTTGTTTTGATATTGCAAGTTCTTATCTCTACAGCATTTTTGTTTCACTATTACATTTTCTTTGTTTTGAAGGAACCCAGGCATCTCCAGTTCATTGCCGACTTTAGTGACAGTGATGTCTACACAGTGTTGTCTGCCAAAAAACTACATGGAGCGCCTACAGATTTTGGCCTCTGTGTCAAGGTACCATCACTTTATAGAAAAAAAAGCACAAGTAGAGTATCGATCTCCAGCATGTTGAACTCTTTTTGTCTCCTTGTAACTTCTTTCTCCAGTCCACAAAGTGCAGTTCTGTCCGGGACTTGAAGCTGCTTTGTGCGGATGATGAGCAGACCAGGACCTGCTGGATCACAGCCATGCGCTTGTTAAAGGTTGGCTTGCCGATCACTAACTCCGGGTGATGTCTAAGAGGAGGAATGCTGAGTCAGCATTCGAATCAGATTTAGCTTTGGGAGGAGGTCAAGGGAAACTATTGAGTGATGCTGGATTAGCGCTCCTACTCTTTATAGAAGCAGCATGTGTTCATTGTCTGGATATCTGCTGGATACAGTTTAGAGCATTAGTCATTCTCTTGGTAGTCTAAAAATAATATACAGTAAAGAACAACAGACGGTGGTTTATTTCTATCTGCCCCTTTTCATCAGTATGCTACAGTTCGACTGGAAGTATTTAAAAGTGAACATGTAAGAAATACTTGGGATGCTGACATTTTTTTTGTATTTCAGTATGGGATGCAACTGTACCAAAACTTCATTCAGCCACACCAGAAGCAAAAAACTTCACCAATGGTAAGTCGAAGGTCTTAATTTAATCACTGACCTCACTTTAAGGGCCTTAAATGGTTACATCCTCCCCTTTTAAGCTTGTATTGACATTGGACCAAAAGACTATGTAAGTAAACAAGATCACTTGTGACAAACCCACAAGAACATAACATCAGCTCTGCACTTGACCTCAGCCTTTTTTAAAGTCATCCCACAAACTCTCATCAGTCTTGCTCCGAGCCACAGTCAGCATTTTTTTAAGCCAAAAAAAAAAAAACTTTATTAGGGGAGTCACAATTGCAAATTTATATGGAAAATGAAATTACCTTTCAATTTCACT
Organism: Protonibea diacanthus; assembly: GCA_028641955.1. Taxonomy (NCBI): domain Eukaryota; kingdom Metazoa; phylum Chordata; class Actinopteri; family Sciaenidae; genus Protonibea; species Protonibea diacanthus. Next base: position 18,696,072 of record CM053986.1, on the reverse strand, counting down.
GTAACCAAGAAGGGTCCCAACTATCGAGAATTAAAAGCCACCGTCAGTGAGAGAAGACGGAGAAAAAGAAATGGAAAATTCTCCTTTTTCAGTGAAGTCACCAGTGTGGAAACGTTTAGTGTTGTTGACTGATGATTAGTGCAGTAAGTTATTGTTAAATTTGATCATATGGCCTTAGTGTGGTGCGTTCAAAAAAAGTGTAGCTCGTATTTTTAAAGAAATCCAAATCAAATCGATTTGGAGAATTGTGACACCGACACACTTTATGATCCCAGACAGACAACATTAACAACTAGCTGGGGAACATGGTCGAGTACTTAGCAGCCAGAGAGCCAGACATTTTACTCTAGCTTAAAGGAAAGTAAAGTGAATATTGGACATTCATCACATGGCCAGAAACGCAGCTTCGAAGCTCACTATTATTAGCTAATATCAAATTTGTTACCATGAAGTATTGTCTCAGCGTGGTCTTTCTAGCTTGTTCCACTGCCCGCTGGTCATCAGAAGAAAATGCTCATGTATTAAAAATCTATAGGAGCTAACACAGACTAACACATAGCAGTGTAGTACTATAATTGCATAGGACAAATGAGACACCTTCAGTGTGTTAATGTAGGTTTGGTATCCCAGAATAGCCTCAGACTCTACTGGGAGTATTTTCGTGGCAGTGAACACAATCTATTTATGGCTTTTGGACATGTTCATGAACTCTCTGCTTTCTAAAAATACACAGTGATCAGCTGCTCTCAGATTTAACAACTCATCACCTCTTCTCTGCTGTTGGAGGGGTCATATGTGACCAGCAGCTTCGCCAAGAGGATTAGCTAGAAAGATAGGAGAGTACATGAATCTGCCAAATTCAGGGTCAGGCTGCCGAATCTTCTGTCATTTACTTGACAGATTTAGCTAAACACACTACCTCGATAAAGCTGCCTCATAGTATCTCTGAAAAGTAAAAAATAAAAGCTGTATTTGAATACAATATTAAGTAACTCATCTATCAGCAATGACAGGAATTTTTACAGCAGTGGAATTTGGGAATGATGGATAATACAGACTCGAATGCCTCTGTCCTCAAAGTAAACACTCCTCACTTTGTTTTCACCACTAGTTCAAATTCTAAGCTTAGTAGGTGGGATAGGAACAAATGTGATAATTTAAAAGCTTCTTGGTAATCCTGATAAGAAGAATTTTCTTGAGTGTGTGCAGTGAGCCTCTCACTATATGGCAGCTTAGAGGACTAAAATGTGCCCATGTGTCATTCTTTTCAAAGCCACTCTAATCCCTTTTCAATGGAGTTTTCTGTCTGGAATCATCTAGAAATGATGAAAATGGAATCACGTTACTCAGACACTAGATGGCAATACAATACCACCGGACAGCAGAAGTCAGTCCCTTCCACAGTATACAAAGAAAATCAAACCAAAAAAGAAAAACCTCTGGGTATTTATTAGAGTTTATGTTTCATTAAGGTGGATTGTGGAAAATAAAATACTGAGGAGTAATTTGAACATAAAACTCATAAAATTAAAAGAAAAATTGTGTGTGTGCAATTTCAGAAAAGCATCTCAGAAAATTCACTGGTGGCCATGGACTTTTCTGGCCAAAAGAGTCGAGTGATTGAGAACCCGTCTGAGGCGCTATCTGTGGCTGTAGAGGAAGGCCTGTCATGGAGGGTGAGTTACACTAATAAACCTCTCTACCTGAGAAACAATTGTTATAAAAATAAAAAGTAAACTGGATGCTAGCAAGCGATAATAGTTTATTTTACAGCAGCCATACAGTATTCCTGTTGTTTGACCCAGTGGAAACATGTTCTCTTGACATTTTGCTGACCTTCTTTAAAACAAACTAAAAATAAATGGTGCTAAACTGTGTCTGAGAGAATCTAGGGCTAGTTTAATTCTTACAGTTTACAACCTTATCATATCTGTTAATATCGAGTGCAGCAAGAGTCTACTCGTGCTTAACACTACGCAGCATATGTGCTTTTCAACAGTATCTATCTAAAAGAAAATAAAGCTAATAAGGTCAACAGTTCTTAGCACCTGTGTTACCTTTTTATAATACAAACGCAAGAGACACAGGATGAATTACTCTGTATGAACATTACTACATGTAAAATGGGTGCTGTTTCTCCTATAGAGGAAAAGCTGCCACCGTCTGAACAGCCACGGGAGCCCCTCCACATCACAGAGCTCAGTGTCCAACATAGGTTGGTGGGACTATTTCTTATTATTTAGATTTGCCGTCTGTACATGAGTGAATATTTTGCATTTGTATATATTTTGTAATATATATTGTCTCTCTTTGTGCTCCAGCCCTCCACTTGACTCAGTCCTGGTTCCACGGCAAACTGTCTCGGGACGAGGCTCAGCGTCTCATCACTCAACAGGGTCTTATCGATGGGTAAGCATATATAATCCTTTCTTTAAAGACGTTAGGTGTGTTCGTCGTTGGTAGACCACTGAGCTTACAGCATTTGGTGCATGATCCTCAACAGTGAGCCTTTTATTTTCTATGTCCATTTCTGTAAAGGGACAAGTATGGTAGTACTGCTAATGAAGGGTGATTTCCCTGTTAAATACATTTAATGTGAGTTGCACAGTTCATTAGAGAAATAAAATGATTTTTTAATCATTGTGGTGACATAAGTCTTTTAAAAAGAACATATATTTTAGGAAATAATAATAATAATATGGTTAAAAAATTGTTTTCAGAGTTTTTCTTCTGAGAGACAGCCAAAGCAACCCGAAGACGTTTGTACTGTCACTGTGCCACATGCAGAAAATCAAACACTTTCAGATCTTACCTGTGAGTACAGTCCGCTTTTGTTGGTTCAGTTTTCATTCCAGATGTTTCCATTTTGTTCAGTGAGTCACCTGTCTCTTCTTTGTGATTCCTTTTGTGTGTGCGGATATGCATATGTGTATGCGTGCATCCTCCCCTGTAGATGGATGATGAAGGGGAGGTATTCTACAGCCTGGATGATGGTCACACACGGTTCACTGACTTGATCCAGTTGGTGGAGTTTTACCAGCTAAACCGTGGCGTGTTGCCCTGCAAGCTCAAACACCACTGTGCCCGGATCACCCTGTGAACAAGGGATCCAAGAGACCCCCGAGGGCCTACATGCACCTTAACTCCGGGGCCTTTCTGGACAAACACTCCCAGTGTTCTTGTGCCTTGACGAAGAAAGATATATACAGACTAAGTGAACAGCCATGCTAACTGAAACCACTGTTATCATCTGCTATCCACTGCTGTCCACGTTACGGTACATGGTCCCGTCTTATTTTTCTTTTTGAGAAAAAGCTGAATTTGACAACAGACTGTATAATAACTGACTACACATGCCCGAAGATGATGTACAGTTTTGTGAATGTTATCCTTTGGCCCTGTAACGTGCCCGTATGTGGCGGTAAATTGTTCAAAGTCCATGATCCAAAACGTGACTTCTTGTACTGTATATTGTAGAGCTGAAGGTGTACTGCAAACAGCTTGTGCTTCTAACAATATCATGACACAGATGAAAGTTTTTTTCTTGGTAAATGACACACAATATCTGGAATTTGTTTTCACTGAAACTGCAGTGTGTACACAGTAATTATATACATCTGTCAGTGATGGTCTGACAAAGCTAATGATGGTAGACTCCCATCATTTTTTTTTCTCATTTTTTTTTCTTTGAAACCATATCATGCTGGGAATTGTAGTACACATCACCTGTGTCCTGTTAAATTTGAGTAAGCTGTCTTACTTTTAATTGTCATTGTATCTCTAAGTATTCAGGTATTTTTTTTTTTTTTTTTTACAAGAAAGAAAATGATCGTCGTTTTCTATTTGAGAGATGAAATGACCTCTCAGGAAGTGTCACTGTGCATGTCCTGTAAGCTGGGACTGAGTCTGCTGTAGAGAGAAAGGGAGAGGCGTTAATGTACAGGTGAAGAGAAATGGCACACGACCTCACTAGCCTGCACTGTACATTCATTTTAAATGTATGTGATTAAATGAAATGTTTGTATTACGTGAAGTTAGATGTGAGCAGTGAAATATATTTCACCCATTTTTTTTTTTTTTTTTTAGATACAACCCATTGAGATGAAAAAATTTGATTTTTATCTGAATTCATTGTATATTGAAATTTAGGTTTTTATGTTTTCCAAAGATTCAGGTATACAGTTCGCAAAACCTGGGTTGGTTTCATTTTTGCCGTTAAGCCACTGCTGTGGATATACAGTACAGTGCCAGATATTGTCAAGCCAATAATGCATCAGCTTTCTAAAAACAAGGTGTTTTAAATCAAACACGATCGTCTGTTAGTAGTTTCTCTTTTTTTTTTTTCAGCTGGACGACAGTGCATTGAACAATGAATGTCATCGACTGCATAGTTTTATATATAAACAAAGTCTGTTTGTAATGGGTGACTTTGTATGAATTATTATCACGTTTAACGATACACTGCAAGGTAAATATACTGTTAGTTAAAGCCAAGCTATGTTTAAAAGCTGCCAGCAATGTGTTATTTCTCCACGCAGCACGGTAAATTCTTAACTCAGACGCCCAGATGAGATCTGGGACAGTGTGAAGCAATCGATCACTAGGCCGATAAACTCAGCCTTTAAAATATAATACAGTATACATTACAGTCTTTGTATGGTAAATAGGACATACAGGGTTATGATACAAAAGCAATGACAGACACTAAATCTCACTATAAAATGAAATGTCCACCTGAGCCATCTCATCAGCACACAGTGGGGTGCTTCTCTGCTCAGAAAGATTTTTATAGTGAATACATAAGTCATGATTTTCTAATGAGATCCAGCACATAGTTAAATTTAGTCGCACTGTATAGTCTGTGTATGGGACACATTAGCCTAACATTGTCAGGTATGATTTACGGAGTACTCTGGGCAGTGTATGTATACATATACATCCTCTGTGTTCTCCACATCGCTGTCACATAAATAATTGTTACAACCACTAGATGGTACTAGAAGCATTTTGCTTTTGCTCGTCCAGGTTTATGCTTGAAATAATAACGTGTCTAGTGCAATTTAAATTACATAATACATATAAAATGAACATGAAGTTCATGTTGAAGTTAACTTATTGAAAAGTTGTGCATATTGAGTTGTGGTGTTGAGCATGTGACATTTATGTGCAGAGAACCGTGTATAGTTGCAGCTGACTACATTACAACGTGTATGTGTACTTTACAAGGACACTACCAACAAACCCTATGTGCCTGTTCTTCCCCTGGTGATAAGTAATTTCATATTTCAGGTGCAAGGAATTAATTTAATCATCTTTTCTTTTACAACCGACTTTCAAGGATCCATAGAAATCTGGAAAAAAAACAGCAGACATGACAGGCGTGTTTGTGGTTCTCTCCGCAATAGCAAACGGCGGTGTCTTGTCTTGGAGCGTCCGTGTTAAACAATCTTCTCTGTTGTGATACAAACACATTGCCCCTATACCTCCCCTGCTCTACTTCAATAGCACATTTTGAAACAGTGCTCGCATCCAGGGGAGATGAGCGCACACAGAGAAGTCTTAAATGCACCCCTGCTTCCGAGGTCTTGTGCTAAATGTTGTTTTGGATGTATTCCTGCCATTGATCGGAGTCTGGCTGCAGGGGGAGAGATGGCAGCTGGGAGAGACTGCGCTTCCTTTAATGAATTCATCCAGCTCCATCCTGCCCAAACGGCCTGTGGATACAGCATTTCTCCCAGTAAATAAAGCCTCTCTCCGCTCTGTCTCAGGCCCTCATGGACATCCACCGTTTGTAGCACTTCTCACCACTACACTGGATTTAGTCCTGCCTGCACTTTCACTCTTATGACTTCAGGTTTCGCAACTTTACACTGTTCTTATATGCCCCTCTTGTTGTATTCCCCTCGTCTGTATTCAATTATCTGGCTTCGCTGTCTTCAGCCAATTACTGATTATCTCCAATGAAGTGAAGACCTTGCAGTTTGCTCTGCTCTTGATCCACAAAAGGGCATTTTCTGGGCTTGGGCATGAGTCTGAGCGGAGTCTATGAGGGAATGAGACTAGGTTTGTTTAGGGGATGCACTCTAGTGAAGGTTAGACGCTTTAACTGTTCCTTTGCAAAGTGCTCTCCCATCAGGACTATCTAAAGCCAGAAGCAAATCCAACAGCTCTTTACAGTAGCTACAGTGGCCACGGCGAAATGGAGTAAAGATAATCATAGGTGCAGCAGTGACGTGAAAGATTTTCATCCTTTTTCAGCCTTTCGCACACGATACAGATCAAGTGTGAGTGATCCATCAAAGAGCGAGTTATTTTATCTTTGTTTAATCGTACACAAAGTGTAAACTTGTTTTACTTCATTCTCGTTTTGTTGTAATAAACCTTCAGTTTTCACAGACAGTGGTGAAACACTATAGTAAGCATCTTGTCTTCTAGATTATAGATCAGAAGCTGCAGGCAGGGGGAGGTCGTGCAGGTAGGATGATTTGTCCAAACACTTTTCTTTTTATATCTGGGGAGAATTTTCTCTGTGCTCTTAACACAGTGATGCCACTCCAGTGTGCAGTACGCCCTTATTTACTCTGAACTGGAACGTCTGACTTGTTTTCAATGGATGAACTTACAGCCAGCCACTGTCCTGCTGATTTTTATAAAAATCTGTTAAATATCTACTCATTGGTAAGTGAAAAAAGTAGATACCAGAACAGTGACACATTATTTTTTTGACCTCATGTTTCAAAGAAATATTTCTACATTTGTACCTTCTGTTTGAAACATGAAGGCGTTATGGGAACAGGTTGTTTATTTGATACGTCCAGTTTCAATTAAAACCCCACTATATGTTTTAAATGCCATACAACACATTCTTTATTTGTTGTTTAAAATGATATATATTTTTTTTAAAAAAAGAGAGAAATCTAGACTTTTATGATGAATGAAAAATCAGTCGCACATTGCTTGACATTCAAGATATTTTCACAAATTTTGACACAAGGTGAGAGGCTGAAATCTCTCAGTCATGTGCAGTTAAAAAAATACGTCTGCTCTCTAACTGAGTGTTAATTTTATGCAGATAACACTTTGGGGTTTTAAAATATGTAAAGATATATATACACCAACGGCATTAATAAAGACCACATCTAAAGCCTCGTGTTTTTGCACACTGCATGATATTTTTCGAGACTATGGTTGTGCTGATGGTGTGAAGGAGGAATTTTCTTGGTGTATTGAGCATCTTTGGTAATGTATTATGTCTCAGATAATTGCCCAGACAGTGCTTGCTCTATAAATCGCCTTTCTAACCTCTGATATATTTTTCTGGGGGTCTTGGAACCGGCAAACGGTAAGTGCCAAGCTTTGTTAATTACAAGGATAACGCATGCACTCGTCAAATAATGGATGTGGTTTGCAATTTCAAGTTTTAATAATCAATTACTGGCAGTAATTCTCTGTGGAGTCACAGGATAGTCATTAAATCTCAAAAGGCGAGACACACGCAATGTAGCTTTTTCCAAAGCCCTATTTTTAAATACATAAGGGAACAGGGACTGTTTTAATCCCGTGCATTTTGTTGCCTTATTACAATGTAAAGTAGCTCAATTAGACCTAGACAGTGCAGCATGTAAAATAACTGTTTAAGACAGTGAGTGATGAATGGTCATATTAATGCTTATTCCTACAGGAACTAAGCCAACAAGGACAAGACTGGAAACTACAGTAATACTGCAGATCAGCTTGTTTTTTTTTTCTTCTTTAATATGAGTTACTGCTTTTATTAAGCTGAAGCCAGAAGTTTCATTTAACAGCAAGTCCTGTATAAACTCACATTAAGCAGACGTATCTGTCTTTTGTTGTTCGGCCTGAAACGCCTCTGTAACTGGCCTCTTTGATCTTAGCAAACAGGTAGATGTAGTGGTTTCAAATCATTCTGGTCTTTTTCCCCCCCTTCTATACAGCAGGGTTCCTGTTATTGTATTTTCAGTCCACCTTCAAAGCTGAAACGTTGCAGAGGTTCGTCTTGACCTTGAGAAATTAACATGGGAGGAATGGCTTTGCTCTGAGGGAGCCCTATAGAGGCCACGTCCCCTCCTAATCCCTAGTTGAAAGGCATACCTCCACTCCTCAGATGAAATAGTAACATCCCAGTGAGCCAAGTGTTTACATGACGGTATCCTGCCGTATTTCAAGACATGCATTTCACTTCATTTAGGTTATTTCATTTGGAAATGTTCTCTTTGTGACACATGTAGGTTGTGATGGTGTGCAGTGTTCGTGTGCAGGAGACAGACAGGGATGAGTTTGGCCCCGCACAGATGAACAAACAGTGAATCTGAAGTGCAGCACCCTGTGTGGTTGCCCACCAACTGAACAACATTAAGGCAGTCCTCCATGTAAAACCTGCTCACTTCTCCCACTAACACTCGAGTTTGGCAAACGAGAAGCGGCTCAGCGGGGAGGAGCTCTCCCTGGAAGGCAGACAGTGGACAGCAGGGAGACATAAACCACAGCTTCTGGTGGTGATGGACTGATGTTTTAGGTGATCAAAAGGATGGACAAGAAAAGGAAAACGACAGGGGTAAAACCAGGAGGGGGTCTTGGAGAGGAAAACATTTTTGACTTTAAAGGTAGAAAGACATGAAAAGCAAAGTAAAGCTGAGATCTTTGACAGTGCAGCACTTGGGGTGAATATTATTGTACAATGTGAAAAGAAGTCCCAAACTCTCAGATTCACTTCCCCGTGCTCGCTATCATTCACACCATAATGTATAGTTGGGAAAAGTAACTTCAAAACAACATGATGTATATCATGGGGCAATTTACTTCAAGGTTACAGAGCAGAACTTAGGATGATATATTGTTGTTGCATTTTCTGCAAAATAGGTCAAAATGTTCACGGTGGCAAACACACATACAGTACACGTGCGCATGTGCACAAGCACATTTATACACGTATTGGATCAATTTACATTCCTGCCTACTTTTTTCTCTCATTTACATCGTGTGCGAGTGACTCCTGAACAGAGTAGGAAGCCTTGTGGAAGAATAAGGAAATGGTCCATTTCTGAGAACACAGTGGAATAGAAGCAGAGCAGCATATGTTGGGATTTGAATGGTCAATCGATGAATAACCCAGAGCGGTGTTTTTCTGTGCAGATTGGCAGGCATTGTGTTGTGGTACTGTATCTGTGTGTGTGTGTGTGTGTGTGCGTGTGTGTGTGTAAGTAAGAGAGAGGGAGAGCAAGAGATGGGGGCATGGAGGAGTGGGGATTCATCCTTCCCCAAAGTATTACGCAGTGGTCAAAAATATTTGCAATGCCAGGAGGTATTTTGAAAAATATTTGAAAAAATTCAATACCATGCTGACCTTTTGCTGGGCATTTGTGAACAGATTCACTCTCCGTCTAATCTGGCTCAGAGTCAGGGAGGATCTGTGTTACTGTATCATGCTGTTGATTCTAAATTATGTTAATCTATTCTGCTCATACATTTACGTTGATGTCTTCATTAAAATCTTTTGTTTTAATATTATTTGTTTTAATTAAATTAGGACGGCACATTACAAATTTAGCCAAACAAGAAGCTGAAAATGTAATTGGTGTACTGTGGGCAAAAATTAGCATAAGACGAGTTTCCTGGGATTTATGAGAGAAATATTATATTCAACATTATATTCAATTAAAAAGTATTTATTTTCCTTTCATATGTTTTACAAAAGTGCATTATGTACATCAAAATCTTCCTGATTGATATCTCCTACATGCTTTATGATTTTATATTTATCTACATAATTATTGCAGATCATTTAATTTCTGGTCGCTTAGATCTTGTTACTGATGAGCTGATGTGAAATGTGCCTCATTCTGCAAAGCACCACCACAAGAGGGCAGAAAGTGTCCAAACACACACAATCTAATGAATGTACAATTCATTATGCTCTATACCTACAACATTTATACATCGTTTTAAAGATAGTGCCGTAGTTTGGAGAAAAAAAAACGTCCATGCTTTATATCAGAACAGGCAGACAGCTGGCTGAGACGCTCGGCATTTGCTATCACTGTTTTAAATTGTTTTAATGGTCCTAATGATGATGGAGAGGATGCAGTAACAGAGCTTGTTGTCAATTTGCTGTGTGCATCTCGAATTTTACAAATTACAAACAAAAGCCTGAACTGAAGAAAAAGAAATGTATTATATAATGACTTGAATAAAGGTGTAAATAAAATAAAATCTAAAATATATTTTGTACAACAACGACGATGAAAACAAACAGAAATAAAGAATTTAAAATGTAAGTGTAGCTTTAAATTAGAAAAAGTGAGAGCACAATATGACACCGATTTATGCAGAAAACAACTATTTAGAGTTTTAATGTTCAGTAATCAATTAAATAATTCTTCATATAACTCTTTTGTCATACGCTGAGAGGATAAGTTACACAAAACAATGTTTTTGGCCCGCTCTGATTGTCAATTATACAACAAAATGCTTAATTTTTAATTTTTTTTTACAAAAGTTTCAGCGGACAGTGTACACAGAATAAAATACACAGACCTTTAAAATAAATTATAAAATGAAATGAGTGTATTTAAGTTGTAAATAAGAGTCATGCGATCAGTTAGAAGTAGATAGGATTGTGTCTTCACTCTGCAGAGCTGACACTTTGCTGACTAATCAGCCCTCTAATGCTGATCGATGCTTGTTGGGGTGGATTGTGCTCCACAAGTTCGACAGCAGCACAGAGGAGGAATGAAAGTAGCACAGACGTACATAGTGACACTGAGTAACTCTGAGTAAATTAATATGATTCTGGAGTAATGCATGACATATTTATGTTTCTCATTATTCCACAATTTCAGGTCAGTGGCTGGATGAAATGATTTTAAAATGGTGTTTTTAATTATGTTTGGCTCGAGAGGCCGCTATTTGGAGATAGCCCCACGCTCGCAATGTCAAGTGGAAAAGCAACAATATGCATGCCCAAAGCCTTTAGCAATGAAAGTGGATAGCACAGATTTGATGCCAAGTGGGGCTGATTCCCTGTTTTAATTTATTTGCCAAGCACCATTGTTGTCATTTTTCCGTAGTTGCCAAAAAGTTTGAAGAAGAGAGCTCAACTGCGGTCACCACGGGTAAAGTTGGTTGTCTTCTACAGCACACGTTTGAAAGAAAAGCCGGAGATTAAACACCTTAATACTCACCACGATATTTTCATAAAATCTTGGCAAACTCCAACATTGTCGAACAAAATTCTTTTTTGCCTGCTGTGTGTGATATCCAAAAGCAATGCTAGCTAGTCAAGAACAGGCTTTCAGCATCATAAGTATCTTTCAGGACTCATCTAGATTAAACAGTTAAACTGGGCTTAGCAAAACAAACATAGAACTGAGCATCATAACCAGGAGAGGAGGAAAGCTGGAGCTGAAATGTGGCCGACTTGCTTAATGATAATGTCTTCCAAAATGCTGCACACAAACCTCATAGTTCTTCTAGAAAACAACAAACCAACAAATGGACCAACTTTAACAAATATCACAGAGTAACGGCCAAAATACTTGCAGAAAGCAAGAACACCGTTATTCAAGCGTGAGTATGATTGAGCACGAATGAGCATGACTTGTTTCACACAGTCAGAAAGCAGTCAAACTTCTGCAGTGTCAGGTAAAATTTATGCTGGTACAGAGTCAAGTTTCTAGCCGACAAGCCCTGAGAAAGACACAGGTAGACATAAACACAGCTGGGAGTCCGCAAGTTTGTGGATGCACTTTTGACATAAATTCTACAGTTTTATTGAATTAAACATTTCAGGTATAGTGTGGTCACCCCGGATCCTCAATTGGTTGTGCAAAGATGCTCCATCAGTGTTGGTCAGAAACTTAATAGAGCTTTGGTTGGCCTCAGTTACAGCTGTGCCCCCCATGTAAAGCGCCTTTACCCCTTTCGCTTCACAGCACAGGAGCCCAAACACCTTCTTGGCTTGCTTCAGAGGGAGAAGTTGGTCCCACTTAAAGCACATAGCTTCACTGTGCAATACAGCTGTCATAACAGCTGTACATGTACATTTGTTGTGATTAGATTACTTATCATCAAAAACTAGCAAATTAACGTCAAACAAGTGCAACATTAGACACACCAGCTAGCCAGCTGATAATACTTACGAGACCTACAGCAAGAAGACCAGCTCAGTGTCTGTAGCCTTTCATCTCACGAAGCTCTTGCCAATCACTAAAAACCAGTCAGAGATTTTCTCTTATCTGGTAGCCTCTTCGCTTTTTCTGTCGTCCTCATCAGCCTCCTCCCCTCTGTCATGCTCTGCCTCTGCTGAGTCTGGTTACGTTGCCTGGCTCCCATTCTGGCATCACTCCCTGCCTGCACGTCCTCCCACCCTGGACCTGAAAACCTCCACTTTTTGGTGGTCCAAAAAACGCCAAAGACTCCCCTGGTGCTCTGAGCTGACAGTCTGGGTAGGCTGGCTGACTAAGTAAGCTAACATTAGCTAAGAGCACCAGTTTGCAGCAGTATACTTTACTGTTCATCACCAAACTCTGGAAACATTTTCTCCATAAATGACCCAGTTTCACCAAAGCCACTGACATAGTTTGTGGTGGCTTGTAAAGCACTGCACAGTTTTCATGGGAGCTTCAACCAGGAGCCCAAAGTTACATAGTTCAAGAACAGGTATATGGGGCACAGAGTGCTAATAGCAGAGTCACTTTACACATTAGACTATTACTATATTACTACTATTACAAGTCAGTGTGGCACCAAAATGATTTAAAAATTGGTACATAACAAAAGTGACATAATAGTACTTTAAATTTGTGCAGCCATAGGCACAGGATGTCATTGAAATTGCCTTTGTCCTCGCACAGCAGGCTGTGAGGACAAATGTCCTACAATATGTCTGCTGAAACCTTCAGAATATAACACGAATGACAACTGCTCTGATTAATTAATATCTGTTGTTACATCGTCAGTGAGCCTGCGCTATTTACAGTCAGATGCTTGAGAGACATCGTCTTGCACTCCGCTCTGTGCTCTGTGTCTCCTGAGCTGCCAGTCACGAGTTACCATAAGTTTCCATAACACACCATTGTGATAAGAAGAATCTCTCAGAGGTAGTCCCTCAAAGTCTCAAAGCGAGCTCCAGTACTGCTCCAGCAGCGTTTTGTTCCAATAGCAATACATTAATGGCTTTGTTGCTCGACAAAGCAATCTTTTTCACAGCTTCTGGATGAAGACGTGACTTTTCGTGCTCTCTAAATTTTTCTCCAGCTTTGCACCAGTTTGAAAATCCACCTTTCACAGACGTGTTGTCAGCTCTTATCCTTCCCCTGGTTGTGAAACCTCTTTTCAACAGCGGAGCAAGAGATGAATCATTGTTTGATCAGTCTCTTGATGCCATTTCCACCATCACGGCTGTTAACAGGAGCAGGTTCACGATCACCACATTATGTAGCTGTCTTATAGCTAGCTGGATCGATATCGTCTCTCTCTCTCATCGGGGTGCTGCCGCCCCCTCATCATCCCCACTTCCCACATCAATGAGAACAAGCATGCGCTTAGTCAGATTATCATCTGTATTAAGTGGAAATTGTGAAATAGCCCTACGTGGCCATTACAAGTCTGCGAACTGCGTGATGCCTTGGATTTTTTTCCGATGTGTATGAGAAACCATGTGTGAGGGTGACTCAAGTCTCTGGAGCACATATGATGCTCTCAGTAAGTTTACAGAGAGACCTCAGAAATGACTCAGAGCAAGCTGTTGCACTGCAAGTATGAGGTGCACAGGGGTGACAATGCTATGCACGTGGTTGAGACATAGTTTGTTGCTGTCCATGCAAATGAAACAATAGATGCATGTCATGCAAATCCCCCCCACCCCCTCATATGTCTCGTCCATGGCTTAAAGAAATACTGGAGCCACTTAAGTACAGGGACAGTTGATCACACAAACATAATGGTGCTGTTGTGATGTGCGGAAAGAAGATGAAGCACCCTATCCTAATGCCCATGAGCTAAATCACACTTTGCAGCAGCGGGGTTGGCATTTTGAGGGCATAACTCGCAAGCCTACTGTACCTGCATTTGCCATCTTCCTCCCAGAGTGTCCAGAACAAATTATACAGGCAACACAAAGCCACATTCAAAAGCCACCAGCCAGCTAATGATCCAAAAATCTTAAGGATCACACCCCCCAACACCTGAAAACTGAGTTGACCGCGATATATCGCTGCTTAGAGCTTCCTAATGGGACAATGGCCCTGAAAATAACTTTGACAAGGAGTTTCCTGGGACTGCTGTCACAACATCTGAGTCAGAAAGGAGGTTTTCTACTTTAAAGAGAATAAAAACTTTCACTCTCAACATGGGACCATGGGACATGGTTTCAGCTGAGAATGAGCTGAGCAGATACATCATTTTAACAGCGGCCAGTCACTAGCTAGGTTTCCATCCAAATGGAAAGCAAATTCTAGGAAAGTCTGAGGAAATCGTCTGAGAAATTCTCCAGTCAGGTTCCAATTCAACCACTGCAAAAGAAGGCAAAACAAAATATGTATTTAAATGAGCACCACTCAGACCTTAAAATGGAAAAAACATGATAAAAAAACAAGACAGAAATTTAGCTTTTGTGTTTGTTTCATGAATTAATTTGAGGAATGTTCCAGTCTCCTCGTTGCTCCACACAAATTTGATGCTTTTATTTTTTTAGTTCAGTGGATCAGAAGCTTCAGTAGACATTTATTTTGTAGACAAGTGATATACTTCATGGATGTGATGATTCTTTTTCTGTTAAATCTGTTTCCATTGCACTTTACTACATTTTGCTTTTATTGATGATTGACTTGACACCAAAAACCTTTTTTGGTATTTTATTTTTTTTAGGGGGAGAATTTTAAAGTTTTGTTTTGTTGTATAAAATAGAAATGTGCAGAAAAACTGGTGGATAGAAAACTCAAGTGAGCTTTGAAACGCTGGGTGAAAGATTTTTAGTTCATCTTGCTGTATGAATTTATAGATGTACAGTATTTGTAATCTGATTACATCAGGTCACTTTTCTTTGGGCATGGCTAGATGTTATGGTGATTCAAAGGCTTTGGGCAAAACTCCCTGCTGCTTAACTGTAATCCTGTGAATAGTGACTTATTTGCTTTTATTCATGGGGATACTCTCCCTCTCTTCCTCCTCCTGCTCGCGTCCCTCTGGATTTAGTTCAAACATGTTTGTGCCAAATAACACTCCTGTTCTCCTCTCACTGCTTGTGTTTACAGTATATGATGATCACATTGCCTCATTTTACCTAGTCCTGCAATGTCCTGCTGTAGGGAAGTCCTATAAATCTCACTTATAAATATGAATAATTATTTTGGAGGTATACTTATCTCAACTTGTGCACAAGACATAGCATCTAGCTAATGTTTCTTAGCCCACTTACAATATTTTTGTTTTGTTTTGCCCAGCTCTGATTCTGGCACGTCGCTGGCTCCGTTACCTGTCAGTATCCACCTGCCACACAGTCCTGAAAACCTCCTCTTCCTGGAGGTCCAAAGCACTAAAATCTCCTGTTGCTCTCAGTCCAGGCAGCCTGGCTAACAAACTGAGCTAACAATAGCTAACAGCAATTCACTTTACTATCCATCCGGAACATTAGTCGGTAAGAGAGTCGTGGCGGAGCAGTGGGAGGACGTCAGATGGAAAAACAGAAAACATTTTCTTCATGAATATGATTGACTTTCTCCAAAATCAGTGAAACAGTTGATGTGCAACTCAGTGCCGTAAAGCGTTACGTACTGCGGGAGCACAAAGTTGCATAGTGCAGGCACAGGCATACAGGACGCAGAGCGGGAATGACAAACGCACCATTCACCTGATTACAAGTCGATGTAGCGTCAGAGTTATTTGAAAGTAGATAAGTTACACAATCGAATCAATAAATCTAAATCTAATTACTTTAAATAGGTGAGGCAGTGAAGAAGTTTACATTATGCCGTGTGAAAATGTTGCAATAAACCTGACATGACGTGACTATACACTGTTTGCCTCTTTAATTAGGTGTGTGTGTGTGTGTGTTTAGTTTACGCCACATTTATGTCTCCCAAACATGACCAGAACAACAAGACTAATATATTCTGAGGCTGTAAGGAAGGAGAAGGACTGTAAAATGTGCAGTGAAGTGAAACATGAAAGGTTTGACACAGGATCTGACACTGTCATTCATTCAGCACAAATAAAAAACCCATGTGTCACTGGAACTCACAGTATTATCTGCAAAGAACTATAGCATCACAAAGAACAAGTACAATGACATTCAGCGTGCCCACCACGATCAGTCAGTATTTGTCACCATTTTTTTTTTGCTTAAAAAACAAAAACAATTATTAAACAAAAGAGCAAAGATAACAAGGACAATGTTATTATTCTTGTAAAGAAAAATATTCAAAATAAGATACTGTTTAAATTACCAATTATCCCTCCTCTGTCCCCTCTACCTCTATCATTGCCCAGAGGCTTTCTCTTCTCCAGATAGAGGCCAGTATGAGATACAGCTCGTCCTTCAACTCAGATTTACAGCACAGCTTGCGGACTTATTCAATTCATCAGCAAGCCACAATGCAAACACATTCCAGCAATGATCCAGTAGACATCAATGCTACCTTATAACTGTGTACAAACACCAATGATGTTACAAAAAAATGTGAGTTTTTTTTTTTTTTTTACAGTTTAATACACAGAAGGTTTCAAGAGCATGCTATTTGTTTACTTAGCGCTTCTTTTCATGCTGAGGGTGAATGGAGGCTAACGTCAATCATAGATTTGAACCTTAGTTGTGTACTGCTAACTCCCAGTCTTTGCCCCTTATTATAACACAAGTTAATTGAATCTCAGTCCAGTACAGCCTTCCAGATGCTTCTATGTGTATAAAGGTACAAAAGTGATGGAGCAGGTGCAGCAATATTTGCACTTAGAGTATTTCCTCTGAATATCAGTCTGCTCTGGTCAGACATTTAAGAGAATAGTTCTAGTTTTGTAAACCCCTTTCATTTAGTGCTGGGCAGTATTCCTATCTCCCTGTTTTCAAAAGATTCCTCTTTGACCCACATACACCGACAACAGAGAAAGACCTCAGTCTGAGCTACAACACACGGTTTGCTTGGCTAAAGATACACCAAGAAATGGGATATGGACAAAATGGCCATGACCTCAGATATGACTGCACACTAAAGCGAGAGGAATGCATCTTTGTCCATAACAGACTGTTGAACACAGGGATCACAACATATTTATGTGTAATGGTTTGCAGAGGTGGTCAGCTAACATGCTGGTGGAGTAATTGCTGTCATATTTCTTCAAGACTGAGACATGGCAGTAAGAATTTACTAGCTATAGTCTCTGCATGCACATGTTTGTGTGCCGTGATGGTGGTGGATGGCGGTTTGTTTTCGGTGCTTAGAGCGGCATCGGCACATACGGATACAAATTTGCCATTAAATTTAAAATTACCACACAAAATGTGTTTGTCAAAGTCAGTAACTAGATGAACATAGTGGAGCAATTAGCAGCTAAAAGGCTAGATATTTCCCTCAGGCGTTTGTGGAGACTAAACCAAAGAAGAGCAAGTATTGGACATCTGGGGCCAGATGTATAAATGATGTGCATATGTATACTTACATAGCTGTGGGTGATATTATAAAGTGGACTTGAAATTTAAATGATAGATGTATCTGATATTAAAACAGTTTGCCAATTGCACTGATTGTGTTTTATATATATATATATATATCTGCAGCCTACACAGTCTTCTGTAAAATGTCACTGTGAGGCGCTTTTATAAACTTAATTTTGAATTATTTATGAGTGACGAATTTCATCATTCTTTTTTATTTACATTCAAGTCATCACTTTCCTGTTAATGATCTTTTCAGTTTATCCTGAATTATGAAGCACTTTCGGTATGAGCTCTATAGATTAATCATTGATCATCCTTCTGACATTTAGTAATGATGATTGAGATATCACCACAGTGATGGTTAACAGATACATGTGATGAATTAGTCTTATGGCTGCTATAAATAGCCACAGCCATGCCTAATCTTTGTGTATAATGACAGCCGTTCTAACTAATGCAGTTGGAGAACCTCGCTGATGCAACACAATTGGTTGGACTGCACTTTTTTTTTTGGATATTTGAGGGCGTTTTTACAGCCATTTATGTAATTTATGACTGAGAGTGAAAATGAGGCTTGGGCATGAGCGTACACACACAGCTTCATGAGTCTGACAAAAATGACTATGTATACATTTTTGTTTCTTGGTGAATCTACACAGAGTTTTGTGCGTCTGGCCCCCAGGTGTTCACCAAATACAACTCCAAATAAATGCTAAGGTTACTCTGTCTGTCTTCCAGTGTATACATAGGTAGTTGTTTGCTAACATGTTAGCTGTATCAGCTTTATTAGATAATATGTCAATATGGCATTTACAGCTTGTTACACTGCCACCCAGTGGCCAAAAAAATCTATTAATGCTGCAAAAAACAACAAAAAAAACAACAACTTTTTCTGGAGCTTTTAACCATATCTTAACGTCTCTTTTTCTGCTGAGGAAGTCATAACTTTTACAAACTGTGACACACATCAACACACTGTTGACCAATAGCAACCCTAACCCTTCGAGGGAATGGAAAGCCAGAGTCCAAAATTGGGGAAGATATTGTAACATATTAGCTGTGTAGCCTCTACTTTAAATGAGTAATTTGACCAAACCAAAAGTTAGATGAGAAGATAGACACCACTCTAACATATGTCACTTAAATATGAAGCTACAGCCATCAGCTGGTTAGCTTAGCTTAGCACAAACACTGGGAACAGAGTGAAACAACTAGCCTGGCTCTTTTGACAAAATCTGCCTGAAAGCATCTCCGAAGCTCGCTAATTAACCTTGTTGTTTGTTTAAAAAAAAATGCAAAAAAAGCTGAATCAGAGGAGGACCTCTGTCTTTTATCTGCCAAGCTAAATCTGCTAAAGACAGTGACGAGAGCCAAGACAAAACCTGTGGTGGTCATGCAGCAGCCAAAACATTTAGCTGACCATGCATGTGGTCAGCTAATTTAATTACGTAATTTGATACATAACCTGCTTTGTCTGAGTGTAGCCTTCACTATGCTGTGTGATACGTCACCCCTTTCTCCTATAGATTACATGGCATTATGCTCAGTGTGCGGTACAGCTGTAGCAAAAATGTTGCACTCCAGGAAAATCTTGACTCTTTATTCAAGTGAACTACAAACTGCATATTTCAAAGAAATGCTACTACTGAGACATACAGCAGATTGTTTGCTGTGAAGGACTACATATGCACCACATACTTCTGGCCATTCAGAAAAGAGTGCACTCTATCAGTAGGATGTATACTGTACAAATGTGCATGTAAATAAAGCCGTGGACAAACAGTGTGTTTCTGCCATCGTTCTGCTAATACAGATGTTCATGTCAATAAATAAACTATGTTCTCTCTGCTGCACTGCTGGGACTTACATATAGGTGCTCAGGAAAGTTTCTTTATGCTGCAATACCCATATCCTGCTGCATACTGCACATCTCAAACCAGACTCGACTTCATCAATACATGCTGTCATTGTTTCTCACCTGGCCAGCCTTAATATATTAATATGGCCAATTTACAGCTGAGATCATTTAGAATATGAGTTCTAGAGTGTAATCATGACGCACACCGTTGCATTCATATTTTGAGATGTGTTATTTCTGTTATTTATGTAACAGTTATTAATTTTACAGCTCATCTTTCTTTGACGCTGTAGCAAACATAACTGGATACATTTATACTTTTTTCTTTAATCTAAGTACTGTATGGACACTGGACTGGAGAGCCATGTCACAGGAAATTGAAATTGCAAAGATTTGACATCATATTTCTTTCTTTCTTTTTTTTTTGTACAAAGCAGGCTGCTCCTCATATCTGTGAAGCAGTACTTGAGATAAGGATAGCGCAATTTCAGTACAATTGACAGAGGACTATTTCCCCAAAGCAAAGGCATGCATTTCACTTACAGTGTTGAGCACAGATTTCCAGCAGTACATTTTGACCATTATCGGGGCGTGTTCACAGAATCTTACTCGACTTATTTAATATATGAATGGTTATGTACTGCACTCAAAAATTTTGAATCACCAGGGAACACTGAATGATAGTATATCAACACCTTGGCATCTTACTGCACATTGATGATTACATTAAAGTCATAAGCACTGTTTTTTATTAAGATAACTAAATAAACAGACATATCTGCTTTTTACAAAGATTATGATTCATATTTTTCTAGCTCCATCCACAGCCCAAAAATCTCAAAATGAAGAGATAACCCCTGTCAGCTTGTAGTAATCATGTAGATTCTGTTCCTGAAGACAGTGTTTTTATAATGTAGATTCATAGTGTGCAGACAACCTTTGTGGAATTACCATCTCAGACTTTACCTGTGCTGGATCCAAGAAGTATCCATGTAGAGAGTCAGTACACCTGGTAATAATAAATGGCATATATTCACAAATTAACACTCCTAATATTTATATATAATTCAGTGGTTTGTGAACTGGAATGCAGAGAAGATTGCGAGTGGCTCATCTTACTGAGGCATCAGGTGGTTTCGATCTTTGAGCAACGGTGAGCTATTATGCATTGTTGTCTGCTTCAGATTTTTACTAGCACAAAACCTAGCCCATAATCCTCTCGTCAGGTCAACAGATACGCGCTTCAACTGTCCGTTCCCTATCTGATTTAGTCCATTGGACAACTGAGGGTGGAAGCTATTGTTGAAGAGCTTTATGACGCCGCTCCTCTGATGACCCTGCCTTCTTCCTGTTAGTAAAAACCTGTACTGTACATTCATGTCTCAATAAGGGGCTCAATAGCTAATTTTATACCTTGTAATGTGTGTTACCTGCCAATTCAAACATGATGTAGATACGGACAAAAGTCTGGGAACCAGGAAAATATCATAGAAATGAAAACTAATGCAAGGTTAACACAATTCTCTGACACAATTTGCACAGTGCAAAGTAAATTTTGTGTCTATTTTTGCACAAATACACAACTAATATCACATTATTTTTATAATTTTATATGCAGCCAGATGAGCAAATGATAGGTTGTGCAGAGTAGCTGAGCTGCAGGATGACAGTAGGATGACAGTATGACAGTATTACAGTATTACTGTAAAGGCTGTTGAGATTATTTGGCGTCTAACAGCTGATCAGGTGAGGTGACCAGGATTGAAAGACAAAGAAAAGTGTTTGTTGTTATTCTGTGAACATTTGAAAGAGGAAGCAGTGACATAGGAGGATACAAAACTGAAGGCCAAGGGGCTTTTTGAGTTGATTTCTGTTTGTGAGGCTGTAATATTGATACATAAGTGGTTGTCTCGTGAGAAAACAGCTAAACAATTAAACACTGCCTGGATCTATTTTTCCACGATCATGGTGGAGGAACATCAGGGACATATTTGTCTGAAGAACACCATTGATCTGATACGAAAAAGACCCAATGATGCTCCAAGGGAAATTTTACACAATGCTACTGTACTGTCTATTCAAATTTCTGGCCTTTTCCTTCTATTTATTCCCAGATCACTAAGTATGTCTATACATATTCCCATATAATCATCTCATCAAATAGCATTACCTATTGAGGTCATCTGCGCTAACTATGCACTCATCGTGCTAATGCGTTTGAATAAAATACCAAATGTCATCATGTCAAGCAATATTGCACGAGCCTGTTTCTTTTCGGCTGTCACATGACGATACAAATGTGCACTAAAATCATTTTAATCTTTAATGTGACGTGAGAGAAACAGACAATCTGTTTCTCTAAACATATATATCTTAATTTCATCAAAGGCATTCCTTACCGGCACATATTTACAATACATATAAAGTATCGTGACAAATACTAGTGGTACAGGTAACTTGAAGGCTCGCGTTGGCAGAGTACCACACAATGAAAAGATATTCAGCACTCAGATGCACTAATGTCACTCATGCCTTTCTCATACAGAACATCCCGGGTGTCCCTCTCTCAGCTCTCAGGGTCCCCTGATGTTGAAGAAATGGAAATACATGCAATCAGGATTCAACACATGAGGTCTCTATGATATAAATTCAGGACCATAGGGGTGACTGAATAATAACATTAATGAAATTTTACATTGACTAAAAGTCAGAGTTCCCCTTCATTAATTTTGCACTCACTCTTTAGCACAAAATTCCCGCTCCTCAGCCTGCACCGGCAACAAAGCTGGTTCTGACCACATGGGCTCTTTTCAATAAATCACATAAACTTTAACTACTAGTCTGGGATAATGTTAACATTGTGTGAATGAATGCACTTCATCAGGTAGATAAGCGCTCATAAGTGCAATCAATGCCTTTGAAATAAAGATGACAAAGCCGCAGGAAAACCCAGAACACTGATTACTTCCTAAAATTGCCAACGGCTGTCCAGCCAACTGTTTTACAGCTAATCTTTTTTTACATCTGATGGCTTTGTATTTCAGTAAAACACAGTCATATAAATAATATCCTTATCTTCTGTTCCCTCTTTGTGGCTAAATTGAAGATATAGGTTTTCATTTTGATGCTGTTCTGCTTTGATTATTAGGGTTTTGGATAAAGATGGACTTGATCTGCCCGTAAGAGATACAGAGAAAAACTTCACAGGGTTTCCTTTTTGCCTGTAAGAGTACATAGAGTACATGTAATTGGAAATTTACACAGCTCAGATCTACATCCTCTAACTGAATTACTCGTGCAAGATAACAAATCACACATCTGGAAGTACGCGATGCGCTGATAAAATAATTCACTTTTTCTCTCTGTAAGAAGCAAACGTCCTTATTTCTATAAGGGACACAGGGTTACCGTCCAAATCTGAGATCTTCTTATTTGACCATGAATAGTTCTTTCCTCTGGAGCCTCAGGTTGTTATTGTACAGGATGGCCTTATTCCTGTTAAAGGCCCGGAGCCCAAGCTGGGACAGCTCTCCTTTAAATCAGCTTTGGGATCTCATAGACTGCACTGATTTCCTTGTAGGCCTTTGTGCTCTTAAGAAGTGATCACCCTCCTTCAATGCCCCGTGGATTAAACAGGGCAGGCTGGTTCACTCCTCTCTCACTCGGCTTCACAACGACTCTACCTTTGTAGCCAATAAAAGACTAACTAGAAAAGAATGAAGCGATGGGAGAATCAATCTACTGGAAGCCTCCCCACAGTTTTCTCATCATTTCTCGTGTCGTATGTCATCTCGGATTGTAACACGAAAAGCAAAAACTCAGTATGAGGGATGATTTCTCAGCTATTCAATGTTCAGAGAAGCCAGAGCGTGAAAGGGTTTCAGAAGAAGTGTGAGATAAGTTGTGTTTAGGAGTTAAGTGGAGTGTGTAGTTGTTTGTGGATCAGGAATGACAGCTGTATCTCTATTCAAGCTGCACAGCGACAGCAAACCGCATGTTTGACTGTTTGGCTAAATGTTTGTTTCGTCTTTTTGTCCACTGTAATTTTCCATTTGTTGCATAAGTATGCCTTTTAATCCATATTCCGAGTCAACGTTATCTACAAATTAGATTAGTTTTAGATCAGATTAGTTATAATAATTAGGATTTATATAAAAAAAATCACAATGTTTCATAATGAAGCAGCTAATTTGTGAGCAAGTTTTACAGTGACCCTGATACTGCTCATAAGAGATTTAAAGACTCTTCATCAGCTAAAATATGTGTTTCGCTATAATTAATTCGTCCACATTCGCACACAAACAGGTCAAAACGCTTACTGAAATATTTGCAATCACTCTCACAACTTGACTCTGTGTTTTAGAAGAAACAGCGTCGATGACCAAGGCAGTTTGATGTATGCATTTACATGCGTGCTTGGACATTTATTAATTAACACGGCTCACAAATAAATAAAAAAAAAAAAAACTGCGAAGAAACTGTGATTTTATACATTTCCACTACGCCTCCATATTTATGCGCATGTTTTATGTGGATGCATTAGTAAACATGCAATCCTCTGTCCACATATTGCTGCGTATTTCTGTATATGAAGAATATCGTATGAGACGTGACTTGTTTTTAAATTAAAGAGCATTTCATGTATGAAGGTGTTATAAAAAATCCACTAAAAGCATATTTTGTTTTCTGAAAGTCTGAAAAAGAAGAAAAAAAACAAACACTGAATTTGTTATTATAATATTAATTTACCATGTGACTCCGACCTTACCGCTGCAATGTAAATATAAGCAAAAATGTTTTTTTTTCAGAGCTGTTAATAATAATCGATGTGGAATTTAAGATCTTTCTCTATTATTTTCCGTATGATTGCTACTGTAAAGCACTATTTCTTTGGTCTGCTTGGCTCTGCTGTGTGACTACTCCATATCAGGGGATGAAGCTGTCTGTTCAGGTGATTGACACAAGCCTACATTAAGAGGTGGTTTTGGAAATTAGTCCGTGGAGACCCTTTGGAGCCGAGCTGGAGAAGGAGGGCCGTCTGTGAGAGGAGCCGTGCCTTTTTAACCCCACTCATTGGTATGCCGATGCGCGAGTGGCAAGCTGCTCTCTAAATGGCTGAGGCATCCTGGCTGGTACCCCCTCGACACGTTCCTGCACAGACAGACCCCGTGGAGAGCTGCCAACAATATGCAGCCCAGAATCCTCAAATTACAATGGGCCCAATTAATAATCACATAGTTAGTTCATATTTTATATCTTATAGAGCGTTCAGCAGAACAAAGCTCTCATCAGTAATTTATAGCCTGTTTTTCTACCTAATCATGACCAAGCTTTACCTTAACACTGTGGACTTTGTGTTTTCTTTTCCTTCGAATGCTAGAATTTGGGATTTTTTTTAATGACATGACCATTCTTTCACCCTTCTTTTAATTCACTATTATGGGCAGATGTGTACAAAATACATAATAATGGGACCACTAAGGGATAGTCATGAAATTTGAATGAGCCTGTCTTGGAGGAATACACCACGAAATAAGACGTATACTTAAATCAGTGAGGCAGTGCGTCAGAGCCAGTTTCTGACCAGTTAAGCCTTTTCAAAACATGAAATACTTTACTTAAATTTATGGCCAGAGGAAGCAATATATTATTTTTTCTCATTTGCTCTCATGTTAGGCACAAATGCTTCACCTCCCAACATGTTCCTCTCATCTGTGCGTATGCCAACATTTACCAAAATATATTTGAACAGTATGTAATTAACAGCACGTTTTAATCCACAGTAACTCTACGTACACGTGCACATGTTAGCCAATACCGTGTCATTTTAATCACAGTTTGTGTTCGGTGTTTTGTTATGTTACATCTTACAGTACAGAATCAGTGTGTGTGTCAGTGATGAACAATTTTCAGATTTTGACGTGTTCATTTAAAGTTGTTAATCAGATGTAAATATGCAAAGTGGCTTCCCAGGGGCTCCCTTTGAAATGCAAATACAGAGTGCAAACAAAGGTGGGGTGGATATAGGTTCTGATGCAGCAAAATCATGGAGGTGTAATACTGTTCATATCTCATTACAATATGAAAGACATCAGCTATGTTCCCTCAACCTTTTATTAATGGGCTTGCTGTGATTTGGGAGTTTTGTGATGAGATCTGAGTTTTTTTAGAGTCTCATTCCCCATCACTCAAATCCAGGTTGGTTCTGTCTGCATGTGATACACCTCATGTTTAAAACCATTATTAGCAGCATGGTTTGATCTGTCTGTGTATGACACGATGCTAAAATAACATTTGCAAAACTGAATTATAACCGCAGCCCTGTATTTTAAATAGAACAGAACTTATAGTGAAAGTGTTTGAAATCAGGTGAGAGGTTGGTGGGAGGCTTTAAGTACCCCATTATGCGTTATGCATTATTTTAACCTGTTATTACGTGCAGTATTTCTATTTCTTGTACTATGTGTTCATACGTTGCATTACTGTTTTTAAAGCCGAAATATCTCACTGTGGTGGATTCTCCTCTGCAGGACTGATGAATATTTGATTTGCTGTGTGGTTTTGATGGTATATGTGTCATTATTATTCCTTGTTTGTTTGTTTTTGCAGTGATTCTCTTCCATCTTAAATTCACATGAACTATACGGCATGAGATGCTTGAACTAATTCAAGATCATCGTGACTATAAGTTTATGTTTGAAAATAAAAAACCTTTGGGGGTGTAGAGTCAGAAAGAGGGGAGCTTAACAGACCTTGGTTGGTGGCCGAGTTGCAAGGTTTTGACAAGGAAAAAGGCGATACCTGCTGGTTCTGCTACATCGATTTGTCTAATCGTGAGTCCGACAATGTTAAATGAGTGCAATGCTAAGTTGGGCTAGGGGTGCATAATTTGCAGAGTTGTGATAGACAGAGAGAGATATGCGGACAGTTGGAGCACCGTATTCTGCCACTGGTCAGCCAAAACTTTGTTGATGATTTGCACCTCACTCTCATGTCTACACATTTCCAATTTCAGGAGCAAAATTGGGATTCCTGAGTGTCTGAAGTACCATTTTCTGACTCTATGGAGTGGAAAATAGGATTCAATTCCTGTTCAACACCTCTTCATTAACTAACCACCAAATGACAGCCACAAAAAGTGCTTGTATCAAAGAACTTTGATAACTGCATTTCCGTGCTTCTTAAAAACATTTTGGTTGGGTGTTTCGCAGATGTTCTAATGCTTTAGTAAAAAAAAAGGTTGCAGTGAAACACTAGAAAAGTCAAGTTTTGTGTAATTATTCATTATGCTTTTGTAGAGACTGGTGAATGCAATTTTGCTTAAACAGAGTAACCCTGACCAATGCCTCTAGAGAGGTGTTCCAGCTCCCGGTGTGTACAGCCACTTAACCAGACTCACAGACATTAGCCACCCATGACTCTGCTGCCAATCCAGATTCGACACCCACTGTACTCCCCATTAAAATTTTACAGGTCAAAAATTTAAAAAGCAGTTAAAGAAATGTTCTTTTTCATTACATGTGACAAAAAATGAGTAGGTCAGCCTGTGGCGTAATGGCACGGTAATTAGAGCCTCGCGCTTTGATAAAGTGTGACTGTAAATCAATGTAAGACTAATTAATCAATATTTTAATTATTAGACCTTTTAATGAGCATTTTGTTGAATTCCCCTGGATCTCGCTGCCATATTGGCCTCCTCTGTCATCATTAGCAGGAACACTGAGGTTTTACTGTGCTGAATGTGCCATCATCTCGCAATGAATAGTGACATCAAAGAGCTTTAATTCTTGGCTTTCTTACTCTTGATGCTTAAGCAAGCCAAGAATTAAAGCTCTGCCCAGATGTCTTGGTCCTTTGGATCCTGACTCAGTCATCTTTGTCATTATGATTTTCTCCAAAGCGTCTTTTTCAAATCAGCACCTACTAATTGCATTCTTTTGTATCGTCACCCACTCAAGCTGTTTAACTGTGCATTTCAAAGAAGAAAACGTGCGTTATTAGACAATAACAACGGCCACGCATTGGAAGCCTTTCTTTAGGGTACCTTTAGATAAACTTGTTCTGCAAGTGTAGCTGTCAGTTTGAGTTCAGCTAGAGCCGAGTAGTCTCGCATATGCAGAGCTATCTCCGCAGCGCTTGTCTCAGTTGACTGTAAAGTCTATGGGAGTGAACTCTGCTGCTCTATGTGTGCAACTTTGAAAGAAAAAAAAAACAGCTCATCTCTGCACATCATGAAGACAGTGAAATTATTCCACTGGAGTTGAGCTGAACGCAGCTCCTCCCTTCTGCGTACACGAAAAACATTTGAATCATTGTTTGGTTTATTTACACCTACGCCACACGCAGTAAATACATAATTCAGAACATCACCGTTAACACCCAATTAAATTACAAAAATAATAAACAATTCTTTTGCATGTCTGTACTGTGCTTAATTATGTTTTAAGCTCGTCTTACTGTAAAAATAACCTCTTCAGACGTTTCTTTTTATTAGATTGTTGTGATATGGCAAGATAATAAAGTTAGATAATGTGACATCTCTTCACCTGTCTTCTTTAATAACTGTGAGGTTTTTTGTTTTTTTTTAGAAAATATATCTTTAAATGCAGATGATAAGAACATTAGAAGACATTAGCATCTTAAGACTTAAGTTTTGCTTACTTAGTGTAATTATTTTTCTTGTTCTTACAGTAAATGATGGTCAAAATCTACAGTTTGTTTTGTGCAAAAATGTATTTCAAAGTTTACCTGAAGTTAATATAAAGTCCAGTCTGAGTTAGTCAAACAAATGTTTCCAAGTTTGCTTTAGTAAAATGTGGCGCTGTGACTACTCCAGGAAAATCGCCCATGCAGAGTGACCCCCTAAAGTGTAGCCTCACTCACTATAGAGATTCCCTTGACTGAGAGACATAATTCTTCATGGTTCATGTTCATGGCTTTAGCCATAAATAAGAAATAGTAAAAACTAAATTGCTTTTGGCTACCTAATTTCTATTTAAATCGTTCTGGGTCTTTGAATGCATCACACTGTGCATTCTTCACAAATCATAAATGACAAGATAGCACAACGCAATAAAGAGGTGTTAAAACAAATAGAAACGTGATAGCAAAAGAAAAACAAGTCTTGGTGAACAGTTAAAAAATTTATGAGCTAAAATTTACAGGCAAGATCACTGAAAGAAAAGAAGAAAAACATCAGTGCTGGCCGGGCACATCTCTATGAGAGAGAAGAAGCAGCTTTACTTCATGTGTGAAAAGTAACAATGCTTTAAAGGCCTGCTTTTTTCCACCTCTGCATCAATACAATATAATATATAAAACATGTAATACCATAATTTAATTTTATTAAGTCAATGATATTTCAGCAGTTTATGTTAAGTATGTGTATTTCTGTACTAAAAAGATTACATTACGTTAATCGTGTCAAGAGTTGCTTGAAATCTACAATTTCAAGTGTCTGATCTCTTAACAGCAACAGCAAGTACGTACGTCTACTAAACCAAAGACAGAAATACAGCTCAAGATGATAAATTCAAATTGGCATTGGGTGAAAGGTTTGTATCTGAATACAGAACCAGAAATAGTTTAAATGTAAAAAGATGAAAGGGGTTAATTGTAATGACAGCATCCAGGTCTAGCTTGTGCAGTTGCTATGGTAACTAGCATGCAAGCAGTGGTGTTTTTGCACCTTCACAGGGATCACTTGGCAATCACTTGGTTGTGCCAGTACCAGAGCCATTGTTAGGAACTTGAAACATTGTCGGCTTAGCCCAGTGCAGAAATCTTTAGATTTTCACACAATTGCAGCATTTTCTCATTTGCTACATGTTTCACAATTTTCCTTTTTATTTATTCTTTTTATCCTCAGAAATCCTTTAGATATCATCAATACACAATGAACAGAGGACATAAACAAATCCTTAACCTCAACATATAATCTTCAAACTGCATACTTTGAATACACACACATTTTTGAATATAACTCTAATCTGTAGGGGGAAATTACACAAAACACACCCAAATCAATGGTCGATTTTTTTTCTTAAACAAATTAAAAGGAACATTGATCGAGACACATTTCACTGTATGATGATGGGTAATTTACTTTGTAATAAGATAAATAATAGTAATAGTAATCATCATATTAAGTGATTATAACCTTGCTGGTAGCAATGGTAATGACCTGTTGCTAGCCTGAAAGTGAACTGGTAGACTGCTAGCTACCTAGCTAGTTAGCTAGCCTGAGTGGACACTGTTTCAGTTACCAAATTAGATGCAGAGATTTATATGCTTCATACCAATCCTTCAGGGGAAGCAAATTATGGCTTGAAGACCATTCAGTTCTACCAAAGTAAGGTCATCCCAGCTTTCTTTTTATGCCTCGCCCATGGTGCTAATATCACAGTGGGTGCAGGCTAGTTAAACCAGTGGTTCTCAAACAGGTCACACACTGGTGCCTCAGAATTGGTCTTATTTATGATGATCCACATTGCTTTAACCATAAAAGATGTGACTTAGAAATGCCTTTTTATAAATGGTCTGAGTCCCTAACGGTTTTGCCAAAACTGTTTGTTGCTCATCAAATTTATGTTTGGTTTCCTCCTCGTACGATTGCAGATACACTTCACTCAGAGAGATAAGCTATATCTTATCTTTCAAATGCAAATATCTGTTAGAGCAAGTGAAACATTGTGAGCTGGGCAGATGTTTCTAGTTCGTAGGCATAGAGTTGCGCAAATCTAGGGTTACCATCTAGACACAGCCTAGCTAAAGAGCCCTTTTCTTCATCAACCTGAGCTTGGAGATGATGCAGTTTCTGTCTTACGTCCTGACTCATCTGCTGGTACAACAACATGAGATAACTCTTCTTCCACCTCTGCTACCCTGTCCTGCACCTGGTTGCCTTCCTGTATTTTCTTTTCAAAAAGCATCTTATGTCCATAACCTTCAAGTCTTGCCTAGGCGAATTAGATAGCTAGCTACCGCCAGATGCCAACAATGACAAGCCCTGTTACCAGTCTGCTCTTTCTCTCTTTCTCTCTGCCGTGCTCACACAGAGAGAAGGACAAAGGCTGTGCCAAGTAGTGTGAAGTTTCAATGTGGAAAAATAAGAAACACCTTGCCAGCGGACCCATGCCCAGGGGACACAAGTCAAGCAGAGGTCTGGGGATATTTTGAGTGTCAGAGACTTCATTTTGTGCATTCTGTTGAGGATGTAAAGGAAAGAGTTGATAGGAGTAAAGCACAGTTGCATCAATTATATTAAGGATTAAAAACATCAGATCATAGACACGGGCAAAATGCTGTCTACCATCAGATTGTTATGGAGAGCCTTTTTCTTTTTATAGGTGGACTTGAGCTGAAATTTTTCACTGATATTTAAATATAATGTGTCCCCATAAGTATGGATACGATGACACTGAGTGACAGACCACATCCTGGCCACTGGGAAGTGGAGGTTTTCAGGCCCATGGTGGGGTTGGAGGATATGTGGTGCTTACAGGGAGTGAAGCCGGTGTCATGCCAGAAGCGGATCTGGGTAAGCGGGCAATGTAGCCGGTGGACAGGAGGACAGAATGAAGGACACGTTGACAGAAGAAGCTAAGAAGGTCAAAGGAGAGAGTGACAGAGTAAGAAGTCGATGGACAAGAGTAAATCTTGGACTTACTTTTAGTCATTGACAAGGGCTTTGTGTAAACAGAAAGTGTGTGAAAGACAGACATCAGGCTGGGCTTCTTGCTGTTGGACGAGTAAAGAACATTAAGAGGCTGCTATGTCTTGTGTTGTTGCACTTGCTTGATGTTTGGCTGTGTTAGCAAAGTAGTTGACTTGTTGATTGTTGCTTGCTGATTTGTTGTTCTTGATTCACAGCCTCCATCTTCGGGATTGACAGCTAGTAGAGATGACCACTGGGAGGTGACGCGCTGGAGAGAAGGACTATGGCACAATGATATTGTCAATGCACAGATCTTGTTAAACACTTTCTTAAGGTCTTTGTAAATTGGAGGAACATCAGGAATGTTTGAAGAGTCTGAGAGAGAGTCTTGCAGAAGCAGACTAGAGACATGATGAGTAATACTCAGTACTCCATCCCAGTCTTTCTGCAGGTTTTGTCTCTTCAACCATTCGTAACCAAGGATAACTGAGGTGAATCAATAACATGAAAAGCAAGGTGCTCAGAGTCGTTGGCAGGGGTGGAGTGCAATGAGTCACATGGCAAAGTGGCTGTTCAAGGCATCAGACACCAGGGGGGCTGAAAGAGGTCCCGTTGAACTGCCAGGCTCCAACTGATGAAACTCTGCTTCAGAAATCTCACTGATGAGCCCAATTTTTTACTGAATCCCCTGTCAGGAAGTGCCCAAGCTGCCTGCAGTTGATGCACCTCCACTCCTTAAAGGGATAGTTTGAGTTTTTTTGAAGTAGGATTGTATGAGGTACTTATGCATTGTCAGTGTATTGCATACAGTGAATGTCTTTCAGCATAGCCCCAGTTTGGAGAAGCAGACAGGGATCCCTGCAAAGAAGTCCTGTGGCCCCAGAATGGGAACTCCCCACAGAGCTGGAAGGCAGAGCAGACTGGACCAGTGGGGAAGACTCTGTGATGAAACCATGACCTCCAGTAGCCAAGGTTTCAAAACCAAGGCAACCAGAGTGTCAAAGTCAGTGAGAAAGTCAAGTGGCGCTAACTGGTCTTCAGTGTCGTCAGAAATGATGTGCACGAAAATGTCAGACAAAGAATGGTCAATCCAATTCTAGGATGCAGAAGTGAAACGCATAGTGAGCCACCCAGTTGCTTTCCTGTTAAAGCACCAACAGTCCATGGGTGTCCTCTCTGCCTGGAGTGCTGTTGTCCAAAACCTTCCTCAAAACCCATATGAAAACCCAAACTCAAAACCCTCATGAAAGCCACCTGGGATCATTCAGTGCGGTAGGAGAACGGCTGAAACTCGGAGGTTAAGGAGCAGAGAGTCAGAATCGAGAAGCATACTTCTCAATCTGTGGCACCCGAGGATCAGGGCTCAGGGCTGGCTGATTCTGGGTGTTGAGGTCACGCAGCTAGTCCTCCGTAGCAGCTTGGAAGGCATCTTATTGGACTGCAAGCTATTGGACCCCGCCGACCAAACTTGTCAGCATCTGCTCGTGGTTGTGAAGCCTCTTCCCTTGAGACTGAAAGCGGAGCGCACAGCGCCAATCTCTGCTGGGTCTGTCATGGCCAGATTGTACTGTAGTGTTTTCTGGTAGAGTCTCAGAGACTCAGACACAGCAAAGAAGTATGCTGAATTCAAAAGTCTTTACTGAAAATCTAGGTGGTCTCACACAGGTAATCCAACAAAAAAAAAAAACATGTAGTCCAAGTCCCAACCAGGAGCAGGTGAATGAGCACAGATGTGGAACATGCAGGAAGTGACATTAGAAGTAAGGATACCAAAATAGAACAGGAAATACAACAGCCAAAGATTTATGTGATGTTATAGTAGAAAATGCAGCTAAGAGAATGTGTGGATATTAGTTAGGAAATTCTGTGGAGTCAACAGATTTGTTTTGGTGCAAGGTGAAGTCGGTTTAGATCAAAAGAGGTTTTTAAGCCATTCAAGAATATAAAAGCTCCACCTCGATAAAAGTAAAGAATAAACGCAAATCTCATGGTCACACTCACCGAGGTCACGACATCACTACAGAGGGATGAATTTGTCACACATTTGCTTGTTTATAGAAAGTGTTTGATGATCAAAGAAACTGTTACTGTAAGTGAAATATGGATGAACATTTACATAATGTATTAAAAAAAGAAGGTTGTATTTTTTGCTGTCTGACATCACATGGTGTTATTGTTTATTTTGAGTGAACGATGTGAAGGAGCATGCATTTACTGCTTTGCAAACCGGAACACACTTTTGATGTCATCTAATCCCAAAATGGTCAGCTGCTCAATTTATATCAGTTGCAAGAAACTGTCTGAAGAAGAAATTACACGGTCCAGTTACATGACGTGGCGATGATATTATGATACGTGCTTCTGATGACAGGTTATAGCTAAACAAATGAATTATATAACAAGAACAGAACACAACACTTAACCTTAATCATGGCTTTTAAGGTGTAACCTGCCATCCAAATGAAAACAATACAGTACGGGTTCACCACCACTAACCTGACCCTTTTTCAGGAGGACATTTTGACATGTCACAGCAGGAAAACCACAGGTTTGGCTGAATCCCATTTAGTTGCTTCAGTTTCAGGGTTCTTGTATTGTGCATGCTGGTTCACTGTCACACTGTCATGGCTTACTGGGGCACTTGAACAAATCCTTTGTTAATGTTATTATTAACGCCTGTCATTTTCCTACTATAAAAACTCAAAAATCAGAACAGATGAATTAACACTGAAACACTAAATACTACACAACAAGTAGATGCATATCATTGTTTTTTTCTGATACTGTTTACATCTGTTTACTATTTACTGATGGATCATATTTACAAATTTTAATTTCTCAATCACGATTAACAGGGAAAGAAACAAAAACATCTACACTATGTCATTATATAACAATACACTTGCAACATTTGACAGTTTACAAGCAAAATATCAAATCCGCTCTATTTCACATCCTTACATAGTTTTGTCTGAGTCTGCCCTGTTAAGTTAAATCTTACAATTTCTTCTGGAAGCCGATCACTGGACAGTTACATAGCAATAACTACCTCCTTCCTTTTGGTTATTCAAAGGGTTTTAGAGTCTTCTAAGAGTAGGGGGGCTCATATTAGCGGGGCTATGAAGTGGAAGAACAAGCAAGGTTAATGAGCAAGAGTAGACAGAGCAGTGCTGACACTGGTGAAAGAAGAAGGCAGAGAGAGGTGAAAAGGGAATGCCTTTGTTTTTGATGGTTGAAACAAAGACGTTAAAAGAAATCACCAGTTTTTCTGCAAGCCGCAAGCCTTGAATGCAACGTTAACATTTAACGTGTCAAACATGTTGACAAATGCTAATATCATTTTAGGGAATTATGATTTGCCTGTGGGATGTGCTTCCCTAAATGGGATTATACAACTCATCTGAGTGTGGCCAGTGAGTGTCAAACTACATCTTAACCACAACTGGCGAAACTGTGTGGAGCTCATCTCCACTGAGGCAGAACTAAAATCTGGAAATAATCAGCTAGTGGGGAACATGAGAAATTCTCCAGAAAACACTTTAACGCCACTGGAGCCCACTGCTCCTCAAGATTGGATTCAGGTACCTAATCCCAGGCGGCAGCTGCCCCCCTCCCCCTCGTTTTTCTTTCATACGGTGGAGCGGAGCAGCCATGGGGTGTCAAAGGGGGCAGAGAGACTGCTGTGGCTGACACCTGCTGGGCGCTATAAATATAAAAAAAAAAAAAAAAAACTGGAGCTGCCATTGTTAGTTTGTACTGTAGTTCTCTCTCTCAGGCCACTCTCTCTTGTAGGCTGATGTCTAGTTTAATGCAGGCTGAAGGCGTCTGTCGTCACCAGACCATTAGATAAACAAGACATCCAAATGACTCAACTGATTCTAGGCAACGGCGAAGATCTCGGCCTAGATTGCAGAGAAAAGCTGTCGCCGTGGCTGATGATCCACAAGACAAAGGGGAATACAACCAGTAAACACTGTCTTGCCATTTCAATTAAACTGTAGATGCAACATTTAAAAAAAAAACTCACCTCTGAACTCGTTTGGAGTTGCACTCTTGCACTTTTAAAGTCTGTGATTTTCCTTGTATCGTAGTGATCGCAAATCTAAAATGCGACCCATACAGTAGCTGTAATCAGGTGTGTTGCTGACCAACGAACAAGCAACAGTTTTGATCCTTTTATCAATAAACCCGACAAGCTGTATAGTATGTAAGAGAATGAAGTAATGCCTCGGAAATCCCAAGATATTGGTGGTGATGGAATGAACTCATAACAAGGTTTTCCTGCTAAGAAGCCAATGTGATCCTTCCAAAGAAAGTGTATTACTTTAATACATGTAGTTAATCTTTGCATCTGACCTGGTCAAATTCCTTCAGGTAATGCAATTTGCCCCACATGTTTTAATAAATACTCCGGGAACCTGGTAAAACTCAACATCCCAGCAGATGTCAGAGAGATGGAGAGGCTCTGTTTGAAGATCAGCAAGACGTGAACCACACATTCCTGACAAACAGCTGAATGGCAACACATGACACAATATATTATCTGTGCTATGTTATATTCTTTTGGACGTTTGTCTCGTGGGAAAATGGGAATTTTTGCTCTGGAAATATCCTCGTTAGATTCTGCCAGAATGACTAGAATGCTTTTATTCTTTTTTTATACCAGCTTGTTTGTTTTCTGGCTTTTTCTCATCTCTCCGCTCCGACTCGGTTGTATCCTACACCACTGGTAGACGTGTTCTTTACAGATGATCTCCTCTGGATTTCCAATTTGCAGTGCTCTGACTGTTACAGACAGCAGCAGTGCTTTAGCAGGGCCGTCAAAGCCGTACTGCCCCCCCTGCACTGCCTGAAAGTGTGACACCTCCATTCCATGCTCTTGTCAGTCTATAGAAGAAAAAGTGGATTAATGTCAGTTTCAGGGAGTCTCACAAAGCAAAGCGTAGCTTCGAACATGAGAGTGATTCTTGTTGAGACGGTCATCTGCAGCATCTGTCGGGAGGGGAGGGAAAAACAGAGACGGGGGGGGGGGCTAGCACTACAGCACATTGGGTACACACACCAGCAGGGTCATGAGATGTAGCCTGTTTAGAAGCAGAGGCTTAATCACATGTAAGCGGCATCAGACAGCCGATGTGTTTTGGAGATGTGATGCCTCTGTGTGTGTGTGTGTATGTGTGTGTGTGTGTGTTTTCTGCCAGACCCTCCCCCCATGGCCTTCCCCTCCCCTTGATTTTCCCAAGAGACATCCTGCTGAGAAAACGACAGGGCAGCAAAAATGTACAAAACCAGCTCTCTGCTGGCTTACACCACCTTTCTCCGCTCGTAGAGAAAATGCCTGAACCAAGCCAAAGGAATATATATATATATATATATATATATATATATATATATATATAAAATCCTTGTTGCTATCATGCAAATAAACGGAGCACTATTACCACAAAAGCATTGTGATGCCTCAGCTGAACCTTTCCTCTTTTTTTCAGATAATATTGTGAATTTTAAATTGTTTCCCAATATTTTTTCATTCTTGATTACATACATATACATACACAAAAATACAAATTGTTATGAACATGTACATACAACAAATTAAATTATAATATAGTAAGCATATATAGTAAGTAATTGAATACACAACAACCAAAATCAACCAGAAACAACTTTATTTGCATCAGTATTTTTGCATCAAGTTCTACAGCAGTTCCAACATTGTAATGTTCTGTTCTGATCACATGATGAACATGAAACACAATCTTTTGTGTGTAAATCGTAATTTCAATTATCTAAAACATTATTGATTGTAACTGAATATTGTAGGCGTGACACATATTAAAACAAGGCGGAGTGAATCTTGCCAATAAATATCTATTAGATGTTGGTGTTTTCTAATAATAGGTCATATACAAATACTATTTATGCCCTGGGACTGAGGACATCAAGGGACAGCCGTGTAAAGACTATTAATCTGTAGTTGTTAGGAACAAGCAAAAAAACATTCATGCAGGCTGCTGTGTGGAAATATCTGCTTCTAGGCTGCTTGACATAAATGGAAATATTTCTTCTCTCTTTGACTTCCTGTGTTAAATTAAATTAAAGATTGCGCACCGTGTGTACTTAGACATTATTATTTTAGTGAGAATCTTTTCTGTGTATTGTGCTATGCACTTTTTCTCTTGTTGCAGAAATGGGTACGTACTAGGCTACCCCCTTTTACAGGCCAAAGTAGCCCGTTTCCACCGGCACCAAGGTCTGGTGCACACCGTGGCATGCCCACAGCCATTAGGACAGAAGGCTATTATTCGCTGCCTTTTGTCTTTGCCAGCAGTAATTGGATGAACACTTTTAAAGGATGCTTGCAGTATGATTTCTAATCAAATAATATTTCATTATTTTATATTGTTCAAAGAAAGCAAGTCTAAGAGCGGGTGCAGCATCCTGCATAATGATCACCACACAGTGTATGAAACCATTAAGTGTGATTTAAAGAAGTTGTGACAGTTCAAAGGGAACCGGGAGCCATAACATATTCAGAATGGTCAGAGCAAGGTCAAGTGTTTTAGTACCCTCCCATGTCTATACACAAACGAACAAGGATACAGCGCATTTCATTTAGAGACACATGAGAAGACAATGTAGAGCCAGCGACATCTGGGCAACTTGGTGCTCGTCCTTAGCACGACGGCTCAGTAACAGCCTTGTGTTGAAATAAATCTGTAGATCAGTCTGCGGCGCAACATCGAAAGCAGCAGTTACTTTGCACCCCGACTAAACAATTCCGCCGTCTTCTTTGTAATGCATGCACTTTGCATTCGCGATGTATAACATTGGTTTGGACTTACCTGATTGGCGCATTCCGACCAACCTGCTCTCTGCTCCACCACCTGGGGCCCAGTGGCTGGCGTGTGGCTGTCACCCGACATGCATGCGCCATGCGATTGATGACAGCTATTCACTGATGAAGCTGTATTCATCATTCCTGTCAGAGCTGCACTGACCAGATGGACCCTGACCATCCATCTGTCAGGGACACATCTGTCCCGTTGTTGCTTAGAGTACTAACCGATCACCTGCTCCTGAAGGTAGTGTCAACCACAGAGGGATGGATTCAGCTACATACTGCCTGTTAAAAACAAGGAAAGAAATATTGTGCTGAATTTTGTTTTACTCTTGCAGGGTGTATGATGATCAAGGTGTAGAGTCATGTCTAATTCTCAATGTCTTTAGTTAAATTCTGGGGTTAATGCCACCAGTGTTAAACCATTGACTTTTCTGCATTAAAGGGCAAGAAGGCGACTGCATTAAAATAGAGCAGATATTTTCAGATGAATTCCTCCCTCCTGTTCTCTGACAGAGGTGCACATCAGTATACAAGAAAAGAATTTAAAGAAGCAGTTTAACAGCTTTGCGTCTGTATACCAATCTCGCGTTATCATTTAATTTCTTTTGTAGAGCAATAATTGTCTTCATTTCTTCCACGGATCGTTTAAGAAAAAGAGTTCAACAACTGCTGGAAACAATCCATCCACTGTCAAAGACATTCAAATCACAGTTGCCATAGTTTTGAAATAGTATGTACAAAAACACGCTATCCTTGTCCATATCTGTTAGGTCAAAAGGAAAAAGCGGTGATTGCTTTGACTGTGGAAACCTTCACGATGAATGTACTGGAGGAAAAGCTATCATTCTGTCAGGTTTTCCTGCTGTTTCTGACCATGTAACCTCCCCTGCAGCACCACGACCTCCCTCCCAAACTCAACATCTAGAGAAAGAATGATTTGTATAAGGGCTCCATGCTCTGTCTTTATTATGGTGGCAGTTTGCTGCTCCTGGCCCGTGTTGTGTTTGTGCAGTGTGTGTGTGTGTGTGTTTGTGTCTCCATGTGTGCACACTGTATGTGCTCACAGGTGAGAGCTGGTGAGTTCGGTTGCGGTGCAGCAGGGGCCAGTCTCTCAGGATCTGTGCTGAAGTGGTTTGGAGGCCTATTTGGCAGGTCACAGGTTCATTGAGCTCCTGCGTGGAGGCTGAGTGTGTCTGGGAAGCCGCGAAGTTCTTCATTATTAAGACTCAGTGTAATCACCTTACTCAGCGTGACTGACAGAAAGAAGCTCTCTGGCGTGATTGAAAGTATTGATCTTTTGGCAGCTCTGAACCAAGTCAGAGAGATGCATAATCACAGCTCTCTTTTCGGAAAAAAAAATCTCTTCATCTGCCTTAATCATCTGATCAATAATTAGCATCAGGACAGTGGGGGCTTTGGTGCACGTGCTTGGTTAGGCTGCTTTTAGCCCCCTCTCCTCTGTTTCCCACTGGGGAGGAATCTGCTGAGTAAGCTGATCTGGTGGACTGGGGCAGTGAGGCAGGGTAAGCCCAAACAGCAGCTTTCAATTCATACGCTCACTGGCAGCTCCGTCCCATCCCCCTTCACCGTCATGCAAGATCCTTAAGATTTCTGTCACCTTCAGCGATGGCAAACAGCCAAGTGCTCTTAGGTAATTCATTCTCACAGCATCCTGTCGCGCTTGGCATGAACTTGTTAATCTTCTGATAGTGCGGCTTTAAGGAATATCACAACTCAGGTGGTGGGAGAGCGGCGGGTGTACTTGATCACAGTATGTCATGTTGATAAACACCTTTCTGCATCTAATTACCGGTACAGTAGTCTCTATATGAACACATAATGATGGTAACTGCTTTTATTATTATTATTATTGGACAGACAGTGATATTTGTTTTCAAGGAATTCATTAAACAAGCTCACGAACCAGAGCTGCAGTCTGGCCCAGTTACAGTAGCTCAGTCAATAGTTTACTGAAGCTGTACACTCGTTAAGAAAACTGGGTTTGTGACATCTTTTCATGTGCTTGCCAATAACCCAGCCAGCCTCACTTGCCGACCAAGACCACAACAGTGTTCTTTGGTGCTGCCGCCCCCAATGTGGCTGCCCTCAAAACAGGAGTAAACTAGTGCCTGGTGACAGTATGTCAGTGTCCAGAACCACAAAAGAAATCTGAATCCATTATCACTAACATTCTGCTGCCAAACCTTTGATTTGAATAAACCTGGTCAACTCCATCCCTGTGCAAACACCTAATTGCTGGTTTAGACAATAATGAGTACAGCCTGTTGTCTGTTAGTCTGTTTGTTTCTGGACTCTCTCTCTCTCCTCCTGTTTCTGCCCAGGGTAAATACGATTAACCTTAGGGTACAAACACAAGAACACTAGACAAAGCACACTGACAAATAACAAAAAAAAAATCCCAACAGTAAAGCCCATTTCACAGAAAATGAGAGGAAATCAGACAATTTAAGAATGAATCAGAAAATACAGCCACATTTCTGGAAATAAAAATAGCAAAATTAGAAATTACATTTTTAATGAAATCCAGAAAATCTTCTACTGACCACCTCTGCAAAGCGTCCACTGTTAATGTGTTCCATCTGTTTTCTGGACAATGTCAACTCATAGCAAGTGCAACATGTTTCTACATCATACATATACATATATATATATATATATATATATATATATATATATATATATATATATATATACTCTCTATATATACATATATATATACATACATATTCTGTACACCTGTGAAACAGCAGCTGTACTATTTGTTTTAATACTAATTGACAAATGCTAAGAAGCTAACATAAATGACACTAAGCGTTTGGTCATTTGTGACCATTTTAGCTGCCATCTGCTCAAAGCGCCACTGTGCCTCACTGTCACTACAGGGGCCATAGACTCTCCGTCGATCAATATTTAATCAAAATCACTATCTTTCCCTAAACTTGACAAAGTGTTTGAGTAATACCTGCAACTGGGAACCCTAACATCAGTCTCATGATGTTCCTCACCCCATGCATGTAAATCCTGGAAAGAATCTTTAGATCCTTCAGTGTATTTGGGAAACAATTTAGCAATTATAAACTCAATTATTTTTAATGTGAAATAAGAATTGTTTGTTATTTTACGTGTTGACACATTTCCAAAATGTCCAGTGTTGTACCAGAGCCACCGCAGTGACAAACAGCTGGAAGTTTAATGCATGAGCTAATTCTTCAGGAGGAAAAACCAAAAGAGGCCTCTTGGCTCCTGATGTGAACATTTTGGACACATGGCAGCAACTGAAGCTTGTGTTGTTTTGTACCCAACAAGAGGGTAATAAATGTGTGTGTAATTATGTATTAAAAGCATTCTTGATATTACATTTACAGCTTCTGGTGGCAAATAGTGCAGGGCTGAAAATCTTCCATCCAGGGTTCATTGGTGATCTGCTGTCGTCTTGTATGCTGCATCGAGGTTACTTGTTGTTATGTGCCTCCTTCATCAAAACTATTTGATTATTGTTTGTAATTAATATAATGTTGTAAGGTCACGGGTCCTTGAATGCCAAGCTGATCCATATTCAGAAAAGCCTCCTTGTGTTTTGTGTTGATTACAACCCAATGATACTGACCCATAATTACAGACAAACTCATCAGCTAATTGCTAAGGTATATAGAAGGTCACTTTGAACAGTAAGAAAAGAATTGAACCTGCAGTGGACTGCTTGTTTGCACACAGTTCGCAGAAAAAGAAAAAAGAAAAATCACAAGACAAACATTAAATCGCTTTATGCAAGCAAAATGGAAAATACAGTATACCTTGCGAAATTGGATGAAAAGATAATCACAGATCACTAGAGCCTAAATCTGATTCTCTCTCTCTCTCTCTCTCTCTCTCTTTTGATACATACAGTATCAGCATAGTTTCCTGTGAGGATTTTATTCTAGAGTTACAGGTTCTTCATGGAGTCTGTCTAAAGAAAAGGACAGCCAAAGTGCATAACATTATCATAAAATAGAGCTGGCCTCTCTGGAGCTGCAGACACACCTGCTTCTCTGCACAGTAGTGTTGTACAGTGTTTCTGGTTTGGTTACTACTCAGGGCCTTTTTATTCACATCATTATCTGCTCTGCAATAAAAAAATAAAAAAAAAAAGCATGTAATTTTGTGGTGTGTATCCAGATTGTGAATCACCTTCCCACGGGGCTATTCAGCACCGTATTGTCAGTGCAGTGATAAAGCTATTGATGATAAGAATGCAAAAGGAAGTCAGCCCTCTTTTAAACCAACCTTGAGTATTTTTTCACCAGGATTGCTCTCCTACTTTCGGCAAACAGGAAGAAATTAAGTTTGCTGTTTGTCAGCCATGGATGTGCAGTGATTTGTTCGTACAGGGAAAAAAAAGACTTTAATTCAAAATCGAAAACTTTCTTTGCACGTTTTATAATTGTCCTTATACTAATTAAAAAAAAAAAGTATAATAGAAAATCTGTTGAAACATATCACATGTCTTATTTGCAGAAAGTTAATGTTCCTGCAGCCAGGTAAACTTTTCCTTATTCTGACAGAGAACGGTGAGTAGTAGACACATGCAATTCCACAGTGTTGGTGATGACCAAACAATAGGCAAAGGAACCAATTAGTGTTTTCACATCAAGGAATAATTGAAAAATCCTACTCTATGTTGTGATTTTCCACTAGGAAGCATTTAGCGAGGTACCTCTTTGTTTGCATAATTGTAAAGCTACTGTAGCATTGCCTTCCTTGGGGCCATGTCTTTATTGGAGATATGCCAATGGTGTTTCACTTGTTGAGTCCATTACTGTAGCTCAAAAGCAAGCAAGAGCACACAGATGGACTAGCCCCAGCACAGCACTGTCTCAGGGCCAGAGGGGCTCCATTTGTTATTATCAGCTATTCCAGGAAACACAGATGATATGGCTCTCAGTGAGG
This sequence comes from Protonibea diacanthus, assembly GCA_028641955.1. Taxonomy (NCBI): domain Eukaryota; kingdom Metazoa; phylum Chordata; class Actinopteri; family Sciaenidae; genus Protonibea; species Protonibea diacanthus. The sequence goes on along the minus strand of CM053986.1, from coordinate 18,653,096 downwards.
TTACTGCTCAATATCCTTCGTTGTTGAAATCAGGTTTTGTCATCATACTTTGCCTTCTTGTGTGTGCCCACAAAACGATTCTGCAAGTTTTGGGATGTTCAGCTGATGACTGTATTTATAATACTGCAGTTTAATTATGTAACAAGAAAAGTCTATTTTATGTGTATGATTAGTATAAATGAAGCAGATAGAAAAATAATCTCCTACAGTTAACATGGATATACTTGTTTTACTGAATGTGTTTTAGTAGTAACCATAATTGCTCCTGGATCATCTTGGAGTGGGTTTTCCCCTGTGAAGTGTGTGGAAGTCCTTGAGGAGTGTTTGAGGTCCATCTGACAGCAGCAGTAGATTTAGGTAATTTTGGTTAAAGTTTGGAAGATGGTTAAATGTTAATGAAAAATGTTTCCTTGTAAATACACGCCTCAGGCGTCTTTTAACTTTATTTATGATCTTTGTCTAACCTTAACCAAGTGCTTTGAGCCTAAACATATCCATTAAACATTAATCATGCTTGAGCTGCTATGAGCAGATATTGTAGAAAAACTAATTAAGATGTTGTAGTTTAATATGATTTGTTCAGTATGAACATATTATGACTTATTAGATAAGTTCATTAAAATGTTTCCTTATATAAAATGTAATTCAGGAGTGTTAGTTTCTTTCAAAGTATAGAAAGGTAACTCTCTTTCTGAAAAACATGTCAAATAAATAGATTAATATAGCTAAAATAATATTATACTGTCACCTATGAAGATGTATGTTACCTCTATATATGTGCCATGAAGGACTGCATATCCCTGTATATACACGTGTCTATGCCCGTGTGTGAGTGTATGTACATGTGTGAATGGGTGATTCAGTGCATGAGCTTGAATATATCTGCTTGTGCAGCGTATGCGTGCGCGTGTGTCGTCGTGTAGAGCGATGCCTGTTCTGTGCTCTTCTGCTCATGCTGACACTCCAGAAGATATCTGCACTAATGGGGCTGAAGCTGCTCGTGTCATTGATTGCTCAGACCTGCAATTGTTGCTCTGAAGAGTGACCAACAGCAACCCACTAAGATCAAAACTCTAACCAACAGGAGTCGGCTGCTCTACCCTGAGAAGCAACATGTTTAATTGTTTGTGGTGTTCTCCATTTCTGCTGAGGCCCTGGGGGAGAAAAGGCAAGTCAGGCCTGACCTTTCCTTCCATAGCCAGCCCTCATTCACACATAGACTGAGAATGTGTGATGCTCCTCACTTCAACGTGCTCCAATTACCAGACACAAACAAAATTGGAGCCCTTATCTACTGGAATAGAACACTGTATCCTTTGGAACTGTGAGGCATCTTATACACTGGAAGTCTACAAAGAGTGAGTCAGGGTGCAAGATAGGCTGTTTTTTGTAGTTCATATTTATGAATGTACAGTATACCAACCAAAAGTGATATTTATACAGCTAGAGCGTGTTATGATGTTATGTCAATTTCCTACTTCCCACAGAAATTAGTCGTAGCTTACGGAAAAATTAGGAAAGTCAGTTTTATTACAGTCACCAGCACACAGAACACCTACATTTATTGCTGTACAGATGCAATGAGAGATGCATTAGGAAAAAAAAAAAAAAAAGGCAGGCCTGTGCAGCATCCAAACACACTCCATCAGCATTCCAGCTCGGTAGTTTGCAATTATAATGAATATTAATGACTGTTTTCTCATATAATATTCTCATAATGACTCTACAAAGTAAATGCAGCCCTCTTAAAACAACCATTTATCATAACTACGTACCAAAGCAGTAACACTGTCAACCACGGAAAAGATAAAGCCTTCAGCTACGCTCTTTAAGCTCCTAACATAGCGTAGCGTATGACAAGTAAACAGCTATTGTATTTGAGAAGAAATTACATGTTATACTGCATTTTGTTCTACATTAAAATCACCTGCAGTGATATGAACATCCTTTGTCTTATTTTCAGGTATTCAACTGGATGGATTGTACAAATTTTTAGGCACTGAATGTGTGTGAAACAATATAAATTAGTTTAGTGCAACGCTATAATGTTAAATCATTCACACTATTATAAACATCGCGCTATGTCCAGCGACTAAACAAAATGAAATTCAGCGCTATGTGTAGCAGAGGACTTCTTTACTTCCGTCAAATACCTTTTCCCGTGGGCCATTAAGAACAGCAGAGGCCGGCTCAATCCTGCCAGACATTACCTGTAGCGACTGAACCCTATTTGGGAATTGGTAAAGCGTGCAGAGAAATAGACTGGGATAGAACACTGGCAAATTCCATTTCACATCTGAAGTGGTCTACTTGTGAAAGATCATTTGGTTTGGGTGAGTAAACAGAGGACTCCATGCTCTCAATGACATGTGTGGCTTTGGGGATTACAGCCCGATCAGAAGTCTTGGAGCTGTTTGAAAAAGCATTGCCTTGCAAAATGAATCCGACTCCAGGCACTACGTTTCACCAAGCCTCTGCTTCTCTCGCATTTGTTTGTGCTTTTACAAGGCTGCTGTGAATAAAGCTCAGATGTTTCCCAAACGTTTCAGAAATGTTTTGTAGCTGTTAATGATTCTTCAGTGTATTTTGGTTCCCTGGAAACAGAAGAACAAAAGAAGGCAGGAGTTTGATTTTGATTTATTTAGTTTGTCACTTGATATTTTACTTTACTGAGATGTGGCTAGAATACATTAATCAGACAGAGTTTAACCCATACATATTTTAGATCTTCTCTAAAATATCTTTAAGATCATATATTTAACAGATGAAGCTAAATACAAATATATATTTAACTTTTTTAGAACATAGGTGTAATTATTGGCCCTAAATTTTGATTTAAGATTTTTTTCATTGTGGTTATAGATACAGAGGTTGCTGATGTCTTTCATCATAGGATACATAATGTTCTGTGTTTAAATATACTCAATGGTTATATATTAGCTAATACAGCATAATCATGCAGCAGTCTTCTACTTGACAAGGCTCATGACATCTAAGGTGGCATCGCTGTTTTTTTCTGTTTCACTTTTGAGAAGCAATGATTGATCCACTTTGCACGACATATATAACCCTCATTATCGTTTCCATCAGGTTTATCTTCATTTCAGTTTTTGTTGAGTTTTCCTTGTCAGGAACCGTCTGCAGTGTCACTGTGATGTGGTTTCAGTATTACTGCGACAGTAACCTAACATTGAAAAGCTTCCTCTGTATGCCTCATTTTATAGGATCAGGGACAGTAAGTAAGGCTAAACAAGGAACCGCAACATTATGCGATATTGTCGGCATACCTTGAAAAATTCCACATCTATGAGGGCTCTATAGAGAACACTGATGTTCACCAATTCCTGATATTCTGACACCAAAAATGTTAAATCAAACAGTCTGACGAATAGACAGGACTTCAGGGTTTAATTGAGTATATTAAATAAGGTACATTGGGGTGTAAAATGGTCAGCTCTAAAGACCACAGAAATTGTTAAAAAGTCTCAGTTTAACAATAATATTTCAACATATACATACAGAAAATGTCCACTCTTAGTAAATCTGTATGCACACACGTCTGACAAGTACACTGGCTCACAGCTGAACCAGCAGAAACAACATGCAATAACCACCAATGTGCTTTGCTTTTGCCATTTATATAATAAAACTTGCTTTTATGCAAAATATCTCTATAGTTAACCTGGCTAATAACCAACACAAATGACACTTAAAATATATTAAACAGTTTGTCAAAGAATAATCAATTCTCTTTTTCATCAACAGAATTTTAAAAAATTACATTGTGTGATGATAGTGAGCCTCGGTCTTGAGCAAAGAAAGATTGTGACAGAGCACTGCAGAGACATTAATGAATAACCTTGACATTGAGTGGTTTAATAGATAGAAATCAGTATAAAAAGTGCAAAATTCAACTGAGAGACGAGTTATTGCTTAGTAACTGGAGACATGTATTGTCCTTCAGACACATCGGAAAGAGACAAACGAGAAAAATACACTCAGACCCCTAACCTGCGATAGTAGCATGTTATTGGTGGTGAATACACAGGCCCAGCTGAGGAGCAGACACTGGCTGCTATGACAGATCCATCAAAGCAGCAGAGTGTCTCTCTGATGTGGACTCGGCATGGGCTGCTCTGCTGAGCTGAGGCCTGCTCTGCATTGTCCACTGGCACCCAATAGGCGGCTGCTACTGTGTCCCTTCACCTCAAGCTCCCTAGGCTACTATTCAATTAAGACACAGTAACTTTAGCGATGCATGCTTGAAGAGATGCTTTAAGCCCGTTCCAGTGTCGGGGGCTAGCATTTGCATGAATGAGCAAGTCACTGAGAGAGCTCTTCCCAAAGTTAGAGTGATGAAGAGACGGTGGAGGGCAACTATGAAACTGTTTTTGTCATGCTTTCTTGCAGACCATATGACACCGTGCTGTACAGTATGCCTTGGACCAGACTTTCGAACAGTCCCTGCATCATCTGGTGTATCTGTCATCCACAATTACATTATTGCTGTTTCACTCACACGAGCCACAGTGTCAGAGCTCTCAAAAACCAAACAGATGGAGCTAAGATTGCTTGCAAAGGCATGCAAATCATGGATCATTTGATTTGGAGATCTTATTTAATTATTCCAACCAAGTGGCCATCTTGGAGAAGACTCAATACATGCACTTTGCCTACTGTACAATAATATTGTAAGCAACTGTTGCGATATTCAACTAATATGAGTTACAGAAAAGATGAAAACTGTGTTATTTAAAGGGTCTTTGTGGAGTAGACATGGAAATATCTGCTGAGGCTGGATATTTACTCTCTCTCTCTCTCTGATTGATTTTTATATCACTGAGTCAATTTATATGAGCTAATGAATGCTGCTTCAACTATCAGGCATTTTTGCCTTCCAGTTTTTACTTTGAAACATAATGCAGTATTAAGAGGGGAGGAAGGGTGCATTGATTTCTGATGGCTCGCCATCACAAATAAGCAGCTTTTGTACAGTATCAGGAAAGAAATGCGCATTCAGGTTTGATGCTCATTTCATCTGAGCCCTCATGGAAACAGCAGATCGGAGAGAGAGAAAACAGCTGATAAGGTAGGTAGGCAGCTGTGACAATGAACCAGAGTATAATCATGATGTGGAATGGGACCAAGGATTTCAAGTAGTAGAATGAAATTAAATGAAAGAGAATTTAGTGTCAGCTCAAATAGTTTGCAGAAAAACAAAATGAGCTGTATTGTTGCTTCATTCGGGCACAATGCTGAAAAGTGACAATTGCTTATCTCCATGGAGATCAATAATGGCTGCAGGATCATGTGTGTAAAAAGTGTCTGCAGGTTTAATGCAGATAGGATGTCATTATTATTTTCTTTCTCCTAATGACCATCATTATGCACGGACACTGAGTTGAATTCATTTTATTTACCTACGTTGAGCCTGAGTGGAATAATTACCATTAAGTATCTCCATTAAAATTCGTACACGGATGTTCATATGACCCAACTACTTTTTAAAATAACTAAAATATTCTTTGAATACAAAATGCATCTCATATAACCCGGCTTTAATACTTCAAGCCTAATTACATGTGAGTGTTATTAAAGCATGTCTTCTTTTTTAGTTTGTATAATTTTTTTTTTTTTTTTTTTTTTTTTAATGATGGCAAAAAGAAAAGCAAAAACAGTCGCTGCTCACTTGCTATCAATGCAGCACACTCTCTTAATATTTAATTAAAATGGATCTGCTGGTAAGTGTGATCAATATCCAGCACCCTGTCTAAATTGCTTTTTCAACCTCTTGTGTCACATACAAAGATGTTTTAATAGTTACATACATTTCTGTTATATTTTTCACGAGGATAAGGGTGATTGCATCGCATTAAGATAATAGTCGTTTTTTTTGTTTGTTTTTTTTTTCCTTCCTGCTGTCTAGACTTCGCACCGGTGAGTTTGTTGACTATTACAAACATGGATGACAGCTTAAAGGCGTGATTTCTTCTTCCCACTTAACAAACCAGCCCTAGGTCTAAGTGTGTTTGTTTATCCATCGGTGCATGAATTCAGCGCCAACAAGAACATGTCACTTCTCGTTTCTTGTTTTACTGGTGGTCATCCTGCGTGTATAGTCCTCCAAGTAGAAGTAACTATGTTTATGTTGCAGGTAAATAAGGCAGCCTCTCCCCTAATACAGCCATCTTTCTGTAAATACACAGCTGTGGCTGAACAGTGAGCCAGTAGAGGAGAACGGAGAGGGGATTTGGCCACACCTAATCAATCACTGACAGATTACTGCTAAAGCCCACTTCCACTTTTACATTAAAGGACAAGTAAAATTGCAACTGAACAAGTTCTAGTTTTAAGCCAACAGTGGGACTTCCTGGTGATTTATCAAAGTCACCACTGCCGAGCAGCATGCCTGTGTGATTGTAGTTCACAGCAGACAGAACTGAGGCGCAGCATTGAAAGGAGTGTTTATGCCCTCAGCTGTAGCACTGTCAGCCTTGTGGAATTTACTGTAAATCACATTGCTTTTATTGCAGATTTAGTAGCTTATCCTCTGTGGGCTCTATTCACTTCAGCTTGTCCTATTATTAGGATTTTGGCCCTGGTCTATACAGGGACTTGGATACAGATCTTGAAATAATGTAGGAAATCAAGCCTGTAATTTTGTGCTTTTGCACATCTTTCTTATGTAGGGCTCCTTTGTAGTAAAAAAATGTTTCATTGCTCTGGCTCAGCCTCCAGTAATGGCTGTATTATTTCTACTCAAGATCTCTATTCCTGATGAGAATCACTGCCTCTGATAGCCCAGAGATACAGTACAGCATCTCAGCAAATTATGTTGTTTACTCCATGAAAAAGCCCCAAATTGGATTTGGTTAAGTTGTGTAATGATAGAAAATATAAACACAGTTTGGAGAGGAGAAAGCGTCACTTTTCAGTGGCAGTGGAATCCTTTCGATAAATAATTTTATTTTAGTTAAAGATTGACCTTTCTGGCGGCTGTTGGTATTACACATTTTTAACAACAACTGCTGTAAAGATGAGTCAATAATTCTACAAACACCTGATCGGGAGAGGACCTCTCCTTTGTTACATCAAGATGCATGCTCCTGTGAGAGGAAGCCAGCGATGCAGCTGGTTTTCACCAAAGTCAGTGTTTCCTTGTAAAACAATAAATGCCTAGCAACATTGCTGAAGTGATTTTACATGACATAAAGTCTGTAGGCAGAAGGTTAAAAAACAGCAAATCCGTGCTGTGTAAACCCTAACCTCATTCCTGGGGAAATGAACAATTTCACTACGTGTGTATATATATATATATATATATATATATATATATATATATATATATATATATATACATATATATATATGTGTGTGTGTGTGTGTGTGTGTGTGTGTGTGTGCAGGACAAGTACATTCATTCAGCTTTTATTCTTTCAGACAGTGATTACAATGTTGTAGTTTTTCTGAAATTCAACTTTTTAAAAAAATTTTTTAAGCAATCATTAATAAAATTATGACAGATCTGAAATTCTAAGAGAATCATAGCAGCTGGCTAACTTTTTTTATTATTATTATTATTATTATTATTCCTCGAGATCTGATATGTGTCAAGGAGGATTCAAGTGTGTGATGGTCATGAACTGTGATCCCCGTGGCTGCATGTGCGGGTGTCTGCATGATGTGTGTATTGACGTGCTGTAGCAAGAGTTCAGGGAGGCAGCTGAGCAAAATAATTTAGAATGTCCTGCCTGCTGACACAAGGACAAAGGCACAGACTGAACATGCCCATATGAGGAAGGAGACAATGGACGTGGCTACACCTGGAAATGCACTGCTGTTGTTTTCACCGTGACCTCCAGAGCACACAGAGATTTTCACAGGCTGTTCCTACAAGCGTGGACACTCACTTCTGGTCGAGTCAGCTGAGTATTAGCAGGACATTATTCCACCATGGCTAGAAAATTCTGATGAGCACTAGCATCCTTGCTTAATGAGCAGCCGAGCAAATGAAATCAAAACACATACTGTTATTATGATCATTTCTTCTGCTCCTGATCATCGTTTTTGTGTTTAAATCTTGGACGTTTTTTGACGAAATCTGCAGCCGCTTTTGTCTCAGTGTACACCACAATGTATGGCGAGAATTACAGAGATGAAAAAAAAGGAAACACTCTGCTGACAGGGAATGATACTGGAGTGTACAAGCTTAAACTGTCATTGTCCAGAGCAGCTCAGCGGCTACTCTGCGTCCTGCCTTTTGGGTAGGATTTCTCTAAAGAGCTCACGTAGTTGGAATTAGCATGGTACAGTCAAGGGAGTACTGAAGGCTGAATCAATGCATCACTCCTAGGGCCTTGGGTATGGATATGAGAGGGCATAATGGGACTTTTGGTGCCGATCCTCATATCATGTGTCTAACCAGGGTCTTCGTGCAACACTTCCCCAGAGGAGAAGAGATCACCCCCTTCTTTCAAGGCCATGTACAGACAACAGAGAGGAGCTGGAGAATATCAATCACTGAATGGAATAAAGATTTTTATTTTTTTTTTTTTTTAATAAATCGGGACAAAACCTTTTTAAAGAGTTAGTTTGCCAGATACGTTTATTTGCCTTCTAGAGAGGTAGATGAGAACACTGATGCCACTTTCACGTCATGCAGATACGTAGCTAGTTGCTAGTTAGCTTAGCATAAAGATTGGAAACAAAGGGAAACTGCTAGCTTAGCTCTACCGCCTACCAGCACCTCTAAAGCTCACTAAAATCGCTCTAAACCCAAAATAGTGTGAACAACAACTTGAAATTTTACACTAGTGTGTAGAAGAACTATATTTTGGCCAGGCCAGTGACTTCCTGGAGTGTCCTTCCATTTTCCCTGTTTCCTGTTTATGCTAAGCTAAGCTAGCCAGCTAATTGCGGTGGCTTCATATTTAACAGGCAGATATTGTGTGTGGTATCCATTTTCTCGTTAAACTCTCAGCAACAAAACAAACTTATTTCCATCAATGACAGTATAAAGAATGGACAGAGCATGAGTGACATCACCCATACGTTTCCAAAGCGCTGTTTTGAAGCCAAAAATATGTGACGCTTGCTGCTGCCATGTTGGATGTACTGCTTTTCTGTGGATCACTGGCGAGCTGAATGATGCCGGTGAAATTGACGGTGAAATTTACCACAGAGACCAAAACGTTTTTTTTTGTTTGTTTGTTTTTTGTACCATGTAAACATGTTTATTTCTGCTGTAAAGTTGGACATTTTAACATGGGTGCTTATGGAGATTGACTCACTTCTGCAGCCAGCCTCAAGTGGTCGTTCGGGGTATTACAGTTTTTAGCACTTCCATATTGGCTTCATTTCCCAGCCATGGAGATTGCCACTTGATTTCCATGTGTGGAACTATTGCTCTAATTTATTTATATTTTATTTTTTACACAAGGCTTATTGAGCTGTTGGTGGAGATTTTTCCAATAAACAAAGATATCTGCATATAATTCAACACAGTTTGTGCCGTGTGGTGCTGATACGGTACACACAGAAGATATCATTACCGTGTAGAGCGTGCAAACAGCACAAATTCACTGTTAATACTTTAAAATAACCTATAGCCGGACTCACAATAGGCTACTTGTGAACTGCTGCTGATTAAGGTTGATTCCCTTTGAATTTGGCTCCGGCTGCAGAGAACATGCGCAGTGAGCAGCGTGCTGCCTTCAGTCAGTGGAGCAGCTGTCCAGGGTTTGGAATTCCAACATGGCAGAGGCTGTGGTCAGTCTTCCCCTCACTAACTTGGAATGGTTTCAAATCGCGAGCAGCCACGCTTAACCTCCGCGAGCCATTCATCTGCGCACTCACCGGATCGATGGTACTATAAACCCTGACGCTGCCCCTGTCACCTACACAGGTAAGTCTTTATCCTGTCTTATCAGTGATGTGTTGACAATTAAAAAAGAGAAACGGAGCAGCCCTGTGCGCGCAAACGCTCGCTGAGAGACCGTGTGTGTCGCGCATCACAGATCTGCAGCGCAGTCTGCGGACAGTCAATTCTGCATTCTGCAAAGCAAGAAATCAAAAAATAAAGGGCAAAATAAAGGATGTGAAGTTCCGGGATTAGATTACAATTTACGTCTCACTCTCTGCAGTTTGAGGAGATGGTTTACATATATGCAGCCGGGAGCAGCCTCTTTAAATAACTTTCTGCATCGAGAAGTTTTTGCATGTCAGGCTGAATAAAACTTGCCGCGATAACCGCAGGCGGGGGGTTAATAGATGGGTTGTCATTGCGCTCTTAGTGGGACAACTGCTGGCAAGTAATCTATTTTAAAAGTAAAAGGAGGGAGGAGGGGGGGTGCATCACGCTGGTTTAGCCTCTTCCTCTAATAGGCGGCATGAAGAATGTGTGTTTTATGTCATCTACAGTCTCTCACATGCCTCCTATTCTCTTGTTTCAACTCGCGCAAGAAGAAGTGACAGGCTCCAGCCGTGTGTGCCTGCCTGCCTGCCTGCCTGTGTGGCTTTCGCGTCTCCGTCCAAGGGCTGTATTTTTTTTTTTTTTTAATTATTATATAAAATTTTCCTCGCGTTTTTTTTTTTTTTTTTTTTTTACCCCGCGTTGTCCTTAATTACACGACCCTAAATGAATACCTGAGGAAAGGACAAGGGAGCGTGCGTCTTTTTTTTTTTCTTTTCTTTTTTAAGTTGTGAAATCCGATAGCTGCAGGAAAAAAGTGCCTGTAATGAGAAGCAACCTTTGGAATTCCTCCTCGTGAAAATTCCGATTCTGCTGTTTTCCCTCTCCTCTTGTTTTTAGGCTTGAAGACATGATCACTAGCACCAGTATTTATGGTATGTTCATTTTGTAATTCTCATGAATGTTATTGTTCCATATTTGTCATATTTTGAAAACAGGTTGCAGTGATTTTTTTTTTAAATTATTATTATTTTTCTTTGTGCATGTTTGGTTCATCTTCAAAACTTTACTTAAATCTGGGTTATAATAATGAATAACAGTCCAGAGATAAGAGTACATTATGTCATTAATTGTGAAGGTTGAAGTATCCCCCCCTTCTCCTCCTCCTCCTTCTCCTCCTCTCTCATTTTAATTTGCTTTGCTTTCTCTTACTGACATTATTTATGTGCAGTTTAACTTTTCTTCTTTCTCATTGCACTGCTTTCATATTTCTGCATGCATGACACCAACAATCAGATTATCGTGCCTGACAGACAATGGATGTGAATTTATCCAGAAAGCAAATTTTGATTGTAGACAGTATTTATGTCATAAATTAAACAGTTGTCTTTAAAAGAATTTATAGAAGATATTCTCAGGGCAGCTTTAAAATGTCATTCGTTTTCAAATTTATGACATGGCTGTAGCTCAGGATCTCTTGTAAATCCTTAGAAAATTATTGCCTCTGTTGAAATGCCTGTTGTTTATATATAAAAAAAAACTGCATGCAGCAATAATTTCAGCGTCACAGTTTCACAATTATCCGGTTGCAAACTACACCATGTGATCAATGAATATATTATTATTGCATATGTAATGACGTGATGTAGGAAATCTAACACTTGCTTTAAGTGTCATTTACGAAGTTTGTGTGTTTTTTCATTTAGTTTCGCATTCAATAACAATTCACCAGTGACAGAAAATGAGATTCGCTTACAGATCAGCTCAAAGGCAGCGTCAGAAATAGCTGTTATTCACGTTCCAGTGAAAGTGGTTTGTGACAAGCCCAGTAAATGGATCTGAACATGGATACAAAGTCAGGAGAAGTAACAAGTTGTGTGCTGTCTCTCTCTTTTGCAAACACTTTGTCCTGCGTGAACCTTTTCCCACCTCCGTAGAACAATTTACTTAATTGTGTTCACACATTTCATTTGCATGTTTTGCTTTGAGAGGAAATTAACATCATCAGCAGTCAGCTGAAGTATGTTTTCATTCCTCTTCAAAAAAAATAACAGCATTGCAGCATTCGTCACTCAGTGAGGGGGGAAAAAAAAATGTACATTACTACCACGTTCATTATGTTTGAGTGTTTGGTTGTAATGTGTTTTTGTAAAGTGGGTATTAAATTTATTGGTCAGATTTTTATGTGTTTCATATAAACCCCCCCCCCCCCCCCCCCACCCTCCTCATCACACACACAGACACACACACACACACACACATGCATGCATGATGGGTATTTTTATTACAAAAGAACTTTGATTGGAGCTGTTCAGATATGGATACTGGACTGGATGGCAAATAGCTTGGAGCAATTAATTATATTTAAATCTGAATCCACAGCTTCCATATACTCCCAATCTGAACTAAATTAACTGTATTATATTTGGATATGCATAACTTTAAAAATCATAATGATGTCTTTTCATGTTGCCATACGATCACGCTTAATTTTAGCGGAAGTTACATACGAGAGTATGTTAGCCTTGAAAAACAGGCAGTAGAAACTATCTCTTTCATTTATCAAACATTTCTCTCGGATCCTCCATCATAAATATCTTAATTATCAAGTACTACCTGAGGATATTTATCACAGTTCAAACCCTGGAAGGGTTCCACGTCTGATCTCCTACAGCGTGTTAGGGGATTCTTGCAGGTCCTTACTTAACCCCAGACACCTCCGGTGTGCATGGAAAGGAGCTGACAGCTCTGTTTATTTCTGATAGGATAGCACTTATGATAGCAATCTAAGCTGTTGCTTGACATGAATCTCTGAGACGAATTTGACAACAGATGCTGACCCTCCTGTTTTCATCACCCTCTTCACTGGGAGTCACACATACTCCACACTTTTAAGAATGACTGTAAATACTAACAAGACGCTGTGTGGAGTAAACTAAATAACTGCATCCACCTATTTTTCACAGTAACACCAGGATATAGACCAGAAATACTCGTACTCGTTATATTTAGTCGTGTCGTATTGACAAAGGAACTGCTTGCAGGCATTGCACCTTGTTTAATGTGACGACGACATATTTAAAAAAGAAAAAAAAAAATCACATTTCCAAAGTAATTCTGAATTTTTTAAATTTTATTTTTTTCTGTAAATATGTTGCATTAAATGCTCATATTTATTTCTGTGTACTAGCTGCACCACGTAAATCAAATTAGGGTTTTTGGACATTCACTGTTTTCGACTGGTATGACTATTATAACATGCAGCATACGCTTGATTCATTGTCAGGTTACTTAATACAGTTGTGCCCAAGAACAAAAACAAAAGCACTTGACAGTGTCGTGTGTCTGTGTGAAGAAGTTAGCGCCTCTAAATGCTCTGTCTATAACCTGAATTCTCTATTAACGATCATTAAAATTGACAGATATTGCATAAACCATTAGGAGAGAGAAGCGGCGTATGACAGGGCCGACACTTTATATATGTGCACTAATGATGACGATTAAAGCTCCTTGAATACCTATAGCTGTAAACACCCCCTGGGATGTCTGCAATGCCGTTGTGAATCGATGAAATATTCATCTTTACAGATGGATGTATTTGTCAGTAACTACAGGAAATCCCGAGATCAGTGCAGGATTGTCGTCTTTAAGCAAATATGTTAAGTGGTTACTTCACTGTTTTTCATATAAAAAGAGAGGGAGTTCCCGATGGAGTAACATAGCAGAAGGGACAAAAAACTCCAGTCTTTCTTCCAAGTATTCTACGTGTTCCCCCCTTCCTCCCTCCCTCTCTACCTCGCCTCTCTCTCTCTCTCTCTCTCTCTCTCTCTCCCTTTCGCTGTTCGTCTCCTTCTCTTGTATCCACATCTCTGTCGTTTCCCTCATGGCAGCTTGCTATGTTATCTTTGTGTGTTTCTCTCTCTACGCTGACAATTCTTGCAGTGATCTAAGTTGGACTGCATTAGAAAGTGGAGGCAGCTGTCTGTTGCTATACTGAGGGACGTGTTTGCTCTACTGCAAAGATGAAGGACCATGAATCCTTGACATCCTCCCTTTCTCTCTCCCCTCCTCCTCCTCCTCCACCTCCTCCTCCTCCTCCTCCTCCTCCTCCTCCTCCTACCATCTCATTTAGACACAGCGACTGTCTGCTCAGACTTGTTTTTTTTTTTTTTTTTTTCCTCTGAGTGACAGCATATGGCATAGACATTTTCTAAAATGCATGTGCCTACCATTGGCTGCTTGTACTTAGCCTTCATGTGTCTCCTAGCTACAGGACTGTCATGCAATTTTTCCCTCAAATCTCAAACAAAATTCTCCCAGTTTAATTTAGTTAAACACGTTCTAGTGGACGAAACAACACAGGTTGCCTATTGGGAATCATTTAATCTTTCCCTGTGCTCCTCTGGCTGTATGATAGCATATATCATTTCATATTTAAGGATGTGCATGTATGTGTGCACGTACTGTATGTGTGCGTGCATGCCTGTTTGTCTTTGTGCATGTTTTTCTTTTTCCTCTGACTTTTTATCTTCGTATAAGAAACTAATCTTTCACACATGCATCCTATGCTGTTATTATGATCCATACCATAATGCACAATGTACTTATAGAGCTTTACTAAATAACTAATTATGACAGAAACGTGTTCATGACTCATGTTGGAGGGCTGGTTTATTCAGGCCATGTGTGCCGGGTGTATTATTTACGCGGAGAATAGCATTTGTTGCCTTAAACTCCTTGGTCTCCTCATTTCAACACATTGAAACAGAGGCTTTGTTTCACATGAGGTGTCTCTGCACTCATAAGGAGACGAGGCAGCTCCGAGCCTGTTGGGGATTGGCTAGAATAGACAATCCCCAGGTGTACTAAACTAGGTTTAGCACTAAGGCTTTTAATCTGGACTTGTAGGAGATTCATGTGCATTCATAGATTTGCCTCTGTAATTATCATACCCCCAGTGGCAGCCAGAGAGACATTTGCCTAAATCACTGATGTCCTCATTACACTGTTTACATTTTAATTAGACATGCTAAATTCCTGATTTTTTTTTTTTTTTTTTAGTGGCCAGAAAGATTGGGAGATTTTCTTATCTTTAGTTCAGCAAAGATAGACTACGCCTAGAGTGTTGCCTGGCTGTAAGTTGAAGTCTTGCAGTATGTGTGTGCATCTCGCAAAAAAAAAAAAGAAAAAAAAAAAAAGGTAATTTTCCACAGATCTTGTCTTGTTAATGTAGCCTTCTTTACATCCCCTCAAAATGATTTATAACGTAGTACTGTGGCCAAGAGCGTAATATGTAGGTCTGACTGGAGTGGCATTATCCATAAGAAATCATAACACACATAGTCCATATGACTGCATCTTTAAATTATGTCCTTAGTGAGATTATTTACTGTTACTCTCAGGTGGTGAATATCAAACCCTCAAGGACTATGATTAACAAAATCTACAATTACATGGCTTTTGAAAATAGCTGGCACTTTGAGCCGTCATTGTGTGCCTGAGCACTGTTGCTTATCATTGAATAACCTTGGTGAAGAGAGGTGTTTTTTCCTGTCCTTCTTCCAAGGTGTTTTTTTATTTTTTTTATTGTGTGCTGTTGGGGAGTTTCTAGAGTATTGTGAGAGAGCAGCAAGCGTTTCACAAGAGGATAAGAGAAAACTCAATATTTTGCTGTATTGAAATTCCTCTTGTGTTCACACATAACAGTGTCTGACTAATCTGGCAATCGAGGCCGCCATCCTAGCTAGACTGAAAACCCATGCAACTAGAGAACCACTTCTTTTTTTTTTTCCACCACACCACATTTGTCAGCTTCATTTTATGTTTATCTAAGTGCTGCGTGTTTTCTAAGTGTATTTTCCTCAAATTCAGACTCTCAGATTTCTCTTGTTGCTGCCCTGTCTTAATCAATATAACCCCCTAATTAAGATAACAAAGGGAGACTGTGATCCCACTGCTTTCCTTCTACAAAAATGTAGCTTCTTCTACATTTAAAAGGAGATAAAATATGCCACTGTGAGAATTTAAACACATTTTCTCACAGAATAAAACTGTATGTCAACCATTTTATTTTGTCATTGTATGACAGTATAATAGTCTTGCAATTCATATATTGGAATACATGCTTTAATTAACTTTGATATTTATATTCAAGAGCATGCAAGGGTTTGCTTTGAATATAAAAATGAATCTTTTGACTGCTTTTCATTGTCCCATTCATCACATCCCGTGCTAATTGTCTCAAATTGATATCTGAGACAATTAGCTAAAACGATGATCAGACGAGATGTGAGCCATCAGTGGTTTTTGCAAAGTTCTCAGCGATTCATTCATCCTCCGTGGACTCGGGGTGGCTGACAGGTTGGCATTGTGCCAGGTGCTGGCAGAGGGAGCCTTGAGTGCCAGGGATGGGGAGAGGATGGGTTGAGGTCTGCCTGATGGTGTGGAGAGGAGGGAGAGGAGGATGAGCGGAGGGAAGGGAAGAGGGGATAGAGGGGTGAGTATATGCTGCCATGGAGGTTTAAGGTGTCAGGCTGCGGCAAGGCAGCGGGTGTCTGCAGTGACACTGTGACACCGCCACAGCAGCATGCGCAGGAGTGAGGCAGGGCGGCTGGAGATTTGGGGATGGTCAGTGGTGTTATGTTGTTGTTAGAGTGTCCAGCTTATTAAGGTGTAAGGTACCGTGTTAGTTAACTGCATACACCACAAATAGCCTTTTGTTTTCTTCAACCTAAGACTCTGAACAATTGCTGCATGCAGAAATATTTAAATATAAAACAAAAAGAAAATGATCACCGGTAAATTAATACATGTAGACAATTTAAATTCCTAAAGCTGTTACTTTTTTTTTTTTCTTCCAACAACTTAAGTCTTGCTTGCAGAGTGTAAGTGAATAGTCATTAGAAGTCTTGTTGTCTGGCGTGTGGCCTACTTGACAGTCGCTGTTAGAGTCCACAAGGAATTAGATTAATTTAAATCAGAAAAATAAGAGTGCAAAAAAAAATCCAAAAAAAAAAAAAAAAAGAAAAGAGTGCTCAAGAGTTCAGCATCATCACGGAAGCTTCATGAGGGCTGACACTTCTTTTGTGTTCATTATCAGGAAATCACCTCGGGGAGTCGTGTTGACTTTGCATGGTCTAAAATAGCTGTTACAGTGAACTGCCCCGCGCTCGCTCGCTCACTTCCACTTTAAGTATCAGGGGAGGCAAGGTGGAAATACCAAACGTAGGTTTTGCTGAGAAAAGCTAAACATAGCAACGGAAACCAAGCCATTTGTCCAGTTGCGCTGTCTAGGATGTTGTGTGCACTAAACAAAAGCTTGTGTTTGATGGCAGCGTGCAATCTACTATTACATCTGCAGAAATAAGACGTCTGCAGAATGGTTTCGAGTTTTTAGCTTGTTGTTGCTGAAAGCTCGTTTGCCCGCAGATCATTTCTTTCCTAGGGTGAAATAAAAACTAAAAGTGTATTTTTATTGTTGTATTTTTTTCCTCTAATGCTCTCCTGGTTTAAAGGAAAATGTATTAACATTATGTCATTGTAGACATTAATAGTCCTGCACGTGGTTTATAGCAACATTTCTATACTGTGCAGAACAATAGATTCATTTACTTGGAGCGTGATGTTTCTGCAATCCAAACCCTGACTGCATCACCTCTCCCACATCTTTAAATGGATCCCACGAGTCTTCAGCTCTGTTGTTTCCATTATTCATTTCAAAACTTCCATGGAGCATGTAGAGGCTAGAGGGGTGAAAAATAATTTTGTGTCTGAAAAAAAATTGATGTAGAGCAAAGTCACTGCTTTATGCAAAGTGTGCCATGCCTTGGGAGCATGTGAGCTGGCGTACTGTAGGAGGAGTGAGTGCTTGAGTAAGGGGATGGACTGTATATGTGTGTGTATGTGTGTGTGTGTGTGTGCCTGTCAGTCTGTCAGCAAGGCCTAATGTGGCTCCCTAGAGGTACCTGGGGGAGACCCATCTAGCACCCAGTCAGCCTCTCCTGGCGGCCAAGTGGTGACAACGGGTTCCCACAGAGAGAGGAAGTGTCATAGTATGTATGTAAACTAGTGACAGATGACTGGAGACATGTGGCCTGTAGACACTGGGCCTGAAAGTAAAGCAGTTTTGCCTCTTCGACTTCCTCTCCCTCTTCCCACTTGAGACTTGAGACAGAGAGTGAGCATCAGGCTCCGCAACAGTACGGAATACATTGACAACAAGTCAAAGATGTGAATAAAAAGGATGCAAATCATTTGGCATGAAAAGACACATGCTATGTGCAAAGGTTTTGTTTTCCTTTGAAAAGGCTATAGCAAAGGAGTGAGGAGTTTTTAGTGTGCAGAGCTTCAGGCAGCTTTTCTAGGCCACAGGTCATGTGGGTCAGTGTTACACTCCCTGCAGCCTCACTTCAACCCTCGGTCTGGAAATAGAACATGCAACGTCACCCAGCCAGGAGGGAGGTAGATTCCAGACCTCAGTGGCCACGGGCTGCACATGTGGAATCTGCTCGTGTAGTTGACCCCAAACGTTTGAAACTCAGAATGCTCCCAGTAGGATATTGTTATTTCATGCATACCCAAATGAGCAAGGCTGTACGAATTGCCTTGTACAAAAGTGGACCAGGATACTTAGACTCTTCACTGTCGGCTGTTCACAATTCATCAAGGGATCTCGCACTAGCCAGAGGCAGATTTATTTAACAGTATACACATAACCTGTACGGGAGGCAAAACATAACAAATAAACTGTGGAGTAGTTGTTTATTATTTCATATTTCAGCCAGCAGGCCGTTTGCCTATTTTCCTCTTTTAAGCCTTCATTTAAATAGACGGAAAGCTGGCACATTGAAAATAGACATGCAACCAGTGTGCAGTGAAGAATCAAGCAAGCTTTTTTAAAGATTTCATCCAAGCCTGGTGATTATAAGCCACGAAACGCTTCTACTGTTACTGTTCTCTGTACTCTTATCACTGTTTTTGTGAGAGAAAGCAGTTAAAAATCTTGTTTAACTCAACAGTTTACCTAATAATGTTTCCAGGACAATATGACTGCATTTAAAATACAACTCTAGTTTGCATTATACAGTATTTTCATACAGTTTTGAATTTTATACTGTCCTTGTTATATTTTTTTTGTAGTGGTATAAATTCACACTGTAAAGGCCATGAATCAAATTTGCAAAAAAAGGGTTTTGCAGAAAGAACAGGCTGTGAAATATGCCTCATAAAAACAGTAACATGAACACACACCAATATTAATTATTTTTTCCTTGTACATGCTCGTTCACACTGACGTTTCTTGGAAAGACAGGCAAGAAGTCAATAGCTCGGTTGATGATAGGTCACAAATCAGAGCTAAATGCAAACTTAAATTAAAAGACACAATAGAACTTCACATTAAAAATCTACTTGTTGTTACTGAAAGTATATGATTTGTTTTTTATTCCAACACTTCAATCAATGCAGCCAAATATGGCTTTTGTATTTATTCTTTTTATTTACTCAATGTAGAGTTTGTTTTTGGTGCAGTGCATTGCAGGTTTCACAGTTGCAATAACTTACATAATTACATTTACACATTTGTTTCATCCATAGAAATTAACAGTATTTAAAATGTGTTACGAATATTAAACATGTGTGTTCATTCTGTGCAGTGTGATTACAGTACTGGGTGTATATATAGTAACATATGAGTCTTTGTGAAGTAGTGAACACCTGCAGCGCCGACTCCAGACAATTATCATGAAGGGGACACTGCGTTTTCACAGGTGGACAGCACGTTTTTACGTGGTCGTAGATCGGACGTTTTTTTTTTTGTTCCCTTTTGTTTTTTGTTTTTTTTTTCTTTTTAATGTAACATTATTGAATTTAAGCTTGGTGAGACAGTGGAGGTGTCCCTTTTCTGAGAATTGAAGCTCACCCAAGGCCAAGCCATTGTATCCCATTATAACACACACACACACACACATATACTCTAATGTATCACATAAAGAAAAAAACAAAATCATGCTACCAACAACAATCAAATCGACTGTGAATCTCTACCTGTCTCTGCCTGCACTGCACAGCGAGTCTAAGTGACGGGAGAAGAAGAACATGGAATTACAAATATTTAACATTCTAAATTAAGTGTTAAGGATGACACAGACGGTAAAGATTCATGTTAGCCGGGTAGCTTGCCACGTGGCAGTGACAGAAGTACTGTAAACATTGTTGTGTTTGGAGAAATCGTCTGGCATTTGGAAAGTGATGATGATCGTAAGTTTGAAGGGGTAGCTCTGTTAGATTCTTGTGTCGGTGGTGCAGGTCGGGTTTCCTTATGTGCCTAGTCCATTTTGTTAAATGCTAGTTAGCGTTATTAAAAGTGAAAGATCAACATAAACAGTCAGTTTTGTATAGCAGCAGCATCAGGCAGCAATTTCCTTGCCGTTATTTTATCATGTGTATCATGTATTTTGAATTTCTTTGCAAATTAATAGTTTAAATCATTTATGAGTACATTTTTACTTTAATAATAATGAATATTCTGATGTTTTTTTTGGTGGGGTGAGGGGCACAAAAGCTCATTTGGACAGGCATTGATCCCCGTCCACCCACATCACCACCCCCCCACCAGACCCCTGCTGCCGGCACTGAACACCTGGCCCTTTTCCTAATAGTGACCATTTGAGAGAAAGCTTTATGTCCAAGTGACACCTCCTGGTCCTGCTTTCTATCCAGGGAAGTAAAATCTATCAGCACTGATGAGTTTGTGCTCCATCAAATATATCTGTGCCAAACTGTTTATTGTGAGCTCGAATAGTGCTATTGTGCTATTCTCCAGTCCATGTGGTGCAAAGAGCCAATTCACATTTGAGCAATGGGTGACCCCTAGGTTGTGTATATTGATGAGTGGGATTTGTTTCTTAATAGAATTGTGTCTAATTAATTAGCTTTTAATTGGTTGAACTCTGAACATGCAAATGCAGCACAATGTAGAACAATCATTACTTTAAACTGCATAAAGAACCGCATATTGAGGTCAACTTAATGAAACATGTTTGCTGTGTGTATTTATTGTAATTTTTTTTTTTTTTGGTCTTGTGACGTCAGATCCTCCCAAACCAACCTGAGGAGTGGATTTATAACACCAGAGAGGTGTTAGGTAAACAACGTAGAAATATTTGAAATGCCTACCTCTCAATTTCTATTAATTATCTTGTTTATTTTTTCACAATTGCTTTGTGCCACAGATTAACCTTTTTTCTTCTTTCCCTCGTTTCGTAATCTATTAAGGAATTCTCTGGAATCATTTTCATTGCACGGCCCTTCCTGCTTTTCTCGCCTTATTTCTATCAAAGCACTAAACTCTTTGAAGGCTGCCACTGTCTCATCCACATGCTTTATACAGCTGTTTCCAATGGACATTTATATAAATTACACTACTGAAACAATTACAGTGTTGCCCCGCCACAACATGCATACTGATATATTGTGGAACAGTTTAAGCCATTCATACAGGAGATAGATAATTCATGTGCTCAGGATGGGTCTGTATTTCTAGTTGTATGATCTTTTGTTTGGGTCAGTAGCGACCACAAAAGAGCTCCTGACGATTATTGGTTGATTTTTGGAAGAAGAAAGTCAGTTTAGATAACACTATGGGTCTACAGACCGCACTGGTTATTGTGTTACTGTCTTCCCATGTTTCATTTCATGTCTTTGTGTTTGCAAGTGTTTCGGTAAATGTTTGAAAGGAAGAACAAAATGTGCTTTTATGCTTAAATGGCCATTTTCGAGAACTATATTGAGCAAGATTTCAAGAACAGTGATACAATTACACAAAATAATGTAGGTCTTTAAAATTTCATAGTGTATTATTCTGATTTTTTTCTTTCAGCTGCTCGTTTTATGGGGGTTTTGTTTGAGATTTTATGATCCATGTATTTGGTTTGGTATAGGCTTTTTTTTTTTGCACTGGATGGCCTGATGCAACCCTCCCCATTTATCCAGGCTTGGGACCGGCAATTAGGAATGCATCCCCAGTGGCTGGAGAGCAAACCAGGGTTCAGTGTCTTGCCCAAGGACACTTCGACATGTGGGCAGGGGGGAGGTGGGGATCGAACCGACCCTGCGATCAGCAGACAGATCCGTTCTACCCCCCTGAGCCATAGTCGCCCCGTGCTGTTATTACCATATGCAAAAATGCATGTAAAAATGCCCCACCCTTAATGTCACGTTAAGTGGATATCATTGCAATGAAATGTCCCTGCCTCTGCTGTTTCATGTTGAAACATTTTACACTAAAATCTTCCCTCAGAATAATTTCTGACAATTTCTGACAATTTCTGACAACTGTGACATACTGTCACAGTTACCACAATGGTGACAACATATTGTAAACTGTAGCCCTCAAAAGAATACACAGCAGCTTCACTCGGTATCTCTGCGCAACAGATGATTCGTTCTCTGCACATTATCTAACAGAATAAGCTTTGAACTGATTCTAGTTGTGTCTCTTTCTATATATTAAATACTTGAATGATTGTTGAATGCTGGCAGGAGCATACTTTGGAAATCCCTCATGACAAATGCCTCGCTCTGCTTGCGATTTCCTATCCATGTGAATGGCTTTTCAGATTTTGTTCAAAACCAAAAGATACTCCATGTATCTTGTTAAATTATACAACAAAACACACCTGAAATGCTGCACAAAAACATCCAGATCATTAGCATCTGTTTTGTTTCAACAGCGCAGCCATAAAAAAAACAAAAAAACATCACAAGCAGGTACAAGATATATAAACATGATATTCTGATTTCATCACTTTAAAACTTTGAGAAAAATTTAAGAGCATGTCAGGATTTAAAGTCTTGTTCGCAGCACAACATACATAAAGATAAGTAATACTTAATTCCCTGTAAAACAAAAGTTACTTTTAAAAGTGAATGCTGTAATTCAGCACCACGGTGCTCCACTGACCATGCCGCCTTAGCTCTTAGAAGCCATTGTTTGCCAGTGGGCGAACCAATCTCCTAGACAGCTCTTTCCTTGTAAAAGTTCCCCTTTATGGCTTCACTACTTCACTTCAGTAACTTTATTACAGTATAGCTGTGAGATTTCTATTTCATATTGACCTAAGATTGCTTCAGTTGTCTCATTTCACCTTTTGCCTGGCCTGTGTTGGAGAAGTGACCTTCTTTGAGACTTGCAGTCGATACCGCAGAATGCTTCAGAATGCTTCGACGAAAAGCTGCCAGTGGTTACAGGCAAACATCCTTTTTCTGTTCACTTGGGTATTTTCAATTAGAGTTCAGTTTAAACTTTTAATCAGTTTAACATGTAAGGAAACCATAAATAGAACAACAGATGGCCACGGCTTTCCTTGTGTACGCAAAACAAAATTTGCTTTTGAACTCCCCATGTGCATTTGCATTTATTTCTTTGTGACTGCGTGGAATTATTTGAAGGTGATTCAAACACATTAGGCCTTTATTTTTTATTTCTGTTCAGCCGAACATCATGACATCAGATCGTAAATGCTCTTTTGTGTTGTCTTTGTCGGCGTTTACCATCTGATCGTTGCTATATTCATTTTGTCATATATAAAAGCTTCCACGTTGGTGTAAAGCAGCCAACAGTTCTTTGTCAGCAAACGACGAGAGCGGCTTCTCTGTGAAAGCTTGACGTACTGCCACTGGCTGTGTAGCTAGCTGTTTTCATTCTGATTTGTGTCTCGAAATCACACTGTGAAGAATGAGATTTTTTTTTTTTTTTTTTTTTTTTTTTTTTTTTACAATGTGATTTGCTTCCTGTCTTAACCAGGTTAACATGGCTGTAAAGTCTTATGGTTGGAAGTGTGAAGTAATCACAGTTGTGAATCGGACCAGTGAACAAGATAATCTGTTAATTTCCAACAGTGCCTGTTGGAAAGGGCCTGCTGGTTTGAAAATCAGATGACTGACTCCTGGTGCCATTAAACCGTTGCCTTGCAGTAAAAGTCAAGATGTGCCAAATGTGATAAAAAAACAGAAAATGCTACCAAAACTTTCCTGCTTGGGTTTTCCCCCCATTCCTTTGATCGGAGTCTTCTTAGGGTAACGGGACTTTGGAGAAGAAGATGTTAGTGAGTCGCTTTTGGTCAATGAGCCTTCATGTAGCGAGGTCACAATTTGCCTCTCCTCTCTTTTGAAGTGTGTAAGTGATCCCTTGAGAGGCAGAGTAGCCAAGTTCATAGAGGCTTGCAGAATGGCTGCCTCTACTGTGCATGTGAAACAAGTTTCACCAAGTGCTTGAATTCAACAACTGTGTTCTTTCAACTAACAAGCCATTTGAGTATTCATCAGTATTATGCACTACAGAACACTATAAAGCCTGTCTCCTATAATTGTCTTATTTTATTCAGTGTACAAGTTCTACTTATGTGTGGAGAGCTGTGAGTTTAGCATGTGTGTGTGGATTTAGCTATACTTAGGGTAGTAATGGAAGATGTAGCCTCGGGGGCCTCTTGGCCTGAAGAGTCATGGTTTAATTAGCATCAGTGAGAAAGAGAAATGACAGCTCAGAGAATCTCTGAACCTCACAATTTACTGTATTAGAGGGAAAATGTTCATATACATGTTCCCCCCTAAGCCTATAGAGTTTATCATGAGCTCAGCCCCCCCAAAAAACTATATAAACTTCTCTGAATTTGTTTAGAAGTAACAAATCCAGAAGTTATTAGTGCACCGCGTAGCACTAGAGTGTATAATCTGGAAAAGTATATCACAGGTAAAAAACTGTAACTATCTTGTGTGTATTCTTCATCACTCTGAATATATATATAGAAAGAAACAGCTGCACATGCGCGCGCATTTTCTTATTGTCGCCAAATCCTGTGAAAAGAACAAAACCAACAGCTTTAATCCATTGTTCAACACCCTGTTTATGTCACTCAGCCCAACCCAAGCCCATTCATTCCTGCTAAAGATGTAAAGTCATTTCCTTAAACATGTGGGCACTGTAGCATGTAACAAACCTCTCTCAAACAGGATTAAAAAGTTGTTTCGGTGCGGACTATTTTCAGATGCCTGTTAGCAGAGATGGGGTCTGCTGTGAGTATTTACAGCAGCAGGATGGTGTTTGTAGGATTAACTACAAATAAACCACAGTGTTCATTGTAATGAAGAGACGTGGCAGCATCAACCTCAGGACTTTTTCTGTGTACCGCCTGCTCTCATATTAAACGTTGGCCTGCACTTGTCACCGCTTTGGACATATATACACAGTACACACTTGTATGTTTTGTACTGCCTCTTTTAAGTCGTGTTTAACTGTAATTCAGAATCCAAAGTGGGCATTTGTACAGTTAAATTATGAAATGATTTCTGAGTGGGAACATTTACATCTTCTCATTACGTTTCAGATGAATTATTCAAATGATCAACGACTCTGTGCCAGCAAACAGTTTTACTGTGGTACAAGCTCTCACAGCTGCTGTTGAAATATTGTGCGGCTCTGTAGATTAATGCAGTTTTAGGGGTTTTTTTTTTAGGCTGACTGTAAGAGGAGCAAGCTTTCTTTTTTCTTTTTCCATAACCACCATGAACGTGTATTACACAAACACAAGACATGTGTAACTCAAGCTGCAGGAGCACATCTTACTGTAGCTGTAGCTGTTATATACTTCATTATTTGGCAGTGTATGCAGAATGGCATACAGTTTGGTTGTTGCTCTATGGAGAGGGGTGGTGAGCTATTGAAGTGATGATTTCGACCATTTAAATCAATCTGATTTTTTTTTTTTTTTTTATCCATCAAACTGATTTCATTTAGTCAGATGAAGAACTGCCAAACAGCTTCAGGAACCGTCCTAATCAATCTCATGTGATGATATTGGGACTGTTAACACTAGTCCAAACCTGTGATCCAAACCCCACACTGAAAACAAACAACTACTAATTTTTTTTTTAAAAAAGGGCCTTCAGTCTTGTTTTGTTGTCTTCATTTTATGATCCTGTGTCGCAAACATGGAAATCACTATGGCTGATGACATTTCTAATTGAATGTATGAAAACAGTGTATGTTTAATGACTAATTTAAATTAGCATGCAGCATAAATGCAGGCTTAGTGACGGTGATCAGAAGCAGTGAGTCCACTTAGGTCAGACAATGACAAGAGTGATAACAGCATCATTATAATTTGATTTTGATCACTGCAATAGTTGCGTCTGAGATAACGTGCGAACTGTTCAGGAATGCAACATGTGATTCACACCACTGGTTCGTACACACACTGACAATACAGGAACCACACTGAATGTTTCATTTACTACATGATCCAGGGGTAGAAGATGATTTAAAAGATGTTCTGTCTTTCTGAAAATTAGTCTCGCTCAATACTAAAATACACCAATCAACAAAGATTTGTTTACTGAAAAAGAAGACACACATTCTACAATCTGACATGACATGACAGTGACTGTCAGTGCTTTAACTGAGATTATGGACATGTTGGAAATGTTCCCATTAAAACCCATTTAAGAAAAAATATCAAATACAACATTCATTGTGTCATAATAAGGATTAACATGTTACAAATCAGATGTCTGCAGACATGTCCAAGGAACCATTGTTTGCCATAATATATTGTAATGACATTCATGTGTACATGCTATTTATGCATGCCCTGCACTCTTATGCTTCGTCTGTGCCAGTTGAATCAGTCTCTGAGTTTGCACCAGAATTTTTTATTCATTTCTTGAATGATAAACGTTGTGTTTTCCCACCTGCCACTGTTTTTGTCCAATCAACGCGTCAGACTCTTGTGCAGACACTGTGATGGAAGTGACACTGTGTCTGAAAAATTCAAATCAACAAACAAAAGTTGCACATTTTCAGTGTGCACACTTCGTTAGAGTATCACAATATAACTTCTAAAACAAACTCCCCTCACATTTAGTAATAACATACATTGTGAAATATCTGCGGCTGAAAGAAAGTTAACTGATCAGGTTGTTAATTTATCTGCCAACATAAAGTTATTTAATTATTCTTAGTCATTAATCAGGTAATATAAGCCTCAGATATAGTTGCTGCTTCACCAGTTTTTTTTTTTTTATATCAAATCCTTAACAGCGTTCAGTGATTAGTTTTATGTCATTGTCAGACTAAATATGCACTCCTTGTGCTCTTGCGGGCTGTGATGAACATTTATTACATGATTAATTACTTTATTGAATGGGCTAATTAAAATAATTACTCTCTCTGGATACACAAACATTTTCCATATCTAATCTTTTGTCTTAAATGTTATCAGATTGATACTATAATTTGGTTTATTGTTAATCAATATAATCTTTAATAGATATCTGGCATGGTGACATTTCAAGTCGTTAGACACCTTTTCAGTAGACACAGCATGTGATCGGCCAAACGGCAGTGACAGACTCTCACGATATTCTGCTACATTTAGCAGTGTTTCAGACGCTTACGACACAGGCATGCTTTAAATAACTAATTTGTCTTAACCAAATTGAAGTGAGTCACGATGGGCTTGCTTTGCCTCCTGTACAATCACGAGTATTATTATGATTACAAAGAGAGGCCCTAACACAGGAAGGTGTCTGTTGACAGCCAGGTCAACTACAATAAACATACTGTAAGTGCATGCTTGTGCAGCCATTTTCCACCTTTCATGTTCGGATTAGTATCCACCAGGATCTGTGGACTTTGATAGTGTGCAGACATAGTAATTTTCTGCCATGGGTGGTCAGACTGTGAAATGTATGGGCAGTAGCCCTGGAAAAGACAGTGACTGAGGAAGGCATATCTTTTCTAAATGAGGGGTTAAATGGCACCCTGCCATCTAAAGATTGGAATTACTGCCACATGGAGCTCTAAATTGAGTTTAAATAGTCTTAACTTGATATGTGAGATGAATGGGATTCTGTAGCCATACCGATTACCATTTCACATTGTATTAGAATGTTTTGCCCCACCCCTACTTAGAATATCTCCAGTGAATTTGAATATGAATATGAGCTTGTTTTTTATTTATAAACGTAATTACTGTCTGTCTGCAATATTTGCACGCTTGTCAAGTAGAGTGGTCTGTGTGTGCAGAATAAAAGCAAAAGCTCCCATAATTATGTTTACGTCCGGCGATGAAAATCCCAGGGTTGTAATGATCAGTAATTATAAATACTTTTCAGCATGTCTACTGCCTCAGCTGGGACTATTGTGTGGTGTGAAGTGCAGAGTTTGTGCAGCTTAATTATGACATTGTACATGACTAAATGTACCAGTCTGCTTCGGCTCTGCAAAACACTTCCAGTGCGTAATCATGCTCAAGTCTGACTTTAAAGAGCTCATTACAGTTAGTTTTCTAAAGAGCGGCTTATTAAACACAGTTACCTAATAAGCATCTTTGGTGGTGCAAATTGGTAAAAATGGTAATGAGTCTGATTAGGCCACGTTTCAATTACGACAGCTTTCACTTCCCTCTCCCTCAACCCTCCCACCTTCCCCTCCCCCAAACCAAAAAAGAGGAAGGAAAGTCCAGCTCTTTATGCTTGGGAATCCTCCTGGAAGGCATTTTGCTCTCTCTCTCCCTCTCTTTCTCTTCCTCCCTCTCTCTCTATCTCTCTCTCTCTCACACACACACACACACAGCACACAGAAAGAGGAAAAGAAAACCGCTCTGCCACCTCTGTGTTTCCTTTCAGCAGCACAGTAATGAATAGAGAATTGTGCAAGCGGCGGTCCAATTTACGCACTGGGAAATTGGATGGACAGAGTGGAGGCCTGCTCTTGTTTGCTTAAAAACGGCCTAGGCTACCAGATTAATAGTTCCCAGAAAGGTCAGCATCTCTGTTTCATCGATGATGATCACTGAACCATAAATTAAACAGCATAGCATAGCATAACACCATGCTATCACATGTCAAACGCATTTCGGCTCCAGCTGCTCTTCAATGAGAGCGAGATAATCTATAAAGTATACGACGTATGAAATAAGTAGTCACAGTGATGATTCTGAAATAAACTGTGCTGTGATTTCAAATGATCATGATCATTTAGATGTGAATCTATAAAAGAAGTCAAAAATATCGGATGAATGTCGGATCAAAAAGATGATTTACTCCTGTGCTACCATCGTCTCAAATTTACCGTAGAGGCTCATTCAGATCTATGAATTGACAAACACATTAGTCTAACAAAGGCTGTATTTGTTGGTGGCTGATCAGTGGAATTTGAGCTCGAGCCCGAGGCTATCTGAAAACATTCTGCTAATGGACGGCTCTGTAATTATACCATTTCAAAGAAAGACAAAGGAACCTGTGGATGTTGTATTTGAATTTCCAGGCAGGTGGAATAAAGGACAACGTTTTTACCGTAATACCAAAGTACAAGATCATTATGCTAATGTAGCGTGTGTGTGTGTGTGTGTGTGTGTGTCTGTGTGTGGGTGCATTTGTGTCTATTCATGAGTAAGTATTGGTATGTCTGTTTGTGTGTGGATGCTGTCCATTCCTATAACCTCTGTCTAAACCAAAACGTCTGATTCTCATTCAAATAATATAAAAACAGGTTGACACATTGAACCATTTTACACTCACGCACAATACAGTTTATTATTTCTTGTGCAGCTATTGAATGCAACACTGAAACTATTTTTTAGTGTGTACTCTGTGTAGGTTCTGCATTAACGCAGGCCACTAAAGAGAAAGTATCATGCTCCACTCCAAATCCAAATCTTAGGTTTGATTTATTTTTCGATCTAGAAAGTGTTTCTCAGTCTGTTTTTTAATGGTGTGCCGTATTTATATAATCATCTTGGATGGTTTCCATTTTTATAAAATACCTGATGCTCAAATATCTCAAGTACACTTTGCGAATAGCACTTCTTTGATTGTCCAAAGTGGCACATTGTTCAGAGAGGATTAACAGTAATAGAAGAATCTCACTCAATAAGCTGTTATTGACAAAATGTGCCTTGAGTGTTAATGAACTCTGCTGAATGATTTCACAAAAACCATTATCCTGATACTTGCTCTGTGGTGTCAGTAAATGCTGTGAATGGCTGAGATTTTTTTTTTTTTTTTTGGCAGACAACGCTGTGCTAGTCGCTATTGCCCAAATACAGTTTTGTTTGTTTTGATGGGAACATTTTTCTCAGCGATAATGTGGGGATTTTTTTTTGACAGTTAGTTTAAAAAGGTATTCTAATGTAACAAGTGGAGAAAACATCAGGCTGCACTGGAAAAAATAATCTTCCATTATTTTTTCCACCTGTCAAACAGCTCAGTTAGATTGTAGTTGGTCTGTTCTCATGGGTGTCATTCATACATATTCTTCAATTTGATTTATATTAAAGACATTTTGTTATTTTCATATATTTTTTTCATCTTTCCCGCTGTCCCCTGTGATCATTTTTTTCCCTTCATATTCTATTTTCTGTAGGTTCGTGAACCTTTCTGTTCCAGCACAGTATGGTGACCATATTTGTCTGCCCGGGCTTTTTTTTGCCTCAGGCACTTTTTCTTAATCATTAGCTTGGATGGTTGACAACCATGTGAGCCATAGCGTGGATCTCTTTGACTAAAACCTTGTAAATTAACACAATTAGTGCAGCATCATCCTGCTAATTAGCTCATGGTGTCTAGTGTGGCGGGTGGGCAAATAGCTGGGAGGGAGTCAGGAGGGAATCTGCAGACAAACACTGTGTTTGTAATCTGCCTCTGGACAGTGGCTGTTTGTTGCCTAAATCCTCTGATATGGACTTAATCTACTGAAATATATATATAATGTAGCATCATTGTAATGTAAGGCAGGGGAAGTTTGGGTAAATGCGTCGCCTCTCATATCTTCTTGTAGCTTTTGCTCAGATTAGTGTTGATCTGCACACTATCTCAGATTGTTTTGAGCTGTAACCTCTCTAATAGTCTATATTCTTTGGGGGTATAGTACATCCTCTGATAATCCCAAGCAGAGGAAAAGATGACAGCATGTGTGAAAACTTTTATTTGCAGATTGACTTTAGGATTTAACTTGATTATTTATGTCATTCAAACCCTTAGGGCCATACAGAGAGGCTGAGAGAGGCTGCAGAGAAAAAGACAAGTGAAGCATGTTTTTTTTTTCTTTTTCTCTCCCCTCCCTCCCTCACTCTGTGGACTAGGAAGCAGTAGGCAGACTGGATGTGGATGTAATTCATGCTGGGCTGAGGGGTTTGTGTGATGAAAGCAACAGAGCGCTGCCAAGGAAGATTGCTTTGCTGCTCTCCTCCAAGCAGATTTGAAACTGTCTCAGAATGCCTCAGATGAGAGTTGGATTATAGACTGACCCGCAATGTCTGTGTCATTCTGCTCTGTGTTGGGTGGATTATACCACGCTAACCAGGTGCTGGGTCATCCCAGCATACTGAACATCCTCACACTGGACTTGATGTGTGTTCAGTTAGTGTTTTGTGTTTGGCATTTGGCCGACATTTAGTTATTAGGGTGCAGGTTGTGCTTTTTTTTTTTCTTAATTTGCCACCTTTTGTCCACCCGAGAAATTAGAAAAAACAAAAAGCAATTCATGCATTATGGACTCTTTCACAATGATTGAATTATTCATTCACTATTTGACTATTATAGAAATGTTTTTTAAATGATTATTAAACATGATTTAATGCTTACTTTGACATATTTCTTCCTTATACGAAATATCTAGGTCTAAAGATGCAGTGGACCCCAGAGCATACACAATGGGCAGAGCAACACTTTGACATCTCATCCACTACCCGCTCGCCAGCACACAAAGTAGAGGCCTACCGGGGGCACTTACAGCGAACGTACCAGTATGCGTGGGCAAATGATGACATCTCTGCACTGACTGCATCCAATCTGCTGAAGAAATATGCAGAGAAATACTCTGGGATCCTAGAGGGCCCAAATGAAAGAGCCCTGCTGTGTTCCTACTCCGATAGCACCGGTGGACTCATGAATGGACGAAAGTCAGAGAATGAGTCCTGGCAGGAGGGGATTTACCCAATGAACTGTGCTCCAGATGTTATATCTGTGAGCAAAGCTGGAATGACAGCTGCCCTACCCCCTACAGATGTGTCGGCTAGCATAGGCAGCTCCCCAGGGGTGGCCAGCAGCTTGTCTGAGCCTAGCTATTCCAGCAGTAACTGTGGGAGCCACACAGCCACTACTCTCCACTCCGGCCTCCCCTCTCAGGAATATACTGCCAGCTACAACGGCTCCTACCTGCATTCTAGCTACAGCGGCCAGAGTACCCCGGCCCTCCCCTCCCCACATCCCTCTCCTTTGCACAGTGCTGGGCTCTTACAACCGCCGCCCCCACCTCCTCCCCCTACCTTAGTGCCGAGCTACAATGCTGGGTCTCCAAACCTTCCCAACTACAATTATCCTCCAACAGGGTATCCTTCTCAGACTGCTGTTGGCCCTAGTTATAGCCCTGGGGGAGCGCCCCCTCCTTCTGCTTATCTGCCGTCCGGTATTGCAGCTCCTACTCCAATCCCTCCTTCCACACTGCCTGGCTACACCTACCAGTCCCATAATCATACACCAATTGCACCAACACCTTTGAATGGCAGCACATCCAACTCATTAAAACGAAAAGCTTTCTACATGAGTGGACATGGAGATATGGACTCTAGCTTTGGTAATTTCAACTACAACCAACAGCGCTCTTCACAGAGCCCGATGTACAGAATAGCAGACAGTGGTATCTCAGACTCAAACAGGGGCAATGGCTTTGATAGGAATGCGGAGGCATCGTCTTTAGCGTTTAAGCCAACCAAACAGCCAATGTCTTCTGATCAACAAAGAAAATTTATGATACACTCTGGCAGAGCACTAACTCCTCCATCTTATGGATCAACCAAAAGCTCTGTGGGTGATCTCAGAACTGGTGAGCCCTACAACAAGTTTGGTTCCCCCATCATGAGCGAGCAAACTGAAGAGCACAGACAGCACCTCTCTCACTCCCTAACAGGGCCTGACATTGGTACGGCTACCTCGTCCATCCATGCTGCAGAGGAACAGCTGAAGAACACTGACTCCAACCTGGTGGAGATGGTGACCACAGAAATCCTTCAGCAGGGCCCTCCAGTGGACTGGAGCGACATCGCGGGTCTGGATATGGCCAAAGCAGCCATCAAAGAGGAGATACTATGGCCCATTTTAAGGCCAGATATGTTTAGTGGACTTGCCACATTACCTCGGAGCCTCCTTTTATTTGGACCTCAGGGAACTGGTAGAACGCTGCTGGCCCATTGCATGGCCAGCCAATTGGGGGCTGCCTTCTTGCGACTCAGCAGCTCAGCTCTGGTGACCAAGTGGCTAGGGGAAGGGGACAAGATCATCCAGGCTTCTTTCCTGGTGGCCCGGTGTCGTCAGCCAGCTGTGTTGTTCATCAGAGAGGTGGACCTGCTGCTTTCAGCCCAGCTCAGTGACGAGAGCCCAGTGAATCGCCTCAAGGCTGAGCTCCTCATGCAGCTTGACAGCATTCTCACCTCTGCTGAGGACCACGTCCTCGTGGTCTGCTCCACCAATAAGCCTGAAGAGATCCCTGAGTCCCTACGGAGGTACTTTACCAAGCGACTGCTCATCCCCTTGCCTGATGGGACGGCACGACACCAGATAATCAGCCAACTGCTCTCACAGCACAACTACTGTCTTAGTGACAAAGAGATGTCACTACTGGTTCAGAGGACAGAGGGCTTTTCAGGACTGGACGTGGCCCAGCTGTGTCAAGAAGCTGTGGTAGGTCCTCTCCACGGCATTCCTGGTACTGACTTGTCGGCCATCCATCCCACTCAGATGAGACCGGTGTCCTACCAAGACTTTGACAATGTGTTTTGTAAATTTCAGCCCAGCATATCACAAAAAGAACTTGACATGTACACTGAGTGGAATAAAATGTTTGGTTGTAGTCAATGAGAGAGACCCATCAAACACAATTTCTATAAAACCAGATAAAAACAGAGATGTGTTTGGCCTTCACTGAACAAGAAATCTAACAAACAGTGGTGACATAAACATACACAACAAAGGGATTGTCATTGAAGGCATTAGACAGAGGTTGACATCACCCATTGGTATAAAGTAACTAAATGCTTTATGTGTCTGACGCTATGTGCTCACTAAAACTCAAATGACCCGGAGACAATGTCCCCCCATTTTTGTATATACATATATATATATAAATATATATACATACTATTCTGCTGATCTTGAGATTTAGTTGCTATCAAGTGCCTGAGGTGGTGCTGTTTATTTTTATTTTTTTTTTCTCACAATCTTCTTTGGTGACATGTGCTAATATATAAATATAAAAAGAAAAAAAAGCTTTAAAACGAGACAAAAAACTTGCTTTCTCTTTTCCATTAGAACCGTGTTCTACAGCTGTGTCTGTTTCGTGCTCTCTGTGAACAGTTGTGGTTAATTTGAGCTAAATGAAATTTATTGACATGATTACAGTTGGGCTTCATTACCTTGCACAGGTTTGATGTATGTGTAAAACATTTAATTACAACAACAAGGACATACTTTTCTCTCTCTATCTCTCTTTCTCTCTTTTTGCCAGAACATTTTTTTTTGTTTTAGCAAACTTAAAGTGAATTTGGTTGCTGTACTAGCCTCTCCACTGTAGACGAAGTTACAGAAACAAATATTATTTTAAAAGGTGACTTCGATCCAAACAATACACGAATTATGTAATTGCTGTTAAAATATTGTTACAGTAGTAATTTACAGTGTTTCACATAAATGTAAAATTCTACCATTATTTCTTTTGATGAAAACTCAGGAAAGTGATAATGATATGTATAGTACCTCATAAGCTTGTGTCGAAGCACTACAAGAGCATTTTGGCTTGCATTTGAAATTTCAACATCAAACCATGTAAGGCTATATAATACCTCAAAAAGCTCAAAAAGACATGAGAGGGTTCTTATGATGAATGTATGAGAGAAATTCCGGTTTATTTACAAGACAAAACACTCGTTTGGGGTCCTTTACCTTCTTTTCTTTTGCTTGTGGTGATGCAGAGCTGAGTGAAATTCGAAAGGTGCAGACAAACATCTTGGGGTTGAGGAAGACAACTGCCCCGAGCTATTTTGTTCCATCCTGCTGCCGTTTTATCATTAATGAAACCTAAGGATTATGTATAGCCTAAGTTCCTTTCTACCTCAGTTTGTTAGTTATCTCTGAAAGACAAATTCATGAAGACGGCAAAATGTCAGAACCTATTCTGCCTGTTTGATGAGGAAGCGTTTTGAGAGCAACACCAAACAGTATTTTGTTGTGTGCAAAATCTATTAGCTTTACATTTTAATAACTCCCAAGGATCCTGTTTATCACCACATAATGCACTTAAAGGGGAATACCACTGAATATCAGGTCTGGGATACACTATGCCTTTACAATTTGATCTGTATTAGCTAACATTCATCAGTGGATCTTGTTGCCAATACTTATTTGGCCCCCAAATGTGGGATGTCAAATAGAAAAACTAAATGTGACGATACTCACATTGAGGTTTGATAAACATTTGCTGGCATGAAACCAATCCCATTATTTTAACCCAAAGCTTAGAGACGAATTGGTTTGCCTGTCTCCACAGGCCATAACTGTGACATTCATGAATTGAGTGGCATTCCTTTTTAAGAACATGTCATGAAGGCTAGTCTGTACACAAAACTGTTATTTTTACTCTCATGTTGTCATTTTCACACTTAAACTGTTGTGTTTACAGTGCTATTAATCACTACTCGCTTGCCATTAATCAGTGCATTTCCCATGCAACATTTTTGGCAACGAAAGAGCGGGACTGACAGCTGAATTGGCTAGTTACAATGTTATTGAATGTATTACGTCCTCTGAGCAGTAAGGAAAGCAAAGCACTTGCACATTGAAAAATGCCACTGAAGTAGATAGCACTGGTGTAGGCGTATAATACTGCAGAGGCACTAAAGGACCTTGTGTTTGTTTTTCAAAGAAGGTCCCTTCATGTTTGTTGCCTATTGCACATGTTTTATTTGGTCTTTTTTTTATTATTATTATTGGACAGTGTGCATATTGATCACTGCCACCTGGTTTGGTGTCATTAACTCTTCCAGACCTGTATTAGGATGTACACAGAACATTCAGACAATAGCACAGAAACTACGTAGCAGCAGAGAATGCTAGCAAGCTTGCCAACGTTAATATCTGTGTTACATATTTATAGATCCTGTCATAAGACGGGTGACATCCATTTTCATTAAATGCACACCAGTTACAGTAATTGGTGTAAATGTTAAGCCAACCTCAAGCAAGCAGATCAACTCACAAGCATTTCATTTGTGACATTCCAGTTACCATTTTGTTGACCTACTGTACATGTTACTGAATAGACCGTAGTGTAGAATATAAATGGGTTTATGTTTTTTTTTTTTGGTAGGTATTGTTTTCTCATATTGTATTGATGTGGGTCCTTTGATTTAAAAAATACTTTTCTCAATGAACTGGGTCACTTTTTTCACATGTTGGATTACCACAAAGTTATACAGTGAAGTTACAAGAAAACATTAAAGATGGATTCATCGTTGGCGAATTGTACAAAAGTAGTTTGATTAAACTTAGTGTTAGTTTCTTTTTGAGACTTGCCGTACCACGTCCAGACGGTCAATAGCCAAATTTGTTTTCACACAAAGGTGTCCGTTTAAAAGCTTCACACACAAGAAACATGCAGTTACACAGAAAACTGGGCCAGTAATAATAATGGGAAATATATTTAAAAGGGTTGTTTTTACTGCACAAACTAGAAAGGTGTTTGAGCAGAGAGCTTAAACGATCGCAGAGCTCCCCTTGAATATTGTGCGATTTATTATTACACTGGTTGAAATTTTCCTTGAAGCCAAAGTAAAACAGCTTTTGTTTTTTAAGGAGTTTGAATTTCAGTGTCTTTAATGCAACAGTGCACGCTGTGGATATTTGAAATTGGCAAATTTTACAGCCCTCTCACTGTTATTGTTAACAGTGAGAGGGCATTGTTAAGTACTCGTATCACAGTACGTCAAATACGTTCAAGAAACGTTTGTAGTTTTATGTTATCTGAGTTTATGAACAGTCGTGCACCTCTGCCTTGAGTTCAAATAGAAACATAACTAATATGTTTATCTTTGAAAAGATATTAGCAAATGTCACACTCCACCCTCTGTCCTGTCACACTGGAATATAATTGTTTCTGTGTCCGCGATTGCTAATTTTGCTCGTCGCAAGATTTTTGACAAGAAGGTGATAAGAAGCCCTAAGTGCCATTAACAAGCGCAGATATCATGAGTATAAGAGGTTGACTGTTCGTGAACTGACAGAGAGGTGTACGCTAAAAAGGGGAAATGTTCCACTCAGATGAAGTAGTACTTGTAATCACTCCGATAACAACAGATCTTGTCACATATTTGCTTTCTTTTATTATTATTTAATTTGTCTCCCCAGCGGTGCAATAGAGCACACTATAACACAAGGCACACGGATTAGAAGTTACATTCGTATGTTTAATTTCACAAACTAGACAGTTAAAAAAGATTTATCTGAGGAAAACAAGTATGCGTTTGTTCAGACGGGGTGTATATTTCACATACTGTAGATGGTATTATAAATAATCATTCATTGTTGAGGAAGAGGTGATGGAAGGGCCAAGAGTCACAAACAACACTTGAGCAGAAACTATGATAAGCACATCGAGTCTCACAGTGATGCCAACTCAGTCACTTGAATCGCTTTTTTTTTTTTTTTAATCTATCAGTATTTCTGTACTGCTTAAGATCTTGATTCCATCCTTCTGTAGTTTTATAATCTGGCTTCTTCTTTTATAACCATTTCTACCTCATTGCTACATATTGTACATGTAGTACTTATGTCCTGTCATTTTGAATGTCATGCATTTGTGGATAAAAAGTTAAAAACAAACAAACAAAAAAAAACAAAACAAAACAAAAAAAAGAACAAAAAAATAAATAAAAAGCTTGCCCTTGGATCTGAGCAGTCTACCTCTTAAAGACTGTCTTTACACTGTCAAGTACAAGTCACAGAAAAAAATTAAGGCACCTTGAGGGCAAAGATGAAGTTCACCTGCACATACTGACGGACGGTTTATTAACAGTACCATGTTTCCTTTGGATTGTTGCGGGCTGTGGAAGGACTTCTACAAGGTCACCAATGCAAATTCCTAAAAAGTACAGTAACAAATTGCTTTAATCCTTTGTTAATTGTTGTAGTGCGCATGTTAATGTGTATGTATGTGCACTTGCGATTCTACATGCAAGTATGAGGGGTAACATTAAGATATGAAAAATCTGCATTTTTACTTTTCATATACATGTACAGAGAATAAACTTGCACATAGCTGTACTTATTGTACATTTGCTAATGATATACAGCATACATACGAAAAATGCACCACATACATGTTTATATGTGTGTATGTATCGCCATACTTACAGTACAGTCAGTTTAAATGTATTTTAATTTCAAGGTACATAAAGGTTACTGAAATACTGAATAAAGACGTTTTCTTTTTTTTTCCTGATAACTGGATGCATTTTGTACCTTTACTTGATTAAATTTGCAATGGTGTGATTGATTTAAGCCTGTGCTATTTCCGTTCCAAGCAGTTTCTTGTGGAGGACGATGTTCAGTCCATGACAACTTAAATCATCATTTCTTTGTTTCACTGCACTGGTGTTATGGTGAAAGTAATTCAGTTTGCATTAGTTTACAGAGGCTTACTTTTACTCTTCCCACAAACACACCTCCTATACACCCCATAATCATTTATAAATCCATACTGGCTGTTTTCTATTAGAAAATGAACAGCCATGTTTAAAATTCCTCTTCCTCTCATGGTATCATTAAGTAGTAGGTGTTATATGCGTGGGAAGTTTCTGTGCAATTAACATAAATGAGAAAAGACACAGTATATTGTGTCAGTGTTGGTAATTCTCTCTCTTTTTTTTTAATCCTGTGAGTACATCAGTTATCAGCTGTGGGTGCAGTTTGTCATCAGATCTATATATATAGATATGATTTCATGATTAAACACTGAGTGGGAAAAACACTGGTTTTACAGGAAGAAAAAATAATAAAATAAATTTTGTACATGTATTATGTCATTTATGCCAAATCATTTTGGGAAACGTCCATACTTTGCACTGAAGATTGTAAATAAAACATTTTGTTTTCATTTCCATAGAGCCTTTCTTAATAAAGATTTGACTTGTACATGATGATGAGCAAAATTAACAAATTCACAAAAACTAAAGGGTGTGAAAAAAGGTAATTTCCTATTATCAGTGCCTGTCAGCGTCTGAGTACTCTCCCCCACAAGCATTGATAAGCTTGTCAAGGCGAGAACATCAACACTTCAAACATTGCAGTCTCCCATGGAGAACTGTCCTAGGAGGACGGACTTGTTCACTAGTCTTATTCAGCATCGCTATTATGCTGAGGAACATTGCCTGATAAATTATCTATACTAGAAAACTGGACTAATTCAGGCAAAGTAATTGTAGAAATTTCACCTCTGAATGAAAAAAAAAAACATATTAAAAGTTATAAAGAGACCATTTTTAATATTTTTAATATAAAATAATCAAAACATTTCACTCCTCCAATGTATATTTCTTAGTCTTGTGTTAAACAACACAGCGTAAGAAATGTAACCTGCATCTACTTAAACATGTTGCATTCTATTAATTTAGGTCAAGAAACACTAATGATGCGAAATTATCTCTCGCTTTGCATGTTCACCGAGTGATTAAACCAACGCAGGAAGCTACATGTTCATGCTGTAAATTCACACTGCACAAGCAGGTAAGTAGCTAGACAATTCATAAACGCGTGATCACAACTGAATCCATGCCATCCATAGCACAGCGTAGCCACCACACAGTGGTGGCCGACTGTCAGTAACACTTTAAACTGTCTACAGTCGAGCTTCTCCACGATATTGTGCCTTTAGCAGGTTGTCCCTTTCACAGTGTTAAGTGTGACTGATGGTTGTTGTTGGATATACACATCAAAACACCTCACTGCATGCACGCACATGCCTTGTTTTCATTTGTTTACCGCCTCACAGTGTCTGTCTTGGGCTTGTGCCACAGCAGCATGGCTGTTATTGAAGAGAGAGCTAGATAGACAGATATATGTACATATAGAGATACAGACAGTATGCATCCTTTCTCCAGCCTGCTGTCTCTGAAATACTAGCAGCAACCATGCCCTTTGTTTCTTTGCACTGAATTTTTAAACAGAACAAAAAAAAAAAAAAAATCAGGACTGATAAGAGGAAAAAAAAATAAAGTTGAGTCAAACAAATTACACTCAAGTTATTAGTGGCTATTTTGTAAATATCAAAGATCCACTTGTCCCACTGTTCTGTGCTTCATTTGCATTCTGATGAAACTGGAGTGGATGTGTGTGAACTCGGAGGTTATCTGTGGAGCTGCAGCGCTGAGCAGACGAATCAGACAGCTTCGCAACCACATGGCTCAAGAGGATGAGCCACAGACCTCTCTCAAATCACTTCCTTCATAACAATTAAAATATGCAAAGTGATAATTTTCCTTAAGTAGCCTTAAATGTGCAATCTATTTAAATGTGAGGGAAATTGCCTAAAGCTTGCGGTGTGTGTATATGTGTGTGGGGGGGTGGTGGGGGTGGGGGTGGGGGATAAATTATGCAAATAACAGAAAAGACTCTTGAAAGCCTAATTTTTCTGTAATAAGCATACTGTTTCATTTAATTTTTTTCCTCTTATTAAAAGTGACAGTTCTTTTGCTCTGTCTGATGGCTATATCTGACACAAGCCCGTGGAAGTGACTGCTAGACTAAATGGTAAAGCATTTTTGTAGCTTTTAGATGATGGTTACATTCACAAAGTAATTATGCACTAGAGAGTCCAGAAATAAGGTTTAATTACACAGTAATCGCTTCTGATGGACACTAGGAAGTGTGAGCACTGCCAGACTGCAATCCATCAATGACAAACCTCTGGCCAGTTTTAATTCCTCCTCATTTGCATCATAACCTCGGCACCAAGTTGCACAAATGCTGTTAAATGTTAATAGGACCTGTCTCTCCACTCAAAATGGATGCTTAAGCCATTTCAATTCTCCCTTTTCCCTCTATCTCTTCCTTTCACTCCCCCCCTCTCTCTCTCTCTTTCTCTCTCTCACCCTCTTTCCTCTCTCTCTCTCACACACACACACACACACTCTATCTCACACAGTCCATATCTCCTCTCTCTCGCCTCAATTCTCACATTCTCATGAGTCTTCACATAAATAGCCCCTCTTCAGAAGGGAAGCTGAGCACAGGAGACAGTGCACGGTCACTGCTGTGCTAATTGGGAGCAACATGTAAAGTTTTATCTCTTGAGTGCTAACAAACCATACAGACAAGTATAATTCCTTGCCGCGTGTGTGCGCGTGTGTCTGTGTGTGTGTGAGCACAATGGAGAGAGACTGTCTGAGTGTGTGTGTCTCTTACACACACATATTCACACAGCTACAGAGCATAAAGGTTTGTTCACACTATGTGACGGAAGGCCCTCAAGTACCAAATCCTCGTCCTCGGGGACTGGGCAAAATTATGTTTTTATTAATTGAAAATTGTTATTGGTGCGGCAGACACATTTCTGCTCCTCTTCAGACTTTTATAAGGTTGATTAAAGCCAGGATGTCTCATTATCAGCCTGTCTCCTTCATATGGAGTAAGTATACTCTTTAATATACACAGGACATCCCGGGTTACTGCAGAGTATTTCGAATGCAGACAACAGCTTGCAAAAGGCGGACATTAGACCCAACGGACCACTCGCATGAACAGAGTGGTTTATTTATTGTAACAATGTGGAAAACAGCACATTTTGTACTTTACTAATCCCTCTGCAACATCAATCCCACCATATACTCTTAGATACTTATGATATGACCTTGTTAATCCCCAGGCATTCGAGGCAATTTTATCTTGATTTGAAAAATAATGAGTTGTATGGAAACAAAGACAAAATATATTCGCAAGTCAAACTATGACCTACGAATATAATTAGAGTGGTGGAATGTCTTTGCCGTTATTTTCTCTGTTTTGTTTGCAAAAAATTCCAACCAACCTAAATATTTACACGCAGCCATCCAGAATTTGCTGTCAGCTGTAATTACAGAGAACAATCTTCTCACAAATCTTTTAACTTTGACAGAAATGCCTATAAGTGAGAAAACAAGGGTTTAAATATTTTCTGTTGCGAACAACATTTCCATGTACATATTTTTAACTGCAGTTTGAAAACACAGTGAGGCTGTTCGTCCATATTTGACGTTTCACCGCCTACATTTTAGCAATGACATACCAGCGACATCATTTCAATGCCTCAGATGAAATATTTTTATAAATGTTATTGATGAAAGCATCTTCATACCCCAGGTAATACATATTTTTATGAATGTACAATATTAATTTGAGCAGTGGAAGTCTTGAGATATTTCTCTTATAAAAGTGGGAATACTACAGCATAAGAATATTCCCTTAGACGTTAAACATCCGCACTTTGAATTTTACTTCTGTACAGGTAAAGAAGTACTATAAGTAATATATTTATCATATCATGTGTATATTACTGGACTGATGAATTAACATGTAAGCAGCACTTTGATTTTGTCAAAGTGTAGAAAATTGTAAAAACTTGACATAATGTTGGATAGTTTAAATATAACAATGAATCATAATTTATAGACTGATCATATGTTTGTGTGTTTTATAAATGTACTGTAGGGTATAAAAGAGTGTACTATTGCCCTCATAACTGCTGTGGAGATGAAGTATAAAGTAGTATTAAATGGAAATACAAGTGTACTTGTACTTGTTGTTACTTGCTGATTGATTTTAAGTTGTAAAATGTATTCTAATCTTTCTTTTGCAAATTATTCCCTTCATGTTTTTAGTTTTTTTTCTAAATTTCTATTTAGTTTTGCATTGTTATACTAACGGTAGTGGTGATTTTCACATTTGGCCACTATATAAAAGGCTCTGTGTCCGGGTAAAACTGAGACGAAATCTGAACCATCTGATGATCCTGGCCTCCATTTTATTCATTACTGCCCACCACAATTTAATACACAGCGGCTGAAACATTCACAACTTTTTTTTTCGTCTTC
The DNA here is from genome assembly GCA_028641955.1 of Protonibea diacanthus. NCBI lineage: Eukaryota > Metazoa > Chordata > Actinopteri > Sciaenidae > Protonibea > Protonibea diacanthus. The sequence goes on along the minus strand of CM053986.1, from coordinate 18,610,016 downwards.
AGCCGCCACAGAGGGAGCAAGCCGTCTGACTCGGGGCGTAAAGGTCAACATTTTCACATTCAACAGCCTGAAATAGGCAAAGTGAGGAAAAACTCTGCTGGAATCACCTGTAGTTTATAGCAGTGTATATTAGTGTTTGCAGCAGCGGGAGAGATGTCCCTCTCGCTCAGCATACACTGAGCTCGATAACAAGCTGGCCTCCTGCACCAGTGTGATCACGTCTAAATGTCCTCAGGTCAGTGCTGTCAACTATCCACTTCCTATGTTTATAACAAATTCTGGGTTGTGCACCATAATATGGCTTTACAAATGCAGTACACTCCCGTGTGTGATTTCCACGATCCAGATAATTCCTTTTCACATTTTCGCAAAGTGGCCAAAGTGGCATGTAGTTACCATTACTGTGTGGTCTTCTTTATAAAAAATATGGGATTACACACCATTCCTGTAACACCAGGCCAGTGCTGCAGCATTAAGTCAATGCAGTAACAGACAGTACGGGGAGATTTTTTTATTTTTCATTCTCCTCTTTCGTCCATTAAGTAATAACATCACGTTCTAATCAGCGTCAATTCTATTCATCTGTTGAATAGTCAATTAATGTATAAATGAATGTCTATGAATTAAGTTTTTTTCTTAATATTTTAATAACCAAATGAAAAACCCTAATTAATTGTAAAGCTTTTAATGTCCTGCAGGTCACAGACCTTCAACACGTTGACCAATAGGGTGGAATTAATGAGCTTTATTACAGCTTCATAGCTTCTTTACCTAAAAGTTGATACTGTTGAAATACCATCGCTGACACAAGGAGGCTTTGACTGGTTGCATTGGTGGATCTCTTTAGTCTGTCTTAACCCCTGTCTGGGAACAAGTGGAGCTAATGGGGAGCAAAGACAGAGGAGTGCATGTCCGATAGCTGCACGTCCTCCAGTCAGGGCAATCATGGGAAACACAGAACGTCACTCTTTCAATTTCATCCTTTCCACTGTGCAAGCCGCCCTCTATAACGTCATTATCTCCAGCATATCTGCAGGGTCCTCTGACAGGGCCATGTTATCCAGGCACTGGGGAAATGCAAATTGATTTCATATCAGCCATGGCATTTTTAAGGCCTCCACATGTTACATAGACTGTCATTTCAGGCAAAGATATGAAAATCAGAGGGAAATGTCAAACTGTGGAGGAACTATATTATACGCAGCGTGTTGTTTACTTTGATCACCGGCTCATGGAACAAGATACTTCATAATGCCACGTTGTCAGTAGACTATTTAGGAGATCTCTTTTAAGCTTTTGACCTGTAGGAGAGTTTTCTCACATCAGAATAACACAACTGACCAAAATATGATTTACATAATGTATGATTTTAAAGGTCTTTCAGCTCATTGTTTTGGTTTTCTGACTCCCTCGTGACACCTTCTTCTTCCTAGCTTAAAGAAGAAACTACGATGGCTGTGACGTGTGAAAAGTCAGGAACCTAGCATTTAGTTTGTCCATTCTGGGCTACTGTAGGAACATGGCAGACTCGGTGGAAGAGGACCTGCAGGGTCTTGAAATATAAAACGCTCATTCTCAGGTTATACAAACACAACAATTCTTATTTTCAGGTGATTTTACACCAATGAAAACAGGGTTATGCATACCACTAATTCTGTACATTTACCTTTAACCATTTGCGTGACTTCAGCAACATCAGGGAATTATTTTTGGCAAAACTATACCATGCTCCCTGCTCAGCACCAAACAAACGCTGGTGAACAAAGACCAAAGACCAAAAAAATTGAACTAAAAGCTGAGATATTAAACATATGTTCATCAGGTGGCTGGAAACACTTTTCAAAATAAAATAAAATAAAAATGTGAATGTGTAAATATGTGTAATATGTGTTTACAGGTTGTTTTCAATTGCCCTGACTTGACCTGGCAAAGGTTTTTTTGTTTGTTTTTTTATTTTTTGCATTTAAGATAACTATACTGGTTAATGTGTCTAGCCCAAACTAAATTGCTCTTGTCTAAGTAATTTAATACCATCTTTCAAACATAACCTATTTAAGGCACACAATTACAGTAGGGTGAAAACTGAGGGGGAGATAAGGAGAGTAGAAAGCAGATGGCTAAAGATGAAGGTCAAAACATATTGAGAAGTTTGTCAAAATTTGATGACATAAGCAATCTGTAAGCTGTTATTGCACCCAAGCTTGAGGTACAGAGAAACATATTGAAATTACAAAAAAACACTGCAGCTGCCAGCGCACTGCCAGGAATGATTGCCCCAAGTGTTTTTTTTTTTTCCTTGCTTTGCCTCTCTCTTTCTGTCCCTCAACCCCCTCCTTCACACGCATGGCTGCCTGCCAGATGTGAAGAGAGGCATATCTGGATTTAATGATATTACAAATGCCTTCCTTTATGCTCAATAATAACTCAATTTTGATTGATACTCAACTGTCAGCGCCTTATCTTGATACAAATAGAGTTGTCTGTCATCCAGCATTGAGTCATCAATTTTAGCTGGTGATGAGGCTCGTTTGCCATACCTAATCATCTGTCTCGTTGGGAAGCCTCTGAGGCTGATCAGATAGCACTTGTAAACACTCGCAGCAACAACCATCACAACACAAGCTTTCAGGCAAAATTGAGTGGGCCCCATTATTGCTTGCACTCTTAGCAATGTCCGAGATTTCTTTGTACATAAAGCAAAGCCTGGAATAAATCATGCAGTACACCCACATTTCTATTGATTAAAGCCATTCCCATGCCTGCATCTGGTGAATTGTCCACAGAATAAAGAGCAGCTTTATATTTTGTCCTGTCAAAATGTTAGGTCATTCTATCAAGGCCAGCCAGTTCCATACAATAGCACAGTAAGTCTTCTGTTGAAAAACACCAAGAGGCAGAGAATGAATTCTTGTATTTTCTGCAATAGGAACCTGCAAAGAAATGAAAGTCCTTTATTTTGTCCACTAGATATTATAGCGTAGTACTGTGAGTAAATACAAATTACCATGTTTGAATCCAGTTTCTCAACACAACGTGTGCAGGTATGGAGTATGACTCCTTTGCAACACTTTACTTACATCCCCTCTGTTTATCACCTCTGTATAATGATATGAATTGTTTATAATGCACTATTATGTCGCATAATAAAGAAGATATAAATGTTAATTTGTGTTTTCTCCTCCTGTGGGCATCAGTGGGAGCTGATATAAGAAGTTATACTACTGTGCATTAATAAACAGCCAGTATATCTGCTCACAGCTCCATTACAGTGTATTGTAAACCATTTATGTTTTATATTGATTTTAAATGCTAAATATGGGAACTTAAATTAAAGTGGGTAATATCTTTGTATATCTTTTATCTGTCTATAACCACTAGTTATGTTACAACGGGAATATTGTGTTTTATTACTTTATAATGATCTTAAAATGTGCACATATTAACACACAAGTGAATGCATTCTAATCAGGCAGATAACAAGTACTGCCTGGCTCCTCTGTCTTGCATTTTACTGCATCCTATACAATTATCCTGATGAGAACTTGAAAGACTTCTGTTAATGTGGGAGTGTGAGAAGGCCTGTAGCCTATAGACCCTGCTTTCATTCATCTCACTAACATCAGGGAGCTCAAGCTTGGCGTCACTCAAAGCTTTTTTCCTTTGAAATTCCCCAGGCAGACCCACAAATTAAGCTCACTTCTGTTTGACCAAAGATGAGACCAGCCCTGAAGTAAGGCAGCTTTCCCTGCCTTTTCTCACAAGAGTTTGCAATCTATCCCTTAGAACTCCACAGACCTATAAATCTCTTCAAAATCTCTCTATTCATTGTCAGCCTGCTGTAAAGGAGTATATGAAAAATTCCTTCAGTCCAAATTTCAGTCATGATCTGACAGCAGAGGACAAACACGGTTTGCTTGTGAAATGTCAAAAGTGCACCCTGAAAGGATGTCTTGTTCAAACATTAAAAGAACTGTGAGTGTAAACATCTCGACACTAAACGCAGCCAAGAAAGTAAAGAAATAATGCTAATGTTAAGTTTTGGACAGCGAGCATTGCTTGCCTTTAGGATGTAAACATGTAGGTCTAGTTGCTTGTGTATAGTATTGAAAATGTGGCATTTCAATCCATAAATGTAAATACCCTGCTCCCTCATTTGTAATGATAATATATTGTTTGGATGATGCTTGATTTCCAAGGAGGAAAAAAAAACATTTTTTTTTTTTATATATAAGCTGGTGGGTAGAGTTTATTGATTGAGGATTCATGCAGCTTGCAAATAAATATTCATTATAAAGTATGATTTTGAAATCGAAATGTTGCACAGATCTATTTTTCCATGGATACATCCATATTGCATTTTTTTTGTGTGTGTTTTAGGGTTATGTCCTCAAACAGCAAGGTACGTGTGTCCCCAAGTTAAATCTCCCCCAACTTGGAGAACATCTCATGACAAGCAATCACTCTTAATAGGACTCTTCTCCTCCAGAAAGATTCACAAGGAAAGATTATCTGAATCTATTCTGAGCACATTCAAAGGCAAGGGACCATGCACTCCCCTTGCGAGTTCATTATCATTCTCAGGTTATCCCAGGCCCAGTGAATCTGGAACGCAAATGAATTAGTGAGAATTAAGAAGTCTCTGTGGTCTGAAACCTCTCCAAATCTCCTCCAAGATGAAAGGTACATAGCTATGGCTTGTGCACCGTCGCTCTCCCCGCCTGAGCCCCCACGGTAGTCCTATATCTACAGACCTACCCCGGGACACCTCCACCCCCACAACATGCACACTCCACCGCCCCCCTTTCAGAAAATGGAAATAGTACGAGCAGTTAATGTTGCCTAACGTCTCCTGACCGCAAGGTTTTGTCGTGAGGGAGAAGTTGAGCAGGGCTGCAGGACTAAGGCTGCCATCGCTGGCGATTAATTACAGCACTGTGGTGCTGGCACTTCGACATGGTTGATCCCTCTGCAGGCAGGGCTTCCTCTCATCTCAGTCTCTCTGTAGCCTTCAAAGGGCTCTCCACTGCCTGCAAGACTGAACCTAGGCCAGGTAAGAAAGACGCCATGGCTCCATTGTGACTGTACTTCACATATTTCAATGGGACTTCAGTTGTAGATTGTGTCGGTATCACTCCCCCATTGTCCGGTGTGTTATTATTGACAGTTCTTGCACATAATGCAGCTGGTAATAGATAAAGTTCTGAAGTAGAAAAACAAAAATTATAAGCGCTCGTAGATGATGATGATAATTTAGATAGATACAGTGTTGGATATGACTTTATAGGTTTTGTGAACAGATTCATGTACGGTATAAAACAAAAAAATCCCCATGTTTGCCCTGCATCAAATTCCTACATGTCCTTCACGACCATTTTCTCTCTGACAAAATAGATGAAATATAGTAATGGTCTGTCTGTGTTCAGTATTTTCCCCTCCTTCCCTTCCCATCAGGCCAGGCCTTTGTAACAGACTGCAGAGGCTGCCTCTCTCCCTCAGCTCATTCAGCATCACACCCTGCTCTTGTGCTGGACATCAAATGACCAGCTCACCCCCTGAGGAGCTCTCAAGTTTCTTCATTTCAGCAGCCGCCTGGCTCTCCCCTGGTCAGCAGCCGGCCACGCAGGGAGAGGGGACATCTGCCTGTCTGAGGATAAGGGACAGGCTGCCTCACTATCCGTCTGTCAGCCCCTCAGACTGGACCCCTCGCGTCATTGCTCCACTCCCTCCTTGTTATTCTGGAGAGAACGCGGGGATCTGATATGTGGCATTGTTTGTGCCGTACTGGTCAGAATGACAGAGGGGACTAAGGCTAATGCACTGTAGGCACGATCTGCAGCAGAAAAAGATTGCTGTTTGGCACAAGCTGCTTACAACACGAAACCCTGTAAGCACTTCGTAACAGGAAAATGATCATAGATGTAATTTGCGTTACAGTATACTAAAACTGGTAATAGTCCATCCACAAATTTAAATAATGAACATTAGAAACTGTTGAGTGGCTGTATGCAACAGATTGTCTTTTCTACGCTGATGTAAACATTCTCCATTAATGATTATTCTGTAATGATTATCTCTATCTAATTACATGCGGTTTTCTCCATCCCATCCCATCAAAGAAAGCCACAACGATCGATAGAGACATATTTGCATAAAAATCTATTTCACCGTAACTGAAGGATCAAGACTGAGCACCCGGGATAAAGATGCCTTTGGCCTTTTTGCCAATCTAACCTGCAAAGTAATTTGTTTGCTTCCCAAACTTAATATTTGTTCTCTCCCACCCCTGTTTTATAAATGGGGTTAGAGTGCAATAGCATGTGGCTAAAGGAAGTGAGGAGCCTCACTAAAATCATGTACAAATGTTAATTACCACTCAAGCTGGTAACCTGCTGCTTGAGTTTCTGTTTAATTGGATTATATAGGAAGTATTTTAACGCATACATATAAAATTTCAACAAGCTGTGAATCTCTGCGTCTTCTTCAAATCGTTCTGTGCTGCCGTTTTATCACACTCATTCGTGGCTGGCTATTGCCAAAGCAAAACAGAACAATGGTGTCGAATCTGACACCATGGTGCACAGAGAGAAGCAGTGTACTGTAAATGATCCTGTGTGGTTGACTGTTGGCCAGCAGCCACATCTATACGAGCAGAGGAAGACCACTCCGAAGAGCCCACACCTCCTGGACCGAGCCGGAGGTGAAGGAGAGAGTATCACACTCTCCTTGTCAGCTGCAAGGGTAATTACTGCTGGCTGAAATTACTCAACATTTGTTTATTAGCTCCCCAGAGCACACTGTAAATAGATTGTCTGTTATAGTCCGATCACATTAAAACCCTGTGCCACGCGAACCCCCCTCCTGCCTCCTGTTTGCTGTGAGCCAGCCTGCTGCTCACTTATTGAGCAGCTAGAACCAAGGAGCCATGTTAAATGTGATTGTTTTCCATTAGCTACATCCTGTCTAATACCTCACTTGTGCGTTGCAATTACTGAATTCTGCCATGCAACATAACCTTCATTAGCTGACTGTAGAGTCCTGCAGCTCCAATAGCCCCCTTACCATTTTTCATTTTTTTTATTTATTTTTTTTTTATTCATGAGTGGGGAGTGTTTTAATTCAATATTGATTTCTGCATAGAAACTCCTGCGCTTGTGCCTGCTTGTGCCTTTGTGTGTACTGCATGGTTACCATGCTTTAAGTGTATGCAGTGATAAAAAATAAATAAATAAATAGATCAGCAGGCCGTGTCTTTCCTTGTATTCATCGTGCTGGTTGGTTCCTGTCAAAGATGACATTCTGAAACATTTGACCTGCTAAAAATGAATTCTTGGCCAGAGCCCAGTGACAGTGGAGAGCAATTCATTCCCCCGAAAATGTAAGGAGATAAAAAGCAGAGGCATGCAATAGTCCTGTCAAAAGAAAAAGAGAGAGGGGGCTGAGAGTAAGAGAGAAATGGAGTATATTAATGTGAATGAAAAATGTGAATGAAATTTATATTCACGGCTGTCTGCACAGAAATACTTTCACACAGTTTGAAACATCGTACAAAATATCTCATCTCTGGATAACGCTGCAACACTTTGGTGATAATTGCCCAAATGCTGTTCCATAGACAGAGATATTTGTAACAGAGATATTTAGCTGCAAAAACGAACTAAAACAGCATGCCTCGTATGCCTCTGACAGGTAGAGCATGGCTCCCTGGGAACCAGAGTAATAAAACGCTATCTTTCTGTGGCATCTTCCCTTTTCCTCTAATGTTACCCTAATAAAAGCAACCGCTGAGGTGACTGCGCACAAATAAGGGCCTAAAGCTGCTGGACATCTATCCCAGCCCCCTGGAGCCACATTACACACACCTAATGGCCACTCGAAGCTTCATTAGGATATTAATTCTCCACGTTTCTGAAGTGATTCCATCTGTAATGTGACAATATCTGGCTGCTAGGAAGACAACTTGTTGTTATTGTTGTCCCACTCCCTCCATTCCACCCATTTTATTCTCCACCCCCTCTCCACCCCCCCCTTCCTTCTCTAAGCATATTGTTATTCTTATAGCGCCACTGTCTCAGTTTTTCGAGGGAAGAGAAATCTGATAATACTGGGTGTCCTTTGAGATGGAGGCCAATGGAACAGCTCTGAGCACTGCCAAAAGCATAGCTCCATCTGACCAGGGGAGCAGATGGTCAGGTCCACCCCGGGTCTGGGAAACAAGCAGCAACGCTAAACATTAGATGTCATTTTGCATTTTTAAATACATATCACCTCCTCCCACCTGCAGGATGTCAGAGTCCAATATTCACAGCCAGCAGTCATGTGGAGTGCATGTGGCAGTAATAGCTTTGTTTCTAAAAGACACTCGGAAAAATTCGTCATGAGGTAAAGTGAGGACAGCAGATTGAAAGCAACTTTAGAGACTTCATGGAAACACTTTGTTTTAACTCTTCCTATTCAGTATTAATAAGCAGGATATAAACACAGGTAATAATGATGGATGAATGATTTATAATAGTTGCAAGCAAACATAAGAAGGCGACAAAACAGAACTGCAATAAAGAAACAAACAGCGTCTTTTGAAACATTTATAAACTTAAATACACGTGAACAAATCATTCACAGATGGTTGGAGATGTTTATCAATGTGTGAAAGACCCATCAGCTTCAACTACGCTTCCTCACAAAGACACAGAGCAGTACATGATAGAAGCAGTGAAGTTGAGAAAAGGCGTTTAAAGTTTCCAGGGTGGATGGCCAATTGTTAAACAGATGGAAAGGTGGGCCGCTGTGCAAACCAAAGACACGTTTCAGTTAGTTCCTGCAAGATAAACTGAGTAACACCTACTGAGTAATGACTAAATATAGTGCAATAAATAAATAGGTGTATCTCAAACCAATTATGAAGACTTATATCACACGATATTCAATACCAATTATATGTGCTTTGATCCGGTGTAAATCTGATATTTAACATGTCAACTAAATGACACAAACATAGTCACAAACATAAATTTATGTTTGTGACTTTGTTGTCATTTAAGGTGTGATAGGTGAAATCAAACATTTTGACTGTCTCTACTGTTTCCATAGCAAATGTGGATGATGTTGGTCTTAGCCTTAACTAAGAAAATACAGTTAGTGCTTATAAACGCTAAATGTGGTGGGTTACCAGTCTGACATACTGTGTGTGATCATAGGTGAATGAGTTTGGCTTTAAGTTTGAATAAATATCTAAAAAAAACTAATTATCTGTCTGTCATATTTATGGACATGCTTGCCAATTATAAGTATTTTGTGTGTGTTTTATCGTTTTTTGGTGTTGACGATGTAATGTGTAATAACCAAAAATGATATTTAGGGAATTAATTTGAATTTAGATGTTCAAATAAATGTTTCCCAGTTATCAAGGAAAAATACTAAACATTTGCTCTCAAAAAGCATTTACTGCTTTGTTTCTGTTTAAATGGAATATCTAAAAAAAAAAGCAATTTGGATATTTCACCGTAGCTTGTTGGTTGGATTCAGCATTTTTTTCACAATTTTCTGACTTTTTGGACAAAATAGTTGATTGCTCCGCCGTTAGCAGTTGCACTGTGATACTGAAGTTTTTACAGATCATATTCAGCCATGCCCTCACACACAGCTAGGCGAATTCAAAGGCAAAAATATATTCTATGTTACAAGAATTTCCTTCCATCACTGCGTTCACACCAATTAAACCTGAAACCTAATCATATCACGTCGGTGCTCACATCTTATATCTTGAGACAGCACAGCAGTTTCTTGCAGAATATCAAAGTTTTTGATGGGGAGGGGGTGAATTAGGAATATTTAAAATGCAAAGAAATTCTTCACTTGTTTAAAAGATTGTAATATCAGAAGGTTCGGGGGGGTTGGTGGGAGAGAGCCACTCATCTTTGTCGGTGAAGAATTCCATTCATCCCAACGAGGATCCTCAAGATACAACTGAAGTGTAGGATTCTGACATTTCTGAAGTGAAATGATAATTGCCTTTAAAGACCAAGGAGGGAAAAGAGAGAGGAGATGAAAGATAAAAGGTTGGAACTAAAGAGAACATTAGGGTGGTGAGAGGGAAAGCAAGCCACAGAGACCAGCCACATAAATAGTCATGAAATGAGAACTTTCTGCTTTGTATTGAAGTTAAGAAAGAAACATTCAGCGAGAGGCCAGTAGGCCAGACTAAATAATCCTTGACTGAGCCTCCCATTCTGAATCCCATATTAGCTGCCCAGATTTTAATGTAAATATGCCATTATGCTGTCATTACAGTGATCAGACTGCATGGCTTACAGGTCAGCCCAGCCACTGTTAATTTTGCAGGCACAAGCCTTTTTTCTGTCTTTTGAAATGTTAATAACTTTCTATTAGTTAATGTAGCGTGACTAAAATTCAAATTAGACATAATTTATTTTAATATCTGTGACTAGCTTGTCTGACCATTTAGCAATGGTCTCCCGCTGAATACAACACTCTAAATTGTGGTAATTTGCATTAGATGGTTGAGGCACGCCTTGTCTCACTGTTGTGCCGTTGTGAAGTCAAGGATGATTCATTTTTTGCTCCTTGAGGTACAAGTATCCAGAATTAAATAATGCCATCCGTCACATTTAATGCATGTGCTTTTACCGGGGCAGTAATTCCTACAGTTGTTTAAAAAAATGGGACATCATTAAGATTTGTTTCAGAATCACGAACCATCAAATGTAACAGGAATAGCTGACCTTCTTTGGTACAATATTGATGCTTGCATGGCTGGATTAAACTGTTAGGGGGCCCATGGGCAAAAAGTGGCTGTTAGGACCCAATTGACCCTCCCACCTACCTCTATACATCGTGCCTGGTAAGTCGCATCAAGTACATTGAACACATTATAGCTACATGGCAGCTTAATTATATACCCAGACATCCAGAAAACATCCACTGCTCCTGTGCTGGAATTATACTTCCGTGCCGCGGGTTTTCTTAGTCTCAATTAGTAGCGCTATCTTTTATTAAATACAACTTTATTTTGAAATATGCACCATCAACAAGGATATAGGGAGACCCTCTATATATGATACTGCTGCTATTGATGGGAGCTTTGACAGCCAGCATTTCAAAAGGCGTACTATACAACCAGCTTGTTGATTCATACCAAAAAGTGACCATGCAACAGTTTTACAGAATATTTGGAGCACGCTGTTGACGTGCTGTTTTCTCTACGATTCTCTTTTCTTTTAAAAAGGGACAGCAGAAAAAATACAGTGCGGCCATTGTGTGCACGTGTCAGAGTAGCTCGGAATAAACAATATTTGGCGCAGATTACTGAGAATCTCACTGCAAAATTGTTAACTATGTGTTTCCACTTTTACCTTATGGTGGGGTAGAGTTCACAGTGATAACTACTCCGCTGTTTTGCAGGTGAAGATGTAATTTTTGTATTTTCTATTTATTGTTATTAATTAATTATTTTGTACGATGTTAAATATTTTCGCGCACAAAGCGACGTATAGTCCTTTAAACAGCAATATTATACGCACTACTGGTTTATACTTTGAAGTTTGTCTGTCTCTTGGTACTGTGAAGGTGATGTTAAGTGGTCTACATCACACCTGTCAGTCCCTTTATCGTGCTAATATAAATGATTTGTACTGTTGCTGTTTCTGTTTGACTTGGAGATAAAGTCACTGGGAAGAGCTTGTCAACAGACACTTCATTCCTTATAGAGTAGTTTCAGATTTATATCACACACAGGTAATATCAATACACCTATTATTATATCAGCTCCCACCGTCTGCAAGCTGTAAAACATGTTTTTTTTACCAGAAACTAATAAACAAACTGCGCTACACCACAGTTATATATGAATTAATCAAGCTAATTAGTTATGGAGAACTGTTAAAGAGACAGTTAGCATGCAAGGGAACTGGATGTGGCACAAAGACACACCTCAGTCACATACAACACATGCACAACAAACACTCATGCACACACAAAAGCATGCATACAGAGTCAAGCAATTAGAATTCACCTGAAATAATTGCTTATTATTGTTATTTTTATATATTTGTGAAAAATAGAATTATATATATATTTATATATTTTTTTAAATTCTCCAATTGTCATACAGTTGCACTATCTGCACAATATTTCTATTTATTTATTTCATCCTTTCAAAAGGAATGGAAATGTGCCAAGAGTTAAGGTGATGAGTCGGGGAAGGGGGCGAAAAAAAAATGCAAATTATCATTGAAAATGTCAGCACAGGTTTCAATTAATCAGATTTTCTCATTCACTTTCATAAAATGTTTCCAGTGGTTGATGGTGGCACTCCAAATTCAGACTGTGCCGAAAGCGGGTGAGGAGGATAGGAGAAGCCCAGCTGATTGGAAACATCTGGGTGATTGTAGGGAGCACTCCCACATCATCCAACGCTGGCTGAGATTTGACAGTGCCCTCTGAAGTGACAGCTTTGACCTCGGCCAGTGTGCATGCGTGCAGCTGCCAGAGACCGGTCTGGCTGAAAAAGAGGACAGAGCCAGACGCTCTAGGCGCTGGATGGTACCACTGCTTTTGATGGGAACTCTGTTGACAGCCAACGTTTCAGTCGGACTAAAATACAACCAGCTTGTTGATGCATTTGATATCAAGAAGTGGCCATGCAACAGCTTTTCAGAATATTCTGAGCACACTGAGATGTATGCCATAACGTGCTGTTAAAGTGCAAAGATATACAGTGCGATTACATGTCAAGTAGCTCCATGACAGTGAAATATAATGATTATTTTTTTTGATAAATCTCTAGAAATGTCATGGTATTTTTTTCCATCATAGACTGTGTTATGTTGTTTGCCAAAAAAAAAAAAAAGAGAGAGAGAGAACAGAACAGAGCAAAATGCAGCTGCTTTAAATCCAGTGATTTTCAGCAGATGTACATTGTTATTCCAAACAGATGTGTCTGGGAGAAGCAAAAAATATAAAGAGCAGACAATGCCTTTTAGATCTTACCTGCAACTCAGTGACAGACTGCAAATTGTCAGCATGTTAATTATGATTAGTGAAGCAGGTTTTTGTTTTGTAAAAAAAAATATATTTTTTTTCACACAATTTTCCGAATGTTTCCGAAATTGCTATTTAAAGGAACAATTGCAAATAGCATTTTGATGGTCTCCTGCTTTCGTTTTGCAAACACTGGCATATTGAAACACATCATTAGATATTTTAACTCAACATCGCCACATAATGACATTAATATTAATGTTTATGGTAATGAACTTTTTTTTTTTTTTTTTTTGAAGAGGAACACTTAGTCATATTTGATTCATTAATGTAATGAATGCAAGGAATGATCAGATAATATGTTCTTGTGTCCTTGATATGCAATGAGGAGCATTAGACTGACTTAAATTCAAGATAGGTATGCCTAAGCTGTATTAATCTATGCTAAAATATAGAAGCTATAAACTCTCTGAGAAAAAAAGAGTGCCAAAAACCTACAATGTTATAGATTAAACAAAACAGAGTGAAATGGAGTTCATTTGCATCACCCTCTTCTTTTCAGAGGAGCTAAACTGCTTACCATTATTCAAAGATATCTTTTAAATAAGGCCCAAATACGCGGGTGAAACCAATTTAACGAGTGGCCACCAAAGACGTTTGTCAAATGATCTATATTGAGATTTTGACTGTGTAAGCCTCTTATCATAACTGCTATAAAACACACATCATTCTGTTTCAGGACTGAATTTCAGAGATATGAAAATACAATAAATGTGACATTTTAAAGCTTGGCTTACTTGTTAATTACAAAACCATTTCAAATTGAACTTGGGGAACTTAATAAGTGCATATTTGTGTGAAGGAATGAGATTCAGCCCGGGAAGGGAAAGAATCCTGGCTGATGTGCTCCACAAGAGATCAACCAAAGGTCTAGCGTTGCAGGTCGTTTGATTTGACTGCTAATCAAGTTGTAGTGCAGGTGCTTTCCTTATTTAAGTCACTTACAAACTCTGTGCTTTTTAAGTTTTATCCAAAAGTGAAAATCAAACTATTCAACTTCATGTTGTGTCTCTCAGCCTTTGATGGAATGTGCTGGAAAGGCATTTCAGTGATCGTAACAAAAGCAGTGGAAGAAAATCACATTTGCATGAGGCAGGGTACAATAAGGACAACATCACTCATGCGGAAGAGCTTAATTACCTCAAAGAAAAACAAATTAGCGCATCCTCTTTAATTGTCGGCTGATAACAAACGCAGAGGAGAGAAATCACTACACACCTTGTTCGACAGCATGATGCAGCACGTGTAGGTGTACTTAAACATTGAGCTGGAGCATACTGTGTTGTGTCTTTAGCGCGCTTTCATTGTAAACTCTAACAACCGACATCCCACCTAGCAGAGACATTCTTGCACTCACAAACACTACACAGGCACTACCCTGCCAACAGATGGTGCGGCTATCTTTTGTGCCTTAATTACAAATTTAACATCAGCAGTTATTCTTGTGTCAAGTGAAACCCTTATCTGGTATCAACCCATTTAATGTGTCTAATGTTACTGACCAAACATGTGCAAACAAGCTACTGCAGCGCTGGAAAAAAAAAAGATTTAAATTAACAAAAGTGACAGTGAACACTGGTGATTTTTAAGGCTGTGAATGCTTAAATCAATTATGAATGAAAACTCTCACTGACACGTATCCTTTCTTTTAATTGAGGGGACGGATAAACTGCCACTCTAAACCTTTGCCAGATATCTAATATTACATTACACACTTTGTGTGTTTACACTGACTGTGTGGCTTATTAGGCTCTCTGTCTAGTTCAGCAAACACTGCACACTCCACACACCGCACGGTAAAGATGGATGAGCAACACTCCTCGGTTACTACAGCCACATTTATTTAGAAACAGTGGGGAGAGTTTTGGAGGTGAGGAATAATTCCAGCCAGCGGTTGGTGCCCAGTTTGAGAAAGAGGAGGAGGACCACCATGGGGCACCTGACAGTGATGAAGAGCATGGGCACATGCTGGCAGATTCATCTTGAGCCACGGTGAGCAAGAGAGAGAGAGAGAGAGAGAGAGAGAGAGAGAGAGAGGGTTAGAGAGAGAGAGAGGCGATGTGAGAAAGAGAGAGAGAAAGAGAGAGAGAGATGGAGCTCAGGAGAGAGGGCAGACAATGGCAGAACACAGGTTTAACAATAAAAACAGCATAGAGAGTTGTCTTTGAGGTTTGTTCTGCAGCAGCAAGGTGCTGTAACTCTCTTTGAAACCTGCAGGAGAGAGTGAGGCAGAGAGAGAGAGGGAGAGAGAGACAAAATAGAGGGAGAGAGCTCAAGATTTTATGGGACTTACAAATTGATACAGGGCTTTCAAAACATTACCCGCTACTTGCCTGGTGTTGGTCAATTACCTGTCACTCCACAATTCTTTTATTCCCCACTTCCTCCACTGTGTCCCCTGTGTGGTCTTGTGATAGGGTTGATGCTGATCACAGTCCCCGGATCTCTGTGGTCCAACCGGCTGTCAGACAGGAGCTGAGCGGTGTGCTGGGAACCCAGAGATGTAAATGAGTGCATGCCTTTGATGACTGAGAGATGCACTCTTCTAGTTTGTATTTATGTATTCAAGCTGCCCTCTGCTGTTCGCATTCCCAATGACAGGAGATGGAACAAAAGGGAAATCACAAAGTTTTACCCCAAAGTCTGACGCTCAACGCTCCACTTTGATTCGTGTTCCTTTGCTTGTAACACCCTTGTTCGTCTCCGACTCACCACACTCTTTCTTTTCTCCGCGGTACATGTAAAACTTCCTTCGCTCTGTGCTGTGATTACGCGGGTATTTATAGAACAATAATAAAGGGACACATGTGAAGGGTTATTATCACTGCTTTTTCTTACACATAAGTGACATCAGGGATGTGGATGTAAGTGATAATGGTGGTGGGCAGGGGGGGCGTGGAGTTGAAGCTTGTAGTGTGTGTGGCTGATTAGGCACCTATGGATAGAGCTTTTAGTTTTCCATGTAATTCAGCTTTAACAGATTCTTGATTTAAATCTGACAGACAGACAGTACAGCAACATACTGAGCTATACATGTTTTTTATTTTAATTGTCTTTCTTCTATCTTATTTTTTTTTCTTTTTTCTCTTCAGGTGTTCTTTCATATTCTTTTAATTTATGTTGAACACTGCACACTAACGGAAAAATCTTCAACCTCAATCACATGTATCTGATTTACAAATAAATCCATCTTCCCTCATTTTTTTTTTTTTTTTACCAAATTGTCTTTGACCTTACTGTATGAAGAAATTGGTGGATTTTTTTTCCCCCCCAACCTGACAATTAGATTATTACTGTGATTTCCAGAAATGTGCAGTCTGAATGATAATAAGTTTCTGAAATGCAAGTGGCCCATATGCTAACTAGGGCAACATATTTCCCCTTCACATTAACATATCATCTGAATTCATTTACCTGACACAATTGCAGAGATCAACACAGTTGATGTGTCAGCTACATGTATGTGTTGGCTTGTAAAATCGGCTGCACTCAAAGTCAAGTGGATGTTAATGCCCCACAGACCCGTCTGTCTGATTTCTCTCATAAAGCAGGGGCGCATTTGTGCACTAGCTCTCCTTACATCTTTTAAGAGAAAATTGTGGAGTTTAACCTCCCATTATTATCTTTCCTTTTTTCTTTGTGCAGGGAACAGGCGTACATCCACAAGGAATTTGGCACAGTCCACACAGTCAAGACGCTGATAATCCCAAGTCTTTGACTGCTGATAAGACGGCCAATTTAACATAATTATAAACCAGTAGTTTGAATAGTAACGATTCATTAATTCAGTACATAGAGGGAGATGATAATTCAAATCTAGCATTTACTCACAATTATCACACATGATAATGATTTCATTAAATCCTGCTCAGTTTTGGCATTATAAACATAATTGTTACACAGTAAAAAAAAAAAAAAAAAAGAAAAAACAGTTTAACATAATAAAATCGTCGAGTGTAAATTAAAGGATGTCTGTACTGCATTAGAGAGGTGAGGCTGACAAATCCCTCTCTAAAAACAAATGCTGTTGACCAACACTGTTATTACCTCCGCACTTAATTACTTTTTGCTTTTTGGTTTAATTGCTTCAATAAAAATAATCTATAACGCTTTTTTAATTACACTTTCCGAGTGACCTATGTAAAGAGAATTTTATTATGTGCGCACAGTAATTACCCTGTCACAGTCCAGTTAGGGGCTATTGTCTAGCTATCCTTTGCATAGCTGTTACTGGCATGACCAGCATGCCTAACTACCTATTTACTGAGCTCATAACTTTTTCAGTAGTTGCACAATATGAACAACATGAGCACATTTGGTCTTGTTTTGTTCCAGATATTTTGTAGAGGAAGAGAAAGTAAAAAAAAAAAAAAAAAACAGGAGCCACAGCTTGGCTAAAAATCATTTGAGCACTATTACAATACATTTATGAGGTAATGAGATAGAAAAACAAAACAAATGTGTGGAATTTGTAAGCTAGTAGGTGTTATTTCTGCATATGAATTAAAAGGATGTGCGTGTGTGCGTGTGTGTGAGGGGGAGGTGGTTGATGAAATCACTTTAATTAAATGGCTGTGGATATTGTGAAATATGTATGTTGCTAATGAGTTGCTAATACACACACAATAACTGTGATGTTTTGTCAATCTTAGAAATGGCATGCTTACCTAACTGTTATCGTGCCTCATAATTGCTTTTAGTTCCATTTGGTTGATCATGCAGTCAGACAGCAGCACATACGCTGTAACAGATTTTCAACATCTTCTGACTGAGTGCATTGTCAGGGCACTGCTCCACTGTCTTCTGCTGCACGGTTGCAATTGGAAAGATTCTGCACACATTCAGTTCAACGTGGGCAAATGTTGTGAACACCTCATGGGAAGTTAACAGGAGAAGCAGATGCTGTTAAACAAAAATAATAAAGCGGTCACATATATTGAAAATAATAAGACACGACAACACAAACAGAGATGTGAACAGAGAAGAAAACAAGAAATATCGAAGAAATCGTGTTTTATTATTATTATTGGGGCAGTATGTGCCTGTATTTGTTTCCCCTCCCCCCATTGGATGACTAGAGGCTGACCCTTCCTTTGTATGGGTGGCCTTGTCAGTCCTCATCGAGTTGCCAGCCGCCATGGCCTTCCCAATACCTCAAGCTCTCGGATGACAGCAGCTCTTCTTCCAAGACACAACAAAAATAAATTAAATTAACAGAATATATGTTGTTTTGTTATGATTACTTTAATAACAGGATCTAATGAAGGTGCTACAGTTATATTATCTGCAGCATAGAGGAACATGCGCTGCATTAATCAGACAGCCTTACACCACCTGTGCTGATTCCATAAATTCTTTACAAAGATAATAATGTTCAAGTTTGATTGACACTGTCAGAGAAGTGCTGTACTGCATTAAACTGGGAGGCGTTTCTCATTTGTTGCAAATACACTGTATTGGACTGCCTTACATTGTACTTTATGGGTGTACCTAGTAAAGTGGGCTGGGCTAGTGTGTTTTATGTGCATGCGCAAAGATATTTTGGTGGTGTTTCATGACAAAATGCTTTTGGAGGTACTATACCAAATGTCTATACTAAAGTTCTATAATTTATTTATTTTATTTATAAGACAAAAAAATGTATTATAGTGGCAGTTTTAATATTTTTCTGAGGTTTGTACTGAAGATTAACAGCAAAAACCACAAAACTTTTGGGAGAAAACGCTAAATGAAATTCAAGACACATTTTCAAGTCATGAATCACACAGATCATTTGAGCAGTTTAGAATATGACCCTGCTGTAACACTGGCGCTGACCATTTTAAAAGGAGAGAAATTCACAATTTCCAGCTGTACTATAGGATGGCCTTAGAAATGTAAAGCCTCAAAGCAGATATATCATCCTCAGAATCTCTGAGTGAGGGCTGAGTGGGGAGCAGTGGGACAGCCTTGGGACTGGGGGCCCTCTTCATGCTGGCTTGCCAGAGAGCCGCCCAAAGCATGGACAATTAGAGGGGTCCCTGGTGCCTCTTTGCTCTCTGTGCGCCTGGTGGGCTGCTCTGTAAGGCACCGGGGGGCTTGAGGAACTGACTGGGCTGGCTTGGCTGGCTGGGCCAGAGGCATAGAGCTGGGGGAGGCCTGATCTCAATAATCCCTTTGCCCCAAGAGGCTGTCACACCACTCACACTGCTGGAAGCTAGAATGGAAATGGACCGAGGGCTTTCTAAAGCTTTTACCTGCTAGAAGAGCCCATCACTGAGAGACAGAGACGTACTGGGAACTCACTGTAGTTCAAACACAGAGACAAGTTCTTTTTATAAAATTGAACTTGTGCCTTTGATTTGACATGCAGCACGGATTCTTTATATTAAGGTACTCACATGCAAATCTGTAAATAGGCTGTCTGCTTAAGTAGTTTCAAACACATCTTCATTTGAGCGGCCAGAGAAACAAAAAGGCACCATCAGTAGTATTTTACACCCCATATATCTTCACCTCTCATGAGATCTGAGACTCCTTTCCTTAAAAAGATGGAGAGGAAAAGAGCAATAACCCTGTCGCAATTCTCCACAGCCATTCGCTGCTTTCATTAATGTACAATTTCTTCGTGAAATTCCCCAGACCAAGGCATAATCTATTGGCCTGGTGGAGTATATATGATGTGGAATCACCTTGTTGTACAACTTAAAGTGAGCTGTCCCATATGAATATGGCCACAGTCAAAACCATTGGCCTAATTAGAACGACATGCCTCCGAATGTGAGGGGAAACTTAGCGCAAATGGATAAAGGTCTTTCAGCACTCTGCCACTGGCTGTCTCAGTCCCTTAATGTATTACCACCTGCACCCGCAATCAGCACAGGAACATTTAAATGACTGCGATTCAGAGGAGACCAAGCTCCAAACTGGTAGGAAACACATGAGAGGTGATTTAAGATATTGGCTGTAATGAAGCTGACCGTTGGCAGGTCTGCTCTGAATGTGATGGGAGAAATTAGGGGTGGGAACAGGTCATAGGCGTACATATACCGGGGGCACAGCAACAAATGAAATGCAGAGTAGAAGTCTACGGTCCAATATGCTGTTTTCTTTGTGTCAGGTAAACATCAACCACGGTGAGCTTTGGGTGTCTGTAAAGATGATATAATCAATGTTTTGTGTTTGTTTTCCAGCGGCTAGAGTATATTGTGGTGTTCCCTTCTTATCACCTCTGACTGCTCTCTTCCCCAGCATCAGCCCTCCCCTGTATACACTCCAACACAAACCCAGAAACAAACAGCCTCCCTTGAGGTTGAAAAAAACAGATTTTCTTTATAGTTTTTTTTAGCTGAAGGAATATATTTCTCTCTATGCTTCTAACCAATTCATTACACAAAACAATCACAGAATAAATTCATCAAAAGTGTCCGACTGCATTAGTTTATGATGTGTTAAGGCAGAAAGCTTAGACAAGAAGCAATGGGAAAAGGACAGCCTATGGAGGTAGAACATGAGGGGATGGAAGACAGGCAACATCTGGGTACGGCTTCTCAGACTGATGGCTGCTAACTGATCCCTGTGATTGTGATTGACAGGCACTGACCACCACTCTACTGGCCCTGGCTTCTCCACACTGCTGAGCACAGCAGGTAGTGTGAAGGCTCGCTGAGATTCCCAATAAAATGGACATTACAGGGAAAAACAACAGCCGGGCTCGCAGAGGTGAATGTTGGGCACGTAGCACTCCTCCATCACACAATGTACCAGGGTTCACTGACTCTGCACTGTTTCGGGATTGCAGAATATAGAGCCACACTCAGGCAAACATCTTATTGAAAAAGCTAAAGCGGCCAGTGGTTCTCTCTCCAGATATATGCTGTTTGGTTGAACAAGGGCTCACCCAAACAAAAGAGAGGTAATCAGAAAACTGTAGTGTTGTACAGTGATGTTAAAGAAAGTGCACACATAATCAAATCTACATAAAACCGGGCTAAATAAAGCAGGAAAGCCCACTTCCTTCAGTTTCTTTTGACAGGTGCAGCTGTTAAAAGCATGCTTTAAATAAGTGTTTAGTGTTTGTCCTTGAAAATTGTCGAGCACTTTTCATGCGCTTTCCAAAAATGAAAGTATATGTATAATGTAGGTTACATAAGTGTCGTCTTTATCCGGTAAATATTCCCACGAGCAATGAAAATAAAGGCTCAAATCCATTTACATCCCTAATTTTCACATCCATTAAAGAGATGAATGCTTTGATACCATTGCAGTGTTTATCTGCGGTCTCTGGGGATTCATTAAAGTGAACACTCCTTTCAAAATATAATCTATTGCTTAATTAAACTTCCCAAATATGAAATTTGAACCCACATATCTGGAGAGAAGTTACTGCTTTGTTGTTCCCTCATTTGCACAATATTTTAATGAACAAGTTGCTAAGATATATTGCCATTTGCATGTAAATAAAGCTTTTCCTCAAGCACTTAACAGCTTTGATTTGGGTAATATGCCTTTTCTCTTTTTTTCCTTTTTCTTTTTTTTTTTTTTTTGTGCTGGACGAACCTCCCAAGAATAAGGATTCAAGCCCACTGACTGCTTAGTAAATTTCACAGCTTCTAGCTCTGAAGCACATCATTACAATGTGTGAAATTTTAATCAGAGATGTTGTGAAGAAACAGCGATCAGCCAACGAACATAATTAATGTCCTCTGTCATAGAGATTATGATGGCAAATTTGAATGTGCAAGTGTTTTAAAGACCAAGGGGAAATGCATTAACTAAATTACATAGCATGGCATGAATGAGCCATCATGCTTTTCTGTCAGTTTATGTATGCACAGATATCCTTTATTATATAGGATGCCATTACTTCCCTTTTAATTGAACAGCGTTTTGTTTGGCACAGGCCTACTGAACTTTGCATCAGCCATGCATAAATTTTATGCATGGCTTCCTCATATGTGTCACAATCAAAGCAGATTTGCCAAGACCAAGATGGTGTATATTAAATATTGAGTAAACCAAAACAAGATGAAACGGAGAGAAAACTCAAATGAATTCTAAATAAACTCTAAATGCATCCTAAGTGTTTACAGTGGGAGTGTAATGATAATTGATCTACAAATGTGTTGATAAAATATTTGATTGCTAAATCAAGCCAAAGCTTTATTGTAAGAGTCGCTGTTGCCAGGACAATTTGTTTTATAATGCTCACTTGCTCATTAAAATGCAAATTGTGCATATGCTTTCATTTTCCAGTACAATAATCCAGACTCAGACTGTTTATCCAATCATCAACTTCACTATAAAAACAAGCTTACAGGGTGCTGCTGCTAAGACCAGGCATATGCACAAACACGTGCACTCACTTGCCCTTGTGCACACACATGCACAAACTCACAGTCAATAATACCACGCCACACACTCACATACATAGATTAATATAGTTTGAGGATCAGGCCAAAAGTACTCAAAGTACTTCAAAACTACACTTGACTGAAGCACAATTCAAAACTCAGGACTGAGTTTAATGCAAATCAAGGAATATTTATGTACACCAGAAATCCTGTAAAATATAATAAAAGAAAATCTGTTTAAATAGAGGTAATACACGTGAAGTGAAGTGAGTCCTGGCTCACCAACCATTGTATCACTGGAATTAAAGGGAACAAGCAAAAGCTGGTCCAATACATAATCACATGCAGAGAGATAATGCGGCTAAGTTATCCCAGTGGTCACATTTTGGGTGTCGTTAATGTGTATCACTAATGTGTGTGTGAAACAGGGAGAGAGAGAGAGAGAGAGAGAGAGAGAGAGAGGAGAGAGAGAGAGAGAGAGGAGAGAGAGAGAGAGAGAGAGAGAGATGCTACAAGGAAAGACTGTACACCTGGCACGGTGCCCAACAGTTGCCAGGGCCGTACTCTCGTTTCTGTCACCAGAGTTTGTTTCACAAGCCTCCTAATCAATTGGAATGCAGCCCCTGAAATAGAACTTGGCACCAGACTCAACTCCTCTATTGTGCCTGCTGGTCAATGCTAAGAGAATACCACCCGTCACTCATGTCACTATCCAATCCCGCCCCTCCCCTCCCCGCTTTAACAGGCTAAGCGGGAGGGACATTAAACAAATTTTACATTATTGGCCTGCCAGCTTGTAAGAGAAGGAATCTTACTGTACAATAATTTACTCTGGAGCTGTTTGTGGCGAGTGTTCTGCCAGGTGTGTGTCCCCTTTGTGTTGGGTTGACAAGCAATGTTAATGAAATCAGAGCTGATGGCAGAGGAGAATAAAGAGGAACAGTTAGTGGTTGGTTAGTGAGGAGAACTCGAGGAACCGCATTCATTCTAATTTACTTAAGACAGCACTGAGTGGGATCAGCACCTAAGTACACCGTCATTAGTCCATTTGATACACTGTCAGGTG
Source organism: Protonibea diacanthus (assembly GCA_028641955.1). NCBI lineage: Eukaryota > Metazoa > Chordata > Actinopteri > Sciaenidae > Protonibea > Protonibea diacanthus. The sequence goes on along the minus strand of CM053986.1, from coordinate 18,586,562 downwards.
CTGGGATGTAAATAGCTGATTTCTCTCACAATGGATAAACAGTGGATAAATAACCCCCAGCAGGAAACGTGAAGACAGATAGGCCATTGCCTCCGTGACATGCCATTGCATCAGCCTCTGCATGTTGCCATGTGTTCCCCAACTAATCAAGGGCAGCCTGCTTCTCACCGTCTCCGTCTTAGCCTGCCAACAGATTCATCACTGGCTGGGTTAAACAGGAATAAAAACACATTAGTGTCATGTTAGACTGATAGAGAGAAGTGCCTGGATTGGCGCTCCACAATGGTAAAAGTCTGACTGCGTATTGATTTGTGCTACATAAATCTTGTTTTCTGTCTGCGCTAGTGAATCAGTCGTGACCCCTAGGGTTAACAAACATTGTCGAGGCTTTCAGCTGGCGTGTGAGCCAACAACGCCCATGCATTGCAATAGCCATGCCCCATCTTGTCATTTCTCAGCCTGCCTGGCTTTACTAATTGCTGGCAATCAACAGACAATATGATGGGGCTGAAAGAGGTGGTGGGTTTCTTGTGGTTTTTGGCTCTAACAAGGAGGTTTGAGGCTCCTGCAGCCAAAAACTATCAACAATGGATGTGAATTGGTCAGCAGGAGTCTGTGAGTTACAACCTGGATTAATTGGCATAAGGGGATCCAGCATGGCTAGCGCCAGATCACATTAAGCTGATGAGATTTGACTCAGTAAACTTCCACAAAGGCAAATCCCTCGTTACAGTGGCTGAATGACACTATAGCATATAAACGTACCTTCTTATCGGTAAATCCACTCCTGAAAAGACTTTAAACACAGTATTATATCAGCTGCGTAACAGTATACATTTACTGGGGAAACTTGGACTTAACGGTCTTTTACAAACAGCCACTATTAGCTTTTGTTGAGACTAGCTGAAGACAACGAGGTGCACAATATGTAGGTTGAGCAATATAATGACTACAATATTTTGCAGGTCCCCTGTGGCCACTTTTTGTTTCAATAAGTCATGGAGACATCAGGTGTTAAATTGTTTAATCTTTCAGTAGTATATGAAATCCATTTGTTTGTGGGCTTGGAAGATTACCATTGAGAATGTAATTACATTATTACAGGTGCTATCATCATCATTTATCTTTCTGACATTTAAAGACTTACTAAATGCCAAACTGCTCCTCAGAGACAGAAGCTTGATCCTATGTGATGTTCAAACACTTTTAATTACAGGATCTTTAAATTCTAATAGTGTCCATCTGCAAACTCCAGGCATAACAGAAGCTTATGAAAAAGTGTGTGAATAACCTTGGGTATTGTCTTGACTAAAGAGTTCATATGCTGCAAATCTGTAAATGGTTTGTTTCCCTTTTTCTTTTGAGCAATCTGCATGAACAAGTGTATCAAGTTATTTCCATGATATTGGACACACATGGGTCCAGTTGCAAGGGCTTTGGAAGCCATAAATGTTCAAGTACAACTGGCTAACATTAATCAGTACGCCTGCTGAGAGGGAGGTCTGTGTGTGTGTGTGTGTTTGTGTGTGTTGGTGGGTAGGGAGGGAGAATGGAGTAAGTTAAAGAGAGAGAGAGAGGATAACAGAATTAAACAGCTAGATATAGAAAAGGGGGATGGCGTGTCTCTTGAGGCCTCCACACCAGTGCTCACCCTGCTGCCAGGCACGCTACACACACCAGAGACCTTATTTACCCAGCAGCCCCAAAGAGGCCTAGGCCCCAGATCTTATTTACTCAGAGCCTAGGCAACCATCAGGTGCTGAGGGGATCTGGCCAGCAGCAAAAGCAAATACCCCAGATCAAAACCAACCATGGAGGAAGAAAGGGGCGCTCAGCCAAAGTCCTGGTCAAGCGCTAATGTTTACTCTTTGGTTTGAAGGGCTATGGATGGACTCCATTTGAAGAACTCCAAATTGACACCCCCACCCTACACCCCGTATAAGAAAAAGGGAAAAAAATCTGATGGCAACCATTGTCTCATATCCATATGTCTAGAGTACCTGCGGTAATGTGGACTTCGTCTTTTAAACCAGCACTGCCACCGGTCTTCAGGATCAGACATGGTGTCGGGGGAAAGAGAGATGAAGACGGAAAAAAAGCCCAGCTAATGACTAGCTCTTATGCATCAGTGCACTTACTAATGAGCTTCCAGGGAGAGGCTGGCAGAGCCAGAGCGAAGGCTGAGCCGGGATGTGAGAGGCCTGGGCCATCACTTCCCCGCTGTGATCCCTGCCTTCCCACTCACAAGGAGCCCCAGCTCCCAGCCACTAATGAGTGTTAGAGGGAGAGTCCAAGCTCGCGTCCACCTGCCAGCCTTCAGAGCCCAGCCTGCTGCAAGACAGTAGGGGTCAGACGCATTCCTGAGCTCTTAATAATTTACATCATATTGATTTCCTCACTGTTAGACACTCTCACCTGCATGGGCTCTCACTCCCACTTTCTCTCTGCCTGTCTCTCCCTGAAATAAGCACATTCCACCAGAGAGAGGAGTTAGAATGATACAAAAGCATGTAACTTTGCCCTGGCTCCAAACCAGTTAAATACAACATTCAATTTAATAGACTGTGGACAATGTCTGTGTCAGTGGGGACAGTTGGCACTCTGTGTATGTCAACTACTAAAGCATCGGCCTCGAAAATGGAAGACTTACATTGTGCTTAACGTTAGTGAGCAGGGCTGCTGCACATAAAGCATTTGGCACAATGAAAGTAGGAATACATCTTTGAGTTTCTTTAATGTACTGAAAACAATACCAAGTATCCCTCATTTGCATGCTGCACCTTACCATATTTTAGTTTAAAAAGGGACGGACTTCTGCACAAAGAAGTTATCAAACCTTAAAAAAGAGTAACCGAATCAAAAGGTACAAAAATGCAAGAATGAAAATAAATTATGCAGTTTGCATTCTGCTTAACCTCTAATCAGACTCTGAGAAGAGGACATTAGTATTCTTCCTTTGTCAATATGATGATCTGTATACTCGATCCTTTAAATATTCATCAGCTTAGAACATAGAGTTCTTCTTACTCTGATTCATAATTCAAATGATATGAATGTTACATAGGTATGGCACCATTTCCCCCCTCACAAGAACAACTTTCTATCATCAGTGCCACACTTAAGAATGACTTTTAACACCATCCACCTTTCTTCATTGGAGAGGAAACTTCAAAGTATACTTACTCTGTTCCCTAACATAGATTTCTCACTAAGAATGAACCCAACTAGGAAGGATTTACATGACATTAATCACCAGCTTTTAGCCAGACAAGAAGCCTGATGATTATTTAATGTATTTTAAATAGCATTAAATATCTATCTATCTATCTATCTATCTATCTATCTATCTATCTATCTATTTCTGTCTCCATCTGCACATCTTTTGTCAGGTTATGTCTCTTGCTGTCTCTGTAGTTCTCACCCTGCCTCTGGCAAGCCTAGACAGGCTTATAACCTTCCTCTGTTAATTCCCAGTGTGGTAATCCAACACACACTGTGCCACAGGTTTTGTCTTTCCAGTCAGGTCACCAGTCAGAGTATCGGTCCTAAGCTATAAGGACCTTAAGCTTGAAACGAGTGTCAGCTTCCAGTAGAATGCTTATTTGTATTGAAAGCTGGCGCAAGATGTCATGAAAGTGTTGTCCATGGTGATGTAGGTTGTAATAGAAGATGAAATGATCTCACATTCAAAGCATGGTGTTTTGTTTTTAAGTTTGGAAATTCAGATAATTTATAGAATATACAATTTATACAGAAGGCCGTACAGTTCAGTATTTTGACTACAATAAAACAAATAAAACTGGTTGATGAGTTGTAGTCTTTGACTTCTGAGTTATGTCTTGGTGAACAGTGCCCTCTACTGTTTAACATGTGATTGTAATATTTCTAAGAAAGAGGGTTTGTCCTGGTGAATTATTACATCTCTGCACAGAGAGTTCTTGCAGGGATGTGCTGCACAGTAGTTGGCTATATTGATAAAAAAAAATATCAAGGACAACATTACATAATGGTGCGGAAACCAATCAACACTTGCACAGTCCTCTCTTTGTGCACAGTCCTTTGCTATTACATGTGCATGCCAGTACGTATACACACACATTCAAAAGACTTTCTGTGATTCTTTTTTCCTAATAGCACATGTAGGCGCACATAACAAACTTTACTCCATTTGCTATGACTTCAGATGGCATGCATATATGTACATACATGTTTAATGCATAAGCCATGACTTCCCAACTTTGTCTTTGTAAGAATACCATAAATACTGTTCGCTAAAAGGAATAGGTTAAATCATTTTAATGAACTACATCAAATTGGTTAATGTCATACATTTTCTTTGAAAAACAAAAAAAGAAACCCTACAAAACAAAAGCACTAAATATCTGATTTTATGTCAGTGGATGTGAACTATCCATTAAATGTGCCCTCGTTGTTTACGAGGCTTTAAATTCCTTGACAGTTGCGTAAATTTGTGTTTATATGGCCGATGCATGTGGAAGAAAATTAGGTTTACAATACACGCAAAACACATCTGTATACACACATAATACACCACATGGCAACTTTAACTTTTTTTTTACTCATAAATAAACATGTTAGTTGAAAAAGGAAAAATGTTATCCAAAGTTAAAAATGAACTTCAACCTATAGGACCATAATAAACCATATGAAACAAAAATCTTGTATCTATTCAACTGTTTTTGCTACTGGGTGGCTCCATGAAAAGTCAAGTTTTAAACCAGATCAAAGTCATTTAAATATACCATAAAAATCAATGATATTGTCAGATCACGGCAGGCCAAAATATTTAGGAGATGAGTTGGTTGAAACTTTTATATTGGCTTTAAAGTGGACTAATTATGACCAGGGCCAGATCCCCAGTTGAACCACAATATAAAGTGTGAATTCAAACTGTGGGTCACCAAAAGGTCTACATAGTCAGTAACTCTACTGTGAATTGAAAATGAATAAATGCTAAACATTATAACCATATTTCCATTAACAGGCGGAACACTAGAACTGGCCCTACAGGCATGTATTCATACAATAAATGTAGGGTTATTATGTGTAACTTATGAGTGTAGGCAGAACAACAATAAGGTGACCCTGAGAGCTCAACGCAAAGCAGCTTAAGAAAACACATGCAAATAGACCAAACACTGCAAATAAAGGGAACATCTTTACCAGATTGACAACACATGCACTTCTGTTGCCATCTGAGCTTCTTGCAGCTCTAAAATTGACCATCTCATGCCATGGAGACGAGAGATCAATTACACTGATAGATATATTATTGTCCTTACAAGTAAATTTGTTGCCACAGTCTGCACAAAGCCTCAAACATACATACAAAGATACACAGATACTTAATTAAGTAGTAAAAGTCGTTTATGTTGTCTATAAGGGACTATTTTCAGGACATCTGTGATAAACATTACAGTGTACTGTTGAGAGTATATTAGAAACACTAAATGTTAAATGTAGCCTGCGCATATCTGTGCCAAAGACTGGTCTGTGCTAATATGAAAAAGGCCAGAAGAGGGTGTTTAGAGCTTACTTATGCCGCCTCTTATCTCTCATGGTATCCACAGATGACACAGACAAAACTAGATAGATAGATAGATAGATAGATAGATAGATAGATAGATAGATAGATAGATAGATAGATAGATAGATAGATAGATAGATAGATGGGGATACAGGCCTGTGTACAATTAAATTAGGCTGTAAACAGATGAATGAAAGTCACAGCATGTAGCAGAGGTAGTCAGAAATGAGTCCAGGAATACTGACTGTGTTGCTGACTTTTGTATTAAAGACACCCATAAATGTATCAAAAACAATAGTCAGTGAGTAATATTGCAGTTTTAAGAATATCACACAGAGACCTGCAGAAAGGGTCCATATTCAGATAGAGGTTGTCACTCTGGACTGCGCATGTGTAACTGTCAACAGAGAAGTGGAGGAAAGGAAGCTAACTAGCTAACTAGCTCCTAACGTTTAACATGCGCAGTACTACCAATCAGGCAGGCGGTAAAAATAGAGCAGTTACAAGGTCAAAGGTTAAGAAAGAGGGGAGAAAAGAGACGGTAAACAAACATAGTTCAGTGTCTCAGTTTAACAACTTTTTTTTTTACATCGTTTAAGAAGTAAAACAACTTTTTCTTTCTACCGTAGCTAGCTCGCGTACCGGTGTTTTGGTTTAACGAGCGGCGCTGTTAACTGTTTTCAACCGTAGATGCGCGTTCTACCGAGGAGGGTCGCCAGTTAACACGGTCGCTCGTTAAACCGAAACACCGCAATACGCAAAGTTAGCTACAGTGGAAACAAAAAAGTCGTTTTACTTGTTAAATGTGAATGTTTAAGTTGTTCAGGACAGAGGTACCATGTTTTGGTGTTTAGTGATTCACAAGGACCAGGATTTGATGCTTGTGGAGCAGAAATGAGTGTATTTTCTGTCCTAGTTTAACAATGAAACAGTCACAGGTAGCCTGTAATAGGAACCCTGCACTGTAGAAATTTGAAATTTGTATTACTTCAGAAACTTTCCTTGTAGCATTTCATTATACTAGTCACTGATAAACTTTGTGGTGTAGTTTTGTGAGCACTTGTGAACTGAAATCTGTCTTCATATTGATAGACCTTAAAACATTAATTGTAGTTTGAACTGTTCATTAGGTTTGTGTTTTATATGATCCAGGACAGCGGAGGATTTTCAGCAATCAGAAGGCGAACCATGACCACAGCCGCTACAGCTCCATGGACCTGCCAGATTCTCCACTCGCATTACAGATAAGTTTTAAAGTGTATAAGGAGAGGACTTATTTAGCTAAAGCTTTTCATATTTAAATGAAGAAAATCTAACTAAACAGAAGGACAAAAACACAACTTTGAGGAGCAAGTAAACAAACACTAAAAAGAATGTATTGAACTCAATGTGATACAGCCAGGTGTATTAACAGACACTGAAGGACTGACAATTTAATTTAATTCTGGCTCAGTTTTGGATTTGGATAAGAGCTCTGAACAAAAGGGATACATTTAACTTAAGTGTGTGAAATGTGGATTTGGTTCTACATCATTTTATTTGGAAATAAATATTTCTGACAATTTTCGCAAAGTGTAGTGTTTGTGTGTTATCATCCTCCTCACAGGACCTAGACTCAAGATACTGGTATGTAGCTATTTAATCACAGTTTAACCTGTTCTACCGTAACAAGTCGTTTCAATATGTTTTGCAGGGAAGAGTGCTGGAAATGGGCCATTGTTAACAATAAACATGTTTTGGTTGCAGATAAAACTTTGAATTCGGGTTTACACACAAAGCTGTGATATGTGTGAGTGTTGGTAGCTTTAGCACTGACAGTTAGCATTAGCAGTTAACAGGATGGACATAGCAATTAGCATTTGTGATTACCTTAAATTATTCAGAGGCTAGTAAAAGTGCCAACAGTGACAGTCAGTAAACTTTAAATATCTCTTTATTTTTAGTATTATTAATGGCATGTGTTCCTCCCATCCTATGAGCTGCCAGAACTTAAAAACCCACAGACATGATGACACTGCACAGTCTCTTATTTGCTGTAGTTATTTTAGTTGCTAACTGTTTGAAGCCAACCGTTTTCTGTTCACTACTACCATCAATATACCATCACAAATGTAACAGATTATGTACTTTTAAATGTATTAATATATCTGAGGAATTCAGGGATCATCAATAAATACAGAGAGTGGAAACTGGGTATAACAAATACAAATTATCTACTGATAGGTTAACTGTTAAAATACAATAATAGGTCCATAAATATAGAAATATCATCACAGTAGGTATTGAAACAGATAACAAAATAAAGTGCATGGATTGTGGCATGTACAGAATGCGATGCAGTGCTAACTGTGAGGTCACTGTTTAGCATTATTAAGGTGTAGGGAATACACAAGGACAACTTGTATTCTGCCAGCTTTTGTATGACGATCACATGTTTGTGTCATGTGTTGTGGGTGTGTTTTGTACAGGGCCTAAAGCCTCACATGTAACTTGCCGTAGCAACCACATGATGTCAGCACACAGCCATTTATTCCTGCATACAAACCCTACTATACATTTATTGACTTTGTCAATATGTGCAACCACCAAAAACGCTCTAAGCATCAAGATCACTTTAAGGTAACATTTCATAGTTCAGTGAAATGTAACTGGTGTAGTGAAGTGACTATTAAAGTAAGCAAATAACTTATTTTGGTAAAATTAAATGTTTTTTTAATCACAAATCTCTCAAAGTTCAAAAAGGTCAGCCTATATTTATATTTGAGCTAATCCAAAGTAATTTCTAGGTTATCATTGGAGCTATTTGTGTAGCTGTTTATTGTTTCCCATGCCTTCCTCGGACAAAAGGTGCCCTGAATAACCTGAACCCAGTAAGGGTTCAATGACAGTTCCTCATGAGCCCCCCCCAGCATGTGTAACTCACAGGCTCCCTATATATCAAAGACCTGTTTCCTTTAGAGACACTTAAAGTTAGAATTCAACTCAGTGCTGGCCTGTGCGTGAGATTTACAAGTATTTTGAGATGCTGCTGCGCACAAATCTGCTTGAAACGCAAACCCATGGCATGCAGTAAAACCCATCTTTGTGAAGCTTACAATGTTCAAGGTGTTGTCAAACATCACAACAACATTAGATACAACATTGGCCTGAGAAATTATTATAGACTTGAAACAACACGACACAAAATTGAACAATATCGTAGTGTTTATTGCACTATTAATTATTGAACTTTGGGAGTGATGTGCACCATCCTTGCTTTCGTCTAGGAAATTCATGCTGAGTTCACCCCTGAGTGTGTCTTCAGCTTTCCATGGACATCAAAACTTATTAGATAATTGCATCTGCATCACTGATACCACAGTGGCTGACGGTGAAGATCAGAGAGTAGTACAGTACAGCTCAAGGGAATATTCATTAGTAAATGCTTAGGCAGGCTGTATTGCTGTAGAAAAACAAATATGTCTCCTTCAAGGGAAAAAACATACTAAAGATTCAGAGGGCTCCTGTCTTCAACATCTTTTTCATGACACTGAAATGTAAAAAATCTGCTAGTGTGGTGCATGGATCTGTGGATCTGTAGTGGAAATGCATGCATGTAACTAGCTGCCTGTCTTGATGAATCAACTGTGGACCTAAACTTTATAGATAGTTCATTTTTTAAGTATTTATGGCTTATATATAACAAAAAATAGTCATAGACGGTCGTGCAGGGTGTGTAGGCTGTTTGTGTGATGCATGACGACATCTGTGCTGGTTAGTTTGGATGTGGATGTGGATTTTTTTTTATTATTATTTTTTTTTTATTGGCTGTCCTCCAGAGAGACAGAGCTGTGGAGTCAGACTACTCATAGTGAGAGTCCCTCATGTGTGCTTTGCCAAGCAGACAGAGCAAGAAGAGATGAGGCTTTTCTCTGCCTACAGTCTAAACAACATGCACACCCTCAAACTATTGTTTGTATCAAGCAGACAGTGGCATGAAGGGAGATATTTTGTTATATTGAACAGATTTAAAGCTCTGTCTGTTATATCTACAGTTTTAATGTTAGGCAGCTCAGCCTGTTGCTTAAAATACAAGTCTAGCCTAGTGTATTTTATATTATAATGCTCACTTGATTCACAGGCAGGGCTCGGTTATGATGAAAATGTTAATAGGGATAACACTGCCACAGAACAATTGTATTTAAAGTAGCCTACATTGCCAGGGGGGAGAGGGGCAGTGGCACATCTACTGGGGCACACCAGTTTCCATGGTAACCTCTGATCACAGAGGGGATAACTAAAATGAGGTAATCACTCCATTGAGCCCTGCCAGCACTTTGACAACAGTGGTAATGAACTGCTCCTCCTAAAACTTGCCAAGAGGACGGCAATAGCAGGAGATTTTCCACATCTTGATGACATTTGTTTTGGGAGGATGTCACTGCATCCTTTAAGGATAGATTATTGATGATTTGATATAGTTTAAGTTTTGAGATGAGTCATATTCTGTCTTATTACAGACATATCGCCATTTTTTTTCTTTAATATTTAATATACATACGGTGAGAAACAACGTGAGAAGGTCCAGAATAGTAGAAACATCTCTAAATTTGACATACTTGTCATTATCGTCTGCCGTTGACACAAATGCTAATTTTTATTAGTATTAGTGAAGCTAGTGTTAGTTTTTCTGAAATATTTATGGCTTCCAATTTCACTCTGTAAATTTGTTTCCGTTTGTTGCTCCTGTGGTAGCGGCAGAAGAACTACAACAGTTGCTGTTTATTTCCTCTGAAGTGATTAAACTGCAGCCGGATCAGACGCTCATCAAAGTGATTCGATGCGGCGTTCTTTTAGCTGGTGTCAGATTTTAATGTTGACATTTAATTATCCATAAAGATAAACTGTTACTGTGAAAGAGTCTGGTGGCGTTGCCCTTTGCATGTCATTTTACGTTGCCCCTGTATAAATGATCTATAATGATGTTTAGCTGAAGCCTCAAAGAGCCATTTCCACTGGAGGAAAAAAAAACGGATACAGCTGACAACCTCAGTGGCTTCTACCATTAGGAAAAGATGAAAGGCTCTAATGTCACCAAGTTGGTCTACATACTTCCTAATTATTTCAAAGTGTGACTGATGAATGAGGACGATCGATGGTAATGTCGATTCTGATCCTAATTATCTTTTGTACAAGTAATCCTTCACTGAAACTAATATTTCCTATACATTTATTTACTTGATGCTTCGACGCCATGTAATCTGTAAATACAATTTTCCCTCGGCTGGATTTGTATAAGCTTTATGTATCAGGACTAATTCTCCTCCCATTCCCAGTCTGATTAAACAACAATGGATGGCTGACCTACAGGAGATGCCTGGCTTTTTGATGAATCAGCAGTCACAGCCTCGACAAAGGCGAACAGCAAAGCAAGCCACACAGGCGACGCTACACTGTCAGATGACTTTGTAGCCTATTTGTGGGTGGCAACATATGGTACATGTGCCTAGAGTCTGCAGCTGCACTGACACGGGGCCGAGCACTAGTTTCCTCGCAGTGGTGCCACTGGGGAGGGCCAGATGCTGCAGTATATCTGACCCTGCAGATTAATGTAAACATATGATACAAGGTGGTTCAAAACAATCTTTGCACCCCGTGGCACCTGAAGAAAATAACAGTTGATGCTTTAGTTTAGCATCTCACATTTTTCGTGCCTTTTTGAGAAACCCTTTCACAAAGCACGTTTCCACCCTGTGTGATGGAGAAAAAGGCACTGACCTGTGGCAGATTAAATGATATTGTGAAGTCACATACTAAGCCAAAAGTGCAGGGTGGCCCTTTTCCTTTTTTTTTTTTTTTTTTTTTTTTGCTCTGTTTTTTTCTCATTGACGGCAGATGGTGGAGAATGTGTGCAGTGGCATATGGGGTAAGGCACAGCAGCAAAAGCAGCAATAGCACTCTAGTGTTTTGTACTAGTGGATTATTCTCAGGGACAAGGCCATAATGGTTTATATGGACAATGAGTAAGCCCTGCAACTGTGCTCCATGGGGGTGTTTGTGTATGGACCACAGTAGCAGAGAGAGTGGAAAGGGTGAGGGAGGGAAAAGGAGAGAGAGAGAGAGACAGAGAGGGACAGAGAGCTATACTACCGTGAGACCAGGATTAGGCTCTGGACAGTGGATGCTGCTGCGGCTGCAGCTGTTTTTCAAATTGCTCTAAATTCTCAGAGATTATGTGGAATGAATGAATGAATGACCAAATGAATGAATGGCAGCGTTATGTTCGAAACAACCATACAGTGGCCAGATAGCGCTAGTGTTGAAGCAGTACATTGTACTGTAGAAAATAGATTTTTTTTTCCATCAGTGCCACTCGTTTTTTAAGCATGTAATGTAATATGACACATGGTTAATGCAGAAATGATGTTTCCACATAGTCCACAGTCTCTGTCACAGAAAATAGACATTCACTTATTTGCTCAAAAGATGGATGTTTTTTCTGGCATTCAGGTTTTAAACCCGCGTGCTCCTTCTTTACTAAAGCACCGTCTTCCCTTTTTTGAATCACTCAAAGCTGAAACTATTGTAACCTGACAGTACAATTACTAGTCCTGGAACCACAGAGTGATGGATGTCATCGTCTAACTCCCTGCCGCCTGGAAGACTTAATGCATCCGTGCATCTTGTTTGATTTGCACCATTAGAAGATAAAAGATCAGGTACCATGCCATTAGAGTAACATCAGCATAATTAGACCTGCGTAGTACGGGTTTGGGGTTTCACTTACTTAATTTCATTCTGCATAGCTGAGTGGAGTGCTGTCTGTTTATCAGATCACTGATCCCAACTTCTTTCCTCTTTACTGTAAGTTGCACAACTGTAATTTCAGATATAGCATTTACACTGCTAGTAAACATTGTGCCATGCAGTATAATACTTTCAGCCCTCACAAACCACTGGAAATATAGCGCATAGACTAAATTATTTAACTAAACTTAGCTAAAGAATTCAAATCAATGCACTTAGTGTAAACTTTTGCTCTTTATATCTCAACTACTCGGGTTGGAAAAATCCATCTGGCAAAAGAAGATATCTTTATGCACGTGCATGGTGAGATGAGAGACCTCTACAGTATGTCTTTACCCAAGGGCACAAAGCCCTCCATGGGATATTGCTTCCATTGTGTGCAGCTCTCAGTATATCACCCCTCACCCACCCATTGCTACCCTTTGCTTTGTACCACTCAGCATATATGTCACTATTAATGAAGTATGTTTCTAGAAACGAGATGCATACAGCAATGATATTTCTCACATTAGTCATTAGACTCTAAGTATTAATTTTAGACTCCAGGTCCTAAAAGGGACAATTTATCTACAGAATTTTCATCCTAGGGCGCTAAGGTAAACAAACGCCACAAAAAAAAAAAAAAAACAACACACAAGTCATAATTTTTAACTTAATTGTTATTGAGCAATGGCCGACCTCTAAAAGGTTCAACTGTTCCTGTGTTGTGAGTAATGGATATGGGCTGCATATTGGCTTAATGCAACAGTGATTTAATAAAATACAGCAGACCAAGCACTGTGGCCTGGGGAGATCTGTTTTTATGGGTACAGGAGGACAAAACACACAGACCAAGATGGTCTCACATGGTTCCTGGAAAGTCACAAAATTGCTATCCAAGCTCACTCTAAAGTAAACTTTTTTTTCCCAGAGCAGTGCAAAACAAGAGAACAGATGCTGGCACAAGCCCTTGTCCCAATCTTATAAATGTAGGCCAATGAAACTGAAGAAAAACTATAAGGAAACAAAATATAACTCCAGCCATGGTGTATATGTATTGTTAGTATTGAACAATAGTGTTTGTTCTTTTATATAGTACATGATGATATGGACTGCCAGTTGAATTAAAATCTCAATGTGTCACATATTAGGCGGTAATTTGTCAAATACTAAACGCCACAAGTCCTCCTGATATTCATGTCTGTATTTTGCATTCAATCAATGTGTTCTCTCTCTCAGTCTCAGTCGGCCAGATGGATGATGAGCTCGAGCTGAAATACTGGGACAGATGTTTCAAGGCTGTAAGTGAGGTTTTGCATTACGCATACATTTTCATTTTTCCGCCACCTGGCTGTTGGCTGTATAGTCTAAAATATTAGCTGAACTGTTATTTACATGCACCCATTCATAAAAAAAAAAAAACATGAATGATAAAGAAAAAAACGAATGACTTGGGGAGGAAGTGTGTGTATGTTTGTTTATGTTTGTGTGACTGCGAGCAGGCGATTGCACATCAGTGAAGTATACCAGCTTTTTCTGCAGCTCCCACAGGATACAGAGTGGTCCTGAAATTGCAGGACCATGGACAGCGTCTCAGTCAAATTGTGCTGACTTTTCTGGAAAGTTGTTTGGAAACATACACCAATTTGTGGGATCCACAAAATAAATAAAAAATAAAAAAAGGTGCCTAACAAACAGTATGAAGAACATTTCATGAATAACTAACTCCTAACTTTAAATGTGCCTTAATTTAGAAAAAAGTTTAGCTCAAGAAAGTATACTTAGAGTAGTATCTAGTGAGTATACTTTTGAAGTTGTGGTGTAAAAACTATTCTCAAGAAATGCCTAAATATGTTCCCCCCCTTTTTTGGACAGGGGTATAAATAGATTTTGCTATTTTGCGCGGGTCTAAGGATAGAGGGTGGTGTGTACTATACACATTATAATGAATCCCCTTGAGGGAGATTTTTTGTATTGGACTGGACGACTAAATCCGACTGCGCTTGACCAATACTTTGACAGGTTGAGAAAACAAACCCAAAAACTTGGTTACCTACACAGTCTGGCTGTCAAAGTTGATTGATTCTTCTAGTAAAATGACAGAGTGGGTGCCTGTCAGCAATTATTACAACTTAAACACTGTGCATAGCACTTCCATTGTGAATTTTTAATATTTCTAGCCCTGAAACAAATGACTCTGTACCCTACTATATAATTTTGAAGTGTTCCTAGACGTGCTTGTGTCACTGAGAATCAACTGCTCAGTCTCTGCGCAGCTTTCGGCTGATTGTTTTAGATCACCAGTCTTTCTGGTTCAGTCCCTGCAAACCTCATATAAAACTGTGGGCAAAACACAAGCTCAGAAAACTGAATTGATGCTTCCACTTAGTTGGGCCCAAAAGTAAACAAATGCTTACTTTGGGGAAATGAGCCAAGGCAATAAAAGTTACTCTGTATTTTTTTCTCAGGAGTTGGTGGGCCAATCTAGCACTAAAACACACAGGGAATACTGGACCAAACCTGGGCTAAAACACCTCTCTATACTGGATTTCTGATTTATGTGAGTCACATGAGAGACTCTACAGTTACAACAAGCCTGAACCCCCCTAAACTAAACACTAGTTTCAGTTATTAACCGAACAGGTCCTCCTAAAAGAACATTAGCTCACCAGTATTCATGTTAACACACAATAGAACAAATGTATAAACCTGAATCCTAAGGAGCTCACTAGTTTTTCAACACCTGTTTTCTTTTCTACACGGTTGTAGAAAAATATGATTGGTGCTGTAAGATTTCAGTCCACGTCTGCCAAATATCAATCTAATCAGGATTTCCATTATCACCTGAATTCATCCTCCTCTTCAGCACCATTGACAGCAACGTTGGCATTCAAACCTGAGCTGGTTCTTCGAGGCCCAGCATGACCGAAATGAGTTGTTCTCCATTGTTGTGACTGAATAGACCTCTGCTTGGGTTAAAGCAGGGTCATCAGCAATACGAGGGCATCAAAAGTACACGTATTAACACGTGTTAGGTGCGATTTTGTAATTTGTGTGCTGCCCTTACAGATGTAACAAAACTAACAGGAGAGTCAGAGACATGCCAATCAAGTGAAGTCTATGCACACCCACGCAGTCCTGAGAAAAGGCTGTTTGAGGTGAAAATAAGTGGAAACAGTGTATGAGTGTATTTGGTAAATCTGCAGTGAGTGTAGTGCGCTCACAGAGATGCTCTTCAAAAACACTCAGAGCCATCATTGGCATTTAATCACAGCAACAGAACATCACTTCAAGCTAAATACATTTCTGATATGTGAACAGATTTTTATAGAAACTAACCCATTACTTAAAAAAATTGAGGTTGTGTTAATAATTCACCTGTAAATGTTACAGGCAATAGCTTATTCATAAAAACCTAGACATGATGTTCTGCACATTATGTATGAGCTATCACAGTCTTGCCTTCAAAATAAGAGCACTGCCATCCCTTTACATAAGCTGTATTCATATGTATGTACTACATCAGTGTAATATCTGATCAAATAAGTTTCCATTTCTTTGAAATTGGCTCTTAAAGGAATAGTTGGACATGATTAGCATTTACCTTTTTGCTAAGAGTTAATGAGGAAATCGATAGATTTGTCCACTCAAAGTAAAACTACAACCAACATCCAGTTAACTTAGCTTAGCATAAATAATAGAAATGGGGGGAAACAGCTAGCCTGGCTCTGTTTCCAACAAGAAATAGTCCAGCACATACTGTAACAAAACCATAAGACACTTGTGCTTTTTGTAATGTGATAGGTTAATTTCCCAAAAATATTGCACTATTCCTTTAATGGGTAAATAAAAATAATAATTCAGTATGTTCACTTGAGTACAGGTTGTAGTGTGAGCCCACCTGAGAAGAATCACTACATACTCTGCTTCACTGTCACTCTTCAATGAAAGTACATTGTGATTTTTCATACAGTGCAGTATATTATAGGGCATAAAATTGAGTGAATGAGCGCATGTTCCTGTAAGGCTCGGTGTCGGTGCTCAAGGCTGGGACTTATCCTTACCCGAGGTGGAGGGAACTAAGCCCCCTGGGAGCAACGTCACTCCCTTTGGCATATCAACCACTGTCCGCTGCATGCGCCCAAACACACCACCAACACAGAGGACGTCAGGATCGCACCCATCCTCAGCAGCGAAATGCTTTGCGAACTGAATGTAACTCCAGCAATCCTCCCCGATTCCGTGCGTTTCGGCGAGGAGGCATTTGCATGCTCGGGCACACAAACAGGAACTCCTCGGCGAAGTGGGAAGGTCATTTAAAGTGGGAAGAGAGCGCTCGCGTCGACTATGGTCTGTGGTAAAGGAATCAGCACAAAGAGCCAACATCTGTAACTTCGGGATTTACTTGTAAAGGCGCTTTTTTTTTTTTTTTTTTTTTTTTTTCTTAACTGGAGATCGTGGAATATTCTGTCTATAAATATGCCTGTAAGAAGAGGTCACGTTGCGCCACAAAACACATTTCTTGGATTAATTATTCGGAAATTCGAGGGTCAGAGTAAGTATCCTCTTGTGATGTGCAATTTCTGCTGCCAGAGAAAATCAATGATTTAACAAAGACACAGCTCAGATTTCAGTTTAAATAACATTTTAGGACTTTCTTTCTTAAGAAAACAAAGAAAATACTGAATTTGTTGAGTTGTTTGGTGTTATTAGTAGTGTAAGAACCAAATATAATGTGTATATATGGAGTGACCATTATTATATTATGCAATTAATATATAAATAATTCTTAATCTCACAGTAGGCTGCTTATTTTTACAAAAAAATCTGACAGTGAAAACTGAATCAACATGATTGCTGTTGTTGCTGACTATATTGGTGTATCCTCTGAGGTCAGAGGTGCCACAGCAGGCAGTACACATATACATACACATTTTTTCTTTCTATACAGACCGGAAATTTGTGATAGCCAATGCCAGGGTGGAGAACTGTGCGATCATATACTGCAACGATGGCTTCTGCGAGATGACGGGCTTCTCCAGATCGGACATCATGCAGAAGCCATGCACCTGTGACTTCCTCCACGGTGACCTGACCGACAAAGAGGCCATCAGCCAGGTGTCTCAGGCTGTGCTCGGGTCCGATGAGCGCAAGGTGGAGATCACCTACTACAGGAAGGATGGTGAGTCAGTGTCCTGGCACAAAAGTGTAGCTGTCACAGCAATGTCCGTGTGCCAAGACAGGTCTGCACCTCCTGCAGCTCATCACTATGTCCACTCCACAATGTGGCCTGTCAGTTTGTTACTAACCAGCCAGAGTCAGTTACAAGATGTGCCCGAGACATTACCCCTGATGGAGGAACACAGTGAGGGCATTCAGCTCTGAAATAACTTTCTGAGCTAAGTTTCTACCTGAGGTATTCATGTACTTGGGGAAAGCAAATAGATACAGATGACTTGATTGATGATGATTACAGATTTTCAAAGGATAAAATGGTTTTATATTATATTAGTTATTAGTGTTTGGGTGTATCACAGAGGGTTTCAGATACAAGAGTCAAGAAGAAACACAGCAGTGGAGTTTTTTTGGCACCAGCTTTGATTCATAGCGTCATGTGCCTGGGTGACATTAAAAGAAAGTCTGGTTGCCAAAATGATGTCTTAGTTTTGGATTTCAAGTAGAAATAGGATGAAACAGTAGGTGCTATGTCAGGTGATAACATGATACAGTTTTTATGGACAGAGTGAGAGACGGTGGGGGAGAGTCAGAGCGTACCTCCTGTCCTGTAAAGTACAGTACGTTTTCTGACTCTGGCTTCACACCTATCACATAAAACACACTCACTGTTTATTTGAAGATCCATCATTCATTTGGCCGTGTTGTGGTTTACCGCACAGGTGTACCGGAGCTTTAGTAGACAGTGCATCCAATCTGCTAATCTGTAAAATTGCTATACATGTCATGTGATAGGCTACAGCTTTGCCAGCTTTGCATAAACAAATCTCCTTTTAATGCTAGACTAGTGTTTGTCATTCATTTTTGGCCAATCCTAGTCTTGCTATGAATGGTGCACTGCAGAGACAGCAATCCTGACTCAGAGAATTAATATGATGTTACCGCTCAGTGGCATAAATCCCTGGATTGACCACCACCCACCACCCTCTCACATGAGCTTTTTATGGTCAGCGTGACATAGCTGTACAGAGTCAATCCCAAAGTACTTCTCTTACAGAGCAGCACAACAAAGACGTGTTTTCTTCTTTTTGTGCCAGCACAGAGGCCAACATCTGTGTGTGATATTGTTGCTTTGAACTCATATTCTTTACTCTGTGGTAACTTCCGAGGCATGTTCAAACAGCAGTGTATGAGAAGTCTGAGCTGGGGGGGAAAAAAAAGAGATGCAATGTTTTATTTAATCATAAGGAGCCAGGGCTTTAATTTTTAATTATGAGTTTGATTAGATTCTAGGCCATGGATACATGTTTAATCTACCATCAGCAGCCATCAGCTGAGACTGTTTTGTTTTTTTGGTCCTGTTTTTTTTTTTTTTTTTTGCTAATCAGGAAGAAACCAAGAGCCAGCTGCTACACTGTTAAAATAGATTGTCTCAGAAACCTGCAAGACAATTACACAAAACACTCTAGGGTCTGTTTGTGAGAGCAAGAACAGCTTGCTATTTGACAAGCAGGATTTTAACTTCATTTAGCTTCCCATCCTCCCATCTTACATGCATGCGCTGTACTCCATCGAAAACACCACGCGCCTGTGTTGTGTTTAAAACGCGGCGGATGAGAGCTACAGAAAACCTTCCAACATAATCATCGCTCTCTGTCTCTTCACAATCCTCCCCGGTGTGCATCACAGCTTGAAGACACAACTCTTAATACTCCTCAGAGGAATTTACAGCGAGCGTGTGTGCTCATGAATAAAGATGTCAGGGCTGTCAGTGCGGTGACTGGGAATGAGCAGCTTACAGAGTAAATGCATTAAACTGGTATGGAGGACACAATCCACATTGCTATAGGGGAATGAAAGATTCATGACATCCTTGAGAGCGATGGCCATATCGATTCAAGTCGCTCCTCATATTGAAGCTAATGGGTGCAAAGTGGATGCGTTCAGTGTCTCCTCTCCTAACTGTTTCAAGTCATCATTCGTCATGCAAATCAGTTAATCCTTTGTATTAAACCCCTCCATCTTCTACGCACCTGCTGGACGTCACACAGGCGTGTTATGAAAGAACGTCGAATAAACCAGCATTAGCTCAGATACGTAACCAGTAGTCCCTCTTTCTTTTTCTCCTCACTTTTCACTCTAAATATTTTCGTTTTCAGAGGTATCGCGGTGCGACTCATTGTAGTTTGTTTTGGCTCACCCGTCATTTAACTGCAGTGGGAAATCTAAGAAAAAAAGTAAGATCAGGATTTGAGTAAGGAAGCCATGTGACATCAGGAGCAACAAAGCTCTGGCTCTTTTCACTAAAAAGGCAAAAAAGTTAAGCTGCTTATGCGTATGCTTCGAAATTAAAAGTAGTGGAACAAAGGGGACCATGGGAAAACAGCAATGGCCTTCAGCAGAAGGGCCTTTTTTCGTTTCTCATTTTTGTGTTCCCCTCTATGTGAGCAACCTAGATGGGTTGTGAGAGGAGATACCACACATGCAGTCTTCCTCCAACGATGATACATAATCAATGAGGTAAATGCTTTCCCTTGATGGCTTTGTAAAGCTATCCTATTCCACGGGGTGTAATAATACTTTGTACCTGAATGAGTGTTAACAAAAGGAAGCTGACACCGTGCAGAGAGAAGTTAAATGGATAATGGCTACATAACAGCGGCAGCTTAGCTAAGCGTGCTGAATGATCCGGGACATGTGGTATGCGTAGGTGCAGGGTTTCATAGGTGACTCCCCGCATAGGAGACTCAAGGACCGTGTACCCCCGCTGAGGGTTTAGTGGCAGGGGAGCAAGCAGAGCGAGGGGACGGAGGGAGGGGAGGGAGATGCAGAGTGCCTACAGTGCACAAGGTGTGCTGCAGGACACTTGGATGACTACCCTCCAAAAGAGCCTATCCATTTTTCATCACGTTCATCCCTCTTTGGTGTCCCGCAGTAAGAGGTGAAACGCACACAGAGCTTTGCTCATCAGGTTTCATTTGTGAAATCAACTTGTCAAAGTATTTGTAACAAATTAAAAAGCGCAGGTGGGTGGGACTTTCCGTCTGAAAGAGAAGACATTAATATCATCATCATTACAGGGAGATTTGCATATTTATTAGATAATGGACGGTTTATACCATTGCTGCCCGTAATTACAATATGAAACACGTTTATTGGTAGAGAGGTGGATTGATCTTTGAACACTATAACAATCTACATCCTATTTTTATCTCATGGGTTGCTTATACTGGAGGTGGTAATCTAATATTTCTCTTCATACCATCTGTGTTTTTCTCAGTTATTGTATGCTAACTCCAATTTTTTACCATCCATTGCATTCAGTCCAACATTATTTGTGCTAAATTAAACAGGAAAAAAAACAAACAACAAAAAAAAAAAGATCGCAGAGCAAAATATCATGAATTGATAAACACAAATGAAATGTAGTTTGAGCCCGAGCTGCTAGTTATCCCTGATGGCTCCGGAGACACTGATTGAAGATGAAATTAGGCCAGGCTGTGTAGCTTACAGTGGTCTCACTCAGGCGAGATATTGCCACAAGGCCTAGGGACTCTAAACAAAGGGTTAGTTTGCATGGCCTCTCCCTACATGCCCTAGTCCCGATTGGCTATGCCCCAGTAACGTTGCGTATTGGCTTAAGCAGAATAGCCCTAAACGAAAAACATGTCAGATTTCATTATACAAGAGTTACTACCAGGCAGTAGTCTGCGGCTGTACTGTTTAAAAGCTGCAGTTGTGGATAGTAGAAAGATACAAACATAAAATCAGCGCTCAACAATATTACTTTTTGTTTCTCCCTAAAGTAGATAAGCTTTAAGCAGATTAATACGAAGCCTCAATGCATCAGATTTGAGCAGCAGAAATAGCTTCTCTTTTTAAAAATAAGACTTTAAAAAATGTGTATACATACTGTATTTATGTATATTTAAGACATCTTCCTGTTTCACCACGACTCTGTTTGACCTGTGAGTCATCATTGTAGCAGTGGCCAAGGATCGCGTGATTAAGCAGCAATGTTTTAATAATTGATGATGGAAATAGAATCTAGAGTAATGAAATTTCCATCATGAAAAGGGAGCTAGTCTTAATACACTGTCCATTCATTCAAGCAGGTGTAAATAACATTTCTTGGCTAGCAGGGAAGTGCGCTGTATAAAGGTCAGGGAATTAATGGACACTCACTGGTACAAACTGCTCTCACTGTCAATGATGTTAACCATGTCTAGCAGCTACAGCCATGTTTGGACAGTTACGTTGTGCTTAGTTGAGTGTTGCAGGAGAATGGGAAGGTTGGATAGCCTACCCCAAATACTGTACGCTACAGCTTGTTTGCACTCATTTACTTGAGTTAATCATGTCAGATGTAAAGGTGAAGGAGACTCACCAATATAAAGATACATAATTCATAATGTACGTTTTGTCAAATTGGTGAATGTGTTTCCTATTTGTCTTTATTTGCCACTGTCCAAGAGCAAGAGCTGTTAATGTGATGTACACATTGTCAAAGTCAAGATGTTTTTTTTTTCATTTTCTTGTGCTCCTTTTCCTACACTGCAGGACACTGAGTTCTCTCAGCCATCCTAAAGGTCGGGTATGCTTGTTACCAACTAGCTTGTATGAAGTGTTTCCTACCTGTTCAAAAAAGCGACAGTCAAAGGTGCCGTGAAAAGCCTGCCATCATAGTGAGGGACGAGACGTAATGAATTATATAAAAGAGATAAGGCGTCCTTTTGAACAGTCTTCTTGAAGGTTTTGGGGTGCTTTCAGATGCTGTTTGATGACCCAACGGGCACTTTGCTTAAAGTGTACTGACACCTTTAGATGGGATAGAGAGCGTGCTATTAGTCACATTATTAAACTGACATGAGGGGGGAAAAAACTAAAATATAAGACCAAATAAAAATAAGGGAAGTATGGATGCAAAACACTTCATGTGTGAATTGTGAGGATACTAAAAAGTAACTTCAGTGTGTCTAAAAAGGTTTGGTGTTTTATGTCTCCAGTGCATATTGTTGTCGTAGTCATACATTTGATTTTATGTGTTTTTATTCTGTTTTGTTGTTGTTTTTCCCTCCAGTCCAGACTTATTTGCCAATGAATCTGAAAAAGATCACAGCTTCTCTGTTTGTCGTGACACTTCAGCTGAGAAGTCATGTCTGCCAAGGCAATTTTTTAGTCAACAGGGGGGCTGCATCACATATCTAGAAAGTGGGAACTCTCCATCTGAATTCAGTTTTCAGATTTAGGGTTCTTACTCTTCAGAATATGGTGGACATGGACTATAATCTTAAATCTTCATTAGTGTATAATCACCTTAAAATAAGAATAGTTCTGTTTTTGTTACCTTACAATGAGTCTTTCATATGTGGAGATGCCGCGGGTCCTCTTAAATAATAATAATCTTGTATAACCAACAGTTAGTTGTGTCATGGGACGCCATGGATTTCAGTAAGTGTTGAATAAAGTTTAGTTGATTAAGGAGAATCACAAACAGGGAGAAAATCCGATCAAAGCTTTGGGTTCAAATCATTTCCCCCACCAAAATACCTTCAGTCGGGTGTTGACCTTTGTTGAAAGTCATGAAGAAGATGAATAACACAGTTGTTCCCAATCAATGACAGAGGCCGTCTTTCTTCAGGTCATGAGTAGCTCTGCTGATCACATGGCTTATACTGCCACTGATTTGGGGTGAAGCGAAGAAAAGCTCTCCCTGTTTTATTCACAAAAAGTTCCTCTTGCTCACCAGGGCAAGACCACTGTGGGCAAATTTTTACGCAGGTTTTTACGAACACTGATCAGAGAACATATCATCAGATCCTATCATCAGGACATAGATGGTATAAAGAAGATTTCTTTTGATCTATTTCGGCAGAGGTGACATTCAGCAGGGGACCAGATGAGAAGAGACCCCCATGGTTTAGCCTTTAAGCATGACTATTGTTTTTCCCATCTGGTGAGGTAAACTGCAGCCCAGAAATGTTTCTGCTGAATTTACCATCTTGGCCGCACAGAGCTTGGTTTTATATAACATGCACTAGATCTCTGTTAACAACCAGCAATTAACAAGTATAGATATATTCAGTGCATTTCTGCTATCTTTCTAGAGCTTTTATTCAGTATTTCATTCACATTATGTATGAATGTCTGCTGATAATGCTGTTGCATACAATGCTTATGTTGTCTAAAATATTCTGGTAAAGCTATGATTCTGAATATATTTACATGTATGCATGCAACCATGTTGCAGGGAACCCATAACACTATATTTAATGCACAGGTTATTGCTCTGTTTGGAAACCTATAGAAAACCCTTGACAGGGCGATATTTAGATCAAGTCTACTCGCATGCCTGAACAACGGAGCAAAGCGGACACCTGCATCATAAGGAGGAGAAATGTTCAATTTTCATATTCTCATTTTTCATCTCTAAACAACTCCTATCTGCTCGAGTCTTGTGCCATGTATTTCAGACAGGGAAGTGGTTTATAGTCTTACTGAGAGGCTAAATACAAGGCTAAATATTTTTTTTATTTTTGATTAATGACACATGAAGAACTCAAATAAAGAGCATATGCTATAACATGCATATAATTTGCTTATCTTGAGTGGTTCATTAGAACAGTGGATGTTTGTCTGAATGTATTTGGACATACCTTCCTCGTTAACTGTCACAAGAACAGCAGGATTTGTCAGAATCCATTTGCACATTTTAATCAGAAAACAAGAGTATGTGGTTAGAAATCTGGCATTAGAAATGTAACGATAATTATAATCTCTTCTCTCATTTCCTGTCACCACTCCAGGGTCCGCTTTTGAATCAAAGCAAATAATAAATAAATAAAAAATAACATCAATAAGTGCAGATTCTTTGGAGTGAATTCATTTTTTAAGGATTCATCACTAACAAGTTTAATTCCTGCGGGATTTAATAGATAATTAAAAGTCGATACTGAATATCTCTCTGGCTCACTTAGTTTCTGCTTCACTATGAAAAATGAGCATACTGTTAAATCAAACACATAAAAGTCAAAACTAAAAATGTTCCCTTTTATAGCAGGGACTATGTAGAATTAAGTGGAGGCTTTCTGGGAAATGCAGAAAAGTGCTTTTTATGAAAAAGGGGATTTTCTGGGGAAGGACTCACAGAAGCTCTCTAAGCACCGCTCTTCTACTTTACAGCATAACACAACCAGGCACCCATGACACCAGACAAGATGGGTGTGGAGTGCACACCCGCTGGTCCTTTTATCCACATAGAGCACACACACACACAAAGACACAAGTGTATGCAGCGGTGCATTTTATTCCCATTAATTCACCTGGTGCAGCTTAAAAAGTTCTACCTGTGTCCCCTCAAATACTGTGCATGTCTGAAGTTTTCCATTGTATTAAAATCACATTATCATACTGTCAGCTGTGACAATGCTGCATTACTTCTGGGAGTTTTGATGCAGAAATCCTTCCAACAAAACTCTGGCATGTTGAGGCAGACCGAGCTTGTTATATTTAGTCAGACAGCAAGTCTACTGCTAATGAATGCTACTGGCAGGGTGTCTGTGAGCCCTGCGGAGATTACAGTGAACACTGGTAATATGTGTCCTCTGTGAGTAGGAGCAACACAACAAGCAGACCTATGCAGAGAGACAAAGGGACATTTAGTCTCAGACATTTAGATTTTGTAGGCCAGGTGACAAATACCGCTATTATTGTTATAACCTCTTTAAAAAAAAACAGTTTCTAAATATTTGTAATGTGGATGTTTGATTATTAAATTCAGAGCTCACCAGAGAAGGTCACTGTGATATATAGAGTAGGTATTGTGTTGTTATTTTTTTAGGACCCAGAGACTAGAAAGTTTTGTCGGTGGGCAGTTCTGCCTGCAGGCATCAGTAGCCTTTACTAACACAGCTATAACCAGCGCAGTTGAGAAATTGAGAAATGCTCTGCGCTAAAGACTGAGTTTAGATCACAGATTGTTTTCTCTGCTCTAGTCATTACTCCTATGAGCACACTGCAATCCTCCAAATTGGCTGTAATCTGTCCTGCGTGTTTGATCTATTCTACTAAACACTGATGCCTGTACCATAGTGTGGCTCTTGCATCATACTTAGCCAACTTCTGCAAGCCTGAAATGAATTGCTCATTGAAACACACGCATCTATACGGGCTCAAATCGACATGCAGCTCACACGAACACATATAAATGTAGTTTGTTTAACCCCTGGGCTTACTTATTTTATCTCAACTATTTCATTTGCTCTGACATGCAGGCATTGACCTTTAAATCGGATCAACTTCTCCTCCATTTTTCCAGCATTAATATGAAACCAGAGGGAGTTGTTTGTCATTTTTTACATTTCCCTTTATGTATCATTCTAAATCAAGAACTCTACAATGACTTGTTTGATTGTGATACTTGTTTGATTGATTTTTTTTCAATACTCAGGGGTCAGATAACAATCTTGCATTGACACTTTGTTTCTCTTTCAGGGTCTGACTTTCAGTGCAACATTCACATAATCCCGGTGAAAAATGAGGACGGCGTGGTGATGATGTTTATCTTAAATTTTGATTACGTCGTGGATGAGGAGAGTGACAACTCCACGGAGAAGATAAGTCCAACGTCCCCCACAAAGTCAGATCAAAGTGAGTATTTGATATGCTGTTCTCTCCTTACTGTGATATAGAAGTACCTAAAAAAATCATTGCTAAGGAATAAATTAAATTCTGATAAGTCATTTCACACCAGTATTTTCTAGCTAAAAAAAAATCTGGCTACCAAAGAAATATGCATGGCATTGCATCTGCCACATTTTTCCTCCAAATTAAACCTGTGCACATTTTCTGAGATGGCGCCATTCCTTAAACAGCTAATTCCTCGCTCCTTTGACAAAGGCCAGTTGTATAAGTGTGCTGTAATTGAGATAATTCATTAAAATTACCCTCTACATCTGTTAGACACTAATTAATCACTAGAGATTTTGTTTCCTGACATGCTCAGTGTAACTCTCCAGTCATGTTTCTTCTTGCTTCCAGCTCCTGTTATTCCCCAAAAGTCTGCATTATTTAGTTTGCCAGGACAATACAGTTGGAGTGTTCTGCTTACGTAACCATATCTTGTTAAAAAAAATGTTTAATTCTTTACCATCCTGTCTGTTCTGTCTTCTGGGAGAAGGTATACAGCACATGCATCCATGTACTGCACCCTCATTTTTTATTTGGATGTGTGTCAGTAGGTGTAAATGTCAATGAGACATTCCAGCTCCTCTCTGATTGGAGGCACTCAGCATCTCTTCTCTGACCGGAGCTCAGCGATCCACTTCACTCAGCATGAATTCCTTCAAGGCACTGGCATTCGGCTTGTGCTGTTATTGTCTATATGTGTGTGTGTGTGTGTGTACTTTTAAGTGTGTGCGCACGCATGCATATGCGCACGCATGTGCGTCTCTGTTCATGTGTGAGTGAGCGCCTGTGTCCGTTGCTAGCATTGTTAATCAGAGCTGAGTGCTTGTGACAGCGCTTCAGCGGGGGGATCTGTGGGTAGATGGGGCAGATAAACATATGATGTGACTTTACATCACAAAGAGTCTTGACTACGTGCACACATGACACTTAAAGTATGACCCTAGCATTGTTTTTGTCTTTGTGCTTAAGTAACACCAGGGCACAAACATGTAATTTTACGCTTACTTACTTAAATGAGGTTTTAAACACTGATGATAATAATTTTGTCATGAAGCTGCATGGTATCAGACTACACACCACGTGTTCTGTATTGTTTAATATCTGTATGACATACATTACATTAACAGCATTCAGACCATAACTAGATACAGCAACGCTTACAAATTACAATATCAGGCCTTTAAACCAGAATGACAGAATTGTCTCATTGGCGGAGGAAGAACCTTGACACGTCACTGCATTTTTTTTTTTTACCTGAAATTATCAGTGAGAACATTTCCAAATAGCCTGGCCATATATTTGAGTGTAGCAGCCTGTGAAAAGTGATTTTTGGACATTGGGGGGCTAATTATGATCTGGTGCTGACAGCAGGCAATAAGCCTGCAGGTGTCAACTAGCACAATATTGAGCCTGGAAGAGAGTAATCCCTTTTTCCCTGAGCTGCCATCTAGAACACCCCATTCAGCAACCTCAACATGCCTTCAAGGCAACCAGAGACAATAGTTAGAAATTACCCTGCGAAAAAGATACACTGCTCAGTGCACAGAGACTTTTGTTTTACTGTTCCGTCCACAACTGGGTGCATATCATGTATTGTGCAATACAGTAACTTAGACTTTGATTGTAAAGGTTGCCCATCACTATTCTCTACTATTCTCGCTGTGAAAGATTACAGAATATGATATAAATGGAATATAAAATGCTTAACTATGTTTTCAATAGTGTATAATCACTTGAAAATAATAATATTTGAGTTTTGTTACCCTAAAATGAGCCTTTTATGTCAATAGATGTCAGACAAACTGAACACTGGCTCCACTTTTAAGTTGCGGAGTAAATATACAAATCTGAATTTGCAATTTTGTCTATTAAATTCAACAAACTTTCAAAACAGAGGCCCAGTCGAGCTACTTTCTTTAACTATAAAGGATCAGCAGGTCCACTCTGAGCTCCTTACACTTCCTATGGAGAGGTTGAACCCAAACACCCATCCATGTGTTTGTATCCACAATCTCATTGTCTTGAATACTTCCCACAGCTCATGAGCATAGCTGATCGCTGGAGCGTGAATCAACTGGTAAATCAAGAGTTTCGTCTTCAGGCTCTGCAACAATAAGATACAATGTCTGTAACCCTGCTTATGTTGCATCGATGTTATCTTACCCTCACTTGACCCCAAGATACTTCAACTCTTTTCCTTGAGGCAGCAACTTGCATAAAGTTCAAAGGGCGATAATCCACGAAGAGTACAGGCAGCACTGATCCTCACCCTCAGCTGTAAACCATCCCAGTAACAAGAATAAACATATTTTGGGGAGGATAGGTCAACATGTTTCCTTAAGTGCTAGGAGAAATCAGCCCCCCTTGTAATACTTTCTCAGTCATCCAGGTAATAGGTTATTTAATAATAATATTTAACCACAGACAACTGATTGACGTGAACCAAGAGATTTGACCAGTCTATTCACTAGTAGGAAGTCCCAAGTAGGTGAACCTCTCTCGATTAATCACACTTAAAAGTCACACTCTTCAGGCCACATCTGAGCTGTTAAGATCTTATGACAGTGCGTGTAAGTCATCAGCGTCCCCTGAATCAACGTGTGAAATAGCAGCAAGAGTCCAGAGCAACACACAAAGGAAACACAGCGTCCCTGTTATATCAAACTCAACAACACACGAAGGCAGATACCTGTCCACTCTAGCGACCGTAAACCAAGACCCATACGTCAGTGAGATAAAACAACCGGTGAACAAAACCAATATGATCCAGTATTGGAGGGATAACTCTTCAGGTCAAGTCTCAGCAGTCTATCTATGTATGAACAACAATAAAGGACACTCCTTTGAGAAACCAAGGTGAAACAGAAGAAAAAAGGTTTGATGGAGGGGAAAGCAATCTATCTTAAATTGGAACAATCGTGAACAAAGGATGGTCTGCTGCATCACCTCTTATCAGCAGCCCTCAATGTCACCTTGATATTCCGTCCCAGGCTGCTAATCTCTTACATACATGTAACTGATAATTCTCACATGACCCTCATGTGACAACGAGATGAAAGACCAAGATCAATCGCTTTACAGGTTGAGAAATTCAAGTTTGGTGAAGCTACAGTAAAGTTGTGGTTAACAAATGCTAACATCACATGTTAACATGCTCACAGTTACAGATGCTAACATGCTAATGTTTAGCATGTGTAATGTTGACCATGTTTACCATTTTAGTTGGAACATTTTGGCATGCTAATATTTGCTAATTAGCAACAAACACAAAGTACAGCTGAACGTAATGGAAATTATTGTATTGGAGGTATCTGGTAAGATAATCAAACTGAAAAAGTGAAGTCAAATATGGATATTTTAAGCTTTATAATACTGGATAATGTATAACTTGTGGGTTATGTGTGCTGGTGATCATGTCAGTTGTGATCATTTATACACCACAACAAGGATATTTTACTTTAGCCACTCCAGCAACAGTCTTACTTGTCTGTTGTGAGGTAGACTACTAAAATATGTCATATAGGTGTTACATAAGCATTTAGCCAGCGCAACAGCACAGATGACGTAATCTCTCTCCCTGCAGAGAACAGACAGAAAGGTTGTCCATATCTCAGCTCAGGATGTCATTAGGTTCCTCTCCAGGAAACTTGTTGAGTGTCACGGCTCTATTGTAAGCTGCTATAGTTGTAACATCAGCACATTTGGCCAGGGAATGGAAACAGATGGCAATGACATTATGTAAGGAGGGTGCTGAAAGATGGGTGCCTCATGAGTGAGGCAAGCTTCGCTTTCACCCTCTATTCTATTGTTAACGATCCAAAACTTTCGCTCTGTCCCAAGAGGTCGTTAACATTTGCCACCGAGTCCATTCTGAAAATGTGGCTAAAAAAAATTGTCTTCCTGTCTCAAATCATTGAGGCATAATAACTGTGCAATCTGCTCTTTCTCATTCTCATGGGCACCGAAAGGAGATATGTTGCAATGTGGCAAAACCGGATCTTTTTAATTTGTCTTCATTTTCATGGTTTAGTTCACTGCTTTCCTAACACAGACAATATTTAACACTAGGGCATATAATGTTCTGTTAAACACAGCCTTGTTAATAAAATATTGACGCTTCATTTACAGAATTTCTATGCCCTGTTTGCCTGGGGACAAATACAGTCTATTTATTAGCAGACGGGGTTCAACACTTGATTTTTTCCATGATGGGCCACTATATACTTTTTTGTTTTACCTTTGTAGTACCAAAAAACAAAAAATGACCAATAGTACAAGGTAAAAATTATATAATAATACATTATCATACAATCAGTAGTAAATTAATGTAGGGTTAAGGTTAGTTACTTGATTTTTGAGTCCGAAAAAAACATGACGATGCTTCTCAATTTTTCCCCATCTTCTAGGGAGGAGCAGATTCTTTCGCTTCCGCCAGGCCGCTTTGAGCCTAATGAATACCAACAAGCAATCTCTTCCACAAGAGGACCCAGATGCTGTGATGGTGGACTCACCCAAAGAGAATGAGGACTCGGTGGCCCTGCAGAACTTCCCCTCACCCACCAAGAGCCTTTGCAGTCCCATTGAGGCCAATGACACGCATGGCCTGATAAGCTCTAGCCACCACTCTTCCCAAGCTAGCATCGGTCCTGAACCAGTTGACCATTCGTCCCCTAAACTCCCCTGGGAGAAGCTGTACCAGACAGAGCTGCACCAGACCACCACCACCCTGTCAAACACCTTCCCCAGAGGCAGCATCAATAGCATGAGGCGGGCCTCATCCGTCCATGAAATTGAAGGCTACTCCAATTCCAAAAGCAGTTTCAGGGATCGTCATACAAGTGAAGGTATGTATTACAGTAGGCCTACAGTGCTACAGCCCAACGGTCACATTATGGTTTAGTTTGCATTAGAATACGGACAGGGGTCAGCAAACACAATGTACACAGATTTGGTCATCAAAAGTTATGCTTATGGGACACTATTTTGTTTAATTAACTTATAAGCTCTTATATGTTTATAGTTGTATTAAAATGTTTCTTCTTTATTTGCTCTGTCCACAAAATGCTGCCTTTAGACAATGGTAGCCATGTCAGAGGTAATCATGTATTTCTGCCCATGATTTCACTGCTTGGTGCTGTTTTGGAGCATGACTTTCAAGCAAGGCAATCAGCGTAAATGCTCTTCACAGATCCACTTTTGGTGGACAGGTTGAGAGGGCTTACTGCACTTAACCAGGCTACGTGTACAGTATTGGTTGTATACTTACACCGATGTGGTGATTTTGTCACATCAGCAGTCATATAATGTGATAATATAAGGCTCATATCTGCTCTCATCATATACTAATCAAAGCATTGCTTTTAGATCAACCTGCATGGATGTATGCTTGTCTTGTATGATAGTGTAGTAGTTCTGCTAACTAGCTATTGTTCCAAGTTATGCTAGCTGCTGTCTATATACCAAAATTGTGTTCAGGTCACAGAAACACATTTCCTATAAAAATGATTTTAGCAAGAGATGCACTTGCTCCAGTCCACCATACTGTTAACACATGTGCGTTGATGCATGTGTAACCAGTGATGAAAAAAGAAGCACCATAGGTCAAAACTTTGCTTTTAGGAACATAAAAAAAACTGAAAGGTTTTAAATAAATCACCAGTTCCTCTAAATTTCTAATTGGTCGTAATTTGCAGCCAAGTGCAGGTCTCAGTACTCGAATCAATTTTCAACAACATAATCCAGCTGAACTGTAGAAGATTCCTTTTTTGCAGAAAAAGTACCTACAGTACACAGAGCACTATGTATCAAAAACCAAACCAAAAACCAACATCATTATTTGACTAAAATATTAACTGCTTTGGTTCTTAAGCTAAGCTTTCAACTCATGTCAATGGATACAGATGAAATAGGTGCTAACGTGTCCGCTATGTGCTCTAAACCACCAGCCCCTTATAATCACGTGAAGTCCAGCCTGCTCGGCTCTACCTCTGATTCCAATATCAACAAGTATAGCACCATCAACAAGATCCCTCTGATTGCACTCAACTTCTCTGAGGGGACTGATAAGAAGACTCACTCTCCGCCAACGTCCGAGACGGCCATCATAGCACCAAAGGTCAAAGACAGAACTCACAACGTCACAGAAAAAGTCACACAGGTGAGCCAGGAAGTTCAACTCTGTTTGGTGTTGCTTATTCTGAACCATATAAACCACACCTTTGCTTGTAGCCCGTCATCCTGAAACGTCTGCAGTTGCTCATTCTAAAATACTTCTCAATAATACATGCCATCAATGAGAGTTGTGGGATAGTGTGATACACTGATACACATCACATGTTGCCATCTTCAATAATGAAGGGATAATTGAGAATTCTTAATCGCACAGAAAGTGGGGAATGATGTTGAGAAAAAGGGTTAAACTTCCTACTTGTCAACATCAGCTGAAGGCCGATGTTTCGGAAAGAGAGAACAATGACACTCCACTGATCCCTCGTAAAATCTTTTTGCTTCCAAGCCCAATTGCAGGTTCATTCTAGCAGGGATCTAGTTTCTTGCTCAAGGACAACGCAGCAGGACCAACACTTCCTGTCATATGGCTGAAACAAGGGCTACCTGGTGGCAGAATTCCCGGCTGACAAGACTAGCAGCACAGCTGATGCCAGCTTGCCAAGGACGGCTGAGAGTACAGGCATTCATTGCAACATTTGATTAACGATTACCCATGATTCACCTTTGATTAGATAGCCGATATAAACTTGAATCATTCTGTAAAATAACATATTTTTTTTATTCTCTGGGTAGAAACCGCCACGGACAGCAGATTTTAAAACTGTTTGTAGGTCACACTACAACAGAAAAACAATACTGCTTGTACGTACGGTCTACGTTAAGAACAACAGAGGCCAGGAAACCTTATATTCAAACTTCTTTCAACAGAGCTTTCTCATTCATAAATTAAGGCAAACTATCGTCATGATTAAATGATCTCCCTCCCTGCTGACTTTAGTTTGGAGACACCACTGAGACGTGAACACTGCATCTACTTCCTGACTGCTAGCATGGACAAATCTATAATTCATGTGTTGAAGATAGAGGAATGTGCTGAAATGAATAGAAAGACCTGCTGCCCTCATCCTCACTCCTGCACTATTTTCTGCCATAAGAGAGCCCTCTCTCTTTGTCTGCCACTGCTTATTAAGCCAAAAACAGGGGACGGCTTGGCCTTCCGGAGCACACACTGAATAATTCACCATCCAGCCAGAGTTCATTCATGTGGGGCAATTAAAACAAGTGTTTGCTCACCCAAAATATATGTAATTAAACATTATTACACACCTTTTCTCCAATTTATCACCTGCACAGTAAAGTGCTTACAGTTTGTTTGTTTTTTTACCAAGAGTACAGACTGTACCTCTTGCAAATGTGGAACGAGTCAGTTGCAGTCACATTATTCATGGTGCCAGGTCATAGGCAATCTACTTGTCATACTAGAGTGGCTGCCTTTACTTAATACTGTTTGATTGCAAAGCACTCACATAAGTGTGTCACCATTGCTGTCAAATCAGTCCTTGAAGTCTGTAAGCTAAATTACCCAGTGAGCTTCAATTACCATAAGAATGAAGTACATGAAGGTGTCTTTGATCAAACTGTCAGAAGGATGATCAGCAAACAGATTCTTTGTACCACAAAGGGAAACACTGGCATTATAAATTTAGACAGATGACAGAAAAAAAGTTTTCATCATCAGTGATACTATTCTAGCTAAGAGTTTTGTTAAAATGAAGTGCACATGAAGTGTTGTAATCAGGTGGTTTCCCTCACTGCTCTGACCCTCTCTTAATACTCCTTCAGGTCCTGTCACTTGGAGCTGATGTGCTACCAGAGTATAAACTCCAGACGGCGCGCATTGACAAGTTCACCATCCTCCACTACAGCCCCTTCAAAGCTGTGTGGGACTGGCTAATCCTGCTGTTGGTCATCTACACAGCAATCCTCACCCCTTACTCTGCTGCTTTTCTTCTCAATGACCAAGGGGAGCAGAAGAGGCGTGAATGTGGATACTCCTGCAGCCCTCTCAATGTGGTGGATTTAATCGTGGACATCATGTTCATCATTGACATCCTCATAAACTTCAGGACCACTTACGTGAACCAGAACGAGGAGGTGGTCAGCGATCCAGCTAAGATAGCAATCCATTACTTTAAAGGCTGGTTCCTTATAGACATGGTGGCGGCGATCCCCTTTGACCTCCTTATCTTTGGCTCAGGATCGGATGAGGTAAGTTATCTCTACTGTATAGGTTTTTACCTGTTTTCTTTTCCTCCCAGGGAGGTTTACTGCACGTCATGCTAGCCATGCTTGCACCGTGATCCATTTACTAAGTCCAGACTTGTGCCCCTGGGCCGCTACTTAAAGCCTGAATCTTTCTGTCTCTGCTCTGAAAGGATTACTTTAAATTGCATGTTTGTTTGTTTTTTCCTCTTTTTTTTTTTTTTTTTTTTTTTGAATGGTCCTCATTCTAGAATCCATTTACACGGATTAATGGCTTACCAAATGGCAATCAATGATGCATTTATGTGAGGAGCAGGCCAACAGGGCTGTGTGCACAGCTTACATGCAGATGTGAGATGGCCATTGGTAGGCTGGCTGCCAGGCCTGCTGGCTTGTTTGTTGGTAGGATATGTCCCCTCAGGCTCTGGATCCACTTCAGTGCTTTATCGTTCTTTGTAGGCACTCCATTACACCAGAAAAGCTCCTGATTATAAACCATAATCATCTTTTCCACCACGGCTGCTGCTACTGCTGCTGCTGTGGCTGCTTTTGCTGCTGAGTCAGTGGATGACAACAAATCCAAAACGAAAATGGACATTTGTTTCTCTCACAAGGACAAATCACAAAACAATCCTGGCAAATCTACGCGTTAAGTTGTGCGTAAAACATATTTTTTTGCCTCAGGGAAATCAGCGAAAACCATGACTATTCAACGCTATTAACTTGATTTCCATTTCATAAATTAACTGACGGGGAAAACTCGTCACTTCCCCTTCAGGTCTATAAATAGGATGGCATATACACCCTGATTACATCCTGATACATTGGTTGCATTTATAGCTTTCCAGCTTTGTGTTTATGATTTTCAGACTGAACACGCAAAGTTCCACTCAACTGCATTCTCATTCAGAAAAAAAAAAGCAACCGAGACAGTGGCAGATGGTTTTCACAAGGCTCATTTAATTTAGCAGCTTAATAAGACGGTTTTAACCTACAAGCACTTTAGCAAACCTTTTGATTAGAGCAGAGAAATGTATTTGAAATAGATTTCAATCAATGTCTTGTTGCTTTCAAAACAACTCTGCCCTGCCAGAAGATTGAACGTAGATTGAACTGTGAGAGGCATTATGCAAAATTGGCACCATGCAGTGTTTTGTTAATAATAATAATTGTTATTATAGAAATAGAAAAAAAAAACAAAAAAATTATATCAAGCTGTTTCACTGTGAACGCGGTGGAAAAGAAGTTGAGTGCTTTGTCCCAACTTGAACCTCTTAAACATTAGAGAGAGTTCCCATTAGAGAGGAACACAGGGAGGGGAGGGGAGGGGAGGGCAGCTGTGTTACATAATTGCTTGTGCAGGTACATTTAAGACTTAATTGAACATAACTTTCATTAGATTGAAGAGTGCAGTGTGTTTGTAGATTTTAAAGGCCAGATTTAATATTTCATGTTTAGATTGTCCTCATTATTATTTTTTTTTTTTTAGTGTTGTTAGATGAGTAATAAATGCAGCAGTAAAAAGGTCTATATTATGATCAGAGAAGCGCACAAAATCCTGATCATCCGTTTAACTCCACAAATATGTGTGCACATATTTTCTACCTCACATCTGTGTCAGCATGAGGCTTTAAATTCAAGTTAAGGGCTAACATACCAGCACACAAAAGTATTCGCACTCCAGATTTCCAGTATGTAAATCCTGCACAGAAAGGTCAATGCAGAAGTGCTAAAAACTGAAATTCCTCAAGCGTCCACTTGGAGCTGGCTGCAGAAGTGAGTCAGTCTACATAAGTGCCCGTATTAAAACTTCACAGCAGAAATAAACATGTTTTATTTCCCCGTCCATAACACCTGTGAGGGGGTTCAGATGATATTAAGGCTCCAAGTTGCACATAATTAACACTGTGGCCGCTTGATTGACAGGTAGATGCCATTACAGACGGCTTATTTGAGTGCCCAGGCGCCATTTGGCTCCACCTCAGGTCCGCCAATAGTGTATGTCTTTGCTGATATTTAGATTAACCAGGAGACGGAAGAAGCAGTATAGCGTCTCATATTTTCAGCTTCAAAACATCGCTTCAGAGCCCTATGGGTGACAACAACAACCAATTGTTGTCTATCCTAGATATTCAACAATTTTGGCATCAGCAAACCAAACTTTAACTAGATAAAGTACACATTAGCATCAGAAAAGACTTTTAGAGTTTTACATAATATTGTTCAGACTCATTCAGGAAGGTTATGGAAGAAAGCAGAAAGTCCACAGTATAGTTAGAATATGCTGAAAAAATAAAGGTTGCTTTCAGTCAGTTTTTATTGACTCTGCTTAGCACAAATCCCGGCTTACGGCACAATTGTAACAAAGAGATATAAATACAAAGAATTGGTTCCACAATAGTAAGAAAATATTGTGAGACGTTAGTCTTTCCAAAAATGAATGCACTCATGAAATACAACTTTAACTTCATTCAGTACAGAAACAGAATGAGGAAAATGCCAGAATGGTTTTGTTTTTCATTTGTCTCCAGAAAATCAAGATTAAATACAACATTAGGGAGGAGGGTCTCTCTCAGACTTGCAGACTTTAACTTCATTTTCAAAGGTCATTCAGTAATTGTCAGGTAGATAAATGACCACGCTAATGGGAATGGTGGTTAGTGTTGCTAAAGCCCTTCTCGATGACACAGAAGAGGCAACAAACTCCCAGGGACTCATTGAGTGAGTGTTGTTTCCTGTTGGGTGTTGAATAAATGAGGATTTATCTGTGGACTTCTCCTGTCTTCACTCCTGTGTTCATTTGCCTTTGACCAAAGAACTGTGGGGAATTGCCACAACATAGTCATCACCTCAGTCTGTGAAGTGACTTATAATTTGTCACAACTTTAGATGTGCTGCTAACAAAGACAACACACAGTCGTGGTAGATAGGAAACAAAAGATTGATGAGAGAACTGCATGACAAACGTCCAACACTTAAATGAGATGCATGTTATTGTATTAAAGTGCTGTCACAGTATGAATAGTCTGACATATTAACATCCAAACTACTGCTGTATATTTTGTTTAGACTACCACTCTGATTGGCCTCTTGAAGACAGCTAGGCTCCTGCGATTGGTGCGTGTAGCCAGGAAGCTGGACCGCTACTCTGAGTACGGCGCTGCAGTCCTGATGCTGCTCATGTGCATCTTCGCCCTCATTGCCCACTGGCTAGCTTGTATATGGTACGCCATCGGCAATGTGGAAAAGCCCTATTTGGAGCACAAGATTGGGTGGCTAGACAATCTGGGCGTGTCCATAGGAAAGAGATACAACTACAGCGATCCCAGCTCTGGTCCCTCTATCAAGGACAAGTATGTCACAGCCCTTTACTTCACCTTCAGCAGTCTGACCAGTGTGGGCTTTGGAAATGTTTCCCCAAACACCAACTCAGAGAAGATCTTTTCCATCTGTGTCATGTTGATTGGCTGTGAGTATGTTACAGATTTTTATTTCCTTTTAGCATTTTTACCTGGTGCAGCACTTGAAAATGTTTAAGGCTTAAACTTTGATTTATAGCAGCATTCGTTCAGATTAACAGTGTGTCTCATTGTCGGTATTTCAGCCCTCATGTATGCCAGTATTTTTGGAAACGTCTCTGCCATCATCCAGAGGTTGTACTCTGGCACGGCCCGCTATCATGCTCAGATGTTACGGGTGAAGGAGTTCATACGCTTTCACCAGATTCCCAACCCACTGAGGCAAAGGCTGGAGGAATACTTCCAACACTCCTGGACCTACACCAATGGCATCGATATGAACACGGTAAATAAAAAGGATCACCAGCATCATCATCATCATCATCATCCTGCTACTGTAACTGGATTGGATACCCAACAGATTTTTCTGATTTTACTGAATTATTATAGAAATGCTGTCCTACAAGATTCTAAAAGAGCTTTCTTTCTCTTGTGCACTTTTCATCTGGATCTCTTCTTTGGTAAGAACAGGAGGTAAGCTACAAATTTTTTGTTTATTATGGCTAAAAACGTCTCTGATTAAGCGATATTAGAAATTTGCATCACTTATGTATGACTTATGTGTGAATTCATCTCATTGTTATAGCATAGTTTCATATCTTAAAGCAAAGAAGTCATATTTTAGAGCAAACTATGTGAATGTAAAACTACTAGCATGCAGCAAACTATATTCCTCACCTGCTGTAGAAATGTGTTTATTTGTGTTTTCTGCATATTTATTACTTTTATGTTTGAGTAAATATATTGTAATTATAATCATAATAATATAGGTTTACAGCAGGATTTCA
This sequence comes from Protonibea diacanthus, assembly GCA_028641955.1. Classification (NCBI taxonomy): domain Eukaryota; kingdom Metazoa; phylum Chordata; class Actinopteri; family Sciaenidae; genus Protonibea; species Protonibea diacanthus. Next base: position 18,547,809 of record CM053986.1, on the reverse strand, counting down.
TTCCCAGGTAATATTATGGATTTGGGTCGAATCTCTTTAACCAAAGATTAATTGATTAATTACAGAATTACATTCCAGTAAATAAGATCCTCATCTATCGCTGTGATTTTGGATCTAGCTGCTTGAAAAACTGTTTTGATTAGCAAGAATCTTATAATGATGAAATGCCATTTAGTACGTGATATACTCTATAAACAAATAGGATAAAACACACAATTTATGATCATTAAATGTGGTTACTGCTCAGAGAAGTCTGTTTTTCTGCTTTAACAGTGTTATGTAAAAATACTAAGTCAGTTCTTTCCTGTTAAAGTGGACGCATACATCAAAAGTCTGCGTTTCATCCTTTGCTCCTACAAATGAATTGATTTAAGGTATAAAAATGGTGGTGGTGTTGTTTGAGTTGATCACAAAATAGACTTTCTCCTCACTTTGATATTATGTGTTACCAGTTGAAGAAAAGAAAGAGTAGAAGCCAACACTGAGCAGGTTTTGTGCTGTGTTTAGCTCAGGGGGGCAGTTACGTAAATCCAGGTGGCAGTTATTTTTACATGCAACATTTGTCATGAAAATCCTACAAAATCAGCAAATGTTACATCTTGGTATTATTTATATGAAGGCGTCTTCATTAACCCATTAAGACCAGATGGAACATTGTGTACGAAACAACAACATCCCATATGTTCTATTACACGTGAGCTTTTTCTTAACTTCTTCTTCTTCTTGCTGTTGTCGAGCTTAGTAACAACTTCTCTGACAAAAAGTACATTCATCTTAACATGTTTGCTGCTCACAGCTTCCACCAGATCGCAGAACCATTACCTAAATGGATCTCTTTGAGCATATGACTTACTTTACTTATTACTTACTGATTTTTGTCTGCATCACAGGTGTTAAAAGGTTTCCCTGAGTGCCTGCAGGCAGATATCTGCCTTCACCTCAACAGGAATCTTCTTCACAACTGCAAAGCGTTCCAAGGAGCCAGCAAAGGCTGCCTGAGGGCCTTGGCCATGCACTTCAAAACAACTCATGCCCCTCCTGGAGACACGCTGGTCCACAGCGGTGACGTGCTCACGGCTCTCTACTTTCTGTCCCGCGGCTCTATTGAGATCCTGAAAGATGACATTGTGGTAGCCATCCTGGGTAAATACAATCCCTTGTTGATTATGTGAAGTATCATAATGGGCAACCTGAGTGGCGGGTGCTAAATGGATTGAGAGATTAGGAGATTGTTATGTGTTTATGTGCTATGAAATGTTCTTTTATCTCAAAGACAGATTGTTTTTTTTGTTTGACCTTTTGCCAGAGTCCATCATCCGTATCATCACTATTGTTCCACCTATCACAGTGAGGTATAAACAACTGTAAAAGATACCTCCCTATTGTGTATCTCTCAGCTGACTGTGTTGAATGTCAGCATGAAACCTGTTGAGACAAAGATAAAAAAAAAAAAAACCCTTCGTGGTTTCGTGAGTTTGCATAAGCAAATGTATTGTCTAGCGCTATCAGGATGCTGTGATTTCAAATGTCAGAAAATAGCTGGAAAACACAGAAGTTGTTGCCTTAAGTACACACGCAGGTTTCCACTCGTGACTTTTTGTGAGGGGTATTAATTATGTAGTTTATTCTGATTTGAATTATTGATTGAGATGACTTCCTAATCTCCCCAGGATGCTCAGTGTTTTCAAATATGTGGAGATAAGCTCAGGAAAGCATAGCAAGTGCAGTTCACACACACACACACACACTCACACATACATACATTATTTTAACACAGCAATACCTACAAGGACCCTCAGCATGACTTGAATGCGTATGAAAGAATTAGCTGTTATAATGTGAGTCCTAACGTGAATAATTTTTATATTAGTGATTACAGCAGCTAAACCACATCGTGTTCACACATTTCGACAAGAATGACAAGGTGTGCCTGCTACCCCCCCACCACACACACACACACACACACCCCTCCCTCTATTTCTGTCCTCTGGGCAACAGCGCTGTGCATGTGGCAGGTTTGAGACTCTGACATTTCTATTAAGTGGCTCCATGAAAGGTTGTTTGGCAATTTCAAAGAACATGGTGAAATAGCTGTCACTTTTCTGACAGCACAGGGAAATGAGTTAAAGCTGCAAAATAGAGATTATAAAAAAGGACAGTAAAAGACTAAACACACCAAAACAATTGCCAGCTTTAAATGTATTAATAATATTTTGCCTTAGTAATATAGTGATACTGAATACTCATTACTCATATTAGAATAATGAGTATTTATCTTTTTCTTCACGAGTGAACCACGACCAGGTGCTGCAGGCCAAGCCTGGATTAAACTTGCCATTATTCATGAGATGAATGCTCTCCAAAGCCGCACCTGACAGAATGGGGTTTAAGCTTAGCAAAAGCTGCTGCATCACACAAAACCCATTATTAACAAACACACTGGAAAAGTCACCGATCTCATAGATCAGCCCATTTATATTACAAACATAACGCTCCATCAGCACCATTTGGATTGCGGTTTGTTTGTGAAAACTTGAACGTTGCTTGTGTTTGCTTCTGTGCTATCACCTACAAAATTGCACAAGCCTCTAACAAGGTAACGGTCAGGTGATAGTGCATGTAATGATACCAAGTCTAACAAGGCTATTAGCATTGTTCCACAGGTGAGGAATTAGTCTCTTGCACTGCCATCCAGGCTAATGACTGTCTAAATCCTCGTGCTGAAAGCTGTATGTGGGGGTGAGATACAACACTCTGTGTGAGGCTGTCCTCTGTGGCAGAAAGGTGTCCGGTGCACGCTGTGAAAGGCACACTGGCAGCCAAAATATCATATCTCTTTCTCCTGAACCCCTGCTTACAGTGTTGGCATTTAGTGAACCCCAGGATCAACAAAGGGATTTTTCATCACTGCTTTTAAACCAGACCTCTGGTCCTTCAGGTTTTTTTTTTTCTTTGCAAAACTGACCCTTATTTCAGCTTTTATCCCTTCATTTTGAAACTGTAAGCTAACCATAACTACCTAGAGGTTTGCTGAAAAACTGGCTACATTGTACAATAGCCAATATCAACACATTTTTTCCTTTGAAGTACACAACAAGTGTGTCAATCACAATCTAACCCTCCTTTCCCTTCACTTCAAAGTCACTTTGAGTTAGCATTTATTCCTCGGCGTGAATAATGGATCAAAGATAAAAAGACAACTGATGCACAGGCTTTGGGAGAACATCTACACAGAGAGGAAAGGCTGTTTGATTTTTATTATCCGCAAAAACAAACACGTCTGTGCCCTTTACGAGAGCCTGAGGAACAGCCAGATAAGTCCCCATAGAAATCACGACATAAATTCCTCTCTGTAATGCGCATGACTATTTGTGGAAGTCATTGCAGGTGAAGTTGACATTTTTTCCTTACCCCAGTGAACCTTGCGAGTCGATTTATCCTCTCTTTGTGTGTGTTGATATCAGGAAAAAATGACATCTTTGGTGAAATGATCCATCTGTTTGCCAAGCCTGGAAAGTCCAACGCTGATGTGCGAGCCCTGAGTTACTGCGACCTGAGCACCATTCAGAGAGAAGATCTGCTGGAGGTTATAGACATGTACCCAGAGTTCGCTGACTATTTCTTCAACAACCTGGAGCTTACCTTCAACCTCAGAGATGAGTCTGCAAAGGTAGACGATAGATCACTGGTGTTATTTAATGATCAGTTAATACTGCTGTGAGACATTAAACTATATTAGATTTTACTAATCTTCTAGCAACTTGACCACTAATGAATCAATTCTTCTGGCTCACATTGTTGCAGCCCTCAGGCTCACAAGACTGTGATTCAGATGGGGAAGCCGCAAAGAGCCCTAAAAGAAGGATCTCCTTCACACCAGATCTGTCTAACGGTAAGCAGAAGCTGATCTGCACAGGTCCTGTACAGCCTCTTTCCACATGCCTCATGCTTGCAAATTGTTTCTTTGTTATTGTTCACTGAGTGGTGCTCCCAGAGAACATCTATTCCACGTGGAGTACAGTACAGTGTTATTCCACTGACTCCTGCTGATTGCCGTCCCACAGGGGAAAACAAGGAAGTGGTTCGAGACATGGGGAGGGAGAGGGAGTCTAACTCGTGCCTAAAGAGATCTTCAGAAGTCCTGGGTCCATCTCCAAACAGTGCCGCAGTCTTGGACTCAAATCTTGTTGTCAGAGAGAATTTGGAGAGAAGACCATCTTTTGAAGGTATTTTGTTTCACTGATGAATAATAACGTGAACATAATCATTACTGCTTCAATAAGAAGTGTTGCTACAAGTTCCCAGGTGGTACTGGGCAAAAAACATAATTGGTGGTAGTGGGAAGCCAGTGGGGGATCATGTCCCTGTTGCTGCTATAGCAATGGTTTGAGCAAATGTGTGAATGGGGTTCTTCCCAGGCTTTCAAGGCTTGTTTGAGTAATAAATTCATGAGTTTAAAGGTCTGTCTTACTCCAAAACAGCAAGTAATCAAACAGCAGTGTGTGCTTACATATATTTGGTTAGCCAATGCAGTGGTCTCATTGACATTAATAATATTAGTCAGGATTAGGAGTGACAAGTTCCATCACATCAATAGCTTTATATAATTATCACCCAGTTATTTTAAACAGTCAGTGAAAGCCAAACATTCAAAGCATTGCTAAGGCAGTTTTTATTGCACAACTATTGCGATGCATAGAATCATATTTTACAGCTGTTCATGTGTTTGTGTCCACCCTTGTAAATATCAACAACAGCCAGTCCACTGACCTATTTTTATACAACAGAGACATGACTATGACGCAGGCATACATCTAAGAAAGATGAGATTCTTTGATGTGGCAGTTTCAGGGCTCTAATACTCAGACCAGTACAAGAAGGACAAGCTTTAAATACATATTTTTAGTAATAATAAATAATGTCTCTTACTAAACTAGTGTGCTTGGTATTGATCTGCAACATCGGTTCCTCCAACGAAAAAGAAACAGTGTACAGAAAGTGGAAATTCCAAATTTATAGCCATCTTTCTTTTCTTCGTGGAGTCTAGCTCAGAGATCTAAAACACAAGTAGTACATGACAGACAGTTGGGGGTATGCAGAGGAAAAAAAAACCTGAGTGACAGACTGGAGCTATTGTTAAATTCTACTGCTGGAAGGATACCAAAAATAAGACGTTGTCTGGGCGAAGGTAAGTGCCACCTATTGCAAAGCCACACAAGGATCCTCATATCTGTACGGCTCATTATGGTAGTGCAAACCAACCTGCACAGACTGCAGCAGCTGATAGTGTAATCACGGGACTAACCATGTCTGTGTTTAAAATCACAAAAGAGGTTCAGTGCATATCACTGGACTGCAAGGTGAATACTAGCATGTGCCCAGGAGAGATAACAGTTTGCTACTGGAAAACACTGCATTAACAAATCTCCCAGTACCAGGAGGGCTTGATAAATTACAACAAAGAACCTACACGCAGCTCTCCTGTAGAGATTAATTACATTCTATTTTAGTGGGGGGTTTTTTGTTCAGTGATGACGTTGTTCTGACCCACATGTGAAGATGTAAAGCATGCGTGTTGGTTTGGCTCTCCAGATCTGTGCTGTGATAAATGGGCCTGTAAGAAGCCTACGGACTTCCTGGATGAGTCAGCACAGTTCCAGGAGCTCAGAGAGGACGATAATTCTGCCAGCGAAATCACGTATGGGGAGGTGGAACAGCGCTTAGGTCAGCTTCAAGAGCACTTAAACAGGTATGTATTTCTGGAGTCTGTGTACATGAAGGTGATACACGAAGGTTCACCCTCATTTGATGAAACTATGAACCTCCCCAGAAGGAATGAATGAATTTTACCAGTTTATAAACCAGTATGTGTCATCATAGCTTTATCCTTTGAGTCTGACAACACAGTGGTCGATATCCCATCATACTGGGTTGATGTGTTTGATGCCCACTCTTACTTAACAGGTACTTTTACTTTGGTCTTACTGCACACAAAAGATTTTAGTGGCATCTAGCAGTAAGGTTGCAGGTTGCGACCAACTGAATACCCCTCACCTCACTCTCCCCTTCCAAGAGTGGAGAAACTATGGTGGCCATCTCTAGAGTGTTTGTTTGGTTTGTCCTTTTTGAGCTGCTGTAGAAAAACATGTTCAACATGGTGGACTGCGTTGAAGAGGACTCGCTCTCTCTGTAGATATAAAAGGCACAAATATTCTTATTTTAGGGTGATTATGTACTTGTAAAAACATGAATATTATATTCTACTTGTGCCATATTCTGTCAAAAGATCCTACTAAATCTTACACAGTTGACCTTTAAGTGTAGCATGCACAGTATTTTTACTGTATTTTTTCCTGCATTACCTTGTTTCTACTTTCATTCAAGGAAATAATCAAAATGCTTCTTCCACTACTGTTTGTCTGACAAGGTAGCCTGGTGGGAAATCAGTTGATACTTTGACTTTGTTGGTTACGGTTGCTTCTTCAAACTCCACTTTGGAAAAACAAAAAACATTGAGACAAGGACTAAAATTTTTTCCTCAAAGTCACTCTCATACTGAAGTAGATGTTGCATTTGTTTTTGTGTCTTTACATTACTGGATTAGGTATACACCAATAGATGCACCTGTATTGCGTATTTAAGTCTCATGTTAAGTCCATCGGCACCAACGGGAAGAGCCAGCAGGCACAGTTGACTCCATAAACTCGGAGTCACGCGCCTCTGCTGTAGCCTGCTGTGTGCTGACAGTTCAGTTTGCTCTCGGTTTTAATAATGGAATGCATTATACACTGTGTGACTCTCTAGGTTATTTGTTATTCAAACCCACAGTAGTTTATTTTAATACTCGTGGGGAGTTCCCAAAGTTCTCAAGGATACCGAACATGAGGCTGAATTGTATGAATGTGTATAAACCGAACTGACAGTTATGACTCATGGTGAATTTAAGTCTTTTTTTAGAGGAATTCAGTCAGACTTATGTTTAGTTCATGTCTTCTGAGGGTGACTTATTATTGTAAATAGCTGAATATGAATATTAGCATAGCATATTAGTGCTACATGTGTCCATGAACTTGTCTACACCTCCTGCATGGTAAACCTAGTACACATTTTGGCCGTGCTCAGAGAAAAATTATAAATAATAGTAATGGTTGGAAATCAGACCAGAGCGGGACAGGAAAAACATTTTTTTAGGCGTGAGGATAAGGGAGTAGTAGTTCTTGGTTGTATACTGAGGAACAATTAAATTTGTGATTTTTCTTATTAATTATCCTTCCATTACATTTAGATTTTTTTGATGACTATAATACTTATGGAGCGCTTTATTATTTTTTTTAAAGTTGTCACCTCCCACACTGCTAAAAGTAAGCTACACTTCCCACCGCGATCACTGGTAATGTGTAGTTCAATTGCCAATGCACATGAGTAGGTGGAGGAAGGGAGCTAGCTGGCAGAAGCTGTTGTTGGACTGTTGGAGTGGGTGGCTGGATCTACTGGAAGCAGGATGTACCACTGTAGAACCGGAACATATCAAACTTGAGAATGGATTTTGTACAAAAGGTTCCTTTGGACGATTTTGCTGAGTAGTCCTCACAATCTAAGACTGATGAGAACAAAGTACGTCTGAAGCCACTTTGGAATAAAAGCCACTCTCACACACGCGCTGTTGTTTCAACAATAAAAATGCACTGGCACCAACTTTCCTGAACAGACGCATCCCATTTCATGTCATTATTTTTCTGTTGCGGCGAAACAACAATTGGCCGTAGTTTTTAACAACACACCTGCAGCCAGCAGGCAACCTGAAATAGACACACAAATGAACAGCAGGTGATATTTTTAGATGGAATTATCACAGAGAAAGAGAGACAGCAGCCTGGAATACCGGACTCGCTCATTTTATTTAGCACAAATAAGAGATTTTATCCACTGCACTCTACCTGACCTTGTTTTCCCCCTAATGCTAGCTGGCTTGCAGGATGAGCAGCACTTCTCTGTCATTTTGTGTTTTTGTGGCTTTGACTAGTCTGAAAGGATATGACAGGGGGAAAAAATGTTGGTGCAGCATTCTCTTCAACAAACCATATAAATAGCCAAGGAAAAAGAAAAAATCTGTTCGCTGTACCTGCAATGAATTTCTACTGTGTGTGTGGCTGCTTTTACTTTATTTCTCATCAGCCGTAACCTAATAAACAAATGCTGCCTCACTACAGCAGAGCCGCACAGTAAACCAGGAACATAACTAATTCGACAATGTCTGCATTCATTAGAGGGAATACAGGTAATTAAAACATTATTCAGCATTACTCGATTTTGCCTGATGCCCTATATATAGAGCTTGGATGAAATCTACTCATAATTAGATTGACCAAATGAGTGTGATACAGTCATTTCCACAGTAAACGCTGAATTCACACCTCCCACACAAAGCTCATTATCACTCCTTGCAGGAGCAGTGTTTTTCGTCTACTACTCTGGCAGAATGTGTTTCCATGCCTTTAGCGTCTCTTCATTTGTCCACTGAGGAGCACAAGCTCCATCTAGTGCTCACTGAAGCACGGCTGAGTGTGTTTTCAGCCATTACGTGATCAGACCTGTCAGAATTATGTATTCAGCTCATCTTGTCTGTGATTATCTCTCACTCTGGGTTTTTTTTTCCTGTTCTTTTTGAGGCTGGAGTCTCAACTGATGTCAGATATTCACACCATCCTGCAGCTGCTGCAAAGGCAGCCGACACTGGGACCTCCGGCCTACAGCACTGTGACTGCCAGTCCGGACTATCACAGACCTGCCGTGAAGGTTCAGCCCGTTGCTCTGACTGCAAGCCATTTCTTCAGCCATACAGGAACTCAAGTAAGGGAGGTTTTAGGTGGCAGAGTCTGTTATTGTTGCTATTTTTGCACAGACGTACACGTAGCACTGCATTTCTACTGGCAGAGCGCTGAAGTCATGTATCAGCTGGCTTTTGTAATCGCCAATCACATTCTCACCAAGTCATCAGTGATGTTCGGGGAGACAGTCGTGAGGCAGTCGCTATAATCAGACGAGCTCCCACTGTTTGGTAATTCTTTGCTCCTACCTGCGCCGCACTGTTATTGCTGAATGTTTCGACTGACTGGTTTGTCTGCCAACGTGTTTGCCAGAAAATCTGACAATTAACAGGAAAGAATCATTGAGCCTGTCTTACCTCAGACCCTCTGAATTGTAACGTATACGTAACCCATATGGGAGTCAATACAGGCTAAAAAAAAGTACCAATGTGATATGTTTTTGTGCTGTTACACTGTATTTACTCTTTTAATATTACAATAATTGCTTGTTTCAGGCAATTATAACCTCATACTCGACAATTCTCATTGAATTCTGAACTGCAAATAGGTTACCAAGTTGAAAATAAATATTGTATAACTACCTAATTCAGTTTACCTCAGTACGGGCAACTAAGTTGTATATATTCTGCTACACTTCCTCTTAGGGCCACAACCTGAAACTGGAGAGGACCATTCAGGAATCCAAAGACTCTCTATCGAGCTTGGCCAACGTGAATGCACCCATCGAGGACAGCCTTACCGCATTGCTTGTACAGAGACATACAGAGCCACAACAACAACAACAACAGCAACAGCAGCAGCAGAAGAAGAAGCGGCAACAACAGATCACAGGGCATCAACAGTCTCAATTGATCTTTCTTCCAGCTGAAACCTCTTCCACCTCCTCGTCCTCTTCCTCCCCGTCCCCCTCTGACTCCAACCTCAACAACGCTGGACTCCATAGACCTGCCTCAGACCCAGAGTTTCCAAGGCCATAGACCTTCTGGCAGCACAGTGTTCTAATATCTGGGTTGTAATGCTGTAATTACTAAGTAGCAGCTTTTTTTAATCAGCATGCTGGCACCTGACATCTGTATTGTTAATTTGCAATGGCTTGGTAATAGAAGTAAGATCTTTTTTTTTTTTTTTTCATTATGCATGTGCATAAAATACTGTTAACAGCGTGTTAACAAACTGTTTTCTGCTGTTATCAGTGTAATAACAATGGTTACATATTGTAACAGTAGTTCTATCGACACAGAAGCCCTCTGATGGACTCTTTTAACATCATCGCTCATCCACACAGATTTACACGCAACTCAAAATCTACATGCAGATGCCACAACCAATCAGGATGAACCTATTCAACCACACAGAGCGGCCCTATTGGGGCACAGCGCTCTTCACTAAGTCTACAACTACTTAACTAAATTCTACCTAATCGGCAGGGAAGCAGGGATCCACTCCATTTTTGATAGAATAAGCACGACAAACATCAAACTTTATGTTTCACCCAGGCTTTGTGCTCTGATTGGCTCTAATAGGCTTCGTAGCCCTTCTTTTGACTGCACGGCAACATTTCATGTCCCAACACACAATTGGTTACACTAGGCTGGGCTGAGTATGCCACAAGGCTATAGTCAGCCATAATGAGCACTACATCTGTCCTACTAATCAGGTCTCGGTACATTGCGCTGTCACACAAGTACCAGTGCGAGAGTCTAACTGCATTTACAACTATATTTATGGACACAGGAAAAAGGGCCTGAAACCTTGAAGGTCAGAAAGATGTGTCCCTCACCCCCCCTCCATCATTACTTGCAAAGCATGAGGAGCTGACTGACCTACCTCACACAAGACGGGTTCAGTACTCATGCATGAGTGCATCATGTGGGTTCCTTCCTGGTGTCAGCTGCAGAGCTGGCTCCCCAACACCCAGGCCCCAGCTCACCAGTCTGTGCAGCAGATGGATGATGGCGAAACAAACCAGGAAGGGCATACACAGTATGACTCAAGCCAACTGCTCCTCAATATACCCCAGGCAAAGGTACCTGTGGGTGCTGCTGAGCATGCTTGTCAAGGATCCGGCGAGAGACCAAAAAACAGGGGCTTATGACAAAAAGACACTCAAAAACCTGTCTTTTCTGGCCCGACAGAAGGTGGGGGTGACAGCAGCACCACAACGTCTCACAACAAGTACTGAGTGCGGGCCAAGAGAAAGACAAAAGTAAGTCAAAGTCATGAAGTGACAGTAGGAAGACACCAATCTTTCACTACCAGTACTCCTGTGCGGAAAGTAGGGCAGAGGGGGCAGAAAAAGGCAACGCAGACACACTTTAGGTGACCCCACTGTACATATCAGAGATCTGGGATTCCAGGACAAACACTGCCGGGAGAATTCCTGTCCATCGACTGATAGAATTGTGAGATGCCTTTTGCATAGTTAACAGGATAGATAACAGCAATCATTTCTTTGGATAGGGATTTGCCAACAACCCCGTCAAGCCTTTCCCCTCTCTTTCATGCCTGCAGCCTGAAGGGGGAAAGGTTATCTCAGTGTCAACAGAGAGCAGCTACTGTACCACTCACTGCCTAAGTGGCCGTAGAGATGGGACAATGCAATTGATCGCTCAGCTCCCTTAACTCCGGAGGCTGCGACTAAAGATTGTAAATGCTGGCTATAGCAGCGCCCCCCAGCAATGTCACCAAAACAGTCCGGTAGCTATTAGACAAGACTTCTTGTTCAGGCTGAAAGTTGGAGGCAAAAAACGTGAGCCAAAGCTAAGACTCTACACTGCTTTGTGTCCTCGTTGCCGTAGAACATGTATGAGTACCTAAAGCACGAGGAAAAAAAAAAAAAGATGACACAGCCATTTCTCCTCCAGTTGCTGAAATCTTTTTATAGCGCCTGACTGTGAGGCGCTGACAGGACTATAGGTGGAAGCACATGCGCTGAATTTCCTCTGCTGGGACGGAAGATCAGGCCACACGGGCACCCTTAACAGTCACTGATGAACTTGGCCATTTCTGTTAGAGCCTGTCTGAGTCTAAAGCCTGCGTGCAATACATATACAGACTCCACCACTTAGAGGCCCCGAGCCTGCGTATGAACTGATTATACAAACTATTTTCTGCAGCTATTAGTGTAATACAGCATTATCACAAAGGTGCGAGAGCAGTTTCTTATCCTTTGTTGTATGCCTGTCTTCTCTGAAGTGTGACTCAGGGGTTATGGACAATTGCACTGCAATATACAGTACAGTATCAAGTATACTGTAGTTTTCTTCTTTAAACAATGTGCATTATTATTATTATTATTGCGGTCACTGACGTGCACCTACTGTACAACGTTAAGCCAACAGAATACACCATACATGCTTGTCTGGGCAGATATCATAACATGCAGATTTAAGAGTATTCTGATGTTTTCCTAGAGCTAGGCCTCTGACAAACAAGTATGATGTAGGTATTTCTACAAGGCAGTGCATGCGTTTTATATCTATATATTTACTGTTTTGCACTGCTTATGAGCCCAAAGTAGCACATTAATATATAAAATGATGTCAGCATACATGTCTCTTTTAGGATGCACTTAAAGGGAGGGGGTGGGTCGGGGGAACACATGGGAAGTTAGTACTTGCGCATAAACAGGCCCCAGAGAGGGTCTTGTGCCTATACAACCAATCCAAATGCTAAGACTTCATGTATAACTAACCATCAACGATTCATATCGTTTCCCTGTACTGTTTTTTGTTGGAAATGTACAATAAAGTTAAAATGTTGTTAGACAATTGTTAGAAAATAAATCATCTTGCCAGATGTTTAAAAAAAAAAAAGTATTTTTTTTAACTGAGTAAATTATATGAGAAACTCTTTAGCAGAACATGTAGTACATATGTTTGTTTTGAAGCTGTGGGAGCAATAAATGAAAATACACTTATAGTTGAGTCACTGGATCTCCCTTTTTTAAGTCCATACTGGTGCATTAACAACCAAAATACTACTGTTACGTCTACACAATTATCTTGGTGACTAAGGATCATTGTAGTATACACACTTTGTTTCTGTTGCTGGTGGCGGTTGTTTCGAGGACGAACTAACATCGGATGCTTTTATCGTGCGCAATCATATCACGTGCTAGCTTCACAATACCAAACCATATCGCCCCCAGAATGAAACTATACTGTAAGATGGATGAGAGAGTTATGCAATATGCTCGTGTAAAGGAAAGGGAATACAAATGATGCTATGTTTAGTATAATATTAATAAAACAACTGATTTGTTTGGTTTGAGGTGTTCATGTATAGAATTTTCTGGTAAATATGTTCTTGATTGTTGCCTTTGGAAAAACAGAACTAGGCCACCTTACTAAGCAGTGGTGAAAAGGAGGATTGAGATCAAAGTGACAGAATCACAATATACTGTATATAGATGTTTTGCAGAAAGATATACATGCAACAAGTATCAAAAGTGACAGTTTAAAGACAGAAAGATCCTCAAAATATATAAAAATATCTCTTTAAACCACGTTGTAATATTGTATGGTTTTGTGTCAGACGGTGTTACTTGGAGTATTCACAGCAACATCCATAGTTTTGTCACGTCTTCATCTGCCTATTAACTACAATTACTACAGTTGCATAAGAATTTCCCTCTCGGTGAAGTATTCCTGTTAAAGTTGCACGAAATAAAAATAAAAATATTCATGTGGTCATGTACAACATTAAACATTTTTAATATAAACATTAATCAGGAACATGCTGTATGTGTTGCACTTATTAATGTACTCTAGCCTGTTTTCCTTTTAATGTTGCATCGCCACAGAACATCTGAAAAGATCTCTGCCTCAGAGTTTGACAAAATGGGGAAATAAAATACCATCTTGCATTAGGGTTGCAAAGGGGTGGAGAATGTCTGGTAAATTTCCATGGGAAGTTAAGCTGGGGAATTTGGGAATTTTTGATAGAGATTTTGAGATATTCCAAATGGGAAACTTTCCATAGGAATTATGGAATGGGAATTTATGGGAATTAACTGGAAATTTAGCAGTTGGGGGGTGAAGCTTGCACCATGATAAGCCCTCATAAATGGTCAATAAAATGATGCTAGCTATAGCCTATTTGGCATCTAACTTATACTGTATGAATATATTTTCATGTCCTATTAAACATTAATATCATACATCAAATATATTTAGCCCATAATATGCTGTGTGCATGTGATGGAGAAATAGCAGATATTCGAGTGTACGTGCATGGTTGTTTTAGTTGGGATTATGCTAAAGTATATTTTCCCCAACTATATTTAAGTTTCCTGTCCAACCTTCAATTTTGTAAATGTATTTCCATTTGTTCCCTCCTGTCATTTCCCATAAATCCCTGCTAATTTCCATGGAAATTATCCAATTTTGCATACAGTAGGGTCCCCAAACAGGTAGAAACAGCCCTGGATATAAAGAAAGATAAAGATATACAAATGCTACACACCTTTTAACAGCTGTGCACTAACAATAAGTCACTGTTACAATATTAGAAACGTCTGTTTTTCTTGTTTAATGATATTAAAGAAGTAAAAGGTCTGAAGCTCTTGTGTACGTATAGGAAACTTGTGTTCTTATGCTGACACCTAGTGGCCAGTTTAATTCTTGAGTTTTAATTCATAGTTTTATCTTGGAGAAACGAAACTGAAAGAGCTTTTAATTTCCTCGACACAGTGAATCATCGTTTTTGTCCCGGCAGCAGTTCTTTAACACACTGGTGGTATCCTATGGTACAGGGTTAGATAGTCCATAATGGCTGATAACGATGAGTTAAACGTGCGTCTCATTGAAGACTTCACACCGAGGCTGCGAGAGCTCGTTAAGGTGGATCAGGTTCTGATTTATTTACATATGATCGAATCTGACCAGAAGGAGCGGATCCTGAAAAAGGCAGAGAACGCTGGTGATCAAGCGGCCGTGGATCTCCTCCTCACCGCTGTCACTAAGAAGCCGCATGCCCCTGGCTGGTTCAGGGCGTTTGTGGACGCGTTGGAACAGTCAGGTTGTCACTATGCAGCGGACTACATGCAGCTCAATATCCCGGAACCTGAGGTGGAGAAAGAGAATGATTACTCTGTCAAGCTTATTCAGTTACTGGCTCCCAGTCTTATGGATATGAAGACTGAAGATGTGCGAGTACACTGTCTGTCTGAGGAGCTGCTCACACTCCAGGACTCTGAGATTGTGAGTAATAACACAGTGGTGAAATTCACACCGTCACCATTTTTCATTAGAAATATATCAGCTGTGATCTAAGAGAATAATGACAGTCACAGTGTGCATTTACAACAAATGTAGCAGCAGCAGCAGCAGCAGCAGCAACAACACATGTGTAAAGGTGTGTGCACAGCTTCAGTGTGTGTAATGTTACTTTTTTTTCCCCCAGTCCGAGTTTAAACAGAGAACAAACTTCCTGTAGATGTCTGCCATTGACCACAAGATGGCAGACAAAAGCACCAATCTGTTTTGCAGAGCACTGTCCTTCACTCTCTCACACTTGCATAACCAGTTCACTCCATTTATCATTATTATTATTATGCTCTTGCTCTAGATTACAACAACAACAGTAAACCAAGGACGCAGGAGCGGCGCCAGTGAACTTCTGAGAAGAATCGTGAAGTGTCGTCCAGGATGGTTCTCTAAATTTCTCTCAGTTCTGCGTGAAACTGGACACAAGGATCTTTATGAGATGACTGGTGGCTTACCTGACTGTGACAAGAAAGGTGACTCACCTTACCCGGTGCACACACCCATCACAGGGAACTCCCATTTTGTGCACGCAAGCATGTACATGAGCGGTTACACTATCCTAGATTGTGATTCATTTGTTTCTTAACAGACTCAGATGTGAAACAGCCCCCACAGGAAGATGAACCCACAGGAAGCGAAGGCGAAGCTTCTCCAAATGAGAGTCCAGCAGCAGCTGAAAGCTGCGATAACTCACAGTTAACAGACAACAGCACAACTGAGGACACTCAGGATGACGCTACAGGTCTTTAGAGAGCACCAGACAATATATCAGAATCAGAACAGATCACACAAGAGATATTTTCTCACTTACCCTCAGTGGTATGTGTCCTTTTACAGACAAATTTTCCAAATGGAATTTAGCAGCACACATAATTCAATTCACCTCTCTTGTATCCGAGAGGCAGAGACAGACATCTCAAAGCTCTAGCAAGTGAATCTGAAACTAGATACCACCAAGTGATGGGTGGTTCAATTTGTTTTGTGGTCATTTGGGTGAACTGACCCTTTAGAATCTGGTACTCCCAACACAACAAGGTCAAGACTTATTTCCTGCCTTTCCTGACTGTGGTTTTTATACCTCGACTGATGTCTTTTCAGGTCTTTACAAAGAAGCGAGCAGTGCATCCGGAAAACCGCCTAACAACTTGGAGCCAGCGCAACCTGGTGGGACTCATTCTCCCTCACCCTTGATACTGTTGATGTCGTTCAAGTATTTAAACTATGTTTGCAATCTAAAAAGCTTGTTCCGCCTGAGTAGACCTCACATAAACACTAAACCTAATTCATCGTGAGAAAAAACAAAGCGCACACCCACTAGATCTGTAGATATGATATATATAAACAGAATGAGGGTGCTGGGTTGTAAGTGGAACATTTCCCCGTCCTCCGTGACTGACACCAAAAGAATATGTTCCATGTGTGTACCATGATGAACCACATAGAGGTCAGAGAGGACAGAGCATAGCCAGCACTTCAAATTAAAACCACATGCTGACTCTATCGGCAGATTGTAAAGTAATGTAAAGGAAAAGTTCAATTCTTTTAAAACTCTAGTGTTATATCATAGTTGTTGTTCTCTCATACACATATAAAGTGCCTTTCTGACGGTGTGTTCTCATAATAAATGATCGCTTTAGGGATAATCAACCCAGAGCGGAGACGCTGCACAGAAGGAGACGCGTGTGGACTAATGAGGCAGTGGAAGTAATTATATGAAAACGAAGAAACAGAGAAGGAAGTGTCTTTTATTTTCTTAATATGACGTTACAGTACAGTTTGAGTAATAATTATATATATAATATATTATATATAATATAATTATATATAAATAATTAATTTGAGTAATGCCGGGAGCCTGGCTGGTTGGCCAGAGTGCATGCTTTAAGCAGAACATATTACATGTAGGATTGTTCCACTAGCCTGTGAAATGAGTTGCATGTGCAGAATTATTTGTCTTCAGTGCTCTGAATCATAGTGAACTCCAAGCCTGCGGGCTTTTTTGTTCTTATCGGAATAGTATTAAACATCGCTGATTGTTGACTTTCCTCCTCTAATAAGTTTAACATCTGGGATCCTCTAGTAAAAAAAAAAAAAAAATCAGGGTCTTACACAGGCCACTGTTTACTTCATATTGTTGTTAAAGCTCCATCTCTCCATCAGTACAGACATGAATTTACTTGTAGTTGCTTGAAATGGCACTTTTAACCTCTGGCATACCAAGTCTGAGAAGGAAAATTAAAAGCTGTCTGCACTGAGAAAAAAAACAAAAAAAAAACAAAACTTTCCTGGAGGTTGAACTCATAACTGGAGGGAAATGTAGAACTTAAGAGTTGAGAGGAAAGGGTAGCAGAGAGGGGAGTACATACACATTTCGCCTGGTGCTTTAGTCATGTTTTATCCCCAGTGTAGACAGAGCAAATGAGTCATAGCCTGCCAGCGACTTCAAGTCTGACTGCGAAGTCCGCTGTCCTTGCAAACAGGAAAAAAGGTTGCAAAATGTTGCCGCACAAGACATCAAGAACAGGGAAAACATTATGGACGTGACATGCGATGAAATGATACACTCACAAGCAGTTTGAGAAAAGCCTAATGATTGATTAAATGCACGCAGATGTTTGTGCTTGTGCAAGGAAATATATTACCTGGTGTTTGATTAGTTTCAAATTTGAGGCAGTTAAACTGGCCCCATTTTTAATGTGATGTCCTTGTAATGAGGTAATAAAAGGCCGGATTGCATTTGTACTTGAACGCTGACATCTGTTGCACATATTGGCCTGTTTTTGGCACCGAAATTTTGGTTTGGATTAAGCAAATATGGCACAATAGTGCCTCTCAGTGACATGCTTTTCAGTGCACAGCGTTTGAATGGTGTGGATGTGGTTTGTAGGGTCTTTATTCAGTGCTTATCTTTGGGCTGTAAAGGGTTCATTGTTGTTTAAAAGCGTTTTAAAGAGAGCCTGTTTCGGGAATCAAGTGCACACGCACACAGAATATTTTGCTTTTTTTAGTAGCAGCATTAAAAAGAAAAACATTCCACCATAGGACCAAAAAAACCACAAACAATGACCCACACTGTCTTTTCCTTCTGGTAATGGTTGCAATTGTGGATTTCTGACATGCTCGACAAGGCATTTTGTCCGCCTAAACCTCTGTTCTGCATTACAGACGTCGCTGAATCAGTAGCAACAGCCAAAAGCCAAGAAAAAGCTGAGATTGTTCTTCGAGATTATCAGACGGACGTTGCTAGACCTGCCTTGGAGGGGAAAAACATCATCATATGCCTCCCGACAGGAAGCGGTAAAACCAGGGTTGCAGTTTATATTACCAAAAAACATCTGGACAACAGGAGAGCCGAGAAGCAATCAGGGAAAGTGGTCGTCCTGGTGAACAAGGTACTAGAACCCCAGTCTGATATATATATATAAGACTTACAGTATGGCTTTGCACTATTATGGAAACCTACTTATGTCCTTTTCAAATCCAAAGAAAACATACTATCTTTCAGTCAATTTTCACATGTGGGTCAGCTCACCACAAATTACATGCCAAAAGGTTTAGATATTTCTCTGCACTTTGTTACTATTTGGCCTGCATGTGATCTGCTCTGCAATGGAAAAAAGATCTTTAAGGTTTTCCAGCTATAAAACAACTTAGTTGCGTTTTTAGCACTTTGAGTGGAAGTGATCATAGTGGCTCATTCTGCAGCACTGGAAAGAACAGAGCAATAACTTAGGTTTTATCTCTGCAGAGAAGGGAGTATCTCTTCCTGATCCCTAAAGAATGGACAACAAAAACTTTCAAATGATTGCACAATTGTTTTGAAATGTTGGCTTACCCAAAGTGGAAAAAATAAAGTCCTGCGCACGTTTATCTGTCTGTTGTCAACAAAGTCATAACCCTGAGGTTATTGTGATCATAAAAACAAACAAACCCTCAAATCAGCAGGTTTGGAGTAATAGAAGCAATGCAGATTTACTCAGTGCTTTATAATAGATCCACTTCTATTTGCGGCAGTAACAACAACATCATAAACTGCAACATGCTCTTGTGTCCTTGCAGATTCCTCTTGTCGAGCAGCACTATGATGCAGAGTTCTTGCCATTTTTGAAGCAGAGATATAAAGTGGAGAGAGTCAGTGGAGACTCGCAGCTCAAAATCTCTTTCACAGAGATTGTGAAGAAAAATGACGTCATCATTTGCACAGCCCAGATTCTAGAAAATTACTTGGAGAGGTCTAACTCAGGAGAGGACGAAGGGGTGAACTTAAGCGGTATGAGTTTCCACTTCCATCATTTTTACAAAATGTCGTAGATCCAGCATGACACAAGAATGTAAATAATGGTCCTTTGGTTTGAGTAAACAAACCAGCATTCAAAATGAAATTAGATCACATCACAATTTAAAAGAAAAAGGCTTCCTAAAACCTTTAGTTAAAATCTATCCAGGCTTAAACCACAGACACTGACAGGTATTGGAATAGAAAGCTACCCGAAGGATTTATAACATCTCCCCTGATACTACCTGACAGGATCTTGTCAAAGTCTTCCGGCTCTGCTGTTCACTCTTGTTGGCACTCACCAGTCCAAGGTGGAATAGCCACCTCAGTGGAACATATGCTGTTTGTCGAAACGCCTGAGAGCGTGTCCTTTTTTTTTTTTCTCTTTTTTTCCTATCGCCTAGCTTTCCAGGCCACACGTCTGTTCAAGCCATCAGTGTGTGGCTGATCAAATTCACATGAGAGCTTCTATCACCCACAGTACATCAAGCTGCCACTCTCCGTGCTCTTTTTTCTCCGGGGACAAATTTGTATCACTCTGGTTAAACTTGTACATATGAATGATTTATAATTCATCTTACTTACACTTTCGGGAAAATGAAAAAAAAAAAACCAACAACAACAACAAAAAAAAGTCAAAGTCAAATTTTTTTGAAGTGGACAGTTTTCCAGCATATGTTATTGTGCGGCTTAAACTGCTGCATCAGGTTCCTAGAAAAGAGCTGGTTTGTGTGGGAGGATCTCTCTTACAGAAAGATGTTATGTGAGTGAAAATCACCTCTATTTATCTGGGAAACATAAATAAATTACGCAAAAATAGCACTGCAAGGTTGAGAAAATTGCGGTGTTTGTTAGGATGCATGCAATTTTTGCCTCTGAGTGAAAAATTCAGAAATGTAAATGTTATTGTTTCAACAAAGCGCTATATATTCTGCTTGTTGTAACCCTGTGATCAGTGAAGCGGATTTTTTTTTGTTCCTCCATGTTGCGTTTCACACCCAACGTATTATCCAGAGACTACTTTGCACACATCGCGTACAATTCATTTATTAATATATTTGTTGTCATGTCTTCTGCAGATCTGACACTGATCGTAATAGATGAGTGTCACCACACTCAGAAGGGAGGAGTCTACAACCACATAATGATGCGCTACCTGAAGCAGAAGCACAAGAACAGGAGGCTGAAGAAGGAGCAGAAGCAGCCCATGGCCCTCCCTCAGATCCTGGGCCTGACTGCCTCGCCAGGGGTCGGGGGAGCCACGAAAATGGAGAAAGCCGAGGAGCACATACTGCGCGTAAATACCAAAATGTCAGCTTTCTGTCCGCGCCTGTGTAGACAAGAACATTAGCACATATTAAGCACAGGCAATCTAGAATAACAGCATCAGACTGTGACCTTAAAAATGACTGAGGAGATTAATTATGACACAGTAAAATTATTATCTGCATCAGCATGTTTTTATTGGATTGCGTTAAATAGCTGTTGTTTTAATTGCATCCAAACTGGCTATATTCACAGACCATAAACCATCTTATCCTCTTCTCAGTTGAACTTTTTCATGTTTTGTTCGTCCAACTCCCGAGTTTCTTTGCCTTAGTCACTGAAGAGTCAAGCTGTTTCCAATGTTCCATACTGCCCCTGCACACAGGGCAGCCATAAAGTTTCCCAATGCCACAAAAGAGGAGAAAATTAAAAACAGCCCTTTGGCTTCGGTTCTGCGTAAGACATGCAGAAATTTATTAGGAATGGTGTGTATGAGTAAGATAGAGATGTATGATTTCGATTACTGCTAACACTGTTTGTCTCTGACATAGATTTGTGCAAACTTGGATGCTTCCAAAATCATGACGGGGAACCTCGGGGAATTCAAAAAGGAACCAAGAAAAATAGTTGAAACTGTTGAAGACAGGAAAGAGGTACATGTGTTTGACAGGAAATGGTTTCATGTGCTTTTTCTTTGTTCTCGTCATGCAGGCTCAACAGTTTCTCTCTAAGAAATGGCATTAAGATTGTTTTATGTTTGTACGACCAAATATCTTTTTCAGGATCCCTTTGGGGACGTAATCAAGAAAATCATGAATGCCATTCATACCCATGCTGACCTGAGCCCCACCTGTGACCTTGGCTCTCAGAATTATGAACAGTGGGTTGTTCAAAAAGAGCGAAAAGGTGAGCACGACTTTTTTTGTATCCTCATCCAACCCTTTGTTGGAAACTACCTGGCTTGTAAGGCTCTAAAAAACGTGTCTTGACCTATTTTAGCTGCGACGGAGGAGGATCAGAAAGTGCGGGTTTGCGCAGAGCACCTTCGGCAGTACAGCGAGGGCCTGAACCTCAGCAACACCATCCGTATGTGCGATTCCTTCAACTTCCTGAACAAATACTACGAGGAGGAGATAAAGAAAAAAACAACACCAGACGAGGAGGCGAAAATACAAATCACAGAAACCGAGAGATTCCTCTTCAATTTGTTCAAAGGTACTGACTTTACCAAGAAAATTGAAACAAGTTCTTGACTTCATTGTTATTAATTCTGTCATGTGACGTTCTAACACAATAGTTAGATGATTTGCATAATTGCTTTCTTGCCAGGAGCTAGATGAAAAGGCTAGCTGCTGGTTAGCTTAGCTCAGCACAAAGACTGGAAACAGAGGGAAACAGCTAGCCTAGGTAAGGCTAAGGAAGTTGGAAAATACAACTTTATCTGTTCAGAAACAACAAATGATATACGGCATGTTAATGAGAAGCCAGCCAGCTCCCTGTAGTTGTATATTTACGAGCGAGATGAGACAATTGATACCTCTCCCATCTGTAACTCTTGGCAAGAAAGCGATTAAGCTCACTTCGCAAAAAAGAAAAAAAAAAAAAGAACAATGAAGAATTTACCTCAGCCGTTTGAAATATGTGTTTGCAGAGAGCAAGGAAGAGCTGCAGAAACTCGCAGCGATTCCAGAGTATGAAAACGACAGCTTGACAAAACTAAGAAGTAAAATTCTGCAAGAGTTCAGCACCAGGGAGGAGGCCAGAGGGATCATTTTCACCAAAACACGCCGCAGCGCTATTGCTCTCAGTCAGTGGATTCAGGAAAACCCCAAGTTTGCTGATATTGGAGTGAAAGCCTCATATGTCATTGGAGGAGGAGACCAGAGCAATGTTAAACCAATGACCTCTGTGAGTTCACATTGCATTATGAGTGGCGGTACATTTGCCTCTAGGATCCCACGCACTTCACACCCAGTTTACACTTTACCAAATTTGTGTTAATCAGGCAGAGCAAAGGGACGTGTTGGCCAAATTCGGCAGCGGTCAAGTCAACTTGCTGATTGCTACCACAGTGGCCGAGGAAGGCTTGGACATACCAGCGTGCAATTTTGTTATCCGATACGGCCTCGTGACCAATGAGATCGCTATGATACAGGTCAGTGATGTCAGTCGTCATGAGAAATGACCATGTGGTGTGTGTGTGTTTGTGTTAGCGATAATCATTTCTAATCCAGTAATTAAGGCACCATTATTATTAAATTACTGAACTTATTAAACTTATTACCATTAATGCAATAATGTAAGTTGTAGTAATGTAGTGGGTGTCACACTTTGATGACACTTACCCTCACTGCTGCCTCTTTCAAATAGTTGCTCAAAACTCTGACTACACACACATCTCTCTAGGAAAAATAACTATTTGTTTGCTGGTGGTACTTTTGTTGATTGTTTGACTCATATCCAGCGCTGCCTTCTGCACCATACAAGTGCGTGCACACAAACACAATCACTCTTATGTTGTGTAATAAGAAATGGATACCTCTTTAAAGACGCTTTGTCCTGGAATACAAAGACCATGAGTACACGTATAAAAGAGCCTTTTAATGAGGACAAGCCTGGATTGTGCACAGTCAAGTTAAAGAACGTCTACTGGAAGAATTTGTGGGTGTTTTTTTGATCAGTAAATAATTAAATTTTGATCCGATTGAGTTATTTTTTATGTGTGTATGTGCAATAAAAAGGGTTACGTGATGATAACAGCTCCTGTTATTAGATTTTTAGTTATTGTTTTAACCCAACTAATAATTTTAAAACTTACTATATCAACCACAAAAAGTTATTATGTAATTGGTTCAGCTTTTATTACATGAAGAGCGGAACAGTTATTCCACATGTTACTACATTAACGTTAGCTGCTACATGGTTGCTTACCGTCGACTCTACCTTTACCTTCTGCAGGCTCGAGGCAGAGGAAGAGCTGAGGACAGCAGTTACACTCTGGTCGAGGTGAAGAACTCCGGGGTGGCCGAAAAGGAGTGCGTCAATGAGTACCGCAAGGACATGATGAACAAAGCCATTGACAAAATCAGAGCCTTAAACCAAGCAGACTATGACAAACGGGTATGTTCACCTCGCTTCTCAGTTTAAACTGAAACCCACCTTGTTGTACGACTGATCCCAGTGATGTTTCTACTTCCCTTTCGTCAGATCCTAGAGTTTCAGATTCAGGCTATAATGGAGGAGAAGGTGAGAATGACAAAGAACAAGCAGAAAACCATGAAGAACGAGAACCCGTCCGAAGTGACGTTCAGCTGCAGAGGATGCAGCAAACATGTTTGCACCGGCGAAGACATCGAGATCATCGAAAACATGCACAGAGTCAACGTGACGGCAGAGTTTGCGTACGGACTGCTTCACTTTTACGTCATGTTCTCCTGATGAACGATAGCAAACTTGTCCAAAAATCAAATCAAACAATGTTGCAAATCTTTTTTCTTTTTTGTTTTTACAGTAAACTTTACATTCTGAGAGAAAACACCACTCTTCAAGAGCGACTTCTAGATTATGAGACCAACGGGTACATAGCATGCAAAGACTGTGGGCAGGTAAATGTATTTCAGCTGCTTTTGGGAGTCAGGACCAATCATCTACACGATTATTCAAAATGGGAGTTAGAATGAGTCAGAGAATCTCATGAGATATAAATTCTTATCTTTTTATTTATTGCTGTGACTCCTACAGTGAATTATTATTTTCCTCCCAAAGACTTCAGCAAAAGTAAACATGGATTTGTGATGTCACCGAGCTACGCCTTTGCTTATTCTACGTCCAGTTTTATGTTTTTGACATCTGATTTCCGTTGCAGAGATGGGGTTCCATGATGCTCTACCGCGGGATCGAGTGCCCCTGCCTCCACGTGAAACACTTTGTGGTGACATTCAGCGGGAAGAAGATAAGCAAGTGCACCAAGTGGAGTGAGCTCTCCGTCAGGTTTTCTGCCTTTGACTACGCTGAGCACGCGAGCAAGGTGGCAGAGAGCTCGGACGAGGAAGAAACTTAGACTGACCGATAATCATGTTGACAGAAGACACTGGCTTCTGTTCAAATTTCAAATCTCAATCTCTGTTTTGCATGAATTCCTGCACTCACCATACTGGTAAACACAATAAGTCTTTGTCATGATAACTGGAGTTACAAGTGGTAGATTTAAAGGTGTGGTGATGGATTCTTGGTAATGTGATTTTAATCCAATAGATCCTTTTTCAAATTCAGTGAATATATACTCACGCTGCTCTACTTTTCTGCTCTGTTCACAGATAAAAATGAACTTTGTGGCTGCATGCAGCCCCGGCTTTGCAAATTTAAAACAAAGTGGATACGACAGAACGACGCAACTTGTTACTGCAGCCAGGAATGAAACCAGGTGTGTCAGGCAGCATTAAAGGATTTGCCTAGAGACAAACAGCCTACTTTCCAGTTTGCCAAGATAACCTGTTGTTGTAATGTTAGCTGTAATTGCAGGAGAGTTATGAGGAAGAGGTAGAAGTAGTAGAAGAGCATCTCGTCCTCCTGTATGCTAACACAGCATAGCTAAGAATAGTTCTGGGTTTTTGCACTATGTTATGATGTTTGCTGTGACGTCTCTATAATATTTTTATTAACAAATTGTCGGAGTTTACAGAAATACATTTCACTGTGATTGGTCTTATTCATGAATTTGCCTCGTTGCTGCATCGATATTCAATAAAAATAATAAAATGTAAAAATCATACGTATGTATGATGAACAAAAAAAAAAAAGAAGAAATAAAAGAAAAAAAAAAGATTTCCTGTCAGACCTCTTGTTTTCTCATGAGATGGGAGCCACTGAGCTTGTGATCGCCCCTCAGAGCCCACCTGTCAACACACAAGTTGCTGGTGATTTTCCATTAAAATGCAACTTGTGATGAGTAAGTCCATGCTGCTATATTTAGAACTTTTTTTTTTTAATCATTGTTTCCTCATACAGACACAGATACTTGTGTGATCACATTTCCTGCAAACATGCAGGGGGAAAAAAGACATTATGGTCTATTATAAAGGTTGATTTTGGTGCAAAACATGAAGAAAAAAATTTCCCCAAATGTTGATGTGAACTGGGAGGTAAAAGCTCCAGCACACTCTCCTCTCCCTGCTTTCTCAAATTTGCTGAGTGAATAAGTTGCGCCCTCGGTGAGTAAGCCACTTCCTAAAATCTCAGCAAAGTTGTGCGCCCTTGGAAAGTTGTGCAGCGCTGCTGACTTCAGGGAGGCATCACTGTCTGGTGTCGGACTCCTCAGGAATGCAGCGGGAAGTGTGTGAAGTCTACTAAAGTAGGACGGAGATTTAGAGTAAAGTTATTTCGGAGAGGTTCTGAGGGTTTTTTTTTTCTCTGTAGTGAGAGCATGTTTACCAGGCTGCTTATCCAAGAAGTCACTTTAAACTTGACATCATCGACCTTTCAGGATTATTAAAGTCTCCAGAGCTTCAAGGCGACCCTCTTCTTCTGCATCATGGTCAGTAATCTATTTACCATCAACTCCAGGGGTGTAGAAGTTGTAAAATAAATAAATAAAAAACACTTACCGTGGATTTCAGATGTTTTTTTTCTTTTTTTTTCTTGCAACTTTTATGCCACCTTTTTTTTTTTTTTTTTTACAGGGCTGCAGTAAGATGCTGTGGGGGGTGATAGGGGCGGCTGTCGTCATCACGTTAATAACAATCCCAGCGGTTTATTTCAGCGGTAAGTTAGACTATGTGTGTTTGCATTTCTGTCTGTGTCTGTAAGGAGTCTTCCTGTAAGGAGTTCAGCGGGAAAATAACCGAAAGACAGCCTGTGTGGAACATTTAAGCTCCGAATCATGGATCATAAATTCACTTTGAGTTTGACTGAGTCAGTTCAAGTCCGCTTTATCCTGTTTGTTTTTTATGTGAGCAGCTTTTATTGTTGTTCTATCTTGATTCGGTTGTAAACTGGTGAATGACATGACAATGCCGATGATGTGATTTATAAGTTCCTCTTACGTGGATTATCAGTGTGATGGCATGCAGCTGAAAGTTTCAGTCCTAACAGCGCCACCGCGTGACGCGAGCTCTTAACGCAACGAGCTCGAGGTGTCAAATGCATTAACACAGCTTGTGCATCATTTCAGAATCTGATGTCAAAAGACCGTACACCTTTGAAGATTACTTCAATGACACCATCAGGTGGAAAGCCTACAATTTGTATTGGATATCAGGTACCACTCTTGTTACACAGGTTGTTCTTTTGGGCAGGATAATGTATGAATGTTCTCTCCTGAGCGTTTTTATTGTCTTTTATATCTGCAGACAAAGAGTATCTGCACAAAGACAGAGATGGGAATGTCTTCCTCCACAATGCTGAAACAAGAGAGGAATCTCTCTATTTGAGCAATTCAACCTTTGTAATATACATATATATATATTCAAATATGAACGTTGAACACAGTTTTGTCAGTGCCGAACAATAACTCGTGTTTTTACACTAATATCATCATACTCGTTGTCGTTGTAGGCTCAAGTGGACGCCACAGATTACTTGTTGTCAGGTGATTATAAATACATCGCTTTTGAAAGCAATTATACAAAGGTGAGAAACTGAATGTCTGTACTTTTTTTTTTTTCTCAAGCCATTCACTGTAAATTAAAAACTGAAAGTCTGAAAACAAATTTTGTGTTTGCAATACGACAGAAATGGAGACATTCGTACTCAGCCTCTTACTCCATCTATGACAGGGAGCGCTCGTAAGTTGCCACGTTTTATTGTCATAGTGTCACTCATGAACTGCAGGATTTCATAAAGGACATCGTCTGATTGACTTGGTATCGCCCTAAATTATTTTAATATTTCTTTCCAGAACATTTGTCACGCCTGTGCGTCTTCCAACCATTGTGCAGTACTTTTCCTGGGCCCCAACAGGAAACAAATATGTAAGTTCGCACCATGTTATCATGCTGTCTTCACATTCAGCTGAAGTGAATATTACAGCTACATCAACATCACTAGCTTTGCAATATGCCACTTTGGTGTGTGAGGAAACGTGGGTTGTATTTTGCAAAATAAATATCAGGTCCTGCGAGACGTCTGCGGAAAGTGTGTTCGATGAAGTAAAGTTATAAGTCTGACTATGGATTTGTAATTAAAAATGAAGAATCAAATAAACTACGACAAAGTTTCCTTTCTCAGGCTTACGTCTCAGACTTCAACATCTTTTTGAGATCCGACGTCACTGCTGAAGTTGTACAAGTGACCCACAATGGGAAAGAGAATGAGATCCTCAATGGTATCCCCGACTGGGCATATGAGGGTAAGTTCACTTTTCTCCAGAGGTGTGCATCTGCGTCACTATATGGAAGGTGGTTACAGATTTTTAATTTTTTTTCGTCTCCATCAATCTCAGAGGAAGTGTTTGCATCAAGCGGGGCGATATGGTGGTCGGCAACTGGAAGATATTTGGCTTATGCAGAGTTTAATGATACAGATGTGCAAAAAGTGGAGTTCTCTTGGTATGGGTCTGAGCAATATCCTCAAACAGTGTCTGTTCCATACCCAAAGGTAAGAAATTACTTCAATAGTACTTCAAGTACTACAAATTATATGGCAGGTCTCTGTTCACATCTTCTACTTCATAAATTATCTTCTTCACACTCAAGAATGCTACATTTTCTTGTATTTGTTGCAGGCTGGATCGAGCCTTACCAAGGTGAAACTGATTGTGGTTGATACCACCAATCCTTCCCGCCGCACACAGGTGGTTCCTCCCGCTTCTGTTGCTTCCGGGTCTGTATATTTCTTTTAGTTTTAGAGCATGACTCAAATCAAACTGAGGCACATACATCCTATCCTCATGTTCTGTCTTATGTGAAAACCTTGTCACTTTCTGTTGCCTTTTGCTCAGTGATCACATTTTGTGCTCAGTGACCTGGCCTACAGACGAACGCGTCGCTGTGCAGTGGCTCACAAGAAAACAGAATTACGTGATCGTGCAGATCTATGACTTTGACGGAAGCAGCTGGAAAGAAAAACAGGTAGCTGTCGCTTCTCTGGTTACTTATCCGGTCAGAAAATCACGAGCTGTTCTCAATTAGATCTCAAGGATTGGATTAAATCCATAGTTATGAGAATAAATACTAATTAACGGCAATAAATGTCCCTATTCTCTTTAGAAATTTGAGCAAACAAGCAAGACAGGCTGGGTCGGCCATGTAAGTTTCTAAAAAGGTGCCACAGTATATTGTTAATTATCAATTAAGTGTTACTTTACACTGAAATATCACATTTTTTTCCAGTATGTGCCCTTACCTCTATTCTTCACTGAAGATAAACTCAGTTTCTACAAAGTGATGAGTGACTCTCAGGGCTACAAACACATTCATTATGTGAAAGATGTAAGTATTTTTTTTAAAATTATATTTATGTAAAATAAAACGCGCAGTGGCTTTCATTATGTATTTGGTGTTGAGTGTTATTTTCACTAAGGGTGTTTTGTTAAGGGCAAAGCAACACCTATTACCTCTGGGAAGTGGGAAGTCATCTACATATCCAAATTAACAAAAGATGCCATGTGAGTGATGATGCCGGAAAACTACATAAACATTTAAAGCTATAATAGAAATATAATATAATATAAAATCTGACATTTGTGAAATTCTTTTCAACAGATATTTTGTGAGCAACGAGTACCAAGGAATACCCGTAAAGAGAAATCTCTACAAGTAAGGAATTCTTCTCATCTGGGTGACAGCTGAACTAATTTCTTTAATTCTTTCTTTTATTTTTATATTTAGAGTTTTATATTCCTTTAATTCTTTCTTTTATTTTTATATTTAGAGTTTTATATTCCTTTAATTCATTTGACCAGCTTAACCCTAAACCCTAACCCTTATATGTATGTATTCACGAACCTCATTAACGATCCCCAGGGATCCATGAACCGGCGTGAACTGAATGACATAACCGAGTTGCTGCGTGTGTGTTTATCAGGGTCATGATTGGAAGCACCCCTTCTGCTCCCGAGTGCCTCACCTGCAGCGTAAATAAGGACAGGTGTCAGTACAACTCTGCTTACTTCAGCTTTGACGCCTCTTTCTACCGAATGGACTGCTACGGTCAGTTACCCATCCACATTCACTCTTAAGCAATAAGTCATCCGCGGTCCATGAGTGTGTTATCTGTGGGGTGGGGAGCATCTGTGAGCAATAATCTGAGCTAAAACAGTCACTTCATATCCATGTTGTATAATCATCTATTTGTGTATTTTCTATTTTTGTGTTTACCAGGACCTGGTTTCCCCCTTTACGTACTCATGGACAACAGGGGCCCTGTACAAGGTCCGTACGCAATTAGATCATTTTACGGTGTGCAAATGTACACAGATGCATATTGTATGTATAATATTTTTGTGTACACTAGAAGAAGTTCTGTTCTTGTGATTTAAAAAAAAAAATTACACAAATTCATTTTTTTTTTATGACACAGCCATCAGTTATACAAAAGTGTTATGGTGTAAGTTGTGCTCTTTAACAAACCCTCCTGAGTCTCCCTGCCTCTATCTCAAAACAGTTTTTTGTTGTTATTGTTCCTATTTTCACACATTAAGATGCTTGCAAAGTGTTATAAATATGTGAAAATGCACACTCGCAAGCCATACTAGGTGTTTTTTTTTTGTCGTGGTGTCATGTAGCCAATGATAGCTGAATATTTGATGTTTTACAATGCAGACTGTGCATTTACATCCCTGTCATTTTCTTTGTCAGCACATGTATAATTCTCTATAGATTAGGCTATGTAATGGGCTATGAAAAAAATGCCTTGGTTCATGGGGGGATGCAGGGAAAGGAATGGCCCAAGGCTGTTTACTAGTTTGTATTTGCCGCAGGCCGGACCTGCTGACAGGTTAAAGGTCATAAACAGTTTTGATGTAAAAGAAATCATTTGGATTTTGATGCATTAATTTCCAGTATGACGACGGTTGCTATTTCTATCTATCTTTTTTTTTTCAGAGATCTCTGTACTTGAAGACAACAAAGCTCTGGAAAATATTCTGTCAGAATTCCAAATGCCAACAATGCAGTACGGCACACTGAGGGTTGCAGGATTTGGTGAGACGATTCATGTTTAAAGATCCCCTTACCTCGACTGGTCTGAATAATAACCTGTGTCTGTTGATGATTTTCCACACAAAGAAAAATATATATGAATGAATATACAAATATTTTTCATTTATTAAAAAGTCTAACTCATGGACAGAAAGATGTTTTTCAATTTTGGACCATGATGCTGATGTCACAAAATCTTGCTCGTACGTACACGTGTTAACAGATTTAAAGTGAGTGCAGAGACACGGGTGAATGTGAAAAAGTCAAACATCATTCTGCACAGTGAAGATCAAACATCCAAGTGAAGTGACCATAAGAAAATCTGATTTTTACACAAATTTCTATCGATTAAATGAGGTTGTACTCTTAAGAAGTGTCTTCAAACTATATATTATATTTCTTTACCTTACTGTAGGGGCAGAAATCATTTTTTAATTGTTTTAATTGTATTTATTTTTCTTTTTTTGCCAACAGATCTTTGGTATGAAATGATGTTACCACCAAATTTCAAGAAGTCCAGAAAATATCCTCTTCTTATTGATGTGTAAGTAAGCAACACTCCTCGGCTTGACTCCATCCCAAATACATAATCCAGTGAACGTTTGTCAACACTTGATGATGATATACGCTGCTGCTGATCCGTGCAGGTACGGTGGCCCCTGTAGTCAGCAGGTGGACTATCGTTTCAAGCTGAACTGGGGCACGTACCTCTCCAGTTCACATGGGATTATCATTGCCAGCTTTGATGGAAGGGGGAGTGGTTACCAAGGTGATGAAATAATGCATGCGATCTACAGGCGTCTTGGTACATTTGAGGTGGAAGATCAGATAACAGCTGTGAGGTAAAGTGTGTCTGAACATACAGTCACCTCTGTGATATAACATGCTCCCTACTGTATGATAAGTTAATGTCTCGTGCAGAAAATCTGATTATAATAATGGTTAATATCTGGTTTGTGTGGACATTTAAATATGTTTTGATGATTTCTGTGTTGTAGGAGATTCATTGACATGGGTTTTATTGACAAAGACAGAATAGCAATATGGGGCTGGGTGAGTTTTGTTTTTATTACATACCAACTGTAATATTTTTATTCAGTGTTGTTGCATTTACTAAATTCACTCTATTCTGATCTTCAGTCATACGGTGGATACGTTACCTCAATGGCCTTGGGTGCTGGGACTGGACTCTTCAAGTGTGGAATAGCAGTTGCCCCAGTAGCCAAGTGGGAATATTATGGTGGGTGTACACGCAAAGTATTGTCAGTGTTGAGACAAGACCAAGTCAGGACTTAAACTAGTCAGTATAATGCCCACTTAGGTAGCTAATATGTAGTTAATATTCGCAAAATCTCTTTGAGTGTGGCCGAGTGGCATTGCAGAATTTACATATTGCTGTGTGTTTTCTTTTGGACGCTGTTTTGCAGATGAACTTTTTGTGGTTTATGATTATTTGATGGCATCTCCTCGCACACAGCCACAGCTTTACCAAAACATTTTAAATTAGAAATGAGTCAACTTGCTTGTTCCATTTGAAGTGGGAAGTTTTACACTGAAACACAGTAATTATGTTAAGAAATGAGACGATGCACAGGTCATTCAGTGATATCAACACAGTTGCAGTCTTGCCTGATCTTGAAATTTTAAGTACTCTTAGTAAAAATCCGGTCAATTCTGAAACAAGATCAAGATCTCAGCCAGAAAAGTGGTCTTGAGACCAATCCTGAGTACCACAAACTGACTATAATATAAGTCCTCTGTTGACGTAATTTCCACAGTGGATTTAAAGGACTACTCCACCAATTTAGCATCACACTTCTATGACATCGTCACAATAACAATAGAGATAGTTTCTTTGTTTCTTTAAGTATCAAATTCGATGCAGCAGAACCAGACATATCATCTTTTTTTTCCATGCATTCTTCTTCTTTATTAATCCCTGATGCCTACATTACCCACAATGCAACATGACCACCAACGGTTCAATCACAAACCATTCAGGTGTGTTATGCTGGATTTATGTAGCCACAAGATGAGGAGTTGGCTACATGTCTTTCTAACACAACACACAGATTCTTTTCTTTGTCAAACCTGTAGTCTTCAGCCACCGACCAACTTGAGGCAGCTCTACACAAGATTTTTACATTTATGACTCACTAACACATATAAACAGACTTTGTTTTGTAAAACTCCCCCTCTATTCAAATCCCCATTTCAAGATGTGTCAACTTTTTCCTTTATTTTGGGGGGTTTATATTATGTACTGCTCAGTTATGGTAATAACTCTTAAGTTTTCTTTTGCAGATGCAGTGTACACTGAACGCTACATGGGCACGCCCACAGAGAATTCAGACTCTTACAAAGTAAAGTAACCTTTTCAATATACTGCACACTTCTGACTTGACAAAATATGTTTTTAAAAGCAACAAAGCAAACATTTCTCTTTTATTTAACAGAATTCTTCGGTGACGGCCAGAGCAGAGAACTTCAAATCTGTAGCCTATCTATTGGTTCATGGCACAGCGGATGGTGGGTTTAGTCTCTTTACTCTTATTTCTTTCTGTTTTTGAGCATGTGGTTAAGTGAACCGGGTAACGCAATAAAGACTTGCACAAATGGGCTCTGTTTGCCTGAATGGGATCTTGAGATTTGATGATTGGTCACGTAGTGAACGTACTGTCTTTCCTGCAGATAATGTCCATTTCCAGCAGGCAGCACAGATCTCCAAAGCTCTGGTGGACAAGCAAGTGGATTTCGAGGTCATGGTAAATATTGGCTCTGGGAAGTGGGACTAATATTGGCCTTGATGACGTTGATTTAATGAAAGTTTTAAAAGGAAAAAAAAACTGATGCATTACATGTATATTGCCACGCACAGACTGAAATATTTATGATTTATAATTTTCTTTTGTCTGAATTTTAGAGTCTAATCTGATTCTGGTTTTATTTCAGTGGTACACTGACAAGGATCACGCTCTCAGAGGATCAGCCTCCCGTCATACGTACACCCTCATGAGTCACTTCCTGCAGAAGTGTCTCGTCAATCCCAAATAGATGTGAAGAATGTGACCGCATTTAGAGTGAACATTACAGTTTTTCCTAATTTGTAAAATATCTTTATCTCACTGATATTCTGAAGAGTCAGGTTGAACTCTGTACATTTGTTGTCTGTTTTTATGTGCAATGGATTCGACTGCTTGTACAAATGAGCATTTGTATTTTATGTGAGATTATGAAACATTATAAAACACACAAAAAAAAGCCATTGCATGCATTTATGGTTGAAAACATTTTTATGTGAATATGATAAACATATACAATAGCTGAATTCCACTGCACTGATCTGTTGTGGGGTGTTTGTGCTGCCGTCATGTTCTAATGAAAGTGAAATAAACATTGTTTTGAGACATCACAGTTTCTTTTCTCATTTAGTGTAATACATATTTAGTCCAAATGATATTTCCACACATCCTTACTGTATAAACATAGATTACAATTAAAAAAAGAAGTATTGCATATTTTTCTATCTTAATAAACACCCAACATGTTTTAATTTGGTCATATTAAATCACAGAGAACCTTATAAAAACATAATTCCCTCATTTTCCTGGGTGTTACAACTTTATATGATATATTTTTTTACAGTACTAAAATATTGGACAATATTGTAAAAGACAAAATGGAAAGATAGCTGTACTGTCTGTGCATGATTATTGTGCATAAATATTCAATATGACTGACAGTTTTTGCTTTGTGACACTGAGAGGGTACCGGGTGCCAGTATTTATTTGTCAGGGTAGAGGTCATGTTTGATTCTAACACCTAAAGTGGTCGCTTTTACCTCTCAGTTACTGCTTGTGTGTGTGTGTGTGTGTGTGTGTGTGTGTGTGTGTGTGTGTGTGTGTGTGTGTGTGTGTGTGTGTGCGCGTTTTAAACAAAGTCAAATACATTCAGTGAACTGAGACGGAAGCTGACTAATGGGTTGAGAGTAACAGAGGATATGCTGAGGTTTCTGTGACGGGGGGAGTCACCTGGGAGGATGCTCCTCAACTCCTCTATATAAGACTGAGCACATCAAGAG
Organism: Protonibea diacanthus; assembly: GCA_028641955.1. Classification (NCBI taxonomy): domain Eukaryota; kingdom Metazoa; phylum Chordata; class Actinopteri; family Sciaenidae; genus Protonibea; species Protonibea diacanthus. The sequence continues at coordinate 18,512,953 of CM053986.1, read as the reverse complement.
GGCACCATGAAACAGCTCCAGGAGCCAACAGAGAACCAGTCAAGGCACTTTACAGTCTCGCTCTCGGACGCTCGACAGAAAGGAGCACAGGTGAGAATATCTGTACCTTCCTCCTGTCAAACATCGAATGAATATTTACGTTTATTTTACTCTCTCTCGTGCTGTGTTGAAATATTCTCACTGTGTGTGTGTGTGTCTCTCTCTCTTTCTTTCAGAAGCTCAAACAATGACAAGCGCTCACTCTTTGGCTGGACTCCTGCTCCTCATCATCATCCAAAGCAGCTGGCAGATGCCTGACCAAGACACAGACCGAAACTCCATGTAAGATCCAATCTTTACGCTTTGTCTCAGTCACGCTGGCCTAAAACTTCCTTAAGCACAGTAGAGAGGTTCAGGCAGACTCTATTCTGGGCTAAGCATAATCATGCAAAAATAATTTAGTTTATTCGAAGACTGAAATCTTTTGAAACTCTGAGTTTTGCAGCATAATAGCACAGAGAGTATCAGCTGAAGACATCAGGGGAAAAGGATGTACAGCGCACATAGAGCACATTTAATCTGTTATTTGAATTTCTTGATGCAAAAACTGATACGGAAAGCTCATTTTAACTTGTGTCATAGAGGATTTATCATGGTTAATGTATTGACATTTTTATGCTTAGATGTTCTAGTAATAATGTAGTTTCTCCTGTTGCTTATTAGCAACCAGCGCTTGTTGGTGCAAATCTAAATTTCTAAAAGTACGGCATAGTGTAATCTGTAAGGATCACATCATCAATCATGCAGATCCAAATTTACAGAAAAGATGACTGATTGTGAATTGAAATGACTGATGGTTTTTGGATGAGACATATCACAGGAAGAGATTGTTTCACCATCAGCTTAATTATTTCCATCATTTCTAGGCTACTGGCTGAAAACTCCATGCTGACTGAACCCATTGAGCTCCCAAACATGAAGAGACATTCAGAGGGAACATTTTCCAACGACTACAGTAAATATCTGGAGACAAGAAGAGCACAAGACTTTGTCCAGTGGCTAAAGAACTCAAAAAGGAATGGGTGAGTGTGCCTTTGTTTTTACTGGATCTCTTCAGCTTTAGTCTTAAGAACCATTGTTGTGGCTTTAAATCAAATGAAGCTTACCCTAAAATCATGTTTTATGTAACACTTACCGAGACTTTTACATCCGTTTCTGCAGGAGTCTAATCAGACGCCATGCAGATGGTACCTACACCAGCGACGTGAGCTCCTACCTGCAGGACCAGGCAGCCAAGGAGTTTGTGACCTGGCTGAAGACCGGCCGAGGCAGAAGAGAGTAAACTCAACCAGAGTGCCCCTACAGCTCCCCGAATAATGCAACAATTCACACTGACTCTGTGCTATTATATGTTTCACGATCTGTGCTAGCCTCTTTTTCTTGGTTATGCTATTAAATTCCTCTCATAAGAAAGCTCTGCCGGCCTTCAGTTGTTGAAGGAAATGTTGTCAAAATGCAGAAAAGTTACAGCATATTTGAAATGTGTCTCAATCATAAATGCTTTGTGAATTTTTTATCAAGTATTCACATCATGATTCATTTTTTTTTTTGCTTTCAACTCACTTCACATTTAGGCATCTCCATCTTCCCTCTCACGTGAAATTGTAAGAACGTGTTAGAATCACATCATTGATCTGATTTGCGACTACAAAAATCACGTCTGTAGATAGTCTCAATTTTCTTATTATTCAGATAAAAGTCATATTTAGTTTTCAATAAAGAAATGTGTACAACCTATGAGTGCTCTCTTTAAGAAAATCAATCTGTAATACTGGTTTAACTAAATCTCCTTGAAAGGATGCATGCTACACGAAGGTTGTTTAGAGTTTACTGGCTGATGTCCACCAAGAAAAGAATTTAAATACATGATAATTTTAATCAATAGTAGTTCACAAAACATACTCTACATAATCGATTGATAATTGAGAATAGTTGAGATAAATCCAGCATTATGGTTAACTGTAAGTTTGTAGAAAGATACTGCTGGTTTTCTGTCATGTGCCTCTAATTATATGGCGGCTGAACAAAAATCAATAAACACGACGCCCTCCAGGGAGAAATGTGCTGTGGGATTTCTACCAGGTAACAGCGTGATGCGTGCCACTTTGTCAGCCGTTCACTGGAGAGGGATTTCTAAGTGACGCTCTGACAGCACGCAGAGGAGGGTGATGCTAAACGAGAGAACACGAAATCATGTCAATCAACTCGGACTCGTTGGGAACAACGACTGGGTCGACACTCCTGAGTTCCTCCTGGCACTGAGACAAAAACTTAATTCACATGAGCCAGCAGCTTGACATGCTTTGGGATGTGCCACCTCTCTAAGCTGTCATCTGTAGCACATCAAACCATCTGTTGATTACAAAAACCTCTGCCCACTTCAGTCTATTCGCAGGCCAACTCTCTGAGGGTTATAAATTGGACGTTTATGCTTAGCAGCACTGATAATGGATGTTTCTATCATGTCACCCGCACCCGCCTAATCATTTGACAGTTCATCTGATGTGATTTGAGCCTAAATAATTCCCTTTGAGTCTCGGGGATACAGTGAAAGAGTCTGTAGAAATGTTAAACATCTTTCAGTAACACTGTATATATTACAAGGGTACAAAAACATGCTTAATTAATGCATAGCTATTGCATGATTCAGGATGATTAAATGCATACATTAAAGATGCATTATCAATTCGTGTTGTTCACTTGACTATGACACAGAAGAAAAAAAAAACATTTCTGGTGCCAACCTGCTCTCCACGCAGGACTTCCCCAGTGTCAGGAAACGTGGGGAGCAGCGATGCTGAAGGAGGCTGCAGTGCTGTTTATCAATATTACGTCTATAACCTTATTTCAACCCCCCGATTAAGACAAAACAGGTTGGATCTCGAGGGTACATGAGAGTACATGAGGTAACTACAATTACTGTACTCTCCCTGCCTTGATTCTCTAGTTTACAGTCTCATATGAACGGTTACATCTCTGATGTTTTTATCATTTCAGTGTTCCTGCCTTTGTTTTTGATGTGGCTGCTTTGTTATACAGTATGTTAGTGTCCATGTTTGCTGTCTGCTTGTGAATGCCACACAACATTTTTCTCAGACATGGGGGAGACGAGACAGTGAGGCACCGAAGTGAAAAAAAAAGACGGCTCCCTAAGTCGGCTCCAAACGAGGATCCGGCTCCCGTCGTTCACTTCAAAGAGCCGGCTCTTAGGACCGGATCGTTCGCGACCCTGTAACTCTAAACTGGTAGGGGTTACATTCTCTGTCTTTTCAGCATGAATAGTAGTGGAAACCAGGTGCATGTACAGTGAATTTGGTCAATATCACTCCTTGCAATCTAGAGTTATAGAGTGCAATCAATTTTTGGCAGGAAAAGTGACTGCCAAAAATTGATTGAACCCTGTAACGCTGGATTGGTAGGGGTTACATTCTTTGTCTTTTCAGCATGAATAGTAGTGGAAACCAGGTGCATGTACAGTGAATTTGGTCAATATCACTCTTTGCAATCTAGAGTTATAGGGTGCAATCAATTTTTGGCAGTCACTTTTCCTGCCAAAAATTGATTGAGCCCTGTAACTCTAAACTGGGCTCACATCAGCTCTGCAGCATCTGCAAAGCACACGCACGACACATGGGGGAGACGAGACAGTGAGGCACCGAAGTGAAAAAAAAAAACGGCTCCCTAAATCGGCTCCCAACGAGGATCCGGCTCTCGTCGTTCACTTCAAAGAGCCGGCTCTTAGAACCGGATCGTTCGCGACCGACACATCACTACTCTGCACACCAGAGCACTCAAGACAGTTTCTTTATGAGCAGTCACGCTGGTGAACGGTTAAATAAGTCACCTATCCTCGAGACAGGCTTCAAAGGGTTGTTTATATTATTATGTTATGCAGACCATCGTTAATTTAGTTCATAAAGACATTAAAAAGGATTCAAGGGTAGGAGATAGAGCATGGATGCAGGGAGAAGATCTGCAGCTCTGTGATTCATGCACATTATTTCACTGGTTTATGTTTACTTATCTGTACTCAGCTCACATTCCTCGCCTGTGTCCACGTTTAGCCAGCGATGCTGATTGTTTTAATGAATTACAGAATGTTAACTCAATCAAATTACCCGGATTCCAGTTACATAGAAAAGACTGATGCGTTTGCTCAGACACTCTGAAAACAAAACGGTTTATGTTGAGGCTCAGTTAGAGTATCAAACTGGCAGCCAGATGCAAACATTTACATGCTGCTGCAGCCTTTGTTTATGTCACGTTTATGAGCTAAATGGTGGAAGACGGGAGAGAATGTTGAGCTGAAACCAAACATTTCTGGGAGAATGGGCAGACACGTATGAAGTCCATGTAAAGGCAATTCTTTCAGAATACTTTTAATATGTTGGAAAATAGCTGCTGCAAACGTGAGACAATATATTGCTGAAACGTGGAGTTAGAGGTTAAAACAGTTTTTCACCAGTTTTCAGTCCAGGATTTTGTGGGCGGTCCTAAAGGATGGCTCGATGACACGCCGAGGCCACCCTGAATATACCCATGCACACGTTCATCGTCAGTACTTCACAGGAGATCACCATTACTTACCAGTTATCTGGTTGTCGAATGGTCGAATTTTTTATATAATGCACATTAAAGAATCATAAAATCAGGAGTCACCTATCAGTTTTGCTGTTATTATAGTTTTAACCATCTTTCTATTTCTGCTGTGAGCACACCATGATGATTCAGTGTGTGTGTGTGTGTGTGTGTGTGTGTGTGTGTGTGTGTGGCAATGACAAGACAAACAACGTTGCTCATAGAAATTTATTAAGTTAAAATAACAATGACAAGATATACATAATAAATAATAAAATGGTGTTTCTTATGTATTTTTAAAAATAAGCCCATCCGAAGTTACTCTCAAACTTTTCATTGCAATGCTCAGATGCATAACAGAATTAGAAATGTTTTTAATTTATGATTCACCAAACTTCATACAAACATCAAAACAATTTGTATTCAAATTTACATTTACAAAATAAGCAATACACTGACAGCAGCAAGCAAAATACTGTGAGTCTCAGTTAGACGACAAGGTTTTTGGTAGCAAACATTTTATTCCATAAAATAAACGTAGATAAATAATTTATCATATAAATAAATGGTTTTGGCAGAAAGTGCTATTGCATTTGGTTCTCAAGAGACATATGAATATTGCCCTTTATTTAAAGCATTCAGTCCTGTCAGTCCCAATTATTACGTGGGATTCAAAATGGTCTCAGCTGATAAACAGACATCACAAATGTGCATTTTACTTTTCACGTTATTGAGATTTTTACACATTTCTGTATGGCTTTGCAGAGGATTTTTATACGGTTATGATCAAGAATGATCATTTTATTTAAAAATATCTACTAGACGATCACATTCAGTTTCACACCAATGTCTACAGAGAAGTTAAAGAATAAAGAACGAGAGGGAATCGGCGCATAAATAGATAAGGAATCCAGGGATAAGTTGATATGATGGCGATTCAAAATGCAAAGTTTGTAACAAAATGAATACATTTTTTTTTTTTTTTAGACAGAAACTTGAAAACAGTCTTTTAGCAATACCAATCTTTTACATTTACGTAGCTTACATTCAGTGTGAGCGACACAGTATCCAGATTTAGAGAGTAGAAACATTAACACAAGAAGATAGTAAGGTTTGTGACACGTTAGATAACACAGTTATTCGCTTACACACAGAGGTTTATAAGACTTAATGCTGAAAGGTTGAAATGCGGGCTTGTCTACACGCACACAGAGAGGGACCGTTACAAAGACTCACAAAGCTGTCCTCCATCGTCTTCATCTTATGTTTCTCATCTTGCACACCCGTGTTGTGACATACTGTGAGCATTCCAGTTAAATCAAGAAAGAAAAGACAGACGTATAATTAGTACATACACATATAATAAGCATTTATTGTCTTTCAGAGTATATACTGTAAAGTATAAAGTCAGATAAAGTAAAGTACAAGTAAGTAAGTGAATACATGTACTAGGTCTCTTTCAATACTGAATAAGTGTAGTGGTGTAGCTGGTGATGAGTTTCAGTACAAGACCTCACTAAACTCTACTGCAGATCTGTTTTCCATACAGACACTTAAATGTACTCAAAGTGCTTTTACAACAGCTAACAGAGGCTGCACACACACATACACACACAGCCGTCAGGAGCAGTATGGGGTTCGATATCTTGCTCAAGAACATTGGAGGAGTTGGGAATTGAACCAGTGATCCTCCAAATACTCGGTGAGCTGAACTACAACCTAAACCACAGCCACCCCCGTCAATCTGCTCATCCAACAGCCGACAAAAAAGTGAATACACACACTTCCCACAATGTAGAACTATTCCTTTAAATCCAAAATTCAAAAACCTAACCTCAAATTCCACCACAACAAAAAGCCACAGATTTAATGAGCTAATGGCAGCCAACCCTAGAAAATAGGAAATAACGCTGTCGCACAATTTCCCAATTTAAATATTTATCTAAGCTTATTAGTGCCCACACATAGTGCAGGCCCAAGAATCACTGAACTTTAAGGTACTTCAATTTTCTTTTTTAGTTTTTTTGGAGCTGAAGTGGTCGGTCTAAAGAATTATACTTTTATAATATATTAATAATCACAAAATTAAAAGAAATATTTTCATCTCTGTCAACACAACACTATCTAGCTAAGCTATGAATGCATATACTATGTATAAAACAATACAAAAAGTTACTTACTATAAAGTTTTGAGGTCTTTCTCAAATATTTTAGCTGTTTGCACTCCAGGTATTTCCAAAAGAACCTTTTGACATTTCATCTGTGATGTTGATGATAGGTATTCCTCTGTGAAAAGACAAGCCAGGTAACTTAAAGGTGATTTACACTCATATTTATAGAATTAACAAAACAGACATATCAGCAGCGGTATAAATGTTTCTTGTGAAGACAACTTACTTGTACCCTTCTAATGGTACTTGCACTATTCCCTCATCTTCTGCCAGTATACTCTGCTCCTCCTCCTCCTGAAGATTCAGTAAAACACAGTTTAAATGCATGTGAATACAAATAAATAAATAAATTTAGCTGTAGTTTTACAGCACCTCTGCAGCATCCTCAAGCTTCTTCTTCTTGCTCTCTGGCATGAGGTCATCCAGCCAGCTCAGCTCTCTCTTGGTAAAGAAACAGTCCATTAGCTTCCTGATGAACACCAGAGCCAACACCTGCAAAATTGACATACAGGACTGAAACATCACCAAAAAAAATCCAACGTCCTGATAAAGCAGTACGCTGTGCTGATGAGGCAGACGGATTTAATCTAACAGGAAGCAGATATTAGCATGAAGAACAAATCAGTTTAAATGTCAGGTCTGCATGTTCCATGTGTTATTTTGGGACAATTAAAACAGACAGGAACTGGTTTAGAAAAGAGGAACTGCTGTCACCAGATGAAACACGCCCACAGAGCTACTCTCCTGAGCAAATATTGTATTTTGTTTACCTCCGATAACTCCTGCATTAATCACAGAGCGGATGTAGGTGCCAAACTGACCCCTGTAACATACCTGCATTCACACACTGACCCTGCTAACACTTCAGTTACGTGTGCTGCCTGTGCAATGGTCCTGCAGATGATATAATTGGACTGTTTACACACCATCATGGGAAAGACAATGGCAGCCTTGGAGGTCTTGATGAGCCAGAGCAGAACCAAACAGCTGAGCTGGATGATGGTGAAGAGGTGCACTTTCCTCAGGGGTACATGTCGTAGATAGATGAAGTCCGGCTGGTGCTTAGCTGGCATACCGAAGAGTGTCAGACGGTCAAAGAACTGCAGAGGATAAATGATCATTAAAAAAAGTCTTGAAACTGCAATAAACAACAATAATAAGCCACCTGGGGGCATGAGACAGAAGCTGTGAACACAAAACTGACATATCATTACCTTTTAAGTTGATACTGTGAACTTGTTAGCAAACAGTCACTTATTTATACATTCAGTAGCTGCAGAGCAACATAAGTCACTCAGTCTCAGCTCCATTTTTGGTCTGTATCAACTCCTGAGAGAAATATTAGCTGCTAAATGCTCTGCGATGTTCCACAACTAGTCACTGACTGTATCTGTCTGTCGTCTGGTGTTGAGCGAGTATAGTACAGCAGGTGCCGCCTGCCAAAATAGTAAAGCTGGAGACTTGACAGTTAAACAGTGAGCTGAAACTCATTGCAAAGCTCAATAAAGCCAAAGTAAACAGATTGAGGTGATAATATTCTGTAGGGTCACTATTATTTGTTATCGATTAGAGTCACGTTATCTCTTCTATCTTTATAATGCACCTTTCGAGAGCAGAAACAGCAACCTACATGCAACCTACATGTATGCACATGAAATGTAGGGTTACTATACATGAAAACCACCCACAGAGCAACTCTTTTAGCACCTTTATGCGTCATTGTTTTGGTTACTGACTCCCCAGCATCAAAGAGCAAATATCACTGACTAGCTGGTGGACAAATTCAAACATGTATCAAGCTACCAAGCTAAAAACATTACATAAAAAACTGGTATTGCTGCTGAGGCCCAGTTACATTGCCCACGCTCAGGTTCTGGTGCTAAGTCAGCGTCACTTCCCCCGTCTGCAACCCCCTACCACCTTGGCCCTGAAAACCCCCACATCACACAGGTCCAAAACATCTGTGGTACAAATACTAACACTCCCTAGATGTTCACAATACTCACAGTCCAGGCAGCCTGGCAAACAAACTGAGCTAACATTAGCTAACAGCAGCTATACTGATGCAGAGCAGCCATTAAACATTTTCTCCATAAAATATGATCCACTTTCACCAAAATCAGCTAAATAGTTGGTGGTTAGTGCCATAAAGTGCTGCATTGTGCTGTTTAATAGCTGTTTAGTACAAGATCAGGCACACATGGCGCAGACAGGAATGACAGAGGCGCTATTCATCCAATTACAAGTGAGTGTAGCATGAAAAATGTTTAAGATCTGTTATCTTATGGAAGAATAGTTACATAATGTGGCTTTAATTTAAATAGAATTTTCAAAAACAATAATAGAACATTTCAAAGAGAAGAAAATAAGAAGTAAACAGGGCAATTAAATAACAGTCAGGTGTTCTGTAAGTGCTGGGAACACACTAGAGGCCAATTAACACGTTTTATCTGGGCAGCCAGACAATATGGAGGCGATTCCCGATCATGGCTCGGTGAGAATTAACACAGATTATCCGGTCTACAAATTAAAAACTAACCACACAGACCAACTGTCTGTCTAATCTCAGCCATGCGGATAATCTAAAAAAGAAGTTTCATATTTACAACGGCACAGTTTCTAAAGTGTGTGATAGGCGTATTTTAATTTTGGGAATTTGGGGTTTTGGGTTAAACAGTTTACTGTGATGCAATTAACTTTCAACATCAGATAAAAAAAAAAAAAATTAAATACAGGGAAATTCAAATAATTAGAATAATTCAAATTACCTGAATGCCTCTGAGAGAAGATGCTCCCATGTAGAGAAATACTCCATACAACACAGGCATAGGAATGAACTGAAGAACAATAAAAGTGTCAGTAACGCAATTATGTAAATCAGTAACTCCTCTACTTCAGCAGGCCTGCTGCACTGCTCTCAATAATTAACCGAGGAACATTAGACCCCATTTACACCTTTTAATAAAATGCAATCTGTATCAATCTGTAGGAAAAAAATGCATATTAATGTAATGTGTTAATGCGTCATGATCAGAATGTAATTTTCCAGACTACATCTGGAGGTAGTCTGGCTCACATTGTGTGCAGATATTATGTAAACACAATCTGTATGAAGTGCTGACACTCATAGTCCACGCAGCATAACGCCGGTACAGATATTTGTTTTTAGCCAACATAAAATATAGGTTGTTCAGATTTAGAGACGAAAGCATTGAATTACTGATTACATGTCTATTCTGTATCAAAACATCAAGAGGACTGCATGAAAAATGAAAAATAAAAGCAACACAGGAGGGACATTAATGATATACAGGAAGAAATAACTGTGTGGGCAACAATGTATGATTCAATCATCTGTTCATCTGATCTGCTGATACTATGGAATATAATCTATAACCTATCTAGACTAGGACTAATCTACACACCAGCACTTCAAGACACCAGGATGAGCTGGCAGGTTCAGGTTTGAGGGACAGAGATCTGATTGAACTCATTATAAATATCAGGTGCAAAGACAAGTTTACTATCTGGATAATGCATCTGAATAGAGATGCATTTTAATACCAGGTGTAAATAGGGTGTTTAGTGTCTTAAATATGAAGCAGTGGGAATGCATAGAACAATTACAGACAGACACTTCATGCGTCTCAATAATATGTGGTGGATAACTGCACACAAATCAAAGTGCAAACATACAAACGACAAAAAGACTGTGTCTGACCTTCAGCACAGATGTCATGAACACAGAGCAGCCCATGAGGGTGAAGATCATGAGGCCGGTGAAGCGTTGCTCTCTGATGCCGAGGAACTTGGGCTGCTCTCCAGGCGCCGAGCACTCTGACTCAAGCTTCAGGCTGTTGACGTGGGTGATGGAGAGGACGGTGGCTGCCACGAACCACGGCAAGCCCATCACAGAGCACACACCGAGCATCACCCCCACCATGAAGAGATCCAGGTGGTAGCCGCAGCCTTTCTGAAAGCGGAAACCGAAGATGAAACGGAACAATCAACAATCAACCAAAGATGCTACATGAGATTAAATGTCAGGGCAGAGAACTACCTTGAGTTTGTGTTCCTTCCTGTTGATGATGACAGCTGTGATCTGCTGGTCCATGAAGATGAGGATGGTACAAAGCAGAGCTGGGACCACTGTAATGACTGCAGTCCACCAGGGATTGGGCCCCAGTGGGTTGATCAACCAACCTCGATCATCCCGGGTTGGCTGAAAAATGACAATGCTACTTATCATTAACTTATTTGTGGCTAAAATCTGGAAAAAAATAATTTCTTTTGTGGACAAGCTCACCTTAAACACACTGGGAACCTGTAGTTTTGGAGAGGGGATCCCTAAACCGTAGTCAACTAAGACCATAGTAAGGATGGTGAAGAAAACAGCAAAGTCACTGATGATGGCCCTCACCTGTTGGAGGAAAACATGAAAAAACACCTCTTAATCATTCACTTTCATTTATTTTACTCAGCTTAATCCCAAACAGGAAACAGGACACACACCATTTTCCAAATGTCCTCATTTGCAGGATCTATATTTGACCACTAGAGTGCATCACTGCACTACGCTACCAAAGCCACGTTAAGCAGCAGCTGTGGTAGATTTGTCTCCATGCTGGGCTGTCATGATAATGTACCTTTGTGGGAAAGTAATTGCTGAACTTGAATTCCTTGAGGAAGGCGGACATGAGGACGGTGGAAAAGAAGAGGATGACACACCAGAAGAGGACGTCAGGAACGTAGGGACCGTGGGGGCCGCAGGCGCTGCCCACAAACTCCCCGCGCTTTTCAATACAATCCTGCAACAACAGGTATAGGGGGTAGTTATCTATACTTATCACATGATTAGCAGTAGATCAGCATCAGCAGATTCTATGTTTCCACAAACAGGGTTTATGAGCATCCACGTGGACAAAAAAAAAAAAAAAAATTAACAAAAAATGTTGCTTTTATAGTGATTTGCAATGAGTAATCCAATATAATCCAGCTCACATGCCCTTAATCTCCTCTGTTCAGCTTCCTCCATCTGTGAAAGCATGCCACTTTAAGGTGGAAAACCTAAATGTAATATTTTCAGTCTGTCTTTGTGTAACTCAATAATTCCTGCTGTTGTATGTACGTATAAAAGAGAGAGAGAAAAAAAATCATGACTGGTGGATTTGTTTTTTTATTTCTCTCTACTTTTTGGGGGGGCGTGGGTTTGTACCTTGACCTCCAGCGCTTCCCAGTAGATTTCTGAGGCAGTAACATTGTTGATCTCCCAATACTTCAGGGTGCCATTGGAGGGGTCAGAAGGCTCAACACATGAACATCTGCGGAAACGCATGAACATCTGGATAAATAATCCCTCATCTGTCAGGGATTTACAGCACCTCCAAGAAGTATACTTAGTAATTATCCTCTTTTTTTTCACAACTTCAGACAGAGTACTGTGTGTTGTGTGAGGATAAGCGTCCACGTACGAGTACATGGTGAGTTTGTCCAGGTTGTTGTTCTTGTTGAAGGGATAGTGGTCTCCCAGGTGGACAAGCTTCTCTAAGGCCTCATAGATGAAGATGATGCAGATGAGCGAGGCGAAGGCTTCCTCCGTGAAACGAGTGATGTAGCGAACGAGGGAACTGGCGTCCGTAGCCACCAGCACAATGCAGAGGAAAGCTGTCCACAGGCCGATACAGGCTCTCAGCGACAGATAGGACAAGCCATACTCCCTAAGTGGAAACAAAAGGGGAAAATCACTGTGGGACATATCTGACCACATTATATATTGATTAATTTAGTTTGTAATGTGGGTGGATTGCAGGAAGTCATCGTGGCAGTCAAATTAAATGGTACTTTGTCCATAAAATCAGAACATTTAATGTACAGGAGGCCAGATGTTTGAGAGACGGTTCATTCATGTCGACGGAACTTATCCCACTAAGCCGATAAACATCAATGCAATCACAAAATTATATAAGTCAAAGTCATTTGGTAAATTTATGTGATGATGTGCACAGTCACATTAAAGGACACATACTTGCAGAATTTGAACAATATCTTTTCAAACACAAGCACTGGCCCAGTGCTGCCCAGGATGGTGAGGGGCTGCCCGGCAAACAGGGAATACGCTATTCCAGTCAGCGACGCTCCGAACAGCGACTCAATTGCACTCTGGGGAATAGGAAATGACAGGGAGACTATTGACGGGTAGTTACTTTAAAAATCTTTACTATATTGACCTACAACTGTTGCCTGGTTTGGTGTACTGTAGGGTTAGTACAGTGTACAGCAGTGCACTGTGAACATTTAGGAGGAAAGGGCATGTGATTTACGATGCGTCCTTCTGTTGCCTCGCCCAATAGTCCTCCAAAGGTGATGACAGGGGACATGCAGGCACAGTAGAGGAAGAGGAAAGAGGCCACACACTGTAGACTGATGGCATCAGTGTAGTCGGACAGGTAGTGGGGTGCCTTGCGCTTGATGTCTAGAAACAGGCCACCAAACCACCTGGAAATATGAAAAGATTATAAAAAAAAAAATCACATTTCATAGCAGATCACAACTTTTTTAAAACAGCAAAAGAAATTCATTTTCTTTTTTGACAGATTAAAAAAAAAAACTAGAATTTGTTCTTTTCTTTTTCTCCAAACTTCCTCTTCTTCCATTGTCTTCTTCCCAGTGTTCAACTCTTAGTGTGACAGAGCCCGATGATAGAAAAGTCTAGCTGCAAATAGACATTTCAAGGCAGGATGTTTCTATGGAAACCACTTTATAACTACAACTACAGACCAGGTTTACCCAGAAATAGCTGATCAGCATTACAGTTTATTTTTCTATGTATATTTTAGAAAACAAATAAGGAAACACTGATGTCACATTCAGTCATTTATTTTTTTAAATATTATTCCACCTGTTGGGTGTTATTTATCGCTGTATTTGAGCATTAGTATATCATCTGTTAGCCCATTTTTGATTTGATTTGATGATTTTAAGGAACAACTATAACATTTTTTTTTAAATAACCCATTTTTTAAGATTATTTTGGGGGCTTTTGAACTTTTATTTGATAGTTGCAGCCACATAGTGACAGAAAAATAGGGAGAGAGAGCGATAGAGAGAGAGAGTAGGAGGATGTCTGCAGCAAAGGGCTTTTGTACATGAGCCGTACGCTCCACCAGGTGAGCTACTTGAAGAACCACAGCAACAAAATCCCATTTTGTGTTACTATACTGCAGGCGCTCTCCAAATTCCTCTTTGTACATAACAAACATAAAACAATAAGTGTGATGTAAAGCTCTGGAGGCTCAGTAGTCCAATTAGCTGCAACAAAGTAGTGAGCACAGTGAGTAGGCTTGCATGCTGTACTGCCACAGCACCAGTTTAGCATGAGGGATTTACTTATTAAAAATATTAAATCTATCTAAAGACTTCATGCTTCACTACACGTTCCCCACCTCCCAGTTCGTTGCAGTTCTGGACCCCCGTGGCCACCGCCTTCCTCTTCCTCGTCACCCTCTACTAATCCGTTAGGTAAAATGTTACTTCTCTTCCTCTTCTCCTGTTTAATAGAAAATACACAGCAGTTAGGTTCACGTGTAGAAAAGAGAACAAAAGGAGACAACCAGCTAACTCAAACCCTGCTAACCTGTGAAGGTACATTTTTTGGTGGCTCTATCCGTATGGATGGGTCCCACTCTCCTGGAGGCAGGACTGTCACTTGATCGAGGAATTCGTCTATCCCAGCGATCAGATCATTGCGGTCTTTAGCTTTATAGGCGACATCATGGAAAACCTGGAAACAGACAAATATGAAACGTTGATGGCAGCTGCACTCCTGACTCAAACCTTGACTAAGTGCCGCGCAGTGCACATGCTGCACGGCACTGTATATGCAAGCCTCACCACTCCCCAGAGTGACATCCTTCAAGATGCATAGATTCATCTTACAGATTTATGGATAATAAAATGCAGGAATGTCTGCCAACTGCAAGCGAACAGACAGGCACATTCACACTTATTTCTTTAGCCTAACTTAACCCCGTATAAACATGTGCAGAACATAACATACAAACACAGACAGAGCCAAGGCTAGGCTATTCAAACTTAAAACTCACCATGAAACAACAAGTTCACCACTGACTCACAATTCCCCCTGATGTAATATGCCGTTTCATCAAATCTACTCATTCCGGAGAGTGTACAATAAAGTTCGATCTTTGTCAAAGGAGGAGGACATGAGGGCTGACTAATCGCTGAAGACATGTCATAAAAGCTCTGAGCTGTGTTTCATGCTGAGAAATGTTCCATCACTTCATGAATTTGTTGAGTTCTGCTGGGCCTGTGAATTTATGCAAAGTTCCTGCAGAAAATCGACATCTGGTTGACGTTCAAAACAATCCACCCTCTTTAAATCATTAATGAATAAACAAACCACATATATGACACTGACATGGCAATAAGCTGTTCTTCAGTGACTTACCTCATCTGTCATGAGTGTTGCAATGGACCTCCCAATCTCATGATACTGAGGTGCTCTACCCAGAGGCCCTAAAAGAATAAACAGAAACCTAAAGGCAAAAAAAGATCATTTTTTTCTATCAAATATGGATCAGGACTAACTCCTATGCATATTTATTCAGTGTCAGATAGAGTTCAGTTCAGTTCAGTTTATAACAGGTTTAGTTGAATCAGCCTGCAGTAACCTTGTGGCGATAGGGACTTCTGTCACCCCACTGAGCAGGACCGCCGGTGAAAGGCGGACAAACGCCACCACGGGCTTATTCAGAAATTCCAGCTCTCCCACTAAGACGTTACACGCCTCGGCCCCTATCGGGATCTTCTTCATGAAATGAAGGTCTATCTGAAAGAGGACACAAAAGAGAGAGTATAACATAAGAGGACTCAACGCCATTTTCCGCTTTGCTTATCGTCTAAGCTGCTTTGACTTTGAAAAGTTAAAACAGATCACTCAAGTTTGACAGTGAATTCTATAAATAAGATGTTATTTGATCCTCACGTTAACCCCACATGAAATGTTTTGAACTAAGTCAGTTAGTTTGACCTGTTGAGTACGAGGATGGAGTGTCTTTTGTTTCCCACATTCATGACACCCTAAAGCTGATCCCAAAATATGATACTCTTGTAGTAGCTCTGTCTACTTTTCACTCTAGAAAGTGGAACTGCATTGTACAGAATATTTTGGAATATTAAAGGTGTTGATTTTTCAGCGATAATTATGTGGAGTTGACAAGTTGACTGGAGTGTTGTTTGTTCCTTCATATGGCTCTAGGGTGGCTGATTTTTTGATATATTGATGGGTTGTAACTTAAAACAATAAAAACTGCTATAGTGCTGTTTATTTTGTGCTGTGCGCATCAAGTAAATAACAATATAGTGTATACGTTGCAAGATAAGTTGTATGCACGAGAAAAAGGCTGCTGTGGACGCTGAGTTTACCATTTCTAAAAATACTCTCTGTATAAGCTGAGTGCATTTTCTAAATGTTTCAGTGCACAGAAAAAAGCAAATGTTGATCTTAACACAAGATTAAATACATACACATTATGCAGGAGGATTTTATCTTTGTCTTTGCTGTATGTGGTTTTCATGTAGACATCATCATCGCTGAGTGACTTAAAATAGTTAACGTGGTTATAATCCTAATCCTTTACTAGATGACTGCAGGAGTAAAGGTCTGTGTCTGTGACTCTCTGTGTGTGTGTGTGTGTGTGTGTGTGTGTGTCTCAGTGGCTAATTATGACCTGTGCATAGTCAATACAACAATAAGTTTTACATTAGAAATACAGACAATGACCTCCTATGTGTCGTAAAAGGTAAAAGTAGCAATAAAGAAATGTAAAATTACAATTACAAGTCTAAAAATACAAAAACTACCAATTATGCAGGAAAATGGCCAGGTCAGTGCTTTTATATATTATTGCATATTAATTATTATTGCTCATGTACTGATGTTTACACAGTATTTTACTGTTAGAGAGGTTGACCTAACTTTTATAACTTACTTTTATAACTTTTATTTTTTGTAGCATGTTATCCATCCAATCATGTTTAAATGACGGCCTATTTTTTGCATGTAAAATCTACATTCAGTCTCTTTTTCCATTTTTTTTTTTTGCATATAAAATCAACAACATTTTTTACAATATTTCCCTCTGAGGTATGGTGAAGTATAAGTCTAAAGTAGAATGAAATAAAGTAAAGTAAGGTTAAGTTAAGTTAAGTTAAGTTAAGTTAAGTTAAGTTAAGTTAAGTTAAGTTAAGTTAAGTTTTCTGACATGTTCATAACTTGAGAAAACAAAGTACTGTATGTATTACAGTGTAACTACACAGTGTGTGTACTTTACCTTGCTAAAGTCCACAGAACTGTTTTCTCTGCTGGTGTCTCCTTTCCCGTCTGGACACGCTAAGTGAGACTGGGAGGACGATATCTGACCTGGATAATCCAGAAGTGAGAATTGTGAATAATTTCCAAAACTTTCTCAACATTTCAGCCTTTCAGCAGCTGGGACAAAGTATAGAGAATATCTCTAGAAAGGAAAACGGGAGTGAGGATCACACAGAGATCACACAGAGACAGCTTTCACCGGTGCCGTTGTGGATAAAACCACCCAGATTTTCATCACTGCTCATCACTCTCAAAAAAAATAAAACAATCCACACTCACGTTAACGTGATTTCTGCCAAGCTGCCTGACAGGTCTGGCCTAATTTCTTTCTGCATTAAACAGCGGGGTCAAAAAATGAACACTAATTACACTGTTTGATACACTCACAATGATGTGGAGCTTATCAGAGTTTGCTGCTTTGAAATTAGCTTAAAAAAAATGCCATAGCAGTGAAATTAAATTGCTCCTAGTAAACTAGAAAATGATTTAACAGTTTGGTGTGTTCTGCCTAACTAATTTTGTCATGTGTACTGTTGGCAAACCTGAAGCTCATCAAATGTAGCTGGCAAAGATATAGACAAGTAATACTTCCAATTACAAGCTGGACTAAATTTAGCCCACAAATTCAACCAAATAGATATTGTGCTGTGAAGATGAACAGAAAACAAATATGTATATTTATAGAAAGTACTTTTGAATATTGTTTTTTTTAATCTTAGCTCAATCACTTCGACCCAGCAAAAGCAACCTATTTTTAAGTTGTCAGTATCAACACAAATGACGAGAACACTCCCTTCTACAATATGTTATTTAAGCTGGTAGAGGGACAAGGGCATGCTGTATAAACCAGCACCTGTTGACTTCAGTAGGGCTGTGGCAGGTGGGTGGGCAGATGGTGGGTGGTGGATAGAATCAGGATGAAGAAAAGATGGGAACGTACACAAGTTAGGACCATATGCTTAGAAAACACAGATACATATTGCATATTTACAAAGTATCCACGCTTAAACACCACCGAGCAGATTCGAGCAAGCAAGTAAATCAGCGATTCCTAACCTTTTTGACCTTTGAGGCTTCTTGGTTTTCTCACCGTTCTTGTCCAGGTGGAGCTCCGACGTCCGTCGACTCATGTCAGCAAGTGAGCGCACGATCGGCAGGCGATTAGCCAGCTTCTTCTGGTTCTGATGATGGTGCTGCTTCAGCAGTGTCTCACGCACTTTCTTTCTGAGTTCATCTCCCAGTGGTGAGTATAACTCCTGGTGGTCCAACACCATGTCTAAGGTAGGAACAGATTGTGTTGGATTCACGTGTCAGGGTTCTATCTGAGGCTTTTGTCGAGTGCAAAAGAATGAGTGTGCACATATTTATAGATATACACACGTCAAACAACTGTAAGGTACGCAAACCTTGCTGTGGGTCTTATCATAGTAGTTACCTGAAATCTCTTCGATGGTATTGGCCCTCATGTCGAGCAGCACGGTGCTGTTGATAATGCAGCTTCGCAGCTCAAACAGACTGTGTAGAGACAGAGTGGCTACGTAGGGTTTACTCCATCGCTCGCCTCCATCCTCAACATCCTCCTCGAACTTCAGCCACCTGTAACAGCAGTTTGAGTACCAGTCAGGAGAGGCCAGCAGACGGCAAACTGGCCAGCCATCTGCTCTTGCTGCAATAACAACGCTCATACATTCTGGACTCTCTCTCTCTCTCTCTCAGTCTTACTCATTTACTGCCCTTCCTTATTGCCTCTCATCAGGGCATCACTGTAAATAAAATATGTCTGATTTATCATTTTAACAGACCATACTTCATCTAATACATTCTACATCTTAACATTGACATTTATCAAAGAAAAAAAGTGAGAAAAGTGTATCCCCCCTAGAAATTACGATGAATTGCAATTACTTAACATAATGGGAACCACAGCTACATCTTTCATCAGTGTAAGTGGGATCATGGGCATGACCGGTCCATTCAATCAGAGCTTTCAGCAGTGACATGTAGGTCACGGCTGCGCGTAAATAGTACGTTAATGTCATGACAGTACCTGGCGCTTTCCCTCCACTCAGAATCCTCTCCATCCCTCACACAGATTTCATCCATCTCTGTGAAGAGGTCATGAGGAATGTGCTCCTCGTTGTCATCCTCAGTGCCCAGCAGGAACTGCACTCTCTGGGAGGGAGTGTCTGGGAATGCAAGGAATTACAGTGAGTCATGAGACAGTGAATAAAAATACTACTTGTGTATCTGCGCTGTGATGCATGCACGTCCATGAGTGTGGCCAGTACCATAAACAGTAGACTCACTACCCTCCTCCAAGGTGAGGGCCCGGTCAATGCTCCTCTTCTTGTGTTTGTTTCCATGGTGACGGTGCCTGCGATGACTGCGGTGCCGGGTACTGCCCAAGGGGACGTGGACCCCGATGTAGAGAGTCCTGTGGCCTGGGGACACATCCCACACTGGTTAGAGGAGGATCAGCTGCAACGTGCCTGTCTGTGTCTGTGTCTGTGCGCTTTCAGGAGCTTTACAGATAATCATTATTATTTTGCTGATCAGGGTTTAGCACTACTTCTTTGTGTTACTCCATTAAGCTTCATATTATTTACTATAGGCGACTGCTACATCCTGAGTGTTTTTACTATGATAAAGTGCATCACAGATGATACATATATAGTGATATAATGCTTACTGCTGCTATATAATGTACCATTTCCACACATGTGCACATGGGCAGATAATAGCACCTGTTACAGCTGTACAATAAACCTGAATCAAAGTTACCTTGCCAACATGAAAATGAGGTTAGTGAAGGATTTTTAGGAGGTATGTCTTTCAGATAATAATAATAATAATAATAATAATAATAATAATAATATTTAGTACATGAATGTTTTCCTGGGTTAGCGATCCTTTACCAACAATTACTACATGAATCATTGTGTGTACAAATGAGCACCAGTCAGGATATGGATTTTATTCAGTTCATAACCTACTTTTTATGGCCAATACCGATAGATAACTGACAAGTTCATTGTGTATTTAAAAAAGAAAAAGAAGTTCAATACCTTTAGTTAATGCACATTTGAGGGTAACAAGGCTAATGCGTGAGTGGCAGAACCTGAATATGTAACTGACATCACGACTATTAACTGAAGAAAAACAGACTCACTTCAAATGTTCATTTATTTATAAATGTTCACAGACATACTTTGGCTTTCATAGAACAAATAAAATATATTACTAATAATTATTATCACCAATTTCTATTTTAGCATCTATCATTTAATAACCAGACTAATACATAATAATCAAAATCTCTCATTATCGGTAATAATGTCTGAATTTGCTCAGCAGAGAATATAATTTTAATGAAAGCATACGGGGATCAGTGATCTTGATTCACAAAAATTATGACAATTAGTATGGCATGAGATTCCAGTTTATATAGTACTGTATCAATACTATATATAGTATCCTTTCATAAACAAATTGCATGAAGTGGCTTTGACAATTAAAGTGAATTCACAGATGGAATGTGTAAAATGTGATGGTGCAATTATCTATAAAGAGGCATTGCATTTGTATCTACTGATCTTGTTTGTAAGTGCGACACACAAATTCCAGCTGCTCTGTGAATTTGTTGCCTAATTTTATACCTTGTACCGCTATCTATGTGTATCCATGTTTGTGTTTGTCTGTTTGCAGATATGAAACAGCGTGAGAAGACAGAGAGAGAGAAAGACAAGCGTGTCTGTGTTTGCACTTGTAAGTCAGCCCACTCAGCTCATTGCAGTATGACAAGCCCATACTGCAGAGCACATACAGCGCTCCTCAGAATGATTGGCACAGCTATGCCACAATACTGGCCTTATGCGTACACCACAAGTGATTAAAAGATTAGTGGCATCAGTGAATTGTGGTTGTGTGCAACCCTCTTCTTCCTAGCATGAAGAAGAAACTACAGCAAAATGCACAAAGAAACATATTTAGCATTTTAAGATTAAAGCCAAAACATGCAATTGCCCATACTGAATATTCAGAGCAGTTCACCTCCTGAAGCTTGTGTTCTTAGTGTGTTCTTGGTTGTCAGACCAAAGAAAGAAAGTGTTATTAACCACCCAGCCGAATTTGAATGATTCAAAATGTCGACAAGTTTATGAAATTAGGTGTTAAAATCAGGTAAAATGAGCAGTATTCTCAGGACTGTGAAACGTGTCCTCTGAACATGCTGAGCCACGCCCACCTGTGGGAGCAGTCAAGCAGCATTTTGAAGCAACTGAAATGTGTCAGATGAGTTCATAAAATGACATGACTAACTTTGAAACACTCTGAACTCCACATTTCAGTAATATATATCGTTCAAGAATCTTTTATATGTTTTTTCAGCAACTATTTAATGTATGTGTGTAAAATATTTAATGTATTTTGAAGAAATCTCAGAATTACCTTTACAGTCTTTAATATAGCTACCCTTTTTAAAAATGCCATCCACAGTATAATCTCTTTCACCTGTGCTTACATCTCAACCTCATGTTTAGCAGCATCTCAAACTTAATACAAGTGATGGCCAATTTTTAGTTTACAGAGTGTTGTGGCTTTGTTTGCTGTTGAAGAAATTTCAAAGAAACAGCTAACAATGAGCACGTGAAACATTTTACCGATCAAATAATATGTTGTGAGTTAAGGTGTAAAGTTTAGTTGAGTTGAGTGTCATTAATGTATTAAAGAAAGTTGTTTATACACCTCCTGAAGCAGTGTGTTCATCCACACACACAGCAGCTATGAGTGAAGACACACAGCACCCACACTTAAAGTGTCGTGCTAAAGTAAAAGTTTATTCAGTCATATTTCAGTACGTATTTGATCAGTTATTGTAGTGGCTTGTGAAACTGAATCCTTTTAATTTGGCTGAAAAGCTGGCTGTGTATTGTTGTCTTTGTTACAAGCGCAGTTAGGAAAGCTGCTGGCCTTCCAGTTACCAAAGTTACTCAATCATCAACAGTATCTTTGTTTTGACTGTCCATGTTTTTTTGGTGGTTGTAAATTACCGATGCAAACTCAGCTCACCCACAGTTTTCTACCTCCCACTCTGCTCTCATCTTTTAACTATAAAAAAGCTGTCAAGAGCAGAAAGAAAGGACAAATGGCCGGACTCAACGGCAGCAGCCTTTCAGTGCCTGGGCTTTTGTATTCCAGATGCATTCAGTGGCAGCTCCAGGTACCTTCAAGCTCTTCCTTCTCAAAGTTGGTTCCCAGTTGGGATCGTGCTCTCCTCTGTCCACCACAGCCTCGTCGTCATTCCTCTGTTGGACACATGAACACACTATAAACTTATTATTCAGAGCACACAGCTGGAGGTGGGCACAAAAAACAATAATAATAATATAATATTGCCACGTATCTTATAAATGAATGCTTGTCTTCAGCACACTGATGTGTCCTGAACATGAAATACAGTTTTGTTGACTTGGTGTTGCCTCACAGTCGAGGGCATTATGAACAAACACATTATCCGACCAAATAGTGTGTTGCCGTGGATACTAATTGCACATCTCATCTTGAGGAAAGAGGAAAGTATCATCTTTGTCCAAAAGAAAACTTTCATAATGGAAACAATAAATAACTCACCTGCAATTAAGTTTACCTTCCGTTCAATTTGCTTCCTTTTCAGTGACCTATACTGCTTTGTTACAGAGACCCGGCGTTAAAGGTGAATCGCTGCTTGGCTTCATTTACAAAAGTTTGGTAAAGTTAGTTTGTATTCTCTTTAACTGGCTGTTGTTTTATTTATTTTTACCCTTTTCATTTATCCATCTTGTTCAACCACCCACACGTATCCAGTTACAGCAACATGTTGGGCCTCCTTAATTGGAGGAGAAGATAAAACAAATCATCAGGCTGTATTCCAAAATAAATTAAATGGTTTTTTTTTTTGTTTTTGTATCGTACCAGCTTTGATATGATGCCACTAATTGTCATTACGGCTTGGGTGTGCAAGTTATGAAAGTGGATCACGTGGAGGTTAATGGAGGAGACAAAAAATCAAGCACCGCAGGAGAAAGAGAAAATACTGAATTAAAGCGATTAAAAAATACGATCATGGTTAGTTAAGCTAGATTTCCCATTGGCCCTCCTGTCCTACAGAACCAACGTGATGCTGTAAGTAATGAACATCTGATTCACATGTGACAAAAGCTGATTAGCAGTAACGCAATGATTAAATTTTTGGCGCTCAACATAAGACCTTTAGCCGGGCCATGCAGTCATTGTGGCTTAGAGCTCATGGATCCCACTTGATTAGAAGTCGGGATCGCTGAGAGAAACAACACTCACGTGGTGTGAATGTCGGAGCTGCTTATGTAATACTCGTGAAAGAAGATGAGAGAGAGTAGGTGGTGAGAGGGAAAACCAGCAGAAATCATTATTTGTCAGTGCAGGCAAGGATCAAAACTTTTCAGCATAACGTGGACGAATTCTGAATCTGAACACCAGCACGCTATCACAACTCGACATGGCTATTAACAGCTGAATTGTACAGTGAACGAAGCACACCCAATGAAGGAGCCAGGCAGCGCAAAGGTGTCAACCAGCGTGAACAGGAACATGAAGAGGCTGTGGTGGGATAAGGTGAGGTCACTGGTCACCAACCAACAGCACTCTCTACCCATTAAATGAATGTACCAATGGGAGGAAAGGCAAGAGTATGAGCAAATCTACATGTTTATTTGAATCTAAGTAACTTTATTCTTCTTTAATTTCTACTACTTTATATACTGCCACGGTTGACGGTTAACAGTGTCGCCTCACAGCAGGAAGGTTCTTCGTTGGGGCCTTTCTGTGTGGAGCTGCATGTGCATCTTCTCACCGTGTCTTCCACCCACAGTCCAAAGACATGCACTTAATGCAAGTGTGAATGGTGGTTTGTCTCTATGTGCCCTACGATGAGGTGGCAATTTGTCCATAATGGATGGATGAATATATACTGCCATGTAAGCAATCCCATAATAATACATCAGGATTTACTCCTTTTGTTTTATATTAATTATGTGAAAATGCAAAAAATTAGTGTTGCAAAATGAAAAATTACAATACTGGCTCCCAAAATGTAGTGGAGAGTGTAAAAGAAGTAGCATAAAATGATACTGAATGATACTCAAGTACCATACAAGTGCAGTACTTAGGAGTACAATGTAGTTAGTGTGCTGTGGGTTAAAAACATTAGCCAGCTTTGGGACTAACACAGCCAATTCGTGGGAGACAGTCCCAGAGAGGTCCATAGAAGGCTCAGGGAAACGGCTGTGCCTTAGTCTTCACTGAACACTAGAAATTAGAAAGCATAAAGCAAAGATCTACTTTTAGCCTCCCTTGCCCAAGAAGTTAGTATAAGCGCCTTCTTCGTCTGGTTGTGATGACAACTAACCGTTAAAGGCCTCGTTACTGCCACCTCAGTGCCAAGAGGGGCAGTAAAGACACACACAGATACTGATGGGAAAGAACTCACTAATTTGCTGAGAGTTCAATGAGAAGATTGACACTGTTATCTTAAAGTCTGTTCCGTAGCTACAGCTAAACCCTAGCTTAGCTTGGCTTAACTTAAGCAGCTTAAGCAACTTAAGCGTGCAGGTTATTACTGTGAATGGTTGTTTATCTTTTCATGTCAGCCCTGTGATGAACTGACGACCTGTCCAGAATACCGCCTCTCCCCCACCTCAGCTGGGATAGGAGCTAGCAGCTATGGAAAAAATGGATGCATGGATGTTATGTTAGCATACATCACAGGTCTTCTTCCATGGGTCTGCCATGTTTCTACAGCAGGCCAGAACAGACAAACTGAACACTGGCTCTAGATAGGGCCTTTGCATTTTCACACATTTTGCAGGCCACTCTGAGGCTGGACATATGCAACTGTGATGTGGTTGGTATTGCTTGATTAAAAGTCAGCGGATCACCAAAGTTATTAGGATTGATGTCTTCACCAACTGTCATGAGACTCCAGTAGCTGATCAAAGGGCTGGGCTGACAGACTGAACAACTGGCATTGCAGAGCAACACAGGTAGCGTGGTTAAAGACAGACTATATCCTATTGTACCCTTTAAGCACCAGCGATAAAACAATGTATGCATACATGACACAAGAGAAAACCACCATTACTACCAGAAGCATTCATCATACAACTGGTTTCCTGCTGAACAATCTGTGAAATGTGTGACTTATAAACACTGCCACATGATTACTTATCAGACCGTGCTGGTGTTGATTAGTGCACCAATGGTATGGACTTGAGTAAATCTCATTTAGCCTGTCATTGCACTGTAAATCAAAAAAGCAGCAACAGCTGGGAATGAGAAAAGCAAAACAAACATACATGCGGTACAACAGCTTTTACCACTGGAGAGGGATTCTGCAGGATCAATCCTGCCTCCTGGAAATTACAAAGCAGATTCAAAAGCACTTATAACAGTAGGTTTTTTTTCATCAGCTTTCCCTGGGCATCGATACCAGTTGACCATCGAGCATTATGATAATGAAGGGCACTGCTGTTCACAGCTGCAGTGCATGGGCTAGCCAGGCCGCAAGGCTGATGTTGATAATCTGTCTGCAAATATGGGCATGGATCAACATCGGCTCAGATTAAACTGCCAGTAGGCTATTTGTTACTAACCCACCAGACACATAATCCATATTTAATTTGTACTGTGCTTGCATACACGATGGCTACATTTCTGAAAACTATATCACTGTTGAAGTTAATGTGGATAAAACTGAGCATCACTTTTCATTTCTTTGAGACAAAAAATGTGATTCAACAACCACATATTTCAGGGACACAGCATCTATTTTCCTTCATATGATCTCAATGAAAGACTTGTGCAAGATGAGCGTGCTCCAGAACATTTGGAGTTGTATGGGACAATATGGCTGACAGACCATCCAAGGATGGTGTCACTTTTCCTCCCTCCTTACTCTCTGTTCGCCAACCACATGTAAAGAAGATTGTTTCCTCACAGAAAATTGGAAAGGTGGAACGTTCATATCCCACTTGGGTTACAGGAGTGAACAAATGTGTGCTTGAGAAGACAGGGCTGTCTAACACTCTTGTATTTTTTTATATGTAGCTATTCCATACAAGTCTGTGTAGTGAATGTGTATAGTTTGCATTTTATTATTGTAATAAGTAATAGTAAGCATTTCTGTGGCATAGTGTGAGGCAGCACAATCCATACAATAAAGCACCCTTATTTTTTGTGGTAATGGAATTTTGGTTTATACAAAACTAGTAAATAAATGAAAGATACTTTAAACAACAGTAAAGGCATGAACAGAGGAAAAATATACCAATTCAAAATAACTTTAATGTCTGGACCACATACTTTTATACTATATAATTCTTAATAAGTGCACTATAATCCCTTCCAACCATCTGAAGCTAAAAGCTTCCATCAAACTTCTGTATGAAACCATATGAACAGACTTATGCACAAAGCTGTTTTGGTGGTTTGCTGCCATTAAAGAGTTGATTGGACAAAGAGAGATGCCTGGATGTAACATTAACACATAACCATGACAGATCTACTAGAGGACTGAAAAACCACGCAGCTGAAGTGATATCACAGGATGGCACATATTTGGATCTGATCCCTACAGATGGCTGTAGCAATTTGGAACCATCAGTGGCAGCAAAATCATTAACTGCACAGGCTTTCATGTGGCACTGTAATCCTTAAATGTGTCTGCTATAAACTTCAACATCCTGTAAGTGGACACATTAGTACTACATTTTTCTTTCAAATAGATGCTATTTAAGATGTTTTACAGATTTGAGGCTCTCCTCTGGCAAACTTAATATCTGCATCCCATCTCCCAAACTTCCAAGATAGATCAGTAGTGGTCAGCAGGAAAAAGCTCTTTTCCACTTTGCATTTTTGCCAGTATTTTACACTCATGGACACTTGGACAGAAAAGTCCTGTCTATAAAACGTTCAGAAAAATCTCACTTTCCCTCTGCTAATACATTTCCTCAAACAAACAGGTACTTTACATCAATAAACCAGTGAGTGCGAGATGTTGTTACAGCTGTGAAGATGTCGATCAAGTCTTGTCCCTACCTGATATTTGAGGGCCAGGAGCCTCCAGGTTTCCAGAATGCATGAGAAAACTGCCTCTCGTCCTCTACTATATAATGAGATTAGACAGAAGCGCAACACTGTCCTAAAGCCTTTAGGCTCTGCAGTGCAAACTCCCACGCTGCCCTGCTCACACCATGCCTGGTAGCCGCCAGTGCCCTTCTGTTGTGTCAAACAACTGTAATTTATCGACAGCGCCACCAATCTCTCCTTCATTGAGATTATAACTGTGACATCACTGGCGCTGCTGGCAAAATCAAAAGCCTTAGAATTCACTTGCCCGGCTCCTCTCTTTCCTCTTTAGATGTTTGTAAAGTTAAGCTGTATAAGCTTGTCTTGCATCACATCCACGGTTGCTCAAGGAGAGTTTGACTTGCACTCTTTAGAATTGAATCTACCTCAATGCAGCAAAAGTATGCATTTCATGTGTTAGTTTTAAATATTAACTGTGATCCTTGAAGTGATGGAAGTCAGAGGTGACTCCTGCTTCTACTGCAAACTGATGAGCCAAAGGAAGAACTGACCTGAAAGATTATAAAAATCATCACTTTAGTTTCACAGGTTCACTTTCGCATGACTTTTTCCCCCAGAGCGGATAAAGATTAACTCTGACATATTATTTTTAGACACTTAAATGTTCTCTGACTTTTAAAGGTCATGTTGTGACAACATATTTGAAATCAAAGGCATGTAGCTCTCAGAGTAGTACAGAGCAAAGAAAACTCTCTAGTCTAACCTGTCTGTTTTAAAATCTTCAGCTAAATGGGAAGAAATCTATTGATGTAAACAGCAAGTGGATAATGACAACAAATCTCCTCGAAATGATCAGCAAGAGCAGTGGGGATGGTACGTGTCTCTGAGAGACTTCTTTTACATCAACAGGATTTCTCCAAAAACGCTTGTAGAGATAGTTTATTATTATATATTATTCTGTGCAGCCTGCAGCATCCACTCCACGCCACGCTGCTGCATTTTAAGCCTTAATCTATGTCTGAATTTCATTACAACAAAAGAAGGCTGACACAAGGTCACATCCGTCTGAATTTGCTGTATTAATAGGACAGCTGTCACAGGCAGGGATTTGCCATAGGCCTGTATGAAATGATATGGCACAGAGTGTTAATGGGACATTATGTAATCACTGTGAGACAGCTTCATACTTAAAGATAAAAGAAGAACAGTGAGCGCCTCTTGGTTGTGACTGTTTCAAGTCAGAGTAGCTTTTAATCAAGCTCCTAAAAGATTGGGTTAGCTCACTAAAAATAGATTACAATTGTCATTTCATTATGTCATAAGCTGACATGCTTTGTCAATAATCTTTGCTGGACTTTCTGTAGGTGTCCTCCACAGGTACTTTGGAGCAATATTTTGCATCTGCCTCTGAAGAAATGTTCTTCTAATATTTATATACTTGCTTGTGAATTAAACTTGACAGTCTGGATAAAAATACCCTGAAATATTAATCCATAGGAGTCAATATTTGTCCCCAGAGATGAAGTGCTCTTTACCGTAGGCAGGGAGCGGCTCTATCTGAGCTGATCCGTGTTGTCCATCTTCTTCCTCCTCTCAGCAGACTTTTTTTTCTGTCTGCTGTGCAACCAATCCACAACACCATTTGTCACCAAATAACACAGTTAAATTAAGTAATGACACTATGATTTGCCATGAAATATCTCATGAGCGGTGTTCTATTTGTCCCTGTTTTGCTTTGTAAATGAATGCATGGTTATGCATGTTATCTAAACAAAACAGTGTGTGTTGCAGTGTGTTTTCCTTTTTACTTTAGGATCTGCTGTGCATTGCTTTTGCTGTTTCTTTCACAGAGTAGGATTAATATTTTAACTGCCACCAGAAAAACTACAGATCTGCATTTGTTATATTATTGTTCATGGTAAAATATGGAGTAATCTGTATTATAAGAGACAGTTATTATTATTATTATTATTATTAGACACAGTTAACATGAGCTTAACCACGGAGGACTATTTCACTCCAACTCTCTGCTCTGCTTCCTGTGTTTGGTCTGTCCTCTCACATTTTCCTTCCTGGAAATTAAACTCCAAAATCCAAACGTACTGACATAAAATCCACAGTCAGTCACGCAGTAAAATGCCTCATTTTTGACTGTTCCTCTGTCTTTATGTGTTAGAATGTCTCTGTCCCATAAAATTCAGACTCGTATGACTCAGCTGTGACCTTCAAATGAAGAAGTGTAAACTGAGGGATCAACCTCAGATTTTAAGAAAATAAGTTAGAGAGCCCATTTTATTTATTTGCGATGTCATGATAGAGCAATAAGAGCATGTTGCATGCAATATACAATGTATATTGCTGCTATAGAGGCATACTAAATGTACATTTATATGATGTGGTTCTCTAACTTTGTCACCTTTAACCTCACTTGTAAGGGCACCATACTGAGTGCCACTAGTGCAGGATGCGTTCAAGCCACCCATGCCGGTGCGTAAAGTTGACACAATGATAGCTGTCATTTAAGTCTTTGTAGTTTTAACTTGAGTTTGTTGTCAGGAAGAGTGTTTACTACAGCTTGATTGCAGCTTTTTTTTGGCACTCAGGTTGTGAGGCTTTTTTAACAGCAGGGATTCCTTTAACTAATATAATAACAGTAAAGCATCGCCATCTGGTGTAGGTTTCTATCCATGTGTGGCTGAATCCAGAGGCAAACCGCTGTATGTTTTTTTTTTTTTTTTTTTTTTTTTTAAATTGAGCCATAAATAGAAGTGAGTTTATTAAGAAATCTTCAGATTCCTCAGAGCTGCCTCTGGACTACACTGACCTCCTGAGAGCCACATAATGAAAAAGCTGTGTGATTACAGGACCTGCATTCAGTTATCGCCATCTGCTGTTTATCCCTGGGAAGGCCTATCACTGACTGTCACGCACACACACACACACACACGCACACACACCCCAGCTTTATGACAAGCTAAACGCCACGCATCTTACTGACAGCTGTGCGCATTTCCTTCACGCCGAAATTCCAATTAAGTGCACATTGCGCTTATTATGTATCACTTTTAATTATATATATATATTTTTTAAAACTTGATTAATTTGGTATCAGTGTTCAATAATGGTTCAAATGATGCAATCAAAAAGCGGATGATTAAGGCAGAGCACACGGGTTGAATCATTCAATCAGCAATTAACCAATCAATCTGTAATTAACTGTAGTAAAACAACAAAGAAAAACCTGTCACGTGTGGTGAGGTTTGTCCTTACCCCTGTCTTCTGCGGGTCTGTTCTGGTCCACATTTTCACACAAGCAAAGACTTTATTTTGATGTGTCACTTCCTTTGGCTGCCGAACAGAAAACTTGTCAACTTCACAGTTTTTTTTTTCCTTCTTCTTCTTCTTTTATCAGTGTAATTATGACACACACACACACACACACACACAAAACAAAAGTTTTCACTCTCTTACATTGGCAAACAAAGTCAACCAAATGTTGTTGCAACAATCCTCATTGTTGAGTCAGATTTGAAACGTCTAATGCTGGATTCATTCAGGTATATAAAAGTTCCATATTTGGCTCCATTCACGTTTTATAATTATTAATGAGCTCTTTGAATTGTGACTGATATAAAAGTCCCACACTGACATGTAACAGTCAGGCTGCATTCACAGTATATTCACATGATTAAGCACTCAGTGTTTTTGTGCCTTTCCTTCTTTAATTGAACTTTTTCTTTTCTTTGGTCCATTTTTTTCACGTGGAGGTCTCATTAAACGGACCTTTAATTTTTTTTTTCCCTCCATATTCTGGACCAATCAGTACACACACAAAAAAGAAAAAGTAAGGGGGAGCCTCATATGAAATCAACTCTCTTGGGCATCATCTAATTGATATTCTTTTTTTTTTTTTTTTTTATTCCATTTTATTTAAATATAACCGCTTTGAATTACTTCAAACACGCTCCACGTGCTGCGTTCACGGAAAATCAGCCAAATAAACTATTTTAAACGCATTTTTTTTTAACAAGGAGAGCAAATCTTACTTGTCATGATAACATCATTTATTACGTTTCAACCACAATACAGCAGATACAGAGATTTTCCACGACAGCATAACATACAGGCTATGAAAAATAAGCGGCTGAACTAAAGAAATAATAAATAAATGAAAAGAAAAGACTCTAAGTCTACATTACCAACATGTATAACTGTATATAACCACAGGTATCATGGATGTAGCAGTGATCAGTAACGTCATAAACTTTTGGTAGCCTACAGCTTTGATAAAGTACAAAATACATATATTATTTTTTTTTTTTTCACTGACAGGGATTATTATGCCAGTATATGCTACACAAGAACATTTCATGTACAGAATCTCAATATCTTTCTTTACTCACAGTTCAGGCTACTTAACAGAAGAGGGTTGTTTTTTGTTTTTTTTTTAAACACTACTTATGAATTTAATCTATTTGTGTACATCCAATCACTATCACCGATATTATGTACATTATATTCATAATTACAGTGTTTTTTTTTTGTTTGTTTGTTTTGTTTTTTACTTAACAGTGTGGAATGAAGGCGCCCCAACCCATGACAGAATAGAGTAGTGGAAGAATTTACATTTTTTGGCCATTAACTGTGGAGGTGACAGTCCTTATCATCTTTTTTATTGGTTAACAGATAGATAGATAGATAGATAGATAGATAGATAGATAGATAGATAGATAGATAGATAGATAGATAGATTTTAACTGTGAGGATAGAAACTGTAATAACCAATGTCCTTTGTGCAGTTTTTCTCACACTCTCTCGGTGTCAGCAGCTCAGATTTTAACGGGGACACTGTCTCTGAAACCGGCGTGGCAGAAGGTGAGATCCTTCTCCTTTTGGCCTGTTCAAAGATACCAGAATCGCTTGAATCAATGGACTTAATGGAGGACGGCGTCTCTATCCAGTTCGACTCTGATGTCATGTCTTTGGGTTTGGTCTCCTCCGTGCCGCCGATCGGTGACCTCTCTGTCGGGATGGAGTCTCCCTCCTCGGCCAGGTAGTTGGTACTAGCTCTGCCACCGATAGAGTTAGTGGGCCAGCAGGAAAAGACCGAGCTGGATTTGCTATTTACACCACAGTACTGCGGCGGCGTGCGTCCTCCCCAGCCTGACGGGTCTGCGTAATAGCCAAGAGGCCGGTTGGAGCAGCCTGCAGTCGGCAGGGGAAGAGCCTTCACTCCGGCCGCTGCGTAGGACAGCAAGGTGGCCGCGTTACCGGCGAAATCAGCGGCGTCGTATGCCGAGGCAGCAAAGTCCAGTCGGTTGTTGGCAGGGGTGACAAACCATCGCTGCGGGGGGGTGGCAACAGTGGGCTCCTCGGTTTGCTGCGGGGATAGCAAGCTGTTGCCGAGTGGGACGCTGCGCTCCGTGCCAGGACCAGTCCCCATGCCAGGGTGAAAGCGAGATTTGGCATAAGTGCTGACAAATTGGTCCTGCAGGAAAGAGCTAGGCATGGCATATCTCGCACCCGGCACGATCTGTGAACGCGGAGAGTCACCCGGTGATGGAGTTAGGCGGTCGATGTCGCAGCCTGTGTAGACACTGAAAAGATGGAGAGAAAAACAGAGAAACAATTCAGTCAGTAAACTGTGCGCCATGGCCGGGTCTTCAAAAGAAAATCAAAGAAATCCAGGTCAATATCAATTTCTAGCATTTAGCAGATTGTCACGTCTCATTAGGGGAACATTTTCTTGAGATAATTGGAGGTTCAATATTTATGACATAAAATTAATCTTTACGCGAGTGAGGTGTTCCGAAATTGTTTGATAGGAAGAAGGAAAAAGCGTCGACACATGCAGAGCTGCAGTGTGCAAAAAAAGTTCTCGCTTTGTCCGGTTGGTTCACATCTGAATTTTACGCATGAGTATTAAAATTGTTGGTCAGTATGCACAAGACAGGCCGACACATGAGGAACATTGTCATCAATTTGAATTAATATTCTGATTTAAATCATTTTTTTTAAATCTCATATTCACATGATTAAATTAAATATTCATTGTTTCAGTTTCAGTCAGTTCAAAAGCACAAAAACACTTTTTTTTTTCTTTAGGCCCATGTTCGATTAATTTTGGGAATCACGTGAGGCCTCTTCTAATTTTGAAAGCAGTTTAGTAAAAGAAAAAACATCAGCTGAATTATAAAGGTGCAGCTGAAGCTTTTAATTTGATTATTAAGATTTTTTTTTAATGGATTCAAATGACCAAATGGCTCCCAACGTATTCCAAAAATACAAAAAATAAACATAGAAATTAAATCTTACGTGTCATAGTTGTCCCGAAATCCTTTAGCAAACGGGTTGTGGTCGATTTTCAGTTGCGTAATCTGTGGGGGGAAAAAAAAAAATAATGCATTGATTAGAAAACAAACGAAGGCGTGTGTTTGGAGATGAGCGCACTGCAGCGTCAATCTCAAAAATAGCTTTTCTGTTTTTAGTATTGTGTCGGTTTTTTTGGTGCCAGCAGGATGAAGTAAATCCCACTCTCAGTCCTATTAAAATCCGCATCGTTTCAAAAACAAATGAATACAATAAACAAGGCTCTGTTTTATCAGTGATGATGGATTTGGTCGAAGTGGATAAGAGACTTGTTTGGGTGGACTCAGTGTTGCAGTGTTGTGTCAGATGAAGTGAAGGGCTCGTACATCGGTATTCTGGTAAGCTGTGACGGCGATGAATTGCGTTTCTGTGAAGGTAAAAGTCTGGACTCTTCCTGGTTGGCTGGTGTCCTCTGTCCCATCCTCGTTTACTTCCACCACATGGAGCCTGGGCTGGTACTTGTGGAGAGACTGGAGAACCACCATCTGGAGATTCAATTAAAGACGCACGTCAGAAACTCAGCTTCAAACTTTGATTAAAGCAGACAGATTGACTCCTTTAGTTCGATCTTATCATTATTTTATAGCCACTGTAATAAAACTGCACCCCTGTTGTTGTTGCCCTTTAGATGATAACAGACAGTAAGACAGATAAAAGATGAAAAATAATATACAAAAAAAAAAAAAAAAAAACTAAAGGAGAAATTGTGTCCAACTGGACTTCCACTATCATTATCATTTGAATTAATAATAAAGAACTGGATATAATGTTGCATTACCTGTCCCGTGTTGTTGGAGGCACCTTTGTTGTTTGTGAGCTTTAGCTTTCCAAATGATATTTCTTGACGCATCCAGTGCGCACCGGTATTTGGTGAGTCCGGATGCATATAAACCCTATTTCCTGAAAAAAATACGCAATAATACAGATAAATAAAACACGCAACCTGTGGCTTATGGTTTAATATAAATAAGTTTATCCAGATTTTTAAAATCAGATTTTTTAATCACATAAAAAAGTAAAAATTCATCAAAATAGACAAACTATTATTAAAATTAAATATGTTATTTGCGCAATAAATGTAGGAATAAATCAGTTATTATACCTATTACATTTGTGTCTGCTTTTCCACATGGCACCCACTTGCCTCCTTGAAATCGCCAGTGATTTGGGTCAGCGAGTATTACATCCACAAATATATTGTAGTGAGCAGTTGGGTCAAGGCCAGAAATGTTGAAGCTTAAAAAAGGGAACATTCGTCTGTGGGAAATAAAGGAGCACAGATTTAGAAAACTCACAACAATTAAAAAAAAAAAAGAAAAAAGAAAAAAAAGAAAGAAAAAGGCAAAAATCAGATTAAATTCCACGTTTTTTTTCTTATGATATTTCCTTGGTCCGTTATTCTTTTTAATTTGAGGAAACAATGATTCTGTGTTCATTTTAAACTTTGGAAACAAAAGCCTCACACTGATGTCGCCAGAAAAAACTGACTGATTCTGCAGGTGTGCGACAGACGCATGAGACGCGCACTTACCGTCCTTGCTTTGTGATGATCATCTCCGTTTGATGCCTGTGAAACTTCAGCCACAGGGCCCTGTTGCACAAATACACCTGCGCTTTCCCCGGAACCAGTCCTGCTTGCGCCGTTGAGAACTGGTAAAAAGCCCCTCCTTGGTAAGTGTGTCCATACTGTTGCGCGTAAGGGTAGCCCGCGGCCGGGTAGCCTTGCGGAGAAGTGTTGGTCAGAAGGCTGTTGTAAGCTCCATTAGTTATGACCGGGTGATGAGCCATGTAACGGCTGGGACTTCCAATAGAGAAAGCCGGGTGCGCTGGTCCATGCTGGCTCGGGTAAGGGAACATGGCACTGGGAGCTGCTGAGACTGACTGTGGCTGGGTAGATGGAGAAAAGATGCACCTTTCTCCTGCAGATCCATCGAAATTATGACGGATGTCAGAGACTCCGTGAAGATCAGGAGAGAGTTTGCCCCTCTGGACGTCCCCTGATGCGTCCTTGGAGTCGGGAAAATTGTCTGCCTCTGACTGATTCGTCATCTCCCTAGAGTTTTTTTTCAGAGGTGAACTTCTCTCCAGGTTGTCACTTGCACATATAATAGGATGGTCCTGCAACGAAAGCTCTGATCCATCGGAGCTCGAAAAGCCACTGCCCACATTCATAAATTTCTTGGAGAGATCACTCGCGGGCGAGATGCAATTCTCGACCTGCATAGCTCAATAGGAAACCACTATTAGCTCAACCTATATCACAAGCTTTTGCACACGCCTTTCCTAATCTAACACTATGAAAACGCCTTTGCTATGACTTGAGGTACCGAAGGCAGCAAATTAGCCAATTGACACCATCCTGCAATCAGGAAGGATTTTCTTTCCATCACTCTTCCTGCTTTGCTAATGAAACAAGTATTGCCATTGGTTAACTCAAGGCTGTAATTTAATTAGACAGCTCTTAATTAGGACAATCTGTGGAGCGCTGTGAGCAAAGTGATTTGTTTGTAGTTTGACGTGGGGCTTATATTTGATTAAACATTATGGATTTGGAGTGTTTCTTCTAAAATATACGAACAAAACAAAAGGCAAGGCACACACACACATACACACACACAAAAAAAAATCATATTATTTTCTCCTCTCAGCTACGTTATTTACCTATTTATCCGCGTTATTTACCTATTTATGTGCTATGAGTGCCAAAGTATGTCTGCCGAAGAAACCAAGATATATTATTAACACGCCAAAAATGACAGTCCATGACAGGCAGTGCATCTGATGCCTTAAAATGTTTGTGATATAGCGTGAAATCATGGCGTCCCACTGAAGATGTGTTTATGAGTCCCAGGGCTGCTAAATATTTTATGCCTTGAAGTTATGAGCCTGCGGACTGACAACAGGGCTGCTGTGGCAAATGCATCTCACACGAAGTCAAGGAAAACATCTTACAAATATGTTTGGGACATTAAGTTTATCTGAATATAACTGAATAAATACTTCTTTTTTTTTCTTAAAAGAAGAAGTTGGAGGCTCATTAAAACTCATTAAGCCTGCCTGGTTCTAGATAATAAGATCTGTCTAAGAAAATTTGATGTCAGTGGGCCTCTGAGATAACTGACAATTAGAACACAGAGCCAAGTTTATTGTTGGTTGAATTACATAAGGATTAAAATAGAGAAGGTGATGTAAAAAAAAAAAAAAAACCAAATCAAACTGTTCCATCGTGTAATTAAACCTTTCTCAAATGAAGTCCTCACTCCAGCATGATGACAATTTGACAGAACAATGTTGATGAAATGAGGTTTTGAAATGAGTCCCAAGTTAACCACATGAACTGCTTTTGAAGGGGAGTGGTTTGATGTGTCCATAAATCCGTCAGAGACGTGAAGCTTGTGTCAACACACTTTGTTTTTTTGTTTTTGCTTTTTTAAAGCTGCTTTCTTTATGGAGATGTGTTTGATTGGATTATATTTAAAAAAGATGTCCTCCTCGTGTGCACAAAATAGACAAAATGTTAGAAACGACATCTGTGGCCTCAAAAACTGGTCATTTCCACTTCACTGAATAACTTTTGGTTGAGTTATACTGCAGTGTCATTAACCAAGCAAGTGTGCGTTACACAATCTGCACCAGATAAGGTTAAGAGAACACCGATTGAAGCCTATTTCCACAAGTTTGTCTCTCTAATGAACAGCCATGAATCTCTGAAGCTAACAAGAAGGGTCATTACAGTAGGGCTATAGGGTCCAGCAATCTATTCCTGTGAAACATGCAAGCACAGGCTTGTCTGTGCCCAAGCAAAAGAGGCCACTCTGTGCTCTCCTCATTACAGGATTATGGTTCACTTCCATCACTGATCTTAAATAAGCGAAATGAGCTTGTTGTTGTTTTTTTTTTTTTTTTTTTTTAAACCCTCCCCTGAACAAACCAATTGTTGAACACCCGTGCAGCAACTCAGTTTGTTTCCCCAGGTGCTCTGATGCCTATTTAACAGAGTCCTTTCTTTCTATTGGCTCAGCTTAGCTAGTGGACATAACCAAAGAGGAGGGGGGGGCTGATTTGTTATGCCCGTGGCCAGACTCGTCCCTCGGGGGTATAGCACAGTGCAGGTTAGGATCTCTGCCACCAGCCCTGTGTACAAGCCCCCCCACCCCACCCCCCCATTGGCCAGCTGAGCTTAATGCACTGAGTCCCCATGAGCAATATTTGTGCTATTTCTACTCCAAAGTGATCACTGTTTTTAAATTCAGCTACCATTTGCTATAGTGCATACGTATTATTATAAAATCTTAAACCTGGACTGTAACACCATTAGAAATATCCTCCAATAATCTGTGAAAATATAAAAATATACAATCATAAAAAAACAACATTTTTCATAAAACCACTTCTGGTTAGCGATGTTCATTTGAGCATAAAACAATGTGCTTTTTTTTTTTTTTGCTTTTTTTTTTCTCACATGCCTTATCACCATTTTTTATTGTTGTGCCAAAGAAATCTGCTTGCCACCTGGGTCTAATCTAATCAATGTGAATGACAAGGAGAGAAAAAGCCTGAAAGTGAGCACCAGCTTAGGGACTTTACCTAATGCCCAGCACTGTCACTTCAATGATATGATCACAGCACACAAAATGACAACAAAATTATAGCCATCAAGGATATGGGGACATAGTGTGCTACTCCAGTCAGGTGAAATTGCTTTTTCCGACTATGAAATGGCTTGTCTCTTGTCGGATGGGTAAACATTTCCTTGTCAGGCCAGTAATAAGGAATGAGGCACACTGGGCTGAACTAAGAGGATAGAGCCAAGGTTATTTGGGATTCATGACAGGTAGTGGCTTATATTACAGCGGCACTAAAAATTTCATGGGAATGCATTTAAGATGGCCTTTAAGTTATTTATATGTTGTTTGCCAGACGTCAC
This sequence comes from Protonibea diacanthus, assembly GCA_028641955.1. NCBI lineage: Eukaryota > Metazoa > Chordata > Actinopteri > Sciaenidae > Protonibea > Protonibea diacanthus. The sequence continues at coordinate 18,474,378 of CM053986.1, read as the reverse complement.
ATTGCAATTTCCATCAGTAAATCAAAGTGAAGCATTTCTGCTCTTCGTCTTTGCTGTTTGATCTTTAAAATAAAATTTAAAAAAAAAAGACAAAACCTCTGTTTACCTTAAGTCTTTAATTACCTAGCATGACTAATCTGATCAAGTGTTGTGGTGCTTTGTGTTATGCTAACATAACTATTGCCCCCTGCGGTTTCCTGCCCTCAGTGATCTGCTCTGTCAGAGGGAATCAGGGTGCTTTCTGACAGAAAAGACAGCTGGAGGCCTGCTAAGGGGCGGAGTGGACAGTTGTGGCTTTTAAACCCTTATTAGGCATCCTCCCTGGACACACCAAGACACACATCCACACAGAAGTGCACTCCTCCACCTGCTCATTATTGATGTCTTTTAAGGGCCACGCAGCCAGGCCAGACCCAAACCGTGATTCTTTTACCACAAAGCTCACAGCAAATTAACCCCAGGACAGGTGATCTTGATGTTTAGTGGAAATACAAGTGATGCGACTCCTGTGCTAATATCATACCTGAGCCCAGAGACTTTGCAAAACAAATATTTATACATGTGCTTCTTTATCTGGAGAGCGATAAAAACAATCTATCTTATTAAAAGCCAACACTTTATTTCTCTGTTTTTAAATTATTATTATTATTATTATGTGAAGTTACACTGTTTAGCCCTTAAATTTAGCTTTTATGAGAGTTTTCAGAAATATAAATGGCCAAATAACACAAAACGTGTTTTTGTTAACTGTATTATCTGAATTAATTTTCAATACTTTGATGCCATTTGTTTCACGGTGCATTTATTCACAGCTATTCTTTTGTGATCTCACTGCATACCATTCAAATCTCAAATTCGTTACATGTTTTTTTATTATTATTATTCAATATGCAGTTTGATGCAACGTCCTAACTACAGTCCTGTGTGAAAGATCATTAATTTGATATTCCTGCACCAGAGTAACGCACAAGTTATTTTTATCTTTCCGTCGTTCTATTCCTGTCAGTAGTTTCTACATCACAGGACAAAGACAGTATGGTAATTAACACACTCCTATGGAAATAATAATTCTATGGGAGAATGAACCATGAGCTATGCACATTGCCCACCATTAAAAAAAAAAAAAAAACTAGAATAACATGAATACAGATGATGGTATATAAAATTCACGCGTAATTATAAATGTGTGAATTTTGTCTCATACCAATCCTGTGGCAAAGTAACACTTGTAATCCTCTGGGTCCAGTCCCTAAGAGTAACCACTTCATGCTCTCTGATGTGCATTATCTGGCTAAACAAATGTTGAGGATATAATATCAGGAATCACAAAGTTAGTGTCAGGGCTAATGTCCCTACGAAAACTTCTTTTATCACCTGCTACTGACCCGTTATCAACTCTTTGGTTTGATGCTAGTCTCTTTAAAAATTAAAGAGCCTGTGTGACCCGGGGAGTGCAGTTGGGGTTTGTGACCATTTTGTTATTTCTGCTGCCATGCACTGTCAGACGTCTGCAAGTGAAGAACATGGCCACTGTCCCCAGTAAGCCCATGGCATGAAAAATTCAGACTAACTCTACTTTTTAAGCCATTTCTGATGAAAAGCACACAGAAATGAAACTGACTTATGCCAAATGAATATCATTGGATCGCTGTGACTGTGAGGCTGATGTTTGTAACGTTCAAATTATTTATAAAACATCAGTTCCATTTTAAGAGTAGCCATGCCATGAAGTGTGCACTTACTCCTATGAGAATCCTCTGAGGTTTTTCCCCGAGCACTATCAGCCTAAAGCTGAACAATAGAAAACAGAAGGCTCCAATCCACTAACTTAAGCTTTGCCTTTTTTGATGCAAGCCTCACGGTGCTTAGACAAGCTGAAAATAAGTACTAATTACCCAGTCACAGCTGTGTATTGTTTAATCGATAACTAGGTTGACATGATGATGAATATTTAATCTAAAAACAACAACTCAGAAAACCTGTTATCTGATTAATCAACATCCGAGATTTGGTACCTAAAATATCATTAATTACACGCATGACGAACTGGTGATAGACCTGCAGCAGAAGTACTTTTAAAATAAAACACAAATGCTGCACAGATCCCTTGAAAGAAAAACAAAATTCTCCGTTTGAAGAGAAAATATTTGGGGGAGAATAGGAGCAAACAGGCGACTGTCGTGTTACAAGAATAATCTTCATTAAAATCACAGGCAACAACACCAGGCCAACACACAGCTCATTGGGAATGCAGTGTGAAAAGAGAGGCCCACAGATTATCACTCTACGTAACTCATGTTTAATTTATCCAGGAGCAATATTGTCAAGAGCTCTACCAGTCCAAAGAACTAGACGCTGATAAAAGCTGGAATAGAGACTTAGGGAAGCCCAAAAATAACACAGGCTTCGAGTAAAAAGTCGCAAAATGGGAGAGAACACACTTGAGAGTGGAAGCATTAGAGACATCTTCGATATGTTTAGCACAGCTTCACAGCAGTGTAATATAACTGCTTTAGGATTGTTAATATTTCAAAAGATGACTTCTAAATGGAGTTGACGATAAAGTGTTCACACAACATCCAAACATGATACGCAGCACTTAACCTTCAGCTCAGATTTGGAACTATTCTGCAAAAACCTGCAACTTCACCGCAGAACGCTGAACAGATCCTTCCGGGCATCCGGGCAATACGGACGGAAAAGCGAAATAATCTTACATTCGACTATAAGAAGTAACCCTAAACCAATTTCTGTGTGCTCTATGGTGTGTCTTTCCTCCTCCTCCTCCTCCTCCTCCTCCTCCTCCTCATCCTCCTCCTCCTCCTTCTCCTCCTCCCCATGGCTGAGTGAAATGGAATTGCCTCTCACATTCAAAGACAGCTCTAGGAAGGTGATAATAGAGCTACTCCCTGCTGTCTGCAGGCAGGAAATAGGAAAGTGGCATATGGGGCCAGGAACCAAATAGAGAGGAAATGTGACCAGGCAAGGGGAGGAACTAAAGGAAAGGTTAATGATCAGTTCTGAATTCTACGGGGAAGAGAACCATGTTCCGAGTTGAGAGGAAAAATAAATGTGACATGATTTATATCTCCACCGCTCACATCTAGGCTGTCACAAACAAACATGTGGAAGTTATTTTCTTGACAAACTTTTCCAATGCTATCAAGAAATAAATGTAGTCATCTATTTTCTTTTTTTTCACCCCCCTTTTTTTTTGCCGCATAAATATTTAATCCATACAGCCGCACAAGTGTTACAGTAGGTTTCAGACATGGCAGAGAAGAATATATCACACAGCGTCACTACTTCACACTGATTAGAAAGATGAGAAATACAGACAGTACCGTATAAAAAAGAAAGGATCCATCTTCACAGCCTCACTATATGCTCCAACAAGTGTGAACTACTGGCTGGTGTCCTACCGTTGCCTTTATAGCAGCCGAACACGCTCCCCAGGCCTGCAGCATCTCCAAGAGCCTTTAGGAACTGATCCACTCTTTTAAATGACCGGGATACTGAGCAGCAACACTGGGACAAAATTAGACATTGGACACAGTACAATGATTCGTGTGTAGAAGAAGAAGAAGAAGAAGGGAGAAAAAAAAAAAAAATCAACGACTAAAAGCGTTTGCAGCGAATGTGAGTGAAAACATGAAGATTAGTGCGGTGACTTGCAATACAGTGGGTGTGTTATCATTAGGGGCCATGTAGGCTACATTAGCAGGGAGTGAATTTGCTTTCAAATTTTCACCCTGTTACCACACCTTGGGTGAAAGAGTTTCACCACAAAGCCGGATTCCCACCCTTTAACTATCAGTTACATCTGCTGTAAAGAAGGAATCAATTTTGAAGCAATTTGCACATAGTTTGAGCTGCTACTGAGCTTCTGATAACGTCCGTTGCAAGGTGTCTTTTTAATTATCCGAGGGAGTGGGTGACACCCAGGAATGAGATGACAACTGACTGAAACTGTGGACTTTAATCAACTGTCATACATAATGTGGAGTTTAATAGCATTCTACAAATACCCATTAATTGATGATATAAGATATATAAGCTGTATATGTATATATAGATCTTATATCACCAGCAGAGAAGGCTTCTTCTTGTCTGGATTCAAATATTTCTGCTGATACAGACTGTTGCCGCAAACAGCTGGACATTAGAGACAAAGCAACATCACACAGGCCGGCTTTCTCCGGATCTGACAGCTAGATCATTTGAAGCTGACGAGATAACACTTAAATGCAAAGGTGACATGACAGTGTCTTCGGAGCCAGATGGATCAATACTCCGCTTGGCTCGTCAGGATCTGAGCAGTGGTTCTGCAGCCATGTTTGTTTTTTTACGCTGCCGCTTTGAAAATAGGCTATCACTGTCTGGCACAATGTCTGGTACGTTATCAATGAGCAGATTTCCTTTCTTATGTTGCGACTGAAATATTGATACATTCAATTTCAATTTCAAAACAGCCCAGGAGTCCAGAGAAGACTTACAACCTTTTACTTTTTTTTATTTTTTTTTTTAGAATTTTAGGGAAATCCTACTAGCACTATAGGCTAACGTGAGCTACAGTTTGAGCACTAGAAATGTCCTGCACAGGGTGATGAGAGTGGCAACTGCTATAGCATTACAGAAGATAGATAGATATCCAGGTGCGAGAAGGTTTAATGAAATTATTACTGTAACTAACTGGCGGCCATAAATACAAGACTGAAATGATCAATGATCCGTCAACTCGTAGTCGCAGTCAAAAGGCGCTCGAAAGAAGCCCACTTCTCCAAAACGTCCCCAGTGAGACGGCCAAGAAGTCCCGTAGATCAGTTAGACAAACTCGGCAAGTTGCCTTGGTGACCATCCAGGCTGCACCGACTGGCACTATCTCTATCCCCCCGCCACCACCACCGCCGCCGCCGCCGCCGCCACCACCACCACCACCACCCCTTCTCCCGTCCACATCTATACACTTAAATAAAAAATCAAATTCTATCTCTCAAATATTCAACAGTCCCTTTTTGCCTGGGAGAGGTAAGGAGCATTGTTGAATAATGCAGCCAGACAGGGATCTCCCAGAGCTGGTCTCTACAGGCATCACTGAGTAGGTCTGATCCCACTTGAGTAGCATCTATCACGGTGACATCATCATTCACACAAGGAGATATGATAAGACGGTAGTACACTACTCTACTACTTGAGCCAACTCTAAAGCAGGCAGTGGTGTTACTCATTTAAACCAATCTACTGGCCATCTGTTGATGCTAAAATCATGGTCTGACTGCCATTTCTAAATCAAACACCATCAGTATGCCTTTATTGCTTTCCGCTGAACACTAACATGTTTCGGAGAAAAAAAAAATAATAAAAAATCGGTAGCTTGCGAGACACTCGCATATTCTCTTTTACCTTGTGTGATTCTGGTGGGCGTGTAAACGTAAAAACCACAGGGACAAGCGTCTAAGGACAAAGAAAACAACATCTACATGCAGCAGCAGCAGGTCTCTACCTTGCAGATTAGGGCACTGGGAGCACTTTGCAGGGTGTTGTCACAGGTATGACGAGAGAGAATTGCGCTTGCTATCCCCAGGTTACACAAGGTGTGAACAAAATATGCAGCCAATTTGTTTTGTGCAGAATTAGAAGAGGAAAGGAAAAAAAAAACACATCAGGAATATGCTTTGGTTTATCTGTCTCCCATTTGCTTTGGATTTCCTGTTTACTATGTGCACCTCAGGCTATTATTCTTTGTTTCATCAGTGCTTTAACGGTCTCTGACTTGATTATAACAAATGTTCCTCGGAGGTATAGCCGAACACGTATGCTCTGGATCAAAATGGTTATTTTAACTGGACCGCGAGTGACATCAAATCAACAACTAAAACACCAGACACGGCATCAAAAAGAAAGCCGTTCAATCCAACATGCTCAATCAAATCACAAGGACAAAGAGAGAGTGTGAGCATTGGCACAGGAATGACTGATCTTGGGGGAATTGGCAAGACCAACAGCAAGCAAGTGTATTACATATGGCGTGCCATTTTCACAGCTTCCACAAAGAGAACACAAAAAGTGTTATATCTCACTATCTAAGACTAATAAACAACAACCCAGATATGCTGAATCTGTTTAGTACTGTAACAAAGACTTAAGAGGTAAACCGAGCTTGTGGTAGACTTTTTCAGTTCGCAGTCGAGCTTCGAGCACAGCGAGATGATGAGCGGGGTAGTCTGAGCTGAGCAAAGACAGTAAATGAAGCTGTCCTCCCACTAATTCTATGAGGTGTCAGTCAGGAAACTGGCCTGCCAGGATGACTTTCAGCTCTAATCAAGCCAGATGGTTTCTTAACACTGAATACATGAATTGATTTGTATGTAGCATCTCTAACAAGGTTCATATTCTTCTACACATGACACAAAGGTGGTCAGCACGAAGAGTAGGAGAAGCTGGGGCGCGCTAATTTCCAGGAGGAACGTTGCCGATCTCTTCAGTCCTGCTAACGTGGATGTGTCTAACATGACTGCAGTGTTTGTATCTGTTAAGATGACAAAGTGTTAGGACAAGGCCTCTGTTGTCATAATTGTACACAGCTCACACCTTAAGTGTTATCTTCTTGCGCCCTAACCCACTATACTTCATTACTATCATTAGATGGATCACTGCACTTTCCCTACGGTGTGAACTGCTATCAATTTTACAGCCGTCTTTCAATTATTGTATATTGTTAAAGTACCTGCTAATGAATCGCGAAACTACTGTGTTATCGTGTGACTGTACTGGGCAATAACCAGCTACTGTACACTTAGGCGCCTTTTTCAATTAGATCCGGGTGACGTTTTTTTCAGTCATTAAGCACATTCGGTGTAAGAATGTCCACCTTACACCTAGCCAAAGGTGTTTCTGCAGTTGTTGTTAGCCAGCAGCATCTCAGGCCCCATGCAAAGCCACTGCTGCATGTAAGAGGACTCCGAGGACAACACAGTAGTACCCACTGTGATTTTCACGGGGGATTTTGATATTCACACCTGCACTAGGTGTTGTTTGGGAGTCTGATAAGCATGTGTGAAACCAGAGGGTTGACTAGAACGGGGACCTTATTTGAGAGGGGGGACAGATCTTTTTTAGACGTTATCTATCGAGGACACTGTTGTTTTGTGTTTTCATGTGTAACAATAAGAGACAAAGCTCATCAAGCACGGTGTATCTTAGCTACCAGCCAAGCTGCACACGGCCATATGGGCATGTGCGAAAAATAGAATGTCCAACAACTACATAAGGATTCGAGCAGCACGTGGAAAAATAAAATATTTCCAACATCACTGCCAGTCTGGTCGTCAGTGGCTACACAGCTCCACAAAGTGTGTATTTATCTCGAACAATTCATACAAAAAAAAAAAAAATCTACTATGAAAGAACATTTGCAGAGCTGCGTATAAGGCAAAATCATTTTCAATGTATGAAGAAATCACAGACCATCATTACAGGATCAGAGGCTGAAAAACAAAGTGCATGAGAGTTGCTCCTCCTCCCTCTACATTGGTGATGTTCAGAGGCAGCCTGTTACTGGAGGTGTTAATTGGCAAATTCAGTACAAGTCAAGAGCATGTTCCCTGTCGTCCTCGCCCAGCAAGGCTAGGTCATTAATCCGAGAATGGATTCTTTCATGCTGCCTTAACCCTTGAATTGCAAGTTACCATTCTGCAAACATCCCCATGCTCCATCCCACCCCCATGTGTCAAGAAGAAAAAACAACCTACACTGATTTAACGGCGACAATAAAATAACAGGAGGATGACATCTTGAGAGGCAAGACTTTTCAGTCGTACAATTATTTCAAATTGGCAGTCAAATGTCTTCAAAAAGTTCAGAAGTTTACAAATGTCTAACACTCCAACCCTCCACAAGTAAACATATAAAAGTAGCCTTTGCTAGTGGTGGCTGAACAATGATTTTTTTTTTTTTTAAACGGAACAATGGCATCATCAAACTCCACCGATCTGTGTACTGAACGAGCCCCTCATCCGCCTGAAATGTGAGCCTCCTTTGGGGTTCTGGGTGCGATCTCACCACTGCCTCTGTCATCACTTGCTGTAACTGCCAAATCTCTGCTCCAGAAATCAGGGCTCTCAGACCAGCACTGAAGCAAACACAATGAAGAGGGGCTGTTCTGAGACTTTGCACAGGCAGCGATGGCTTCAACACATTTAATCGAACACAAAGTCAGCTCCACCACTTCTGCACAGAGAGCACGAGGAGCCCAACGCATGGCAAGACAACTGTGAGGTGATACTCGCAGCTCGCAACGCCATGAGAGTTGGCAGTCTCTCATGCCAACGGTGACCAGTGCACAGACAGTTGAATATGCTTCTCTCCTAAGTTGTTAATTATCGAAATGACATTGATGTGAAGAGGGCATGGTAGCCAGGTGACCTTAATCCACTTGCTATCTCTCTGTTTTGTTTCGATTTGATTAAACCCTTTAACAATCTCTTTTTTTTTTTTTTTGCCCACTTGTGTTATATCTTCTTGGCAATGGCACGATCTGATAAACATTGTTTAAATATTTAGAAGAGTAATTGTTGAAAATAATGACTTCGTGGAATGGTGCCTCATCTGTCTATTGCCCACTACAATTATAATCCAATTACTGGCCAATAAAGAAAAAGGTATGTTTGTTTAATAGAAAGTAGATATTAAATATTATTGTTGTTTAAATATTATATAAGCATTAATTTCTTCATTTCTATCAGTTCATGTCAGAAATCACACATACTAATGTGTGATGTTTATATGAATACAAGAAATGTATTATATGATATAAAATATTCTATAAAATAATTATATTGACAAAAAAAAAATACAAATTATAGTTTAAATAGATCACCACATTAAATACAATTTAAATTTACACATTTGGGTTAAAAATAATAATGAAAAAAAATAATATATATATATATATATATTTTCACTGTTTTGCAAACCTCAAAATATGTTTTACAGCTGTCTACAACCGTTATAGATGTGAACAAACCTTGTTGTCCTGTGGCAGTCAAAAAGCCTGTCAAACACTTAGCAGGTATTAATAACACGTTCCGATGTTGTAGTTTTGTTTTGTTTTTTTTGTTGTTGTTGTTGTTGTTGTTTGGAGCTACCCTTTTCTACACAACTGGAATTTAAAGACTGCACATTTCATGTAACTTGTAACTGCAACTTCCCTATTAGACAAAATTCATGTTTTGTTATGGAAAAACATTATTTGGTTATTTTAAAGATTAGATTTTAAATACTCCACATGCACAGCTCCATCTTTAAACACTACTGTTGTGTAGCGATCTCCCTTGTAGCCATATAGGACTCACTCTGAATACAGGTGGATGTAACAACAACAACCACAGAGAGGTTACATGCTAAGATATGCACTGCATACATACAAACTATTTTATACTATACAATGTATTTTTTAAAAAGATGTTGGTCATTATTTTCATATATAAATGACACATTTTCTTATTTTTTCCTGCTTTCTTGCCTGTTAATGTTCCTTTTATTACTTTTACTTTCAATGTTTGTCTCTTAGTTTTACTTTCATTTTCATGTGTAGATGGGAGGTGCATTAATGAAGTGTCTTAAGCTTATAATATATACCATAGTAGGCATTTAGATGAACATCATTATCCATTCATTTCCCTCTTTACTGAACTTTTAATGACACTACCATGTGCATATTCCCTATTACACCATTATTCCACTCAATCCATTTTAAAACACTCCAGCAGCAGCAGCAGCGTCATCATCAGCTCGCCTCTGCACAGGATAACCTATAATCTTAAACAAGCCGTGGTTGAGTGCCAACAGCTATACTGTACATCAGTTTCCTCCCTCTCCTCGAAAATGACTGTGGTCCCCTGAAGCCAGTGACTTTCCATGTCTCCCCGAACTCATGCACCGACTGGTGGTGCAGAAGCACGGCTGATTAGCATGCAGTAATGATGGTGAGCTGGGCTCCATTGTTCTAACACCTCCCCTCTCCTCCGCACCAATCTGTCACCATTCAGTGGGCTAGAGCTGCCTCAAATGCTTCTTTCCACAAATGAGATGGATAATTAGTTGCCCCTCACGAATGCTGCACTCTTCTCACCCCTGATTGCTTTCACCTTCTTGCTCCTGGCAATTTTGACACCTTGTAATCAGCCTGCTACTTCTCCATCTCAATCCATATCCCCCTTTTTCTTTTTTTTTTTTGTCCTCTTTCATTTTTTCTGTAGCTCTTAAATCTATTTCAGATCTACTGCACTGCCTCTGCTAGCAAATGTCCCGAAGAGACAGAATATCTCATATTCTACTGGAAATGGTGGCAATAACAATTCCTTTGAGCTAAAGTGAGTGTTTTCTCAGACAGTTCACATTACTGTATACGCAAGTGAGTAAATATAGTGCACGGAAATACACACACACAAAAAAATCCTAGCTGTCAGTACGCGTTCCCTCTTCCAAATAACAATGAATGACAACATAATTATGAGCAAGCAGCTGTTCATGATCCCAGAGAGAAAAGCATGCAGGCTGCACAATGTTCGACTCTTCACAGATTAACCAGAGAGGATCATTAGGGATATGTATTTGCCAAAAAAATCTGAATAAATTCTCCCCTCGGCATCCGTGATGTGATGTGAAATGTAAAATTATGTGGTTTATGTCCCTCCAAAATAAACACGCATTATGTTTGGCACATTACGTTGGATCAATATGTAATAATCACCGAATGACATGCGTGATCACTCTTCCTTCTTCCTCCCTGTACATAATGTGTTTTGTTTTAGTAGTGCTCTCCTATCTTAGTCTAATGACTCACTAGTTGGGAAGAGTTGATAGCATTACTACATCACGTTGTGTTTTTTTTTTTTTTTTTTACACCCTTCTGAGTTATTTATGAAACACGGGGACTCTGTGCCAACTATCAGTTAAGGTTTAAATAACAAATCAATCCAGTCTATCAAGCAGTATTTGATTATAGAAGTGTGTTATAATGCTCACCACTTGTAAAGAGGAGGGGGGGGGGAAAAAGCTTGTTTGCAGTCCTCACACCAGCTCATCTACCCAGCAAAAGTGTTACCAGCCCATTGCTGAAGAGCTGTAAGGTTCTCCGTGCACAACCAAGTGTTCCAACACACAGCGTCTTCGTTTCCTCAAACATCATCACACTGAAGGGTGAAAATCATTGCAATTGTTTGCAAAGGTGTGAATAAATACTGCAGAAGTCAAAAGCTGATGCTGCTGTTTAGAAAAGACAAATTATATGTACTGTACATACTGTAAAAGATGTACTCTCACACACAGATATTATCTGGAAACTACGACTTCCTGTATTCCAACGTTCAGCGTCTTTAACATTTAGTTTCAGTTGTGTGAAACTGGCACACCTGGTATGTATTATTTTATCACTTTAGACAGCATTATTAGGGTGAAAACATCACATCATGTTCATTTATCAATTAAAATAAATATTAATACAGTGTGCACCCCCCCGGTAGCTCACCTGGCAGAGCGTGTACACGCATCAAGGCTGAGTCCTTACCGCAGCAGCCAGGGTTAGCCCGGGCCCTGTGCTGCATGTCATGGCCCTCTCTCTTCCCTGACTTTCCTGTCTCTCTCCACTGCGCTGTCAATAAAGCGAAATGCCATAAAAATAAATAGATGTTAATACAATAAATACAGCAGAACACCGTGTAAGGTAAAACCATCACTATACAAAAAAAAACAAAAAAACAAGGTAAACGTGCATTTAATTGAACGATGAGCTTGTGCCTAATGTTATGAGTTGCCATTTGGGTAGGCAATTTTAATGAACACATGGCGTATTAATTTTTTAAATGATGTTGGAAATAACATAAATACATATAAAGGAAGCAACGGTGTCTTATTTCAGCAGAAATTAGAACAAATTCCTGTTAACACAGCAAAACTTCATCACGAACATTAACTTTCTCTCTTCAAATGAAATTGTTGCATGTTATTAATGCAAATTATGTCATCAAATAAAAAAAAAATGTATGAACATGTTACAGAAAGAAAGTTAATAAATACACATCCTGTCCACTTTGTATCTTTATGTATGGCTACACTTAAGAGCATCCCTATCTGTTTTACATTTGCATGATTCAAATGATTAAAAAAAAAAAATGTAAAAAATGTTGCAGGAGTAAATGTTGGCTTTATTTGCTCAAATATATATCATATTATGCATCATGGTCGCTTAGTACTAGAGTGAATTCTCTGTGAGATATTAGAAAAATATAATGGGCAAGAAAGTGTACCATTCAATTCTTCAAAATTAAATAAATGGATTCAAGTCTTATTGCAGTGTCATTTTAAATCCAGTACAGCGCATATACTTCATGGCAGGCAGGACTAGACCATGAATACAGTAAGTCTCGGAGTAGTTGTGGCCTTGGCCCGTCAGTCCCTGCTTCCACTGTCAATTGTCGGCTTCATTCTCAGGAGAGAAATGCAAGTAGAGGTGGCTGTTCATTTGCTCCTGAGGAACCACAGCGTGGCAGAAAGCACATTTATCAGGACTGCTGCTCTGAGGCGTCACCAGCTCTGTCCCCACGTCAACTACATCACACAGCACAGGGGTCCAGAGAGGCTGCAGAGCAGGATGAACCAAAGAAAACAATATATTATTCATGCTCTAAACAATCCGTACACTCACTCACTGTTAAAGCATGCCGGACAACTTGGCCTATACGTGGAAAGGATCTGTCCCTTTAAGGAAGATGCCCTCTATCAACCCAGCCGTCTGCACAAATACTCAGCAAGAGTAAAGGCAAAAGGCTATGCCCATGTGTTTAATTATCTTACTATATTTGTGTTCATCCAAGCTATCAAAACAGCCTAGAATAAATGCCTCTATTGATGCAACCCAGGGAAACAATGGTATTGTGAAAAACCAGCTTTTAGATCTTACTGCACGTCATTCACAATTTTTTTTTATTAGGCATTTATACACATCAGCAAATAAAATCCCACTTAACCACCATACTTGTTTCATCGGATTCAGACACTGTAATGTGCTTCCATCTGGCTTACACTTTCCAGCAAAAGATGCCAAATATAACCAGAGCATCCATGCTTAAGTAAAAAAAGAATCAGCACACATTACACGGTAATACGTCTCAAGTTAAGCCAAGGGGATTTTTTTTTTTTTTTTTTTTTTTTGGACTTCACACCGTTTCACTCCCCCATTAGCAAAGACCAATCAGAAACTGATAATTTGCTACTAGTTTTCTCAGACCTTCTCCTGTGATTCTCACCTGCTGGGGTCCCCGCACGCTCTCTTGAGAGAGCGAAGATGATGTGGAGTGGGAGGGGGATGTAGGGTAGACAAAAGGCATGGGCAATTCCACGGGCTCCTCCTCTGTCAGTGTGGAGGGGACACTACTGAGAGGCCGCTTCGTGTGCATGGTCAGACCAATGTGTCTCTCTGGAGCACTGTTCAGGAAGTCATATTCACTGTCCGCAGAGGGCGGGAATTTGACGCTGAGTTTGGTGAGAGAGTCTACTAAGTCCCTGTCCTCGGGGCTGGCGCCGCGGGACGCCAGAGACGTGGGCGGGAGTGGGATATCCGTCGTTGACCTTAGCGCTGAGGAAAAGGGTCTCTCTGCCTCTTCTGTACGGTCTGTGCACTGGATGGGCATGGAGAACCGCTGATCTGTCAGACGGCAGGAAAAACACGAGATTTTTCTAAGACAACATGTCAACGTATTCCTTTAACGACATCCGAGCTTGGATTTGAGAAGTGTCACTCATTAAAATGTAATCCTGGCCCTTTCAATACCTTCATAACAGAAAAATATTTTTATCACACTTTGTATTAATTATTATATGGATAATTATATGATTAATTATACAACTCGTATCCAGAGCCAACATCATGCATTTGTCAGTGGAATTATTAAATGTGTTTATCCAAGCTATTTCCACAAAGGTGGCCAGCCGTGGTGCGAAAGGGCAATGAGGCATTTACGTACAGCCTTAGTTAAGGTGTTGCCATCTAATTATTTCAAAGAATAAAGAAAAAGCTGGAAACCCCATCACTTGGTATGACACATGCAAACCTATTTCAATTCAACACATTTTCCTCTAAGTAATTGAATTAAGAAAACAAGTGGATTCAGGTTCAGGCGGGTAATATTCGCTAAATATTAATATTACCGTTTGATGTATCACTTCCTCCATGGAATCTTTTTAGGTGATCTTTTTGTCGTCTGGTTAGAGACCGAATCTGCCGGAATTTCCCTTGAATTGCTTCAAATGCGTCCAGCATGTCTTGACTGACAAAACAATAAACAGAGTGAGAGGAAAAGTCGATTTTTAACTGTAACATCCATGTTTTGTTTTAGTTTTTTTTAAAGTCTTTGTACAAGGACAGACACATACTAGTCAACGGTGCTGCTGACTGGCAGATTAGGAGCAACAGCAACAGTGCCGATATTCTCCTGAAATAAAAAAGACACATTACATAGTGATCATTAGCAACAATTATCCAAATAGTTATTACATCTGCAGTTTTATTTACACATCACAATTTTATATTTACTGGTGAAAAAAAAAATGTTTCCCAGCTTGTTAAATGTTGTTGGACAGTAAAAGCTCAAGCTGCTGAACCTTGCAGCGATGTTATCCTCTAGCACCATCTGGTGAAGTAAAAGTGGATGCACCTTGTGTGGCGTAAAATCGAGGGTGGATACTATTACAGCAGCAGTGTAATCACAGGTTTCCTCAGTTGTTTGAATCGTTGGAAAACCAATGAAAGGTGGCATGATAAAATGATGAAAACATATGGACATCGCTTTTTGATCGAGGACCGAATTCCTTTTAACTCTCATGTAATTACTGCATGCATAAACAAGTGTTAAAAACTTAAAAAAAAACACAGGCTGACTTGTGCTGTGCAGCCAGAAACTAAAGCATGATGCCGAGGCCTTACAGTCACAAAGACAATGCACATATGGAGCAGCCTTATTTTGAGTTACAGCTACATTCATTCTGAGAGCAAGATACCGTGTCTTCCTCTCACATCCTTGTTGGCACAAGTGCAACGACGTCAAGCAGAAGTACTATCAACATGTTTCTATGTGAGAGGAAGCTATATGCATGCAATGCACGATTTCAAGTGCAAGAATGAAGACAAACCAGTTTTGGAGCCATCATATTGCAGTTTTCACAAAGTGGAGATATGGAAAGGGGCACAGCAAACATACCGGGTACTGGATTTTCCTATAAGCGCTGGCCCCATCGAGGAGATGGTTGCAGGGCTCACATTTCATCTCTCCTTAGAAGCCGAAACAGTGAAAATTAAAAGTTTGTGAGGAGGCAACGCTTGATCAGACAAAGTCAGTATCGTGTGCGACAATACGTTACAATTTCAGTGCCCAGAATGCAATGCAAATGCAAGAGTGATTTATCTTGTGAGCGGATAGATCATCTGGAATGTCTCACTAACCTGATGGTTGCCTTGTTGCTGATAACTTAGCTTCAAGTTTTGAAATCAACTGCTGCTGGTCCTCTATCTGCTTTTGAAGCTTTTGGGTGTATCGCTCGTAATATTCAGTCTGTAAAAATGAAGATTACGTTACTTTATTAGCACTAATATCTGCAATCTGGTGTCACATCTTCATATACACATATATAACATATTTCTCTTCCTATTTGAGAGTTAACATAAACAAAGCAAGTGAACAAACTTTTAAGGAGTGGGTTACAGAACCCCAAAGCTTCTCTGTGACTTATTATTTGTGTTATCTCAGGTTAATATTTCACACAAAGTCCCTCTCCTTGTGTCGCTACCATTTGCTGCAGCTCTTTTTTAGCATTATCCTTTTCGATGGAGACCTGGCGATAAGCTTCGAAAGCTTTGTTGAGCTGGTCTCCGATGTTCCTTTCCATGCCGTGTGCTCCACAATCATCACTGACACAGCAGACATGAGCCCTATGAGCGAAAGAGGTTTTAAAACATGACCGACAACCCTCTCTCTCTCTCTCTCTCTCTCTCTCTCTCTCTCTCTCTCTCTCTCTCTCTCTCACACACACACACACACACACACACACACATATACACACACCCAAAAACAACAAGGAATGGAGTTGGTGATTATTTTATAACGTTTCCACGCACAACTTGACTTTGTGTGCATTAAAAATAATAAAAATAATAAATCCTTGAAAGTGTTGATTTATGTAAGCTACTGATGCAATGACACCCAGTAAACATACTTCCTAATTTGCACTTATTACCAAAGAATATTGGTGCAGTGACAGTGGATTGTCAGCTTACGAGCACAGGAGCCAACACAAAATTGCATTTACATTTAATTATGTGCTAAAGATGCAGCCGAGCCCTTGCAAAGTTCTGACAAATAAACGAGCTTGCTCAATGCATTTGCACTTTTCTTGCCCAACTCCACTGACCTGAACATAACCTAAACAATGCTGTCTCCCCCTGACTGCAACTTTTGAGCCATTTTCTAACAGAAATGCAGCGCCGACACTCGCTGGTTTAACAGCCAGCATGGTGATGATGGACAAGCTGCTCATCAGTTATGTATCAAACTTCACAGCAAAACGTCATGGTAACACTACTATCTGACACCGACGGCTCCTGGATGAAGCCCCAACTAAGCAACTAAGCAGGGCTGCGTTTAGGAGTGTAAAAGGCTGGAGCGCACAGATATGAAGCACCTCAAAAGCGTGATTAAAAACCTAATCCACACAGTTCCGTATTCTTTTAAAGTGTAACTGACCGGTTAGCTCACAGCTCATTCAACCAAGAGACCAAACAACAACTCCCACAGATCAGTTTACCTCGCTGCCAGTGGCCGGCCCGTCCTCTTACCTTCATTCGAGTAACTGCTAAAAAGTCGAATTTATTGTTTTGACACCACCGCAGCGTCGTCGCCTATCTTCAAGATGCAAAGTTACGAAGCGCAGGAGAGGATATGGCACTGTATGTTTTACATAGCCTAGTTGAGTTGGGAACTTCCCTCGGGGAATCCCCCTGCTCTGTAGACTTCCGCCTTTAGTCGCTGCTCGCCAATCAGAGCGCGGCTCGGAGGAGAGATGGGTGGTTAGCTGGTTGAGGGTTCTTCCAGCCTACGCGTCTGCAAACCGACTATTGTGCATGTGAAAACTGTCCCCAAACTACACTTATACTGTGCTCATTTTACACTCCAACATTTTTTTTTTTTGCACAGTTCTGTTGAATTGCAAGAGTATGTTTGCAAGCATGGCCGGATTCACTTGATGTTATGGGGGGGATGCATGGGCACAAAATGTACAATTGGGCCTCTCTCTGTCGTGTTAGTTAATATTGCACATGTAACATGCAACATGCAATGAGTTAAAGGTCCAATGTGTGACATTTAGGGGAACTTATTGCCTAATTATGGGATATGCTACTCAAACCAAACACAAGCTCTAGATAGTTGAGCATGTTTGCAAGCATGGTCAGATTAACTTGTTATGGGGGGGGGGCACAAAATGTACTGTTGGGCCTCTGTTGTGTTAGTAACTAATAAACTAATATTGCAGATTTAACATGTAATTCATTAAATTACCAAAAAACGATTAATATGCAATGAGTTAAAGGTCCAGTGTGTTATTGGCCAAATATGTGACATACTAGTCATTACTATGTTTCCATTTGTTTAGAATCACCTGGAAATAATGGCTCCCTTACAATGAGCCTTTATATCTACAAAAGGAGTGGGTCCTCTTCTACGGTGTCTGCCATGTTTCTACAGTAACCCATAACAGAGAAACCAAACACAAGCTCTAGATCGGGCCTTTCATGTTTTGCTTAGCTTGATCAGTGACTATCAAGTCTATTGTCTAACGCAATTGCTTTGCAAATGATATAAAAGAAACACATACTATATATACCTGGATTGCCAACAGGGAAATTGGAACTGCCACCAGATCTCCAGAAGACCTCCCAGTTCATTATTTGTTGGTTGGATTTTTGGTAATAAGTTTTCTTAATTTGTTTTGACATGTGCACCACTGAAGTACATCATCTGTGCTTTATGACATCATCTTGTGGCCCTGTCTTGTGGTCACCTGTTGAATATTAACTTAAAGGGTAAGTCTGGTGATGTGTTCTGTGAAAAGACCCATTAATTGTAAAGTATCTACAGCCTGATATAGTTTATTCTCCTGTTTTATATCACCTGTAGTGTTCAAAAACAAAAAACAATGCACCGGCTGACACGTTCTTTCATTACAATAGACATGCACCGTATAAAATAAATAGCCTCAACCAAAAACACAATGCAATCCTTCCTTTTATAAATAAAAGAATATATCAGTGAAATATTTGTAATGATTTTTTTGATTGTCAGTTTGGCTGATCAGTTCACAGAGTTATGACAGAGACAGCAGCTCACAGTCTTGCCTTTTTGGAGTTTGGGAACAGTGCATCTCTCACTTTTAGATAATCAAACTGAAATAAGAAAAAAAAAATGAACACAAAAAGAGTTGCACGTGTTTTGTCTCTTTTCATAATTGGTGTTTCTGTGTTGATGTTATTTGTGTTTTAGGAAGGTGGCGAAAAACTCGAATGTTGAATCATAATAGGCCTTTTTCACAGAAGACATTTTATCAGCATGAAAAGCACAGGTGTAAATAATAAAAATTACAATGACTGAATTTTATTTAGCAGCTTCTGTTTCTGGTTTCTTGGTGTCGTGTGTGCTGCTTCACTGTCACACTGTCATCGCTTACCGGGACCCTGGAATAGAGCGAAGCCAGCCATCGTTAATGTTATTAATACTACCTGATTATATTATTACCTGCTTTTCCTACAGTGACAAATCAAGACGTCCACTGTGAAAAAGAGTTATATATCTGAAATGTTTAACTTCTCCAGACTCACTAATATGCCTTTGCTTTTCTTATCTGATGTGTTTCTTCTTAAATGCTATACATGTTTTAGAAATGTTGATCTTTAATGATCAGATTGTTGGATTTGGTCTTATAGGTTAACTTAACAATTATTTTTTACTTCCCATAATCATGTGCATAGTAAATATCTAAATCATTGATTCCTGCTTCCGTATTCTGTGTGTACACATGTGACATAGTTCCTGTCTGTGCAGGAACATATAGTATATATGATGACAGTGTGTATTGAACCACACAAAGGTGAGAAATGTCACCACTAGAGGTCACCAAAAACAAGTTACTTTTTAATTAGTAAGCGAACGTATGAATGAGATGAGGAACAAGCGGACCTGCCTCAGAATATCTACCACAGAAACTCCTTTAAAACCACAATTATGAAGAGAAAACTACGAAACCCCTCTGTAGATGTTTAGCTGGCTTCCACCACACAATAGCTGACCAAAGAGAGCACAAGCTGTGACAACAGGTGAGCTAGTAAAGCATGAGTTAGGCACAGGACAGAACACATTTAAGCACATGTCAGAACACACAAGACCAGTATTTCCTGAAATATAAATAATATATAAATTATATTATTGGCAAAAGAAACTGCATCTACATTTCACTGACAAACATTACCAGTATCTAGACATGTGTTTTGCTGTGCCATGCTTCCCCCTGGTGATATGTATGGTAAGAAAAGCAATTTGTGGCCACAATTTATACCACAAGGGATCAGGCTCTTATGTTGTGGCCAAGACTCAGTGTGACATGTGATGTTAAGGCCTCGTTATGTTCCCGGAAAAAAAAAAAAAAAACTCTGCTCAGAGCCAAATTTTTTGAAATCCCTAATGAGAAAGAAATGTTGAGCAATGGTGATATAATATTTAGTTGGATACTCTGCAGCATTTTTCTTGTTCATTTCGTATTTTTATACATTTTTATTAGGTTTTCAAGTTGTTCCTATTGTAAGATATGTTTGGTCATAAAGCATTCATACATGAATACTTTACTGTTTTTAAGACCCACTAAAGGCAAATGTGTAACTGGCTTTCGTCATGTGTTGTACGTGTGTTGGTAACTGTCCAATACACATCCTCTTTTTTCAGCATGAGCTCACATTCAGTGAGTAATAATGCAATACTCTGCCCTGGTGACATTACGATTAATGTACTTCCTGCTTTTATACAACTAAGTGATGCTTTTACATATCACCGAAATATCCATTGTTTTATGTAGAGGTGTGACTGCACATGATTAAGGCTGACATTTTCTGATGTGTGTCAACTCTTACCTTGACTAGAAGCACACATTTCCCACATGCTGGCATAGTGTGCCAAAGTGAGATCTCTTTCCTCGGCAAAAGGCGATCCAGAACCACCAGTAGATGGCAGCTAAGAGCGACTTATTGAGATGCAGTATCCTCTTAACTTCCTAACAGTGACTTTAACCTTAAGTTATTTAAGGTATTCTCAGGGCGTAGAGGCAGAGTATCACGTCTGACCCACTGAAGCTATGAAACCAAGTGAAACAGGTTATTTATGTTGTCAATCTCATCTGACAGCTTGATGTATGAGGTGTGGTAGCAGCATAAAAGTCTGTGCTGATATGTTGTCAGATGGTATCTATGTGCAGTAAAAAAATATATTATTATTAATTAATTATTATTAATAATCTACTGATACTGAGACCTTATTATATTCCATAGAAGGCCTTTAATATGTGGAGATGTGCCTTTTTCTGACTAACAACAAAATCACATCACAAGAAGAAAATGTATCTATAAAGATCTTTGAGTTCACGAGTCGGTATTTTAAGGATGTGATAATATACTACACTTATTAGTGAGATTTCCCAACACGACACAACTTGCTTCAGATGTTCCTCATGACACATTTGAAATATGTTGATCATTTGGCCTGCAGTACATTCTTGCACCTTCCTCATGGATGCGTAACAGTGTCTCTTGGGATACTTTGTACATGGCTGTGGCCAGATGCTGGAGTTTCGGATTGACACATTTATTTTCTTTCCGTGAAAGAAACTCAAGTACAGATCTTATTTTTTGAGCTCAGAAAGGCACAACATTCAGCAGTTAGTATTTTGAAATCAACAAATATTAATAGCCTCTTTTAGTTTTGAAAATTGGAGGTATGTGTTAGAGTTCTCTTAGTATTGTATGACATACTTACTCCAGAACTGTGTACAAAAGCAACATAAGATATGAGTGGATGAACATCTCTTGTCTCTAGTGGTGCAGACTTTAATGTGACTGGTCCAGCACAGTGGGATTCCAGTGGCCTGGCTCCTCCAAGGATCATTTTCTGGAGTCCTAGCACAGAGGTTGTCATCTCTGACCCTCACTGACATTCCAACCTCAACCTCTGCTCCTGCTTAGAGTGACTTACACCCCCAGAGTGCAACAAACAACCTCAATTCATATAAAAAAAACCCTCTAGGAATTCCTTTAAGGGAGATAACGGCAGGCCATCTTAAGGGTTTCACATCCTTTTCACGGTTGCTTTGAACTCTGAATTTATGGCAGACGCGCATAATTCTTGTCTTGTGGTTCTTGTAAAGAAAAATGTCATTTAGACTCTGGTATACTGATGCACAATTATTTTATATTGAACTTTGGGTGAGGCATATGATTCATTTCAATGTCCACACAATCGTTCACCTCAAGTACCATTTTCTCTTTCTGTTTAGTCCTCAATCCTCCCTTTGTTCGTCGTTCCTGAGGAGGAAATTCTATTACCCAGTTTGCTACTCAGGATATTAATATGTTACAGGAAAACATCAGGAAATCAGATTGAAGAAAAAAAAAACAGGAGTGTCTCTACAATGCACTCTTTATCAACTTTAGCCGCCATGCTTGGGTGAGAGTAAACAATACTAAAGATGAGAAAAGTGCAAACTTGAAGAGACAGATTTATGAATCCTCTGTTCCCTTTCATGTGGCAATCTGCGCTGTTTGATCACTCCCTTTCTCTTTCCTCCAAATTCTGACTGCTTCACTCTCTCTTCTGTGGCTCATAAACCATAATTGCCTCAACAAAGCCGTGCCGTGCATTACTGTCACTTACA
This sequence comes from Protonibea diacanthus, assembly GCA_028641955.1. Lineage (NCBI taxonomy): Eukaryota > Metazoa > Chordata > Actinopteri > Sciaenidae > Protonibea > Protonibea diacanthus. The sequence goes on along the minus strand of CM053986.1, from coordinate 18,452,358 downwards.
CGCGGCAAACTGGTGCGTATACATTTATCTTGCATCTTAGTGAAGCATTTCCGTCATCAATTTGTGCATTTCCTGCATTGTGAGACCACAACGTTTGCACTTCAGTAACCCGAGCATCCTGAAGCGTTGAGAAGAAGAAGAAGAAGAAGAAGAGGAATACGCTAAGTGATTTCATTAGAAATATTTTTTTCCTTCACCACACGTAGCCACTTCAAACAAATATATCCACTCAATGTACACAATAAAGTGAACACAGAGATGTTTTTTTCTGTTAGGAAATGAGTCTCCGTGAGCAATCTTTTGTCTAATACCTTGACCTCACCACTTACGAGAGGACATCAGCGGTGCAGTGAGGTGTCATAAATTTCAGCAGAAATGATCTCTGGGGAGATGTGGTGTCCTATTCCAGTGTCATCCAGTTTACCTTGGAGAAGACATATCATAGGGTCAGCTGTGGGTTTTTTGCCCTTTGTCCATTAAAGGGCATTGGTGTATGTGGTTTATTGAATGATCTGTGCCCCCAATATCCACAATTAGTAGGATGAGTGGACTATTTTGTATGCATAGTTCCATAATGTATCAACTGATGTGATCATCTAATGCTGTATCCCCCAGGCGTGCAATGTCCTTTGAGATGTGTCAGTGGTGAAAAGGATACTGAGCTTGCTGTTTAAAGGGGGCCCTGGGGGGGGGGGGCCTGTTCTACATAGATGTAACACTGGAGCCTGGTTGGGGCTCGGCAGTAAATCTTGACCCAGTGAGGAGTCCATCCATGTTTCCTCTGTGTCTAGCAAAATAAACAATCTGCTGTAGGTCTGTAGAAACGCAAGATCAGACAGAGGGCAGAGCTGAGGACTCCGGCATGCCAGGGGAGGAGGGGGAAGAGGAGGAATGCAGGGGGAAACACACAGATCAGATTTCAGGAGCCCAGAGAGAGGTGGCAGAGAATGGATAGAAACCTTCATGTCAAGAATCTATAAATGAAAGGGGAAAAAAATCACACACTCTTCGTGAAAATGTGCGTGGTATTGCAGTGGTTATTTATAGTACACATCGTAGTGGCAAAATATTTGATCTCACTATGAAGCGGTTCAAGCTGTGTTCTTCTTTTCCTGGAATATGTGAAAGTAGGTGTGTGTGACATCAGAGCAGACCCATGAGCCACAATGGTTTCCATCAGAGGCTAAAGCTGCACATAATATATTGTTTTGGTTGAGGTTCTAGCCTCAGGGGCTTCCTGCTATTTGAAGAGGATGGGGTGGGGATGAGAGCATGTTGCAAAACTATGAGAAGATTCTCATAGTTTTACACAATTGGGGTATTTTAAGGCGGTTAGCTGTCCTGGACTTAGGGGTTTTTTATATGCCAAATTCCAGGGAAGATCAAAAACATGCAACAGATCTAGAGTATTACTGCATGTTAGATCACCCATCATATTTATTTGTACCTCCACGGTCACTTATAAAGGCTTTTGCTCTTAAACTTTTGTTTTTTAGTATGCAGAAACACTGCAGACCTATCTGCATGCTTATAGAATTTCCTGATTGATAGTGAGAGGAAGTTCTCTCCCTGTTCCTGTTACATAAGTGTTAAACCACAAACCTCTCATTGAGCAAGATGTTTATAATAAGCAAGGTATTGAGCACAAACCGAACAAAAGCTTACACCAATGAATATGTCTTTAAAGGAGTTTATTAACCATCATGTTACTTCAAGTTTCAGGTTCAATATGTAAGATTATGAAGCATTTTATAGATATACATATTACTCCAAAGCATGTGAAATACTGATCTGGCTGGTACCTTGGCTGGCTTGATGTTTGCAGGTTACTTTGTCAGCAAAGCAAGCTGGGGTTGGCATGGGTTGCTAGGGTGATTTGCAAACAGCAAGCTTGTTATTATCATGGAGCCAACAGCCAAAATAAAATATAGGAACATTACACATTGTAATTTATGTTCAGTGTTGATTTCAGCGTTCGGTTTCATGTATGCCGCTTTTAGCTGATGCCCAGGGTGATGCTGCTCATGCCAATGAAGCAACAGAATGCTAAATAATAATAATAATAATAACTTGCATTTAAATAGCACCTTTCAAGGAACCCAAGGAATAAGCTTGTGAACAAAAATAGCAGTAGGATAGAATGATATTGTAAACCAGGATGAAATTATCAACACAGACCATAGGCCTTGGTGAACAAATGGGTTTTTGCATTGCAGATTCAAAGGGTGGGGGCTCCCACAGATTCAGGGATGGGGCATAGGGGTGAAGGAGAACAGATACGTGTTGTAGGGCAAGGGCATGATGTGATGTGTAGGTGAGGAGGAGGATTTTGTATGAGATGCGGGACTTGATTGTGAGCCAGCAGAGGTGAATGAGGGTAGGAGAGATGTGCTAACAGGGACTGACATGGGTGAGTGCTCTTGCAATAGAGCCTGTCCAGGGCTTTGCTGGCTACCCCCGGACAGGACAAAAATCCATGGGGGAGGTGAATAAAGGTTTGTAAAAGGGTCTCAGCCACAGAGTCAAAGAGTGATGACTGGACTGGATGTTTTTGAGGTGGTAGAAAGCAGATCTGGTGATGGACTTGATGTGAGACTGGAATGTGAGGGTGGAGTCCAGAGTGAAGAGAAGACTCTCCAGCCTCTCCAATAGCACCAGGTGTCACAGGTGCCACCGCCATGAGCTCAATGTTTTTGCTATTTATTTTAAAAAGACTTAACAGTCCTTTAACAGCTGAATGTGTCATTATTAACAAAGGTTTTTCTGAAAGGTTTTGTGTTAAAAAGTAGTATTGTAAACACAAAACCTTTCATTTTTGGTCAAATATAATTAGATTATAACTTATTTAATTGCAAATGTGTATGCCATAGACGGTATTAAACATGGACATAGGGTTTCTGAAGAGCCGAAGCTGAAGCTAAAGAGTGTGATGGCTCTGGTCGTTTTCTTGGCGGTCACCTACTATGTTCATTTCTGCTGTGAAGTTTTAATATTGGGGTCTATGAAGATTGACTTGTTTTGTAGTGGCCATTCAAGAAACCAAGCAAGTCTTTGCCGATTGCGCGTTGGCTTAATTTCACAGCCACAGAGGTTGCCGCCTGGTGTAAAATGAGCATTCGCTCATTTTATTTGACTGATGTCAACAGCCCAACAGCCCCCCAAGGTGAGCCAGCAATATATTACGGGTTGTCCTCAAACACGTGCATTGATTTCTAATTTGTCAGTATAAGATAAGGCATTTTGAAAGTCCAAAATCAATAGTCGTGTGGAAAGGGAAGGTCAGAGCAGTGTATGTTTCCCACAGAGGGTGAGGTTCACCAGAATGCCTTTATTCCTCCCTTCATGGGATTTCCTTCACTACTCCCAGTACCTGCAAACTATATTTTATTGTATACTCTATGTTCTCAAGGGATTGGGTGGGCCTGATAAGACATGTTGGATTTTCACCATTGGCTGATTATATATAGTTCTCATCTCTAAGAGCTGTGCAAACAGAGTGTGCAAAAAGCTGGATTCATGTTGCAGTTGGGATATGGATACTGTATTTGCTCTTCAAAACATGTCTCAACTAAACATTGAGCACAAGTTGGCTTCTGGGGATTTTGCAAATGTTCTCAGTTGTTCTCAGAACTGCGAAAATTATAACAACTATGCAACGATGACAAGGTCTTATAGAACAGGGTAAAGAAAAAAAAAACGTCACTGAAGAAGAAGAAGTAAAAGGGCATATGAGGCTAAGAAGAAAGCCCCTAGATGACTTGCAGGCTTCTTAGCTCACATAAAGAGTCCTCTAGTGCTCTTCATTACTCAAGCTCATGAAAATTTTATCAGCAGGAGACTTACGGCTCCAGATAGACTATTTCTACCAGCCACAGGAAACACAGAGCACTGAGAACACACTATCAGTTGTTGGCACTGAAAGTCGTGGAAATCATATTTTTTGGTACATTAGGGCATCCTAAAACACACTTCCTGTGGAGTTCTCAGTGAATGGACTATAGAACGGGGCCTTTCATTCATGGTGACTCTTAGATTAGATGGGACAGTGCTATTCATTTGAGATGTTTAGCAAATGAACAAACAAAGCATTAGTGTATAAAAGTGCATGCAGTGATACCAGTCTGGGTTTTGGGGGGGATTTCTGGTGCTTTAGTTCAAACGTTGCTTCAAAGTAACAGAGCGGAACCTATAGTGACTCATAAACCGATATGCAACATGTTATCAGTTTCTTCAAAATCAACCAAAATCTTAACAACGAATTGAACCTTACATTGCAGTTGTAAGAATCTGAGATTGTCCAGAGACAAAAAAAACTCTTACCAAACTAGTGACATCATAGGCTGCGTCCACCAAAGTTAACTTTAAAACATTGTCAAGGTGAATGCATTAACTGCCACGGTGGACAATGGCATTATGCTGAGGCTGAACAGCGCCATACAATGTTTACAATAAAGTTTGGAGAGTTGCCTGGCAGCAGAATGTACACAATGAAACAGCTCAGTGGCGTTGCTCTTTATGTCAGTGTCAGGCCTGAAAGAACTGCCTTTGTACACATATGACTCTCATTCTCGGGACATTTGACATGAGCAAAATGAGGGCCAAGCGGCACAATAACACCTTTCCTGTTGCTGTCAAGTGTTTCCCCTCATGTAATGGAAAGTATTTAAATATGTGCATTGAAATGTCAGTGAGGAATATGAATAAAAACCAACTTATTATACAAATAATGTCAGGCATCGATAAAACTGAATTGTCATTTATCATCAAAAGCTTTGGCGTCGCGTTCTTGAAGAAATAACTTATTCATTAGATGTAATAAGGAACATTTCACATCAGATGGCTGCAGTGATTTTCAATTTCCTGTTTCTTGATTTTTATATTGCCTTGCCAAATGGTTTGTACATTGTCCAGAATCTTTTTAGAAATAAATAAATAGGTTGCAAGTTTTATAATTCTGTATAATCCTCAAAACTTGAAGGTTTTACACACCTAAACAAAATGATTATTAAAGTGCAGTGGCAAAAGGCAACACCGCTGCCCTTGCCAGTGCGATAATTTACAAGTTTTCTGTTGCACCACATGATGACGGATCTCAAACGATCCTTTTATAAGCCAGAAAATGACAGACCAAACATTTGAGAAATCAAACCATAATCTATAATACGTTTCTTTGTCATTAAAAAAAAAAGATTATGACGGATTGCTCATTATTACATGGAACCAGTATAGTGACTCATTCATTTTTGAATAACTGAGCACTGCTGTCATGAATACCACCCCCACCTCAGCACCTCAATTAAAGACCAGAGTTGCGAATCTGGCCTTTTTATTCTGTGTGACACACACAGAGAAGTACCCATAGCTCTCTTTTGTGGCTAATTTACAGTCAAGAGTCAGGGGAAATGAATCCGCTGCTGCCAAAGAGGGGTTAAACGCCCCAACCCTGCCCTTCCCTCCAGGCAGGAAGGCACAGAGCTCTTACTAAAAGCTTCCTGGAGCTGCTAAAACCTTATGCCACGCTGATTGTGGCTGTGGCACTTTTAGAGAGAGGAAGGGAAGAGAGAGACATGTCTCTGTCTGTCGTTCACGGAATGAGCTGTGATTCTTGTGAGGACAGCCTCACTTTCTCAGAGTTGTTTGTTGGTAGAGCCTGTTTACATTAGTTCAGGGAACCTGAGAACAACTAGTGCGATGTCCTAAAATAACATCTCTCTCTTATTTCCCTTGGAAATACCCAGTGTGTGTGTGTGTGTTAGTGTGAGCTTGTGTATCTGTGGGTTTGTGTCGTAGTGATCCTGTAATCTTCTACGCGTCTATGCGTGTTTGTGCCTGTTTGAGTGATTATGCATGTGCAATTAAACCTGCATGAAAGGAGATCTCCTTCAGGGGTACGGCATGCTCTCTAGGTATCTGTATCTATGTTGGCAAAGATGTCAACACAACCTGCATGAAGTGATTTCATTTTATATTGTGTATACTCTAGGCTTTACATTTAAATGAATTTGATCATGGATAAACTGCGATAATGACATTAAATTGCAATATTATTACTGTCATTATAGTGCTACACAAATGCAGGGATCAGAGATAACCTTTCCTTTCACTGTTTCATAAAAGGTGGTGCTTCAATTGCCTCACTCTCTACTCTGCCTCCCCCACTCACTTCTCTTTACCCCGCCTGAGGAGAGTGCTGAATCAGACCTCTCTCCCTTTCCTCTAATGCTGACCCATTGACTCCTGTTGGCCTGGTGAACTTTCCTACATGCTCTACTGGTGACCTTTGCTTTCATTTAAGAGTGGCATATCATGTATCACACCTATGTATACACATCCTGCCAATGCCCTCATTAAAAAGGCACTGATATAAAAGAATACAGGTCCTCAATATTTAATTTGTGTTATTTGTTCCACCTGAGAGTGGTGACACACAACAACTGCTAAATAAAATCAGGAAGTCCGGAAGGTTTGATTGTTTAGGGAGACTAAAACAGCAGAACAAGACAGCACGGTGCTTGTACTTTGCTGAAGGTCGCCATTAATTCACATTTTCGGCCACCAGTGTTGGTTTTCCAATCAGCAGGTGACAGTGGTGGGTAGATTGCCTTTGATTTATTGCTCAGCCTGCCCCTCTTGCTTGCTCCAATAAAGACACCCCCCCCCCCCCCCCCCACTCACACACACGCACACACATACACATCCCCACAAAAACCTGTCACTCACATTAAGAGGGTCCTACTGCACGCTATCCATAATAGAAGCCACCTCTTTCAACAACATTATACTATACTGCAAAACCTGAAAGGATCAGTTCATTTATATAATTGTGAAAAGAAAAAAAGTGTAATTTCCCATTGTCCTCTGGCAGTTTCTAGCCAGGCAGGTTTTGCAATATCTGCTACTGAGACTTCTTCTGGATAATCTGTAAAAATCACTGTTTATAGTTTACTGTTGTTTTTAGAGTTTTCTAGAACTCGAAAATGCAGTATTTGTACCTTCAGTGAGAATAAAATTACGTTTATTGGCCACATATTTGTACACATATGAGGAATTTGACTCCGGTTTCACGTCACTCTCAATGTGCATACACAGGTATGGACATAAGTATCACTAAAAACAAGGAGCGTGACAAGTTACAGGCTACCTGTCGAAAATACAAATACAAAGATACAAAAGGAATAATATATAACTATATAATAAGCAGTTCATTATAATTGCTGTTATTAATTCAGACTGTGCACCACAGGTGAAATTACGTTACAGTATAATGCTGGCAGACGTTTCTGTGTATACTAATCACTTAACTGGTAGGTGTGTTGTTTTGTAATTTGGGTGGACTGATCCTTAAATTTAATTGCATGTAACTTATTCTTGCTATAATTTAGGCTTTAGGTTTAAAAAAAAAAATCACATTTTATATGTGTGACCTAAGCTATAGTCTATTTTTTATCAATCCTTTTAAATCAAATCTCACTTAAAGGACCAGTCTGTAAGGATTTGCCTCTAAGGAGTGTAGTTTCTGAATGAAATACCCATGCCTCACCCTCCCCTTTTTAACACGAAGGAGAAAGACGCCGTCTAGAGCCAGTGTTTAGTCTGTTTATTCTGGGCTACTGTAGAAACATGGCAATTCAACATGCAGGACCAGCACCTATAGATATAAGAGTCTCATTCAAAGGTAACAAAATGATTCTTATTTTCAGGTGACTAATAAAAACATAGTTGTTATATTCAGTATCTGCGATATTATATTTAACTAATGCCCCTTAAATGTTATATACTGGACCTTTAAATGAAGATGCCCTTGTACTATACAACCCCGAGTGACTTCTATACGTCTATACACCAGTTTATGGATGCCATTCACATTGTGGCTTTATTTGACTTACTTTTTTTTATACTGGGTGCACTCTCTTCGCGTAGGTTGTGCGGGTTAAACGCAATATTACACTGAAACTTGTCAGAGTATCACATCCAGGACCAGCCGCACGGTGGAATGTTTGGTATGTATCCGTCGACTGCACGAACGGCAGCATGGGTGAAAACGGTGTTTTTCGACATTAAGTGTGTGGACAACAAGGCTAGCGTAGAAAATCGTAAACACACGGGTGTGCATTTACGTGTCATAAAAGGTACTTTTAAATATTTACTGGAGCAAGTAGATGCGATTTGTTGTGATTTTTGAGAACGCTGTTGAAAAAACACACCCCTACACCATGAGGGTGGAATGGTTCCTTCCACCGTAGCGGCAGCGTCTCTGCTGCGCAGCGTTGACTGCAAATCAATGAAGCCAGTCAAACAAACGGGGCTGGGCGGTCGAAGTTGGGACAATTTACGGAGGTTTCTGTTGCCGGATAGTCGTCGAAATTAAGGATATGTACACAGCTACTATGTGTAGTATTATGTTTTCTAGTCCCTTTGCGGAGTAAGGAGGTTATTCATGTCAAATAATCTTCAACTTATTCGAGGAGTTTGGTGTATTTAGCTTGAAGATTTTAGTAGCCTAACTGACAGAAAAACTACCCTCCCTACTCGAACTGAGGATGATATTTGCTAATACTGGAAACCCACTCAGGACTCCGTATCGCAAACAGGTAAACACACTTAATATTTATCAAAAAAATACTAACCTTTAAGGCATAATATCCGCAAAGATGACTTCACGAAAGTCACGCGAATAAAGTTTATTTGTGTAATTTGAAATGCTGTGTGATGAAGGCTGCTTAAAGTGTAATGAGAATACCTGCTGCTCGGGCTGTGGTCCAGGTCCGACACTGCTGGAGAGATCCGGGCCTTCAGTGACTTCAGTTGATGTAATAGCCACATAGCTAAATAGCCTAACCTCTTCTAACAATAACAACAACAACAACTTATATTATAGATATTGTGGATTATAACTGGGAAGTACACATGCAACACCACTTCACAGAAGTTTGCAATTTTCCCACAGCTTAGTTTGGACTAGTAAACATTTGGTTGGCTTTTATTTTATTAAATATTTGGACTCCCTAAAATGTAATATACACTATTATATATATATATATATATATATATATATATATATATATATATATATATATATATATATATATGACTAATTAGTCCACATGCATTCACTTTGTCCTAGTTACATATATATATGTATATATATATACATACACACACACACACACACATATTTTTAAAACTCCCTTTAGCTAAAATATTTAAATAAGCATATTTACTTTCTGCTGTCGTGCTCATGCTGTTATCCTGTGGCTAGAGCTCCATGGGCGAGGCCTGTTACTGGAAGCCATGTGTATTTCCAGCTCGGATATGACAGGCACTGCTGGTCTGGAGCTGGCTGATAAGATGCTGTCCTCTCCCCTATCACAGTCTCTTACAGTCCTGCCACTGAGTGACATCAGGCAGATGTATGAAAGCAGAATTCCCTTTTCTGTCACACACACAAAAAAAGAGGGAAGTTGCTCTCACCTGAAGCCAAGACTTCGAAAACAGACTTCAGGGCACTGTGGCAGGCATTCTTTCTAAAGAGTGGCTTGTCTTGTGTGTTTGTATGTATGTTGTAAACTATTACTGGGGTGTGTACGATGCCTGTCTCATTTATTATAAGTTATAAGTTAAATACAAAGTCTTTTCAAGTCTAAAAGCTTTTATCTCTACTCACATTGCTTCCCCACACTTGTTTGTGTCTTTCTCAGGTTATTACTGTTTTTGTTTTAGTCACTAACATAAAGATCTCAGTTTAAAATGTCCATACTTGATCTTTTTCCTGAGATTCCTGCCTGAAACCTAACCAACCAACTCAAGTAAACAGGGAATAACAGGAGCTTTACATTTTTTTGCAGGGTGTGTTTCATCAGTCAACATTTACCGTTCAAGTATCTGCCTTTTGAGATGCTGGAAAATAGGTTGTGACTGCATATTTATTCACGCTTTGTGTTAAAGGAGGTACAGTACCTGAAGACTGAACTAGGATGATGAAGACACAGTACCTGCCACTATCACTTTGTCACACCACTGAGGAAGTTTATCACATTTGGTGCCAAACTGAGTGTTATTTAGCTTACAACTTCAGACGTAATACCTGTTTCTTTGGTAATTTATGTTCAGTCATTTTCAGTCAAAGTGAGTTGGAAAACAGTAGATCAGACTGTCTCGGGCACAGGAGAAGATCCTCTAGGCTGTAGTCCAGACTTGGGTTGCTCAATCCTGTCACCACTTCATGCTTCGGATTCCAGCAGCTTCCTCTCAGCTTGTGACTCCTCAGCCGGGGGCGGGGGGGATGAGGTTGGGGGATAATCAGTGTTGGATAGTAAAGAAGAAGACAAATCCCTGAGGGGGACTCCTCTTTCAGACTATGACATCTGTATCTTGTAAACATGAAGCACAAAGTTGCTCAATCATGGAAGAATTTCCCTTTTTTTTTTACCCCCTTCTCCTTGCCTTTAGATGGACAGGCCCTCTGTAGCTATTATAAGCTCTACTTAAGTCCCAGAAAATGAGCCAAACTGAGTCGCATGTGAAAATTGCCGTGTCAGTTATTTGACTGTTATATTATCTCAGAACAAAAAAAAAAGTAATTAGAAGAGACGTACAGACTTGTCACTCAAACAGTCGTGAACATATGAAGGTTACTCGTTAATGAGAGCGCCGTGGTTAAGAAGTCCGGCACAACAACAGAGATGATTGTTTATGTTGACCTGCGAATAGCTTATTCGACACCTCGAGGCTGTGTGGAATTAGTGTGACACTGATGTCAGTGCTACAAGCCCCTGTGGACCCTGATTGTGCTGACTGCAAAGGTGTGATGGAGACAGCTCTGCAGATATGGATCACCGCTCTGTAAAACATTAATCTTCACACTGGACTTAAACCCACATGACACCAATGATGGAGTGTCCAAACACTTTATATTTTTTTTTCTCTTAATATGTGATGATATATGAGTGACTTGGCCACGGTGCACCGCAGGCTTTTCACACAGACACGTCATGCAAAATGCCAGTCATATTCTGATACAGCTTGCGATAGAGATAAAAATATATGTTTATCTCTTAGGTATTTCCCTCCTTTTTTCCGAAAAGTGCAGCCATTTTGCAGCTAGTTGTTGTTTTGTCCTGACATGGACATGGATTATGTTTACTTAAAGCTGCTTTAAGCAATATTGTTAAATCAGCAATGAACAAAATGATGATGTGCCCGTCAAGGGGGTCACTTGTAATGAGTAGCTCGTCCCTCAGCTCAGCTCCTCGTCGTTTACTGCAGCTTTACTGGTTTTTCAACGCTCTCTGCAGCATCATTTGTAAGCGATATCACCCTTACTTACATCTGCCCAGCATTAATCGGCAGATGAACGTTGTTAGCATGGAGCCTTTTGCAGCTAAAGCATGAGGCGTTTATCAGGTCATCATAAACATGACTCCAAATGAAAGGTTATGTGACTCTGTGTCTGCTGGACGCATAAAAAAGCAAACAACTTTGGACATATACGGTAACAATATGTGAAATTGTGTCTTCAGTGTGTTTCTGCGGCTCAAAAGTGACCACCGAATCAGTTATTGCAGTTTTAAAGATTTCTTTGCTCGTGGTGATGTGTGGAGTGTACTTCCGGCTCATCCAGTTCATTGTGACATCAGAAGAACACACCCAACCACGCCCATCTTGGATGGTTGAATTCAACCTAGCCTTTCTCTTTGTTTCCTTCCCTATTCCAGCCACTTGTTGCTCTATCGTCACACCCCATGGCTCCTCCCAGCCCGAGCACTAACAGCAGCACCAACAACAGCAGCAGCAGCAGTAGCACTGCAGGCTGGGACCAACTCAGCAAAACCAACCTATACATCCGAGGCCTGTCCCCTTCAACCACAGACCATGACCTGGTCAAGCTCTGTCAGCCGTGAGTACCGCACTTCCTCTCATGATTATCTGCTATTGATGAGTCATTGATTTTTTGGCCTATACTTAGTTTTAGAGTCTAGTTTGCACTGGCCGACAGTCAGGTTTTGACATGTATTTGTTAAAATAGAAAAAAAAGGTGTGAAAAAATGTAACGTACGTTGTAAATATGCCATGTTAAAAGTACAAAAGCACACTATTGAATTGAAAGGATCAGAAATGTACATAGTTTTGTCTTAGTCATCAGATGATGTTGAATGACAAATTGAGCCATGCAGTCCTATTTAAATATCTTACAAAGGAGGATTTAAAATTTAATCAGCTTCCTATAACGAATACATTAGTTCTGAGCCATGCAGCCAGCATGGTGTGCCACCTATGGATTCGTATGTAGGCCTATATATTTGAGATTCTAACAAACGCCACAGTGTTTCAGGCCTCATTTAAATATAGCATGCAAAATGATCTTGAAGACCGCACAAGGACAGAGCGTGGATGACAGCAGCAGACATTTCATATATCATGTGTGTGAATAAAGGAGAGATACTGTCAGCACTGGGCTCGTCCATAGCTCCCTTTGTGCGCTGAATGCTTTATACTTGGCAAGTAGAGAGACCACCCCGACGCCACATAGATTTAATTAGCTTTTTTTTTTTTTTTTTGAGGCCCCGTCTTCACAGTGTGATACTGACTTTGCAATGCAGAGCCGTGAATTCATTCTACGTCCAACTTTTATAAAAAACAAAAAGTTAAAATTCACTTTTACTTTAAAGGTGTTTTTATTGTTGTTTGATTATAGATCAATCCTCAAATGAAGGAATTTTAGTTTTAAGAGTTTTCAGACTCTGCCATTGTATAGCCCAAAGTCACAAAACACATTTGCCTTGGAGGGCTTTACAATCTGTACAGGGAGTGACACCCTCTGTCCTTAGACCCTCGGTTCAAGTGAGGAAAAACTTGCCCACAAAAAACCTTTTAACAGGTAAAAAAAAAAGTGGAAGAAACCTCAGGAAGAGCCACAGAGGAGGATCCCTCTCCCAGGACAGACAGACGTGCAATAGATAGACAGAGAGACACAGATGAGAGACACAGATGAGAGACACAGATGCGCAGCGTTATTTAAAATAACTTCACACTACACTTCATGTGACCTAAAAGACTGCTTGAACGCTTGTTTTGTCACTTTGTACGTTAACCTGTGGTTAATTTTCACTGCAGCATTCAAAACGTCTCACACGGTAAACCTCGACATGGTAAAAGCGAACATGCTGTAGCAGCAACAGATGATTTGAGATTAGAGTTCAGATGAAGGGAAGGTCATAAGTTCATGCTCTTTTGCCTAGTTTAGCATTTAGCTTAATCCCTGGCTAAAATATCACCCTGGCTGACTGCAGTATATCATGGTTTGTATCATTGACACTGTAGACGATAGAGGCCATTTTTAACACCACATCTATAGACCACTGTAGAAAAAAAAGATGTATCAAAATGAAGTGATTTTTCTCTGCGCACCATGAAGTATGGAAACTACTATACAGAGTAAAAACAGTACAACAAATGAGTTAAAGTTAATAACACGATAAAGAACTTTGCTCCTGAACAAACATCAACTAGTTGCGCGCAAAACTTTGTCTTTAAACAGCTGCTGCAGGATTTTGTTGTCTTGTTTTGTTTTTAATGACATTGTAGTAACATGGTACATTACTCACAGATTACCATCAGCGCTCTCCTCTCTACATGCATACCATGACTGTTCGGTTGAAACCATGGCAACAACACGAAGCAAACCAGACTTTTGAGTGTCACAATCTCCGCGGTTTGCACGTTTACAGGCGTCACTGTGCCATGACGAACCTATTACACTTCCTAAATACAATTAATTAACAGTAATTATGTATTATCACAATAAAATCCGTGTCTCTACTGTCCAAATGACCCGAGTTCAGTTCATACAGTGACCCTGTTTAACATTTGATACAGTGGTTTAGTGTGAAGAAAAGGGGACTGTTTAGTTTTGCACTCACATGGTGGGGATTTTCAGCACCCCATGGAAACCACTTCCTGTTTCTCATATTTTCGCGGTGATGTCATAGATTGTTGCTCAACCCTTCCTCTCTGTGTGCTTTATAACTGGCTCCGTCTGGTACATAATCCAGCTAACAATACCTCGCCTTTCTGCTCCTCCCCTAGGTATGGCAAAATTGTATCAACAAAAGCCATCTTGGACAAGACCACAAACAAATGTAAAGGTGTGTGATGTTGTTGTTCTCCTTGTTTTTCTCTCTCAACACCGCCCTCTTTTATTGTGTTATATATGAACTGCCCTCCACAATTTTTAACACTTCACTTCCACGCTTTGTCCTAAATCGGTAGACATTCAGCGCGTGGATACGAACAAAACATTCAGTCATTCAGCAGCTATGCAGTTGTCTCAGATGAACCAGGCAAGTCAGGAAACAGACAACCAGGCTCCTTAAAACTGCCTTCCAGCTCATGTTATTTTAAGCCTCAGACCTTGTCTGTTGGTGTGTCACTGCTGTGGGTGGTTCCCGGGAAACAGTGGCTGACTCCTCCTCCTCTTCCTGCTGAGTGACAGTGTTGGTGTTGGTCCAGTTCTAGTAGACTTGCCCATCTGACTAAAGGGGGGACTTACTGATTCTCTCCAGTGCTGATGGGATTAAGAGAATGCTTTGTCACTCTCCTCTGGATTATACAGATGCCAGTTAATCGAAGGCTCGGAGTGAAAGGAGACACCATTAAAGACCTTGTAAAGCTCTGACTGAATTTTAAATAGAAAGCAGAGATGGCTTTAGTAATAACCTTTGGAAATTCTGAGTTTCAAAAAAGCCGTTTGTTTTTTTACTCAGTTCCGAATCATCGAGAACGTATAGTAATAACTAGTAAGGATTCACATTAAAGTTTTAGTACCAATGTGACCCAGTTCTCAGCTGAAAGAGCCCTGACATTCACCATATTCAGCTTGAATAGGTTAAATATAGCAGCTGCAGTAGAGGTTAGGGACTATAGGTACACCCTGTTTGTACCCCTCAGGACAAAGAGCTGACCTGAGCCATGAATGTCACACTGCTATCTGCATCTTCAGCACTTTTCAGCAACAAAAGGCACACATAAATAAACACAGTTCAGTAGATCTATATAATGCACAAATATATTCAAACATACTGTAAAACCACACAGTAATACACTGTATGTAATGCCCACTAATGAACACACATAGTATAGGTCAGCCCACACAACTCTGAGGCTCAGTCTTTTTTTTTTTTTTTTTTTGCTTGTTATAGAAGATTGTCCTAACTGTGCTGCTTGTCTCCTCAGGATATGGCTTTGTGGACTTTGACAGCCCTGCTGCAGCTCAGAAAGCTGTAGCTGCCCTGAAGACCACTGGTGTCCAGGCTCAGATGGCCAAGGTGAGGATTCATTACAGTCTAATCCTGATATCACATTCGTACAAGTCACCCAGTAACACTGTCACACCTCCATTTGGCCGGTCAGGCAACTTAAACCTAATCTTTGAGGTATTAAATAGCAAGACTGGAGTCCTTGACTGTAGGGTGTTACATCTCCAGATCTGTAGACTGCTCAGTGACTCAGAGATCATGAATTTCAGTGGGAATTTATGTGATTTTAGACACAGTTTAGCAGCATTTACTGTGGCACTTTTCCAAATCTGTGTGTTTCTAATGTGCAGCTCTGTCCTTATTACACTTGTGTTTAATTGAGGTATGTTAACACGAGCTGATTATATGTTCTCATGGATTTAATATAGACGCGCAATTTGCAATAATGATTAATTAACACATTATCAGGCTGTTGTGTAACAGCAAACAAACATTACATAGGCTGTTGTGGTTTGTGTTCATTAAACTTGGATTCTGTCTCGAGGTTTAATGAATTGTGAGGTCACAGTGTTAGTTGCTGTATCAGCAGCTTCTCCAACCTCCACCTGCTGCACCAGCGCTCCGTCTCTCGCTCTTCTTATTTGTCTCATTCTCACGTTTCCTCTCATTCCATTTTATTTTTCCATAAAGTCTTGCTTGACTCATCCTGCATTAATAGTATATTTCACACAGTGTTAATGCAGTGCACATTTGTGCTGCACCACTTTCTCAGTAAATCTGCCCCTCAAGGATTGAATATGTCCCTCAATATTGAATATATTTGGTAATCTGCTGATGCATTCATATATGGTTTAAAATACACGTGAGTTTTCCCTGCAAGTGTAGTGTGCATATACATCACCGATGGTACCCAAAGGCAAGGCTTTACGAGGGTTTCAGACGTAGGTGGTACTTATAGTTAGACTATAGGCTGCAGAAATGAGGTTGTCACAATATCAGAATTTTTTGATACAGTACTATCATAAAAACGGATACCCAATACCTCATGATGCCACAGAAAAAGAAAAAAGTCCTAGGCACACAAAATAAGATCCTTATCCCCTTTTTTTGCCAACAACCTGCACATAGTGCTGGAACAGAAAAAAACACTGAGCACAAACACATTTGTAATGTTTCTAGTAATTAGCTAGTAGTAGTAGTAGTAGTAGTAGTAGTAGTAGTAATTAGTAATTAATATTCAATGAACTGATTTTATTCCTTGTTGTTTCATCTGTGCAGCCTTGGAAATCTGAATATAAATCTGTTTGTTTCTTCTCTTTCTTCTATAGTTAATTTCAATACCAATACCAAATGATAGTATTATATCATTATATACTGCCCATGTGGTATTGAAAACTAAAGTATTAATACTTTTGACAGCTGACAGCAGGTTAACAAAGCCTCCAAAGTACCACATTTAGTATCTCCATGAATGATAGGTGTGTTTAAAACATGAGAATGCATTGCAGGAAACATAAATAGACAAATTCATTTCCTCTTTTTGGTTCTAATAGATATAGTAGAGTCAAGTTAAAGAAATTGTTTGCTTTAATGGTGCCCAGTCTGTGTTGCGAGGACAGACAGTTATTCAAGGTTTCAGTACGATCTGGCTTTATTTCTTCACAATATAATATGATATGGGAGATTTTCAGATTAAGGGCTTTAAATTAGGACTGTATTACTTTAAGCACCTACTCTCACTGACATTCGGAAAGGAAGTAAATAATTCTGTGTTGTTATGGTAACAGGAGCCAGTCAGGGGAAATTAGTTCCCATACAGCACTGAGCAAGAACCCTTGGCCTCATTTCCCTGTCTGGGGATCTGTGGAGCTTCTTGACATGCCTCTGTGCACCCATTTTACTTTTTTAATTAAAATAGAGCAGCTTCGAGGGGCATGCCAAAGTTTAATCTTTGTATTGTGGAAGGTAAATGCCATTATAAAGTGTGTGCCTTTCACTCCAGCTTTATTCTCACTATTGCCGAAGCTTGTTTGGACTTAATGGACTCGCTGACAAAGGTCCCCTTTCCTGTTTTTTTTATCTGCCCAGACACCCTTCAATAGGCTTTCTCTCATTATTATTTCAATGGCAGGTGGTGGGAAGTAGTCAGATAAGAGTTTCCCTTCTTTTTACCTTATGTTATTTCAATGAATGTCTTGTGATACATGATTATGTGCCTCCCTTTCTCTGTATACGTGCAAGAGATTCACTTGATGCACATTTGTATAAGAAGTTATTAATAAAGGTAAATAGTCTGTCATGGTATTGTTAGTTTCATCAAGCGGTGTGGAGAAAAAGCCAACCTTATGTACCCTGGTTAAAGATTAGAAGTATATACATATTATATATATCTTTACACACATCCTGTATCATTCAGTCCTTAAGTCAAATAGCCGAAGAACATCTTTGCAGCAGATCACATAATTTTTACAGCAGGTCATACTTCCTGTCTCTTTAGCAAGGCAAAGAGTAACATCAGCCATCAGCCACACCTCTTTTCATCAGCGTGCATGGTGAATGATGGGTGGCATCAAAGCGGAAACATTTCTCCGAGTGATGACAGAGTCACATTCACCCCACCCTAAAGCCCTCTTAAGTATGTTTTTTTTTTTTTTTTTTTTCTGGAATAATTACTGTGTGACAGTAGAGGCTATGTCAGTATTCATCTAGAAGTAATGATCAAGTGATGGATAACAGCAGAAAAGAAATCAGCTTCCTGTTATTAATAATTGATCAATTTCCTAATTTAGGTGGCACTATATATGCTTTGCCATCAAAGTCTGCGTCACCCTCGCTTGGTTTTTGTTGCAGCGCAGGCTGCGGCTCATTCTCCGTCCTCTAACTCTCAAATGTTGATTTTTCTCTCAATGTATTACTTTTAGTAATCCAACCTGTCCCTGTAGCTGACTCTGAACAGCACAACACTAATGAATATTAATGGTGAGAGGCCGCTCCCCTGGGACTCATAGCCGTGTCTTATGTTTCTGCTGATGCTATTAAAATACGGCGAGAAATCAGCTGATGTGAGCCTTAAGCCAGCGTGAGCTGCATGCAAATCTCTATTTATCACTGCTCATAGTGACCCTTTACTACCTAAAACCCCCCAACAGGAAGAAGCAGAGATAAGCAGACACATGATAACCACATTACTGAGGTTCAAATTAGAAGTCTATTAAATGTTTAGCCATTTCCAGGGATAATATAATAAATTATATTAAATTGTAAGCATCCTCCTCCCTCTACTTTACATTCTAGTTAAACCTGTGTGAATATGTTACGACAAAGGAATGTTGTTTTTGTTTTCCATGTGTGTTTCAAGCATTTCCTATAGTGTAATTACATTTCCTTTTGCTTCCTCTTTCTGTTTTTCTCACCGCGCAGCAACAAGAGCAAGACCCAACAAACTTGTACATCTCCAACCTGCCTTTGTCGATGGACGAGCAAGAGCTGGAGAACATGTTAAAGCACTTTGGCCAGGTCATATCCACACGCATCTTGAGGGACTCCAGCGGAGGCAGCAGAGGAGTGGGCTTTGCAAGGTCAGACCCTTGTGTGATTCATCGTCAATGACTCACGGACCTGGAACAATAATAAAAGATGCGGGAGATTACCGGTGCTTCATATGGCATTTTAACATCAGTAAATCTAGACTATGTCAAATATGACACATTGGTATAATTGAACAAATTGAATGGTCTCCAACCAAGATGATGCTTCGTACTGAGAAGAGATCCCTTCACAGCAGTAAACAGGAAGAGATCACAGTTCGACTAATAACATGGAAGTGACGTCAGGGATGGGGGAAGGGAGTAGTAATATCCCACTCACAACATTAGGCGACAAAGTCTGTAGGAAATGCAGTATTTATTTTGAGATACAATAGTGCTAACAGTCCCCAAGGATTGAGATCCAGGCTAACAATGATAGCAGCTACCAATCATAAATTAATGTTTAAAAATGATACAAATAACACCTTTCAAGTCGCTCGGTGTTTTGCAGATTTCTCACCATAAAAATCCCCCCATGCAGTTCAACGCAGAATGTGTTTCATTTCTAAAATTAAAACCCAAAAAACAGACAGCTATGTTGACAAATAGAAAAAGAGAAAGAATTAATGTATGGACAAATAGAAAACATCTTTAAAAATACTTTCGCAATGACTCAGTGATTTAATTATAGTACTGATGCTGGCTTCCGCCAGTCGTACTTGTACAACCTGACGTCTGACTAAAATACCTGATGAGCAAGGCCACGGTTATAATTGACGAAACAAAAATATAATGCATCATCGGAATGTTTGTACGTCCGTGGGCATTCACTAATAGGTCTGTGTGGCACAAAGGGTGAATAATAAACGGGTTGAATCCACAACATATGTAGGCAATGGGCTTATAATCTTTTACATCAAACCACCCTTCCACCCACCCAGATAGGAAACAGTTTTTTGGAAAGTACCTGCTCACCCTCATTACTGCACTTAACAGTACTCGTGCTCTACGTGTCTTTTAGGATGGAATCGACCGAAAAATGTGACGCTGTCATTTCCCACTTCAATGGAAAGTTTATTAAGACACCTGCAGGTGTTCCAGGTAAGACGTGCTACGTTGGCTGGCATGCACTGCAGAAACTTATTATAAATAATATACCAGGAATAGAATATGTGAAAGAAGACTGCAGGATTTGTCTTATGACAGCAGGATGAAGTGGTCAGGCAAGTGATTTATGCTTCTAACAGGAGTCAGTAAGTCTGCTGGTAAAGAGCTCATATACACTCAGCCATAAGTAGCAGAGTACAGACAAAGAAACCAAGAGAGAGCGAGCTGCTCTGTGTGGCCTCCACTCCCTCTCTAAGCTTTTTAATTGGATTATTAGACTGAAATAGTCTCTGCTGGCCTTGCCTCCTTTAGGAAGGGGAGGGGATTACAGCTCCACAGCTGCCAAATTAGATGTCTGTGTTCCCATGGCTGGCTTGTAAATGTGCACTCCCAGGCTCCAGGGATTGAATGACTGTATAGCAAGCAGTGACAGACAGCATTGTGTGTGTTTGTTTAAGACAGGCCTTTTTATTTTATTCTCTCCCCACTTCTCCCTCTTTCTCTTTCTCTTTAGCACCACCTGAACCCTTGCTGTGCAAGTTTGCTGACGGTGGGCAGAAAAAGAGACAAAGTCAGAATAAATTTGCACAGAATGGTCGAGGCTGGGGAAGGGACGGTGACTCCAGACTGGTGAGTGGTGCTCAGGTTGGAGTGAGTGGCTGATGGGAACCTTTTCATAACCAGATAGGAATAATAAAGCACAAATTTCACACCATACACGACAAGTGTTGCATGATAAACAACAGCTAGTATAAGAAATATTACAAGCAGAGCCACTTTCATGTGTCTTTATTGTTTTAAGTGTCGCTGAAGAGTCACCTAAAGCAATAAATTACATGTAGCATATCTTTTTGTCTTTTTATTGAGCTGTGCTGTTTATGTATACATACTGATGATGTTATGTAGTCAGGAGTGCCCTCTTTCCGGTTTCGGCATGATAGATATACAATAGACTTTTTGTATGATGTGTTGGTTAAGTGTTGGTGTTGCATGCTTCAGTGTAGTTGCCAAACCTGTGCCTTGTTTTGCCTCCAGGCTGGAATGACGCTCACATATGACCCCAGTGCAGCTGCTATGCAAAACGGGTAAGCTACAAAACCAGATTAGACTGCTCTGTTGCAGCCAGTGTATATTTCACCTTAGTTAACTTGCTTTGTTGTTTTTTATAAAAACACATTTTTATTCTGTGTTCACAGATTTTTCCCACCAGCATACAGTATTTCAAACAGGATGATTGCTCAAACGTCTATGTCTCCATACATGTCTCCGGTTTCAACATACCAGGTTCGTCTCTCTTCAGTGATGAATCTGCAGCTTTGACACATTTCACGCGCCTGTATTTCTGTTCATAAATCATCAAGTTTCAGGATTGTCATTTGGGGTTTTGGAAGTGTGGGTTAAATATGTGAGGGCATTGTAGCCATTGTTGCTGTGCCAACCACAGCAGCATGTGATCTCTGGAAATAGCAGCTGTTCTGTGTCACTGTGTTTACAGAGTGTTTTTGTGTGATGTTTTAGGTGCAGAACCCATCCTGGGTGCCTCATCAACCCTACATAATGCAGCACCCAGTAAGAACAGACTCTCTCCATCATTTTAAACCTCTTTTTCTTTCGTTTTGTTTACCCCTGTGTGGTTGTAACAGAATTAAAACATTTTTCTGTAAACAAACAGACACAATATGTGAGAGTAGTAGTTTCACATAAGGCGACTGTGATCCTTGAGGATTTACGGTACTAAAGTGTTTGTATAGAAATGTAAAAACGACTGCTTTTTAGAGGCTATACGAGGCTGTGTGTTTGATGGCAGATGACGAATATTTTATAACAGATGGGTCTGAATTGAGAGCGAAGAGTCGTTTTTTGCTTTGAAAATGAGCCAGCAAAGATGAGAAAACACTGCTAGATGCTTCAGGCCAACCAAGACGCTTATAGATAACTTGTTCAACTTGTGACTGTCTCACCTTCTGCTGTGAGCGTTAGATTCAAAGTCTAAGGTTACTCTATTTCTCTTTGCCTGAAATCCAAACCTACAAAACTCATCATGTATTTACTTTCCAGATATTCTGCATTCATTTTGTGATATTATTTTATAACAGCTGCCATACATTCCTCTCATCCGGGCTCCCTTTTCTTCCAGGGGACAGTGATATCGCCCTCTATGGACCCATCTATGTCACTACAGCCTACATCTATGATGGCCCCGCTTTCACAGCAGATGAGTCACCTCTCTCTGGGCAGTGCAGGAACGGTGAGAGAACTCTCCATGGGATCAGAAATGAGTTCACGCATTATGCTTAATTGAGAATAAGGTGTTAAAAGGCACTTCCTTAAACTCTGTGTAAAGGCAATTCTGAGATTTCTTTCAAAGTGCATTAAATATGTTGGAAAATAGTTGCTGAAAACATGTGAAAAGACTTTGAACAATATATTACTGAAGACAGTTTTTCACCAGTTTTCAGTCCGGGATTTTGTGGGCGGTCCTAAAGGGTGGCTCGATGACACGCTGAGGCCACCCTGAGCATACCCCTGCACCCAGCAGAGAGATAGAGATTAATTCATCTCGCTCAGAGTGTTTCAAAGTTAGTCATGTAACTTTCTGAACTCATCTGACACGTTTCAGTCGCTTCATGACTGCTCCCACGAGTGGGCGTGGCTTCAGCGCATGAATACTGCTCATTTTTATCCAATTTTGACACCTAATTTCATAAACTTGTCGATATTTTTAATCATTCAGATTTGGCTGGTTGGTTAATAACACTTTATTCTTTGGTCTGACAAACTCAGAACACATATTTATTCTTACTTTACACAGACTTGTAAATTGTATAGATCATAAACACTCTATATCTGACTCAATTATTCTCTCTCCTTTATTTTGCAGTTTATGGCTGCCAACACAGCTATGCAAGGAGCATATATCCCACAATATGCACACATGCAGACACAAACCATAGAGGTGCGTGCATTAAAATCACTGTGCGTGTAAAACATTATCTTTATTTAAAACATTTGATGGCAAAGACTTATTTTACACTCTCTCTTCCAGGAAAATGGTGCACATTCACAAGTGGACTCAACCGGCAATCATTCCCCATATTCTTTCCAACAAACCAAGTAGTGCTGAGGTAACATTTGGACAACAGCTAAAGCAATCCTGTCTACACAAATGCAATGGATGCTAAGGATCTTTTCACTGTTTTGCACAGGTTCTGCAAATGTTTAAGTGAGACTATTTTTGGTATCATTTTCAGAGAGAATATCTTGAGTTCATCAGATTCTATTTAAAAAAAGAAAGTTTTGAAAAAGTTTTATTTTCATACTAGAAAACGTTTATTTTTTACAGAGGATTGCCACAGGATACAAGAAAGAATCATGTAACTAGTCGTTCAAAGTGCATGATAGTAAATAAGTCTTTTGTTAATATTTCCAGATTTCTTTTTCTGAATCTTTTTTTTTTTTTTTCTTCAGCCGGACAATTTGCAAACGATGTTTTTGTGCTTGCTGTGTGAGTGTTGCTATGGTGAAGTGTTAAGTGTTGTTTTCTTGTAAAGTGATTTCTCTTAGTACCTTAGATTGATCTTGCTGTCGGATTCAAGTTTTGCCTTCATAGTTTTGATACAGAAGTTGTATAGACCACCACAGAGAAGGGCAATAAGCGCTATTGCCTTGGAAATGAGCTATGTAGGGTTTTTAAAAAAAATAAATCTATGTGTTGTTGTTTTTCCCCTTCAAAAAACTGATAGAAAAGTAGAAGAGAAAATGTTTTTGAATGACTTCACATCTGATGATTTTACTGGATGTTATATTTATTTAGCAAGAAGGCCCTACATGTTTCTGGTTGTTGGAATATGCTAGAAAATCTGCTGAAAGTTCACCTTTTGAATCTCGCCTTTTTGATTACTATTGTAGAATAGCCTAAACTGAACTCGGTGGGGTTGGGGAACGAGACGGGGCAAATGTCTTTTGTTTGTTGTTTGTATTTTTGTCGGGTTTTTTTTTTGGTTGATGTTCATTGTTATTTTGATGGGGTGTGTCTTTTTCACTTTTATTTGCAAAAAAAAAAAGAAAAAGAAAAAAAAAAAACCTAACCAGAAAACATAAGACTCATGATTGTGCAAAAAAGAAAAAAAAAACCTCATCAAAGCCTTGTGACAGAACTTGTGCAAAAGTTCAGTTGGAGTTGGAGGTCAAAATGATGAGTATGTGTATTTTATTGCACCTCGCTCTTTGATAAGAAACAAACAAACTGGGCACTTTGTGTTGTGGTTTACTTCACCAAAGATTGTGAGCTAGTACACTGAGGAAATAGCATCATTTGTCTCTTTAACCAGGGCAGAAGTGACTCTGCAAACCAGATTGCAGTTTGGACAGTGTGCCTTTTTTTCTATATTTACATTCAGTTGTCATCAGTAGATATTAGTACAGTACGGACACATTAAAGCATGAAGGAAGGCCTGGATCCAACAAGTGCCACAGATGAATTCCATAGTTAAAATACAGAAATTTTAGCAAAGATTGAGTCAAAATTAAAAAAAGAAAAAGAAAACTATGAAAGGACAGTAGTAATTAGTTTTTTGATCATAGTGGATTCCAGCAGGCGTTTTGATTATGGTGTCCTCGAATAAGCATGTGATTCGACCTGGTGGTCAGTCAGACCAGTTATCTACCTCAGAGTTTTCTTTCTCCTCTGTACTAGGTCGGGTTAGCAGGTCCAGCCCGCCCTTCCAGACCAAGTGCCACGCTCAGGAGCTGGCCACACCCAGCTGTTTCCTTATAAGTTGTTTTGAATACTTTTTGTTTTTTCTTTAAACCTTTTTTTTTTTTTTTTTTATGATGTTTTGTTGTTATTATCATTAGGGTGGGGTGGGGGGGGTCACACAACATGTTTCTACTCAGTTCACATTCACATTCAGTTTCAAAGAGCTGTTTTGAAAAGAGCTGCTGCTTATACGGCGACAGATTCCAGAGGCTGATCTAAAGATGTTAAAAGACCAACAATGACAACAAAGGGTTGTGTCGCGTTCATTGGATCTGTGGAACAAAACATGTTTGTTGCTTTGTCTTGGGGTCTAGACAAACTCACAGCAGCATTTCCTCCGTAGTTAGCTACGGTGTGCGACAAAATGTAAAGGGCCACCGTGATTATACTTGAGATTTCTGTGTAATGCCTGAGACTGAGAAGTAATACTGTCTTGTTGAGGTTTATGCTGCTAGTGGTGTCTGAACCAAGTGCCATAGTATCTGGGTCAAGAGTTGCAGAGGTGCATTCAATTTGCTCAATTGCTCATATAAGTAACCACCATGTTGAACAGTCATTAAGTTATAAGAAAAAGTTCTAATTTATGAAGATTTTTGTACAGACAGCTTGAGGAAAAAAAAGAGATTTTCATAGAGTTATATGAAAGTTTATTGTTTTTATTTTTTTTACTTGTACCACACAATTGCCAGTGGTAACTTGTATAGTTTAAGGAACCTTTCCTCTGTATGTTTGTTTTGTAGTGTTTGTTAAAGCCAAAGACTTTCAGTAGATTGTTGCCTAAGGTTTATTCTTTTCATTTCTTTGACATTTTTGAATAAATTTTCAACTTTTAAGCCGCTGTGTCGCCGTGTCGTGTTCTTCATCCCGCGTAGCCGATTGCTAACTTCGCACTGGTCAATGATGAAATGATGTACTGTAAATACATCGCTTGTGCAGTCTGCCAGTCTTTAAATAGTTGAACAATACATTTTAATACGATGATGGTTGTTAGTGGAGCTTGGCTGCAGCTTCAAAGGGCTGAAATCCAAGCGCTGTCTCTCACTTTGTCTCTCACATTTATGTTTTAATAACGAATCTGGCTTTATTAGAATTTGGAGAATAGGCGTATGTTCATTAATCACCTTTCATATGACTGCTTGAATCTAATATCTTGTCGGATTTATCTATACAAAAAAATAAATGGAGATTGGCAGCCATAATACACTGAGATTCTGTGTTTTGTTTTGTTTCTTCTGCTTTGAATGAAGAGAGATTAAAGACACTTCAGCAGCTCTCCAACAGCTGAGGTTCAAAAATGGAGGAAAGAAAAGGAACAACATCTGTTTAGTTCCTTTGTCAAAGCAGCAGCTGGAAAAGGGTCACTTTGCTGTTAGCCGACTCCATTAATGTGACAGTGGCCACGTCCTACTTTACACATACATCAAGCAGTCCTTCAGGTATTCACTCATCAGGTAATGACACATTATTATCTCTTGCAGCTGCCATGGATTGATGCTTTCCTCCAAAATGTGGTGTCGCTTTATTGCGACAAAAAATATATGACAAGAAATTCAGCATGCACTCAACCCATGTAGCTTTGTCTCAGTACTAGTTGTCCGAAAGAATGCTACGCTTTTCAACCCATAGGGTAATGACTATATCAACACTGTCACATGGTATTGTGGACAACACGTATGGCCTGGGCGGGGTGAGTTATGGGTATCAGGAGGTATGCCATAGGGTGGGTGGATGGGGACGTCTGTGAGCGGGCCTAGCCATGGCAGATGGGTCCCCACGGTACCCTGCAGAGTGTTGTGCCACCCTACGGGAAGCCACCAGCTCCAGACGAGGAGCAAAACTCACGCTCCAGCTGTCTGTGTTTGTGCCACCTGCGTCTACAAGCGATGGAGTTGCAACCCCCTCTCTCCTCCTGAACAACAACCGCCCTGCCCCTGAGCCTCTCTGCTTGTCCCCTCCCTCACCTGCTCAGGTAGGAAGCATCTTCCATATGTCCTAAGAAGGTCATTACAAACCACATTGATTGTGATTATTCAGGAATTTGTTTGACCAGACTGACACTTAACTAGATATGTTAATAATGAAGAGTAGATACAGGGGTGGGCACAACAATAATGTAATTAACTCTGCTACCCCAGTAATAAACATAATGGAGAGCTGCTAATTTAACTGATGCCAGAATTTGTCCAGAATGATAACACTTATAATAATATAATGCAACATAATGCAATCTTATAGTAACACAATATGTTTGAGGAAACGACAGACAATTATTGTTATTATGCCTAGCTATTCATCTAGGGACTGTTTTTTCCAATAGATTTATAAGACTCTGATAGAGTCTAACCTATTTTTTTGTTTTGTTTTTACACCGGTTGTCACACAGAGGACAGAGAAAAATGTTTTGATTTTTTGATTGAAAATGAATGAATCAACTAGCTGATTAATCGTCTTAACATTTCTGGTTTATTTCTATGTTCATTCTCAACGTGTGATGGTAAATGATATGATAAATATGAATGCTATTTTTCCTGTTTGCGTAGAGACTGAGGGAAGAGGGAGGCATGAGTATCTTAATGTATTTTACTACCTAATTACAAGCTGTTTAATCATCACAGCATATATATTTGTTATTAATTAACATTTGTTTTGATTATGGAGTTTATTCAACAGTGGCCATGAATCATAAATATACATCTCGATACTTGAATTCTGATACATTATGCCGAGCTATAGCTAGAGCTGTCTGTCCTATATTGACTCCTGCACTATGTTATGTCTTGGAGAATGAAGAATTTCATGGCTGATGACTGCTGTGTTGACATTAAAGCACTGATTCAATTCCACCCAGCTTGCATGTTATACTCTGTAGCTATAAAACTGTCCAATAATAAATCACATTTAAATTTCAAGTATGAAATCTTCTTCTGCCATTTAAAGACAGCCTCACATACAGATATAATAAATAATATAATAAGATAAAATAAATGTATTATTGTACATAATATCAAAAAGGTAAAAGATGGAATCTAATGAACAAAATCATCATCATCATCCAACAGTTTGCAAATCCAAAAAAACCTCATTCAGTGCGGTAAACACTGTACTTGCAGCACCACCCAGAGGTCCCTGTGTGCAACATAATCTCACACTCTATGTATGATCTGTTTGCATATGAACACAATTACCAAACAAGCTTTATCAAACATACATTTACAGACTGTTGTCATATAAAATATTTGTTTCTTTTGTTGGCTCTAATCTCCAAATAACGTAACAACAAATAACCAACGTGCGGGACTTGTTACTGTGTTGAGTCCATGTTTGCGTGTGGTGTGTGTCTGCGCCTGGTGTGCGTGCGTACGTGCGTGCGTTCGTGCGTGCGTGTGTGTGGGTGGGATCTCGCTCACGTCGCTGTGGACTCTGGTGGAGACGTGCAACAGTCAGAAAACTAGTTGTGCGCTTCATGATTTCTTCTGTTTTCGCCGTCATGGAGCTGCGGAAGAAACACTACTGTCCCCGATCAGTGTTGAGCTGCGTGTTTGTGCTGTGTATCCATCTGAGATTCAGTTTGGCCGGAGGTAAGACTCCAAACCCGAGCCTTCACTCTTAAACACGCGTATTTTGGTGATAAGTTCAGCGGGCATAGCTGTGTTTGATTTTAGCTCTGCGCAGGCCCGTGTCCTCAGCTATCTGCTCTTTGCTCCTGTGTGTTTGTTTAGTGTTGTGTTTCCTCTCGATTAGTCAAGTCAGCTGAGTTTAACTGCGCGCAGACGTGCCAATGTCTTACTGTCAGTGTGTGAACCAACTTTCCTGAATGTCGACACTGTTGTTGTTTTATATAGCAACATACTTACTCATGACATCAAAGTTGTGTGCTTGCCCATGTTGCGAAATCCCCAAAAATACAACATTGAAAATCAGCTTTTCCCATTTAGGGTTGGTGTCCTGCATGCCAGCATTCTTTAGATCTGCCTTGAAGGTGTCTAATCATGCCTAATTTGCAACTGGCACATACAAAATACAATTATATAGACTGCCTGTGTGCACAGTAATGTTATATGGAGCTGGTGTTAACTGTAAAGCGAGGTTATTATCAGGCAGGACACTGCTACAAGTCTTGACAGACAGCAGAGCTTCATAGGAAAGTAATCTGATCCCAAATGACAGATGCAGAAGAAAAAAAAAAATGCAGGGAACTGTCTAGAAAATCATGACAAAACCGACACAGAAAAAGAGGAACGATAGTCACAAGTTGAAACTAACTTCCTGGGTGTGTTGGTGGTTTGGAGATTCATATAAACTGGCATACAACCAACCATGATGCAAAGTAGCTGCAGCGTATTAGAATGGTGATTTGGTTATGTTATGTTTGGTGTGTTAGGTCAGGTGTCCAATCTTTCCATTACCATGTCTTGTCCCGTGTTTTTCCCTTTCAGACTGCCCTGCGGATGGACGCACCTGGGTGCCGTTCGAAGACAAATGTTACCACTTTATCCACGGAGAAGAGGACAAAATCAAAAGCTACACTTTCGATAGAGCAAAAACCCTCTGCCAAGGATTTGGTACCTGAGGCATCATATTTATTTATTTATTTATTTATTTTACAATATTTAAAGACAAAATTAGTCTGTATTCTCAATATGTGTGTGTGTGTAATCCTGATGTTGTATGTTGCTCTGCTTTTTCTAGAGCTTTTGACCATCCATAGTGCTGAGGAGAATGACTTTGTCATTAAATATAGCCCAGAGGTGTGGAAAGGCACCGTCAACGTGTGGCTGGGAATGTATTATGACACAAACAGTAAGTACCGTGTGACCGGAGCACTGTGAAAATACACTGGATAATTTCCATGAGATAAAATCTGATTCTCTACGGCAATCAGAAAGGAAAAAATACAACTTTTCTTAACAATAGTAAGGAGGTCACTGGGTTGAAGGTCGACTAATCTTTATATATTTGAGCACTTGTTGTTCCTCCGTTTTCCTCCATGAAACATGTTTGATTTATAAACATAAAACACTGTCGGTTACCTTGTCCCTATATTTTCTGCTGGTGTCAGCTATTTTAAAGTTTGTATAACAACTCTTGCTCTTTCCATTCTTAAAAACAATGAGGAAATCCTGTTGGGGGGGGTGGGGGGGGGTTCAAGCTGTCATTTGAGGCATCAGCGGGTGAAACTAAACCACTAGAAGCTCTAAGTTAGATTTCACTTTGTGTCTATTACATTTATATATATAGAAAATACTTAAACATTGTTTTTGCTGGACCAGTTTGTGCAAAATCTTGAAGTGAGCAAAGCAAAGGGACACTGTAACTTCAACATTTCATGGCGGATGTTACCTGTGACAGTGGTTGGTTGTATTCCCGCTGGAGCACTGATTGGTGTGTCCTGTTAGGTGAAGACATGAGGTGGTTCACCGATGAACCTATTAATTTCACCAACTGGGAGGACAGCTCTCCGTTAGACCTCGTGCCCTTGGATACATGCGTGGCGATGCACAGCAACACGGGGAAGTGGGAAAATGTTAGCTGCCTGGATGATGTTGAGCATGGAGTGATCTGTAAGACAAAGCAGAGTAAGATTGAAGTCCATTTTTTTTTTTGCAACATATACATCAAAATGTCTTCCAGTTACAGTACAGTTAGGATTGTTTCCCACTTACCTTACTGTGTTTTGTTTGTTTTATTCAGAGGCAGTGGAAACCAAGAAGAGTGAGTCTACCTTTGAGCCTTTTTTTTTTTTTGCCGTTTCTTTGCTCATTCTTCTGTGATTGTGTGTTTAAGGTTGTGACCTTCCTTACATTGTTACTTGTCCTCCTCAGAGCCCAGCGTGCTGCTGTCCACCCTGGTCATTCTCAGCGTGGTAGCTATCGTGGGAGTCTCAGCAGTTATTTGGTTCCTGCACCAGAAGCACAATCTTGGCTCCACAATCTTCACGGCGTTCGAGTACCACCCTCCGTTCCGAGTCCTGGAAACGGACCAGTCCTGCCTGGTGGAGGCTGAGGAGACTGACAGCGTGCCGTAGGAGAACTTTCTGTCATCCATAATAGAAAGTATCAGGCCCTAATCACTGGGTGGGTGTTCATACAAAAAGAAGTCCGCTCTACAAAAAAAAAAAAAAACAACAGTTGCAGAAGTAGTTTTGAGTTAACACGTGACACACAATGTCCTGACAAAGTGTGACTGTAAGAAACTCACGCCAGGCTTACTCTAATACTAACTTCTAACTGTGGCACATAAACATCTCACTACTTCTTCTTTTTTTCTGTCATCTGCACTAACAAAGAGTCATCTGTACATTTTTCAGATTGGTTTAATCAGCAGCAGCAGCTGCGGCCTCTGCAGTCCGCATGTCATCTTTGATTTCATGCAACATCAGGTTGTTATCAGGCATTACGCATTCCTTTGATAACTTTTGTGATCATTATTTCTCTCATATTAAAAGTAACTTGTTATTTCTCATTGAAAGAGGGAGACATTAAATGAATATAGTTTTTGTGAGCAGGCAGAATGTTTCTGTTAATAAGTAAATAAATAAGAATGGCCAGTTGGTGCGGCGGGGACAGAGATATCCTGATGTTTAGCTCTTGATTTGTAAGAAGCTCCAAAAGTGTTGGATTATACATTTCACGTAAGGACCAACCAATCTCATGTTTCCATTAGACCCTTTCTGTTCAGGGGATGCTCTACACCTCCATTTTGCAACGCAGACTCTCTCTTATACATGTGTAGATAATCCCTCAGTCTTTAAAAAGCTGCCCCTAGAGCCACACTACAAATGATTATACAACCACAATGAGTTACTTACCTTTTTTATCTGTAAAATCATCAGTGTCTGTTTTTTTTTTTTTTTAAGCAGTATTCAAAGATGAGATTTGTCAATCGCAGGATATCGAGGGCACATGTAAATAGCTTGATCCAGAACGGATCGAGCCCAGCAGGAGAATGCTGCACAGTTGCACAAACCTTATGAACAAACCTTGTTACTCCTCGCATGGAAATGTAGCCAGTGACGTAGATTTGCACAGTCCATAAAGCTGATTCTTTTTCAGGTAAAATATGTTGAAGTGGAAAGCCGTCCCTGCAGATTCAGTTTTTATTGTGTCCAAGTGTGAGCCAGCAAAGCCAGTATTTTTTTTTTTAAAAATCATGACACTGATGAAACTGTCTTCATTCATTCCAGGATATTTTCAAGGTGGCTATCCTGAAAATGATCAAAATTCATCTGCCCTTGATGTACTTTTTTTTTTTTGTTCTTTGCTGCCCTGTGAATTGCAAATTTGGCACTATCACTGCGTTATATTGAAGCGAGTGCTCGTGATTTTGATGTTGGAAATAATAAATCCTTCCTGTGCCATTAAAGACAATCAAGTTTGTGTTGGGAAAATTGCAGAATAATGTCAAGATGTCAATACATTGTGTAAAATAAACTCTATTAATGCCATCATACATTTCCAACAGCATGAATGCTTTTGTGTAATATATTTGTTTGATTTGGCACTGAGCCCTTGTGTGTTTTTCATAATAAAGTATGTTTGACTATAAGAAGGGCTCGTATTTGCTTTTATTGAATTGATCTGTCGGAAAGGTCTATCGGGCACTAACAGGAAGCATTTGTAGTAGCATGCTGCCAGTAATATGTCGTCTTTCAGCCTCGGGTTGTCCAGCAGAATTGCAAAATGTGCAAGCTGAGGGAAAAGAACGACTTCTCTCTATTCTGTGTGATCTATGTGGAGCATTTCTGTTTGATATATATGTCAATGCATAATTGAGGAGAAAAAGGATGAATTAGGACACCAAAATTGGGGATAGAGTCTAATTAGTTCTGAGAGGACATCTAAATCACTGTCATCTGAAGAGCGTCACTCCCTCCAAATGTCCAGTGGGTCTGTTGACATCTCAGCGTGGGCCAAGATGAAACAGAACTGAGAGAAATCAGCAGGAAAGCTTTTTTTTTTTCCTTCCATTCATGCACATCTATTTTTAGACTTCCAAGAAGTCTGTCATCTAACAAATCCTCTTTAAATCTCAGCTGCGTATGCCTCTTTTTGTTGAGTGCTTACTCTTAACGTTTTTAACATCCAGTTATGTGTTGTCAAAGGTGTTTGTGGACCAACATGTATTGATGTAGCAGATATAATAGAAAACCAATAGAAAACCATAACAATAACCTTTTCCTCCAAAACATTCCAGGTCATTTCTAGATTTGGCCACAAGGTGGGACAGTGAATCACATTTCTGTCAATTCCCTTCACTGACATTGCAGGGAAGGGATTTTCGTCCACTAATTAATGATGCCCAGAAACGTGGAAGATAATCAGTTTGACACATTTGTTGTGTGAGCAGTAATCTGCAGGTGCACGGATTCTAAGTTATAGAACGCTTATCTTGTCTCCTAGTTGAGGTGAAAGTCCTTTTTATGATTAAGTAAGTCACATAGTTTCCCTTTGGTGGCCAATTATTAACGTGTTCAGCAGGATGAAGGTCCAAACAGCAGAATGGGAATGTGGGGTAATGTAATGTGGTTGGGGAAGTATGAAATGACGACATTTTAAAAGAACAGAGCTTAAAGGTTCATTTCCTGATTCAAATATGAACAAAAACCCAACCACCCAAAACAAATACATAATCTGCTATCAGTCTGGAAGTGATTGACAGGTCTAATAATATAACAACTAAACAACAATAATGTCTATAAGGTTTACCTGTTTACTCTATATAAACATGACTGTATACACTGTAAGGTAAATACTGGACTAGAAATATTCTTCTATATTGTCAAAAAAGGTGGTTGAGAAACATAAAATGCTGATTTTTATCCATTACTCCAGTGAATTACATACAACACCTCAAAATTACAGGTTAGGACTTTTAAAATTACTTTAAAAAAAGACGAAATAGTGATTAATGCTCATGAATATGCAACAAAAATCATTTGAGATATAAAAACTGTTGTTAGTATGAGCTTCCATGAATGATGTCCCTTTATTCACACAGCAACGTTCATGTTCTAGTCTAGTTCCAGGTCTCCTAATTGCTCCTCTTCCTCCTCTTCTCAGATTTTCTTACAAATTTAAATATAATTAGTTGAAAATGAATAATGATATGAAAACAAAATGGCAGTTCAGTCTGATTTTCGGGTCTGCTGAACCTACACAGATTTGTAATTTGTCGTAATGCTACTGAAAGTGTTTAGCTCCTGTAGTTCACCAGCCACAACGCAGAAAAACATGTATCGGCTGTGGCTTGGAGGTAGAGCGGGTCGTCCACTAATCAGAAGATCGGTGGTTCGATCCCCGGTTCGATCCCCTCCAGTCTGCATGTCGAAGTGTCCTTGGGCAAGATACTGAACCCCAATTGCTCCCATCGGTGTGTGAATGTGTATGAATGGTTAGCTCCTCAAACTGATGAGCACTTGGCACCTTGCATGGCAGCCAATGCCATCAGTGTATGAATGTGTGTGTGAATGGGTGAATGAGATATGTCCTGTAAAAGCGCTTTGAGTGGTCGGAAGACTAGAAAGGCGCTATATAAGTACAGTCCATTTACCATTTACATGCAAAGTGAAAGTTTTCTTCAATTTCTCTTCCTGCACAGCCGTAATTATGATAATTATAATTATGATAATTAATTGTAACACTAATATACTGAAAGCCTCATTTGATTTTTTGGGGAAATAATTTAATTTAATCTATGATGAACCTTTTGAGGCGCATCCTTTTTTCTTTTTTTTTTTTGGAACCAATTTGATTTATTCTGTTACATCCCTAAAACTGTCTCTTCTGTTTAACTGAGGATGTATGTGTTTTATTATCACAGAGGGGCTGTTGTCTCATCACAATGGATGTAATAGCCTATTTCTGCTCAAATAATGGCCAATGAACCTCATTCACACATCTGCCACACCACTGCTTGAAGCAGTAAGAGGTCTACGCTGACCCAGAATGACTAATTAAAATGGACATTGGTATGCATGAATAAGATATGACATACAGTAGCATGACAGATGGAATGAAAATGAGAGGCGCACTGGATCACAAGACATAAGTTGATCAAGCCTGAGAATTAGAAACGGTAATGTGTCAATAAAGTATGATACAGAACAGCCACATATATGTGTAAATAGATAAAGAAACAGTGACTCCAGCTTTTGTGTAAAGACAGGTCAACTTCCTTTCTTTCTTGTTTCACCATAACCCCACATCTCTCTTTTTTTTTCTTAGGATTCTACTAGATATCAGTTATTTCTGCTCAGCTCATCCTCTATTCATGCTCCTGTCTTTCGTGGGAAAGGTGTCTGTGCACAGAAGTGTAGAGCATCTGTTTCTCATGTCCTGGAAGTCTCATGTTTCTCCCCCATTCACTATCCTGGAACATGCTCCAATTAACAGAGCAAAACAAAGGCCACTATTTAGATGACTGCTCTCTCCGACCAGCCATTCTAGATAAACAGCAGTATACTATTTTATGTCAAGACATTTCATACGACACTCTTTGCCTCCCATGGGGCTGTGGTATGATTCTCTATTCCTTATAATGCCATATATTTACATGTTTAATGCAAAAAAGCAGCGCATAACATTAAATCAGCCTTCTCCATTAATTCATAGCAAAAAAAAAAAAGCTACAGTAAAGTACATGTTTGCATTTTTATAAGTGACAACTCACATGGTGTGACAGATTTTTCGGATTGACAGCCTCACGTGCACACAGACGCAAACTTGTCTGTAAAGTGATGAACGTTCCCAGTTTTTTTAGCTCAGACACTGTGCCATTTTCTAAATCAAATGCATGTGCAGTGCTGGAAGGCTTTGGTGTTAAAGGGATCAGAGCATTGTGTGCTGACATGATTAAAATCTGTATTATTTAAATATGTCAGGAAAGAGAGAGAGAGAGAATAAAAATCAATGACAGTGAGTCCAACTCCTGTGCCTTAGGGGTGTGCTGAGCTTTCTGCGGAATGATAGAAAAATAATAATTAAAAACAAAAGCACCATCTTAATTTGTTTTCCATCAGTCTCTGGAGAGATCATCTTTGCTGTGTCTTTGGTATCTCATTATACTTTCTAATCAAGACTCTTTAAAAATCCCTTTAAAGGGGACAGACTGTTTGCCCTTCCCCCAGCATGCTGCTGCATTGCAGCCATCGACTGCGACTTATTATGTTACAAATGACCAAGGTATAGGCTGACATTTTGATTGTGTAACGTGAAAAACCGTGGCCGGAAAAAAAGGGAGGCTTTTGAAAGAGACGCTGCCCTGATCTATCCCATTGCTCGTTCTATCTAATGAAGATTGTCCAATACAATTAAAAACCCAGGTATCCCCGTGGCTCATCTGACGAATTTATCAGATTTTTCCCCTCTCACCATGTGTGTTCATCCAGCCGGGCATGTGTTTCACTCAGTCCAGTCAGACAGTCAGTAGCTCCTGTGACTGCAGCATCTAAAATGACAACAGAATTAGGGGAGGGGGAGAAAAATCAATGAGCACAAGGGATGGTGAACAAGCAAATAAACCTGTTTTAAATTACAAACGCTGATCAAGGCTTTTTTTTTCTGTTCTTCCTCCACATCAGCGTGCCTTTGTGACTTAATTACTGTATCCAATTAGCTCATCTTCATGTACAGTGTGCTTTGGCAAAAGGGGCAGCGCCATGAATTGAAATCCACTCCATCTCCTGAACGCTAATAGATCTCCTTCTTTCAAAAAAAAAAAGACAACATGGTGCAATGATCAGTCCACATCAGCAATACATTGTTTTAGTTACACTGTGTTGTAAATGTCTCTTGCTGAGTTTAACGATAAAATCGCAATCTATTTTCTGTACGCTTGCTTAATGATCAGGAAAAAAAGGCAGATGGTGGTCCTTGTCTGACTGGAGTCACTTTATTGGATGAACAGGATGTATTGCATTACTTACTTAATTTCAACCATCACCAAAATATTAATGACTAGTTAATAGTTTCACATGTTGTCACATTTTGAGCTTCATTTGGTTCTTGTCTGATCTGAGCAGTCCAACAACTGCTGCTATAGGACGGATGGTTGGACTCCTCAGGGGCAGGTGAAACAAATCCAAACATTTAAAGAATGTATGTGAATTTTAAATTTGCACCCTCTGTATTTTAACCTACCTAATTTCAACTTATTTGTTGCTTTTCCCATTTTAATCTGTATTTACTTACTGCTATCTATTTTGTTCTTACCTCTGTTGCATGTTACTTTTTCTAATTTTTGCTTTTTTTATTGCACCTGTCACCGAACGGGTCTCTTTTTTTAACAAATGTTGCTTGCAGGACAATACGACTGAACTGAACTGTGATACCAGCTAAATGAAGTGCCATCAAATCCTCACTGTCACTGTCAGTATTGTATTTTTCCTGCCTCCTACGGGTTATTAATTGCAAAAGAAACTATGTGGGTGTGTGCAGTACAACCTACACTCAAATGCAATCAACATTTTATCTTTAATTAGGAAAATAACAACATTACACTTGGCTAAGTATATTTCTAAATCATTACAAAGGGTTATAATCACACCCCATGAGCTCCTGAAACTTTTTGTGAGGGAGTTCACCTTTATACATGCATAGCTGTTGTTTTTGCAACAATAAGGCATCAGTGAATACTGATATGGCAATACCTGCATCCTCAGTTAATGCATGATATTCAACATACCTAATTTTAACTTGTTTTTATTTGTTGGTTTTCCTATTTTAATTTGCATTTACTTATTGCTATCACTTTTTGTTCTTACTGCTGTTGCATGTTACTTTTTCTAAATTTTGATAGTTTACTGTGTCTGTCGCTGAATGAGTCTGTTGTTCCAGATTTTGCTTGCGGGGACAATACGACTGAACTGAACTCATCAAATCTTCAATCTTTATGCTCACTGTCACTGTCATTATTGTACTGCTCCTGCCTCCTATGGGTTATTAATCGCAAAACAAACTGTGTGGGTGTGTGCAGTTCAACCTGCATCCAAATGCAATCAACAGTCTATCTTTAATTAGGAAAATAACAATATTAGACTAGGCTAAGCATATTTTTCTCTAAATAAAACTTATGCCCCTGTTTGTGAGGGAGTTTACCCACCTTTATACATGCATAGCTGTTGTTTTTGCAACAATAAACCATGAATCAATACTGGTTATGTCAATGCCTGCATCCCCAGTTAATGCATACTATTTAAAGGTGTATTATGATATATTTATGAGGATGTCCACAGGCAGTTTTTGCACTTGCAGATGAGCGAGTGAGTCTACCAACCTTTATACATGCATAGTTCTTGTTTTTGCAACAATAAATAAAGAACTAATCCTGCTTATGTCAGTGCACGCATCTCCAGTCAATGCATGATATTTAAACGTGTATTATGATACATTCATGAGGATGTCCACGGGGCAGTTTGTGCACTTTGCAGGCTTGCAGTTTTTACGTGGAACAAAAGTTTGCATTGTAAAAGCCTCGAGCTGACGTCACTTCTCTTGAGTTGCTCGGAGTGAGACGGAGGAGAGAGTCCTCTCTCTTCAATCTGCGATTAGAGAGCAACACATCCAGTCACACTCCCCTCCCAACCCCCGGACCCCCTTTAACACTGACCAATCCTCCATTCAAGCCTCTTTCATCAACATCCTTTCAAGAAGCGACTGAAAAAAAAACTGGGAAGTGTATTAACAGTGCTTTTTCCGTTTAAAGGGATACACATTTTTCGACGATAAGGTGAGTTTAACTGTGTCTTGTTTTACCTTTTTTTTCGGGAGTTCGTAACCTTAGCTTCGTTAGCTCCCACTCACGTACGCTCATTAATAACGTGCCATTTCACTAATGTGTCGCTACGAGCTAACGGCTAAGCTAAAACCGGTAGCATCCTTTTATTCCTCCCTCCCTCCCTCTCTCTTGTACACTTGCCTCCTTGAAGCGTCCGTTGAGTTCAACACGGCGTTAAATTAACCCCAAAAAACAAAACAAACAAAAAAACAAAACAAAAGTTAATATAAAAGTAACGCAGCGTTTTAATGGATGTAGTCGATGTAAAGTTTGTTGTGGACCTAACTGTCGTCTTGTTGAGGCTGTAACTTGGTCACAAGACGGTTTGTTTGGAGTTTTAAGTTAACTGCCGTTAACATGTCACCGGTGGTACTTGGCACAGGCAAAGGCAAAGGCAAAGGCAAAGGCAGTGCTGCTCAGTCTTGTCATTACCTTGCTGCATGGATCTTGTCTTTGTCGCCAGCTGGTTCACCACTTCACACACACACACACACACACACACACACACACACACGGACGGATATTGAAAGAAAACATAAACATTTAACATTTAAGTGTAGCATTTTAGCTCCTCTTGTTTGTAAGGAGTCCTAGGATATATATATATATATATATATAAAAGTAGTGTCCGGGCTCTGCTTGTTGTGTGTGTTTTTCGTGTGACAACATGTCATGAATTTATCAAACAGCTGGGATATAACACAGGTGAGCCGTTTGTTCGTGTTTCCTTCCTAACGTGAAATGTTGTTGTTGTTGGTTATCGGTGTTTTAAAGCCGGGGGCTGCCCGCTGGTCTCCCCCCGGCTCTGTCTTCTCTTTTTGTTGCTTCCTCTTGAAGCAAAGCGCAACTAATGCTGCTGCAGCTGCTGCGGTCTGGGCTGAAATTTACCCTTTGAGATTATGACAATACCCTCCATTTTTCCTGCTTTCATATTAACAACAAGGCATTCGCCATCTTGGGCTATTTAAATTAGCACCGTGGATTTTTTTTTTTTTTTAAACAATGCTGTCACACAAGTTGGGAAACTTTCGAGAAAAAAGCACTGAATGATACAAGATTTCTGCAGAAACTGAAAGATGCGTTTTAATCACACTTGTGCATTTTTTTTTTTTTATTTCTGCCGTCCAAGCACTTTCATCTTCACGTGATGACATGTCACACACTTGGCTTTAAGCCCTACATATTCAGTTTTGTAACCATTACAGTAGCTGTCATATAATCTGGGTGCCACAAGCATACAACAAACTAGGCCTAATACTTCCAAAGCAGAAATCAGGACATTATAACATTGCCCTGATTTCTTCCCTGTGTACTTTTTTTTTTTTTATGCTGAGCCTACTTAGCTTAACCTAAAATTTAAGACACCTTGACAAAATATTCGCAGTGTCTTTACGAAACTGACACACAAAAAGGAAAGTTTTACTACATTGAAAGTGCAACGTTGCACTTCTGCAGACCTGATCCACCTGAAATGAATTGCTTGAGATGAATAAACCTTTCTTTTTTTTTTATTTATTTAATATTTAGGTAAGCATTCTCATGATAAACAATGAAAATATGAACTATTAGTAGTGGCAGTAGGACATCCCTATGCGCTGAATGTTTCTAATGTTTAAAGCTTCATAATATAATTAGCACGGGACA
This sequence comes from Protonibea diacanthus, assembly GCA_028641955.1. Classification (NCBI taxonomy): domain Eukaryota; kingdom Metazoa; phylum Chordata; class Actinopteri; family Sciaenidae; genus Protonibea; species Protonibea diacanthus. Next base: position 18,412,294 of record CM053986.1, on the reverse strand, counting down.
GTTTTAAGAAGGTGAGATTAACTAATGAAGATACTAAGACCAACCCAGTGGTAACAAACAGGATGTTCGCCCTGATCTCACTGGCAAGCTGATACCTTTGACAAAAATATGTGAACGACACGCAGTATCTTTCTGAAACCGACACAAAAGCACAACGTAGAAAAAAGTTTTACTACGTTTAAAGTGCAGCGTTGCACTTCTACAGACCTAATGCACCTAAAATTAATTGCTTGTGATGAATAAATCTCTTGTTTTTTTCCACAGCAGACACGTTGACTTGTCATATAGCAGGAAAAGCACAGGTGTTGCTAATGGCATTAACGATGGCTTCCTTCTCTTGAAGTGTCCCAGCGAGCCATCACAGTGTGACAGTGAGCCAGCGTGTGCAATGAAACCGAAGCACCTACAAGGAATCCCTAATTTAATTTTTATTATTTACACCGACGTTTCCAAGGTGTCTTTCCGTGAAATGGGCCTGTGGATTTGTTAAAACGTGGGATCTTTCCTCCGTTAGCGAACCTGTAAAAGGCCCATTCAAACTTCACAGCAGTGTCAACCACCCTATTTACACCGGGGCGTGTGGTGCACGGCCATTTGTGAACAACTGTGGGCTCTATGCAGTGTATAGACTTTATTCTGATGGTGTTTAACTTGTGTCACTTAGTGTGTTTTGGCAGGCATCTTCTGTTTGCTACGCAGCGGAGCTGATTTGTGTTTACAGATATAATTGATAGTAATGAACTAGCGTGCACCCTTTTGCACACACAGTCTTAAGTGAAATGGCAGTAAACATGATTCCCCCCATCGGTAAAGTCCATCATTTAAACGGCTTCAGTATCCAAGGCAGCGAGATAAATCAGATCACAGCCTTGATGTGTTATGCATGCATCCAGTAACTGCCAATGAATCAAAACACAGGTAGAAGGTCACTAAATTTGCCTCATATTTATTCAGAGCACATGTCCTTGAAAACCTCTGCAGAGAGAACAATGTTGAAATGCTGCGTACTAGGATCCTAATACGTTATGTTAATATTTTTTGCATTGAGAAATCCAAGGAGTCAGCAACTTGGCATTTGAATGTTAAAAATATTGCAGGGTTTTGTTCTTCCAGGCTCTGAATGCAGCTCAAGGTTGCTAAATTACTTAAAAGAGCAACTCGATTACAACTTAATATAAACATATAGACCCTATATTTAATCAGCAATGCACCACATCGTGCTGGATTTTTGTGCTTGAGCTCAAGACCTCCTTCAGTTGCCTGATATGTTGCTTTTCTTTGGCATGTTGTGTTAGATTTAACCAGATTTGCTCAAGTGGTCACCATTACAAGGAGGGGATCACATTAAAGGTTTCTGTAGCCCCTCTCGGCATGTCCTTACAGAATACGAGAAGGTCCCCCTTTTTATGATCCTCTCAGCTCTCTTAAAAGTGCCCTTTTTATTCCTTTTGGCCTTTTTGAAAGAAAAAAAAGCAGCACTGCTAATAATTGTGTTTTCACCCATTTTCATCCAGTCTCTTCTAGTCTTACCCTTTCCACAAGTTTGCACTCATTAATCAAAGGTGCTGGTCTCCTGCTGAGGGCTGAGCAGGTTCATCAATTTGGCAGCCAGCTTGCTGTAAGGAACAGTGCAGAGGCTCTTAACACACAAGCATAAATAAATCTATGGTCTTTATATGCAAGCCCTGAAGGTTAATACTGTATAATTCAATGTACCCTCTTTGTCTGTTGTGATTGATGTTTTTAAACATGTGAGGCTTGACGGGAGTCCCTTTTTGTAGGTCAGTGTTGACACTTTATGATTGGGTGAGCTTGGGGGGAGCGGCACGAGGGAGGTGGATTATTAGGAATATGTCAGGGAGATTACTCTTTTTCACTCATCTTTTCTGGTCTATTTTCTCTCCGCCTGGAGATGCTTGTCGCAGTGCTTTATTTCAACCAATGATGCTTCTGAGATTGAAGTCTCCCTGCTGTGTTAATGGGGCAGATGTTTAAAATGCTAGTGGTCTGGTCTTATTTGTTTGGCTGTTTTTAGTATTTATTTTTCCTCCCTTTTTCTGTGGGAAAAGCAGGCCAGCTGAGAAGGAATTAATGTATTGTGTTCACATTCATATGACTTAGTCAGGTACAAACGTTTTGTCCGGTTTCTGTCGTAAACTGCTGCTCTCTCACACGAAGACTGCGCCTCAGCAGCCCCCTTTTTTTTTATTGATCCTTGTGCATTTAAAATCTGGTCACTGCTGCCACAAACACTTCCCACTTAAGCTGTGCTAGGCATGCTGCTGCAGCTACATTTTTAAATATTACATTTTTACTCAACATTGTCTGGCCCGATAAGAGACTGGAGAAAAGAAATTCATCCCTAAAAATGTTTGGATCAGCAAAGGCCAAATTCTTAAAGCTTAGTGAACCTAAACTAAGTTCTTTCCTCTCCATGACAAGACATTGCACAGGCAGTGGACATGGACTCTGAACTCTGTCTCTCTCTTCTGTGGAACGTGCACATTCTTATTTTGAACAAACACGTAAGCATTATATTATGTACAGCTTTAAACAAACTCATCTTATTGGAAATGCTCTCATGGGTTTTAGCGGAAGTGGTTCAAAATGATCTGCAGGACAGATGGACTAAATTATTCTCTGCTGCCCATTTTATTTTCTTGAACGTATCTGAAGGAATGTTTGGACCTACATCAACAGATTTAGTTTATCCCACCTGTGCCTTGCAGCCGTGATACAAGATGGCAAAGCAAATAAAACAATGGTTGATATTTAGGTAAACAAGCTCATGATAAATGATGAAAATATGAACTATTAGTAGTAGCGGTAGGATATTCATATGGAAGGCAAACACACTGTCAACCAGCACACCTTTCCTTTTCACTGTGCTATATGAAAGTCACTCTGTTTTCGGCGTTGGCACTAAATGTTTCTAATGTTGTAAGCTTCATAACATATTTTATACTGCACAGTGATGGGATGTGGATGAAGCTGAGAGGGCGAGACTAACAAATGAAGACAAGATTCTTGGACACGACCAACCCAGTGGTAACAAACATGACCTCACTAGCAAGCTGATACCTTGTCATGTAACGCTACGTTTTTGATACACGGGTTACCTGTGTGTGATTTAGTGATCTGCTTTCTGTGCAGGGAGGCCAGTGTCTTTATCTCCTCTTTATATGATGAAGGAGCCAGATAGAGTAACCTGAGGAGGCTCAGCCTTGTAATAGTTTAAAGACTTGTTGCAACAACCAATTATTTGAAACCAGAGTGACCTTTTTACTCGTGATACTGCATCAAACTCGCAAGTGTAGAAGACAGTAATCTCTTTAACACTGGTATTCACACTGCTCGATGACACAGATGGAACTGTAAGGTGACCCGCCTGTAGATGACGCACAACAAATGTTGCTGCTACTGATGTGAGAGCACGGAGGCCATACTTGTAAAGTTATGAGAGATCTAGTGTTCACTGTTAAAATTTAGAGCTGATTTTTATAAAGTGTAAAGAGCGGAGGGTAACATTTCTGTATCAGAAAATTCATGCAGCAGATGAAAGTGTCAGATCTGTTAATTCAATTTCAATTCAGAGCCTTTTTTTTTTTTTTTTTTTTTTTTTACTTTTGAACTTTTTCCCGTCTAGACATTTTTAAAGGGTCGATTTTGTTCTGGCGGGTCATTGCGACATGAAGTGAGCTTTATGTGAAAGCCATTGCACCTGTCTCGGTAGAGTTTTTTGATCATGAGCCAACTCGGTTTTTGAAGATAAGTGGCCGAGTCTGTAAAATAAAGTGAAATTAAATATCTCTTAAAATGTGCTTGTTAGCCTTTCGTAACAGTCCATAACTGTCTAAAATAGTTTTTTTGAGGCCCTTCAAAAGCTGCACTCCATTAACAATGTACTCAGGTATGTTCAAATGAATGAATTTACATATAACATAAACATAAATGTCAATAATTAGTTGTTTTGTAGTCCTGGTTATATTAATTGTGGGAAAAACAAATATTTGGTCACTGTTGGCCTTTTGTCCTAACGCCATTACCTTCCCGTCCTTACACGCTGGTGTTCAGAAGATTTTTGAGTGATGGTGTTACCCAATTAATGTTGCTTGTCGATAGTGTAAGACCTGTATTCTTTTGTTTTCCTCAGTTGGATTTGAATGCCTTGATTTTAGTTGTAAGTCTTACCACAAAAAAATAAAGTGAATCATGAATAAAAGTTTTAATCTTAACCTGTTTGGAAGCTTAACCCTTAGATACTATTAGCTGGCTTGCAGCCATGTTCAGTACACCATGAGAATAACATCACAGCCTTCAGCTGTTAAAAATCAATCATCAGTGGAAAAAGAACATAACATACGAGGACTGTCTTTTCTTTTCCCAATAGTATTATCCTAAAGAGGACATATTTTAGAGAGGAGTGGTGTTAAGAACCTTGAATGATTGTTAATGATTGACCTCAAAAATAGCTGCAGTTCTATGGTATTGTCTGTAGTTCAGAGTTACTATACAGGGCCGTGAACGCTCCTCTAGTTGTAAATACACCTCCGACTCAAACACCTCAGCGATTTTGAGTGTTGTACGAAGACTTGAAAGGATTTCAGTGATTCAGGATTGATTCAAAGATTGAAAGGAGCTAGATTTGCTCTCCACTTCATTTTCATTCCAGATAAAACAAACCCAGATGTTAACGCATACCTTGTGTACATGTGGTGGCTGGCCAGAAATGTTTCTAGTGCCTTAAATATTGTGTTACATATTAAAATCTCTTGACCGTGAGAGCATCATTGTCAGAGGATGAACATTAAGGATAAACATTGCAATTCTTTAAACAGAAATTTCACTAGGATTAAACTTTAAAACTCTGTACTGAGATGTTTTCTGAAAAGGAATGTATTCCTTTCTAGTCAAAATAAAAGACATTATTTGATACAGTTTCCTAAGGTCATTGGATTTCTGCAGAATCAAAATGTTGGCCCTATAGCTACTCTTGTCATAGAGTAGACCATAATCCAATTTCTCCCAAGTGTTTTTGTCATGTCCCATTGCCCTGTGTTGTCTCTCTGTGCAGGAGTTTGATTTTCTGCTGATGTTTAGAATGGATAACTCATCTGCCCATGGGTCCATATTACCATTTTTATTTCATTTTCATGGAGCTTTCAGATGGGAACGATGCTGAATGAGTAAATCGATAAAATCGAGCAATAAATCTGACTGTCGTTGTCTCGTGTTTCAGGTGCAGAGCAGCGATGTCTCAGAGCTGAGGACAGTCTCATGCAGTAAGTGTTTAGTTACTTCAGCTCCCCCTTTGTCCACCTCTGCCATTATGCTCTTTGATGTGCCTCTTTTGATTTCGTGAAGGAAAAACCCAGTTCGCTTTGTTAAATTGGAAAACGTAACCCATGAATGGAAATGCAGGACTAAGCAGAGCACCTCATTTTAAAAGTATTATTTAGGTATAGGATTAAAACTTTCCAATTAGGTTGAGATTTAACAAAGTCCTCCTTTATGAAATTAGTTTGTGCTGCATTACACTTTGCTCTCATTTTGTGTGTTAATCTAATTAATTCCTGTCTTTCTTAGAATTGGAGTGTCAAGGCTTCAGAACATATTTAAATCTCTTGGGGTAGAAAGGAAAACTTTTTTGACTATGGGGTATGTTAGATAAATTACTACAAACCAAAGAAGGGTAGCCTAATTGGTGGGGTTGGAGCCATTGTTTGCCTTTGTTTTAAGTGTTAATTTGGGCTACTCCACATATACAGATGTTTCCTAGCTGCTATTAAAAATTGAATTTGTTGCCTCAAGACAGAGTCGGTTGCTATATCAAATTCATTTCCCTTCAGCCCGAGCTCTACTCCATTAGAAGGTGTGACATGTGGCTTTTTTTTTCTCTGACTGCAGCGCTCGCTTTCAAATTACGAGGGAGTTCATTTGCAGTCTTGCAAGTGCAGTTTTAAGTTTTCTCTGTTGTACATGCGCCACTGTGGCATAGGTGTGAAATGATCACACACCTCACACTGAGGTATTTAGCATTAAAATAGTTTCTCCAGGAAGTGAATACGAGGACAGTTGTGCTTGGTTTTTATACTAGGTCAGCACGGCAGACAAACCTAAAGATAAAATCAGGAAGTCTAAATAAATCATTTTGTTCTTTATTTGAGATGTTGGATTGTTGACTAATCGGATACAGTTCAGCTCACATTTACCTAGCGTTGAATCCCACCAAAGTTTTCCTTCCCGTGCCTTTGATACTCTGACTCCTCTTTGTGCTTTGCCAAATCTTTCAACATTTAGTAAAATCCTAAAGGTGAGAGGAACTGCTCACTTAAATTTCAGCATTATTTGCTCCATAAAGGTTGTGACATGTACATGGCCACTGCCTGATCGGGAGAAAAAGTCTCCTACTGTTTATGTGACTGACCCTGGAAAGAGACAGGTCATCTGTAGCGCTGGAGACAAGCCGAGTTGAAATGGCAATGGCAAAATGAGCCTCGCCACAGGAATCCCATCATCTCTAAACCTGAGCACTCTCCCTTTCATCTGTGTGTGTAGTAGAAAGCCCTCCAGGATTTATTATAGCCGTTATGAGTAACCTTCAGTTTACCTACAGGGTCAAACAGTAAGTTTCAGAAACAGCTGCCGGGTTGGGAAGTTATAGCCAGCTATTGCTCAGATACAAGCTGACACAGTGGTTACTGTACAGTAATTTCACAGTCCTCATATAGGCCTGGATCATTAAACACATTTTATTTATGCAAATGCCGAAAAGAGTTGTTTGTTTATAAGGATGTAGTAAGTAGCGGTGTTTAAAAGTCCAGTCAGTGTGCAGCAGTCTCTGCCTCTGATTGTCCATATGTCCCTTTTATGTTTATCAGTCCTTCTCTGTAGTTTGATCAAGTTTGATGAAAGATTATTTTTCTTTACCGATAGTGGAGATTTGTGTTGGCAAAGGCAAACTGGACAAAACTCTTACCATTGAGCTGTGACAAGAGAGCCCATCCTCTCTCTGCTGAAGGGGAGAGAGTAGAGGAAGAATGGAAGAAAGGGAAACTCATTAAGAAAGAAGTAGTAAAGGGAGTAATGTAGAAAGCCATATGAGCTATAGTTTCAAATTGAGTCAGAAAAGAATAGGCAGAAAACACACAGAGCGACCTAGACTAACTTTAATCAAGCCACAAGAAATTTAAATCAGCACTTCAGTCAGCACCATGGGCCTGCAGCTGCGTTAGAGTAAAAGCCAGGCAGTGCTGCCATTCATTTCTATACCACTTCAACACAATAGATACAAAGCACACAAAGGGCATGTCTGGCTTCAGACAAAGCAGACATGCTTGCTTTCTGAGGAATTGTTGAGGGAGACAAAGTGAAGCAGGACCATGTTCCCTTTAAAGTATTAAAATGTCAGGTAAATTCTAATCCAATAAACATACAAGTGTCCTACGATAGTGTTTTAAATGAATCATCTGAATTAATTTAAATGTTTAAAGTTGGTATGAAGCGTGCTATCCGTCACCTTCACTCACATTTTTCATATTCAGTAAAGTTCTCATTTGGTATCACACAAAAAAGTAGCGCTATTAATCCTGGTATCATAATTTTCCAAACAGTTTGTCTTAAATGAGAGGGGAGGAGGTTTTATGGACCGGTGAGTGCTATGTTTTATATGCATCATCATTTTAAGTGTTCTGTATGTGTGTGTAAGAGAGCGAGGTTAGGCTTTGGCAGTTTCCCCCCCCTGCCACCTCCTTTTTTTTTTTTTTTTTTTAAATATATGCTTCAGTTAATAGTGTAGCTTCACAGAGTGGGCTGTATTTTGTGCCTTTGCCAGAAGAGTGAACAGATTGCTCTGGCAGTGTAATACGATGTGGTTATACATATAAGAGCCCACTCCTCTTTTTTTGCCCAGAGGGGGACTAGAATACAGGAAGGAGAAGTGAAATGATGAAAGAACTCTGTCAATGGTAAATCAAAGATTCGCGTGAATGATGTAACTATGAGGTGTATTAGTTGTATGGATACTGCATGAGACTGTTTTCAGACATTTGTTGAATACAGAGCCACATTTAGCTTCAAAGAATAGCAACAATGTGCATAATGTGCCTTTGTATGATGCTAATCCAGAATCGCTGGTTACATCATGTTGACCTATGAGATTAATGATCTTTAGATTAAATATATACAAATCCTGCTCCATCGCAGTTAAAACTTAGTCAGGCCACATGACCAGTGGCACATTAGTCTTGGTTTTGCACCTACACGTCTAACAAAAATGAGAAAATTCTGCTGTGCTTGTAACAAAACCTCCCATGCCTCGACTGAAAAAAGAGCGCAAATAACTGTTTAATTTATGGCTTGACACCTTTTGCTTCTTCAAAGATATTGTTAGCCTCGTCTAGTCACTGGGCCATTTCAGAACATCCTCTGTCAGTTATTTTGAATTTCTCTGTGTTACAAAATAACAGAAATCGTTGATGGCGATGCTTCCTTTGTCTGCCGGCTTCCCTTAAATGAAGGATGAAGTCATGTCTGATTGAGTCAAGGCGGGCGCAGAGAGGGACCAAGAGCAAAGGTTTAGAATTCAGCAGTAGCATGCAGCAGGTCACCTGTAGAAATGTCATGCTTTTTAAGGTTAGTCTTTACACTGCTGGTTTGTCGAATAGTGCTCATCTGAAGGGCTAAATAGCAGTGCTTCCTACGTGGTTGGAAGTTAAAATCGTGCATGTTGTGTAGAGGATGTGTGTTGACTTTAAAGACTCCTCTAGTTGGCACCAAAATAGCAAGCCAGTTCATTAGAGGCCCACCTTTGTGTGACGTGTACTGTAAACTGTCTGATGCTCAGGAACACTCTGATTTTCTTACATGCTGTTTGGGTTTCTCTGTTGATATATAGCCTGCTAGTTTTGAAGGGAGTAATATAATATTTAAGATAGGAACACAGCGGACGCAGTGGTATGGATTTATATGGAGCAACTTGTGTCTGCTCAACAGGGATAAGACCGCTGGGACGAAGGTAGTAAAGCAGAGAGTGGTTTGAGTTCCAGGCAGCTGCAGTCACAGAGGCTAGTTTGTTGTCAATAAAATTTAATTAATTATATATGCTTCTCCTCTGGGGTGAGAGGTCAGGCAGGCCAGGGGTTTTGGGAGAGCACTTATATGGTCTACTTGGGAGCTTGTTGGAATATTGCAGGCCTGCAAGGATGTCTCTGAGGTGTGCAGATGGCATTGAGGAAAATTGAATTTTCTTGGGTTGTCATGGCCAGCTGCCTGCTGTTTCTTTTTTTTTCTTTTTTTTTTTTTACTGTTGGCATTAGGTCTTCATTGCACAACGGGGATTTTTCATCAGCTCACAGCAACATTGTGCATCACAGAATATGAGGGGAAAAAAAAGACCCTGCACTGTATCATCTTTGTCATTTTAAGCGAGCTTGATTCAGCTACTGATTTCATGGATTTGTTCTTTTTTTTTTCAGAATAAACCTGAAATTCTGAAATCAGCTCGATCAAAACGCTGAGTTATTGTCAACGCCAATAAAATGCTTGCCGTTCCTGATCAGTCTAAATGCAACTTAACTGGATGAGAGTTTTGTTGGCAGTCTTCGCAGAGAGGATCTGCGGTGTCAGCGCTCAGACAAGTGTAGAGGTGACACCAAGGGGAGCGCTGCGTTGTAGAATGGTTGGAAATCATTGATATTCTGACTCGGAGGCTGCAAATGGCTTGGTGGCAGATGGAGTCTTTGTCAGGGAAGAAAAATGGCAGCTCGGGAGCATCAACGCCATTTTCCCTATCAGCTTTGCTGGCGGGCGGTGACCTTCTGCCGCTCACGGAGGATCCCCTAGCACATGATCAATTATCTCACTTCCATTGTTTACTAAGCTAGTGGAAAAGGATTTAAATGTCGTTTTTTTAGAGAGAGAGAGAGAGAGAGATTGCATTTGTAATCTTGAAACTGGTGTTTGTTGTTAGTACATAATGAGGAAGCAAATTGTAGTTTATTAAGAAGCAAGTTTTTGAATCCCTTTAAGCACAGTTGTATAATAAATCAATGTAAGATTTCCAAAACCAATATATGACAGCTGTTTAGCTCCATTTATTTCATGTTGTTACAGAATTACTGTAATTGATTTGAAGTTCTAAACAACATTGTTAATGGAAGAGATTCCTCAGGAGTATAGATATATTGCATGGCTTCAATTTGGCAAGTGGTTGTCATTAACATTGCTTGACTCAAAATAAATAATTTACTAAGGTAAAAATGTTTATGCAAATAATATTAATTTGGTAATGGCTCTTCTCATTACACAGATAACACAGGCACGCAGAATACAACCGTGATGTGCAGTCATTATTCTTGGCTGTAAACAAATCTAAGTCAGAATAAAATATCGAATGAACCTGGGGAAATGAGGTAAAAAGAATAAATAAATAATGCAAAAAGCAAATGACATTGAGACCCCAGTTTAATATGTATGCATTTCAGCTTGATGGTTGATTTCATTAGCAAATCTCATTGTTATGCATTGACTGTCCTCCTGCAGTAAAATGAATATTGTATCCATGTAGCCGAATATAAGAGGAAATGTTTGTATTTGAGTGGCATCCTTCAGGAGAAAGTGAAGTATCATCTTACTACCCCAGATTCTTATTTATTGTATTTATCATAATATACACCGATCTTCATTGATAACAACTATTGTGAGGGTTTTTTTTAGGTAGTTTTATATTATTGTAACCAATTTTGGTTAAATCTGTCCAGTTTAATTCACATTAAATAGAAGTAGCATGTAGCATGTTAGCCATACATATACTGTAATCATAAAGGTGGCCGGTCAGCTTCCTGCGAGCATCAGCCACTTCTTACGTCTGTGCTCTTCACTCAAATATATAACAGGACGTATACTTCTATACTATAAAATCAGATTTTGAATGTTTTGTGTTGGAAGGTCTTGCACACCGCTGTGACATATAGAGCTACCCGTACAAGCAAGTTGTTTTTCTGTCTGTAAGGATGATATTAAGCTGCCGTGCCAGGCACCTTTCCTCCCCTCTTTCAGGCCTGGCTGCGCACTGCTTTCAGGGGGCAGTGCTTGTCGAGTTTCACTAACAGGAACTGTGTGAAGATTTTTTTTTTTTTTTCCATTAGAGAGCCTTACTCTGTTTATGTGCAATGTGTTCTCCTTCACACTGTCCTCACACAGCTGCCCTGCAATGACAACATTAGCAAGGACAGATGCTGCTCCTCGTCGAGCTTGCAGGTGGTAACCTACTGAAAGTGCATGTATATCAATATTAGTTTGGCCTGTGCCAGACTGATCACATGTTGTCCTGAAGGCAGAGCTCTAGACAGTTTCAAAAATGCCTCAGGCAGAGAAATTAGATGATTTTGGTTAACCCTCAGGTTGTAATAATAATAATAATATGGTGAAATGATTCAGCACACTGATGATAATCTCTGTTGATTTTGCATTGGGGTTTAAGTAACACATATTCATGGAACTGTTGTGTCTGCAGCCTGTCCCAACAGTATTTTTGCATCCCACTCTCTGGGCTTAGACGTTGGGTATATCTGGAACTGCACATGCATTGTTTACTGTCATCGGCTCTTTGAGCATATGTAGTGCCAAAAGGGTTAAATTTTTTTCCAGTCTTTATGAATATTTCTCTTACACACACACACACACTCCTCTTCAGCTCCTCTTTTATCCAAATGACTCTGTTGGGCTTCAACCAGACAGCCACAGGAAGTCCTTTTTTCCACAATCTCATGTTTATGTTTTTTGGCCGCATCTGAAGAGACGATCTGAAGACTAATGATTAAGTAAAATAGGCTGATAATAGATTAAAAAGCAGCAGCTCCACCTGAGATAATTTATTTTTTTTACAAGCAACAAAATACACTTTTATGTGACATTGTTTGCATAGATGTTGGGAGGAATACATGCAGAGTTAAAAAGTGAGAAAAACAGAAGAAGAAAAAACATCTCCAGTCTCCAAAGTAGCCATAAATCTGCTTTGTGTTTTTGTTTCTAGTTATTTTTCGGCTCTAGTACAAAACCGCATTGAAACTATAAAAATAATTTAATTTATCTCACTCTCTTTTTAGACCAGTCAAGACTGTGGCTATAGAACTGTCATAACAAAATTAAAAAATCCCGTCCCTAGTCCTAATACTGACATTAATGTTTTTCACAGTTTTGTATGTAGTTTTGTGGTTCGTGTCATTTCAATTCAACTCCACCCTTTGAGGCCCTATCCTATAAGGAAATGCTTAAGAGCAGGGACTTTTTGTGGGCTGGAATATATCCTACAAAACAGAAGTGTTTCTGCGGTCAAAAAATGCACTAAAAGTTCTTCAGTTCCCTGGAAAATTTGATATATCTTCTAATTAAATTCTTCATACAGTCACATCAGTCTCAAAAATGCAGTCAGACACTGTGTGTGTGTGTTTGGTTGGTAGTCAAGGTAATGTCCATAGGTTAGTGGTGAGATATCTGCAAATGACAGCGATTCCCAATAAAAATTAAAAGAACTAGTAAAGAACTGCTCTGTAGAAGTAACAATAGTCCCTGTTGTCTTATGAATGCGACTCTGATTTGTTGTTTTTAGCACCAGGAGAAAAAGTAGCTCAGTCTCCGGCCGTAGCTGTAGCCATAGTGGTCCCTGGTACAATATTTCACATCTATTAAAATGTCCGATTATTATCTTGGTTACTTTAAGTGGTCAGCAGTGTCTAGTACCATGTAGTCATTGTTAGCGCCACATGATGCTGTAGAGGACACAGTGTCTGAAGCAGTGCAGGCAGGTGATGGAAATATTCATTTTACAGCCGAGAAGAAGCTCTTTTTGTGAAGATGGCTCAGAGGCAGACAGGAAATTAGTTATTTTCCCCGCACATTTATCAAAATAAAAATAGTCTGATGAGTATCCCAAGTGACTCTCCCACATCCATTGAAGCCACAGCTGCATGCACCATGCACTTAATATTAACTCTCCAATGAATTTCAGGTGTTTTTGAGCACTATTAAAATGAGACTTTTTTTTCCCCTCTTCTTGCTCATTTCAAAGCACATTGTCCTGCGTTTTATCCCATAAGAATTAGCATATTTAAAATAATGAAATGCCCTATTTAATTTTATAACCTTCACCTATTACTTCTGTAATATTACGATGGGAAGCACAGTGCCACAGCGGTGCATAGAACAAAGAACTCTGGATGGGAAAACTGTTAGATATTTGCCTTTGACACTCCAGTCTCTGATAACCTTTGATTTAATGACTAACAGAAGCAGAATGTCAACAGGGACTGTGTGCCAAATTGTGTCTGTGGCTCTTGTGCAGCCTTTCCACAGATAACAGCGTTTTATTTTGAAGGTGACATGCAGAATTGCGAGAGCATTATAGAATAACGTGCATGTGTGATTATATTTTGGGTATATATATATTTTTGAATGTGCATCTCACTCATTTAGTCTAAAGCAGTTCTCCTTTAGTTCTCTAAAACAGTAGCAGTTCTCCTTTTCTGTTTGTGGACTGTCATGTATAAAGTTGCTATAACAGGAAATGTAGCAGTAGACTTCATCAGAGGGAAGCAAGCAAGTTTCTACACTCACGCTGCCTCAGTGGTTTTATTTTACTGTACGTTTAGGGAGAAACAAAACTGGCATTTGGATGAGCTAAATTAAACTTCATTTGCTGCAGTCTTAGTAGTTGAGTCAACAGCCACTGTTGGCTGGTTTTGCCCATTGTTCAGTGGTGAACCCACTAAGAAAATTGTTGTCAGATTTACTGATAATGGAAATTTCCCCTGAGCAACAAAGAAAGCTCAGTGGAGAAATGAAAGTTCCATATTCATTCATCTCTCTAAGTATGACGAATTTAAAACAGAGTAAAGCAAACAGATCATGTTGTAATTGTGATGTGCAACCATCTCACAATCTTAAGCTCATATGTTTTTTTTTGTGTTGTTCAGGTCTCCTTTGAGGGAAACCTGTCTCCCATATAATAAAAACAATATGTCTGGATGCATATCATGCATAACAGATCTGGCTTTGCACATCAGTACACTGTAGTGTGGTCAGCTATGATCATAATTTAAAATACTAAAATTCAGTCAACAATTCAAATGATCTTTAGCATTCAGTGTTTTTTGCACAAGCTTGCATTTTTTCACCCCCCATCAGACCTTTGTTATTGAAAGCTCTATTCAGGCAGGAAGTATTAATTAGTACTATAGTATGATGTTTTGCCTCGGGCGCTGGTGATAGAGACATTTCACAAGTGTATCTTCTCTGCTGATTATAAATGCAAATGTAGGAAATCTCTTAGATTAACTATTTCACTGGCTTACACTGGTTAAAGACTCACCCCTTTATTTTGTTATAGCGCCCCCACCTCCCCAAATACTGAAATATTCTCCCTGCTGACGTTTGAGCTTGAGAAATTTGATTATGAACTGTGAAATCTGTGAAATGTATAAATCCAGATCCACAAAAGCCTCCTAGCTATTTAATTTAGGGTCTTATGTACATGAAAGTAAGCATTTGAAAAGTATTAAATCCAGATTCAAGTTCAAGTGTTTGTGATCTTTCCCAATATTGAGTTTGAATTCACCGTGGTTCAGATATTTGTTACACAATTAATTCTGTGAACCAGCCATAAAAAAATCAACATCAGTTGTCCCACAAAGCAAAACCTCTTCGCTCTCACTCAAACCAGCTTCATTACATTTAGTGTAATAAATAAACTCATTAACTGTCAAGAAAGGAAACATTCACACACCTGCAGTCCTTATTAAACAGAACAATACAACCGTACACTTCCTGAATTAAAGACGCCATGTTAACCCATCGTAAAACACGCTTCATCCAAACAAGACTTTCGGCTGTTTGCCAACACCGGGTTGGTCGATATGAATCCTCAATTCACCGAGTGAGATGTGTAAATATTTTGGTGTTGTAACAGGAGTCTGGTCTGATGGCTTTAAATAACTGCTTCAGTTCTCCGTCAGAAAGGGCCGCCTGACGACAAAGCAAAACGATTGATATCATAAATATAGCACACACGTTAACTGATATTTATTTATTTAATTTCTTCTTTAGGTGGCTAAAAAATGTTCTGCTGCTCCCCCATCTGCAGCAGTACATTGCTTAGTTTCTGTGCCGGTGATGAGGGAGCTGTCAAACAAAACAGGATCAATAGTTATGAATGTTTATTTTCTCGGATGATTAATGAGACTCTAAACTCTGACTTCACACATGCGTCTTTACAGTTTCATGCCACATTTCAGTGTATTGGCTCCCAAAGTGATTCATCTCTCTGTAGTATCTTAAATCATTCCCCTTTTTGCCTACCTAATGCGCTGAATTTAATTTCAAAACTTAACAAATGGAGTATTGAAAAGACAAGTGCAGATGCGGTGTGGACAACTTTGTTTCATTGTGCACCTTGAGGAGGTAATTGTTTCTTTTTCACAGTGAACGGCTTCCAAATGGCTGCCTGGAAAACCTGTCAGCCGGTGACAGCTTGTCTCTGGGTGTAACCTATAAAGTACACCATTTAAAATTTGTTCAGTTCATTTTCCCCTTTTTTTTTTTCTTTTTTTTTTACTACAGGCTATATGTATTGCATTTATTATGTGTTTTCACTGCCAAGTACACGGCTAATGATATTAGGAGGGTTTGATTGACACACAATATAAATGTGAATATCAGCCTTGTGGGTGGGCGCTGCAAAAAAAAAAAAAACGAGCTGGTATTGTATGTGTACACTGCTTTCTTTGTTACCAATGCTCAGGCCTAGGCAGGCAGACGTGAATGTGAGGTTAGATACTGTAGACGAACTGACAGTTCAGCATTTGCAAAACTTCAGCGACTAAGAGCAGCAGAAAGCGTAGCTGCAGCTTTAGTTTCAGACCTCGCTGCAAAGTCAGAAGCGTGTGTGTGATGTCAAATGTGATGTCAAAGCTGGATGCTTCTATCGGTGTATCGTGTTAATCCCTGTTGTCTTAATCACCCTCCCTCCTTCCTGTCTCGAGTGTTCAGGTTTCTTCGAAACAAGGATGTGTTATGGGAGTAAAAAATCTCATGGTTCGCCACATCAAAGTGGCCGGTGCAGAGATGTGAGGTGTCAGTCCTCGTGCATCTCCATTAGAAGGCTGATGCAAGCGCCCAGCGTATCGAAAACTGTGCTCTTCTTTCGCCAGACTGACATTATGTAGCTGTAAGCGGCGCGGTGCCAAACTATGAGGCTAAAAACTCCCGATCATCTCACTTTTTCTATATATTATTGACCTTCATTTAGGACACTCGGTGTGTGCACAGGTGTTTGTTTGAATGTAACCAGCTTGGCCCGCTTCAATAAAGCAGTGGACATATGGACACTGTGTGACTAATGCTTCGAAAGGGACACTCGGGATCTGTTTTATTGCTTCATTTGGCACACTGCAGTCCCACTTCCCATTACGGTTGCCATGTGATTTATGTTGTACTCTTTGGAGAGTGAGAGAGAGGCGCTGGGAATGAAAAAGCTGTGATAGCGATGTTTACCTTGATCCTGCCTTTTATTTCATCTCGGACATTGACAGCGCGGAGAAATGGGTTAAAGGCCCTGTTAGGTCCCGTATTTTCCTTTACATAAGAGCTGTGTCTTTGATCACCGAAGGCATAAGGATGATATTGGCAGCGCAGCGTCAAGCAAGCTCACTCTCTCCGACATGATACATAGCCAAAATCACACCACACAACCAGACAACTAAGAGATACATGATCGATAACAAATGACAGCGTGGGCATAAGGTAAATCTGTAGCATAATCCACCAAATATCCTCCACACAGCTGTTTAGCTAACAAGCAAATAAGCAATAATTATAATGTCACAAGGATGTCTGATGTCTTCGCAGTTGAATCTAGAATAGTAGGTGTCCTTTGCTCTCCTATGTGTTATTTAGCAGCACAGTATGACAGATAACCTTTGCACCAGCATCTTATACTCATGTTCTATTTGTAGCTATGCTTCCTGTCAGATAATTCTACCTGATTTATATTCAAGGTGTTTTTTTTTTCTTGTTTACATGCAAATGCACACCTTTAACAACCCAATAATATTAAACCGAGGTTTTCAACTGCTGAATTTGTATAACATTTCCAGTCACAGTCCAACTGCGTTACCACCCTGCTTTCTGTGAATAATTGAAGTTGTGATGTTAAGTGTCGCCAACAATGTTTTATTGAAATTGGCATTTTTTTTATCATACACACAAACACCTTGTTTGTGCCGGAAAGTATATTAACAGATAAAAGTGTGTAGTGTGGACTAAAAGCACACATTACTATGTTTTTTTTTTTTTTCTTATCAGTGGCATGTAAATATCTTTTGAAATGGCAAAGGGACTGCTCTTGTTGTATTTGAACGTCACATCCTGTATGGGCACAATGCTCCCACCAAAGGGCAGACACCTTTTCTATTTTGCCTCTCATGTCTAATTAGAAGTACGCATAATCTTTAAACAATAGAACCTTGTGGACGTTGTCTTTTGGGGGTGCGATATTTTAGTATCCTCATTTTATGCCCAAGTCAGAGAGATTTTTTTCCTTACCTGAAAGAAATACTATATATTATAATGATGCCTTCAGCAAATGACGGTGAACAGATGATGCAGGAGTAAACATTGAATATATAGTGTGAAGTTGTGTAATGATGATAATATGGTGTATGTGTGATTATCGTAAACAAATGTTGGCTTGCATTTCCGCCTCCTGCCTTTAGAATTCACTACAAACACTATGAACTGGTATAGACTGTGACAGTTAAGGGTTAATTTATATTAAATGTAACGTTCTATTGTGAAACGTACTTCTTTAGCAACACATTAAGAATGCAAATGTCATCCAGGGGATGCCGTTCTCCCTGTACCACCTGCATTTCCTAAGCCAACAACAACAGATTAATAGCAGCTGATTGGGAGATGCATGAAATTACTTGTCCTTTTCTTTCTCTCTAACCTCCCCTCCCTCGCTTCCTCCTTCTCTGTATGTGTCTAATTAAAAACTGCAGGCTGAGCTACACAATTTATGGCTAATGCTTGTTGCTGATGGGGCAGCAGTAGGCAGGAGCTCTAAGAACGTGTTCATGATGGATGTCAGTCTGTAAAGAACATGTGGGACTCCTGCTTCCAGGCGCCACGTCCCACCCCCGGATCACTCCTCATGAAAATGATCCACAAGCAAACTGTGCTAACACTGCTGTGAAGGACAAATGCATTTCTTGGAACATTTGTCATACTGAGGCCTCACATCATTTATCAGAGTCCATTTGCCTCCTTAACTACCAACCTCTTCACTGTATTCATGGTAGCATTCAATACTTGTTTGAAACAGTCGATACGAACAGATATTCTTTTCTTTTTTCCTTCTTTTCTTTTTTTTTGACGTGGCGCTCTCCCTAAAAGATGGATGTGCTCCGAAGAAAGATTAGAACAGAATGCCCGTGCTTTGTGTTTTTCTGGTGAGTCTCAAGAGCAGCGATGGATTATTATCCGTGCAGTATGAGCACAGGTGGATCTTTTTTTTTTTTTTTTTTTAAAGCTTGGTTCGCAGCGTGTGTGCGTTCTTGCATAGGAGGTCAAAGATGTGATTACACTGGATGCATAAATGACTATGGCTGAGACAGGACATTTAGGGAATAGATGGCGTTTGAAGGTGTTTAGTAACACTAGGGCAGGCTTTGCTATGGATCACGTTTAGTGAGAGTGGAACTCCCGCTGTATCATTGTCAAAGAGCATCCCAGAGGCTCTCCAGTGTAACCAACACTGCTCCGCCATCTGCCAGCCAGCGATTATAGTCAGGGTTGTCGACCAGTCGCTCCATAGACTCTTTATTTACAACCTACATCCAGTGGCTTCATCTCCCCTTTTCCATCCTTGATGACAACCATCCTTGTCCGCACTCATGAACAAAACCTCTGGAGAGCACATGGTTTCTTTTGTCTGCCAGCGCGGCCATAAAAAAAGGGGCCCTCGCTGCAGAGAGCAAACCTGAGATGAATGGTAAACCAGCACTTAATGCAGAGTATTGATTGTGTAGCAATGCCATGTTTTCCTTTTTAATCACTCTGCACAGCTCCTCTCTCATGACAGCACGCTTAGTGTACTTAAACACCATCAGTCGAAAAGAGAGCGTGATGTATTTGTAGATACCCGAAGATTTAAATTTAGAAACCAGCTAGAACCTGAGACTATGTTGCCTTTTCTGTTTCCTTGCTAAATAACCTAAATTTAAAATAGGCGCTGATTACTTTCCGGTCGATTTCAGCACTAATTTAGGTTGTTCCTTTGCCTCTGTGAGGTGAACATATTTGCAGAGAGTTACATACGTCTTCTTGCATGCAAAACTGAGCTCAACTGTAACTTGAAATTCCTAATTGCATCCTAAAAACCTACTTTGTGGTGTCACCTTATTAAATAAACCACTTCAATTGACCTAATTGTACGAGGCGTGTTGGTTTCCTTTTGAAAACACTTCCATGGAAGCAGAGCGAATGTTTTTTTAAAAGTACATAAATCCCCTCGATTGCAGCATCATCAAAAATAATATGTATAAGACGGCCTTGAGAATGAGTAATACTCTGTGTTACCATAGTTTGGCCCCTGATGCAGGTCAGTGTGAAGTTTCTATAGCTGGTGCGACATGTCACACATAACACTTCATCACTTTCCAGGTAGAGTAGGAGTCAGGGCCAGGAACTATAACTTGCCATCAGAAGACATGGAGAGATTGAAGAACTGATTGAAGCACCGTGTTTCAACTGAACTGTGGGTGTACCACTGAACTTGTTATGCACCTTGCCGAGACAGCCCTCTTCTTTGACCGTAAGCTTGCCCCACAGCAAGATCTCATTCTGCACGTCTTGTGTATGAAAACAAATTATGTGTGTGTGTGTGTGACAGGGGGTGGTCTTCACAAATAATTGACTTCATTTCAGCTGGTCTGATGGGTGACCTCAAAGAGACAATGACAAGTAGGATTTTATTTAATTTGCTTTACTGCTGTCAACAACAGAGACGGCTTCAGTCTCTCTGCTTTTTTCCATCACTTTATTTCCTCCCATCCAGAAAATCACTGAGGCCAAACAGTGAGTGGCGTTGCTATTTCTTAATTGTGTTTAGTCGGATGATGGACAGACTGGGAGACTGCAGCTAGTGTCAAAGCAACCATGTATAGAATCAATCAAGGAGATGTTAATGTCTGAGGAGGTGTATTTAACATAGTGATGTACTGCTAATTAGTTAGGCCACCACGAATGCATGGCAATTATAGTCAGAACTTGGCATATTTGTTGTGTTTTTTTTTCCTTTCATGCACATACTCTGTTTTTTTTTTTATCACTTCACTTTCATCACAGATTGGTAGAGAACAGATAAAGCACCCGTTGAGTAATGCAGCTCTCTGTCTTATAACACTGTCAAGACACTCTGATACACTACCTCTTTCTGTCTCTTGCACGCGTACCTTCCATTAGCTGAAAAGACACCGTGTTTGCAGTCCAAATGCTGCTGATCCATGCTGATGATTCTGTTACCGGATTATCATTGTTAGCATCAGCCATCTGTTTTTGCGCAAGGAGATAAAATGGACAAGGTGGAACACACAATGGAAAACAAATGCTCATGCACACCTAAAACGTAACAACGTTATGTGAGATATGCACGGCTCCGTCGCACAGAGACACAGCTGGAAAGAGTAAATAAACAGACAGAAAATGTTTTACTTTCCATTATAAGAGGAACGCTTCCATTTGCATCCTGTGTGCTTGTTTATTCACCAGTGTTAGCTCCAAACTGTTCTTTTGTGTTGTTTCATTTATTGTTCTTTTTCAGTTTCGAAGAACAGTGTATGATTTTGGCTTTCTGAGAGTGAGATAAGCTTGATATCACTCTCATTTCTTGTAGATTTGAAGCTATAGCCAGCAGCGGGCCGGTGTAGCTTAGCTTAGCTTAGCATAAAGAGAGGAAACATGTAGAAATGGTTAGTCTGGCTCCATTCAAAGGTGACAAAATTAGCCTACCAGAACCCCTAACGCTCAGAAATTAAAACATTATAGCATAAAAACAACATATTGTTCTCTGCTGGATACAGTGTGCATGCTAGTAGGTGGGCTTTGTTACCCTCTGACAGAGCCAGGCTAGCTGTTATCATCTGTTTCCAGTCTTTATAATAAGCAGGTCTGCAATTACAAGCCAATTAACTGATGATTAGTCGACCAAACAGTTAATCGAGGAAATAACTTGCAGATTAATCAATACATTACATGCTTAACCAACTGGCTGCTTGCTTTAGCTTCACATCACCATGAGAGCGGGATCAATCTTCTCTGCCAGAGAATCAGTAAATTTCCCAAAATGTCAAACTGTTTATTTAAGCTAATAAACCCCTGAACAACTTCCTTAAGGCTTTCAGAGTATGAGGTATTTGACATTTACAACAACAAAACAAAGAAAAGTGGTGTCATTTTCTTTAAACTATCCAAATAGATAGCAGATAACAGTAGAAGAATAGAAAAGAGGAAAGAAAACTAATTGCACACTTCATTTAAATCAGTGCTTTTGTAAGATTAGTTTTTAGTCCAGCTGTATGTTTTCTGTTAAGCTGTTTTTGTATCCAAGGCAACATTGTTGGCTTAGTTGGTTAGCTTCGCCTCTTCACAGCAGGAAGTTCTTGTGTTTGATCCTGAGCTTATTCTGTTTGGAGTTTGATCGGCCTCTCTTTATTTGAATGTGCCTCGTGTTTCCCTCTCACAATATAAAGCACATACCCATCTGGGGGACTGGAGTCTTTTAAAAATAGTCTGTTGTCACGAGTGTATCCACAACTGTGATGGACTGGCAGTCTGATGAAGCATTTTTCTTACCTCATTCCCAGTTTACCATTGCATGCTGGCCCTGACGTTGAGTGGGAATATGCGAGTGCACAAAGTACATTTTCCCAGCCACTAACTAAACCACATTTGATCCTCGTTACTTTTTTGTACTAGCTGGTTTGCATAGCCAAAGTGTCAGGAGAATTTGTAGCATTCATACCACCTGGACATGAGAAACATGTAGCCTCTAATGTGAATAACACATTCACATTAGAGGCATTTCTGGCCGACATACAGCTGTCATCATGGGAAATATCATTCGGTGTAATGTTATACTGTTTGTTTGTTTGACTAGATGTAGCTGTCTATATTTAAATGACTTGAAATGATGTTTTCTGCTTTAGAATCATCATTCTGTTGAGAAGTTTGTTTTCCCGTTGAAACTGCTGTTGTTGCATTATGCTTGTGGCGTCATATAGCATACGTGAACGTGACTTTGATTCAATCAAAGTCATTTGTTGTGTAAAACACCTCCAGTATATTAGCATATCTTTTTTCGTAGAACCTGTGTCCTGCTGTTTGGGATATGTGCACTGTTTATCTTTCTCCCCCACGCATGCTTACATTATCTCAAGATGGTGTACTTGCATCCATCATATTAATTTTAAATAATTTTAAATATGTAAGCTAGAAAACACACACTGAGTACTTGCTGCCTCCTGTGGCTTCATGTTTATTACCTATAAATCCAAGTCTGTTTGCTTGTTAAACCCTTTTTAATTTCTGGTAATGAATTCCGGTGCTGTTTGTCTTTTTGTGCATATATTTTTGTTTATTTGATTATAAATTCATTTTTAACATCTATAAAGGAAAGGCTACTTCCGACATCATTTTAAGGGGCTCATAATGACAGAAAATGCTAGTTCAGTTATGCATTTGAAAAGAATTACCCAGTATGCGATCGTATTTGAAGCATATCACTGAAAAATGAAGAATTAATACTTTAATTTGGGGTCCAGAATTTATTAGTGACACATTTTACCTTTTTTCATCCTTGACACAATCTTTGCCACCTCATTGAATATTTAATGTCATTTGTTCAGATTCATAATTGATACACAGATCAGGTTTTTGATTTTCATAAGCGTACTAGACGTCTTAGAATGACAGATGAAGTGTGATGTGGCAAGGTCAAAATGATACCCAATTGTGTTTTCTTTTTTTTTTTGATGTTGCATTATAAATACGAAAGCTTCTTTGTTCTGCACAAACTCCCACCCGCACGACTGCAGGAAACGGTGGCCTTTCCAGTGAAGCATGGCTGCAGCTTTCATGTCATTTACGTCTCATCAGTGCTGCTCCTGGTGAGGGATGATACTTGATATTCAGAGGGTAGCTTTGTCTCCTCAAATTAATCAGCTGCTCCTGTTTTCTCGTGCAAGGGAGAATCACCAGGGAGATCTAAGACTTGTTGGTGTAATGCGTACAATACTATAACAACAGCAGGCTGTAAGACAGAATCGGGAAGCGTGCGTTAAAGTTAAAGAGGATTTCAGATGTGGGCTTTTGTGAACAGTGGGATGTGAAGTGGCATAAATAATGGAAAATACAGTGGATGTGGTTCTGATGAAAGAAGTACAGTTGTACTAGAATCTGTGTGTGGATGACGGGAACAGTGAACTGAGAGTCATCGGGGGAAATGGTGGGGACTGCAGAGTACTAGAGTACAGCTTCTGTTTATTCGTTTGCATGGATTTGATGTAAAGATATAAAGATAAATCAAAATGTGTGCGTAAGAGGCTGAAGGTTGCATGTCCATATTTAATGCTTAGTCCCTCATTAAACGATCACAGCTCATATGGCAGCAGTTTTACATTAAAGAGCAGTGAAGGCCTTTGATATGACAGTTATCACCAACGGCACGTGTGCTGTGTACTCCACTGTAATTGTTTGTGTGTGTGTGAGTTTGATATGTGCATGCTTTTGTTTCAGCTTTGTTTTATGTGACGCTCCATCACTCTATATATACTCACAAAATCACATATGAAATAAACGCGTTGATGTTCACTGCGATGAACCGCGTTCAGGTGTTTTTGCTCTGCAATAGACAAAACTCATGTGAACTATGTGAGACTAAACCTTGAAAATTCATTGTAAGTGTATAATTGCAGTGCACTTGTAATTATTAATTCACACAATAGGGTTTTGTAAAATAACACAGTATTATTATATCTACGATTGCAGCTAGAGACTGTTTTTAATTATTCATTACTTTCTTGTATTATTGAATTAATTAATTAATTGATTAAGCTCTAAAATGTCAGACAGTGAAAAATGCCTGTAACATTTTTCCAAAGATCAGGGGAAAGTCTTCAAATCGCTTGAACAAAAGTCCAAAACGATGTGTAGACATATATAAAACATTGAAAAGCAACAAATCATAACATGTAAGGAGGTTAAAGTGCTTGATAAATGGCTTAAACAAATGGTTCATGTATTAATTTGAGTCGACAAATGGCACTAAACATACCATCACAATACAGTACTTCTCATGTCAGTAATCAATTAGCAGCCAGCCTTATTTGTAATAATAGTGGACAACATACTGCATTCATAAAGGTCATCCCAGATACTCGAGTATTGTTGTGGCTGTAATTCAGACGTGTGTCAGAGAGTTCACAATGCTTCTCTAAGTGTTGAGTGGATTGTGTTTGACAGGTATGGAGTTCGGAGAACGGCTGGTGTCACCATCATCAGCCCCGTCCTCCCTTCACATGGCCTCCTCTTCAGCCAGCTCCTCCCCTGTCCCACCACAGACCCCATCCACCAAGTGCAGCAGCCCGGCCCCTAGCCCTGCACGCAGCTCCCCTCTCACCACCTGCGGTACGAACACACACACACACACACTACTTTGGTGTACACAAAGTCAAGGCGAAAGATCAAATATGGCTCCAGGTAAATTGTTTTGATGTGTTATTTAGTTTCAAGTAATTATATTTTATCATTCAGCCCACATTTTTGGGCGAGGTTGTGAAATAATGTTAGGTAGGTTAAGGTTTGAGTGTGCAGAGCTGCACACAGCATTAATAATCAACAACAAAACCGCCTTAAATTCACAATTAATACATGTAAATGAATGCACCTTTCTGGCTGACTACACTTCCACACAAACTTTGCATGGAAAATTAAGAAAAGACAAACAATTTGCGGGGAAAGCGCTGAATTAAAATTGTGCAACAATTATGGGGCTTAAGACACCTTCTCCCAGTCTTAACATGTTTCAGACAATTTTGATAGGAATGGAAAAGCTGTTGAATTAATGAATGCCAACAATTAAAAAGCTTTGTACGCCCTTGTGGATGTCTTTTGACAACCTTTAGCTCTAGTTTATCCTGTGTGATTTGACATATCTGTCAGCCTCACAGTGTGCATGCAGCCGCCGACATCCTCTTGTTTTCTCTGAATACTAATTGTGGTCAAAGCCATTATGCATTGAGCAGCAGTGATGCATAAGCTGTCAGATTACCCCTGACCACAAAATAATGTGCAAATTTACATACCGTGGTTTGTGATTATTTTTTTTTCCCCCCCCTTCACGATAAGATGCCTCAAAAAGTAGTGTTTTTCTTTGTCATGCTATCACAATGAAGAACACATTAGAGACATTCTCATAAATTATTCATTTTCAGACCCCTACACCAAACGTGCACAGAAATTTCCCAGATAATTTATTTTGGACTGAGCACTAAATGCTGAAAGCACATCGGCACCTCTGTAGTCACATTGCTGTTATGACTATCAAGTAAATTGAGTTCTTTTAAGAGATTTCTTATCCCCCGTGTGGGAAATGGAAGAAAGATATCACACAAACAGTGACGGTAACGGCTCTTTGAATAGAATCATACTCGAGCTTTCATATTCTTAAAAGCTTTGTAATTGCTTTAACTAGGTGAGTTTATCTGGGAGGAAAAATGCAGCACCTCCTAGTGAATTTAACATGGGAAGAACTAATATCAGATTCACTGTAGGCATCTAAGAAAAGACATAACCTGGATTTCACAGTTCCGGTACAGCAGAACAGTTACGTTACATAAAACCAATGCTAAAACCTTAGCAGACCCAAAGAAAATGGTGGTAAGGGGTAGGCAAGTTCAATTGTGGTATTACCTGCCATTACCTTAGTCTGGGGTTGGGGGTTTGATATAAACAGTTACAGACAAATAGATGTAAAGCTTATTGGCCAGATGGTGTTAATACTTTCTCAGTCAATAGAGCAACATCAGACGTGTTTAGCCTGGATAGGTTTGCGTTTACACAAAACAAATCAACTGGGCTTTGCTTTTATCATTGTCGCACCGCTCTGGGTTCTAAATGAAAATAAAGTATTAGATCTAGTTATTAGTTCTGATAACAAATACTGGATATATTGTGTATAGCTGTTGTAAACGGAAAAGGTTAACTTGGCATCAGTTGAACAGTCCTTTTTATATGAGAGTACTTTGAGCAGGTGTCCTTTTCTCTCTGCCGTCTCTTTCATTTACTCATTATTCTATACATCAAACAGTGGTAATCCAGTAATTATTTGGTTTGTTCTAATTTTCTAAATATGAGTGAGTGTGCCAGACCCTGAATCATTCATGATCATCACTCTGAATGGATTCTCAGACTCACCAGACGGCCGTGTCTCTTATTTGCTGAAGCAATTTTGAACAGATCAAGCCGAATCCACAGCTTTGTCCTCAGTTGTACTCTGCACTGTACACTGTATAGTCACTAGATAGTCTTTGTATATAGCGAGATTAACTGATGTGAAGTGAATAAATGAATCAGTATATTATGTTTTAAGCATTCTTTAAACTGTGTCCTTTGTTCTCCAGGCAACTTGCTCCAGATATCAGGGGATGAACGTTTGAATGTGTCTGGCAGCTCCAATGGTTTTCCTTTAATCAGCCGTCCAGCTTTTGGGCTCTACACGTCAAGTTCAGGCCGCTCTGAGTTCGGAGGCCTTGGAAGCCTGGGTTTATCTGCCTTGGCTGCTCATTCCCAGTTTGGTACATTTCCAGGTAGGAAAACTCAAGGTTTGTTTTCTCAGTGGAGGTGGGAAATTTGCTTGAAGGATTATGTATGTATATTTTGATCACATCCTGAGTGAAGAACTGCAAGGACAAACTTCAACCTTTTTCAGGCCCACTAAAAGTAACTTGAGATGTTGTCATAATATCTTGAGTGGATAATCTTGAATAATTAAAGACATTCTCAGTGATATCCAGTGTTATGCAGATTGTATTCGAGTGACATCATGACACTCGGCACAAAGTAAACGGACGCTTTAGGGAGCAGATGCTGTTTCAGAGGAATGCTGCTGTTGATGAGGTGAATCTTTCATCCTCCGCTCAGCTCCCAATATAAAAGGATGAAATCACAGTCTGCGAAATGCTCTCGTTATCAGTGGAAAACTATATTTTGAACTGCGTGACTTGTGCTGTTAACAGGTTGGATAAAACGCATTCTTCTAACATGTTGGCAGATTAGATTCTCTGCATATCTAGATAGCGAGTGGCTATTTGTGCTTAACTGAACGGTATCTCGCTCCCCCTCTCCAGACTGGTGGCGTCCATCTGAAGCACATACCAGAGGAGCAGCAGCCTTCTTCCCTCCTCTTATGGGTCTGCATCCTGTATTTGCATCAACCTTCAAGAGCCACGATCCTGCTCACTCGCAGGCACGTACCTCAGGTAAAACAAGAGCTTGATCCGGCCTAAGGTCATACATGTTTTAGTTCTTTAAAGAGGCTCCACATTGCATAACATTAAAATACTTGTGTTAACATTGTGAGACTATGTCCTCCTAATGTGTTGGCCTCATATTGCTTGTTCTCACAAGTATCCATGAAAGATTCACAATGCCAGTTTCTGTAGGCGTAAGTGGGACTGTGAATGGTAGGAGTGCTTCTTCTCCTACTGGGAACTCTGCTGGGAACACCGGTTCATTTCCAACAAAGGGAAACATGGAGAAAACTAAAGCCAACAGTAGTCGGAGTCAAAAGAGCAGCCAAGACCTGCGCCAACTGCACCAGAAGACCATTCAGAAAACAAAAGAAAAGGTGAATACTGGATTTGAAGCTCTTGAGCACACTGCATGAAAACCCTCTTCACTCTCTTGTTGTCCCTGGCACTCTTTCTCCTGTTTTTTTTTTTTTTTTTTACTCAATTAAAGAATGTGGACTTTTATTTTTATTTAGCAACCCAACAAAAGACCACTAGAGACCTCCAGCATGAGTGGCAGCCAGTCGGGATCATTGTCAGATAGCTCCAGTGATGGTGAGGAGAGCAGCAGTGATTCTGATGACATGGAGGAGGAAGAGGAGGACAATGATGAAGATGAGGACGATCAGAGCAACGACAGCGAGGACTCTGATTCAGAAAAAGACAGTCGGGGGAAAAGGAAAGTCAAGGTATGTGTTTCTAACTTGAATGTCTGGTGTGTGTTGCTTTAAATTTTCAGCAGCATACTCAGACAAAAATCTGGGTTTTTTTTTTTAGTTTCTTTAAAAACTAATAAAACACCACAGAGGGATATCATTAGGATTTTATGAAACTAGTAAAATTTGTTATTATGTGAGGTTTTGTGTCCAAAAAAACGAGTGTCCCTGTGTAAAAGTGTTAGTTGGATTGTCAAAAGCAGCCATGGTGGTGGGTGGCAAACTGGATGTGTGTGCTAGCTGACAGAGCTGCCACTGTGAGACTCTCTCAGTAGGAGCTGACATGACATGCTGTCTTCTCCCCATTTCCTCATCCTCCTACTCAGCGGCTGACACAGAACACTTCTGAGAGTAACAAGAAAAGACCTTCTTCGGCTGATGGAAATTCAACTCAGGACAGTCACTGTGACGTTCCTTTGACCTCCCCGTACCGCCTCCAGGCCTCTATTCACCCTGGTGGCCTGCCACAGTCCGCAGCACTGTTCCTCCAGAGCTCCAGGACCGCAGAGGAGGAATGCCAGCAGCACATCAGTGTCATCCAGGCCACGGGGTTGGCAGCAAGCAGCAGTCCCCTAGCGCAGTCTCACAGGGAGGCGTCCCCTCTGCCCTCCAGATCCTCACCCAACCCAGTCTCCTTCTCCAACTCGCCGAAGCATCTCTCTCACTCGTCTTCACCAAAGCATAGCTCTGTCTCCTCCTCTCCCAAACCTCTTGCTCTCTGTAGTCCTTCGAAGCCCCAGTCTCTGTGTTCCTCACCCAAGCCTCTCTCCCTCTCCTCTTTACCAAAACCACCAACGCTGTTAGCCTCACAAAAACCCAGACATAAGTCCAAATTCTTGATGCCGTCTCCGAAGCACACGCAGCTTGTTGATGGCACAAAGGAGAGCAGTGGAAACCTTCCGGATGGAAGATTGTTGCACTTGAACAGCTTTAAATTGAAACAGGTGAGTAGCTGAAGCTGAATTCTGCTTAAGTTACAAAAAACAAACCATAATGAAGCACAAAAACCTCTCCTCATCCTCTTTTGTAACCGTAGAAGCTGTTGTTTTTATTCATTGTCCATCATTGTTTCTGTCATGAAATAAATAATCTGAGAGTTCCTAGTGGGCAACAGAAAATGAATGCTTATACACTATTATCAGGCCTTTTATTATACTGCATGTGAGTCTGACCACTACATGACAATGCATTTAGCTCTACTGGGAATACTTCACAAAACTGACAAGCAATTAGCTCTGTTATGCTTTGGGATGTTTGTTATCAAGAGAGAGAAATCGGCCTCTTTTAACAGGCCCTGTTATTGTCAGTATTTTTTAAAAGGAGGAAAAATGTAGCAGTCTATAACAAGAGGGTTTTAATTCATATGATGGTGGTACATTAAATACAGGCTTTTGATTGCCAGAGTGTGACAATAGCAACAAATACAAGATGACAGCTAAAGTCGCATGATGGCACTAAGCCAAACAATTTGAAAATATTTTCCACAGCAGCCTTTTTTTCTGTGCTGTTGTTGACAGGTTCGAGCCTGCTCTTCATTGTCCCTTTCTCTTATTACACCTTAAATTCCTTCATTCACGGCCCACAGCAGTGCAAAGTGAGTGACAGTTTGTGTAATTACTTCCTTTTTTTTTTGTTTCCCTTTCTTTTTTATATACGAAGCCCCTCCATTCCAAGGATTCTGTGAAGCAAGCTTTCTCTCTGCGACCTAAGAGCCAGAACTGGTATGAAAGTCACAAAAATTCAGCACCCTCATCATCGTTGCTGACACCACACAAACGTTCACCAGATACGTCGAGCAGTCATTTACTGTCTCTCCCACACAGCAGCGACACCAATCTGTTCCTGAACCATCACCACCACCCGAATGGAGTGAGCCACAGCACAGTTCAGGACGCCCCCTTGGCCCTCATCACTAAACCTCGCAGCCAGAGAAGCACCCCCGGTAGCAAGCCCCTCCTGGCAGCCACCAGCCCTCCCTATCCCATGCCTATCAACTTGAGCACTGGCACCAAGGTGATGTCGGGCAGCTCTGCTTCTTCTGCCTCATCAGGTGTTGCTCACACACAGAGGAAGACTAAGAGTCCCAAGTCCCTGCACGCAGGAAGAAGCCTCCCTAAGACCAGCTCATCCTGTCCACCTTTAGACTTGGTTAGAAGCAGTGAGTCTGACATCCACAGCAGCAAGGACTCAGACGACTCTTTAGGAGACGACTACGACGATGAAGATGATGAAGATGTGGAGGATGAAGATTCTGGCAGCAGCCTGTCAGGTTAGATTAAACAGACGTTGATAACGTTGTGGATTTAAGCTGTGAGATGAGGTTACTTCTAGAAATTAGCAGTGCTTTGTACTGTATGCATTGGTTGTGAGAGGAATGCTAATTAGGATATCATTTTGCTTTGTCTCTGCTTCCCTCTGTCACACCGGAATCCCCTGCAGAGTCAGAGAGCAATCTGGAGAGCGACTCTGACGGCTCTGAGGACGATATGAAGGAGCGCGGTGAGACGGAAGCAGATAGCGATTCAGAGAAGACTCCTCTGAAACTTGCTAAAGCCTCCTTGTCGACTCACAAGTCCTCCCCGAACCTCTCAGCCAACTGCTCCCTGCTTAACCTGCAGATCATCAAGCCTCCGAGTTTACCTAGCAGCCTGCTCACCACGGCCGCAGTGACCAGCTCAGGGGCACTGAATAACCACAGTGCCATATCTCCAGCCTTCACGTATGCCACGCTGCCAGGTAACAAATCTGCGTTCACTTAAAGACCAAACCACAAGTTTTTCAGTATTTCAGGGAAGTGTTACTCACACAGAGGTATTTATTATTCCACACACTCTGTTTTGCAGTTAGTCCAAGCTTGTTTGTCCTCCTTCATTTTTGCTTATTCAGACTGTCCAACCTATCAGTGGAAAAGGATGCTTATTTTCTAGTTTGAAATCACAGACGTGCTTCTCAGTAGTTCCAGGTTAAAATGACCTCCCTGGAAGAAATTGGTGGCGTCATTGTTTTGATGGTGCACAGCGGCGTTTGCTTTAATAACCCGCTTTATAGATCTGATACTGAATGAGTCATGGAGTATATTAAGTCACTAAGAGAGCTGGATTCTGACTTAATGGGAAAGTCTTCATTTCTTGAACCATTTAGTTCTGCTGTGGCATAATAGAAGAGCCGTCTCACAGCTGTATGCCGCGAAGAAAAATGTATAAACGTTTACTTATATTGTTTGTCTAATATTTGTGTGCTGATCCCTGAACTGAACTTATAAAACAACGATCCACAAAAGGTTGATGTGTCTAATACGGCCCCTTTTTGGTGAGGGTTTATTTGCAATAATATGCCGACCTCCTTATTTTGGGGAGTCGATATATCTGTAAACATGGCAGGTCTGTGGATTTGCTCTTGTCCCCCTGGAGGTCCGGAAAGCGCTGAGTCATTTCTCCTGTTTTTTAGGATCAGGGAAGAGGAGGAGAGTAACGGATGAGAGAGTTCTGCGGTTGCCTCTTGAGTTTGGGTGAGTTATTGTGCCTGCACTCCATATTAAAAGAAATACAATGGTTTTGAAGACCTGAACACGTTCCATTTGTCCTCACTGTTCTACTTTCTGCCTTGTTTGTGTTTATGCAATTGGTGTTTTAGTAAAATGTCAGCTTACTGAAGGCTGACAAGCAACCTTTCCTAAAAGGTCATCTTTACTTTGTGGAGCAGCCGAAGACACATGATCACCCACAGCAAATATTATCATATCTCTGGGTTTGCCACATGCA
The DNA here is from genome assembly GCA_028641955.1 of Protonibea diacanthus. NCBI lineage: Eukaryota > Metazoa > Chordata > Actinopteri > Sciaenidae > Protonibea > Protonibea diacanthus. The sequence continues at coordinate 18,380,194 of CM053986.1, read as the reverse complement.
GCAGACGATGAATTGTGTCTTTGAAAGCTTTTTGTGTTGACACATTCACCCCATTAAGAAAAACAAATAAAAAATGGTCCATTCTCTCAACAAGTACTGTCACAGCAAGGGTACACTCAGGGTCCTGAAGGCCCTGGGCAAGTCATCTGTTGTGGCAGATCCACGTGTAAAAGTTGGTAACTGTGTAAGTACAAAAGCAGCGATCATGCTCAGGCAATTTTCCCAGGGTAGAAACTGAAAATGGTTAGAAAAATCACCGCTAGACTTCCTGATTTGAGGACAGTGACATCTTCATTGAGATCTAAGTAGAGGTAGACCACAAAAAACATCCTTGACTGCCTTTTAGGAGCCTTTTTAAAAACCCCAGTCTTGAGAAGTAGGTCGTAGTGGGCAGGAAATGAATTGAGGCCCAGCAGTTTAGCATCGAGGGGTTAATTGCATCCAGCCTGCAACACAGACATGCAACATTAGCAGCTCCCTACCCACAAATTCTGCAGCCTCGATTCAGAGGGCCTTTCATCTTCTGGGGGATGTTTTTCATCAGTAGGTTCACAGGAGACAGAGGCCACAAGACCGTATATCAGCCTCATGCTCTGTCTACATGTCTCTTCTGTAAGCCATGGCTGCTCTCCAGCGGAGCTCATGGGAACTGAGGGGTAGCCCCACTTGGCACATGGCCACGTAGGAGTGTGATTACTGAAAGGGTCAGAGGACGACAAGGCCACAGACTACACAGTACCCTGCTGTAGAGGCATCATTTACACACTTTTTGTCCTTGTTCGCTTGCCGTTGTGAATGAGAGGATAATATGTATCTGTCCCCGTACTGACACTAGAAAATATTGCAAGAGGGAGCTTTTATGAGAGAAACATTCAGCTTATGAAGTGTATGTATATATATTAATGATGAATGCACACAGCTGTACAGTAATCATGATATTGTTTGTGTATTAACTATGTTGTTCCTTGTATGTCCTCATTTCTTTCCTCCTCAGGTGGCAGAGAGAGACCCGAATCAGGACTGTGGCAGGTCGTCTACAAGGAGAAGTAGCTTACTTTGCTCCATGTGGGAAGAAGCTGCGTCAGTATCCTGATGTAATGAAGGTAAATCTATGTGTGCAGTAGCCGTAAATGACTGCAAATGTTCACTGCATTAGCATAGCGTTATATAATTGCCCTCTGTGCTTTAATTAATACACATTATTCTTTTGCAGTACTTGCTCCGCAATGGAATAACTGAAATCTCACGAGATAACTTCAGCTTCAGTACGAAAATTAAAGTCGGTGACTTCTATGAAGCCAGAGAAGGACCAGAGGTACTTTTTCGTTTTTATGTGACCTCATCATGGTGTAGCAACTATCCAGAATTCATATTTAGTTTCTCCGCTGATGGATGTTGACATTTATTTGGCAAAAATATGTAATTTAATCATAGCTAGAACAGTAAAATGATATATGATACAATACAGTGTGTATATATATCAATATATCATAGCGCAGTTATAGATCACATATCAGTCATGTGATCTAGTTCCACCTTAAAGCTGACATTCAAAGTTGCACTGATGGAAATTAAAATGCCAACATCTGTGTTTGTTTTGAAAACACAGAGATGAATCAGTTACACCCACACAAGCCGTAGAGACCAAAGCATACAAATCAGCATTTCTGTCAAAGGTTCTTTATATTAAATAAAAAAGATTTAAAATACTTTTCAAGCATAAAAAATGCTGCTGCAGAGAACAAAAAATACCCTCGAAAAAGTTAGTTTTCCAAGGCGTGTTATGTATAACACAACTTATAAACTGTAACGTTGTACTGTAGATATAAGTAGTCTGCTCAGTAAACATGGAAATCCATAAATTAAAGCAGTCCAGCTATATTCTTGTTGTTTTTACCTGTCCTCGTCTCCTTCTTATAATCCAGGGTTTACAGTGGTTCTTGCTGGCAGAGGACGAGATCGGTCCCAGTATCATAGCGATGGACGGGAGGCGCAGCCGTTGCACAAAGTCCGAGCACCAGCCGATCGGTGACGCTGCTGGGGCCAGACAGTGGAAGTCTCATCCTCTTAATATCGGTGAAAATAACTTCCAAGATGTCAATGATGCCAAGCTGCTACGCAAACTGGAGGCTCAAGGTCAGTTTGTATCTTAGAAAACTGTCAGCGGCACCTGCTCAAGAGAAAAATCACCATTAAGTAGTCATTATTCTCACTTGGTGGTTTGGTGCATTTATCTTCTTCTTTTTTTTTTTTTTTGTAAGGTTAATTGGCCAACTGGAGCTAAAGTCATATCCCTTCATAATATTTCCAGCTCAGCTTCAAAAGTTTTAATAGCAGGGCCATTTTCAACTATCTAAAATATTAGGGGTGACTGTTTTTGTGTCATTTTCCTGAAACTCAAGCTGTGAGAGGTTACATGTATAATCGGACCAACCATTTTAGAGGAGGCAGCAGTCTTAATTTCTCAACAGGCCATTTGCGCATTATTATTACACACTATTATTGCACATTTCTGTGTAGGTTGTTGAGAGGGATTTGGGACATTGTTAGAGTATCTGCAGGTCAGTGTTTAACTGAATAAGGTTTGTGATTTCAGTAACACATTTCATCATGTTGCAGAAATAGCCCGACAGGCAGCCCAGATCAAAATGATGAGAAAACTTGAGAAGCAGGCCATGGCGCAAGCAGCCAAGGAGGCAAGGAAACAACAAGGTAAACAGCTGCTGTCTAGTCAGACTCTTTTTCTAACACTACATAATAATGTGGTGCTCAAGCCTAATTTGTTTATGTCTTCCAGCAATAATGGCTGCAGAAGAGAGGCGGAAAAAGAGGGAGCAGATGAAGATTCTTAAACAGCAAGTATGTATTTGTTCCTTGCATGCACTGTTTAATTTTTTCCCTGCAAAGCTTCATAACCGTCTGCAGCTGCTCTGTTTATATTCAGTTTGTGTGCTTCAAGGTAAAAGGGTTGTAAAAAAAAAAAAAAGGCACAGTCGAATTGCTTTTGAAATTCTTAAAGGAAGTTGCCATCCTTCAAAACGGTGCACCTTCCTCATCTGCATACACCCACTGTACTATACCCCACACACACCTCTGCCCCTCATCCACCCATCCCATCCCATCCCGCCCCCACCCTCCCGCCACTCTATAACATGCATGACTTAACAGTTAATTCATTTGATCTTGCCCTCATCCTTTTACCAGGAGAAGATCAAGCGCATTCAGCAAATTCGTATGGAGAAAGAACTCCGTGCACAGCAGATTCTCGAGGTTCGTCCTGAAAGTTATTGCAGAAACATTCTAAAACACTTCCTTTCTGCTGTTGATAGGATTTTTTTTTTTTTTTTTTTTAAAAACCCCAACCAAAGGCTATTCCTAAATTATGTGGTCCCACTTTTCGTCACATCTAGTGAGTACATGTGACTAATGCTTAATTGGTTTTTTGCAAAAGTGCCATTGAATATGAAAATCTCCTCAGACCGTGATGGAGCTTAATACAAAATACAGTATTTCATTAAGTAAGAGGTGGCCCAGAGTTTACTATGGATAGGTGAAATACCTATTTTGCATTCCCTCACTAATAGAAGCTGTGAAGTATTTTAGCTTTTATAAATCAAATTTCAGTTGACACGCTTGGCAAGCAGCTCTTAACAGGATTTTGTTGGGGCTATAATTACTGATAGAAATTTTGCTTAATTTATTCTCACTGCCTGCTGGTGTTTCATAATAACTACAGCCAATTTATCTTTCAGTGTTAATGGGAGGAAATAATCATCTCATTGCTCGAGATTTTAGTATGTTAGATTTGACGTTATCAGTGAGCCACTGGCTCTGTTCAGCTTTCTATGGAATATTTCCTGTTGACAGCGTTAACTGTCAAACAGATGAAGAGGGGGGAAAAAAAATCAATCTAGCAAACACATACCACACTTACACTTACACTTAATTAATATTTCTTTTACAGACCTAATTTATACATCTTATTCACATTTAAGATCCTAGTCCTTGATGATTTTAATTAAGAAATAAAATAAATAATTTTAATTCATCAGAATTTGCCACCTCATTGAAACGTTTATTCATTCAAATCCTCCCCGTCGTGCGTTTACTGTACTGTGTGTGTTTTAAATGAGTCTGTCAATTGCTGCCATCGCATGACCTTCACACCTGTTTTGCATGTGCAGGCGAAAAGAAAGAAGAAAGAAGAAGCAGCTAATGCCAAAATACTGGAAGCTGAGAAGCGAAACAAGGTGAGTAAAATGACATCTAAGAACAAAACTGTTGCTACTCATCTCAGACTTATTCAGAAACTGCCACAAATGTCTCCACAAACGCCCCTGAATCTCCAACCTTTTTTTTTAGTGGTTTGTCTGTGATAAAGGGAGATAAAATCACCTCTACATCATCACTACATGTATTTATAAAAAGTTTTCACATGAGCTCAACTGCTGAAGACTAGAATTCCTGGAACTTTGGCTTATTAAAGTCTTATTAAATGTGAGAAGGCCAGACGTTTGTGTGTACTGTATACACTTTGGTTTCTAATTAATCTTTTTTTCTTTAAGGAGAAGGAGATGCGAAGACTACAAGCTGTCATATTGAAGCACCAGGTAGGTGGTGACCACATTATAACGAAGCCATTCTTACTCTGTGCTTAAGCTGAATGAGATGGTCTCTAACTAATGATCAAGATCATTGTTTTGTACAAAATATACTTTCCAATTACGCTTTGGGTGTCTTGGGTGTATTTTTATTTCAGCTCATCATTGGTTGGATTTTTCTTGCATTGATTTTCCTGTGTGATTTTTCTATTTCTTAATACTTTGCCAACTCTTTCTACCAGGAGTTGGAGAGGCATAGACTAGATATGGTATGGGTATGTTTGTTTCTGTACATTTAACAACGTATTGTGAACGTGTTGTGATAAATGGTTGCCATCATAGCAGTGCGTAAAGTGTAGCATTGGCTGCAGTCATACTACATCCTTCCGCATGGCTTTTCCAGAACAGTGCACTGCATACGTCTGCGCTATTTGTCTTTCAGAGAAAACACATCCATTATCTGCCCGATACGATCAAAAACGCCTTAGCTCCACAGAAAATATAACAGGATGCAAAGCACTCTGATTGCCTGAAAGAACATTGTTTTTGTTTTGGATTGATTAAATTCAGCTTTTCTGAATCCTTTTACTCTGCAGCATGCGAGCCAACTTTTTTAAATCCATTTTATCACCTGAGAAAAGCCAATATACAGTTTGTGTGTTCTTAGCAGTGATTTACACCACCGAGTCAACAGGAACAAAATTCCTGTTTTTTTTTCTTTTCAACTTGCTCATTTTTCTCATTTGGAGATTTAAATGTTCTATCACGGTTCATTTACCTCATTATTCTCACTAAATATATCTCCACTGTAACAGAGGCAATGATCGCATAGATCACTTTAAATTTATTCTCCAGGTCGTGACAGTTTCATGTGACATTGTTTATCACAAATTCAGTGCTTTGCTTGTCCTTTTAACGCTCAATATTTTCTGCTTATAGTTCAAAAACTCTTGGCCTGAATCTTTCAGCCTGCCGCTTGCCAACATGCTCCGATTAATAATTGCCGTTTCTAACTTTGAGCTTATGCTTTGTGTATGCATCACTACCCGCAATTCAGCTTTTTGTCTCTGTCATCGTGTTCCATTTGGTTTAACTGTTGCGTGTTTTTACACTTTAACTGCGGTGCGATGTGCTCCATTTTAATTGTGTGCTGATTGTGACAAACGGTGCTCCGTGTATCTTCTTCTGCTGTGCATGCCATGGGATTCATATATTTGCACACGTGAGCCGTTTTCTCTTCGAACTGTGAATGGATTAGAAACTATGTGTCTGTGCTCTGCCCAGGAGAGGGAAAGACGCAGGCAGCACATGATGCTCATGAAGGCTGTGGAGGCCCGTAAGAAGGCAGAGGTGGGTACAACCTTGTTTCTGCTCATTTGTGCTGACATGCTACACTGTTTTTATTGTGTTTTCTTTCCCAAGTGCTGCAGTTTGTAATGGTGGGACGTTATAATAGTTTGTGATGTGAATTATATATTCTCTGTCTCTTTGCTTTAGGAGAAAGAGCGTCTGAAGAAAGAGAAAAAAGACGAGAAGCGGTTAAACAAGGAGAGGAAACTGGAGCTCAGAAGACTGGAACTGGAAAAAGCGAAGGAGTTGAAAAAGCCGACCGAAGACATGTGTTTAGCGGATCATAAGGTATTCACACACTGTGGAGCTGCTGGCACATGATAATGAGAGTCCATGTATGTCACCATGGATAGTCTCCATCTGTGGAGTGGATAGGTCCAGAAAGATTGGATTTTCCACCAGCACAGGGATTTTTCTGACATGGAAATCAATCAGTATAATCACTGTAGCTATAGGCACGAAGATTAGAAATGCTTTTTAAAAAAAATGTATGGTTTCACTATCAGATCTACCAAAATAGATGCGTAATATCACTGAAAGCATCTGGAATTGATTAAAAACAGAAAGCAGGTTTAGGTCAGAATACTGCCACCAAGTGGCTACTGAAGCCATAACACTACTCACAATATTACTGCATTCAAACAATTCTGGGCTTTATTCATCAACATTCCTTTAACAGGACAGAACAAGTATCACCAGCACTGTCAGAAACACTGGAAAACATACATAAATTTATCTTTTTCTTTATCATTTTCAACACTTCTTTCACTTTGCATAGCAGCTTAAATGACAAAGCAATTCAAAGTGCTTTACATCAGACAGGAAAGCTTTAAGAAACACAAGACAACACACAAATAAATATGATTTAAAGGATAAAAAGAGTAAAACAAAATGAAGCACAAGCTGAAAATAAGATCAAATCGAATAAGACAAATAAAAAATAAAAATTACAATGAAGCTTCATTGCAGTGCAGGTTATGAATAAAAAGTGCCAAGTTTAACTAACTAATCAAATGCAGCCCTGATTTAAAAGAACATATGGTTGGGACTAATCTCTGTTTTTGTGAGAGTTTGTTCCAGATATGTGGAGTGTAAAAACTGAATGCTGCCTCGCTGTGTTTTGTCTTTGGGGACATTTGGCAGACTTCATCAACACCTCCCAGACCTTCTGAGAGGTGTTGATGATTCGAAATAAAGTATAAATGCTGTATAAATTAACAGTACTTAAAATACTTCAGTTATTTTCTTAAAAAAACAAGTCATCTTGATTAAGGTGATGTGAGGTTGATTTTGCAGTTGTCTTAATGTTGGCTCTTTATGTACTGGAACAAATACAAATAGTTGAGGTGATTAATATAACATATTTGTATCTTTAATATCTTGTTTGTATTTCTCTCCAGCCACTTCCAGAGTTGTCTCGGATCTCCGGTCTGGTCCTACCAGGAAGTACCTTCTCTGACTGCCTGATGGTGCTGCAGTTTCTCCATAGCTTTGGAAAGGTCCTGAGGTTAGACATAAATCCAAACATGCTCAACCTAAGTGACCTTCAAGAGGGATTGCTCAACATCGGGGACAGTATGGGCAAAGTGCAGGACCTGCTGGTGAGCATGCTCTCTGCAGCGGTGTGTGATCCTGGTATACCTGCAGGCCACAAGGTGAGAGTCTGTCAATGTCAAATCTACGATATTGTGTTATATATTTAAGAAAAAAAAATAACTCTGGCAATATAAGATGAATCATACAAGGAAATGTCGGCAGTGGCTGATCACAGCTGCCTTTACAGTTTCTTCTAAGCTAACCACGCAGAACATACGTGTGATGACTGATGAGTACTCTCTGCTCTCGGTGTTAGGAGCTGATAATACACCTATAAATTTCCAAATATAATTTTAATCAATTCGCCAAGGCCATTTGTCCGTGCTGAACTGATTGTATGTGATTTTACATTGCATATTAAAAAGCTCTCTCAGGCTGTGTGCATATATTGAGTGAGATGCGCATATAAGGACAAGAGATTTAGATTAAAACTTCAAGCATGTTTAATAACAATCCGTACATACTCCATGTGTCCCAGACACATCCCAGGGGGTCACTTAAGCACTTAACATTGCTTTCTTTACCGAACAAAGAGGGATAATGGCTCTAAAGAACATTGTTTTGACTCCCATTGCTCTCTTAAAGGCTCTACACTTCACCTGTGCTCAGCTCTCATGGGTTACTGTATATAAAAAGGAATTCTGATCTTCCAAAACACTCTCTTTCTCTCAGAATAAGACCGCCTTGGGAGACCACCTGACTAACGTGGGGATCAACCGAGACAACGTGTCCGAGATCTTGCAGATCTACATGAAAGGTCACTGTGAGCAGACGGAGCTGGCTGCTCTGGCCCTCAGCCTCAGGACCAAGGCTTTTCAGGCTCACAGTCCGTCACAAAAGGCCTCCATGCTGGCATTCCTGGTTAATGAGCTGTGCTGCAGTAAGGCTGTGATCAGGTGAGGGTCCATTTATTTTGTCTTTGCTATTTTATTTAATAAAGCAAAATCTTACTGGAATATTCATCGTAAAACCAAACTGAAACAAATCCTGGTTAAGGCTTTGATCGGTTTGTGTTAAATAAATCGAGGCTGGCCTTTGAAAATGATTCAGTGCACTGTGTGAACAAGTGATCCTTACGTACCTGAAGCAAACAAGATAAGTATTGGCTTGTTTTACATTTTAATCGAATAACAGAAGTATCAAAAGGGAACACGACAAGCCATGGTCTGATGGACAGTTTCACAAGGTTGCATCAAACTACCGACCATTAATTTTTCATTAGCGCAGGAAACACATCTGGTGCACACCGCGGAGTGGTGCAAACGCCATATGCTCTTTTTGTATAACACAAAAAGGTCAAAGAAACACGTGTTTCAATACTGTATGATACTTTGCAGTGAGATCGACAAAAACATTGATCAGATGACCAACCTGAGGAAGGATAAGTGGTTTGTCGAGGGAAAGCTTCGCAAGTGAGTATATGCGTCGTCTACGCTGTTATTGGTGGATGCAGAAACAGTCAGAGATGAACATGAGTATTTTTTGTCTTCAAAGATTGAGGAGCATCCACGCCAAGAAGACAGGGAAGAGAGACAGCAGTGTAGCGGGAGAAGAAAGCCACACCTTTGTCAACCCCTCCGCCAGAAACAAGTGCAAGAGGAAAGAAGGGGACAGCGAGGAGGAGGAGGACGAGGAGGACGACAGCGAAGACCAAGGAGACGACGACGACGAGGATGAAGAAGAGTCGGGGGGGAAGAAGGGGAAGAAAGCGGAGATATGTGAAGAAGAGGTCAGTGACAGCGTGATGCTTTTACTGGAGCCAGCGGCTAAATCAGTGTTTGTTATAGTAAATGTCAGCCGGTCCACTGGCCTCACACTAATGAGATCTTTTCATCTAGGACGACAGTGTACACTCAGCCAGCATGGAGGAGCTGGAGAAACAGATAGAGAAAACATACAAGGTAAATTAAACCCTGTGAGACTCTTTCAGGATGAGCTCATGAATAAATTTTAAAGGCTGTACTTCCTGTCTGTCTTTGTAGCAACAGAGTCACATCAGACAGAAGTTATTTGACTCATCTCAGTCCCTGCGCTCCATGCCGATCGGACAAGACCGCTATAAGAGACATTACTGGGTCCTTCCACGGTGTGGTGGCGTCTTTGTGGAAGGAATGGAGAGTGATGAAGGTGAAAACCAAAAGTCATCGCTCAGATTTTACTCTTTTTTTTTTGCTTAACATATGCAAGATAGAAATTTGAATGTTTTTTTTGTGCATTTGACGTTTGATGCTTTTTATCCTTCTCAGATTATGAAGAGGTGGAGATGGAGGAGGAAAGACTGAGGACTGCTCAGGTGATCAGAGTAAAAGACGAGCCGCTGGAAGAGACAAAGAAACCGGTGGTCTCCAGCCCAGCACAGAGCACAGACGGGGACACGACCACACCAGAGAGCCAACAGGATAAAGACAGCCTCAATCTCTTCCTCCAAAAACCCGGCTCCTTCTCAAAGCTCAGCAAACTCCTTGAAGTAGCCAAATTGGCTCAAGATTCAGGCATCAATTCTCACAATAGTCATTCTGTTAAAGTCCCCGCCACTGCATCTTATCCCTCATATCCCACCTCTCAGGCAGCCACTTCTCAGCAAGGACTGATAGAAAAAATGGATACTTCGGTGCCGTCTCCGCTCAAAAGCAACCCCTGGATAACCTGCAGCCCCCAGTCTATCCTTCACGATGACCAGCTCTCCAAAATACTGACGGAAAAGAGCAACCAGTGGTTTAGCCTCTTTCCTCGCTCTCCTTGCGACGAGTCCTCGGTCACCTCTGGCTCCAGCCCTCCGGCCTCTGCCTCTCCTCTACACACCGTCAGCACCAAATCCCCCTCCTCCCTCTCCCCTAATTCCCTCGCCACAGCCAGCTCCGGCGCTCCTGCTGGGATCAATAACATGCTGTCTGTCCTTCAGGTTGGTGGACAGACAATAATATTATCTTCCATCTCGGCTGCAGTCATTTCAGATCACGCTGTGCTTCTGTTAGACGCATGTTGCAAGTATTAGTCCACATTACATGTTACAAATGCTCGAGAAACTTTTAGCATCTTCACAGTGGAAAAGTTGGACACTTTTAACAGCTAACACTATGTTGCCTTTTACATTATGCATGTGGTAGTGAAATAAAATTGTGTTTGTGTGTGTGTGTATTTTCCCTCTCAGCAAGTAAAGTCTGGCATTCATCAAAGCAGACTGACACTGTCTGACATGTCCAGCACAGTGGCAAGTCCCAGCCTGCCCCTCTCTGGTACTTCTCAACCCCCCATGCTGGATCTAGCCTCCCAGCATGCAGAGGGTAGTGGGAACAGGGTCCTCTTCCTGGCAAATAACAACTCAGTCAACAAGAGCGAGACCCCGGAGCCCCTGAGTGACAAGCCTGCTTGTGCCTTATTCCCCGCTGCGGAGGTGGCCAAGACCCAGGACTACCCTAGTCCTCAGCCTATCCCCGAGGGTAAGAATGGCTCACTGCCAGCACACACGAGTGAAATATGCTGCTCTAAAGATACTCACTGCCCAGACAGCAGTCAGACGCATGCTGTGATGGCTGTCAGTCAGTTATACAACATCCCTATGTTACTAAACAATTATGTGACAATAGTATTTTAAAGTCAGCGCGTGTGTGTGTGTGTTGGCAGAGATGCTGTGTGGCTGGTGGAGGGTGTCAGACATGGAGGAACTACACCGTCTGGTCAAGGCCCTCCATAGCCGAGGCATCAGAGAGAAGGTCTTGCAGAAACAGATCCAAAAACATATGGAGTACATGACCCAGCTCTGTGCAAACAGCAAAGACGGTTGGTCCATGTTTCCTCTGCTCTCTTTGACAGAGAACCACTTAGTCACACTTACATTAAATATAAGTAGTTTGCAATAATCTTTACATGCATCTGTGCCGGCAGAGATCGATGTGGCAGAGCTGGAGAAGCAGGAGGTGAGTGAGGAGACGGTGGAGAGTTGGTGCGTTGAGGAGCAGGCCATGGAGGTGGACATCAGCCTGCTGCAGCAGGTCGAGGATCTGGAGAGGAAAGTCATTTCTGCTGGCCTGCAGGTCAAGGTACAGACTCTTTAATTCACCGATATATTCTTGATTGGGCTTCCTGTGTCCTGTGTCTTTTTTTTGCTGTGTTGCAATAACCATATTTCATTTCATCCTCAGGGGTGGATACAGCCTGAGCCCCAGTCTGAGAGGGAGGACCTGGTCTATCATGAGCACAAGCCTTTCTCCTCTTCTGCTCCAGAGAGGAAGGGACAGAGAGAAACCATGCAAGAGGAACTTCCTGGCTCTGTGGTGCGGCGGCCAAACAATCCCCTTGACATAGCTGTCATCAGGCTGGCAGAGCTAGAGAGGAACATCGAGCGAAGGTACCTAAAGCTCAGTTCAGACCAAATCAGGTGCTGTGGCGAAAATTGTGTTCAGGCCGTGGGAGTGGAGGGGGGTTACAGGTTATGCAGAAAAAACAAATGATGTGACAAACTCCTCCACAGTGCACCAAGAAGCTTCCTTTGGTCTGAGTCCATTTGTTTTTCAGAGAAAGATACAGAAAGAAAGTCGTGGTTGAGTGATATACACTATAAATGAGGGAGAGGGAGAATCAGAGATATAAAAACTTATTTTCTGATTGTTTCATAGCAGTCATGTGCATCACAAATAAACACACCCACACCTCCAGCATCCCCCCCCTCACACACACTCACTCCCTGCTGTGAAGTGCCACAATGCCTCATTTGGTACATAAATAAGTGCAATGCTTCAGATCAGACTGGATAATGTCACTGTACATCTTTCTGCGGTGACACTAATTCAGGAGATTTTAAGCTTACAGTTTGCCGTTCAGCTGTTATTTTTTTCACTGGTTGATGTTGGTTGCTATCAGTCAGCGTGTTGTGTGTGATTTGCTGTACAGTTATACTGCAGTCTCTCACTTTCTGTGACCTCAAAGCAGCGAGGAGGAGACGGCGGCTCCGGGGATGAGGTTGTGGCATAAAGCTCTTGGTGAAGTCCGCAGCTCAGCTCAGCTGTCGCTCTGCATTCAGCAGCTGCAGAAATCCATTTCCTGGGAACGATCCATCATGAAAGTGGTTAGTAACCCCTGATTTCTCTGTCTCACAGTTTTGCTTATATAGTTTCATCATACATAGAATTAAATCCCAGTTTATTTTATTTTAAAATGTTCTTTATGAAGATCAACCTTGTTCCATTTCATACAAAACACTATAAATGATTAGTTTGTTGGATTTATTTTATCTTTAAGCCTCCTGATAAAGGTTGGTTCATGATCAAGGTTAACACAATACATCTGTACAGCTTGTGTTCTTTAACAGGGTTTGTTGTTGGGCAAAAGTGGTGGGGGAAAAAAAAGGAAAAGGGGTGTGTTAGCAACATCAGTTTACAATACATCATATGAGATAAGAGCGCAATCAGTAACTAATCAGCATCATTCAGTATGCCTGGCTGCACAGAATCACGCAAATCACTAGTTTACACAGTGATGTATCTCAGGTTGAATTCACAACTTCATATATTTGGTGTTTCCAGCACTGTCAGCTCTGTGAAAGGGGGGATAATGAAGAACTGCTCTTACTCTGTGATGGCTGTGACAAAGGCTGCCACACATACTGCCATAAACCCAAGATCACTACAGTACCTGATGGCGACTGGTTTTGTCCCACTTGTGTAGCGAAGGTACACGAGCATGCCCAGAGTCTTTATTTACAGAGCTCTTTTGTCATTTGTTTGATAAAATCGCAGCTTCAGGGAGCCTTGCCAATGTAATTGCCAAATATTAACATGGCTGTATCATAGCTATCTTTTGAAAATGTTGTGCTTTGTGTGTCTCCACACACAGTCTTCTGTCATTCAAGAAAGTGGTCAATCCCCCCGGAGCAGGAGGCAACAGAGCCGAACAGCTGGAGGAGGGAAGAGAGGCAGTGAGGTAAAACGAAATGGTAAGCCATCTGCGCTAGGAGAGCTCATCAAAGAAGAGGCTGCCAGCAGCAACAGCGTGCCAAAGAAAGGTACCAAGGAGTTCAAGAAGAGGAAAGGAAACGACAGCCCACCCGGCTCCCAGGCCAGACATGACAGCCCTGTCTCCTGTGCCAAAAAAGCCAAAACGGACAAAGACAACAACAACACAAACGGTCTGGAGATGTGCCGGTACGCGTGAACACAAACTCGCTCCATGCATCGTTTACTTTACTCATTATTAAAAATCTGTACATATGTAGATGAGCTCCTTGTGCAGTCATGAATCCGACACAATCAAAACATCCACTTAACCACGTCCTCTCATATCTAATGCTCTTCTTCCTCTTCTCCAGAATGCTGCTGGCTGAGCTGGAGGCCCATCAGGACGCTTGGCCCTTCCTCACACCGGTCAACCACAAAGCTGTCCCGGGATACAGGAAGGTCATTAAGAAGCCCATGGACTTCTCCACCATCAGAGAAAAGCTTACCAACAACCAGTATGTTTGTGTTTTAGATGACACTAAATCGTACACACTGCTCCTTTAAGAAGATAGACGCATGTTTTTAAAGTCTCCCATTTTTGATCTGGATGCTCCATCTAAATTAAAACGGTTTCTTATATTTACAGGTACTTGAATTTGGAAACTTTCATCGTTGACGTGAACCTGGTTTTCGAGAATTGTGAAAGATTTAATGAAGACGATTCGGAAATCGGACGCGCCGGCCACAGAATGAGGAGCTTTTTCGACAAACGATGGACTGAACTGCTGAAATAAGAAATAAAAAAATAAAAAAACTCCTGCGCGGACTTTCTTCGCTACTCTCTACATATCGAACTTCATCTTTAGTGTTGGAGGCCTTCTCTTCACCTGTGACACTAAATCACTTCTCGGTTATAATAACACTCTGATGTGCAATGTGAAAGGACTCTCGCTGAGAAAAGACACTTCAAGTGCAATACTGTTTTCTTTATCAAATCGCACTGATGCTTGGACTCAATATTGTATTTTCCTCTGAAGATAGGTCATCTGCTTTTGTTTGTTTTTCTTTTTTTAATCATCAGTACTTTAGCTTAGTGTATATTTGTGTATTTATTTTCTCAAGTATTTATGTCACAGTGAGTATTTTGTAAGAAAAAGCAGAAAATGGCACACAGCTTTAAAAAAAAAAATGAAAATATTGTTTTATGAACTATTGAACAAGCCAATCAAAAAAAAAATGTTTACATCTTTTTGACTCTAGGGTGCCAGTAGTACTACTGTTCATCTGCATTTCTGAGTTAACTGTGTGAAATACAAGGAGGTATCACTGTCACTATTTCCTTTGAACATGTACAGAGTGTACAGTACACACAGTACAGTCTTGTTAAAATATTGTTAATGCTAAAGGATGATTGTAGCACTTCATATGTCTTATACTGTACTTCGCCTGTGCTGAAGATCAACACAAAACACTGTGGTCTCCTCAGTATTGTAGTGCCTGACCTCTGACCTCTACAACAGTGTATGGAGTTTTTTTTTTTTTTGTATTTTCAGTGTGTGTACTGTATGTGTGTACTGTATGTGTGTCCTGCACAATATACTGTAGGAAACCCTTACACAAAATGTAAAACTCTTTAGAGCTTTTTCCTCTGAAATCAGTTGATGTGGTGCGTATAGTGTGTTTCATCTCCAAGCATTTCCTTCGGCCAGAGTCTTGTCAGACGTCCCGCGGACAGACTTGAAAACCTGCGCTGGGCTTTAATCCAGCGGGGAGTCGGACATCGTCACGGTCCAGCAGAGGAGTCTCAAGACGGCTGAAGTCAGAAGACTTGAAGTAACTGTATTTTATTATGAATATTGTGAAATGAGTAGCGACTTTTGTGGGAATATTATTTTTAAATAGTGTGTGGCACAGACAAAATAAACCTGTTTTTCAAAATAACACTGTTAGGCCCCTCACCATGAACCATACTAATCAGACTCATTATTGTTATTTAGTTCCATTTTAATAATTAAGTCACAACTTTTGCATTATGTATATAATTTGAAACACTTTTATTTGGTTGATATTGGTTTACCACTTCAGTAAAATGGTCTGAAATGAAGTTAATGCTTTATTTGATTTTATCCAAGTACACTTTGGAGTTCAGTGTTTCCAAATTCTGCTGCTTTATACTTCTGCTCCACCACAAAGTGAAATATTAGACTTTACACCACAACATTTAGTCCACAGTTACAGTCATAAGGTTGCAATTTAACAACATATATAAAACATGATCAACAAATAAAAAGTTGAGCCTCTGTAAAGATGTTAACCTCAACCAGCTACAACATAAAATGCTGCTTTATCCTATTTTTAAAGGATCAGAATCACTTTTATTCACCAGGTGTGTGTGCACACACGAGGAACTTGACTCCTTCAGTTTACACTTTGCTCTCAGTAGAGATACGGATATGGACATAAGACAAAAACAAGGAGCCTGAAAGGTAAAAATAAGATAAACGTGACATAAAAACTATGTACATACAGGTAGTATATATAAATATCTAGCTATATAAAACAGTAACAGAAATCTGTGCAAAGGATCCTGATATAAATATGGTCTGTACAGCAGGTTGTTATGTACATAAGGTATTTGTATTGCAGTATATACAGTATGAGTTTCTGTGTGGTGATCTTTACAGTGAAGAATAAATTGTAAATAGTTGTCAGATGTTGCACTAATAATGTTCCTGACAGTGACAGCTTGTGGGGAAAAAGTGAACTTGTGTCTGTTCAGATTAGAGTAGCATAACGTACACCGGGTTGTGACTTTTAGTTTTGGACTTTTATATCATTTTATCATTCAGACTTTATTTGTATAGCACTTTTCAGACGAAACATTGTAACACAAAGTGCTCCACACACTTTGCACACCCCCAACCCTCCACCCCACCTCATTATACAACAAAGCACAAGACAAAATGAGGATTTGAGAGGTGATTAAAGCGAAACAAACTCACTTAATCTCCTTAATTTGATCCATTTGTTTGTCAGGAATCCTCTTCAAACTGAAAAACAGCTTTATTATATTATAATGCTACAAACTCGACTGTGAACATTGTGTAACTCATGATAACTCAGCGTCACGTGACTGATAACAGCTGTGCAGATAAACAGACTTTAAAGCTGAGCTGGAGGAGGAAGTAGAGGACACATGAGGAGCAACACTTTGTGCTGAGAGGTTTGTGTATTTTCTTTATTTTACCCAAATGTTTGACCTTTTCTTGTTCTCCGCTGGGTCACTCATCCCCCTCTTTGGTTTCTCAGGCTGATATCTGAGCGTTTTGCGCCACCTTGTGAGTGAACAGCAACCTTCAGCCAACGCAACATCTGTCACAAGATGGTGTCACTGATTGCCACTCTCCGCCAGCACACGGACGAGGTGAGCTGCTGCGCCTTCTCTCCATCCCTCCTGGCCACCTCCTCCGGTGATAAGACCCTCCGTGTGTACAGCGCGGCTGACTTCTCGGAGCTCCCTTTCTCTCCTCTCTCGGGTCACGGATACGGAGTTCACTGCTGCCGCTTCAGCTCGTGTGGCGGCTTCCTGATCAGCTGCTCCACGGACGGATCGGTGATAGTGTGGAGCTCGGGCACAGGTGAGGTGGCCGCCGTGCTGCAGCACCCGGGCCGCAGTCCGCTCCGAGTGTGCGCACTGGCGCCAGACTCCTCCCTCCTGCTGGCAGGGGCCTGTGATGGCACCGTGGCCCTCTGGGACTTCTCCTCCAAGACATTACGCAGGTACAGTGTAACCCGGGGTCAGCCACTAGGTGCAGCCTTAAAGTGACATATGATTTTCCATACTGTAATTTTACTGTGGTTGTCTATTCTTATGTCTGTTTCTGGGCAGGTTTCTTCCATTTTTCTCTGTTTGAGAGTTTCTTTGGGATTTCCTGATCTGAATCGAGTGTGTTGAGGCTCGAGGGTGTCCTATGTTGTGCAGCTTGTGAAACTGATTGTAAAATTGACCTTTTTAAAGCTCCTTTCTCTATAAATATTCATGACTGTAAGTGATCATCAAAGCAAGTACTTAGTTATTGTTTATTATTATTATTATTTAACTATGCACCATGCACCACCTCGTAAAATATTAGGCTCACCTTAGAACTCTTCATTTTAGCTGTTCTTACTATTTTCCCATCACAGTTTAATTCATAACAGTTTGGTGTATGGATGCGCTTGAACGTAACTTCACAGCAGGCTGACATTGTACTGTACTTACAAAGTATATTACTGGAGAGACAGAACAGATTGTAAATTACATTTCAGTTATTTCAAAGTTATTTTAATTTGAACTTTAGTCGTACTTTCACAATATTATATTTTGGTTTTAAATTACTTTATTTAATGTAAAAGATTTTAATTTATAATAATAATAATAATAATAATAATTATCGAAATAATTATCGACTGCTCCGTGTACCACTAGATGGAGCTCGTGCCTTAGAATGAACGTTTTTATCTACAGAGGGAGCCGGTCCTCTTCCACGGAGTCGGCCATGTTGTATCTACAGCAGCCCAGAAGGGACAAACCAAACATGGCACGGCCACTGCGGCTTTTCCTTTACGTTTGAAACTAAAGGGAGAGGTGACGGGTATTCAGTCAGTTGCAATATGAAACGTCACCACTAGATGTCACTAAATTCTACACACTGGCCATTCAAAATTTAAAAAAACATTAAATAAAGCTGAAATTGGTATACGTTTAGTACTTTTGCTTAACAAAAAACAAATCAATCAAACTAGTTGATTAATTTCAAAGATTCATATATTCAGTAATCAAATATGAATGCTATTAAACTATTTGATTAATCAGGTACCGGTGTTTGTTTGTTTGTTTGTTTGTTTGTTTTATTTTTTTTTTAGCAACATTTTGCTGCCATCATCAACAAAAAGAGTCATCCTACATGATCATCAGGTTCTATCCTGATTCTTGTATTGCAAGTTTCAGATTTTTGCATAGAAATTTGAGACATCTAATCTGAAGCCAGCTGAAAATCTAATTTAACAGACTGCTTTTGGCTTTTTCAGACATGGTTTGCATTAGTCCAACATTTATCCTAGTCTACTTCAGGACTACATTAAAGGTGCCACTGTAGTTTCTCCCTCGCCCTCCAAATGCCACTAAATCCTACACACTGGTCCTTTAAAGCAGGTTTAACAACAGAGACACATGGGACTAATGAAGAACAAGGAGCACAAGCAGCTAGACAAGTACTCACTGACAGGAGCAACCGATTCACTAATTGGGGTAAAATATGTTAATAAGAGATTTTGTGAGGATCATTTTTGAATAATTTGTCTTTCATTCCTTTTTGATTTTTGTGACGTGTCACAGATTTTACAAGCCTGCGGTGTCTCTCTAATTAAGACTCTCACAGGTGGCTTAGATTAATCTCAATCTGGTAAACTTTGCTGTTTATAGTGAGCCCAACCCAAACTGTAAATCTAACGTTGTCTGTTACAGATGCAGTGCGACGAGCGAGGCCAGTGTCGTGGCCTGCTGTTTCTCTCCCTGTGGCCAGATGTTTGTGACCGGCTGCACCCATGGAGACCTCAAACTCTGGGATACAGACATCAGCCTCCTGCATGCTCTGCGGGACGCCCATGACCTCGGAGTCACCTGCTGCAGCTTCGCACCCCAGTTTAAAATCAGCGAGGGTCAGTTCAACCAAATTACTAAAAAAGACACACTTTCACTTGTATAGATTTGGGTGAACTAATCCTTTAGTTTGTAACAGAAAAAAAAAGTTTGTATTTCAGTTTCGGCCAGTGGTGGAAAAAGTGTTTATATCTCCACTGCAAGTAGTACATAACATACATGATACTGCAGTAGTCATAAATCAGAACCTTACTAGTAAATATGTATTGTGTGTGTAAAAAGTCAAAAAGTCAACTTCTAATAAGAAAATCAGTCGTGTTTTCAGCTTTGTCACAGTGTATTTTCCAGATAATCCAAGAGGGGATTTAAAAAGAGTTCAAGAAGTAGGAGGATTTTCTGAACACATGAAGGAACACTTGAACATTTAGTTTATCACAAAAATCACTGAATTTGTAGACAGCTTGTTTTCAGTGATCAGGGAGGGAATGAAAACTTTAATCTGAAAAATAACAAATGTAGCAGTGAAAAAAGTACAATATCTGGCTCTGAAATAAAGTTGCATAATGTGGAAATACTCAGTAATTCAAGTACAAGCACCTCAAATGTGTACATGAGTGCAGTACTTGAGTGATTAGTTACATTCCACCACAGATTTTGTTGCACCTGTTGCATTTTGTCCCAAAGTCAAATTTGTATTTACCGTGTTTGCTCCTTCTCCACTTTGGGGAGTAGACATCATATTTTTGTTCAGGGGAGTCTGGCTTTAATCCAAACATTATATTTATGCCACGTTGAATGTAAAAGAAGCTTGTCATGTGTTGTTTCACTTCACAAACAGACTGTCAGATTATATTTGTCTTCTTTTGTTGTTAAACTCAGCCGTGCGTGAACGTTCAGAAAGAGGCTGTTCTCGTTCCGCAGATGGCTGCTGTGCGGAGTTTCGACTGGCCTCCTGTGGCCAGGACAGCCAGCTGAAAATATGGATTGTTTCCCAGCGTGAAGGAGCAGGTAGGCCGACCCCTCTTCCCACTTCGTCTCTCTTCGAGAGAAAGAGAGAGAGAGAGAGAGAGAAAACCTGCTGACTGCTTTAACCTTGAAATCTCTCTGCAGAATAGAAAAATTTTATTAGCGTGTGGAATAAATCAGCTGCAGACTTGCTCATTAATAATGGATCACTTTAAGACATTCTGCTAAAATACAGCAGAGGACAGCGTGTGAGCTCGTGGAGACGAGTCGAGGGGAAATCAGGTGCATATATCCACTGTGACATTTATATCTTGTACGACCGGCGGCAGAACAAGAACATTTCTTGTATGCTCGCAGGTTGTGTAACCGGCTTTACAGACTGTATTTTCATTTTCAAAAGCCACGTTGTTAGTTCCTAAGATGTGTTGCCGTGGTAACAGCCTTTTCTTGGAGAGGATGTGTTGTGTCCCACGTGGTGACCCGCTGCGGCCCATGGGGATTATTCATCTCTGAGCAGCTTGTAGAAGGACACAGAACAATATCTATCCTCGTTTCATTTCTCCACAATGTAGTTTTTTTTTTCAGATGTTATGTTTTTTTACTGCGCAAACATGACTTTCTGAAACGTGTATTTATCTTGCCTTTGCACAAGGATTGCATGCTTGAATCCCTCTTTCGCTGTTTTAGGAGATAGAGAGTCAAATGTAGATGATTCAGTGAAGCTGACACTACTGTCGGTATGAATATTTTCCCTGCTTACTGTGTGCAACGCTTCTATAGTTTAATTTAATTTGAAGTTTCACTCCAGGTCTAACTAAGTGCTAACTTAAATCTTTCATATTTTTATAGTTTTGCAGCCTTTTCCTCTCACCCAGCAGCAGCGCCTAGATTTCTTCCTTAATCCAAAACGCTGGTGTTTCACTTCACATCATGAATATGCGTGCAAATAATAAATTAACCTCCCGCAGAGGATGAAAACAGCATTTTCACTCTAATGTGGAAAAAAAAAAGGGAGGTTGTCTGCTCACAGGCTGATCAATTAAATGCTGCTACAGACCAATTAGATTTGATGAATTATTGCTCTGTTCTCAGAAGTGTCTTTGTATATTAGGCTGTGAATGTCTCAGGTTTATTGCCAAAAAGAAAAACCTTTTGATTCTGAGCGGCTGTCGGCGGGTGGCACAGCTGCAAGCCAGCAAGAGGGAGGAGAGTTATTGACAAAAAGTTTATTTTGGAGCGAGGTGGGGGTGCTGAGCAGAGACAGACTGTGATGGACTATGACGTGTGTGTGTGTGTGTGTGTGACTTTCAGAGAGTACACTTTCTTATCCTTTGGTTAAAGTTTGATTAGCTTTAGGCACAGGTCATGAATAATCTGCCTCAAACAAAGTTGAAATGTTACAAATACATTTCAAAATAAGTGTTACCTACATTTTTCGCCTTTTTTTTTTGTCAGTATTTTGTATTTTATTTTGAACTTTCCTTTCCTTTGTGTGTGTGCCAGCCTGTGCCATGAAGCTGCTTCACACTCTCACCGCCCAGTCTGCTCCGGTCCTGTCTTGTGCCTTCTCCTCTGACGGCGATCTAGTCGTCTCGGGGTAAAGCCACACACACACACACACACACACACACACACACACACACACACACACACACACTGAAAAATCCCAGCAGTAATAATCACCTCCCGTGCTGATAACTGAATATTGACTTTCGTGCCTGTCGGGCTTTGTGTTCTGTTAAGCCATTTGTTGTATTATTTGCTGTGAAATCACTCGCTCATCTGGGACAAATTAAGTTTAAATGAATCTCTCTCTCTCTCTCCTCCATATTGAAAATGCTCCTTTGTTATGTGCTGTAAACAGCAGATGCCACTGCTGAGCACCGCTCCTGCTGTTCCCTCAGCCGGCCACAGGAGGAGTGTATTTTGTTGTGTTTAAACTTCCGTTTGAGCCCCTCTGCTGTTGCTGGCTTTAAATCAAACACACTGAAGGTTAATCTGGGCTTTTGTTTGCAGCACTTGTAGCACCAAGAATACAATATTATTCTTTAATTATCATTCTATGCTGCAAATGCACGAGCATGGATTCTGCAAAATGTATATTGACTTGTGTGCTCTACTTTATTCAACAGTTCAGTGGATAAAAGTGTTGCAGTGTATGATGCGGTAAGTAAAGCGTGAAAACACTCACAAAATGTAAGTTTAGCTCTGAAACTGTGGAGATTTCTACACATCTAAACTCAGCCACTGTAAACACGTGTGTGCATGTGTGTGTGTGTGTGTGTGTGTGTGTGTGTGTGCTTGCACTTTGCTTACAGACCCTGGGAACCCTGCTCTACACTTTGAAACAGCACGACAGGTAAATGACCCGCCCTCCCGCCGCTATGCAATCTCAGCAGCTATCAGACAAGAGTCCCAGTGTTTCCAATCAAAACGTGTGATTTTTTAGCTTGATTAGTTTTTTTTTTTTTTTTTCTCCAAGAAGCACCGGGTGCAGTGATGCAATAGCATATTCTCCAGCGTTGCTTTCCAGACAGTCATTGAAGTGGCACTGCAGGTAGTCACCAGCAGAGTGCTTTGAAGTGCTTGAAAGGATTTAAGATACTGTCCGATCTAAGACTGGATTTTTTTTTTTTTTTTTTTTTTTAAAAAGGAAGAGGGAACCTGACTTTTAAAGCCGATCTCTTCCTGTGCCAGTTTTAGTCTATCACGCACACCCTTTATATTTCTCCTCTCTGCAGGTATGTGACTGCCGTTGCTCTGTCTCCCACCATGCCGTGGATTGCAACCGGCTCCATGGACAAAACCGTAAACGTGTGGAGAATAGAGAGCGATGGAGTCAGCAGAACTGGTAAATACTTAACAGTTGAATTGTTTAGGTTGGCGCCTACAGACGAAC
Organism: Protonibea diacanthus; assembly: GCA_028641955.1. NCBI lineage: Eukaryota > Metazoa > Chordata > Actinopteri > Sciaenidae > Protonibea > Protonibea diacanthus. The sequence continues at coordinate 18,357,208 of CM053986.1, read as the reverse complement.
AATCGCTCCTCCTTTTTAAAAACAGACTGTTAGCAGTGGTTCAAAGCCCAGAAGCCATTTGGAGCGCCGAAGCCTCCCAAAAGAGTGTTTTGGGAGGTATCCAGCAGGAGAAGCTCCCATTACATGTGTATTGCTGTCTGGCTGCGGTGTCTAGAGGAGGAATTGTGATTGATGTTTATTGGTGCAGCAGGGTGAACTACCACTGAGCCTCAGAGAGCTGTTGTTATGGAGGTGAATCCTCCTTTAAGAAAAAATTTGAGAAGTCCTTACCCGAGATGAAAGAAAATGTTTGGAATACTAAATGAAAAGGTGAAATCGGGAGACATCTGGAGGCCTTGAAGCTTCACCGGGGTAGCTCCCGATCTGCCATCAGTCAGGCTGATGTTGACAAAGCAAATTCCAACTCTGAAAATCTGCCTTTTTTTTTTTTTTTTAATGCGTCTACCTCTTTCTCTGCCTTTTCCCTTTAATCTTGTTCCTTTCTTTCTTTTAACATATTAAAGATATTCCCTTTTATGTTTTTTTTCTGCAGAAGCTGAATCAAGACAGACAGAATGCCACGGTAAATAAATGCATCATTCACTTTCACAAATCTTCACAGTCACAGTCACTCTTTAAGCAAAATGCGACGAGTTCGGATTATTAGAGTCTAGTAAAGGTGTTTAGATAATTTAATGTCTTGATGTACTGAAAACATCTTTTGAGCTGGCGTTGTAGCGCGTTGTTGCCTTTTCTTTTGCTTTTTTTTTTGTTTGTCCTCTCTGTTTACTGTTTTATTTAAACCCCCCCAAAAAGGTGCTTTGGTGAAGCTAACAGGATCCAAAAAGATAAATTGAAATGGCGACTGTCTGGCTTTGAAGGATAAGGCGGCCATTATTCAATGCTTTTCTTAATGTCAGCAAATCCCATGAAAAGACCAAAGCCGACAATGTTTCTCTCGACATTTCCTCAAGCCCGTTCACAAAAAAAATATAACGTTTCATAAAGTGGCTCAATAATTTCTTTGTGTTGCATTTGTTAGCCATGCTGGCTGACTATGGATGTCAGCTGTTCGTCCACTACTTTGGTCCAGACTGAAATATCCCACCGACTATCTGATTAATTGCTGTGAAATTTGGTGCAGGGGGAAAAAAACTTTCTAATGTGAATCCCATCGGCCACAGCTGTAGCACTAAGACGGTAAACATTGTATCTGTTAGCACTGTTTAACCTTTATTTAACCGGGAAAGGTTTCTTTGAGATTAAAAATCTTTTACGAGCGAGTCCTGGCCAAGGCAGGCAGCAGCACAGACTGAGAACAAGTAAACAGATACAAAACAGACAGTATGACTAAATGTCTCTCTGCTCATCACGGTCACGGTGGGGCTGGAGCCTATCCCAGCTGACTTTGGGGTCGAAAAGCGGCTCATCACAGGGCACGTAGAGACAAACAACCATTCACGCTCACTTTTAATCCTACAGGCAATTTAGAGTCATGAATTAACCCGTGCAGGTCTTCAGACTGTGGGAGAAAGCTGGAGTACCCAACCCGAGGAGAACATGCACACTCCACACAGAAAGGCCTGAAACTTTCGAACCTGTGAGGTGACATTGCTAACCGCTGCACCACCATGCCGCCCTATTACTACAGCAGTACAAGCTCAAGTACAAGCAGAGTTTAAGCTTCGACACCTCCATGTTTCTGTCTCCAGGTCAAGATGGATTTAAAAGCATCCAAAGATCTTGGAGTTTTATAACCATCCAAACGCCAAACGTCCTCTTTCAATTTCTGTACGAACATTTGGTTCAGACAACATGTAAAAGTCCCTCGACCGCAACGAGTACTGTCCATCACACTTCTGAGAAGTGTAATTACACAGGTAGGATGGGAGCGACCCAGGAATTGCCTTATATATTAAACATACAGTATGTGCGCCCGCGAGTTGCTAAACTGGTCCATCCTACCCGAGCGTAAAGCTCACAGTGGTGAGTCAAGACTTTACAGCTAAGTGTAGCATGGTAAGTGCTCCATATAAGAAAAGACAGTTAAAATTAGCTAAGATGAAATGAAACAATAAATAAATAATTACAGGAAGCTATGACTGAATGGTCCAAAATGTTATTTGAATCATCTGACACACCTGTAGTCCACCAACACAGGTGTTTTCACTTAAGTCGTCTAAGTAGACCTCCTGGTTAGTTTTGTTGCACCTCACGGGGCGACGGACCCTGTTATCATTCCTGTTTGTGTACACACTTTAGTGACATCAAGTGATTCCTGCTATAAATACACCCACCTTCAGCTAGACTCAAGCTCTCATCAGGCTGATTGAAAACACCTGTGTTTGTGGGCACGGCCTTTAATAAAAGGGACGCGGAAAACCAAGCTCTGTCTGAAATGAACTGAGAGTTAGAGATGACCTCTCGTTTTCTGAAGTAAGTCTGGACCTGAAATATATTTACCATCTAGTGCTTTACAAACCTTTAGTAATATTTTAAAATAAAGCTTTACTCAAACAGAAGTAGTGGCCGTGTTCACAGTAATGAAGGAACGTGTAACACACTGTAGATGTAATGCTTTAAAGGCACAGTTTGTAATATTTAGGCTGATTTATTGTCAGAAATGGATTTTTTGATTTAGCCTTTTTTTTAAATCTACACATACCGCGGGTCCAACAACACAGCGGCCGCCATCTTGCACCGCCATATTTATTACAGTAGCCTAGAATGGACAAAGGTGGCGCAAACGCGTTTCGCCGTTACGTTGCCAACGTAGGAGGACAAGAAATGGAAGAAGAAGAAGATGGCAGATGTGACGTAGTGGAGGAGGACAAAGACGTATTTGCTAGTTGCTAACGGCTAACTTTGTTGTGTTTTGTTTGTAGTTTGAGAAGTTAAATCTAGACGAATGGAGGGTCACACTTATCATTTAGCAGAAGAAGAGCCGAGAGAGCAGGAACCTTTGCATCAAAGAAGTGAAAGCATAAAGAAGCTAAACTAAATTGGGACGGATGACGGCAGAAGACAAGGATAAACATGGCTGATGTCATCGCTGCTGATGGATTAATAGTTACTGGAGAGAATGATCTATCTGGTTTTAGCTGCACGGATAATACTTCTGGGCAGAATGAGTTATTCGTTGGTTGACAATAAGAAAACGACTATCACCAGACTTAGGTGATGAAGAGAACTTCATATGTGCATCTGTCCAAGTAATTAAACACCACAGTCTGAGCTGTCCCAGTCTGCAGAGTGAGGTTTTTCATGCTTTTGGCACAGTCTTTCCATGACTCAGCCTCCTAGACTGGGAGACTCCACACTCTATCAGCCAGAGCTGCAGAGAGGAGGTGGTGTTACTCCGCTTCACTGTCGTGCAGACCCAATAAGTAGATATTTCCACTCAGTGAAACGGTGCTTTGGACAGGATTTCTGCTTGCATAGTTTTATTCTTGCCAAAAAATGGAAAATCACTTTTAAACAACGTAGCAATTTTAGTTCTATTTTGTTTTGGGTTTTTTTACTTGTTTTTTTTAAAGATAGCCCCATGAAGGCCCCATGTTGACAATTATGGATGTTTCCATTGCAGCTGCAATAAAAACACATTTTCAGCCACGTTAGCAACACCTTGTTTCTAGACATACTGTCACGACAAAGAAGGTGCAGGCGTGTTCTTTAGAGGTTATCGAAAAAGAATTTTGGCATCCAAGACCACGTTTTTTTTTTTGTAGCAGAGGTAGGAAGAGGTGGAAAGCTAAGATGTGGTTAGCGTTGTAATGAGCAACACCTCCCCAGACTTCAGGGTTATCCTTCACGTGGTTAATGATGGGCGATGGGAACCACGAGGCTGCTGCGAGGTGTCATTAACGGGGGGGCCGGCTCGCAACGGGCCGGTTTATTTCGGCCTCGTGTGATAAATGACGGCTGCTCACTCACGTAGTGTCATATGAAGGTTGATGAGCTGCATGCTGGCACAAAATGAAGTCTCCCCAACTCTGGGTTTAATTTCTTTTCTTTGCTAGCTCAGGGATCTGCGTGTGCAGGAAAGTAATTGTCACTCACTCCATATCGGCACCGAGGGAGTGTGTCCTTTTCTGTGTGAGTGTGAGGGAAATTGTTAGTTTGCACCAGATAAGTTTTGTTGCAGGAGATGGGGATATAATAGCAGAGCACTTCCTCCTTTCCTGTTGTATGTTTTGCAGGAAGGAACTTGCCGGGTCACTCCAGGCTGCTGGTTGCTGATTGGTCCGAGGAGGATGTGCAGACTTGGCTATGTGAAGAAGGACTGCAGGAGCTTGTCAGCATCTTCAAAGCCAACAACATTGACGGAGCAGAGCTCAGCCAGCTGGACAAGGAAACGGCCTCAGAGCTGGGAATCGGTGAGGATGGAATATAAAGCACAGCTACATATAATGGTGTGCAGAACACAAACACACACGGTTACGCTGGGATTCTGTGTTTTTCTGGGGATTTATTATTTGGTCCTAAAACATGACAAGCTTGAATCGGATAGCGTGATATAAACCGCTTTTTATCGATGCTTTGATTTATCCACCCCCCCCGAAACTCCCCAGACACGAGGCTGCTGCATTTCTATCTGCTTATACAATCACAAATCACGCTGTGAGGACAGTACCCCACAGGATGACCTTTACGTCACAAACAATGATAATCCCTCTGAAAATAAGATTAGTCCATTTTGGGGTCGTCCAAGGTCTCAGTGTGGAAAGTCGCTCTACAAACTGCAGCTAGAAAACTAAAAACATGGCTCACTGCAGCGGATGGACACACTGTAGCAAATAATATATAAATGTCAGCCTCATTATAACTACTGTATGTGATTATAGCTAACCCTACGACTGTTATGTTTAAAGATTTGAAGTTTAAGTTCGCTTTCTTGGAGTTACTTTGATAAAGAAGACTGCCCAACTGTATTACACTTCAGTTTTTCTACAAATTAAACAAATGAGATCTAATGCCTCAATGAGTGAGCTTTAGAGGTGCTTGCAAGAGGATTTTGTTACCCTCAGACAGAGCTAGGCTAGCTGTGCCCCCCTGTTTCCAGTCTTTATGCTAAGCTAAGCTAAGCTAAGCTAAGCTAAGCTAAGCGATTGTTGGATTCGGTGGTGTCAATATTCTCATCTAACACTCAGCAAAAAAGTGTGTAGCAGCAACTATCCACTAAAAGATGCTGAGTAAGCTCTCATTTTGGGCGTGTTAAAGTCCAAAGTTTCACGGTGGCATAACGTGACATACTGAACTAGACGGAACTATATGACACGATATGTGAGAAGATTTGAAACAAGACGAGATGAGATGGTCAAGAGAAAATATTGGAGCCTACGTCATCCTCTTTCCTAACTCCTGCCACCAAGTGCACAGGAGTTACTACTAATTACCAGAAGTTAAGGTGGCCCAGAAAACACGTATGATCTAAACAAAGAACAGCTCAAGTGTTACATCCCCAAGTATTAACTCCCGCTTAGCTAGGCCAAGCCTTTGTTTGTCAGTTATTTTGCAGGAAAACCTAAAAACTGCTCAACAGACTTGAGCTATGAGTTCAGGAACAAGTGTTTGTTGTTGTTAGCGTCGTCATGTGGCTCTTTATAGGGCACCTCTTGTTCATAACTCCTGGGGTCAGCACATAATCACACATGTAAATATCAACACTACCTTATACTCTTTAGACCTGCCGAAGGAAATAACGGAGAGTGTTACATCAGCAAGAGCCACCAGCATTACATTACACAACCATGATACACGTGACTATTCATAGCACCTGTGTTATCATAAATTCATTAGATCAACCAAAATTCACGATCATCATCAACAACCAGAAAGACAATCTATGATTTAGTGTTTCACAATCGAGGACATGAGAACTGTGAAATAATATAATTAATTTATAAAAACACCTTTGATTGACATGTTATGGTTCATGTGTAGACTGCAAAAAAAACATCCACAATTAGCTAAAAACCTGAATGTATTACGTTTTAGTGTTAGATTTAATGTCTCACCTCATTTTCCACACAGTTCTCTGTTTCTTGCACCTTTTCAGAAATCTGCATGAAGCGCACACAAACTCTCTGCGGATTAAAAACCTCATTATTTTCTGTTGAAATAACACATTTAGGGGATTGTTAACCTTGAATTTCACGTCCTTGGTAGTTAGTATTTCAGTACTGGTAGTTTCAGATGAGCACACCGCTCTTCTTGAATTCTTTAGGCACAGAATGATTTGAAGGGAATTGAACCTCTGGATGCGGTAACAGCCAGAAAAGCCGTCTTTACTTTGATTACGGTTACTTTGTGCCGACTATAATCATGTAACTAGCTGCATCAAAGTCCCACCCTTAATCGCGGCTGAAACACCCTTTTGGCGTTTGTTGTCTTTGCTTTAATTGGACAGCAGTAGACGCAGTAAAAAAAAAAAACACACACAACAACAGTAACGCCAACTTCACTCGCCTGCTGCTCGCTTATGCAAAGCATGTCCTATGGACCGAGCATCTCTTTTCCATGTGTTTAGTATGGAGGACAGCTCTCGTCATTACTACAGAATGAGGACAGCAGATTGCCACATTTCCCGTCCTTTTTGCCTCGTGCAACCAACAACAATCATTTTCAGTGCATGCTGTGTCAGTGTAAATGTGTGCACGTGCGCAGACACACACTTCAGTCACACATACGTCACACACACATACGCAGCAAATTAGATTCCAGTGCACTTCACTTGATGAAATATTCATGAATCTTTGAATAAGAGGGGAGGGAAAAAAAAAAAAAGAAAAGTTCCTCTCGGATATAATTCGGTGTATCTCCGTGGAGACAGCCTCATTCTGCAGTTTTATTGTAGCTTCTCATCAAATTATCAATCTAAATGTAAAGTGGACGGTATAGTACTAATGGCTTGTGCTCAAAAGAAATTTAACGTAGAAACTTATGGAAATCTTAAACCCTGTACAGCTGTTAAGTGCAGTTTTTCTACCCAGGATTAGTTCACTGGATGAATCAGAGGACTTAATGGGTTCAACGTGTTTCACATAGAGAAGACATTTTGATTAAGCACTGTCACTCCTCCCGTAGGATCCAAACTATGTGTGATTGCGACAGCAGGCCTCCACGGCTGTTTTACTTTAAACTTGAATTCAAGCTTTTCGAGGCGCTGAGTTCACGGTGAGAAGAAAGCGCAGTCCCGATCGGTGACCGATTGTAACGATCTCTTCAGTTTGTTGGAGGCTCAGATTTCTGCAAAACGCGGTGCCGTTCTACATCATGACATAAGGGAAGAAGCATTTGAGTGCATACACATATGTTCAAATAATTCAATTGAAACTACAACAAAGACTCTTAAAATCTATCCAGAAGTCTCTTCGATACGTGTTAAATTCCCGCAGTGATCAGACGCAGCTTTAAGCCACAGTTTTATGACGTGTTCCAAAAATCATCCCGTTTGGTCGGGCATTCTTGACATCATCTCCAAAGTCAATTAACTTGAACCTAGAAGCAGATGTTTTATTAAGCATCCTCAGCATATCAGCGCGAATCAACAAGGGAGGGAAGGGAGTTTACCCTCTCATTCGTGGATGTTTCATAGGCAGATTCCTGCATTTCTTTAGACCCAGTGTATTACGATTTGACAACTTCTAGGCCAATGTATATAAATGAAATAAATGGTAATGTTAGTGTGCAGAATTTCCACTTAAAACCACACATTTAGTGATAAACGTGACAAAATTTGCAGACAATATCACTGACTACTACAAGACAGTTAAATCCGAGACTTGGTTGTAGATCCGTGAAGACGTTTCGCCTCTCATCCGAGAAGCTTCTTCAGTTCTGACTGACAGGTGCGGAGACACAAGTATTTATCCTAGGCAGGATCGGTCACCAGGCCAACGACTATCATCCACTCCAGACCTCATGTGACTTTAATGACTCTGACGACAGTCGTCACAACAACAACGAGCACTAACGAACCAAGTGGAACAATGACTGTCCTGGTCAACGATCCTGCCTGTGATAAATACACCGATCTCCCCCATTAGTCAGTCAGAACTGAAGAAGCTTCTTGGATGAGAGATGAAACGTCTTCACGGATCTACAACCAAGTCCCGGATTTAACCTTTTTGAGGAAAGATGAGCTGGATGACTGAGAACCTTCACAGAATAAAAATAAAATTTCAATTATAGTAAATAGAATAATAGGATAACGAAAACATTTTGGGACATCTTGCAACAGTTTTGCTATCATCTCAACCATTTTAGTGTGATAGGTCTTTACCTTTGAAAAACTTTGTTGCAGTTTGCAATATTTTAAAATATCTAAGAAACAGAAATCCTATACTACAGAGTATTAGAGTATTGGGGCATAAGGGAAGGAAAGGACATTTTTAATTTTGTAGTTTTTATTCTTGAGTATAATAATGAGAGACGTTAACTTTTAAAATAAAACCCACTAAGTCCACTGGGTAGAGACCCTTTGTCTGAACTGTGAAGCCGTCATCACACTTCGTCTGGTTCTTTGTGTTCAGCACAGACTGACTGAGCGGAGGTCCAGATTTACTTCTGTGTTTGTTTTCTCTGAAAGTCTGTCGAGGCCCAATTAGTGGGATAACATCGACGTCATAATTAATTTGGTTAGATTGTTTAAACGTCTGATCTTTTGTTCTAAGTTAAAATAAATTGTACTGCATGTGACGTGATCTACCAGCATTACTGAGCAGTGTCTTGGTTTCTCAGAGTCCGTGGGCCTCCGCGGTCGTCTCCTGAGGAAAATCGAGGCACTGAAGGCGGAGCAGAGCGGTTCGGAGGCCCCAGATGAGTTTCTGTGTCCAATCACCAGAGAGCTGATGAAGGATCCAGTCATTGCTGCAGGTTAGACAACAAATGCTAAAAAACAGAAGCCATGACTCATTCTGTGTGATCTATTTTTCATGCGCATCATTATCTCAGTGTTTCTAAGGTGTCAAAATGTCCTTTACACAGACGGGTATTCCTATGAGCGAGAATCCATCGAGAGCTGGATCAGGGGCAAGAACAAAACCAGTCCGATGACGAACCTGCCGCTACAGACAACGCTCCTGACCCCCAATAGATCTTTGAAGATGGCAATAACGCGATGGAAGTCGAGCCAGTAGTCGGCAGCACGGCTAACTAGCTAACGGCAGCCACAGTTAGTCTGAGGATATGCCTCCCCTTGTTTGGAATATGAATTCGACAAGTGGACGCGTCTAGATTTTTGGGCACCACATGAGTGCCTGCATGTAAGACATCTGGAGACACTTGAAGCGGAAAGTAGAATTTATAAGCAATGAAATGCACCTCTGATACTCTCACGGTAGCTGATGGTGGCTAGTGTTAGCAAAGAGAGGTCAGTTTGCTGTGCTACTGTTAGATCTTGTCTTGGTATCATTGTAATGGTCACAATGGATGCTGTTGAGGTAAAAGTCACGTAAGCTCACTGTAAATGTCGCTTAAAGCGAGACGATGTAACTTTATAAACAGAAAATAATATTTCTCCTACAAATAAAAAGTTCGTGATGAATAAATATCCGAATTTAAATTTAACGTGCCATTATCCTGGTGGCTGTTCAACAAACTGCTACTTACTGACACAGCTTTACCACGTGTTAAGTTTCATGGCGATTATTAAACGTCCTCTTGACTCAGGCGATCTTGTGTTTTAAAATAAAAGTCAGCAGACGTGTTTGTTTTTTCCTTGAGGGTCTTTATTTCTCGCTCCCATGGTGGCTATGGCAGTAATGATCTATTACAGTATGTGATCACGGCTAATAAAGCTCACAATACTGAAAACATGGCAACAATTGCATTTAACGTACATATTAAAATAGAGCTGATGGCACTGCGCCCCAAAACCATTTGTTTGTTTTTTTTTTCAGATTTTATAGATTTTACTCTGTAATATAAACTGCAATTGTAGCATGCACTTAAACTCAACATTATTGAGAATCATAAAATGTCTTAGTAGCTGTGCAAAAATAACTATATAAAATATATTGCTTTTACAATTAACCAAGCCATTGGCGCTGTAAATAAATTAAACTAGACAGCAACAACAAGCAGATACAGAAAGGATTTCGATTCATTGTTAATGGTGATTTATATAATGTACAAATACATTTGACAAATGCTTTTTTTTTTTAAAACCTTTAACACCATTTCAACAACATTGTGCATAAAACTCAAAATACACAAGTTTGAACTTGTCAATACATTGAACATAGACCTTCACTGAAAAGAAGGAAAAAGTACATATTTATATAATATACACGACATAAGGATCTATAACACCCTTCGTAAAACACAGGAATGCCCGTCCTTTAGACTTTCTTACACCTTCACTGAGGACTTTCTCTTCCTTATTTCTCCTCTCTCAGCACCGTGGACATAATGAACCCAGTTCAAACCCCATTTCACTCGCTCAGAACTGTTCTGTAATGACATTACGCTGTAACTGAATATGCGGTTTAAGCACTCGAGCGGCCTAAGTGTGTATAAAGTGCTCAACTGTCACCGTTGCGTTGATGAAGACTATACAAGTACATGTCCGAATACTTCCTTCAGTGCAATGTCTCCAGCTTGGCTGAACGACGGCGGACATGTTGTCGTGTAACAGAGGCTGACAGCCACAAGCGACAGGTTGGGAGGAGAAAAAAAAAAATCTGGAGCGTTCGGTACACTGTGTGCAGTCTGTGTTCACATGGGAAAACAAACTGCTCGCACGTTGTACTTCTTACAAGGCTTAAACGTGACACTTGTATTATTTTAGGGAGTTGGTTACAAAAAAAAAAAAAAAACTTTTTTTTGTTTCGCTTTTTGCTGCGTTTGTGTGCGTTTTGGACTGTATGAGAGATAAAACAAACACCTCTACACATTCGACTCTATAAACGATCGCTTTGGTTTCATTGAAGTTACATGAAGGGCAGGATTATCTCTGGTTAGGCCGGGCTGCTTGGGCTTACTGTCCATGAAAGTGTGCGCCATAGCCAGTGCTGGCTTGGACTCTTTGTAACAGTTGGCGGTTTGGCAGAACTTCTCGGTGAATTCCATGGCGTGCATGCCGTTTTGTAAGCTGCTCATCGCCATTGCACCCTGAGGCGGTGGAGGTTTGTGCTGCTCTTGGTAAGTGCTCGCTGTTTTGGTGTAAGGCAGCTCACAGTCGACCGGCAGCAGGCCCATCGCCGACATGTTGTGACACACCAGGCCGTCGGACGAGTGGTTCAGCCAGTTGCGGCCGCCCTGGTGACTTTGCAGCCCGTGCTGCTGCTGTTGAATCTGCTGCTGCTGCTGCTGTTGTTGGAGCTGCTGCTGAAAGCGTGCCGTCTTGTCAGTTATGCCCATGAAGGGTCTGGGTTTGTACTCCATTGCAGAGCTGGCCTGTTGGCTGTGCTTTGTTTTGTCAGAGATCTTGGTGCGTACGTCAGGTCCCAGCTTGCCGCTGTCTGATTGGCTGCTGCTGGACGCCAGGCTGCTGGTTGAACTGGACACACGCATGCTGTTGCTGCTGCCTCCTCCTCCTCCTCCTCCTCCTCCTCCTCCTCCTCCCTGAGATCCCAGCGCACCACACAACCCTTCCTTTCCTTGGTCAGTGTGGTTTCCCTGGGGTCCAGGACCAGAGCAGGCTAACCCATCCAGGGACGATGCCGAGTGGGCAGACAACCTGTCTTGTCCCAGAGCCTTGGAGCTGCTGGAGGATGAGTAGGAGGCCTGGGAGGAGTGGAGGCTCTCGTTTTCACAACTGTGACCCATGGAGACGGCGGCAGCCGCCAGAGACATGCGGTTCCCGTATACAGGCTCGTCAGCTGGGGTCGGCAGAGGGCTGATGTCGATGCCTGGGCCCGGCTTCAGCATACTTGACATGTGTCGGCTGGGTAAGGGGCTGGAGGGAGCGTACTGAGATTTGCCTCCTGCTGCACGGCCGCCCACGGCTCCTCCCGCAGCCTGCATGGAGCTCATATGCTGGTTGGTCTTGACTATCTGGGCCTGCTTGGTGGGCTGCAGGACCAGACCCTGTTGGGCCAACGCCTCCCGGTGCTCTCGAGGGTATCGGTGGGGTGGAAGCCTGCTGGGGCCTGGGGGCGAGCTGGGGGTCTGACTCTGATGCCCCAAACTGTTCTCAGAGGGCAAGACTCTGTTGTAAGAATAACTGTTCTGCGACCAGCAGGCTGCCCTGTCGTTCAGCGAGGTTTCCTCCTCCTCCTCCTCTTCCTCCTCTTCCAAGATGTCTCTTCGTCCTTCCACATTTCTAGCAAGACTGTGCTCTGAAGGCTCTCCCTGTCCTTCATCTTGATCCTGGTCAGAATCGTGGCCTCCGGACGCCTGGCTTGAAGCAGCCGCCGCCCCAGCGAGGCCTCCTTTAGTCTGGGTGCGCTGCATTTGTTTACATTCGTCCTCTACTCGAGCCAGCAGACGACGGATTTCCCGATTATTGGGGCAAAGCTTGGCCGCTTCGTGCAGGTCAGCTAGGGCCGCCGTGAACTGCCTGTGCATGGGAAGAAAAAGATGAAGAGAGGCAATCGATTTACCAGATCCGAACCACATAATCGACCAATAACAACACCAACCACAGAAGCTGGTTTGGAGCTGCGCTGAATAGTTTACCTGCTGCTTCTTTTAGCTCTTGCACGGGCATAGTAGGCCTCATAGGATTTGGGTTTCAGCTCCAGTGCTTTTGTTGCAAACTCCTCGGCCATCCCAAAATCCTACAACAAGAAACAGATTCAAATGTGGTCAAGTTTCACCGAAATGAACGTTTTGAAGTTCACGGTTTGCATGTTTTGTCCTCGACTGTCCTCAAAGTCTTGGCTAAATTTTACCCATGCTACATCTCTCCGACACTGGAGTTATAAAATACCTGGCAGGCGCCCATGTTGTTACTGTAGAAACAAATAACAGACGTCCTTGTTTTGCTCATTTCGCTCATGTCTACTGCTAGCTTGCTGTATGTAATCACATCAACAGCTGGCTCGCTGCACATCTTCCTGTTAAACTTATGTAAACAAACTTCTATGAAGAGCTTTTCTGCAGATACAATTATCCAGATATGCAAAGACTTCCAGATCATAAACTACCACTCTCATTGTGTGTGTGTGTTTTTTAAACATTTTAGTCTGTCTGAAACGCTCATTAAATCCATCGTTCTGTTAAAACGTTGGGTGAAAACTCTGACAGGAAGAGAGGCAGAACTGCTCGGCACTAGTTAAAGCGAGCAGACAGGCTGGCACATGCAGGAACTGAGATTATTTCACAAGAGAAATTTGTGGAAATTGGAGTCCACTGCCCAGTATGCTTGTTTCTCCCCATTACCATCTGAACACTAACAAGCGTCCTCTGCCTACACATGCTCAAATTCATTTCGCTTGCTGGAGTCTTAGCCATAGATTCATCTTTTTATTTTTTTGTTTGTTGATAACGTTTCAAAACAATTGGGGATACTTCCCAGGAAAAAAAAAAAAAAAAAAGGAAAGTCTATTCTTCACCAAATATCCATTTAACGATGCCCCGTGATAGTCATTACACTGACAAATAAGTCAGTCTGGCACGTGACACGCCTTCTTTAAAGTCATTAAAGGATCATGCTAAAAATACAGCACTGGATGAGGAACAAAAGAAAAAAAATGGAGAGAGAGAGAGTGTGTCTCTCGAGAGGCTTACGTTGGTTTTTCTGCGACAGCGGGAGAGATTGAGATACAGAGAGACCCTCAGGTCCTTAAATGCCTTCAGGTCATCGCCAAAGCCTTCTCTAGGAAACTTCCTCAGGGCGTACTGGTACCTCTGGGCTGCCTCTTTCATCTTCCCTTTCTGGAGGACACACGGAGGGCAAAACATGCAGTGAGGAAAAGGACAGAACCAGAAGGAAAACACGGGAGAGAGGAGCAGGGGCAAACTATTCACCAGATATTTCCACTAGAGCTGTTTTCTGGCTTCAGCTTTCCCTTCTCATAAATCTCTCTCTCTCTCTCTCTCTCTCACACACACACACACACACACACTCACGTACGTAACACCTGATTTGTCCTCTCTGCCGCAAAACTCAATTTGTTAAATGTCAGGCATCAATCACGGCTGCTTTGGTAAGCAGCGCGGAACGTACACATCTCTTCATTTTCTGCATTTAACTCAGCTAGAAAAAAGATGGTGATGACGTCAGAGTTGTGCTGAACAAAATAAAAAAAAACAACTCAGGAAAGTCCTCTTTACAGTTGACACATTACCTTGTAAAGTAGGTTTCCCTCCTCCATCAGCTTCTGAAGAAGAATGATCAGGATATCAGGCTTGGAAGTAGCCATGGCCCAAGCAGCGTTCCCTGTTGGGTGGTAGAGAGGAAAAGAGGGAAGCCAAAAGAGGCGTGTTACGTTGTTGTTTCTGGTGCCAACAGATGGTCACTATATTCTCAGGAAATTGGGACAAGGTAAAGTTACCTAAAGATTGTACCTGATCGATCGTAAGGAGACGTTCTGTAGCCTTAGTTTATTGAAGGCGGTTAAGAAAGAGTTAGGAGGGAGAGAGCGAAGAGAAAAAAAAGAGGTCATGCAACAGCTAGAGCAGTCATCTGTAGTGAAAGGAAAGAGAGCGCGACAAAAGTGTAATGTGGCAATATACAATTATGTGTCACTAAACTTGAAATGGCTTTCAGCCGTGAATGCATGCAGGCTGTTGAGTGTGGTGAAAGAAAATTTAAAGGTTATTCCCATTACTATTTTTTTTTTTCCCTGATACAGTGGAGTGCACTGCAGATTGAGCCACAGACCCAGATAACTCCATGGATGTCATTTAGGTGATAAGTCACATTCTTAAATTAGCCAAAGCAGCACATGAGGGAGAAGAGAGAACACAAAGGAGGAACACACACACACACACACATGCCGAACAGTGAGTGGAAAGCAGGAATGAAAACAGGGTTTTTCCACAACATTCCACAAAATTAGCCTGAGCTTATTCTTAGTACCATGAGATGCCGAGCAGGACAGGAACGAGCTCGACATAGAGACAAAACAAAATACTGAGAGTTCCTCGGTGTTTACCGAGACGTGAAAGAACTCAGCAGACCACAGACGATTTCTGGGATGACTAACTGACGGCACACAATGCTGCATACATGTGAGCTGAGGTATGAATACACGGAAGTTCTACATTTCTAGTTTACACCTAGTATTGTTTAAATAAATCAGTGTGCTTACCCAGCTTGGCCCCTTTCTTGAGAAGAGTCACCACCACCGACGTGTTGCGACAGCCTATGGCCCTGTCCAAAGGCCTCATCCCACTGTAGTCCACATGCTCTATCACTGCTCCTCTTTCCACCAAATACTGGACCTACATGACAGCAACAACCAACAGTCAGGCGCTAACACAGAGACGTATGTGTTCAATAATGGCGCAGGCATGCTCTGAATTAAGGCTAAATAATGGGTTCTTGCTTGTGTGGTGTTTGTGAAGACACAGATAAGTGTGTGTGTTGACTTTTCAACAAATTCCACTCACAATCTCTGCATCGCCGTAAAAGGCGGCGAGGTCCAGCGGAGTTCGTCCGTTTTTGTCCGTGTGGTCGATGACCGCACCTTTCTCCACCAAAAACTGCACTACGTTCTTATGTCCTTTTAAACATGCCCAGCTTAGGGGTGTCAGTCCCTCCTTGTCCATCGAAGTCATAGAGGCACCTTTCCAGACAAATATTAGTCATTAAACATTTTGTATTAACACACACACACACACACGCAGAGCTGATGAGTACTCACTGCCTTGTAACTCCTGGAGAACGATATTAATGTTGTTAGCTCACCTTTAGAAAGCAGAAACTCTACAGTGCTCAGGTGACCCTCGCAGGCAGCCACCATGAGTAGGGTCCTGCCCTGCTTGTCGCTGATGTTAATGTCAGCACCGTGCTCCAACAGCAGCTCTGCAATCTAGGAAACAGACAAAAACACATCACGTCAAACACATCCAGGTGCACGGAGCTCAGGCAAAAGTTTAGTTTGCTCATTTAGCAGCAACCAGGAAGCAATTTGACAAAGAGAACGTTGAGGTGCAATTGCAGCGCTGTTGCTCAGCATGTCTCACCTGCCAGTGTCCCTGTCTGACGGCGCAAAACAGAGGAGACACCCCGCGCCGGTTGACCTGCTGCACCACCGCCCCCTGCTCCAACAGGAAGTTGCATACCTCCATCTTTCCCCGACCTGCTGCTGCTGTCAAGGCTAAAGAGAAGACACACACGCAGATGTTAGGAGTGGTGTAGATGTAGTCTTTATTTAGATTTGCACAGAGGAACAAGTTAAGATTAGGATAGAGGAGGTGTTGAGATAAAATTTGAATTTAAAACATCTCTTTTAGCACGATGAAGCCAGACAGGACGCTGTAGAGCAAGATGAGAGAACATGAGCAACATCTCCCGTCTTTAGCAACCCACAAGTATGTTGAAAAGGAAAGGCCCGGATATAAATAGCGTTTGCAATCCCAGAATTCCTCCCATTCTTCACGGAGCAAAAGATGAGCAGAGAAATGCTGGTCAATGTTTGGTGCTAATTGAGTTTAAAAACAGACAATTATGTTATGCTTATTAAACTCATTAAAATCTCGCCTCGAGCTCCCCGGGCCCTACAGAGAGATGAGAATCCAGTCATTTTATGCATCAGCAGACAAACATTAGACAACAAGTCAAACAACTCTGTTTAACACCCGTTCTTGTTTATATTTTGCATCTTTTTTCGGACCACGATTAACTGCGTCTAATTCATTTTTAACAAAAAAGAAAAAAAGAAAAGAAAAACAAATATCAAACGCTGCTGTGGAGAAAGCAAAGACAGATTCTTGAAATGTTCAGCGCTTACAGTTAATCAGCGGCTGCTGATGTATGGGAGCAGATGGGGCGATCTTAAATGAGCGCTGATTGTCAAAACAGAGTGAGATCCACTGTACGAACTGGAACAGCTCCGCTCTCAAATTCACCTCCGAGAGATTTAAGGTGCTGCTGAGCCTCCGTATCTGACTGACATCATCCATCTGGATGAACAGTCATCAGAGCCAAACAACCCCGCCCTCCATCTGCTCACAATATGGATATCCTCACACACACACACGCGCGCGCGCGCACACACACACACACACACACAGCACAGCACAGTGAAGAACAATGACTCTGTGCAGCTTAATGTGGATTCTGTTTGTGCTCCTGTATAGGGAACGACGTTAGCATCACCTGAGATGGTCCTGGTCCTCGACATGGTGTGTTATCAATAACTATAAAGTTTGTTGATGTTTGAAAATGATACCCGCATAACTTGTTTTGTTCACTGGAGTCTCAGAAGCACTTTTATTAATATAACATCTCAGCATTCCTGCTCTTCAGAGAAGGAGCTCATTTTTCTAACCACACATATTGTTTCAGTCTGACTCGCTGCTTCAGTACTATCACCAAAGTCTTACCTTATTTTATCTTATCCTATGTTTTGTAAGCTATTCATCACCCTTGTCTAAACTCCGTCTCCTCCTCTAGCCCACCTTCAAAGTTTTGCCTTGACGGTGTCTTGAGGAGGAGACTCTAAATCACTGTCTGATAAAAACACATGTACAAAGTCAACAAACAATGACGTTCTTATCCACCACCGCGTCTACCACCACGCTGGACAAACCCGAGACAGCGCCAACAACAAAGAGGTTGTGACCTGGCATTTTACTCAACGCTCTGCAGATAAACAACCCGGAACCAACCATGACAAACGCTCTACATAACTTCTAATAGTTTGGGATTTTTTTAATTTGTCCTTGTGTCATTATTGCTTCAGCCACTAATATGTTTTTTGTCAGGGTAAAATTCAACAACTCAATTAAGGATGACTCAATAATCGACAAAATGTCAATTGCAAAAAGGTTGCAGGCGATTTATAAAACGGCAACACAGAGACATTGATGGTTTTTATAATTTGGCATGTTCGCTTTGCCTGAGGGCGTAGCAGATGCTCAATTACATAAGAAATGCATTTATACCGAGCACACAGGCATACTTAAATTGTCTGAAAAAGTTTTCCTTTACTCTTAACTGCTCCACGTTGAGGAGAGAAATTAGAAGACGAGAAATTAGCAAAATGTCCTGAAGCTCATAAAATGTAAAGTTAAAACTTCATGTTTACAAGTCGGGATGAGGAGTCTTTTCTAGCAAACGCGGATAAGTAAAGCTCATGAAGAAGCATCTCCTCATCAGAAAACAATAAATGGAGTGTTCACAGAGCGTGACGTGCAGTAAAAATGCAGGTGTTTGTCACCTGATGCAAGAACAAAGGGCATCTTTTCCCCAGGAACCTGAGCGATCCCACAAATTGCTGGCTGGGTTAGCTCATCCTGTGCACGTATTGTACAATACGCTCGTGATTCTTTGTAAATATGAAAGTAATAATAGCAAGGAAGAGGAAGAAAAGAGCTCGAGTGAATTTTATGCTATGCATTCTGTGAGTCCGTCCCCTGAATTTAAGTACAGCAATTCTTCAGTAGCTGGACAACACCTCAAATCTTGTGTCTTGGTGAAAGACGGCTACGTCAGCAAGAACGTACAGAGACAAACACCCAATGCCAAAATCATTTAAGTGGATTATTGCCATGACAACAACCGACAAGAATAATTTTCACAGACGTACCCACTAGAAGCAATGAAATATATCATAAAATGATATATGATTTAGACAAGATTATGCTCCTGCAACACATATGAATCTGCTGATCTTTGCCTCAAGCCAGTCCTGGCCGTTGTGTGCTCACAACACTGAGGATGATTCTGTGCAGTTAAATAACCTTTCTTTGCATAACGAGGAAGAGTTTTGCATCCTAAGAGGGGGATTTTAAAAGATGGAGGTCACACAAATGCACAATCCAATCTGCCTCTGCTTAAATACAGGAGAAAGAGGGGCCTATTTGTATGGAGATGTAATATTCCATTGAATTTTAAATGTGAAATAAACGTTCACAGAGACAGGTTGTTATTGTAGGATTGTTTCAGAGACAATGAACGGGCAGTTTTAAAGGGGATATTTCAGGACCTTTGCCCGTTTTGGTATTCTCTGCATCAGTGCGCCGGCTGCTACCAGGCTGGATTATTAAACCAGCAGGCTGGATCAAAGGGATGTGAGGTGAAACTGAGATTTAATATATCGCTATACTCGTTTCTGTTGTTTGTGTCCAGCCAACATGAGTGGAGTCATTTGTCTTTAACGCTGCATCTCTAACTGTAACACATCCATAAATATCAAAATCTTCCTCACCTCTTCTTCTCAAGCACGACCCAGTTGACAAAAATCAACACTGTGTTCATAATTGCATTTTCTAACCTATTTTCCATGAATGCAGATCTTGTTTTAAATGACTGCGAGGGCAGGTGCAAAAAAATATTTTAATATATGCTCGTGTCAAGGGTTTGAGAGTCATTTTGTTTGCGTATTGCTACCTGTGAACTTATACGTCATTGCTTCAGGGAGTATGTTGAAAGAGGGTGATTTATTTAACATCCACTTTGTAAATGAAGGTGAGAGGTAAATACTGCAGCAGCTACAGGTGGCTCTAATGTTCGTGGAAGCTAGGCTACCTGTCAGGTTTAATAATGTGATGAACAGCGCAACAAGAAGGCAGGCTCTGGCCATATCGGCGCAAACAGAACAGCGGTTCTATAAAGGAATATTTCTGAGAGACGACTCTTTGTCCCAGGACTGTAATAAGGTCTGAAGTCCTGCAGTCATTTCACAGGGCACAAGCACCAGTTAACCGCGCTGTGGACAGCCTCTCCACTAATAGGCTGACCTACATTCCTGTAGCACCAAACTTTTTTTTGTGCTAAATCCTGCCGGCTTACAACTGAGACAGACACAAAAGAGACTATTATTAAAATTCTCATTTAAAAAAAAAAAAAAGAAAAAAAAAATCTATTCTGGTAACAGAAGCATCAAACAAATAAGGTGGGATGAACATTTATAGCTCTGGATCAGTAAACTCGCAGAGCAAAAAGCTCCTGTTGAAGATGAAAGACAACATTACACGCTGCGCCTGTGTCTGAAACTTGCATCAGGCGTATTTTTAGCACAAAAAAAGTGGAAGGCAGAACACAATGCGCATGTGCACATGAATATTCTTATGATACATCTTGGTGTACGTTGATAATGACTACAAGAGGATAATAATACACTATTCTACTTTGTTCAGCCATCATTTAACCAGTTGTACACTTGACAGCCACCTCCTGCAGGCCATTAACAACAGGCATTGTCCACATCATTTACTCCTGATTAGCCCACTCCATCTCACAGTGCCTTGTCATCACTCAGTTTTAATCAGGCAGAAGCCCAAACTTACCGGTCATCGCAAAAACATTCTCAGATGAGCAAATAAAAATCTATGGGTACAAGACGCTGATCGATATGCTATCCTACCTCTGGTACACTTATATGTGTTCAGCGATGTATGTAACAGATGGTGGAATAACTTCAAAACATCCAAACTGTTGGTATCATCTTAACACATAGCACCAAGGGGGATACTGCAGCTGAAATCCAGCAGCATGTTGGAAAATCATTGTTCAAAGGAAATGCTGTGTTGACCAAAACTTTAAGTAGAAACCCACATGACCCACAATAAGTAATGCTTTTACCAGAAAGTACAGCGCAGGAAAAAACTTGGAACAGCCATAAAAATTGCACAGGCGTTTCAGGATGAGCGACCTCTACATCAAACAGAGCGCGTTGCTGTGCAGGAGAGAGATACGAGAGCCTTCCGCTGCAGCAGCATGCAATTACGGCAGTGCGGTCCATAATACTAAAACAAAACAGCAAGTGATAATACCGGGGAGTCGCGTAATGCAAAAAGATGGATGAAAACATACCTGTCTCTCCCCACAGAGTGTCGTGGCTATCAATTTGCACAGCGTGCTCATTATTCAACGCCAGCAAGGCCCTCACAACCTGCCAAAAAAGAAACTTAGATTAATGGCGTACTGTTTCAGCATGAGATATCAAATAACCCTTCAAGAGGTTTAAACCACGCTAATGCCGTAGAAGAATAACAATGAAAAATTTAATATTGCTGCCTGAGAAAACAATTATAAATTAATCACAGCAGACGAGGGAATGACTGGTATGAGGTTACGTGAGTTGAGTCCAATTTGATTAATACTTATGCTTTAACGGGGTCTCCTCTACATGCGGGGTGACCGCTTAGTTTGGCCCACTTCTGTTATTCTAAGCCAGGCCTCAGGATCCCATTCCAACTAATGAGGAAGCCAAAATAAACCTTGAGCCTGCATTGCACCTGGGCAGCTGAATGCACTGCACTGTGATTGATCCCCGAATCGCGCTTTCAGACACACAAGGCCGAATAACACTTCCAACTTTAAGTCATCATCAATGAGCACAAGATGTGCTCAAGTTGCCTCTGCTCTTTGAAATTCTTTGTGGAAGGCTGTTGCGAAAACACGCAAGGACGAATAGGCGGTGTGCTGCCGTAAAGTATGAACAAATAATTCAACATGGAGCGCATTTGTTTTGCGGTATGCGGCGTTTTGAAACAAGCTTAGCGAGATACGACTTCATAAAGAGAGGACATGAAGAGTTCCTTTATCATATCCTCGGGTAAATTCAATCTTTTCATGTGCGGCTGTGCGAGGTAAAATTCGTGCATGTGTGTCAGTCGGACCTGTGTGTGTCCCATGCTGGAGGCTGCTATCAAAGCCTGCTGCAGAGCTTTGTTCTTCAGAGCGCAGTCCTGCTGCTGCCCCTCAGCGCTCCATTCTAGCTCCAGCAGGTACTGGATAATCTCTGGGTGTCCTCGGAGAGCGGCATGGACCAGCGCGCACTGGCCACTCTTATCTACATGATCGACCTGGTGGAAATACAACACGGTTAGTTTCAACAGCTGGGGTAAATTTACTGTGTGTTTAAATAATAATGAGGTATGTGCTGCATCAATGCGGCTGAGGAGAGTCTGTGCAGGTAGCCTAAAGACTGTTTGTGTGATCACGGGTTTAATGTTTCTAACTCTAACTCTAGGGTTAAAGATATTAGTTCCTCACCTTGGATCCCCTCTTGCAGAGCAGCATGACTAATCCCAAGTGTCCTGCAGCAGCTGAGAAGCAGAGAGGGTTCATGCCATTTTCAGACACTACATCCATGCTGGCACCGAACTCGAGCAGCAGAGAGGCAATTTCCTGGTGCCCAAGGTGGCACTGGACACAGAGCACCGGCGCGTTGTTCAGCACCTCCGTACGATAATTCACGTTCGCCCCACCGAGCATCAGCAGACGGCTCACCTGATTGTGCAAATGAAAATGCAAACACAGACATCTGGTTTGGAACAATGATGTTGTTGCCGTGTTACCATCTGTGCATTTGTATTATCTGCGAACAATTTTATTTTATTACATTTATAAGCCGTCTTATCTAAAAAAAAAAAAAAAGACAAACAAATGTGACTTTTACGGTTTCCTTTCAACTGAATTAAAGATTAATGGAACTGCCAAAATAACTGACATCAACATGCTGTTATATCAAGGTGAAACACTTGGCTCGATTTAACCATGTCATGTCAAGTCAAGTCAGTTTTATGTGCACATCCCAAGGGGCAAATGGATGAAACATCTGGAAGAGCAACAGAGGAAGGAACCTGGAGCTGAGACGGACAGACATGCAACAGATGTGGAATGTACAGAATAGACAGAAATAGCTAAATTAAGGTAAATAAGAAAATCAGGATGACAAAATTATACAACATATATGAAGAATATTATCCAAGAACATCATGTGAATCCTTATGCACTCATTCATCTTTAAGGTACCTTCAGAGGGAAGATAAAACATTCATTTACATTACATTTAGTCATTTAGCAGAGGCTTTTATCCAAAGGGGAGCAATCATGGTTAAGTGTGACTAGGCCATGTCAGCGCAGCAATAAGTAGTGTGACAGTACGAGAGGGATAGATTTAGTGTGTCCAGGTTTGGTAGTGCTAGCAGAGGAGGTGCTCTCTGAGGAGCTAGGTCTTCAGGAGGAGGTAGAGAGGGACGCCCCTGATCTGGTAGGAACTGTTAGTGCATTTCACCAACGTGGTACAACAGAAGAGAAAAGTCTGGACTGCCTCGAGTGAACGGATGGCAGAGCCAGGCGTCGTTCAGAAGAGAAGCGCAACGGATGTGAGGTAACATATGCCTCTATAACGGCATCCAAGTAGGTGGGTGCAGAACCAGAGACTACTTTGTAGGCGAGCATTGGCAGTTTGAATATAATATTATTTCACAATATTACACAATTCTTTTGAATTTTGAAAATGTTGGATGAACTGAACTGGAAAGGAAAATAAGACTGAACAATACACGGCCTGAGTTTGTAAGATGAGGAAGTGAAATAAGAAGGTTCTTGGTTTGAAGGTTGGGGCCTTATGTGGGTTCTCTCCGGGTACTCCGGCTTCTTTTCCACAAAGACATGCTGCTAATAGGTTATCTGGTGACTTTAGGTGTAGGTGTGAATGGCTGTTTGTCTATATGTGTCGGCCCTGTGTTGAGCTGGCGTCTTGCCCAGGGTGTACCGCACCTCTCGCCCAATGCCAGATGAGATGGCCCCAGCGGCCCTGATAAGGATAAAGTGGTGGCAGGAAAATGGATGGAGACGGAGACTGATCAATTAGCTATGCTACTCTAGTTCATGACTTTTAAAGATTTGTGAACACAATGCCGGAAAACAGCAGCAGAATCGACGATAAATTTAGTTTTCTTCTTGTAACTCATTTCGGTGGAAAATCTTGCTTCAGACTACTCTTGAGATTTTTCTCCACGCGAAGGTCAGACACCAAATGAAGTGGTCACATTCTACCGAATGCGCTTATTAAGTGTGTTATTTCTCTTCCACGATGAGGAAATCAATAATAAAAAGCTTAGTCAAACAGGACGACAAAGCCAAATGAGTATCCGACAACAGGAAATGAATTTGTCTGTTATTTGTTGGATCCACTCTGGAGTAAATTAACAGCAATTCTCTGTTTTTTTCCCCAGAGGACAGAACAAGGTCACGTTGTCTGTTCGAGTGATGTTGCACTTTCACACAATAACTTCCAAACAGACACTGAAGCTGACAACAAGAGATGAAACACTAAGAAAAAAACACGTAGGATAATTTAGCTTCAAGCCAGAATACATCACTGCAGCAGGAAAGGCCAATTATTTTCTCTCCCTCAAAATTAATTTGAAAAATATATGTTGGAAGCAGTAGCTGAAGCTCTACTGCTGCTAACTTTAACTTTAATTTATGCTTACAATTAAAAGGAGAGTTTATCCTTATGTGACTTTCTGTCCCCTGTTCAGCTTGTGCTGATCTACTCGCGTTTCCCATTTTCTTCGTCCTGGCACACATTTCATCGATATCTACTTCCCAATTTCCTGCAAACATTTTTCATTTTCTGTGCTGGTAATATGAGAATAGGAATGCCTGAGTAATATCTGATCTGATCATAAATGGCTAATCACAGTGTGAAAGAAGCAAGTGACTATTTTAAGTCTGGAAATATTCAGCTACAGGACGCAAACTGAACGTATCAGCTGTTTTTTTCCCGAATATTTTCTTTTCTTTTCTTCTCCTGTCGTAATAAATGGTTGTTATATGTGATTGTGTAGTCCTGCAAACCGGCCTTTATTAACTAATGTAACATAGACTCTTTTCATTTTCTCTACTCTACACGAGTCTATCAACATAAGACACACACTGTGTAGACTGTTATTGTTATATAAGCAACGGGGAAATGGGACATATTGCAAGAAAAATAGAATTTTTACAAGAGAAGAGAAAAGGCTTTGAAAGCTGAATTGAAAAATAGATAAAAGAGCTGGTGAAGCAGTAAACTTTTATATTTTGACAATCCATTTGAATTATGAAACTCACTCCTGCTCTAATTATTTGTGTAATCATTTTTTGTCTGCCTCGTTAATGGCCTTTCCTTTTGGCCTCGCCGACCAGAGTCAGTCACGGATCGAGCTAATGATAAGAAATGATATGCACCGGTCTAGGATGCAGAGCATCTTTATACTGCTTTTCATGGTGGTTTGCATTGTTAATCTGTGCTGAGCTCACCCTCGTCCCGTCGAGTAGCTGTAAAGAACAGAGCGTGACATTTATAATGACTGACTTTACCACATGTTTAAAACGATTCATTAATTGCACATTTAGCTTAACATAAGGAAATGTGGGCATGGTCTGCCGAAACCGATCCACACTCAGACCTGCAGGAGCGCTGACACCCAATAAAGATATTTTTTTTAGCCTTTTCAAGCTTTATTTTTGATAGAGACAGCTGAAGAGTGACAGAAATATGGGGAGAGAGAGAGAGAGATGGGGAACGACATGCCGGCCGCAGGTCGGATTCGAACCCTGGGCCGCTGCTGAGCCTTCATACACCGGCTGGATGCTCTACCAACTGAGCTAATCGACACCAAACTGCATTGATTAATTTGTATTTTCATTATGTAATCAGCTAATGGGCTGTTTGTTTCAGGTCCTACAGACACACACGAGCTGGAGAACATCTTTACCTTGACGTTGGGTGTGTAGAGATTCCTCAGGGAGGCCAAGGCTGCAGAAAGGCCATCAGCACTGCAGCTGATCCACAGAGCCTGCAGCACGCTGGATGACACACCTGTTTTCTTACTCAGGCCCTGCATACACACACACACACACACACACAGCAGACACAACACATATATGAATGCAAGTCAGAACTGGTGAGTCGGTGAGCAGCACAAGTTGTCAGTGTTCCTCTTGGCTTATCCTCTGGTGAACTACACTCTCACACACATAAAATGAACACTATAAAATTCTTAGAAGGGATGGATTTCAATCAAAGATGAACGTAGGGAGCATCTACGGGTCCCAGAGCTGTACCTTGAAGATGTGCGCTTTGAGGATGTGATGTCCCAGTTCCATGGTCTGCTGGCGATTCAGTTTCCCCTCTTGGCGGGAAAGCATGAAAGCCATGAGAGCATGTCCAGTCCTGAGTGAGGAAACAACAAAGAGGACACTATTGTAAAATCAGAATACATAATAAATAAAATGGCAAAACCAATGTTTTCATGATGTGATCTCTTCCATTTCAGGAGCAGCTGGATGGTAGCTTTTTGCCATATGCAAACTCAGGTCATGGAAAGCGCCCTTGGCAGAGAGTAATGCCCTGGTGAAGGATGGGGAAGACTGTGAAACCCCTGGGTTCTCCTTCCCTCCTTCACTCAGGCGCCCTGGCATTAATTAATGCAGAACATCATTAAAAGGACATGCATGACTGCAGATCACTTTGATCTGGTTAAAATTCTGTCTATTCGTGCCCAGGCACAAACAGAGAGGCAGTGCAACAGGCTTTTGTCTTGCATGTGCATTCCCTCTGCCAGACTCTCGAGCCTTTGTTTTTTTTTTTTAATGACGGACTTGGAAGGCTGTGAATGACCAGAATATGAAGCTCGGCTTTGGTCCACTTTAGAGACACCACTGTGCGAGTAGAGGTGATACTGACAAGCAGCAGGGAAGGGGAAACAAAGCAAGCCAAAGTGACATCATTCAACTTATTAAGTGTGAATGACTGAAGTCTCTAATGTGGGTGTGGGGGGTCTCCAGAATTACAATTAGGTAGCGTTACTAAAGCAGATGAGCCTGTCGAACGGGGCGAGAAGGGCTCGGCAGGAAACTAATAATTTCCTGCAAAATGAAGTCTCTTCTGGAAATTTCACATAGTCTATTTTCTCAAGGATGCTTCAAAGTTCCATTTCTAATACATTTTTTTTTAGTTACAAGGACACAATGATGAGCATTCACACTAATAACTTCACTTTTATGAAATGAACCGCATACATTTTTGACAACCAGCTATTTCCAATTAAGGAGACATCCATAACTACTGCTACCAACAGCAAGCGCTGAAGAAGAAACTGTTTTTTTTTTTCTGTTTGTTTGTTTTTGATGCAAATTCAGCTACTCTGTCAGAGGCAGATCTCTGTATGTCAGTAGTCTCTTTGCCAATTGTTGATTGCGAGTAACAAAATAACAAGTTGCGATGCTGTACAGTAGCAGCTCCATCAAAGATTGTGGGTTGCTATGATTACAATAAATATCTGCCAATGACATCTCAGACTCAGTTTCCTTGCTGACTCACCCGTGAGTCATGCTGCACTTATTGATCCGTACTTTCTTTCTACGCAAAGTCCTTTGTGACAGTTTACTTCGCATGTAAAGTGGTGGCCATTATTCACATACTATTAACGGCTAATTCAGAACCTCGCTGAGAAGTACAAACGTTCTTGAGAGTGCAGTCTGCAAATTGTCCAAGAAACAGTCTCAAAAATCACTTTAAGGACATTTTAATTAAAAGCCTCTTGCTTTTTTTGAAATTAATTTGACTACTGCCATGTAATTATCACCGTGGCTTAATTTATACTTGCTTACAGGCTGTTTGAAGTCTACTTGTGATGCATTGCATGAATATTTGTCATGCCTGTAATAGTAGCCCTTGCTGCATTTGCTTCCAAAGCAGAGGACTGACCTGGGGTCACAGAGGAAGTCTGTACTCTCTCCGTCGGCTCTCCACACCAGCCACTCTCTGAAGGAGGGGTGGCAAAACATGCGCGTCTTGTCCCGCCGTTTGATGAGGAAGCACGAGAGCAGCTCCATGCGTTGTTGGAAGTCCTCCCATGGCAGCTCCCCTTGGATGTAGCCGGCGTTGATGGCGTGGAACAGCTGCTCGTCGGTCATGGGGTGCAGGGAAGCGAGCGCCACGTTGAGGATGGGCAGCGAGCGCTCAAAGGCTGAGTTGGTCATGAACTTCATGTTGCACTGTAACTGGTAGAGCTCAGCCAGCGAGACGGGCACCACTTTGTAGCTGGCACTCTTGATCACGAGGTGGCCTCTCTCAAACAGATCCAGGGTGAGTTTGAGATACAGGTAGGAGCCCTGACTGCGCGAGATCAGGTGGCCACTGAGCTTGCCAACTGTGATAGGGTCGGCCTTGCCGTTCAGGCTGATATTGTTCATAATATCCTTGCTGCCGTTGATGCGGTACTGGATATACGCATTGAGGTCGTTGCTTATCTCTTTGTTGTCGGTAAAGTCATCCAAAGAAATCTTGGAGAAGGGCAGGAGGCTGGTGATCTCCTATGGAAGAGACAAGGTAAAGACAGTCAGATAGATAGAAGTTAAAGAAAATGTCCAAATCAAATATTATATTTTCTTGTTTGTCCCTACAAAACAAATTGTATTGTATTCACAGGAATCAAAGAATTACGGCTCAAAAGCATTTTTCAAAATAAAAGTCTCCTTGTGTGTGTTCACGATCAGGACTGTCTTTGAGCAGTGAGGATGCAAACACATTGAGCTATTAGCCCAAAGCAGACACTCGTTACTGCTGGAAATATGGCTATGAAAAAAAAAACTGCACTCGGAAAGTGAGTATTCATAGGCAGGGGATTGATGGGATGGTGGTGGTGGTTGTGGTGGTGGTGGGGAGAAAGACAACAGGAACACTTCTACCAGAGGTCTGAGCCAGAGCTCACATTTCAATCTATGTCCTGGGGGCTGGAGAAATCAATGCACCTTAATCCTCCGATCCCCAGCCTGTCTGAGGAGAGAGAAACATTGCCTTGGTGAGATAAGACCTCTCTCTTCCTCATCGCGACAAGGTACAGCAAACAGACACACAATACACGCGTATTCACACGTGCACGCAGTCCCCGCAACGCACTGATCGTAATCCCTGAGGTGGGTGAAGTGCTAGCAACACCTTACAGATAGACCAGATATTAGTCTAGCAAGCAAAGGGCAATATCCTGATCCCTACCTCCTTGGTGAGATCCTATTTGTTTGCTCATAGTGTAAAACAATACTGTGACACTTTTCGTGACACTTTTTGTAACACTCCCATACACAAAAAACGATCCTGCGGTTGCAAACTGAAGAGTATATTTTCATGGCTTCCACTGAAGGAAGAGCATTAACTGAACCTTCCAGTGCTATATGAATGATTCATCCCTTTTATCTCCCGCTCACTCAGACGCCGTGACGTGAAGCTGACTGGAGAGTTTAGAGGTTGTGACACAAATTCCCTTCAATTAAGAAACCTGATTCAAGTGTCAATCAGAGCCCAACTACATTCCCCTTTACATAAATCTTTAAAGCAAATCACATCGTGTGCAGTTATCTGGGACATCCGAAAAAAAAAAAATCTTTCCACACCATAAACTGATCCTGATGAATTAATAAAGGTGAATACACAGCGCTGAATACAAAATGTCAGTGGAACAATATATTGATTTAGCACATCCAGATAACATTGCCATGAACCAAATATTAATTCTGGCTCACAGTTTCTGGCACACCGCATACTGATGGACACCACCACCTCGGCCTGGCTTCTGGCTGAGCATTAATAACTCGAGTTCTGGATGTCAGTCAGTCAGCTATCACATTATTATCCCAGGCTCAGAGCCCCGTCCCAGCAAAGAGAATCAGTCGTTGCGTGTCAAAGCCTCAGCCATCGCCAGTGTGAGTTCAACACAGCACATCTCTGTAACTGGTCAACCTAGTGTCACTATCCCTCCAAGCTAGTCAGCTCAAAGTGACTGACTGCTCCTTCCCTGCCATGCATCCTTGATTCCCGGGTCACTGATACTTCTTGGATGTTTCTGGATACGCCTGACAAAAAATGACTCTGTAGGGAGTCGAGTATGACAAGGAAAAGCAGCTCGTTGAACCTTTCAACTCTCATACTTGTCTGATGGTTTGATGGCCGTTAGTGAGTGTCAAGGAGTGAAGGCAGATTGGACTGCAATCGTAGAAATGAGCTAATTTACTGTAACAAGATGATTAGAAGAATCTTTTAACACAATCAGGTTAATTTGAAGCATCTGAAGAGCCTGAATGATGATGATGATTCATTCATTCTCTTGTGCACGATGAGCTGAACTCAGTGGGGTTTTTTTTGTATTATTATTAATAAGCGCTTCCTTCCTTACCAGTAAATTGACCCGGACAGTGACCACCAGTTTAAGCCAGGGGGGGAACTTGGCAATGATCTTAGTGATGAAGGAGGCGATGGTGTCTCCGTAGTCGGGTTTATGGAACTCGGCTTCGTTGAGCCCGTCTATCAAGATAATGTGGTCCTCCTCTGGTATTTTCCTCTCTGGAAACACACACACACAATAACCAACAAAAGTAAGACAACATGCAGTGAGGTACAGCTCATAGCAATATTAGCTTAACTGAACCACCCCACAGTGACTGTGCAGAGAGGCGCCTTGTGTCAATGCAGGAGCTAAACCCTCTCTCTCTGTGGTGCTGTCAGAGTGAGTGGTTTACTTAGATTCATCAGCTACACAGCCGCTGCTCCCACTTCACTCCTTACTGAAATGTCAAGTTACATTTGCTCTGTAAACAAAACAGTTAATACTTTCAGTGGCAGCTGGCTAAGTTGCTCTGGGGAATCTTTCTTTCCCTGAATCTTTGTTATCATTATAAGCTTCTAAGAGTCTCATTTAAACATCCCGATAATGTTTGCAAGCTTCTTTACGACAGAGCAAACTTACATTTAATCTCCAGCAAATGAGCCTACAAACATGAAATATTATATAATGGTGTTTTACCTTTACGAAGGTTGGCTAGTGGCTCCAGGACTCCCCTACGGAAAGCAGCCATGGGGTCTTGGACGCAGGAGCGCAGACTGAGCATGCTCTGGAGGTGGGGCTCTTTCAGCAGCAGCTCCCGGTACGCACTGAGCTGATGCGCTCTGCACAGCAGGGCAGCGATACTATGTACAAACTCCGGTACAAGGCAAGTGTACGTGTTATCCGCCTGGCAGTAGTGATATGCCACCACCTGGAACACAGAGGGAAGGGAGAAACACAGATAAAGTTCTGGGTTATTTCAGGCTGCAGATGAATTAAAAACATTAAAGTAATAAATAAAGAGCGTAATTTAGTTTTGGCTGGAGTAATGAAAAATATGCAAAGAAGGGAACATTCAGTAACCTCAAATTATTCACAAAAGCCAGCTGCCTTGTTGATTAAACACAAATTCTGTGGATACTGTGTTGATGTCTTTTTATATTCATAACCTTCACAAAGTCACATATTATTTCTTTAGACCAAGTTGAGAAAATGACTTTATCCACGCTAGTCCACACAGAAGGGATGATGAAGTGACTGGGCAACGGCTGACCACCTCAGATAAACTCCTCAGTATAAAAAGGAGTCTGTGGATCCCAGGTGGAATTCTAAACGAAGGATCTGCTGTGTCTGAACAGGTTGCTGCAGTGTTCAAAGGAGGTCTGGTTTAGACAGAAAAAGTAGGGAGAGGGATGGGGAAGAAAAGTTAAAGAAAAAAAAAGAGAGAGAGAGAGAGATATGCCCGAAGGATGTAAAACTCTGTTCTTATTACAGTCCAACCTGGAGGAGGTGACACACTTCCAGGGGCAGCAGCAGGAGGTAGCAGGTGACCTGTTCTTCTGCTGGCTTTACCTCTGCTGCTCCAGACTATTGCTGCATCAACAACCAAGAGCAGAGAAGTCGCTAACTAGACTTTCTACTTTCTTCTGAGGTTGCACAGAAGTAATTACAGTAATTACATGTGATGTATGACTCAGATCCTTCCTATTGAATCATGGCAGTCACCTGGATGCATCGGTCGGGTACCTTTGGGAAACAACTTGGTAGAACTTTTATGGGGAAAATCTTATTCTCAGCTGTACTGTGTATACTGTGAGATTACCATGATAGGTGTAGCCTAAATTTTACTGAAATAACAAAAGACAATGAGTGATTGAGAGGTCTAAAACAAAGATAGGTAGGAACAATTAAACCATAAACTTTCAACACCACTCCAGGGCCACGAGATGGTGGTGCTCAAAGAGGGAAGTGTGATTAGTAATTGCAGTCCAGGTGGAACAAAAGGAGCCTTGTCTACGCCACATTTCATCCCTTTTTATGACCACGATATCAACTCCATGTCTCCAGATGTGCACTCTTTACAAAAGTGACAAAATGATTGTCACTTTTGTAAAGAAAGCTGATTTGGTAGTAGAGTCAAAATGTTCCAGCAAAGAAAAGAAAGAAAATGACACTTTTTTTTTTTTTATAGAAATAAAGAGTACAACCGCATGGGACTGCATTAAATCTGCTCTACATGTCATCAGAAAAAAATATGAAAATGAGAGAATAGGAAGTAAATGAAAGGAGATGATTCATAAATCCTTTCAAAACATGGTTAAATATTACACTACACCGGGGGGATTTGGCACAGTGCAATCTGTATTGCTTCTGTGTTCTGTAAGCCACGATGACTCAGTCAAGTCACCTGTGATTAATTACATCTGCGATGTGCGTGTGTGTTTTTTTTTTCTGTCTGAGAGAAAACACACAGACTGTGGAACACTTTTCTCTCGGGGCGTTTTACGTGTCACCCAAATTGAGGGATTTGTTGGAAACATGCGATAACAAAGCAAGAAGAAGGAGGCTGTGAAACCGCGTTCAGAAAATACACTAAATTAAACTAATCTGCTGTCTGTATAAACACAATATCTCTGTATGGGTGTCTGACTGCAGCGATACTTAGCATACAAGTGCTGTAGACTGCCGCTTCATCAACGAGCAATAAGAAATTCAACAAATGATGATGCAACACTCTGCAGTGCACCTGCGGTTCTTCATCTCCCGCCACACAACAATTACTTCACTGTTGGGGAACAATGCGTGTAAATGTGCCATAGGAGTAAAGACATAAAACTTGCAATAAACCATAAAATGTAATGGCCTCGGTGGCCCCGTTATGAGACCACTTTTAAATCAATGATTAAAAAGAACTGACAGATTTTGACAGAAGCTGCTCAGTGTTGCATCAGTATTCACACATCACAGGAACAGAGCCCCTGTGAGAGCGTCTGTTGGAAACACTTTACACAGTAATTGGCTGGAGGGACACTGCTTGGATTTCATAGACATTTAAATCCTCACATGTGCATGAACTTTAGCGTTTCCGGCAGCAGATGGAAACTGCACAATAGTGGTCTCATGGCCGTTTTTTTTTTTTTTATTATTATTATTATTACTAAGACGACACCCATGACATGGCAAGAGTTAAAGCCCTGAAGGGAAACCAGGATATAATCAGTCACATTAAAAATGAGGACAAAGGTTCAATGACAGAGACGAGTGAAAGATTGCCATTATAAAGCCGTGCCACCCATCAAAACAGCTCCCAATCCTCAATCAGAAAGGTATTCAAATCGAGTGAATGCCAATGTGAATCAAAAATATTTATCTTGTAAAAACTCTCAGCAGGCAAAGCAATGCCAAAGTTATTAAATGCCTCTGAAAGTTTCAGACCAAGCCCTTCAATGCCGTGCTCTCACTCTGGTGCTGCTTTATAAACAACACATGAAAATATGAGTAGTCGGTAGCCATTAAAAGTAGACCAGAGGTGAAGTTTCTGCCACTGAAATTATTTCATCATGTTGAAAACAAAAAAAAAAAGTAAGATTAGATGATTAGAAGCTGAAGCACACCACTATGACAGCACCGCCAGAATGTGAAGCTGATAATAAAACAAAATATAAAAACCGCAAAGACAGCTGCAAGCAGCAACTCCACAAACCGAGCCAAAGTGCATTAAGTGGAGAACATTTCACACAGGTACAGTGCTGACTCGTCTGCCCACTGAACAATTCTGATCCTAATCGCAGAAAGCATTTCAGAAATACGGCCCAACTCTCTGAATCTTTGCTGTCAACTCTGTCACAGACAAGTGGTCTACAACAGTGATGACAGTGTTGCTCACTAAAATGCAGGATTGTTGGAACTGTTCACTTGCTACTAGAACAAACTGAAAGGCATGTTTTATGTTGAAAATTTCCCTCTTCGCTTCATTTTTCCTGTGGGTAATACACAGCTTTATTAGATCACAGCTAAATGATTAAAGTAACTGCTGAACACAGAGGAGGAAGTAAGGGACTAATAATAATTAGTAGATGTCAATTTGTTGCTTGGTCCCCTATTAACTCTTCACAACTAAATGGTAACAACATTTGTGAATGTAGTCTAAATTAATTGGATCTGGTGGCTGGATCAGAAGTGATGCAGCAGAACCAGAGAAATCGTCTCTTTTGTTCCACACGTCCTTCCTCTTTGTCAAAATCTGGTGCCTACATTACCCACAATGCAACTCAATCACAGACAGATTCAGGAGATTCAGCCTGTGTTATGCTAGCGGCAGCTCATATCGCCTCGAGCAGAGATGAATCTTTCCGATTTCGCACAGCCACAAAAGGTCTGCAGCCTTTTTTTCCCACATACACCCCGGTACTACTAAAAACTTTGATGTGTAAAAATCAGTGTATGTACCATGAACTGCAACATTGCTTGTTAGTGTCTTGCTGCAGACCTTTGATTTCATCTTCTTTCTTCTTTGATGTCATTACCAATCTCTCTCTCCTCTCATTTCATGTCATCTCTCTACTGTTGGCTGTCCAATAAAGGCTTAAAAGTGCCCCCCACCCCCCAAAATTCAAAAATTGTTTTTCTGCGCACAGAAAATAACAAGAAGCTATAGACCTTAGGTGCCATTTTTGATGTCTATCCAATGTGTTGCAATGTGTGCTGTTTAATAAAAGAGTCAGTTAGAGATGAAAGACACAGCAGCTAAAATGTAACCTCTAAAAGATGTGAAAAGACTAAGAGTCTTTTTTATTTCAGGCAGCATGTCTGAAGTAAATGTCAGACTGCACTATAAGAAAAAGTGTGCTATTTAGCACCAAAAATCTGTTTATACCGTTGGTGTGTTTGCATTGCAGCGCAGAGAAAGACCCTGTTTTCACTCTACACAATGCTAATTCCTTCCATCTGTGAGCTAAAAGCGCATGCTAAAGACCTGAGCATGCTATCTTCCCAGTTCCTCACAGTCACACTGCAGTACTGAGATGCTGCGGACATTAATATCGCCTCTCATGGCCAGGCGTTTAACTAAGCTCTGTGCTTCTCCAATCTAACAAGCCTGCGATCTTAAAGGTCTTCCGAAAGACCAATGGTGTCACTGTGTCTCATAATGTCAGCAGACTGCTGGAGACTGTCCATATTTCATAGGCTGAATATCAAACAAACAAAGACAAACAGCTATAAATCATACACAAACACATAAACATAAATCATCTGAGCTGAGCCAGTGTCATGCTTCTGCAGTGCATCTCATACATACTGAAAACGACTCTGCACACCATGAACATATTTGTAATAAAGGAGCGTATCACTGGCAAGAAAATACAAAGAGAACTGCCCAAAAAATGTTTTTCTGATATAAAACTGACATAATGATGAAGCTTTACAGTATTTTTTTGGATGGATCATCGTCTTTAAGGGTAAGTGAGATCATCTGTGAGGAACAATATTGTACCTTTGCAGCCAGGCGTTTGACAGCCTCCTCCCTACGCCGCTGCATCTCGGGGGTCCCCGGGCAGCTGTTGGTCCTCAGCGTGTTGGTTGCGCTGGAAGGTGGAGTGGGTTGTGGTGGCTGGCTGAGAGGAAGTTCAGAGCTCAATCCCACACCGCCTGGAGGACAAAGACAGACATATACACTTTGTCACATGTCTGTATACATTTAACAAAAATATAGAATAATGTGTTTAGAAATTATTTGTTATTCAACTGTTTTATTGATAAATTGTTACTTGATGGATTAGCAAAGTTAGTTTTAAATTGTCAAAGCAGATAAGGTCATATTTTGTGAAATAAGCTGTTGAGGAGATATGAGTTCATAGTCAGAATCAGATATATCCTCACTTCACCTCCTCACTTGGAAGATAATATTAAATTCAACATGTAATAACATTGGCTAAAAGCTCCCAGAGACAAATACTAAAATTGAATACTTTTAGGGGAGGCGCTGGGACTGTTGGAGGCGATCTGACGCATGCGGCCTCCGTGGCAGCTCAGCGCTACTAGCCGGGAGATAATGGCCGTCTTCCCATAACCCACGCTGCCCACGACTACAGCGCCGTGGTTCTCTGTAGACTCGCTGGCCTTCAGGACATCTTCCAGCTGCTGAAAGAGCCAATCTCGGCCCACGAACACAGAGTCTGTGGTGATGCTGGGCACTTCAAAGAGCAAGGGCTTGAGCATGATGTCCACGGGTTTGTAGGGAGCGAAACGAGCTGGAGGGAAAGGGATGGGAAAGAATACATTAGAATTGTAATTGTGCAATTATTTGTCTCGGAAAATATGCATATCAGAGAAACTGCTTTTTAGACAAAGGCATGAAACATGCTTTTTGGAGCTAATCCTACTGTCTGTCAGCAATGTTTGCATATTGAAACATCGGCCTCTGAATGATGTGCCAATAACACGATCATGCACTGACAATATTGGACCTTCCTCCAGTTTTGAATACTGGCAACAAACCAAAGCCGAGTTCTACTGTAGCTCAATCTGAATCTTAAAATGAATTCCAAGTCCATCCTTCACAGACAAACCTGCGTACACTGACATGTAACTGTAACCAGTTTTTAAGGAATGTTTTAAGATCATCTGATCTTCCAGAGTGTGTCACGTAGACCAAAAACTTGAACACAGTAGTCTTAAAACTTTCTTTTTTCATGTTCTGCTTTAGCTTGAACAAATGCTCATTTAAGTGGAATGACAATGTAAGCGTACTTGAAAGAGGACTCTCTATCTGTCCCACTTCAGCACTAATTAGATCTCAGAACACTTGTTCACTCAGCTACTCTTTTAAAAGCTCCGATCCGCATAGTATCACCGCAACTACCAATACATCTGCTATCACTGCGAATACTGCTTTTACAAATATTAGTCCTACATTTTGTCTGAGCATGGCTCACCTTTTGGTTTTGCAGATTTGAACAAAAACATTATATTCTTTCAAAGAAGACTTAATCATTACCAAATGACAATAACTACATCGCCATGAAGCATTACTACATTTTCAACTCTGCAAGTATATTTATTCTCAATAAAATACTTTCAATAAATCACAAGTAATTGCGACTTGGAAAGGGTACATTTAATAATTCTACTTGTTTATAACAGATTGTTGTTGCTGTTCATCTAAATATAACAGAAACACAGTTAAATATACAGAAATATGTGAGGTTTAATAAAAATTATTTACAGAATATTTTGTTGGTCATCTGCAGGTGGACTGTAGTGTAGGCTATAGTGGTGTCTTTAGCCAACACAATCCAAGCTCTGCTACGGGAAAACTGCATTTAATTTCTTCACCCCCTTGTGAAGTGTTTAAGACTGTAACGTTAAATGTTATGCATCCGTCTGCACTGGCTACAGCAGAAAAATAAATACATCCATATATATATGTACAGCACAAAAATTCTGAACAAACGCGGACTGTTCTCAGTACAGATGTTTCTTCCACGGGGATATAAAAATTTGTCCACTGACATGATGCTCCTGTATCAGCTGCGCGTTGAAAGAAGTGTGGGAAAAGAAGAGGACGTTTTCAAAAGAGGGTTAAATAGTTTGAGTATCTAATGATGTCACAATAAATGATTCATGCTCTCATCAAATATTCACTGGGATTTCTATCAGTGAGACTGAGGTTTCAAAACACATAACAAGGTTTAAGGCTGGTGAGCCAAGGAAACCTTAGATGATTTTATCTATAGAGCTAAAAATAGCCAGGAAATGTTTGTGGCTCTGCACTTAGGGACAGGACTTTAAATTAAACACTGACGACGGGGTTAAAGTGCTGACATTTACACCCACCTCAGATGAACCTTGCACGAACTGCAGCACATTTTACACATACCTCTAAAGAGTAAAAGCTACAGTTCCTACACTTTTAACCTAATATGGATGTGACTACACCAAACACCATTAGAGGTGAAACACAGCGCTTTATCCTGATAGCAGTTGTCACTGTTCTTTTTGGAAATCTTTATAGCACTTCATATTGTGCTGTATACTCCAATGTCATCATGTACACTTTTTAAGTATTACTTCATTTTAATAAATCCGTTTTTTACCATTTTACAACATGAAGACATAAATTGTCACAAAATGAGTCTTACAGCTGGTAAATGTATTAATAGATGTATTTTCCACATTTCCCTGGTTACCACATATATATCTCCATCAATGACTCATAGCACAGTCACCTTTAGAGTCCTGAGGTGGCCTTCCTCCTGTGTTATGCCAGGGCAGGCGAATGGACGTCCGCAGGGGGGTGTTGCGCTGTTCATCAAGAAAGCTCAGATCTTCCAGCTTTGTGGAACTGGTTGCTGTAAACAGAGACACAGACAGTAAAAAAAATAAATAAATAAAAAGTGAAGAAGAAACTTTGGTATATCTACATTGACTGCAAGACAGAAACACACACACAAGCAAAATTTCGTGGCATGTTTGGCATCCCTAAGAGAGGACGAGTGTGGAAGAGGCAAGCAAGTGCCATTTTCAGTTTGCTCGAGGCGGTGTGTGCAGGTACCAGTATACTGTAGCACAGAGACTAGCAATATCCCGAAGACAGGACGAGACATGTCTTTGATTTGGGGTGACAGTTATACACGATACAGGAGTGAGAGGTCTGTCCCCACAAACACCCCGACTGGGATGTAGAGAGAGAGGACAGATTACCTCTACCTTTCTTACAGAAAGAATAAAACACTGGAGAGAGCTATAGACGTGTTCCACTTTACATGTTTACCACTATATCGCTTAGAAAGTGTCAATCCATCTGTAATTACTGGACATTTTAGTGTGCAGAACAGACCACGCTTTTTGTAAATCAAGGCACGCATTGTACAAGAACAGAGATAAACAGTGTGATTCATTAGAGAACAATATCCAACTTACTGTATACTAAATGTTATCCTATACTACTATCTTAGTCTACTGTAGGTTAATCTATCTGCCTCTTAAAATATAACGTCTCAAAGCAGGAGGTTTTCGACCATCAAGCTGACGATGCCTCCTGAAATTAAGGAGAAACTACTTGATGAGTCGGTGATAACAAAGCAAACTTTCTGTGAGTGTAATAAAGATGTGCATTCATTCAACAAGGTCTCCCTTCCCATTTCTGTTCAGCAATTTTATCACCATGGTGATCCGTTCTCTCTTGGCCCCGCTGAAGAGCAGAATCAAAGCCTCTGCTTTCTACTTCAGCAACTTCACATGGTAGAGACTGTCACAAACACTCAACTCTTCTCTTCGCTCCCTCTATCTCCCCTCACTTGGTCGCTAACTTACTCTCTGGAATGTCCCACTAATTAAACCCCGTCTGCTGACAAGAGAGTAACTGAGGAAGCTGCCATCAATACAACTTTGACTGGAATTAAAGAAGGCCCTAATGGTTACTTTTACTGCAGTGGACCGTGCTTTCAAAACTAACCATAATGGACGAAGTCGAACTCAAAACAAACAAAGTAAGGGAGAAGAACATAAGTCAGTGAGTGCAGAGCAATACAGCACTAATACTTAGGCAAACTTGCTTCTACAGCTAAACTGAACAGCTACTTACATCCAACAGCAGAGCCAGGATGGACAGTGGGAACTCTCAAAGCCCTCCCCTTATCCCCAGCGTGGAATATACTTGGGCAGGCATACAGGCAAGTAGGCAGGGTGCAGACCTCAGCTAAATCTCTGGAGAGTGCTCCCAGTGGATGAGCTCACTGAGGGCACAAAAGCGATTCCTCTGCCCCAGTGCTCCCATGCAGGCACACTGACAGCATTCAGCTGCTGAGCAGAGGGCTTGGCTGCCCTCTCTCAAGCACTCAGCCAGTCACAGCATCCCCAACGTGAGGCACTTGCTAAATGAATGCAACGCTTTCTAGAGTTAGAGTGTCACCCTCCTTACTCTGTTTGCCACACAAATGCATAAACCTCTGTCCGTGCGCTGCATGAATTTGCACACACGCTCACGAAATTTGGTAAGCAGGCAGCAGAGGGTGAAAAAAAATGGGGGAGTGTATTAGAGGAAATATAAATGGAAAACCAAGAGATTTAGTCTCCAGTGGCTGATTATAGTTTGTAATGGGCAGCTACCGTAGCATTAATCAATGATCCTGGCTGGAATGGGGTGAGGGAAAAGAGAGAGGCATGCGGAAAAGAGGTCGAAAAAGTAGTAGAGTTATAAATAACTGCATGAAAGAATATGACACGGATAGTGTGAGGGGTGGGAGGTGGGGGCAAGTGAGATAGACAGAATATCAACCCTATGCAGCAAATCGCCTCTAAAGCTCAATGTCGACACACGAAAGAGGTCTTTCTCTTTTTTTTACTCCTCCATTTTCTTTAAGATTTCTGAAGCAAACACCACACTGAACCTCATTTTACAAGGAGGCCTATATGTTTTGCTCATGGGCCCAATAAGCTTGCTTAAGTCAGCCCCCCCATGACCCCGCAAATGAGAGGCGGTTATAGACAAACAGATGGGAAGTAGTTTAAATGCACCACTCCTTCTTTCCTGTCTGCACCCTGCACAATAACTATTTTTCCTTTTTGTCAAAGCAAGGTTATGTAACTGTTTTTACATAACAGCATCAAAATCATTCTGATGGCACACTGAACGGTGCCTCTTTCATTCACTCTTGACACCACGAAAATGTGTTCTTTCACTGTGTAACTGTGGCTGAGCGGGCACAAGAACGCTTTACAGCACTACATCACACACCACCACCAGGTCTTCAGCTAAGAAGAAGCTAGCTTGGTATCCTCACCCTCAGTTTTCCAACCTACTCCGTGCTCACCCTGTTCCCACGCTATGACAGCTACAATAGCTTGTAGAATAGCAATATGGCAGACTGAATTTAATGAGTTTACTGTTTATCAGAGTACAAATGAGACAAAAAAAAAATTGGAACCAACGGGAAGAAAAATGTGTTTCTGGGGGCTGGGCCACACAACACAACTGTATAGCCTTAAAGTCCTGGAAAGTCCTGGAAGTTAGCAGCAACAAGTAATGTTATCTGTCTGTCAGAAAACTCTGCAAAAATCCCTGAGCCGGAGGACATCAGAGGGAAAATATTTACTCCATAAAATATGATCCAGATCAGAGTCTTGGTTGGCACAACTGTAAACTACCTTGCTACAACAGTAGTGTAGAAACTGCAGGGGTGCCAAAGCTGCAAAAAGTACCAATTCTTGCATAATGCTGCTTTAAGTCATGTCTCTTGTAAATCCAACATTCTTTTAAGGCTATGAATTCCCACAAGATGACTTCATATCCCTCCACCCCACCCTGCCACCCCCCCTTCCTATTCTTGCACATCTCTATTCATTGATAAAACGCACATACGATACCTTGAAGTCTGCGCTTGCAGCGACTTTGACACATTTGTGAAGCTTCAGACTGTGTTCTGATGAAAATGGGGATCTTTTCCCCTCAGGCAGGTCTGCCCTTTGAAACCTTCACTTCTGTGTTACTCATGGCAGAACAGACAAGAGGGCTGAGCTCCTATGCTCCAACCGCTGCCTCCCTTAGCTCCCTGAGCTGACTCAGTTCTCCTCTGTACCAATGGATACAATCAGTACTCCCATCAACTTGCCCACTGTCTTGCCTTTTCAAGTCACAGGAGTTCATTGTAACCATTGTATGAGTAAGAATAAAGACAGTTTTTCAGTGTGCGGCTGGAAGGTCTGCAAATTCTCTTTGTAATCCAAGGCACATAACACAGTCTGGTAGGAGACTGTGTTATGACTGTGTCTGATTGGAGTCTGATTCCTATTGTAATGAGCATGGAAGTGATAAATAAAATATTATGGTGATAATTATCAGCATAATCTTGATATTAAGTAGTTTTTTTGGTAGTGAATTATTATTGTTGACATGTATAGGAAGGTTTCAATTCATGCACGTTGGAGAAGTCCCAGCTTCTCCATGTTTTTGTCACAGATCGTTGTCAGGGAATGGTTTAATGTGAGGAGTTATAAATTGGAGTGCAAAAGAATTATAATGAATTAAAATCATAATAATGGTTCAATTTGGGCTTTGATCATCAAAGATTGCTTTCCATGGCAGCATATACAGCAGCTAGAAACTAGTCCCCAAACCTGAGAGACTGATCTCAGTGTAAAGAAAACAACAATCAGCATTAAGTTATTAAAATTCACGTCACATATCATGAACGTCTGAGAAACATCCATGCAATAGTTGAGACATTTCAATCTGGACTAAAGCGGAGCACCAAAGCAGCAGCTCCACTGACTGACCATCACCTTAGAGTCCAGCCACTAGTGTGGCTCCAAATCAGATACTTATATAACTATAATGTTGCCTTGTGTTAAAAGCACAATAAGTAGCTTTAAACAGATTTTTTCTACACAGGAGTAACATGCACAAAAACTCAAACTCCACAACCTTGGATTAAGACATGGATGCCGTCATAATAATCATGCAGTTTCTTGATAGCTATTACATAATTTCCATAAGTGGGGTGCTGTCAGTCAAACTCAGCCAGATGGCTCTTTGGTGGCAGAGAGTGGTTAGCTAACACACTGTCCCTTTGAGACTGGACATTTGGCAAGTTGTGATCTGTCAATGGCGTGCCACTGAGCAGAGTTTTATACATTTTTAAATGGCCCTACAAAACCCATGGAGATTGATCTCTGCAACGGTTTTTATTTTGCTCCTGCTGTGGCATTGAGGCGCCTACAATTGAGAATGGACATTTTAAAATGTGACCTTTTCAGAGAGCTGGAGGATATGAACAGACTATCTGTTCCTTTTTGCTTTCTTTTCAGTCTGTAAGTAGACAGATCAATGTCTATATAAAGACAATTCAATGTTCACCTGAAGACATCACAAAGCATTGACTCTGTCCAAAAGTGACATTAGACAAGACCGTCTCAAAGCCTGGAGAAGACATGCGTTTACAGCATCTGAGATAAAACAGTTACATCATGCCTTCCTGTTCCAGTATTACACTGAGACTACAGCATATCGAATTTAAAAAGCCATAACTTGTCTTTGTGCTGCAGTACTGCATCCGTTTGAGAGACATGATTTTTTAATTTAAGAAAATTACTGTCCGGCCTTTGCAAACATCACTGAGTAACATCCTACTCACATGGACCAGGTGGAGATTACTTCAGTCCTCCTAACAAAATACAGCTGCACAAACCTTACCTTGTCCCTATTCTCCAAGGTTTTGATAGGGAAACAACATATCCTTGAAGAAGACCATAGACTTAGGTCAAGAAACAGGCTAACAAAGGATCTTGGACGCATTTTCATTGGTGAGGTTATCACAGAGCATGAGTTTTGCCAGGAAAACAGGCATTTGGAGTAGAAACAAACATAGTGTGTGTACTGTACCTTAACGTGGCTTAGCCCACAAAGCTCTTTTGAATAGCCAAACACCACAAATGCACTGTAGCACCATTCCTGAGCCACAGTGACCCTGACTCAATCTCCCTGTCTGAGGAAACTGACCGCAAGCAGCTCAAGCTAAGATTTGAAAAACATGAAATTCCAGTGGCCAGAACTAATATGGCCCTTTGACTCCATAAGCCTTTTTTTAAAAAACGCGAATGACACAAAAATATAATCCTTATTACCTGTGTATAATGAAGAGTTAGGGTGGCAAAAGGTGCAAGATACATGAAGTGAAATTTCATCAAGCAGTTCATGAAGCAAACGGCATTTTTTAGATGCATGAACATTCATCTGTGCTGCAAAATGTGACATTTTAAAGTGTTAGTGTGGACAAAAGGTTAGCGTTGTTAATGTGCTCACTACTTAGCGACCTAATGTTACTGCTCAGACTGAAACATGAGGTCAACACTGCTCACACAAACATCATTAAACATTTAATTTCCAACACAAGATGTTGGAGATATCTTTTGCAGACAAAAAGGTATGTAGTCTTTACCTCTGTTTATCCATCGACTGGCAACACTATTTCAGAGAGCCTTAAGATGTCAGTCATATACTGCAATTTAATAAAATATTTAGTGATAAAATGGACGGAAAAAACCTGTCAGTCTTTTCTCTTTTACAGTTATTCTGACGCAAATGCTTCACCTAGTCTGACCTGCGTTAGTAGACATGCATTCTGATGACTGATGGTTATACATAAACGCATTTTGATTGGGAGCTTGTGATTTATAAAACTGCACCATATTGAAAAGAAGAATTTGCCTTGAG
The DNA here is from genome assembly GCA_028641955.1 of Protonibea diacanthus. Classification (NCBI taxonomy): domain Eukaryota; kingdom Metazoa; phylum Chordata; class Actinopteri; family Sciaenidae; genus Protonibea; species Protonibea diacanthus. The sequence goes on along the minus strand of CM053986.1, from coordinate 18,313,071 downwards.
TCTGATAGTAATGAATCAGAAAGTGTGAATCACACTGAGTCATTGTTATCACAGCCCTTTTTATCACTAGCAAACGATGTTTGTTTGTTGATAGTCATTTCAGCAGGCTTTTAATACTGGGCTGAAGACGGAGGACGACATCAGGGGTGCTGATGTGAGAAAAACACTTTTATTAAACAATTAATTTTGATATTAAATAGATACATGTCTCTGGTGTCTGTTAGGGTTGCCTACGTGACAACTTTTCAATGATGAATAGAAAACGAAGATGATTCCTTAAAGGCCACCGGCTAATGATGCAATTACAAACTGCTCCTCCAGAGGCATCTGAATTCAGCTCTGTTGGGGGTGACAGGTGGTGCGAGCCAACATTTGTGCAACTTGCCACAGCACATGCAGGCTCCACACAGTGCTGCTTGAGTTCCCACAGCAGCCCGGGGGACAAGCTAGCCACAGCACGAGTGTGTGTGTGTGTGTGTGTGTGTGTTCACCAAGGCAGTGCAAATGACGCTTCTCGGCAATATGTGGACATTCCTTCTACATGCATAACTAACATTCTAGAGGCCCAGCTATACGCCAGATGATTGGCATGAGACAGATGGACGAAATCCACTTTGCCTCTAAGAAAATTTGGACTTTGCACTGCAATTTTGAGCAATTTTGTGTTTCTCCTAACTGCCTGCCAGCGCTTAGTCAATCCACACAAGAACAGTACAGTGAAATAATACTGCAAGTACATTTTATATTTTGCTTTACACTAGGGCACCTACTCGATGTGGGCTGCCAGATGATCGGATGATGTAACAAAAGTAAATATTTATTATCGTCTACCTTCAGTGGGAGACAGTTCTCCGTCCATCTATCCATCCATTTTTCCACCACATATCACAGTCAAGGTGCCAACAAAAAGGTTAGTAAGGTTAGTAAGGTTGCTACACTTTCTTCATCGCAGCCACACACTCCAGCTCTCCCCGGAGAGCTCCTTTAGGTGTTCCCAGGCCAGGTGGGGCATGTAATCATCCCCAGCAGGTTTTAAGTCGGTCCCGAGGTCTCCACCTACTTGAAATGCCTTTTGGTTACGAGAGATGCCCGAACAACCTTAACTGGCTCGTTTCAGCTTCAAAGAGCAGCTACTCATAGCTTCTGTCAGATGTCTAAGCTTCCCACACTGTGCCTAAGGGTGTGCTCAGACATCCTGTGAGAAAAAAAACAACAACTTAATTTTGGTTGTTTTTGTTTGCGATCATGTGTTGGTTAGGTTGGGAGCTAAAGTGTAAAAGAGAGAGCTTTGCCTTCCTCTTCACCACAAGTTCAAGGTCTGCCTCACTGCCCACTCCACACAAATCCGCCTGCGAAACTCGTCCTCCATCTTACTCTCACCTGTCAACGAGACCCTGAGAGACTCGACCTCATTTGGAGCAGATGTCGCTTGTAGCCGAAAGGGAGCAATGCACTTTATTCAAGCAGAGTGTCATGGTCTCTGGCCTGAAGGTGCTGACTCTGATCCCAAGTGTATGGAATAAAAAAAAAATATTTACCGACACCCAACGATGACAACAAACTCTCTCTATCTTTAGATATGTCATGTGAGCCTTTGGTAGCACATAGATCATTAGTAACTAGGCTGCAGTGTGTCAGAAATAAAGTGAGTGAACAAGAAATGTGGTTTCTTTTAGGGAGTGAGGGGTCATTTATCTGCTGTTTTTGAAGCTGCACATCAACATTAAAATCCAGACATTATACATCTTTTTATGTTTGATCTTCAAGTCTTAATATCAATAAAGTAAAGGCCTATTCACAGCAGACATCTCGTTATTCAAGGTGCTGGCAGAGCCACACAATAGAAATTAGTCACTGAGGTTCTGGCACAAAGAGTGAAACACTTCTGATGAATTCATTTTTCGCTTTGTTTTGTACAGAGTGTCTTGTAATTGCTTCTTTAGAAATTTCTTTTTATTGAATACGTTCTTCTTGAGCATTAACTGAAAGGAGGCATCGTCCCTGGCACACCCTGACATCAACGCAGATTGGTTTGGGCCGTAAATGAAGTTGCCTCGGCGTGTCCTTGATGCCCTCTCCCAGGGTTTCGCCACAGTATAAAATCTGAGGTGTGAATTCTGCAGGTCCCTAGAGGGCAACGCTGCATAACTATGACATCAGCCCATAAACTCCTGGAGCACACAGAAAGACGAGCACACCACGTACACAACACGCGAACCAACACACATAAACGTCAAATATTTCCTGGTCTGTTAGCTTTATGAGCCGGTGTGTGTCTGCTCTGGTCAGTTTTATGTCAGCTGCAAAATAATGACGGGACGTAAAAAGGGGTTGGAGTCATGGAACAATAGATTGGCCGCTGAACGGGCATGTTCAGAACAATGCCACGTACCACTTCATGGTTAAAGTGTTGTGCGAAAATAGATACATAAGCGATGGTAGGTACACTATATCTGAGAAAAGGCTTTGCACCAACCAATTTTTCCAGCTTCTGTCTCTTGTCTCTTAGTTGAAAAGAACACTGCAAGGACAGAATAAGATTACCTTCAGCAGCTTTGAGGCAAACATGCCACCTTTATGTTGCATTACACTCACTTGAATAAAAATCTGAGCAAGATGTCATCACAGAGGGGTAAAAACACCATAATGTGGCAATCAACATAAGTGAATGTGCTTCCTCAAGGTCAAACCCAATGGAGGCATATTTTCCAGGAGCTGTAAAGTAATTCAACTTGAACACACTGGCAGCTGTGGCATCCAGGTGAAATAGGTTTGAAGTACGCTTTTCACTTCATGTTCTGGGTTTTTATTTGTTGTCTCAGTCTTATAGGTTGTTTTTCTATATTCACTTTGACTCCTCTCTGTCTTGGCCACCGGTCTGACCTAAGTCGGCTTACGTTGTCATGGTTCTTTGCCCAGTTCTGCCCCTGCTTTTCTAATTTCCTGTGATTTCGCCTCGCCACTGAAATGGTCTGCTTGCACAATGCAGTGTGTTCATCTGCTCTCCAACCTGTGCTACCCTCACCTCTTAACAGTCTTTTTTTTTTTCCTCCATCCGCTTTAAGGCGCATTACCTTTTAGATACACCTCTCGCTCGAGTCAGCAACTGCTACAACAAGCAAGCACTCAACTCATGTCCTTTATGTTTATACCGCTGCTATTTCTAGTGTCTAGTCAGCCTAAGCATGTGCCTCCTGGGCCTTGAGCAAGTAAATATTTTTCACAGTTCAATTACTCATTCAAATCCAACAACAGTCCTTAGTGAATTCTAAAGGTATAAGACAGCTGAAACAAACAGGCATTCAGTGAGAGCTTCATCAACTCAGCTTTGGACTTTTTTTTTTTTTTTTTTTTTACAGGAAGATGTAAAACTTATGGCCGTGTGTGTTACAACAACAGGACAAGGTCAAAAGCAGCAACGGCAAAACAGAGGGAAGCAGTGTGAGGGCGATCTGGGAATGGGAAAAGAAGGGGGGAAAGAGTGAGGGTAAAAGGGGGTAGCGAGGGATATCAACAACTGTGACAGCTGTGTGGATATGGCGAGCTGAGCCATAGCAGGGAGGTTCCAGGGCAGGAATGCAGAACAGATCAGTCAGACAGTGGCTTGTGCTTAGGTTCGACATGGCAGGCAAGGCCGAGGCACACCATTCAACAGCTGCCTAATCCCAGACTTCTGTCTTGGTACCCCGATCCTCTGTGAAAAGCACAACCTGGCTTCTGAAAACACTAACTTCTTATTGCCTCTACATCTACAAATGCTTTTTCCTGTCGGTGTCTGTCACTTGCTTGAACTAGAACTGACACAACACTTGTCAGCCTCAGGCACAGGTCATATCACGGTGTCGCAGTCTTGAATTGACTGGCGGTGAGACACCCGAGTGCAGAGAAACAATTTTACTGTCATCATAACAAAAGGTTACTAGGCTACAAGCAGCAGAAATGTTTCAAGTAATGCTAAATGAGCACACACAGCCACCGTGGAATGGTATACAGACCCCTTCCCCCTCCTCTGCACAGAAGACATCCAGATGTCAAGAACTCAAAAAACCAAGGGCTCTTACCTGCTACAGAGTTCGGCCTCGGCATCATGAGGGAAGAAGATGCTTGTGGTGGGTATGGAATGGGTCCCTCTGGTGCGTGACTTGGAGGCTGTGGTGCCCCTGCCGAAGCGCTGGACTGCTGCTGCTGCTGCTGTTGGTCAGTCCTGGACGGGGTGTCGGCTGGCGTTGCTGTGGCACTGTTACAGTCTTCTTCAGCCACAGGGGAGCAGGTGTCCGCCCGTACACTCTGTGCCAGGCCATGGCGCCCACTGCTCCTCAGGCTGCCATCCTTACTCCACTCCAGGCTGGAGCCACTGCGGTCGTCATTCTCAGAAGAACTAGTGATGGTGGCTGAGGGGAGATGAAAGGGAATTAGAGCAAGTGAGGGAGGTAAGATGAGCCAAGGAACCAAGAAATGTGAGACTAATGTTCTTTGTGTGCTCTGAACATTTATCTGTCTTTATCTCAAGTGAGATACTGAGCCGTAATGGAAGTTTGAATAACTACTTGCTTCTCCTCAGTGCCCTTATCAACACTGTTCACCACCTGTTTTTATATTTACAGAGACAATCTGCTTACACTAATGAATACTGGAAAGATGTGATAGGATGGATTTGTAGAATTCATTTCCTGAGTTGAAAGATGCAATAAAACACAGTGAAAAAGTGACTAGATGCTAAAAATGTTCCCACCTAAACACACAAAAAATAAATGTGAGAGTGAAGAACTAGAGTTGGGTCGTGCCTACAATATTTCTGAGTTCAGACAGGTGTTTTGCAAACATGAGAATAAATCCTTTAATCCTCCCTTAGGCCAACCAATCCATTTAATACAACCCCAAAAAAAAAAAAAAAAAAAAAAAAAAAGAGAGATGAGTGCAGGGCCAAAGCAATGCAATGAGAGGCAGCTGGATACAAAGACATCAGTACATCCACAGGACTGGAACTGACTGGCCAGCTGGCTGTGTTTGCATCACACACTCTTAATCTGATTTCATAATGCAGCAGCACGTTGCATCATCACTGACACTAATATAACACCTGGACCTTGTGACTCCTGAGCGGTTTACCTAGTCAGATATGAAGACATTCATGACACCTGTCACACCGTGCCTTGCTGTGAACATGGCCTAAGTAGTCATCGTGGTGTGGAAGAGGTTGCAACGATTGTTGCTTAGAGCTGGATGTAGTAACGCTAAAGGACTCACGGTGAAACTCCCCGAGGAGCTGTATGGAAATGTTAAGACACTGTGAAGTCTCCTCAGTTCTGCCATGGAGCTTTTAACGGCCTACGAAGCCAAATTAATGTGCTTTTGAAATCGGAGTGAGAGTCAAAACTTCAAAGAACAGGGAGCATTAATCAAAAGCTGAATCAAAAGAAAAAAAAAATCTGACTTGTGGACATAACATAGCTTTGTTCTTTTCAACGCCTGCCTCTCTTATAAAAAGGTGGGTGCGTGGGATGTTGTAGACCGACGTCATATCATGTCATTCTCTCACACAATAAATCTTAACTGAACACAAGTGAAGTGGCTTTACAATGAGGTAGACCTTAACACATGCTATGTGACTGCATGTCTCATCCTTGGTAGCAGCATGTTGATGCTCTACGCTGGAAGATACTATATCACAGCTTCCATAAATTATTTAGCAGCTAGCCATGATATCGCTCCGGGGGGACAGAATGACTGACTCATGACAATCAGTTATGTCAACTCTGCAGTACTGGGAATCCAAATTGTTATGTTATATCTGGCTTTGGCACACACGGTTTTCTACTATGGAGTATTGATGTCAATCAGTTATCTAAATATGCATAAAATGTGTGATATTCTAGTTAGTTCATACAAAGATAAGGAAATGGTTGAGCCTTATTCTAAGCAGTTTACTTTCCCCCCCAAAATCTGCCCATGCCTTCAGAAATGATTTAAGTTCAACTGAGGACAACTGCAGGATCATACAGTTGCAATTTGCTATTGGTTTCTCACCACAAATATTCAAACCCCATGTTCAGAATAAATGTCTAACATTTATTTAGCCACTGAAAGCGAGAGTGAGTCAAAACAGCAGACGGATTAATGTATCAATAGACTACGTCATACTCCCCGTCAGCTTGTGCAAATCCCCAGATGTCTTACAGGGCTATTACTAGAGATATAATACAAAATGTCAAAATATGGCAACTGTCACTTCAATGCTCCCTTATCCCAGAACAGCTCTATGCAATCCCAATATGTGACACACGGTGGAGGGTGAATACATCCTCACACAAATGCTACAAATTCAGCACAACAAAATGATGAATGAGTGACACCAGGCAGATAAGACTTCTAAATCTAAGTCTAGAGTCTATCACAAAGTGCACATGAGGTAACCAATTCTCATCTTGCGAATTAGGAAATACAAGAGCGTCATGGAATAAACTGTAATAAGTGATAATTATGCAGTCAGTTTGTGCTGGGGACAGACTGTATGTGCAGAATAAATGCCAAAAGAAAAAGGAAAACCTGAGCAGTCAGCAGAGCTTTTGTTCTTACGGATCTGTTTATCAAACCTGGTTGGCATTTGGCAGCTGGCATTTTTCGCCATTACTCTAAGGTGGGCTACTAATGCTATTGATTTACTGTGCCTGGTCTTGCACTGGATCTGCAGCGGACTTGGCTCATCATTGGCATTCCTAGCGTGGTTACTGACCACTTTGGCAAATGCTCCACAGGTGGTTTTAAACTGCGGTGAAGTGTGTCTGAAATGCCTCAAATACAAATTCAGTAGTGCAATCTTATAATGGACTGTATGATTGCTACACATTTTAGGACCCTCACTTAGAACATGTTGGATCTTCCTTATTATAAAGATTTCCTGAACTGGCCTAGCCTCTACTTGTACCTGTTCTGCGAAACACATTTTCCTGTAAACTTGTTGTTTACATATTTAATTATTTTTGTTGCCTTTCTCTGTGGTAGGGTGTGACGAAGGTTGAGGATGGTTATTCTTAATATTACTTCTTTTTCAGACCTATTTGTCAGGTCTTGTTCTGTGCTGTATATAAAAATGTAATAGATATGGTCTAAAAACAAAACAAATGTAGTACAACAGTCAACATTTCCACCTCTGGCTTACATGTGGCTAGCTTTAAGCTGCCCTGTGGAGTTTTCATGTGAACAAACAAAAGTTATGTTTACATATAGTCTTATTCACAAAAACACGTGTATCCTCGAGACCCGGCAAAGGAGCTGAATGCATTTGCTTCCTTGTGAAAGATTTGCATAGCTAATTTGTTTAAATCCAGTGTTGTTTACATCCATGTTTGCAAGCTTACAGTCTGTTTCGCTGCCCTTTTGACCCACTGTTACATTAATATGCAAGCTAAGAGCAAAAATGCATGTTGCGACTTCACACACATGCACAAACAAACAAAACAGGGATTGTAAAAACATTAATCCAATAGTGCTCCACAGGGTACCTTTAAGTGAGGACATGGGTGCTTCTTATGTTTTTCCTGCACAGCAGAAGTTGCTATTTGTATAGCATGAAGTTATTTCTTACCTATGATGCCACTGTCCTTGCTCTCAAGTGTGGAGCTGGGACTTGTGATGGTCCCACAAGGGCTCGAGCGGCTGAGAGGGGGGCGACTGGTCGTGCTGTTGAGCGTGGAACATGGGCTGTCAGTGCTGGGAGACGCCGTGCTGCTGGTCAGTGTAGAGCAGGGACTGATACCCTGGCTAGTCACAGAGCACTGGAGAGACGAAAAAAAAAAAAGGTTAAGGTAACACCAAGAGCGTGCTCCACTAATCAAACATGTCAATGAAGTATGAAGTCACCTCAGTATAAACTGTCCGCTGGAACATGTTCACATTTTTCCAGCATGAGCAACGATAAATACAACGAAAAATTTGTTTTCCCACCTTATTTGGAAGGAGAATTGAGAAAACTGTAAGTTCATTGCCTATCTGACCTGGATCATGTGAAAGCAATGCAAAAAATCCACCTCCCAAATAAACAAGCCTTTCACACGTGAGCATGATATGAAAGCTGAAAGGACGTAAACGCTTTGAATAGAGAAAGACTTGAAAATTACACACTCATATGTCTAGAGGAACTAAAATAAGCCTGGAGAGATTTTCACAGGGGAAGAAGTATCTACTTTGTTGTTACACAATAGATACCTTTTTCATGCCATCAAGCCTGTCTGACAACCATACAGCAACTGAATCTTTGTCTGAGCTAACTGACAACCGTTGTAATCCAAATTAAACCTGGTTTGTCCAGTTTCCCCGTCTTCCTTCTACTGTATTCTGATTGCGCACAATATACTGTAGAACAACAAGATTATCCTTGTCTCACTGTAAGTTGCAGCACAGAGAGTGAGCCTGATTATCGCTAAGTAAGTTCTGAACCGACTCCTCTCTTGTTCACATTAAGACCAATTAATTCAAGACACTTTATTTTTCACTGAAGGGCAGTTCCTTTAGCAAGCACAGCGCTATCTCTACAGAGAAAAAGGCACTAAATAAAAATGTCACAAGGCCAGGTCAAGTTAAATCAGCTCTCATCCTCAATACTCCATTGCATTTTGTTGCTTGAGGGACATCCATTCATAGCTGGCTTCTCAAAAAGCACTTACAACAAGACTATCTCAAAAAAAAGTCCCATATATAAAATCTCAGCAAATCGTTTCGAACATTATATCTCAACTCAAACATCCCTAACCTCTTTCTAAGCCTCTTTCACATATTGCATTTTGTTATTGCACTAAAATCATTTAAGATAATCCTTTACTCCTGTTGGAGCATCTGCAATTCGTGCTGAACATATGTAGCGATTATAAATGAGTTTGTCAAACAATAGAAATCTCTGTCGTGCTCCAGTAAAATGTTTTTTTTTTTCTCCTGCAAAAAAAAAAAAAAAAAATCTTTTTCAACCTGTCTGAACTCACAGAATAGTACGACTCACCAAGGCTTAGCCAATTTGGAGACTAACCTCTCATTTGAGATGCACTGAGTCTACATGTTTGCACAGTGGAATGCTGAAAGAATACAAACGGAGGGGGGGAAAGGAGGGATGCTGCATAGCTTAAGGCACCATTCACAACTTGTGGAATACATTAACTACATCATAGCATTTCCTATTTCTCACACCACAAGTCCTACCTGCTTTTTTTTTTTTTTTTTTTTTTTTTTTTAGACAGCATGCCAGCGGGTTGCGCCCAGTAATGCAGCCCAGAGCTTATGCCACCAAACTAATCACAGTGAGAGCCAAACAGCTTACTGACATTTAATAATTTACTCTAAAGGCAGAACTAAAAACAGCATGCTGACTTTAAGACATGTTGTAAAACAGCAGTATGGATGGAAAAGAGAGAATTGCTGGCAGATGCTCCTCCCTAGACGAGCTCCGAAAACACACACCTACACGCACACAAACACCAAGTAAAGAAATATTACACTCCCATACTGCGTGTCTCCCTTTTTGACATCTTAACTAATGAGATGTCTCATAAAATAATTTGCAAGTCTCTTTTAACTTTCCTGCTGGTTCAGTGTCAAAACGTGTCCAAGACATGAGATGAATGAGGGAAGAGTAGCATGCTGGGCTTTGCTCGACTCTTCACACAGCCCTAGCTTAATTAGTAGAGCCAAACAAAGTGAGGCTCAGACCTAACATAACTCTATTTCTGGACCCGGTCTCAGACACTCTTGTTACATGCTCAAGAGCCCCTGGAATAGCACTCAAGTTACTGGGAGACTCACACACTACACTGGAGGAGCTTGCACTGAAATAAAACTACCAGATTTAAAATATGCACTTTCTTTCTTTACATCTTAACATCTTTGACATCTCAAAACAGACAGTTACCGTTGTGTGTTGTGCCAAAAAAATATTTCCCAGAGGTGCCTCCTAAAATCTCCATCCAAAGATAATGCACTGGGGGAAAAAAATGAATCAAGCTGCAACAAAAAAAGATCCATTCTTCTGTTATACTGTCACAACTTCCCTCTTCTTCTCATCCTTTCCCTCCTCTCCTCTATCTCTCTATCTGTGTGCTGCAGCAGTGGCAGCAGCTGCTGTTGGAAGAGGGAGGGAGTTGGAGGGGAGGGAGAAAATTAAAATACCTTCTTTTCATTTTTGTCGTCCATAGGTATGCGTGCCGTACCCGGGATCCCTTCTCCTAGTAGAAAGCCCAGCCTTGTCATCAGTTCCTGAGTGGCAGGGGAGGAGGAGCTTTGCTGTTTCTCTGCTTGCAGCTCTAGAGGAGAGAGAGAGAGAGAGGGGTAGAGAGAGAGAGAGAGAGAGAGAGAGAGAGAGAGAGGGAGAGAAACGCTCAACGTTAGCGGGCAGATTCCCTCTCTACACTGGATGGCCCACACAGGGCCACTCTGCCTGCACTGCCCTCCTCAGCTCTGCTCTGAAATGCTATGCTGCACTCTCCAGCTGCTGCTGATGTGGTGCAGACCCAGAGAGGGGGAGGAAAGAAGAGCAAGGGAGTGTGTGAGAGGGAGTGAGTGAGTGACTGAGTGAGCGAGCATGGTGGGGGTTATGGTGTGTGTGTATGTGTGTCCGTGACAGTGTTCTAAGTGTCTGAATACATGTGAATGTCTAGCATTGTTAAAAAGGCAGAGACTGTGTATGTGTGTGTGTGTGTGTGTGTGTGTGTGTGTCCTGCAACACGCCTCGAGTGCCAATTCCAGAGCTTTCTGCTTGTTTACAGCTTTCACTCATAGAGCCCCTGAATATCAATGAGTGGACATGGCTCTTTCTTCAACACAGCTTAAACTGTTTGCTGTCTTCACTCCTCAGCCTTAATACTTGTTTGAGTGCAATTTCCACATTGGGATGCCATCAACAAAGCAAAGACCACTTGCAATTATTTTATGTTTATGTGTATTAAAAGCCTCCCAAAAAACACCCAAGACAAAATAAGACACTTTGTGCAGAAACATTCATACAGGTAGCATGTAACTCATATGCGGAAGATTAATTAAGTTCCTGAGAGCGAACAGACAGTATGATCGACAGACAGACAAAGAGAGAGAGAGAGACAGGGCAGATGTCCAAGGTACTCTACAAAAGCTTATTATACAGCTCTCTGTCAGCGCCTTTCCCTCCTCTCTCCTTCATTTTCTCCTTTACCCTCTTTCTTCCACAGTTATTAATAATGTTGGCAGTCAATCTGATTAAACACAAACAAGTCCAATGGCACGATGTACTGCCAAGAACCAGCCAAGTCAAAATCAAGCCAGCAGACACACTTTTGGCGTGCAAATGCCCATAAGCAGATAATGTGCTCTCCCTCATTGTTGCGAATGTAAATACATTATTGCAATTGCTATTCATTTACTCGAAAGGTCAGGTAATTCTCCAGCCTGTTACAATCATTGAGTCATGTATCATCTGACAGAGACGGCCAGAACAGGAGGAAAGTGGGAAATGTTTAAAAAGTAGTGGTGAGAATCTATAATTTATCACATTAGAAGGAAGATTCCCTTTAGAGAAATCATCAAAAAGCACGCTCTTCATCAGTCCGTGAGTCACCATCTACTTCTGCATAACAAAATAAACCTTGTGTTATCCCTCTAAACATTTTTCTCTTCACTGATTTGACTTCCCAGGCGTTGGGTTTACATCCCTCCACTTTGAAGGCAGCAGCAAACACACTAAAAACTGATCTCCACTGTCTGTATCTTATTTCAAGTGCAAACACTGGAGGCATTTGCAATCGTGAAATCTAAAAGTACACACTTACTGGATGTCTGCTTCTTGAGTAGGTTTCCACATGTCAGCTACTAATACAGCATGTGTCCCTAATGCAATTTTACGTATAACAAGGGTACGTTTAATCAACCTCACTCAGTGAAATATGGCATTTTTTGGATTTATTTATTTATGTAAATGTAATTTATTTACTGAAGTGTCCTTGTGGACAACTAGAAATGATAAAACAAGGATTCCTGAACATGAGTGCCATCTGGAAGTCCAGTGCAGATTTGTCATTCATAATATCCACCTGCGTTACACTGAACTGTCCTGGTACTCCATATGAGAAAAAATATACATATATATATACTTATGAAACACTTTAAATATTGGGCCTTTGTTTTCTTTCCAATGTTTTTGGCCTAACTTATCACTGAATCCGTATTCAGGATTCTACTGTGAAAGATTTCCTTCATCTATGTTTGTGTTATCTAACTCAAATTGCTTTGTGCTGTCTGGGTATACCTGTAATTGCTGTACGCTGTAATTTGGTAGCGCACGTTTGACTTGTGCTCTGTCTTAAATGTAATTTGTGGAGGTCCTTGTAGACTTTTGGGGAGGGGGGGGCTTCAATTAGATCTTGTCATATTAGAGATATGAGAGTTGCCTGAACTTTTTCCTTTGAGGTGTTTTCATATAATTTTATAGAATTTCCTAGGTGAAGTATAAATGCAAAGTGTGCGAATGAAATGAGAGGAAAGTAACATGTAATATGCAGTCCAATTCATATCATGCTGTGAATGTAATCAAGAAAAATAACACAAAGCCACAACACTTTATTGTCTTTATGTTTCTTCTGTAATCAAGCATCACAATAATGTAGATTTCTGTAATATTAAGAAGAAAGAATAAGAAGAATGACGGTGGTAGAGTTGATGCGTGTAAATCAAACTCAACATTAACCTTAAGTCACCTTAAGTTCCACTCACAACTACTTAAAAGTTAAGTAACACACCACAGAGACCACTTCTAAAATAATGCATATTTAATTATATACTGTAGGATATGTACTTTGCCACTCTCTTGATGAGGGTTAATACTTTCATGTCATTTGTCCGCAGGGAGTCTGTAGCATTGCTCCCAGTGCTGCCACTGGTCAGTTATATAGCAGAAATAATGAAGGAAAGTTACGGGTAAGGATAGTATGCAAAGTTAAACCAGCCACTAGCCATAGAAGTCAGGGCAGTATTACAGAGCAGTAATCCCAAAATTAAATATGCCCTATTCGGTGTAGTGATATCACTGGCACACCATATTTTTGCATAGTTGTTACTAAGTACACACCACAAGTCATACCTCTCTGCTTTCTTGTCACAAGATCTGTCTCATAACAGGAGCTTTTATTCTCCAAATTCATCTGAAGCTTTCTCTGATCAGTTAGCATGGACGGTGAGCCAAAATCTGTAACTGAGTAAGGAGATAAAACATCCTTCTAACCAATACGCTCATTCCAAGCATTGCTCGAGGACGCTCCACGTGTTAATAGGAGTAGCCGAGGATCAAAAGACTAACCGTGCAATTAAAAGACAACCCCACCTATTCCACCTGAGCAACTTACTGCAGCAGCTTATAGTGTACAGCCAGTGTAACTTCCAGTATTCGCTTCAACAGCAGGACAGCCTGTTTTATTACTGAAAAGTAGCTGAAGGTTTATCTGAAAACATACAGAGCACGCCTAATCAAGCAGATTGCACATGTGGTGAGAACTAATTTGCCACTACTTTAAGGTTCTAAGGTTCTTAAATTTCCTTGAAAGCTGAAATGCACGCAGCTGGTATAATATGACTACCAGAGAAATTTCGTAAAAAGGACGAATAAACCATGCCAGCGATTTATCACAGGCTTCTGAACAAAACAGAATCAGCCATTATGGCTTGGCACATGTTAGTCATGTGCCTACGTCCTGCAGCCAAGAACAAAATGTGTTAGACAAGATACTTTTATTGTAAGTAATGCCAGACAAGCACATATCTCTAAGTTGAGACTGTGCAGAATATTTATGTTAACCCTTTGACACGTCTACCCACTGGGTTGCCTGGCTTCTAATGTTTGTGTTTGTTTCATGCCGACGCTGACTTTGGGCCAGTTACAGAAAAAGCACTAGCTATTTAATTTTGAGAAACTGAATTATTGCATAAGCCTGAAAGGAAACACAACATTAATCAAACAGGCCTAAAGGTTTCACATTGAATAAATTAAAACTCTTATTGAATGCCAACCCACACACAGTGTTGCACCTGCATTATATTTTCCTCTAAAAAAGACGAAGGTCATCTGCTCATGTAACCGATGATCTTTTCTCACTCACCAAAACACGCGCTGACAGCTCTGAAAATGTTTTGAACGTGAGCGTTCAGTGTTAGTCCCATCAACATCTTCATTGGATTTTCTGTTATTAAGGTTCGAGGTCCTGTAGATGCTGTTAATGTGCACATATACACACACATAGCACGCCAATAATTCTGAATTCATATATGATCTTTGATGAGTGCTGCTTGTAGGTCAATAAGAATTTGAAATACACAACAACACATTGCATGCTTCATCAACTTTTAGTAGACGGGTACAGATAATGGGAATTGGTCCCTGGTCTTTAAGAGGGGCACCTTACACATCACACATTTATGGTTACTATACAGTAGAGGCAGGCAATGAAGAGTGTTTTTTATTGTGAGTCTGTCAAAGGCATAACCTTTGCTTGGCTTTTAGTTCTATAAACATAAATATTGATGGTGATGTCCTGAAAAACAAGAAGAAGACAATAGGTGCAACACGGCTGAAACCTTTAGCTCACAGAGAGAGTAAGAATGTTTTGCCATTAAGAAAAAAAAGAGTGCAGAGCCATATTTGTACCTGCTCTGGCTATAATGTAATACAACGTATAATCCAATTTGTTGTTTGCATGCTTCTTCCCTGACAGGACCACTTCATCACTGGTTCCACAAAACCACTTCAACCCACCTGCCCCTGAGGACCAATCATTAGCCCAGGAACTGTTGCAGACCTCTAAGCATCGGACGTAAATACACTCCAACAGACAGAGAGGCTGTCATATGTGACGCACATGGCACTTACAAGTCAAAGCGGAGGCTCATGGGCCACATCAATAACAATACCTTCAGTCAGTGGTCTCCCTGCACCAACCACACAAACATGGAGAAGTCTATGTGATACTTATGGCTGGACTACACGTTTAATAATTACACTTATTTGGCTTGTTAACTATTTATGAATGGATTTTGGAGGTATGACTAACTGGGGGATGAGTTTCTTTCATAAATGTTATCATTGCCGATTCATCACCTCTTGTTTTACTGTCTAATGACAGACAAATATCTCAAAGTCATAGTAAACATGAGAGACTGAAGAAGATCTGCTTCATGTGAAGTAAATACAGCTGTCTATAGTTATTTTCCTTTTTCCTTCCTACTTTTTCCTTTATTTCCATCCCTCAAAAGCTGCTCAAACACAACCTCAGTCTCATTTCATGGCTGGTCAATTATCAGTTATCTGGTAAGAGTCTTGATCCAGGGCGTCACAGGAGTTGTACTGAGAGAGAAAGGGACACATGTTGGTCTTCCACTTTCCTGCAAGATTTCTCCAACCTGGAGAATCAAATCAAAATCAAATCGAACCGTATCTTTGGGCTCTAACCTTTGGGCCACCACAGCTCCTGCATTGATCTGCATCTAAAGCTTCCAAAGCCTCATTGAAACAATAAAATCACTGCTGTCTGTTGTTGGTCTAGTCTCGCCACTGCCACTGATAAACTTACTACCAGTGCTTGCACCCTTCATTGGTTAGCTTTACTCCTCAAGGATTTATTTCTTATCTCCTTCAATGATTTTCTATGCAACACAATACGTGTTTGGACTATTTATGGAGTTAATAGCTATACAGTGCATTTAGTGCTGACTGGACTTGGTGTTACTATGGTATATGTCTCTCATTCAGTGTCCCTTAAAGCTGTATAAGGGTTGCAGCAGTGTGTGTCTCTTCAAATAAATGGAGAGGAAGGTCAACTAGAACAATATTATGAGATGACGTGTACCAGTGGTATTGTACACTTGAGGAAACCGAGGTCACTTAATAAAATCATAAATCAAATAAACATCCTCTCCTATTGTACAGACTGTATCCCTGGGCTATGCTCTGTGGTTTTTTTGTCAAAACAGCTCCTTCAATCTGAGACACATAGACATGAATGAAACACATGAATTATCCGCAGGTCATGAAGCACATAGGTGTTTCTACAGTGGGCGAAGGACTTTCCAATCCATGCCAAAGCAGAAAAAAACGGTCAACACAGTCCAAAGACACAGGGGTCAGTGTGGGGTTTATCAGTTTCTCAAGCTGTCACGCATTCCTGAAAAGGAAAGCATGAAAGAGGGCTGCTATGGTTTAGTGATTTAAAATGCTATCAGCAGTGCAGCACTTCTGACTGCAAGTGGTCTACCTGTCTCCCAAGATAACCTGATGGTGGGCTGAATATAAGCCAGACCTGCTAGCCTCGCTTACAGTGTGCAGAGATTAGATCTGCTCTTGTTTCATGTTTGTGCTCATTGGCCCTTTTACCTGAGGCACAACAGGTTAGTCACACACATGTATCCACACAAGCTGATACTGTAGAATATACTGTATCAATGCATGTGTGCGCTCTTCTTTCTCTCTCTCCATGACAACCATATTTTAAAGGGTAAATAACACCCTCAGATTCGGCTAGATCCCTCTCTCCCAGCATGTTTTAAAAATGCAACAGGAGATGGAGATGGAGGAGACTGGCTGAGCACAACTTCGTGTTAGCGCAGGCAGTGACGTAAAGCTGGTAGTCAGAGCTATCCAGCTGTGAGCAGCTACTGTCAGACTCTTTGTCAGGAAGTGGAAGACAGGCGAGTCTGGCACAGGTTTGACAGCCACTAGAAGAGAGTTACTGTATGAGTGCCTGTGTTGTAGCTTGGTTAACGTCTCTACTACGAGAAGCTCCCCCGGTGTGTGTCTGTGGGGGTGTCAGTACATAGACTTGGCCCTGCTTTTTGTCACAGTTAATGTTACTGTTTGTCATCCCTAAATATCTTGTTCTGCTCTTAATATAGCGCAGTCACTGAAGATGAATAAATCTTCATGTATGACGTGGTTTTTCCACCAGCATTTATCTGGCTTCTTACCAGTAGCTCTGAGTGAGAGGCACAAGCTGGGGCTACGGTCAGCCAGTGTTCAGCTACTTATATTTGTCACGGCAGCTGACATACAAAATGGACCTTGGAGTTCTTGCTTATTTCGTCACGGTTTGGGAGGGGTCACAGAATTTCACTGAACTGAGCTTTCAAATCCAAGCGGATGCATACACGCTAATTTTGAGCCGAAAAAGCAGTTTTTAAACACAATAAGTCAGTTTTGTTGGAAAAATCACCTGCATTACCATCGTATGCAACAAGAATCTATGTGATTTTGTGTACTGGAAAAATGAAGAGTCATTTGTCTATACAATGTCTTTATGTGAGTGAGCAAACCAGATGCAGCTGCCACAGCACAACAAATGACAATTTGCTGTTTTATGACAGTGTTATTGTCCAATAATGTGTCACTGGAACAGTGAAGCACTGTTATAGGTGAACACTTTGCAGTAATCTAATAATTCCAGGTTAACTGCTTCCAATGAAAACTATTGTGACCAAATAGATTAGTTATATTAGCTAAAATTAGATAAAATACATTCTAGCAGTCACTGGATTATAACTGATTCACAGCAACACCACCAGAAAATCACATTCAATTATCATTTCTCATGCACAATTTGTAATTTCTCCCCATACTCATTCCTGTTATTTATCTAATCAACTCTGCGCAGGTTCTGTGGAGTGTAAAGGCAGAACTGAAAAGCCTCTGTCTAACCTAAAAACAACCCATTACATCGACATCCTGTTTTAATTGTAAGCCTCTGTGTACAAAGAAAAGCTGTTAGGAGAGTCAGACCATGTAAAATCAGTAAATGGAGGGTCGATCTAAAGGTGAGCTTGTCTTCTGGTTCTCAGGCTGCAGGCTAAGAAGGAAACAGGCTTGATGAAGTGTTATCTATTACGATCCACCCTCTTGTAATTTTGCAGTGGCTAAAATGCCATCCAGAAACAATGAGTGCGGTCAATCAGCTGCATTACTCTCCCGGCTCTCATTAACCACTCTCGTCTTGATTAACCCAGTTTATGGATTGGTCCCTTCTGAATGGACCTCACATGACTCCATGACTTGATCTTTGAGAGCAGCACTACCTCTAAACCTGTATGCATAAGTTTATGAATCAGTCAAGACTTTATATTGGAACTAGCATTATTTATTATTCTGTGGCAGTAGGGCAACTTTGTCGGTGCACATAAGGTAAAAAGACTGCATGTATCTGGATGGAGGGTAGTTATAAAGTAAAAGAGCTCTTTGCACAGTATCTAATTAGTCTTAATCTCAAAAAGATCTTTTTATCTGCTGGCTTGAGGAAGTTTATGAGCGAGTCTGGAGAAGAAGTGAAGACTTAAGACGGAAGGAGGAGGAGCAGAAGAAGGGTGTAGGAGGAGGCTGAACCCCGTGAACAGACTGGCTCCACAGAGATGTCTTGGCCCTTTCCCTGACGAGAAAACAATCCAGCCGGTGCTCATTAGCAGCTGGAGTTTCATTACCACAACAGTGGAGCCTGTTTAATGAACCCTCAATGAGAACATGCATCCTGCTTCCCCATTTAAGTTCAGAGGTACGAGGTGACGTGCCCCCCGAAAACACGTTGAGCACTATTATTGCACATTCCAACGCGACCACAAATGTCCTTTGCTGCGAGCACAGATGGAGCATCCAATGAGACATTACAGCACGCTGAGGTGAGACTGTTGATGATAAGTAAAATGAGATCTGGAGGTTGGGGAATGGATGTCAAGGTGATAGAAAAGTAATTTTTTATGCAAAAATGGCAGCAAATGCTGTTTTCAGCCTCTCAAATATGGCAGTTTCCTGCTTTCCCTGCTCTTCCTGCTGTTTTATACATTTGAACTGAATACCTTTGAGTTTTGGACTCACAAAACAAGACATTTAAAGTGTCACCACAGACTTTGAGACACTGGGACGGACATTTTGTCACTATTTTCCAACATTTTATAAACCAAACAATTAAAGATTTATCAATAATGAAACTAATCATTAGTCACAGTCCTAATCCTAGTTTTGACTGACATCTCAGCTTGCCACCATACTCTAGCTGTTATTATTGTTTTTCTAACTCTAGATATGCATGGCATTTCATTAACCATTTGACAAACAGAGCCAAAGCATGTTCATGCAGTGATTCACCCCCGTGGGGCACAGTAGCTGTGCTGTAAGGATCCTCAAGAGATGAGCAGCACAGATTAATGAAGCCTCATCATTAAACAAAGGAAGAGACAGATAACGTACAAAGTTTCAGCTTCGAGCTGTTGATTAAAAAGAGGGAATATGTGCCGCAGAAAAGTACCACTCTGTTACAGAAAAAAAGAAATCACAGCCCATTCATATCTGCTGCCACTAAGTCACTGCTTTCCTAAATGGCAAATGGTGAATAAGGGCTAAGTATTATCATAGGTTCTGTCAGGCTCGAGTCTTTATAAATCGCACAATATACAGCCAGTTTGTAAAACTGCTTTATGCATAATCCATGACTCATAATGTTAGTTCTGCAGTCTTTCTTTAGTTCTTCCTCACATCTCTTTTTCTAGTATTTTTTTTCTCAATACAGCATCATGCCAAAAAAAAATGAATAATTGGACATTATCTGTCATGTTTTAGGAATTGGAAAATGAGAAAAGAAGTCACCAGTGACACCATGGTTTCCTACATTTGCAAACCATTTGTTGCATGCAGCCTGCCAGTATTCAAGTTCTGCATTCTGCCATGGCTAGGCCTCTTTTTTAAGCCCTATATTGTGCCAAAATGACACATTTAACCGATAAAGACGCCTACATTTAGAAACATTTTCACTTATTTCCCAATTTAACAGTAACAGTAATAGAGTGCCATGAATAGCAGAAAGGAAGACACGGCTTCCAAAAGGTGTTAACAAATTAGTAACACACATTGTTAGTTGTAATGACAATGAAAGGTCAGATTGCTACAAGTATAGTCACTGCAGAGTTGTGAAAGCAATACTAAAGGCTGACATTTTAAGTGGTGCAAATTCACAGAACACTTGACAATATAAGTTGGGCTGCAGTTTTAGCAATGACAACATAATCAGTACATGAACAAACAGGTGTTAAGTGGTTGGAGCAGAGGGTGTTGAGGGTGGGGGTGTGTGAGAGAGAGACATAATTGTGACTTCAGTCTTGATGGACAGAGACAGAGCTCTGACCACAGCTGAAACAATTTTGACAGGCAGTCTGTTGGCCGCCTGTCGTACACACATACACAAACAAACATAAATGTACTTGCAGACGCATAGACAAAATAAAAATACACATGCACGAGAAACTCTACCCTTCCTCAAAGCGAGAGCTGTGTGAGGTTCCTCCACTGCAGGTCAAACGCACGTTGCCTTTCTTAGCCCCTACAGTTCACCCTGCTTCTCCACAAAGCTGACGATCTGACCCAACAGACGAACAAATGAATATTGATGTGGAGCACGAATTTTGGCCATCCTCCCCCCTTCAACAAAAAGCCTCTTTACAGCTCCTAAAGACCTCACTTTATTTGGGGCCTAAATGTCACACAGTTCTCATGCTGCAAAACTTCCAAAGGATTTTCCCGACTCCGATTCTTCCAGCACCGTATCAACATTCCAAGCTGACGCTGACCTTGTTCCAAAAGCTGCAATGTCAAACAAACATCTCATCCTGTCTCAGTTCGCCAAAGAAGCCAGCGCTGTTTACCCTCTCCGAATTAGAACAGAGCACAAGCTGAAAGATGCTCCCTTTATTGACAAAAGGATATGTCCTTGTCACCTGCGACCTGTGACGCACATTAATACAAATTAATCCAGTCGATGTAACGGGCCTGCGCCAAACTCCAGGCACTAGTGGAACTTCAAATGAACAGCAAATCCTGTATGTATGTGTGAATTTGTCCACATGGGAGAGAAAAGGCGAGGCATGACATGGCTGGTAGCTGCTCTCAAAAGCTTGTCAGCTGTACAAGGGGCCTCATTCTCATACAGCTGGGCTATCACAATTAACCATCATTAGTGTAGAATTTATACGGCGCATAATTGAACATAATGAGTTGAGTAAGTTGGTTCATTCCCGTAGTATCTCAGCAGTAAACTTCTACCTGTTAGCTATGGCTAGACAGTTTCTTCTGGCCTGTCTATATTTATTGAATAACTGTATAGGGCAGCAATAAAGGCCACTGCTATTTGAACTTAAAGCCAGACAGGTTCAGTTCTGTGAGAGCTGAGTCAATATTTGAGGACATGTGCGTACAAATCAATGACAAAGCTAAAAAAGTACTTAACAAACATTTTCTAAAAGCATGGAGACTGACTTTTGCTGTTGTTTCAACAGTTATGAGCAATAAAAAAGCTAGGCTGAAGACAATTATCCTAGAGACTGCAACGTCATTTCTTATTTGCCATAAACTGACCAGACCTGTAACTGTCCTCCCCATCATCAGGAGCACGCCACGAGAATAACAACACGATTCAAAATTCAATTTTTAATCTTAGCTTCATTTGTTGGTGCTGGATCTCTCCATTTTGTGGCAGCAAAAAGATTCTCTGGAGGCTTGGTCAATAGATCTGTCACATACTTGTGAGATAGTTGCACTTGTTACATGGCCTGTAGGGTAATTTCAGCCAAGAGTGAAATTAGAGATGAGGCAGCACTGAGCACACAAGGTCTGTCAACACGAGCCTGTTCTGTAAACACAAGTAGTTTGGTTAACATCAAGTACACTCACCTTGAGCATTATTTTTTTTCTCCTTTCTCTGTGTTGGCAAGCAAGAAGTAAGAGGGAAAGGTTGTTTCTAAGACGGCACAGGCATGCGAATGTGTCTGTGTGAATGTTTATGTACATGTGGGTCAAGGGGGATTTCAGGGGTGCATGGGGAATAGCAAGGTGCTGAGTGATGGTATTCGTGCAACCTGCAGTAGCTTTGCATTCATACTCTTTGTTTGCACCATGACTAACCTGCTCCAAAAATCAAAACCAGGTCACTCTTCTTCATAACTTCTTCTTTTTTTTCTGAGTATACAGCTCATAAAATTAGTTTACTAACGGTGCCAGTGTACCAGCTGTCATGAGATAACATTTATCTGGCGTCCGCTATCTGCCGGTAGCCCACTCTAAGCCAAAACACTGCTCTGTACCAGCTGAATGTCAGACACACCCTCATGCCTTGGTATGCAACAGTCAACAGTGACTGGGCTGCGCTGGGTTACTACTGTCTGTGTATGTGAGCCACGCACAATCAGAGGGTACTACTTTCTGTGTTGCCTTTTTTTTTTTCTAAAGATAACGCATCCTACAACTCCACTTAAGCCTATGGGAGGAATCTGAGCCTGCCCTGCTCTGCTGGAAATCAAAACAGAGCACTTAGTGGAACATTACCCCTACACACACAAACACACAATGCCCAAAATAGGGAGAGAATAGGCAGCAATAACACTAAAAGGCACACCTCACAGAGACAGGACAACGCCAAAAACACACACGTATACATGCCCAATTACTGAGAAATTTAAGGTCTTGTCTTCATTACATTCCCACGAAACGAATCCAGTGCTTTCGGTCAGACAATGTATCCCCACACGGACGAGAAACTGACTCCTCTGTAATCTAAACACATGCTTAAAAATAAACACGGCACTATTGTGTGTTTGTATAAGAGGCTACATGAAGGAATGCTGCTCAAACGCACTGGCACTTACACGGACCACTCATGCAGGAACTGATGCTACCCCCCTAAATTGCAGAGACCTACCCCTGACCCCGTGGACACACCGATGATATTTTATATAACACAAACCGCGCATATAGCTATGAAGGCTGATCACAGTATGAAGGAAAAGTTGTGAATTCAAGCTGACAACACATGTTTCTCACTCTAAAGCTAAGTTTAAGTCGTAACTGTTTCTAATCTCTCTAGGCAGACATAAACACAAGTGAACGGAAAGCAAAACTCACCATTGTGTGAGGACTCCTTGTTATCGGCCACCTTCCTCAGCGCTGAAACGATGGCATCAGAAGGAACGCGAGGACTCTCCACATATTTGGGCTTCCTGATTGGACCTGCTAGCATGAACCGAAGACACGGGGAGAATGAGAGACAGAGAGAGTGTGTGGTAGACACACAGACAGGGAGAGAGAGAGAGAGTGAGTGAGTGAGAGAGTGAGAGGGGGAAAGGAAATGCAAAGGAGAGAATGAGAGAAACAGAGAGAGAGAGAGAGAGAGAGAGAGAGAGAGAGAGAGAGAGAGAGCTGTCTCTTATGAGAGAGAGAGAGAGAGAGAGAGTTCTCGCTGATTAACGTGTTCCAGATGGACCAGATGAGAGGCGGTGGTGTCTTAGTCGGACAGGTCATTGCACCTGCAGCTCACAAACTCTCTCTCTCTCTCTCTCCACTCTCACACACACTCTCTCAGACAGCTCCCCGCACTGATAGGAGCTCCGGTCTGTCTGACAACCCAGAATATCGTCTGCATGGGCAAAGACTCCCAGTAAAACACAGCTAGCCGGCTCTGGGAATGTAAACTACAGCAGGAAACCACAACAATTAGCCTCTTCGTGAACTTCAAAAATGAGTGTTCAAACGCATACACGCACAAAGCTTTTCTGCATATTGGAGCCGTAAGCAGTTCATTGTTAAGTATTCCCCTAAAGGACACATATGGGAAGATTAAGGTCCAGGTGTCCTGGAGCAAGTCAGATGATGTATCTGGGACAGCAGTACCATCCTCTGAAGACTGTCTTTGTCTTTAGTGAGGAGTTTGAGGTTAGCTGGCTGCTCTGTTCCCGCTGCTCACACCGTGACAGAATTAGAAAATCCCACAGCTCCGCACAGAATGCTTATTCACTGTGCTGAACTTTAAGATAAATTATGTTCACCCATCTAGAGACACAGCTCATTTAGTGACATTTTCATTTTTGTGTATGCAAAAAAGATTTGCCCCTGTTGTCTGTAACATATTCTGTACAAACTGCCTTTTAATCTGCCCTAAATAGACGTAAAATAAGGTTCTTACTTGGAGTGGTAGCAAAGGCCTACTAATCTTTCCTAAGAGTGGCAATATAATTGTTTATACATGCAGGAGATCCAGCAAAGACACTAGACTAAATACTAAGCCATGGAACAAACATCTCCCGAGCAACTAGCGGCGCACATTTCCAAATCATCTACTTCTATCCCACAATTTCTTGTGTAAGAAAGAAATACATTCAGCTCAGCTCAGACACAAAAGCAAAAATGAAACTGTAAGAAATAATCTGAAAAGCAGGGAGTGAGTGTGTAATTTAGATCCATAAATCCTGGGAATGGCAATAGCATACCTCCCCTTGCACCACCTTCTCCATGCTACTCCAACCTTGACCTACTGTAACTCAGTCCCAACCTCCTCCTCCTCCTCCTCCTCCTCCGGACTCCTGTTATCAGATGACTGTATGTGTAACCTCAGTCATAACATAAAGATTAGATGGCTGAGCAGAGATAGCCATTTCCTATTACCACATTCGATAACAAGTCACTCCCACCACAAGAGGGAAAAAAAAGTCGTCTTGATCAGACGGAACAATTTTTTTTTTTAAACCACAGCTGCGATATTGGCTGCAGATATGAACAGTGGAGGTCTGAGAGAAGGTAAGGGGGGGTGTGGGGGGTTGGATAGACCAGCAGCCATGTGGGAGGAAATGATCTGGAAGTGTCATTGCAACAAACCAAGCATGAGAGTCAAAGTCAGCTTGATGCACAGTGCCATCTATGGATATCCGACATGAAATGCATAGTCTGGAATGATGCTTTTGATCCCCAAGAACGCTTGACTTTGCAAACTGGGTGTTCTCTTGAAGAACGCACTTGGAGAGGAGCAGGAAGGAGTAGCGAAAAATTGTGTTTCAAGGTGATGATGGTGTCTTTTAAAAGCATTACAATCTAAATATTGAATTTCCACTTTGTGTACATAGATGAAATCTAAGGCTCAAGGGGGAGCGATCCAGTGACGCATCTGCGAAAGCATTTCAAGTCAGCCTCTTATTTGGCAGACAAAGCCAAAGAGTCTGTCCTGAAAACCTCCATTCATTTGTGGATGGTCAGGCACAACCTATTACCCAGGAGTCACACGGCTCCAATTAAAGTGGGAGACTACAGAGACAGAGAGGTCTGTGTGTGAGACACACTTAGTTCAGGTAAATATCTTGGACCAAAAGCACGCTGCCAGATATGTTCCATTGAGTGTATTTCATTTAAAAACAACAGGGGGCATAGTTTGAGTAATTTAAACCATATGCTTAAGTTCAGAATCGGTTTACGCAAAATGCTGAGAGGAACACAGGATCCACACATGAAATAACAAACATGTGGCTGGCTATCACGGGTAATTTTAGGCCACATCTGACGGCTGATAATACAGGGAATAGTCAAAAGGTTCCTCAGCGAGACTCTGATGTCTGTGCATCAGGACATGACAGACAAAGCACACAGGGGTTTCTTTTCCATTCAAAATCTCATCTCAAGATTTAACAGGGTGTCATTACCGCTCTGCCCTTTTAGATGGAAGCACTGACGAATAAGCAATTGAAGTTTATAACAAGCGTGAAAAGGTCGCAGAAATGGAAGTGTCAGACACGCGACCCTTGAAGGACAATGACAGAGAGAGAAGCAGAAATGAGATGTGCTTTCACTTTCATGAAATCCATTCATGTGCACATTGATAGGCACACAATTAACAAAGAATATATGCAGGACAATTATCATCAAGTTTCATTTACAAAATTTTATAAAGCACCGCGGAGGAAATGATGAAAGAAAAGAATGAGGACTTTCGACAGTGAACTATTACGAAACTATCAATTTAGTCACATCTGCACATTCTCTCTCAGAGCCAGATGCAACAAATTAAAATGCATCAAGTCTCAGTATTCTGAACATACCCCACGCAGAGAGGCCAAGTAAGAAATGCCTTGTTCTGATATCCTCCAAAAAGCAAGCAAGAGCTCATTAGAGCAAAGAAACGCCAGAAGACTAATTTAAAAGTATGTTGAAAGAGACTGGGGTGATTAAGAATAGTTCTTGGGACTGCAAAACCCAAGAAAATAACATTTAAAACAAAAAAGCTTCCTGATTTTCTGATTGGTACTTATGACGAAGAGATGAAGCTCACTTATTGTGTGCAGGGATCCTTGTGTGGGACGTTTATGTAAGATGAGTTTATGTAAAAACTGACAGGATCAGGACTGAACTGGATCGTGTTGCTCTGATTAAAGTTGTGTCATCCTCAAAACTCCAGTACATGTCAGGTTTGTATTTGCTCAGAAGTCCTCTGATGCTTTAGGAGACTTGAAAGATCTTGTCACAGGCTGCAACTCGTGTTACTCCTCTAACACACCTCTGTTGTCTCAAAAACTGGCCTTTATTGTGTACAAATGTAACACGTGGAAATCTAACAAATACTAACAGAGTAAGTCAAGAAGAAACGGGACTTAGAGGTAAGACAAGAGCCTAAAGGAATGGATGTTTGAGTAAATATTTGAGTACATGTGTATGTATGCAAATGCGCATGTTAAATATACAGGGGAGAAGCAAGAAAACAGAAGACGGATGGCAGGAGGTGGGTTAAGAAAGAAAAACAGAGAGAATAGGGCATCTCTAGAGGGAAAGCAGCCAAGCGAGCTGTGACTGCAGAGGACTCACTGCTATACACTGCAAGATTCAGGAATCCATGACCAGAGAGCTATCAATCAGCAAACACGTGCACATACACAATACCTATGACCGACTACGTCCAGCGGATGACAGTGAAAGGGTGGATTGTTCGTGGTTAGGAAGTGATCAAGGACTTTTCCCAGCATTCTTCAAGATGGACTCTGACTTCTTCACATTTCGACTTTTCAATAAGACAGTGCATTCTCTTTGTGCAGCAAAGAGAATGAAAGCGCAACACACAACAGCCCTCTTTATGTCCCAAAATGTCATTCTTCAACTCAAAAGTGAAAAATAATATATTCTGGCAAAAAAACGACAGATGAGATAGATGAGATTATTCTGAGCAGTACACGTCAAACTCTGTTCCGGCACCCGTGCTATTTATTGAACATCTTACAGAGAGCATGAGATATAATTGTTAATAGCTGTACCCAGCTTTTAATCTTTTCCCCATCATGGTTGCAAAAATAGCTGAGAGAGTATTACAGGCATGGTGCTTCGTGAAATACAAATGCTAATTTATGATTCATTCCTTATTCACGGCCTGACATATTGCTATTAACCTCTGCTGATCAATTCGATTTCTGCGCTGCACTGTACCAGAATGAGAGACTGGCATTTTTCTTAAACACTACATGTTTAATAGTCATGACTAATCTCACACATGCCGTTTCACAAGCTGGTGTGAATTATGTATTAGTGACCCGCTGTGCACATGGTCCTAGATTCTTAAAAAGGTAACAATAACTCAAACGGTGAAGTAAGCCATGGGAAGACAATCTAGTAAGAACATATGAGCATCCTGATTCTACTGACTAACTGAAGAAGCAATGACAGTAGGGAGTACAGGTGAATTGGGAGTCCACTGCAGATGAAAAAGGAGACTGCATGTGATAAGGAGCAAAAGCTGGAGTGTAGTGAAGTGCAGCGAAGTGGAGAACTGGATAGAACTTTTCACCGGGTGCTCATCAGAGGAACCTTTCAAAGGGTTCCTGCAGCATCGCAAGGTCTTTTACAGGCTCTGCTCTCAAAAAGGCATCAATATTCCCTCGGGGCTGTCTGGTTACTGTCAATACCCCATGGTTGACTTCAGGAGAACTCACCTCAAAGGGGCTAAAGCAAGCTTTGAAGAGAGTCCCTATCCTCTTGACAGAACTGCAAAATAAATTGCACTCATCTGGCAATGTAGAAAGAAGATGGAGAATGCTGGTGTATGTATTCAGGCAGGATATTGCACGATAATGTGATTTAAAGTGTTTAGCTGAAGGAATGGAATAAAAAGGATTATATAATTCTGAATCTTATGATTGTTATATTCGGTGGTTTCAGTTAAGCAGACACTGTTCTTGAACTTGTACGTGCGGTGAATGAATGTTTTGTAACTATGAGGCCTAAGCAAAACACAAAAATCCATCTAGAAATCCTGTTTCACCAAATGACCTTCTGTGTTGTTTTAAGTGGTCTGCAGTGATAACATCCAAGGAAGCTTTAACCCATGCTCCGAAAACAAATCTCACAGGACGCAGACGTTTCACAAAATGGCTACAGTACTTAATAACCACTACAAAAACACCATACGGTGGCTAAAACTGCTAACCACATACTGCTAATGTATAGGATTTAATATGCTCCGGGTGAAGAGTGGAGCTGCTGCGACAAAACAGATAAAGTGGAGATAACCAACAAAGAGATCATGGCACCAGACAAAACTCATCACCTGAGCTGTAGGGTGTTTAGAAGCTGAAAAAGAGAGAAGTTCCTTTCCTGTTGGACACCAACAGGCCAACTCGATTAAACAGTATTAACAGGGCTACCTGGATGACAGAAAATTAATAGAGATATCATGTCGATATGGTGAACTGTGCTCTCTGGTGGGGATTTGCAGACCTGCTTGGCTGATCGATAAATGAATCAGCCTCTGGACCACAGAGAGCCAAAGCTTCCATCATCCAGAAAAAACCTACTGAACTCATTTCAATACACACAACAGCCTACAGAGACCATTCTCCTTGTGGCATCATTGCACAAACACTAGTTAAAATGATACACTGCCTATGACGGCAATAAATTAACATGAATTGCTGTTTTACGATCCCTCGCAGGCGGGCACGGACGCAGTGCACGGGCAGTTTTGTCATGTGACTTCGGAAAGGTCACACATCTACTGTACACCCACACCACAATCACCTCCATATCCACTACTCTTCACCCACTCAGTAGAGATCCATTCACTTATGTATTATATTCTATTACATCTGATATATTTACTTATGCCATTCAAAGCATGCTATTGCTGGCTTGTGCTCCACAGATGCAGTGTGGTCGTATATATTGTTTGGTCGTATAGTTGTTGAGAAGAAAGATTTGTCTTAAGTATTCATTCAAAAGCCGCAAAAGATTCATCTTTCCACATGTGCAACTCGCAAAGCAATGCAACCTTGAGGACAACACATGCTTTTAATCCCACAATGGCACAGTAACCTATAACAACCAGTGGAGGTCACTGTGGAGATACCCATGAGACTGTCAGAGGTGGAGCACATGGGAGTTTTGAATTGTTGAAAAAGACCTGACAGCTTCATTTACCGTGTCAACAACTATATTCTACCCATTTAAGATTGAGGTTCAAGTTTTTCAATAGCTGATCTTTGACCTGCGCTTGGTTGGAGCATGATGGGTCCATGCAGGCAACATTCCTGTAGTAAATGACCCACTCTGGGCCTTTAGAGTGCCTGTAAACTATTAAGACTATAAAGCCTAGGTGCTGTTCAACACATGTCAGGGTGCTGTGTTTCATGGTTAAGCTCTGGGCTTAGCTGATCAAAGCGGTGGCACTCAACGCCACCAGGGCTTTGCGGCTCAGGCATCCGTCACACTCCTAATTAACTCAATGTTTCTCTGTTGTCCCCTATGAAGCTTTCAGGAAAAAAAAAACAACCACTAAGTTGGAGCCTTTCAAACTGCAATAGATTATCCAATGTGTCTGGAAATGAAGCCAAGCCACGAAATGCTTTCTGAATCTGTGAAACCACTTCCCCCCAAAAGACATCAGTGATGGCTGGATGGGGAGGATAAATGGATGTGTGAAAGAATGCATTGATGGATGTACTGTATGTGTAAATAAATGTGGGTGGCATGACCTGAGTAAATAACAGGAATAGTTGACAAAAAACCTGTGTTGGTGATGTAGAAACTTCAAGGAAATGTCCTTAAGAATATTTTTCAACACTTTATATAGTTGAGCGTATTGCACATTTCAGTAAAATGTATCCTACAGGGGATGTTTACCCAAAATGCCACCCTGTATTATATGTAGCTAATAGTTGCCCTTCCGATTCCTGTTATTTTCATTTTTTTAAGGAAAAGTGTTATCAAAAAAATAAATTAAGACCATTCTGAAAACAGCTTTTCTTATTTTTCTTGCTCGTGAAATGTTTTATAGTTTACACTGTTGTCACAGGAAGGCGCCATGCACAAGTGTTCTCTGATGAGGTCAGTCAAAGAGAGACGTTAGTTGCTTGGATACACTGAGCGACAATAACAAGTAAAGCAATCTGTTCTCACATGTCATAGGCATATTAAGAATATCAACTATTTGGAATATCATTGTTAAAAATGTTAATTATGTTGGAAAAATAGATTTATATAGATGTTATTGTGTGCGTTTTCTAGAGTTACTCTGATTTGGTTGATTGGCTGTGTTCACAATGGATAACACAAACATGTGTGTTGTGTTTGTATTTTGGGCAGGCCCTCCTGTATTTGTGTCAATTCCCATATCACCTTACCATTTCCAAAACATTGTATCTTTGTTGTGAAGTCGATGGTCTCCATATTTGTGTGCATGATGCAACAATCTGCTGACAATCCCTAACTCGGTAAGAACACATCTCTAACTTGGCTGAGACCAAATCATAACACTCGGACATTTATGCATGTTTATCCAAAGAATACAAGCAAACTTATGATTTCATAATGTCGGCCTGCTTAACAATAAAGTATTAGAGGATTTAAACATACTGGCTCTGGTTGAACTGGACCAGCACCCCTGTGAACTTTACCCCTGTGATCGTGTTCAAACGGTAGAAATAATTCCAGTTTTCCGGTTCAAAATCTGGAGTGAATCAAAATGAACTAATCTCACTGATATTTGCATAATGCCAATGAACTGCCCCGATTTTATCCATTACTGGTGGAACACGCTCATTTTAGTAGAGATGGGCCAAAATCGAGTATTCTCGGACTCACCGAGGAGAGAAAATGCAGCATTATGGCCCATGTTGTTTTCGTCGCTGAGCTGAGACATTTCCTGCAGTATGTGTTTATTAACTGGAGGTGTGAACTCTCCCCCTACGGGTTTTCACAGTTACCTGTGAGCACTGTGGAGGAGAGCCTACAAACCATCCCCCCCCCCTCTCCCTGGTTGTCCTGCGTAACATCCTATCTCGTCAGTCCATTTTTCCCCCTTTTTCCATGCCTCAGAGCACCGCAAGTGGGAATATGCCTTTAATGAGTGTTTCCCATCCCCTGTCTCCAGGGCCCTTTTCACCTTCACAGGCTGAGCCTCTTCTCTCTCTCCCCTCTCTCTTGTCCCTCCCTTTATGTCTGCAAATGTACATTTCATCAGCGCTCTCTTTGATGGGTTTTAAACGGTTATCACAAATCCTGTATCACCTACATTGATGTTTTAACTTGAGTGGCTGTTTGGCTGTTTGTCTTTTGTTTTAACTGTTACTTGGAACAAAGCATACTTCAAAATTGTGTATTCAGCTTTCCACTGAACATTTGCGTAATGTACTGGATCGCAATTTTAGGCCTGTAAATTCAATATTAGGTTTTGAATTATGTGATGAGAACTGCAGCAAAGGTTTACGGACAATCAGGCAAAACACTGAAGCAAACGTCCGAATGTGTGGCCGGAATTATAATATAGCATATGGCACAACAACTCCAACCTAAATCTTACATCTGGAGTTGAACAGCTAGATGACTATCTTAACAGAGATGTGAACTTGAATGGCACAAGTTTGCATTAGGATTAAACCACACTACCCCCCTTCCCATCGACTCATCTTTACACTAAACAGATCAAAGCTGTAACCACTCTAAACAAAGGCTAGATAGCCCACAGATGAGTGCCACATGTGAGTGGGGCCACATTGACCACTTAAAGGATTTCTCTCCTCTTTGCCAAGTCTCCAAAATACAAAGACTCAGGTTGAAACAAGTTCAGCTACAAAAGGTATCCCCCTGGCTTTGAAGCAACCCACAGCTGCTGACAAGAATGTTCTCAACATGGTGGATGGAAGGAGCCGAGGAGGACTGACAATTAGATCCAGTGTAAACACACACCCATTACTAGCCAGTACAGTGTAAACACGAGTTGTAGGGAGCTCTACATCTACAAAAGGTGATCAAATATAAGGATGAAGTGACAAAAACAATTCTCTGTAAGCAAACTGAGCTCACAGTTTAACTGCTGGGAAGAAGAGCGGTCAAGCTATTACTTTGTCCCCACTGTGTTTTGTTTTGACTTTTATTTTCCCAAAAGTAACGATTACTCAGAAAAGTTGGACTTGTTTCAAAGAGGACAAAGTTGAAAGCTGCACAGCAGTCTTTTACGGCTAAAATGGAAGCACATTTAGTTTGTCTTAGTTTAGTATTTTATCCAGTGGTAATACAGCAACAACACCAGGAATTATATAAAAAAGCTCCAATGTAGGTACAGACAGTACCTGGTGATCTCTTGCTAGGGCGTAAGGGCATCATGTAGGACTGTCGTGGCAGCAGAGGTGAGGATGGAAGAGACATGGACACTCCCTTGGCAAGGTTTAATCTGAAAACCTCATCTGGCACACTGGGGTGACCGCTGCCGGGCCCCTGGTGCTGAGGGTTTCCCTCGGGTGGATATCTTCTTTGGGCGCTGTGGCTGTGGACATCGCCTGTTGAGAAGCGGAGAACAACAGGACTGTTACAGATTTTACTTACTTGAACAAACCCCTTAAATTTTGCTACCCTTTTTAGGTTTGCACTGACCTTCAGCAGTACAAAACGCACACTTATGTTGTTATTTCAGGGCTGATGGAAGGGAAGCTCAGTGGACTTAACTATGTACTAATGTGTGTTACATAAATGTACTGCACACTAATCAACATTGTATATGTATGCACGATGCTGATTATGCTCCTTGGGTTTTGCACTGTTTTAAGAATTTAACAAGTACAAATATTCTAGAAAATGTGCACAAAGCACATGCAGACTTTTTTTTTCAATGGTCCCCTGTATATCATTGCCTGCAAGTGGTTATATGTTTAGCTATTTTCCAAATGGGTCCTTGAGGCCACATGTTTCCAGTTTATTTCATAGTTAATGTCATATCTTAAGCACATTTCTTGAGTCAACTGTGAGAGGATTTGTGCAGTTTTGCTCATACATGCAGGGCTATGTATAAACTCAGAGTGATGACTACAATGCCATAGTCACTCTAAGCAGGTAGTGCAAAGAGTCAGAGCCTATGTGCTACAAATGGAGTTACACACAGTTTATGTGATCTGGAAAACCAAAACAACGAGCTAAGGAGTCTAAAAGTGGCAAAGAACTACAGATTTGGGTGTTAATTCTCAGTGAGGTTAATACTATTGGCAATTCTTTCACATCACACACAAGAATGGACAATTTAAGCAAGAATGTGTTTTGTGATGTAGTAAGTCATTTATTTATGCCATATTATACTATATTTATATGATACTACCATATCATTATATAAAACATATGTTATGTTTAAGGATCAACCTGTAGAACCTGAACTTTTTTGGAGATGACCGAACTGACCTTGAAGCTTATCCAACTGAAACAATGTACCAAATAATTTTCTTTTACTACCGTCCTGAGTCTGAACGCCAGGAATGTAAAACCTCAGAGAAAACATTGGAAACATTTACTTTGCTGCAGAAAGACACATCATAGTTATCAAGTAAAAATATTTCAACCCAAACATGTAAGGAGCAAAGCCAATCTGTTGTTTTAATTTATGAAATCTCATATAGTTTCAAGGTATTCAGTTATGCAACCATGTTACACAGGCAGGTGCCACAGGCTTGCAGAGAAATCAGCTTACACAGCAGGGATAATGGTGGATTTTAGCATACAGTAGAGGTAGTAGGAGTAGGTAGGTAGGTCACTCAAGATTTTTTTTGTCCTGATTTGAACAAAACAAATATACTCAATGTGCATTTAGTTTTTCTCCTGGAACAGAGCTTGATAAAAAGCTTCCACAGTATGTTAGTTTATTTAAGCTGTCAATACCAACCAGCTGCCAAGCCCACTTTTTTGGTTTTACTGTAGCTGCAAGCTCTCTTCCTGGTTCGCAAACACTACGGCGTCTGCCACTGCCTCTGCTCATTGTTACATTATTTGATCAGCCCCACCTACATTCCAGCATCCACCTGCAGGCTTTGTTTCCCCCCACACACCCCCGGGGGAAAGTTTACTGTCATTATCCCTCAACCTCCACGTTGCTGATCTTTGTGTATGCCCACAGGGGTTGATGACGAGCGTAATAGATGCCAAACATTAACTCGGTTCATACTCTGTATTCACATAATCAATTTGTCCCATGCGAGCTGACTGACTTATGAGCACAGGAGTTCAAATTTCTTTCCATGTGAAAGAATGTTTGACATTTTTGGCCACCCACGTGTTGTCAAGACTTCGTTCAAGGGTGGAAAGAAGATATACTCAAACTCAAGATACAAGTAAGAGCAAATAAATCGCAGAGCAGGCTCAAATAACCAAAGCAAAAGGCGACTGTTGTTCGTGAAATCAACTCGACATTCAGATAACTAAAGAATGCCATGCCAGAAAAAAAAGATAAGTCTCTTCATAGGTTGCTAGGGACACAAACAACTCACTGATAGAGGTGGGAAGAGACCTGGATCCTGGAAAAACACATGGCCACATCATATGTATTTAAACCCAGGGTCATGGGCTAGTGAGTATTTCTCATGTCATCAGGGCATGAGAAGGACATCCCGTTAATGGAGTAAATAAAGCTGTGTCACTGACAACTGAGTTAAGATAACATGTAATTCACTATGCACACTGGCTGGGTCTTCCCTGCGGAGTATATGTAGTTGTCAACGGACAGAAATCTGGTCTGCGCATTACAAATTGTGTCGCTGACACTGGTTTTAGTTCAAAGTCCAAAATATTTCAATCAACACTGAGCAGCGTGAGATACCAAGAGCAGAAACTGTATCCATGTCACCACCTAATTCATGTTCCAAGTAGCTGCATCAACATATGCTTGCAAGAAAAGGGCCTGAAGGAGAAAAGCTCACCTGTGGGAAAAATTCCTTTTTACTTCTCAGTATATTTTCCTTGCAAACCACCACAGGTGCTACCAACAGTTCTGCCTCTTGTTGACTTGTCTCTAAAACACAAGCACCATGATGAGTTCAGGAGTGTAGGAGATATCTACATTTTATGATGCATCTGATATTTGTGCATGTGGAGGTAGAAATACTTTCCCATGTTAAAACAACCACATTAAGATGATGACTGCAATCTCAAAGAGTTCAAAACAGAAAAACCTGTTAAGCTGGTCTCGTGGTACTATTCGGTGGTAATACTATCCAGTTGTCCAAAAATCTGCTGGCTTATATTCTCTTATGGTGTCACTTAATCATTTGCACTTTCGGGGCAGCTTTATTTCACTTTCCCTGCTGTCAAACTTACATCTAGGACTCGCTATTCCCTACATGTTTCTGCCTCACCTAATAAGACACACTGTAATTTGTTCTCCTCACAGAAATGGTTCCCCACAGTCTCTACAGACGACTTAGCTCAAGACTTGCAAATGACTTAACCTGGCTACTAGTTTGCTCAGAGGAATCCAAACCCTGAATGGAAAAAACAGCTTTTGCTTTGCTGAGAATCAGTCCTGCCTGGAAAGACCATCCTCGCCATGGAGCCAGCTAACGGCAAAGTAATCTGTTCTGCGGCATCAAAGTTGCCCACTCATCATGGCCACAAATTAAAATGTATGAATTATCAACCTCAAGATAACATGTAATACCTAACTAATAATACAGACCATACGTCAAAAGTACCAGCTAAATTAGAACTGCAGATGTGGTGAACCACAGAAATGACAATTAGCTTTGGTTCTATTTTTCAGGACTGTGCTTCTTGGGGAAGACATCAGCAGATTAGCACTGACGCCTGTCTGCAGCCAGAGGTTTGTAGAAATCACTGAAGACGCAACTACAAGAGGCAAGCTACTATTAGCATCCTGCTTCCCTCCTCGGGGGAAATGAGTGTTGTCGGGCTTCTGGGCTAATCAGAAACAGAGACCCATTTTCTCCACGCCTCCGCCTCGCCACAGGGGACACAAAGCTGTTCTGTGTTTTAAAGGGCTCCTAAACAAAGAAGAATGCCAGAGACAGGAAGCGGAAAGGTTGCAATGACACCTCCACATTCCTCCAGACATGGAAAAACCTGTGAATGACCCAAAGGTCAGCCAGCCAAGGCCAGGACCTGCCATCACCCTGACCTGAGTGGGACCCACTACGTCCACATTGATAAAGATACGTTAAAGGGCCCTTAGGGAATTGTACGTATGTCTGACTGTGGGTTAATATGAAAGACATGATGCAGGGAATCTAAGTCAAGTTCGTGGACCATATGACAAGACTTTATCCAAGCAGTTCAATTTCTGATCCTTCATCAATACCAAGTGTTTGCTCTGGTTGTCAGAGTGGGGGTTTATTACTAAGGGATATAATCAGAAATTCACTGTGATATATTCTAGGGCACCCTGGTGACCATGAACCATAACATCCCCAGCTTGTATTAGTCAGGAATCTTTAGTGCAAATCATTTTTTATCTCTCTATTCCCATAATCTCGTGTCATCTCTCTACTGTTACTACTCTTGAAGAAAGGAATAAAATAGTATCCAGTAGTCCATAAGTAGCACTAGATCCACGTGCAACCTGACTACTCATCGTGGAATTGGTATTATCTGTGATTCTGTGGTCATGTGCTTCTTGTAGAAGGAGCACATCGCGACATTAAGTATACTGTGAAGGTGCCAGATGAGTGTTCACTTGCTGCAGTCACAGCAGGTTGCGGCTGATACAGGTTTCAGCTATATTGCATGCTAAAGAGATTATGACAAAGTTGTAATTTTGGTAGTTGGTTCTGAAAACAAGAGGCGCCACATAAAAGCCGGCCGTCCGAATTCTGGTGAATAGCCTGCAGTATGTCACGGTGACTGCTCTGCCATCTGACCAACACTTTATAACGCAGAGGGACACAAGGACAGAAGCTCGCCAGTGCTATTTCAGTTACTTTCCTAAACCCTGGTTGGGGCAAGGCCTGCAATTTCAGCCCCTGCTGTGGTCAAGGAAATCAACCCTTTCTAATTATACAGTGCTGCCCCAAGATGATGTAAAAATGATTACAGTCCCTTGCATGCTCTTTCCTCCTCATCAAAGTGAAGGGCCAGAGCCCATGAGGACATGCCCAACCCATAAAAAACGGTTCAATATTATTTCAAGACATTGATTTAGAAAAATAAACATTAAAGCACAAATCAATTATTTGAGCAGGTCAATGTGAGTCAATCTTAAACGTTTCTTCCAACCAATGTTCAGTCTTACTGTCTCCTGCATTTGCAGTAATGTCATAAAGATGGAAACGCTGTACTTTTATCGACAGAAATGGGAAATATAAAACCTTAACTGTCTGAAGGCTGATGAAGGTACCTCGGTTGTTTGATAATGAATTTCACTCTTCTGTGTTTGTCTTGCATTCTGATCCTGTACGGCTGTCCTATGTCATGCTACGTGACCATCCTCATCAAATAAAAGTCAACCACAATGAATTAAAACCCATTTCTTTTTTCACGCATAGCCTAAGTGCTTCTCCCTTTTCCCCCTGCTAGCAAGCTGGGTACCATTCACATTGAATGCTGAATGTCTTTCATGGGTATAAATCTGGATGGTGTCTTTCGCCTCTCAAGTAAATCTGTGCAATGGAATGTGATCCATCACTGCTTGTGAGGGAATGCAGCCCCCCTACCCCACCGAAAGGCACTGATCCTCTACATTGTTCAACAGAGGCCTCAACTGTCCAATAAAATGGGTACCTGAAGGTATATTGTAAAGGTTTATGCCTGACGACTAAAAAAAATTGGCCACAATGTAGAAAATAACAGAGGCGCAATATAACACTGCAGCTGTGTAAGGTAGCTCAGTGCTTTTTGATTAAGTATTCTGCCCATAGTGTCACGGAGTAAAACCTGTCAAGCCTACACCTTCACTCTCTCAGTCTAGTCAGTTAAATGACATTTAAAAGCTACTAAAATGGAATGAATTTTCACAGAAACCTTGTCGCCAAAGATGGACGATGGCCTGCATTTAACCCGAGAGGAATGGAGGGCAGGAGGGTTAGCCGATGCACAATGACCTTTTGACCCCCCCCCCACAGCACTGTGTTTGTCTGAAAGGGAAGTCGTTCGTAAGGCCTCCGACGGTTCGCATCGGTGCTAACGGCAGGTATAATGTTGACAATGGTGTTGAGGGTCCACACGTTACCTCTGTTCTTCTTCACTAATGTAGTTGTCCCGTGCTGGAGACATATCGTCACAAATCTGGAGCAATTACAAAGGCAGCAATAGATGTAAGTGATAATAAGTTGAATATTAATTAGTAATGTGTGAGTCTTGCATCTTTTAAGTAAGTTAAGCTAACATAGGAATACTTTAGAAGGTGCTGAGACCAGACGGTCTCTGCCTGAAATGCTGGTGAATGTGCTGCCAGATTTGTCAGTTTGTCTACTGCCCTCTACAAAGAATACTATTTACAGTGCAAAATGTGCTGGTAAATGTTGGTTATACTAAAAACATGTTTTTAAACAATATAAGTTCATAGACCTTTCCATTTTCTCTCCATAGACATATACTGTACTCTATTAGCTTCTCACTAGTTCATTTTATGGACCACAGAGAAAATGGAGAAAGGCTATAATTAATGCAGATTCTTTCAGTCGACACACAAAGCGCGATGACCAGAGGACAATCCACCAAAGGAAGAATTCTCCCGCTAGACTGAGTGCCAATGTGGATTCCCTGTGTACTTCCGAGACCAGGGTGACAGTCTCACAAAAAAGCTGTCATGGTTAACACACAGCAACCCACAGGGAGAGGAGAGAGCGAGCCAGACAACAAGGAATACAGCGTGGGGGAGGGTATTCGGTGCAAGTCGTCTACGATGATGAAGGACAAATTAGATCTAATATGTTAATGAGATGCAAATCAGCCCATTTTTTAAAGTTCACTAAATAATTTAGGAAATAAAAAAAAAAATAAAAAATGGAAACATTTGTTAAACAAAGGCATAGAAACAGTCTGTGAAACACTATGGAGGCATTAGTGTTTTTCCCATGAGGCCATTCTAATTTCAGACCACTTCACTCACTCAGCGGTATCCATAGGAACAGTCAAAATACCGAATAAGGCAGCCTGACAAAAGACTGTAAAACAGACTGATGTAAGAGGTAAATAATAAAGCAATCAGAGTGTGTTAGCTCTCTTGCAACACATTTGTCACACTTTGTGTTTTCACTTGTATATATTGTGCGTCACCGTCCACCTGGCTTCATTACTGGTGCAAAATAAGTAGGCCATATAAGGATTACAAGGCAGCCTAAAAGGCAATGTGACACCTCTTCCTTTTTACTTGTTTATTGTATATTAAGAATATTATTTTACGTTAAGTATAGACTGCCCACAAGAGGAATCCTGCACATTTTCTACCATGAAATCTCCACAACAAACACATTTCATTAACACTTCAAGTGTCCAGAGCAACTCACTTACTGGTTTCAAAGGATTATTCATCTATGCTGGTGGCCCCCTGAGGAGAGAAAACAACTCTGACAGTCTTTAGTTTCAACTTGTCATAAAGAGGAAGAGTTCCTGCAGCACTGAAGCCCTCAACTCAAATTCGTATGCACTTGATAATGAGAACAAATTAGCTGCTTTATGCAAAGCTAAGATGCTGGAGGCAAAGCAAGGCTGCAGAATGTGTTGAATTCAAAACAGTAAGACTGTCTGACTCTCCTTTTCCCTCTGATGCACACTCTGCAGTGGCCTGGGCTCTGGAATGCCTTCCCCACTGGCCCCAGGGGAAGAGAGACTGACAGGGAGGGGTATGTGTGTGTGTCTTGGGGAGAAGAAGTAGAAGAGGAGGAGGAGGAGGAGGGTAGCACTGGGCAGGCACCATGACATTTCCCATTCCTCTTTATAAATCGCCAATTTAAGTGGGTATGGGGGGGAAATATGAGCCAGACACTATCTTTACCATGTTTTATTTCAAGGTTTGTGACAGTGCAGCAATAGCAAGGCCAATAAAGGGACTGACAGAGGAAATATACTGTTTGCTGCATTGTACAAAAGTCAAGTGAAGCACATTTTAATTAGACCATTCTCACTGAGTAAGAAGATATTACTACTTAATGCAAATGAACTGCTTGACCTATCTGAGGACAGTCTATACAGAGAATAGCAGGTGTGTGCTTTAGTTGTGAAAACACACACAACACAACAGTAGTCTATGACTGCACATATTCTGTCAGTCCTACACAGACTGGAAAACTACATTTGATCTTGGAACGCTAGATGGTTTTCCAAGATTGCAACCAAGGTATGCCGTGGCACGCACTCACACACACACACACACACACGCGCACAATGGCATGCAGCTGCGCCACATAGTGGCGGCGGTTGAGAGATTAATTAAGAAAACCTCACAAATTAATGCAGAAATCACGTAATGGAAATGCCAGCGAGTCAAATACAACTTTGACCACTGTTTTCTAAAATAAAAACTAAAAACAAATGCCTATAACAGCAGCAGTTGCTGTGGCACACACACACACACACACACACATAGGTGCTGATTGGCCAAAGAGGCGTCCTGTGTATCTGCGCTCGATTGCTCTGCCTCAAGTACCCGTACCTTAGAGAACTAGAATACAGGAAAAAGTCCACCAAATAATTTTCCAGGTGTTACTGGGAGTTAAATCACCAATACTGTAGACTACAGACTATCTGCGACAATCTAAATGAACTGAGTGGCCATGCTGAATTGCCAGGGGCTTGACCTCGCTTCATCAGAGCTTTGGAATAAATTAGTGGAGATCCGCTGTTGACAGTCCTGGCTGGAGAGTTATTGATATTCATGCTATTAGTATTGTGTGTGAGGTCCCAGTATGAATGTCTCTCTGCAGGCCTCCTCAGTACCAGACTCTAGACAAGTGGGGGACGCTGTTCACTCCCACACTAGAGGAAAAATACCCCTCTTGTGTCTTTTCCGCACTCAACCAACAACGCTAATCATAATAAGAGCCTTTCCAGAGGGTCTGCTGTTGTCTGTTAACACTCAACTAAGGTAGCTGTACCTGGCAAGAGTTTTTACATTGTATACATAATGGAGTACGTACCTACAACAACTAAGGCCTTGTAAAGAAGGGCTAATGCAGTGGCACTCAGCATTACAGACACGGGTTTTAGATTTTAATGCTGTTCTTGTGTTTTTTTCCCGATAGCATCAACAGTCTAGGCATTTAAGTATGATTTATTAACTCAATGACTGAATAAAAAGTACTGCTACTGCTGCTTTTGTTTCACTGTTGTTGAGCTACAGATTCGTTAATGCTTCTACGGTGAAACCAATAAATGTCTCAGACTTGTTTTACATGGTTAATTACATCAGTGTCCTCTACAAGTCATAGAAACAGCTGGTACAGTCTATGCAAAAGCACAGATGAATGATGGATGACCCATCCCACTTGTCCATGCTATGATCAATCATTTTAACACTGCAAACACAGCTCTGGGGCCGCTATGCTTCAAAGTCACAATGCATGCAGATGAGATCAGAAGAGATTTCAGCGGTCCCACGTTCTCCGATTTCTCTCAACCTTGGAGCTTTCTCCAGAGTTCCACAGCCATTTCTTTTACTCCTATCAGTTAACAATATGGTTAAAGCACTTCTGAGACAAAACTGGAATTTATTTCCAGGCAAAACTGCAATGTGGTCTGGAGTCCTGGGTTGCCATGGAGATCTGGTTTAACAACAGATTTAGGTTGCCATTAGCACAGATCATTAGGCAGAGTTTCTGCTGGGGCCAGGTGAGGTCATGAGAACACCAGTAACCCCTGGACAACAGCCTGTTCAGTAACGTTAAATGGACGAGGATGTGGCACAAAGCCTGCCCATCCAATTCTTCCAATGAGCCTAATCCCATAAGCAAACAAGGACTTTGCACCATCTTTTTAAATCTCAGCAAAAGGTGAATCTGTGCGAGTTTAGCAATCTGAATCTGTGCGAGTTTAGCATCAATCATATTCGCCTCATTTGACGCAATTAGATGGTCAATAGGAACTTCTTTTTCAACTATTAGCAAAGGGAAGATATCCTGATTTGTTATCGTCATGCTTAATAAGGGAAGAAAAAGTTAATTAACCCCTGACACGAAACAAGCCTCTTACACAGCTCCAGCAGAATGCACCCCAATCCAATCCCAATCCAGCTCTAACCATTTCTATTAGGCATTAGCAAACTTCACCGACCGACCTTTCAAATAAAGAACTATCTTGAAATGCCACCTCTGAAACAAGAGAGATGTAAATATGAAGAGGGAGCACTCTACGCAAACGGCTCCTCTTTGCAATAAGCACCATCCCCAGTTCCTTTGAGGCCGGGCACAAAGGAACTGAGGTCATTAGTTCAGCCTGTCTCAAACCCTCCTGAGCTAGAGATGGCAAGACATTCATCTGCCGGCACAATTACAAAAAAAGGAGTCTCTGTGTTCAGAAAGGCAGAACAGAGCAGCACAGAGCAAAGTAGGATAGAGGAGAGAGAAAGGGGCCCCCAAGCCTAAGACTGAACAGAAGTCTCCAAAGACTCCCACACACACTTCTCTGAGAGTCAGACAGTGTGACAGCATGGGTGTCCGCATAAAAAGATGGCGATAGATGAGAAAAACACAACCGTCAAAACTCTTGGAGAAATATCAAAGTCAACT
This sequence comes from Protonibea diacanthus, assembly GCA_028641955.1. NCBI lineage: Eukaryota > Metazoa > Chordata > Actinopteri > Sciaenidae > Protonibea > Protonibea diacanthus. Next base: position 18,270,327 of record CM053986.1, on the reverse strand, counting down.
AAAGAGACGTTCAGGAATTAACAGCTACTACCTTGTATATCATATGGTTGACAGCGCAGTCTTCTGCATGAAAAGAGACACTTTAAGTGCACAATCAGATCACAGACAAAAGGATGTAAAAAGGTATGAAAGCAAAACGGAAAATCAGACGGAAGGAATGCGTCTGCCTGAGCAGGTCACGCTGTAATTAGAAAAACCAGTGGCCTATTGACCTCTCCAGCCAACAAACTGCCATGACAGCCACTATCGCCCCTTCAAAGACTATCTAAAAACACCCAGGACATGTTAACTGATAAACTGTTTTTCCTCCTCTTTGAAGTATTAAAAGAAACTATCTGCCCATGAATGGGGGTTGGGATAAAGTGGGACTATGAGTGGCGTGTTACTGTTCTGTAGATGACATCACCCCCTGCTTCCAGCAAGTCCTGATGTATTTGTTTGGCTTCTTGTCCGTTGCTGTGCACACACTTCCAAGGTCACAGACACCATCGATGCTCAGTGTACGAGAGCCAAACTGGGGTAATTGAGAGTGGTCACCGGCTGCTATGGCAGACAGTGGGCTTCTGGGAACCATAGAGGCATTTGTGAAAAATCTTTCCAGTCAGAAACCACTGGGCAGGAAGAGTAGTGCCAGATTTGACCATTAACTAGGACATTTATTGCAGCCTGTAGACCCTCCAAGATGTGTTATTAGTTGAATATTACCAAAAAGTAGTTGCAATCAGGAAAAATTACATTTATCAAGACTTAAATGAGCCATAACAGTAATTATAAGTACAATTTAACAGCTATAGAAGGTTCTTCACGTCAGCCATTGTCTGATTCAAGTCAGCTTCAGCCAGATAAGTCAATAAATCAGAGCTTTGAAGACAGAATTAAGAATACTGTATATTAAATTTGTACAGCTAGCTACCTGGTTATATCCATGAAAAATGGTAGAGGACAACGGAGACGTGTTGAGGAGATTGAACCAGCGGTTCTTTAAGGTTGATCTACAGAATAACAACTCTAAAATAAAATATATTTGCAGTCAATGTGAAAAATGTTAACTTCTAGCAAATGCTACCTAACAGTTTCTGTGACATTTGAAAAATATAACAACAGGACAGATAAATGACTGGTTAGGGCAAACTGAATCCAACCAAAAGAGAAATAAAGAATAAAAGCAAGTAATGGTGCATTTTAAAGAATGGAACATGATTGGAAAATTATGGCTTTCTTCTTGGAAGTTATGTCATGTGATGTGAAAAGTGAAATGTAGCCAGGGACTAATGTTTGTTGTAAAAGTCTCTGCAAACACAAAACAGCAAGACCGAGCCAACCAGGTTCACTGCTTTCCCCGAGAGCCCTTATTTTGCTTTTCAGAAGCAAAGACAGGGAGTGTCTAATGTGGATACACCTGAGGTTAGTGGGCGTATATGTGTGTATATGTGTGTGAGTGCGTGTGTGCGTGTGTCTATTTGGACATGACTGTGTGTGTAAGTGAGAGATGTGGTTTGAGCTACGCCCTGCTAATCGTTGCCTGCTGGCTGCACGGTGCTTTGATAGCTGCATAGGTCTGTGCACTCAATGGTCTCCTTTGTAGATCAGGTGCATTCTTTTCCCCACCATTTTAAATCTTACCTGAACTGTCTGGACATGGAAATCTAGACAAACATGACTGGGAGCAAAAAATGGCAAACACAGGCCAAAACGGCATTGCACAAAGTTCTCTTTTAATTAAAGTTACAAGAAAGGCATTGGGTGGTAACCTGCACATAACACCCAAAGGTGTTTTTAAGTTGTTTTTCAAAACTGATTTATAGATGTATCTGTCACAGAACATGAGATTCGAAAGCTCAAATTGCAAACTTAAAGCAAATCCGAGCTTCATAGCTGCATAACGTTTGTCAGCACAAAGTGTTTTCCACCAGAAAAAAACCATGAGCTGATGATAAAGGAGTCAGTGGTTCTGGTCTGAGCACTAGTTATTATGGTTAATCAAAGGATGTTAATAATGTATCTTGAGGTTGCTTGCCTGTCTCTCTGTCTCCATTGCTCTCTATCTGTGTGAGTATGTATGTGTGTGGCATAATGTGGAGTCTGTCTTCCTGTGCCGCTGCACAGGTCAAATACTGTATGTAATCTGTGGTCTAGACATTCTGTGGTTGACTGTGTGCATCTTGTTTGTCCGTCCATCTTGAATCAGCACACACTCACAACACACACACACACACACACACACACACACACACACACACAACTTTTAATTGTGCGCCAAGAAATTTATGAAAAGAGCAGTTTGTCTTGCTTTAGAGAAGACATTTCTGCTCCTATGCTTCAGTGTCAAGACTGTTTAAGTGCAGGAACAAAAACTAAATGGTTTGACCCAGAAACTGCAAAAGTACGACACCACGCATACCTAATTCACCTGGAATACACGTTTATCCTTGGTGAAAAAGCAGTTTTCCAAATAAAATAAAACGTTCAAACTTCCACCCACAACGGAAGAACACTGCGAGGGAGTTTTCTTTGAGTTCCCTCACAAGCCACAGGACAAGGAGGGAGCGTGTCTCAAAATGGCTGCGGTAGATATGGCTAGAGAGGAGGCTGCCACCCAGCTGTTCATGAAGAAGAACCAGGCTAACACAGGCAGTCCGACACTGGAACCTGTGGGCAGACTGTGTGTACTGAGTAGTGTTTGTTAATGTCTGAGAGGAGGGTCGGCCACCACGTAAGCGAGAGAGAGTTGTGATCCTGCACGGGGTTTAGTGCTCGTCACCCTGTGACCCGTGTCACTCATATTAGTAACATGAAGCACATCCCTCGCCAGTTAGATGACCGTTACTTTTTTTCTGTAGCCACAGGGGTTGGCACACGCTAGAAAGACCAAAGAGTGAGGGACAATTGTATGGCAAAAGCAAGCTTGTTGAGGGTTTTAGTATTTAACTAGCGCTGCTCTCAAAGAACAGCCTGTGGTTAATTCTGACTCACATCTGAACAAAGATGAAATCCATTTCTGAGAGCCAACAAGAGCCGGCTATATTATTCCTGGACAACAAAGATTTGTGGGGAAAAAAAAAATCAGCTTATAACTGCAACAACTGTGAAAATCTTGGCGCTCCAATGAAACATTTATTTTTCCTGAGACAAACTCTATGAGTATAATTTTTTTATTTGTCTAGTAAGCTATAAAAAATGTTTTTGTTTAGACACAACTGTCCATCAAGGGCTCTTTTTTGTTTGAACAAATAAATGCCCAACCACCTGTGGTTATTGTTTATTGAGGGAAGTCTTCCCATAACAGTAAAAATTCTTCACGTTTAACCCCTGAGGGCAGTTGAAAGAGAATGAATAGAGTCAACGGGGGGAAGGCATCTCTGCAATGTCAGCTGCAATATTTAACTGTATCATCAGAGGGAGGAAATATATAATACAGATGACAGCAGAATACAGAAATGATGGAGGCAAATCTCTGCATTGTCTGCTGCTTCCTCCAGCCTATCTAAAACACAATACAACAGCAGGAACTGCTGCTTTAAACACATTATTAGCTTTATTAACAACTAACGACAGGTTAAACAAAAACTGAGCGTGATAAGCTTCACAAAGGAAGTATTTATTGCAGGGTTACTGAGTTCACCCCCTGAAGGAAACAACATGAAGGGTTAACCTGCTAACTATCACCACTGTGATGCATCAAACTTAAACAACCGTATGAAATCCAACAAGCAAAACAAAAAAAATCCTGCTTTGCAACCAATTTACTGTTGTGTGACCCATGGTAACAAATCACTGTTTCATGTCAAAACACCCAATGAACTCACAGAAACTGCAGAGACAGCATGTACCAGTCACCACCACAGCTGAGGCAACAGACTGCAGAGCTTAATGGTCTCTCCTTCTCTCTCACACACACACAGTTTGTCTATGGGAACATCCCCCTTCATCTTTCACTTTGACTCTTCCTGAAATCCAGATGAGGTTGCTCCCACTCAGGAATCAGCCTCTTTGAAAATGACATTACAGATTTAGATATTCTTCAGGAAAAACAATAACACATTACACAGTCTTGTGTCTGCCTCTCGTTATATTTATTGGTCTGAGGAGAAAAAGAAAAACCCCTCCTGCTGTGGGGGGAGGCCCTTCATGATGATGATAAGAGTGAAGTGGCCACCTCTTCAGCTGCTTTCACAGCATGCTGCATTTGAAAAGAACACGGAAACGTCACTTTTTAAGGACTTTTAGTCTTCTGCTAATCTTATGTCACTGATGTCAAACCAGGACAATTATCGTCCCAGTAAATACACTGCTGGGGTGAAACTTTCTGTGCTGACAGGTCAACCAAAGGACTGCTGCCTGCCGTCCGGCCAGGTGCATGAGTGGCTCCTGTCTCCAAACTGCCAAACAAATGAAGAAAAGCCCTGCCAACTGGTGATGGTTGTGTTCATGCCTTGTGTGTGTGTGTGTGGTGTGTTTTGGGGGGGGTTGGAGGGATAAACAGCTGAAACTGTTATCATCCTCAAAGAGTGCACGGCAATGCGTGCTAGTGATTAACACTGTGTCACCCACAACAGACAGACAACTGTCTGGCAGCTGCCTCGAGCAGTCAATCTCATTTAGTGTAAAGCCCAAGTTAAAGGGTCTTGTCCAACGCACACAGTCACACTTTGCAATTAAAGCTGAGTCAAAGATGTTGTTTCTCTGTGCCACATCATAAATAGATACTTATTGAAAACACTCCCAGGATGGCAGCAACAAGAGAAAAAGAGGCTATAAAGTGAGTCAGCCAGCAGACCACTTTCACCAAAGAGAGAATTAAATCTTGGTGGAAAAATGCTGACTTGTCCTCACGTGTTTCAAGTCCACAAAAGGCATTTGACATGACTTAAAGCTTGACTTCACTTGCACAAATAAAACTAAACACAAAAAAAGTGCAGCCAAACACTAGGGACACACCATCTGATTGGCCTGTAATCAAACTTGGCCCATATTTGCTCACGCTCAGTTCAAAAGGCCGGTGAGAATAAGCGACTGATGACATGTAACTTAATTATCTGCTTTGGACCGTCAAGACTAAATCTGCCTGAATGCCCTGTCTGCATGTGCCTTCACGTTGGACTTCACATAAAAATATCAAAGAGAGCAAGGGTGGAAAGGTAACATTCGCTACCTTGGCTTGATGTTTTGAAGCACGGTATCTGTGGGTGCATCCAGAGGAGAACCACTGCCACGCACTAGGTGCCCATAATTACTCTACGCTTGCATAACTTCATAAAACTGTTGTTGGAAGAATGTTTGCATCAAGAGTTAAATGGGATGAAACAGGTTGACACAAATTTGCTTCATGCCAAGACGCTGTCCCAAAATAATTTGTTTTGCAGTGAACTACAAACCAGACAGGGCTCTGAATTAACAGGAAGTCATAGGTGAAACTCGTAGTAAAATCTGAGGCTTGTATCTTCAAAGAGGACACCAATTAAAACACTGCTTGATTCTTTACAATATAATCATCTTCTAGTGCCTTGGGGTCCCAAATCTATTAACTCCAGTGAGGCCTACTTGCTATGTAACCTCTCGCAGAAAAAGTTGACATCAAAGGCAGCAACCCACAGCAAACTAGCATCCCACTTCCGGATTGGCAGACCATAAAAAAACGAGTACTTAAAAGGGATTAAAAAGGCCAATTCCAAACAGATTCCTTACAGACTGAGTCTTGAAGAGGCAAGCGAAGGAGGAGGAGGAAGGATCTAGGAGGAGCACATGATGGAAAGACTAAATTAGCAAACTGTGTGTTTTTGTGGTCTTGGCAATGGGGAGATCCCAAAGGAGAGCTAATGACTGTAGTGGTATCTGGCATAGGGGCCAAGTTTCCTTGACTGCTTTAAAGTTGCCTCCAGTCCATAGCCACCATGTCATGAGCAACATATGCTGAGCTATCTTGCAATTATCCTATTATCAAGGTCTTTCCTCCCACTGATTTCCATTATACGTTGCTGAGCAGATTTTAGAGGAACTTTGTCCTTCTGGTCCTTCTGAAGGAAGTAAAATGTGTACAGTCTACCCTTGAAGAATACAGGACTGTGAAAACAAATGAGGCTGACTAATAAACATGATGTTCATTCATCTGCAAAAAAAATAATCTGCCAAAAACAAATAATAAAAAAAGAAGATCAATACCAGTACAAACTATCAAGTATCAGTGAGAAACTGCCCTAAAAATCTCAAACAAAACACTGAGGCTGCATCAACCAAATTAAATAAATTTGTAAATAAAAGAAAGATACAATAAAAACATATAATAAACAAAATGATAGCTGAAGCTCTGAAGCATCAGACATTTAATTTCAAAACAGCTTTCATTTCTAATCCATTTGGGACAAGAAAAATGAAATCTTTATTCAAGCCTCGCAGAAAGTGCAGTGAATATTTTATGTGCAATATGGTACTATCTTGTCTCAGGGACCATTAACTATACTGCAGTGTACCCAATTTGATTAACACGGCCTTTCCCCATCAGACCTTCTGTGTTACAAAACTCATTTCAGATCCCAGAAAAAAAAAAAAAAAAAAGAATTTACTTTCACTCAAATTATCCTCTTCAAGGACACCAAACAAGTAAACACAGGGTTGGACGATATGCAATTTAAGACTTTCAATGGAACTCACGATTTGTAATGACACATTGAAACACCATTGATTGCTGACTAAGACATCCTACTGTAGTTGTTAATATGGATCTTAATCAAGATAACTTGAGGAATAACTCTTAGTTATTACAGGCTATTACAGGTGATTTGCCAACAATCTTACAAGGAAATTACACAGTCTGACCTTCAGAAAAACTATTAAAGACTTAAAGTAAAAACTATGCAGTAGAGATTTGTACCCCACACAGGAACAACTGTGGGGCAAAGTGACCACTGCTATCTGTTGTATCTCTGTGACCTCTCATCAGTCTTGAGAGCCCTAAACAACGGAGAGGAGTGGCCAGATTTTATTGTCCCAGCATGAGAAAGGGAGACAGCGCTGCTTTGGCTTGATGAATGGGTTCCAACTGGGAGAGTGCGGCCGGGATAAAGCAGCTCTATCCCGCCATAAAACTCTGCTGCTCCCACCGTTCACGTACACAGAACCTCCTATGTTTATGTGTGGGGGGTGTGTATGTCTGGATAGCTGTGTTATCACAGTGATTCATACATGCGAGACAGGTTGCAACAACTTGATAGAAACCAATACTGTACTGGTGAGCAGTGGATGTGACCACCTTGTGTAAAGGGAGTCAGACTCTTTCCCCTTTAATTTTATCTCCGACTGTTGAGTGAAACAATCACGTCAGACAAAGGCAGAAAGAGCAAAACTATGAGACATGTATCCATTGTGTACAGTGTCTGTTTGAATCAGACGGCCTGTTAAAACCAGTCCTGAGGTGGTAAATCAAGTCTAGGCTGGTATATGCAGTATAAGCATAAGACAGATCATTGGAGGGGGCCAGTGTATGAACAAGAGACTAGTCAACAATGTACTGCTGAATGTGACTCATGTTTAGTCATGTTGGAAAATACTACAGATTTCCAAAGGCAAAGAAAACATCTGTTATGACACAAAGGCCGAAATGTTTCTACAGACGATATTAAATCAAAAAAATATGGAAGGTTATGGACAGACTGATGGTTTTATGAATTCTGAGTCTTATAACGTGAGGCAGAGCAAAATTACAGAGGTTTTAGTACAGACTATTCAGGCGGAGCGACACCAGGCTCTCCCAATTGGGCAGTAAGTAATATTTTAACTTGCTCTTTGTCTGTCCAGTTCTTACTGTGGGTATTTATATATGTGTCAATCAATTAAAACCATAAAGCGCTCCTCAAAGAAAACATTTACAGGCAGATGGTGGTAAGGGCTGAATTACTGGCCAAATATATATTCAGACAATTGCTGCAAATGATGGCTTAGATGACAGTAGGTTTACATCATTCACACTTAAGCTTTAGCTTGGCTTGTTGTGCTTTCATCTCAACTTTCTCTTCAGTTTATTTTATCTTTATTTAATTCACTTTAGCTTCACATTCTGCATATTTATTTTCCGTAGTCAAGAGCTAAATTTCTTAACACTGGAAAGCTTTCCATATCTGCCTCAGAAATAGTGTTTGTGTCGTCTAAGCCTTTGTGGTATTTGTTCTTTGAAACCTAGCTTCCTGTTGTTTCTTCTGATCGTCCACATACCTGAATCCTTCTTGCTCCCTTTGCCTCCATCTCTGTTCTTCTTCAACACTGCCTTGAACATGGCAAGATTCTTTGAATCCTCTCTTTAGGGCCCCTGGGAGAACAGTAAACCAACAAAAAATAAATAAATACATGAGTCACTCACAGCCACAACACGACAACAGAAATTTGTCTACGGACATTAATCAGGAACACATAAGTTTTATTTCCATTCATTCATTCAGGACAGACAGGAACAGCTTTTTGTTTAGTTTTTTTTGCTTTATGACCAGAACTAACCAAACGATACAAAATGTGTCCTCCAACACCGAAAAAAGCACATATGCTCATTTCATACTGCTTAGCTGGCACTGGCCTGGGAGTTTTCCCACAGCACTCCTAGTCCTGCAGGTCATCAGTGGAGGGGAGCATGGAAAGAATGCTCTAATATTTAAACAGAAAAGGACATGTTCTGCTATCTTGTTATGCAGGAAAACACTTTGTCGAATGCCCTGAATTCCACATGTAATTGATGCTATGTGGCTGAACTTGGGTGTCTGCAACTGCTTTCTATGGTTGTTACCAAGCTAGTGTGCATTTTGAATCCCTAGAGTTAAACGGTATAACATGAACTCAAGGTCCAGGTTGGAGATGCTTGGATGTGCTTGTTTACTTTGGAATTATTTATAGTTTTATGTAGTTGGACAATGACTAAGAACATACTTATCTAAACACAGCGGCAGCTCGAACAGTTAATTGTGTGGGATCTTTGGTTTCTAACCCTCTAAACGTATTTTAGGCTGCTGCTGCAGGGTACCCTTCTGTATTAATAGGAACAGAGCAATCTTTCCAATGAAGAGACCAGAATGGTTTCAACCAAATAAGGGTATGCCTTCTGCAAACAAAACATACAGTCTTGCACAGAGTTCTCAACCCCAGTAGCCAGGCTTTAAATATCTAAAGTCTTCTTACTGCTGCTGTGAGAGAGGCTATCGATCTGTCCTTTTTCATCCTTGATGGTGTCAGATGAAACATTGTGAAGCAGCGCCTCTGCTGAATCAGTTATACGAGGTGGAGGTGCAGGGGGCAAATCCCTGATGAGTCTCTCTATCTCAACTCAAGCCTTGACTGGTCAAAAACATTAACTTTTCATGGGCTTCTGTTCCACCAAGCCAAAAAGAAAATCAAGATTATGAATGCAGTTTTAAGGTAGCCGTGATTTTGGTCTAAAGCACCCAGGGAAAACACACACAAAGCAAACCCATCACATTCTCCAAGCATACTACATTTTTTACCCCATGCCCTGGATGGAACTGATTGGTTTGGTTATTTTAAAGTTGCCAAACATTCATTTAATATTCCCCTCACATACCCTGCGAAGCACCATAATGCATTTCTAGGTCTAGGAAAAATTCACACTACCAACCATAAAGGTCAGGTGCTTTCAGAGTAAACATGACCTTGACTTCTTCGAGCTGCCGTTTGTCTCTGAAACAAGAACCATTCAAATGTCAAGTGTCTTGCAAAGTAACACCTTAACTTGGCGGAAAATACCTGCACAATGGACGCTTAAGATCACTTCCACTAAAACGTGAGCCCAATTAACCCAGACTGATGACAGAGTGGATCTGTCTGTGGATTTCACCAAGTCGTGTGCAGCATTTCTTCTGCAATTTGCTACTACTGTTTACTTGCAGCAGTCATCTGAAGGCTCTCTGAAGTGCTCAGGACCCTTCCTTTACTATGTGTCTGCTACAGATCAAAACCATTTCCTCTAGCCAAAACCATTCAACATTCTTGCCAAGGATTACGTTTCTCACTGACTGATCCAGTTTCAATTCATCTCTCCATCTCATGAGCTAGGTGAAAAGTGCCTTGTGAACATTCCTTTACATTTTAACACTACTTTCACTTTCATGTCCACGTTATGCCCAGGATAAGTTTAGACATTACTCAGTATATTATGTTTAAAACTGTCACAACACAATTACACCCAGATGAGCCAGCTCAAATGGTGTGCGGACAACTAAAATGCTAACAGATGCTAACACTCAGGGATGCTGATGTCTTTTATCCACTTATATAATCATAATATCCATCTTCATCGCAACACCAGGTTCATCACAGGCCAGTAGTAGCTTACACCCCTAACTAAATCAAACGTAGCATGTTCTCAGACTGCTGTCAGAAAATCACAGTATGGCATTACAACTCTGACGTGGTCGTTTAATGACACTCACAAGTCACACGGAGGTGAGATATGACTTAAAATTCCTCAAATTAAAAAGCAAACACAATTATGTCTCTTCTAACTAGAATTACTATTAACTATTACTATTAACTCCTACGTCTATTACTTTCTGATAAAACTAATATACAGAACTGAAAGGAGACATAAATAAACTAAAGATCAGTGGATAACAGCCAATCAAATTATAGTCTAGTAGGAGGAAACAGAGTATGAGGAGGTTTTTTTTTTTTTAAAAAAAGGGAAATGGTTAGTAGTAGTGCAAGTCCGGTATGTTTATGTCCTTATGTCCTTTATTTAAATATTGATATAATAACAGGGAGATTAGACAGTGGGATAAAGCACAGAACAGCACTTCAGGAACTGGATTCAGTCTAATGCTCAAGAATGCACAGGTGTCTGAATCCAGACCTCAGGTGCTTATCCAATGACATCAAAGAACATGACAGCAAGGTAAACACCAGGTGTGACGAAGCAGGAAACTGATCTGAGGACCGCATCTATCAATATCGCTATAGAATAGCCTAGTTTAGTTTTTGTAATGAAGTGTGTTAGCCTGGTGCACTGCTGTGTGGGAGCTGGCTGCCCATCTCCACAGTAACAATAAACATCACCCAGGTTAGCCCAAAGGAAATGAGAAACGCCCTCTTGAAACTCCAAAAGCCAACATGACAAATTCCTTCCATCCCCCTCCTCCCCCATCACAGCCACCGGACACACACAGCCAATACACACTGTGAGAATGAGACACCACCTCATGTGCCATCATCTACAGTCATCACTTTTTATCCCGTGGTATGCTTTTTATGAGCCACTTTTATCCAAGGCAGGTGAAACACATTTTGTGACAGTGTTTGTTCATATTTTTAAAAAGAGTTTAACCTGAGCCAGGCCATACAACACAGGGTTAGGAGTGTACAACTGTTAAAAAAAAAAAATACGTTTTTTTAAACACATTTGTATCGGCTCGGTACTCATATCGACCAAAATCTGTAGTTTAGGTATTGAAAAGGAAAACACATCTGTGAGCCACAATGTAGAACCAGTGCTACATACTATAACAGTGTGATATTTTTCCTCACAACACACATTCTTGCCAATTGAACAGTCAACTATGTCACTAGATTGCAAAAGCTTTGGATGATCGTGGATCAAGATAGATATTATTGGACTGACTCCAAGGATGCCTGTTGCTCTAGAGGAGCAACATTTCTCTTCAAATGACCTGAATATTAGGGATATGATCCAGTTAGTAAAATGTTACTAGCTCTCTGCACAAATTATCATAGCTATAAGTGGGATTTTGCAGATGTTGCTAAACTCCCAGGCCTGTTGAGCGTTCATGCCCTGAGGAGACAATTTTAATCTGAGTATCTTCATCAAGTCAAACACATGATCTGAAACAGGCGTGACGACAATACTGTTGTTTGTGCCTGAGCCTCAGGCTGTTTTTATTGGAGATAGATGTGAGGAAGTGCGGATCCTAGGATAGCAAAGGCACCACAAACAATGTGAAACGCAGCTACACTTGAAGCTGTAGTGGGGATATAACTGTGACCTTTGTAAGAAAGTCTCCTAAGAGAGGAGAGGACAGGAATGGACTGCATGGTATGTACTATGTATGTATAAGAAGGGCATCAAGATTCCTCAGGCCCTCAAAGTCAGGTCCATCCCAGTGCTCTTAAGCTGTGTTTGGATATCAGCCTCAAAGCGTGGCCCCCTTAGAAGGGGCCTCTCAATATTAAAACAGAGCAGTGAAATCCCACAGTGGCTCACAGGTCTTTGTGGACACACACTGGCTGAATGGACAAAATATTCACATTTGCTTTGTGCAAGACACCGAAAGAGTAAGCAGAAGTCCCAGAGAAACAGAAGAGCATTGTGCCTGTGGTACTTGCCTCTTCATTTATGTCAAGAGACCAACAGGCTAGCAATCAAAAGTCCTTAACGGTCTTCAAAATGCCCCAAGCAACTGGAGGAATACACAGCAAAGACCTTATCAGTGTATTTGAGCAATAACATGAAGCATTAACGATGTTTCCCCCGCTGCTGGCATTTTCAACCAGGCATATGTCAGTTCTTTGACCTTCACATGTGGGCTGTCTGTTACCTTGGAACAGCTCAAGGCAACAATAAAAAAGGACTCCAGTCTGTGGTACAATGTAGAAACGGTTTCCTTTCACAGGAGAGAAATTGGAAACCAGGGTGGTTAGGGGTTCCTCGGGTTATCAACATGTATGTTTTTCCAGGTCACTCCTGACTTGATAGAGTTCAAAGAAAAGATCCTCACCTGCACAATGCTGATGTGACATGTGGTTAATGGGGCCATCTAGCTATACCACAGTCATCTGAGAAGACAGCTATATATAGTACGGAAACAAGATTGTTTGACCCAATTGCCTCTGGCAGGGAAGCATTTCACATACATTGGCGGTTGGTGAGTTACGACCTGCTTTGTCCTCTGTTAGGTGGCACACAATAGAGAGAGCACCCTTAAGCCCAGATCAGCTTCACCACTCCTCCGAGTCTGCAGCAAACAGCTATTTTCCACCCAACGCACTGTCGAAACTGCCAGCTCTCTTCACCAACTAATTTTATGTGAATGATGACTCTCGGATTTCCACACTGTTGTCATAGCAACGTGGAAGTTCTCACCACGGGCTGACCTTCAACTTGTTTTATTAAAACACAGACAAGAAGTTATAAGATATTTCGAAATCCTCCTGTGAACTCCATAATTATCTATTCTTTTGTTCGAGAGCAGGAAACAGGCCCGGCCTGGACGGTGAGTTCAAGTGGTCCATAAACAATGGGAAGTTTGCTAACAAACCCTTGAAGGAGGAAGTGTAGGGGGTAGGTATGGAGGACAGCACAGTCTCAGTGTCGGCCATTGTCAACAAAAGTTGTTATTCACACTAACATGAGTGGAAGGGAAATAACAAAAGAATAGACATTTTTATGTAATTAGCCTACCGGTGTGACTCAAGTGTTTCCTGCACAGCCCTCCACAGGGCACGAAATCTGCATTATCCACCAGCAAAAAGCTGGTAAAACATGCGAGTGGCTGGTAGATTTGCATCACTCACCAGCCAAAAAGAAAAAAAAGATAGTAATCTATTGAAAAGTTTTTGGAATTTTGGAAGTTGATCCGCCTATGAGATGTAGGGATTCAGTGATTAACCGTCTTCACTATCAACCATTGTTTAAAATGTTGCAGTTTTAAGGCTCAACAAAAGGTGTCAATGAAAAGCAGGGCTGAGTTAAGAGTTGGCCTTTCAGTCTAACATAAACCAACGGAAACAAAGCAGGAATCGTTAAGTGAATGGTAAATGGACTTTGGTTTATACCGCAATTTTCTACTCTAACAACTACTCACTTGTCACAATCACCTATTCACGCACACATTTATACACTGATGGCAGCGGCTGCCATGTAAGATGCTGCTCATCAAGAGCGATATAGTGCTCACAGTAATATTAAGCTCACCCATATATACTCACATACCAGTGGCACAGCCATCAGGATCTCCTATCTTGTCCAATGACACTTCAACTGGACTACGGGAGGCAGAAAGTGAACCAGCGAGGAAAGGGGCATTATACATTATAAATTTGACGTTCACCAAAACGGCATGTAATCCCCTCAAAGGCTTAACACCTGCAAATGAGATGTTCTCAAGCATTGCATCCCTGCTGAGAAGCAGCAGGCTTTCATCTTAAATAGAGCAAAAAAGGGAAATATCTTGGAACACCAATATCTAACTTTACAGAGCAAAGACAATATTTAACTTGTTAATATAATACTACAACCAGCTTGTATTGTTTGACAAGCCTGCAACCCAGCAACAGGTCAGCCAGGCATGTCTACTTGTTATAGAGAGCAATTTTCTTTTGGTGCAAAATAAATAAATCACTTGACCCAAAATCTTAAAGCACTTTCACCAAAAGGTAGACAAAGCGATGCAACAGCACACAAACTTAAAAAAAAACTTAATCAGAGTTACAAACTGAAGTGGTTGCTGTGCCTAATCACCAAAATCAGCGCATTGTGTACAGTATGTTGGCAGCCTAAACTGCATAAGAATATGCACCAAACACTGTATTTCAGAAGTCAAATAAAGGCAGTCAGTAGAGTGTGCAGCACCAGTGTTTCATTCTTTAAGGTATTCCTTGAATGCCAATTAGCAGCATTTGTAAGCAATAGAAGACGTCTGGCAGACAGCACCTTGATGCTTGAGTTTCAAGTAATGTGAGACAGATAACAGGGCTGTAGGAAGGCCAAATAATTGGAGCCAAATTGTCAAAAACACATGCCACACATTAACTGCCCCAAGAAAGAGGAACACCGGTCACAAACTGCTTTAATATGTGAACCAACCAGCGCTCTCCGGTTGCCATTTAGTCTGAATGAATGCTGTACGCGGGTTGTAGAGGCCTCAAGGCTTGTGCTTAACCATTCCACAACACTCAATAATGCAAACAAGAACCGTAGCCCGAAGGATCCTAAAAGTTTGTGGGCTCCTAAAAAGTTTCAGGAATTAAAAAGAGTCACTAGATATCCAGAAATGTGATGGCTTTGTTTGAGTTCTTATAGGAGCATTCTGTAATGATTATATACTGTGGAAAATTGAGACTTTCATCAGCTGTATTGTGTTCTGGTAATAGCACCACAACTTTATTACAGACGTGACACATGGTAGCATTCATAAACATGATCATGCAACTGGCTCATCTGTCTGATAAGACATTTCAGGGCTAACACGCTGGTATTTACTCTAAGACCGCTGTAATTATTTACTTTTACCTAGTGGTGGTGGTTAAATGATATTGTCTCCTCACAGACATGGGGCATTTAAAGTTCCAGCTTGGGGCAAAGCCAGCTAGTTTCTTAATAAGGAGGACTAGCCACATGGCTCAGCATGAAATTAAAAAGGATAACAAGTCTGATCTACTCATTACACTGCCATGGGAAAAGAAATGTCATTTTGGAAAGACAGATTCACCCTGTGAGACCACTTGTCCTTGATCTTTCCTAATATGACTGATGAATAAATCCAGACGCACCAGACCTACATGCTGGCTCAGCAGTGACGACAAGAAAACTTGTGTCTTTTTATATCCCTGCAGCGTTGCTCCAGAAGTGTCGAGGCATGTTTTAGAGGGCAATCACTGCTCTGAATTACACCCCGGGCTCTGGAAACTAACCTGAAACTAGAATTTAGGAATAAGACAAGACATTGCACATCCTCACCAACTAAATATCACACTCCCTGCTACACCCATATTATAATCCAAAACCAGGCCAACCATAGGCGTGCAGATAACCTACATTAATTGAGCTTGACAGATTATAACATGGATTTAAGGATGAGTTAACATGTACAGTGGGTCTGCTTTCTAAGCTTTCACAAACCAGTTTCTCCGCTCTGAGCTTTTCCTCTTTTTTTGTCACATTTGTTAGAAGTCTTTCCGCAACAATGACACACTCCTTGCATTACATCATCAACCACCCCAACCCCTCCTCTGTCATCATCATAATCATCATCAGCCAGTAACAGACTTATGCTGAGTAACAACAATCATCTCATCAGAGTTACAGTCATTAGCTCCTGCTATCACTGCTGAAACTTTATCTTATCACTCATTTATAGCAATCAAGTGTTAATGAACATCTGGAGTGAGGAATAAATAAAAAGCAGAACCATTGTTGCTACTTTCAGTTCGAGATTTGCCTCCCAGGAAGCCTAGTATTTGATTAAAGGTAAAACATTAACAAGCAGCGTTTAAAGTCTACAGGAAGTTCCTGCACACACTGCGAGAGATTCGCCTCATGCTAAGATTTGTCGGTCAGAGGGTCACATATGAATCACCAAGATGTATTATAGAATTAGAGTTACTGACTGATTTTTATGCTTCATGAGTCAGGATTTTCAGCCAGGATTTCAGCCACACTTAATAGATGTAGATACCCCACACAGGTACAGCTATCACACGAGTCTTTTATGTCAACTGTCTTTTACAGTCTGAGTTATAGTCTAGACAGACACAAAGTGACATATCTAACTGGGATACAAACTAACAAATCCAGATGAAATTTGTTTCACCAATTCATTGTTATGACGGGAAGACATCGAGTTGGAGGCAGTACACAGACTGCTAAATCCCCACTGTGAAAAATTGCAAAGTGCTTAAGGGCTTTGCTCAAGAAAGAAAACCCATAAAGCGTAAGTGTTGCGGTGTTAAAGCGGTGATGACAGTGTAATTTCTGCATGAATAATAACACTAATAAAAAACATTAGCAAAACATGGAGGAAAAATTCCCTGTGAGTGTAAACATGCCACTAACCAGAACTATTTGTTTGTCTTATGATGTTATTATGGGAACTAATAAATACATTGATTTGGTCTGACAGTAACATTTTGCTTAAAGGCAGAGTGAAAACAACAAACACTACGATTGTTTTAAACTACTTATGAAATATGAGCGTCACACTCCATTTGCCTTAGAGATGCCTTCACAAAGTGTTCAGACCTTACTTACACTCTTTTATGCAGTCAGTTCACTGTGAGTCTGTGACGGTGCACACCTCAGAGTGGGCATTTTAACCTGACCTTAAAGTCTTCCCCACATACGGTTGGTCCTCGGTGGCATTTTATTGAATATAAACCCAAATCAGACTATGTATACAGGAGACATAATGCAGAAGCCGTATTAAATCTGCTTATCAAATCTGTCAAGGTAGTTAAATTTGTGTGTCTGCTGTGAATGAAGAGGTACTTTTCAGTAGCTGCTACAGCTGCACTAGCTGCCAAAGCTCAAATAATCATGACGCAGAGGAAAGAGCAGTAATTCTTCTTTTCATTTTGCCAATGTCAACTAAATTAATCACAAAATGAATTCTTTGTAAGCAGCTTGTCACGAATATTGAATTTCACACATTTTTTGAGGCACTCTGAATATCTAAATCCCTCTCTCTCTCTCTCTGTCTGTCTGTCTGTCTGTCTGTCCATGGAGCTTTCAAAAAGGCTTGACAGCAATGTAAATTAGTAACATCTGTTTCCAAGAAGCACTTTCCAACACACACACACGTGCTTTAGATACATATACGCAAGCAAACATGAGCGCACCTATGCACGTGCGTAGACCCTGAAAACACACATACGCTTGCTCACAGTACAGAAAACGCAGTGGTTTTGTTAGGATAGATCAGTTTGTTGATGAGTGATTCAGGAGATTGCCTCATGCTAGGACACTGGCCAACGTTGGCACTGAAATTCAAAGATAACTCATGGCTGTCATCGTGTAACATTTTAATACATGACCTAAGGGGAAATGGAGCAATTATAAATGGTAAGGTAAGCATTTTGATGCAGAAATTATCAGGAGACTTTAAGAAACCTGAGCTAATTCAAAAACACAATATCACTTTGCCAGTAGGCTTGTTGAGAATGAAACATGATTCCTTTGCCTGATGGTAAATATCTAGAACTTCTATAAGATGTTTGTCACATGCTTATTTTAGCAGAAAAATAAAGAGTAAAAAGATAATACCATACTTTTGCAGTGTGATCACTTCAGTGAGATCGTGTGCGGGGGGCAAAGCATGGCATGAAACACAAAACAGTGCACAACAACCTCTGCTCAGGTGTTCAGGTTGCAGGAGCTCGGGGTGTAACTGCTTCTGCTGTTACACCGTTATTTCATAACATGCCCTAAAACCATCTCAGTGATTCTGACATTTAATGTCTGTATGATGCACATTATGAGGATGGGTTACATATAGACGCCATAGGAGATGGTTTCCTTGAGAGTTCCCACGATAACCGGATAGACGGTAATACTTAAGTTTCCAAATTCACACATAACACATAAATCCCATATATACTATCACAAAGCCAGAGCTTTGAGTGACAGCTTTCATACCAGCCAAACACACCACTTAAAACTTACCATATAGTTTAGGTGTGAGTGTTATAGGACATTATATTGGGGTTGATATTTGTGGTCAGGCCTGGTTTGTGGCATCCAGTGTCCTGAAAATCCCCAGATCCCCAAAATCCCACAACACAACATTCAGGATTCATTCAATAACAATTGCGGTCAAACAGTATGCTGACAGTAAGGGTCCTGAACCCAACTAATCTCCAAAAATCTGGCTTTTCTATTGGAACCATGTGCTTTTTGCAATGAGTAGCCCCTTTCAAAAGTACAAAATCATCATCATCAACAACCAGCACGATTCAATATGCTGTCTGTACAGGTCACTGGCTCCAATAACTTTCCCTCCTCAGCCGTAACAATGCAACTCTGATGCCAGCATCTGTTTTAGTGGCCAACTGGCCGGGGACCATGGGAACCAGGGTCTGTCGAGACTGGGAGGCAAACTTTTGTGGCACATTCAATAAGATGAGTGCTCTTCAGTGTAAACATCTCAAACCCTGCAGTTGGTAGACAATTGGGGTAGCTCTAGCCTTGGCATAGAGGCATTTAAATCCGCAGTAATGGTTCCATAATCAGCGTAAAATTGCCTCAAATTATGCTGGAAAGTTAATACGGGCTATCTCCAGGTTAACTGGCCATCAGCATGATTGTCAGCCTGCTCCACCTGTTGGGTTTAAAATGGAAACCAACGCTGTATATACAGTGGAACAGCCTTTGGCTGTAAATTGAGAGAAGTACCTTGACAAAGGAAATATCAAATATTTTGGCAGGTTCTGCCAAAGGTAGAACGCCAAGAGGTTATGAGGTTGTGAAGACTTCAGCACTTGTTCAGGGTGCGCCTTTGAATCGATGACTTCATGTGCTGATGGTGATCAAAGCCGCATCCTGACATTTACAAGCACTTTCTCAGAAGGTGGAGAGAGAGAGCTTTGATTTTCAAAGCACCTGGCTGAGATATAAGGGGATTCCTCCATTGAAAATATGCTGACAACAGCAAAAGTCATACAGAGCCAGTGGTCAAACTTCAATGACTCAATCTATGTGGGCGCACTAGATTACAGTCCTTAAGCCTGCTACTATATCTGGGTTGGGTTCTGGTTTGAAAACCGCCGCATCCAATCACAAAATACAGACTAACATTAGCATCAAACAAGACCACACAGTTATAAGAAAAGTAATGAACCTTTTTGTAAAACATCTGCATCCTGGAGAGCAGGATTATACTCCACAATATATATTACCTATCTCCAAAAGTACTTGGATGTCTGTTCATTATTGTAAACACAGGTAATAACAAGCAATTTAGGCTTCTGAGCAGTGATATGATATTAACAGGCAACTGTTCTAAGACTGCAAAAACCTATATTAACACTATTAATTAATCAATAGATTAGTTTTATATATTTTTCATTTAATAAATTGTAAAATATACTTAAATACAAACACCTGTCACAATTCCCCATACTTATTTTGTCTGGCCAACAGTCTAAACCCCCAAAATATGACATTTATAACCATATAAAACTGAGAAAAGTAGCTAAATCCTCACTTTTAAGAAGAAATATTGGCATTTTGTTTGATATTACTGACTTAAACGATTAACCGACTATGAAAATATATCACCTCATTAAATATTTTGAGGCTTTGGCCTGTTGGTCAGAGAAATAACATTTTAATATGTCACTAGATTAAATAGGCAGTGAATTACAGCTGTATTTCAAATAGCAATACTATTATAATCTTTAACCTGCAGGTATTTGTTAATCTAATCGATTAACCGCCTAATCACTTGAACTCCAAACTCTTTAATAATAATCAACCATAGCATCAAAATAACGTTAAAGTGAGGACAACATGGACGTTTAAACCAAAGAGAAACACCAACGGTCAGCTTAAGTTGTTGTTGACAACCAAACCAGCCGTTAACGTTACCTGTAGGGAAAAGTCTGATTTAACTAAGCTAACGCTAAACTCAACGTTCCGCTAACGCTAACTCAACGTTCAGGTAACGTTAACTGGAGAGACGTTTAACGTTAGTGACAGAAAATAACTCGACCACAGAGTCTGAATAACTTCACAATGAAACACAACTGCTGTCATTCCCGTTTGGTGTTGACGGCTGACTCAATGGGCATGTCCCGACATTCCTCCCCCAACAAACTGCCACCAAACTGGGACAACTTTACTTTCCTGAGCCGGTGGACCTCCAGGATTTAACTGCGTCGACACACAACTTATGAATATGAGGATATTTTTTTTTTATAAAAAGTCTTACCTGATAAATGTCATGGATGTGAAAGTACCACACACCAACAAAAGTTTTTCCCAGTCTTCCAGCGTATCTCCACACGGACTCCAGTCCACACTTGATCCACCAAAGGTAGGCTACGGGACGCTGGGCTCCTCCTCCCTCCTCCCCGCATGAGGTCATCTGCAAGGGAGGCACATCAACAGAGGAGGGCAGGGAACCAAGACAAACTACCCCCTCCCTCTCCTTCCTTCCTCCTCCTCCTTCTCCTTCTTTTTTTCCCCTTTTCTTCCTCATTTCTCTGTGCATGCCTCATGGACGTGACAGGATGCTACAGATGCAAGATACATGTATTAGGACAACTGTAAGCTGCAGGGTTGCAATTTAAGGATGGAGGGGGGGTAAATCAGGGGTCTGGCACAGGAACACAGTCCTTAAATTCCTCCTGCAAAGTCTCTCTGGTGACTGTTCAATTATGACTCTTGCAAGTTCTTTCAGGGAATTTCCTGCCAGTAATGTCAACACAACTAATTAAAATCCTAACTAAAATAACTGCCTCACAGCTTTGTCTTTGTTTTGTCTGTGATAAGTACCAGATTACCTGCTGGAATTTGTTTGTTTTGTTTTGTTTTGGGTTTTTTTTTTTCCCAGGAAACTTCCTAGGAAATTATCAACTCATAAAATTAAAGTGTGTGACAGTGACGAAAGTGAGAACGAGCCTTGAGATGCAATTGAAAGCTCAGTTATTGGCCTTAGTGTGGATTAATCTGTCGCACGTAAAGCATTAAATTTTTTATTTTCCAAATTAAAAGTCTTTCAAAGCCCTCACAGCGCTGCTAGTAAAACATTCCTGGTTGAAAATGACTAAATCCTTTGTTTATTTGTTTGTTCTGGTGGCCAAAAAGTAGTGAAATTCAGCCTAAATACACTGAGGTGTCATTTACAGGCCACCATTAAGCATACATCTTCTGTTTATTATCATATTAAACATGTTTAATCCTCACTTTAATTGTCTAAATTAACAAAACTACCTGAATACAGAAGCAAAGCACCAACATCCATTTACACAAGTACTGCACTCACAATTCTGACAGGCTGCGTGATGCCTGTTTTCCATTTTCTGCAGCTTCACACTAGAAGGAGTAAAACAATTAGTTGATTAATCAATAAAAATGACAACAATTGTGATAATTGGTATTATCGTTGTCAGACCATGTTGTCACACATTTTTCTGATTCCAGCTTCTAAAATGTCAGCATTTACTGAAAAAATAAACATCTTTTGGTCAAAACAAGCAGTCTGAAGATGTCTTATCAGCAGGCATTTACCCTTTCATTGACCCTTTTCGGTCACTTTATGGACTAATCAACTTATCAAGCAAATATTATAGGTATAGATAGATTTATTGATAATGGCTAAGAATAGTTCCTTTGCTGTGCCCCCTATTTCAGATCAAAATATATTATTACATCGTAACTTTACCCCATATATTAATCTTATGTCTATGTTATTTGCTACTCTGCTTTACACGCAGGATATAAAGAAGCTCATAAAACATGATGTATTGCTACATTAAATTATCCAAGGACATATAAAGTAACATGGCACCACCTGGACTGGCTACAACATTAAAATGCTGCTTTTCAATCAAAGATTTATCACTTTATAACGAGCACTTTGCATTTTGCTGCCAATACGTCTACATACTCTTATGTAGCCCAAATACAGTATTCATACATTGTGATATATTTTTTTTATTTAAGCGAATCTGTGTGCTTGTGACTGATTTAAAATGATATGCACTTTAAAACTGATGCTCAAATGTAAAATTGTCGTCTCACTGTTAACAGTCTTAGCAGGTAAACAGTGTAGCTTCCTCCTTGTTGATGTGCATTAGAAGAAGACGGGCTGAAATATGAGTCGAAGCTTTTATGTAAATTCAACCCAATTAATTTAAGTTTGTATTAGTGGCTGTTAAAAGCAGGATGTCATTCAGTAGCTCACTGCTGGATCTGACTCTCTCTTGACCTCAGCATCTACAAATACATCTCAGTGTATAACTTCATTTAAATGTTCACTGGAGAGGCTAATATTCCTAGTGTGCAGGTGCACAAAATACTATCTAATGGACTTCTAATCATGCAGAAGCTACAAAAATTAATGGAAATTAATGCTCGGGCTGCTGGATTATAGTAATAAAATATGTTGCAAGGCTTTCTGGACTGCTCTTGTCCTGGCCAGTGCTCAGAGCACACCTTAGTCTTTGGTGACCTCATGAGGTAACAATATTTTATGCAGGTTATTTCATGTGCAAAATGAAGAAGTGTACCATCATAAATCATTGTTTGTCTTTGTTATTCTGTATTGTTTATTCTGCGATATGAGAAGATACTAAATTATTGCACAGTAAACCTGCATACTTAAAAGTCTGCTGTTGGGAGACAAGCACATTTTTGGGGCTGCAAACCACATCTACTGTGTCATCCCACTCCTCTGTGTGAGGCGGTGTTATACAGTCAGTGTGTGTGTGTGTGTGTGTGTGTGTGCTGTGTTTTCTCAGCAGTGTGGTGGGTGTCGCAAGGTCAGCGTGGCCCCCCCTCAGATGGCTGGGAATGGGCAGACACTGGCATAGAAATGCACCATGTCTGCAAGTCAGAAGACCACCAACTGCTCCACTCCTCAAACAGAGCCGGAGAGGGCTCTGAACTTCATACACAGATGGTATCAAAGGCGTGTGCTAACAGCATGAGCATTACAGAGAATATGAGGTCGGCACATTGTGAAGACAAGGCTATCATCAAGTACTTTCTTGGCATGGGGATGAGCAGATATTGTTTGTGGAGTCTTTTGATCCAAACAAAAAGGCTCATGTATGAACACACACAGTTGCCGTTGTATTTTTAGACATTTTTAAACAGATAATTTACACACAAGAGCACATTCTGCCATGTCAGAGTACACAGAGGTATAGCTGGCTAGGTTGCTTATACCACCTGTAAATTAAATAGCCACAAATAGCACAGCATTACAGAGTTTTTTTCAGTTGTGTAAAGACAGACTTTGTGAAGTTTGCATGGTTTCATCGAACCTAGTCCTCTACTGAAAATTCTGTGAATTGAATCTGCCCAGAAGAAATGGTTTCAGCAAGCCCAACACGGGTTCTTTTCTTTCTCCAGTACATCTTAAAACTGGACATTATATTGGTTATGATATGCTTTGTCAGCCGTGTGAGTTAAATGAATCGGAAAATGAAATATTCTTCATCGTTTACTGGAGAGAACAGTCTGAGAAACAGGTTGCTCGGTTGACTTTTTGACTCGTCAAAGTGGAACAACAGAAACGCAAATAATAAAAATGATGACAGCTGAAATCCATTTAGCTGCTTCTGTGTGAGGGTCCTCATATTGTGCATGCTGACTCACTGGGACACTTGCATAGAACAGAACCATCACTAATGTTATTAGTAACGCTTGTGTTTTTTCTTACTATGACAAGTTAATAAGTCTGCTGTGAAAAAAAAGCCTGCGTGCAGCATTTAAACCCATCGGGGTTAATCCTTCGACACAAACATGACATGACAGAAACGTGTAACATAAGCAAGATGAGGAATGTAAAGTGGAAACCAACAAACTGTTTATCGTTCAGTCGGCCATCCATCCATCTCCTCTGTCTCCCTTCTCCCACCTTGTTTACAATGCACCCCAGGCCTGTGTTCGTGAATACAAGCCTGCGTTCATCAATTATCCCAGAAAATGATTAAAAACATAAGAATCACTCGCCTGCCTCCACCACAGCCACAGTGACACAAAACATACTGCAGTCTCTTTGACATTTTTAGCATTTGTGTGACATAAATTATATTCTGCATAGGCCTATTTTCAAATAAGCGCTGACAGGATTGCATGATGGTTTCTGCATTCTGCCCCACATTAACACACTTCTGGGTGGTTATATGATTTCATGCATATAGATCCAAACACTTCATGGTTACTCAGCTGTCCTCTTCATGAGTCAATGTGTGAACATACTGGGATCATTGGAATAAGACACAGTTGATGTGAGAGTACTAAAAGACAATTTAAGATTTCGTCAGTCTGCTGTTATATCCGTTGTGGCAAAGTACAGATGTATAAAAGGGAATACACACACTTTAAAAAGTAATGAAGCTTGTCATATTGCATGCAACATAGTCTGAGAGCTGACCTTTGAGTTTATAAACAGTTAAATGTTGCCACCTGGTGGTCATCATAGCTTACAGCAAGCTAAACAATAAAGAACAAGGAGTCCTGCAAGCAAGTGATGCCATGCATTTTTATTTATCCAATCTATTAAGTGCCAAGCAATACATAGAAAATTTCACTGGGAAAATAAGACCCACTTTACAATCCCCAGCCGTCACATTAAACATGCCCAAATGCCATCTGTTTTTCATCAGCTGGTAAATATAACTACAGCTTTTCTTATAACACTAGGAAAGGCACGTTAAATGCTGGTTTATTGTATCCTCACAAAGAAGCGCAGCCTGGAAAAGCTCATTTTCTCTTCTAAATACAAAGCTCGACGAAAGCTCTTCCCCATCAACACTTCACAGACAACCTGTCAGTCCCCTCATGTGTCTAACACCTCATGTTTGCCTTTCACAGTTGACTTAACGGTTTCCTCTGGGGGAACGTTCCTAAAAACACACGTAGTTCAAAACTTCCTCGGTTGCTGGATGAAAAAGGTCCGGGGCAGGTGGGGCTTCTCCACTGCAGGTCGCACCTTGCTGTGCCTCACGCTCACTGGTGTCTCTGGAAAGTCGTGGCTCAGCTGTGAACACATGGAGGCCGGAGTTAATTACCCACAAGGCTCGGAGGCCTGGGAACCACTGTAACCAACCTAGTTTTCCCAGTAAGAACCGGCTTTTTCAAAAGGGAATGTTTGTTTACCTTGTCGAGAGTTCCTGCCAGCAGAATACCAACTTGTTGCATCCTGTTGGCTGTGGCGAAGGACCTGCTGCTGAAAGATCACAGGTTTCACACACAAAGAGTTTTAAGAAGATTCCAGTAATATACAAAGTCAAAATGCTGCTGGATATTTTAACCTCTTATGGTTTGAAGCATTTTTCATGTTCTAGGCGTTAATGCTTCAAACCCATTTCTTATGTTTTAAATTCAAACTGGGGCCTACCTCAACTTTTCAGACTTCTTGGTCTCCTTCTCTGGAGTCCCATGGGTGGCACCTTCTTCCAGGCCTTTCTTGGCCACCCGTTTACCTCCGGCCTTCACTATTGACCCAGAGAAGAAAGGTTACCTGCGAAATCAGCGGGATGGAAGTAGTATGCTGTACGTACACACACTCATGTTTGGCAAGAATGCCGCCCGCCCTGTCTGTAAACACAATCCTCTATGGAACAATCTTCAGCATAAAATAAACAGAAAAAGAGAAACTCCAATGGTGATTTTGCAGTATTATATTGTTAGTAAAATACTGAACAGATGGTCAAAGTGTGGCAGCAGGTCATTGCCTCTGCAGTAACTAAGAGGAGGGAATTGGCCTACATCTTAAGTACAGTTTGCAACCTGGGGTTCAGGAGTAAATCCAAGAGGTCACCCAGGGATTAAAAGCAGTAAGAAAGAAAAATATTTCACAAATATTACTCTGAAACTCTGAAAGTTTTTTTTAATGATTTTTTCCAGAACCCTTTAAATAGACTTATTTAAATTAGACTTAAATGTAAAGAAATAAAACTAAATATTAAACGGTGGCATGATTACAATTTGCTTCATTTAAAAAAACAAAACAAGGGAAGTTTGGAGCTTTTGTAATGTCAAAAACTTTAAGACGTTAAAAAGTGAAAAACCTGTTTAGACTTTTAAGCAGTTTCCCATAAATAAAAGTGCAATGTTCATTTAAAATGTGAAAAAAAGGCATAAACACAATTTCCAAATTTCACCTCCACGCACAGTCGCTCAGTGAGATTTACATGACTGAGCGACTGTGCATCATTAATGAGCGAAATTCAACATAACAAACATAACGAACATTACAAAATCAGAGTTTACTATAGAGCTCCGTGATGAACGCATTTGCACGACAGGCTTTTGCACTCATTAAACTGAAGACTTTTTTTCAGCCAGTGGGAACAGAGTGTTACTTTCACATGGGGCCTGCTGGGAAAGACAAAAGCATGTGTGTGGTTGAAAAAAAAAAAAAAAAAAAAAAAAAAAATCACAAACTCAGCCCCGATTGATTGATGCAATTATCACAGAAATCAGCAAATCAAGTCCTTTCCTGCGCTGCGATCACACTGTAGCAACCTGCGCGTCGTAACAGAATATTTAAAACAGATAGTAAAATGAAACTTGGTGAAAAGCTGCAGAGGAGTTTCAAAGTCTCGGTGTGCACGGATCCGGGTCGAGGAGTGAAAACAACAACGCTTTGAAAAAAAAAAAAAAAAAAATTAATAAACAGAACTGGCCGAAATGTGTGAACAGTGGGTTACCTGCTGGAGGGTGTCCAGCTTTCAGCAAAGGAGTCTCCTTCGCTCCAGATTTGGAGAGTTGCTGCACCATTTTTTTGGGAGAAGTTTCCGCAGAGAAAGCAAAGAAAGAAACAACCAAAAACTCTGTGAACGCCCACTCACTTGGTTTTATGCTCAGCCCTGACGTGACGTCACGTGTGACTACAGGAAACCGGAAAGAAACACACACACACACACACACACCTAACACTTCACTGATGGTGAATCAATGAAGTGAAACTAAAACGACGTCTCATATTGACAACACATTGATTACTTCAGATTTAATATGTATGCTTTTGTCTACATCGATTTAAGATTTTTGTCTTATTTTGAAAAGACTTGATGT
The DNA here is from genome assembly GCA_028641955.1 of Protonibea diacanthus. Taxonomy (NCBI): domain Eukaryota; kingdom Metazoa; phylum Chordata; class Actinopteri; family Sciaenidae; genus Protonibea; species Protonibea diacanthus. The sequence goes on along the minus strand of CM053986.1, from coordinate 18,242,855 downwards.
AATCTCGAATGAATTCTTTGTAGCATCAGCCACACAATAATGTTTAACACTGTTTAAGTGTTGAATGAATCCAAGTACTACTACATTTGAATACAAGTATTGCTCATTAAGGTGTGTTAAAATACAAACTCAGCACAACAACAACAACAACATTGCCACGTGTTGCTTCATGTTGCATGTAGATATCTTGAAGTATCTCTGCTTCCAGCATAGACCTGCATTTTCAGTAACTGTTATGGTTCAATGGTCCTGCAGACCTTCACAGGTGAGGAGTAATCATCTTCTTCACTCCATACAACTCAGGTTTTGTCTTTTTTTTTTTTTTAAAAGAACCTCATTGCACATGAAGGTGTAGTGATGCCACAGCCAGTCTAACAGCTGAACAGCTGAATCAGGATGCCAATCAAACACAAATGAAAACACCTGCGTCTAATCCTGGTACTCTACTGCAATGTGCTTGTGCAAAGCGTACGTGAAAACTTTAGTTTTTAAAATATACTACCTTCAGTTTGGTCCTTATATTTTGCATATTGCTACATTTATGTTGAATCCACAGCAAACCCTGGACCAGGTAGAAAAGAAATACTGAACACTGAGGGGCAGCAATGAGAGGGTTAACAGGTGACCAGCAGCATATTTTGCTGGAGGAGACTGTTTCCGAAGGAGAAGAGGCAAAGATTTGACTGGTCTGCTTGTCAGCTGTTATTCATTTACCTACAGACTGTTAAAGCTCTTATAGGGGAATGCGTAAATGTTTAAATGTGCTACGTTACTCTTCAGGCTCTTCACACCTCCTCTGCTGTCATTGGCTGGTTAATCTAGGGCTTTGCAGCCAATCATAGACCATCTGAGGTAATGCGCAGTAAAGCTGAAAAGATGAAGACCTGCACATTTTGTACTCTTGGACATTTAGTGTAGAATTAGTCCAAAACTTTTGTTTTACTACATTAACTCACACCTTCAGTCCTTGCCAGGATGCTCCAGATGGAAGATCTGCTACTGCATATTTTTTCCTTCTCATTCCTCCTGTTCCTTATATATTTGGAGAGTCACATTTTGTATTATAATGTGACATTTTTGGGGGAGAAATGCATTTCCTAGTCTGGTTTTATTTTTGTTTTTTTGACCTGGGCTCTCGCTGAAGTTCAATTTTAAGCTTCCATATTTGGCGTTGTTACATTTATCTGGAATGTTCTTATTCAGTGTCTGTGTTTGGGAAGTACCCTTTTTTGAAATTCTTATTTGATCCCAAGGGGCAAAACTGATTTGCTCAAATATAAACACAGTTACTGTTACTGTTCACTGCTGGTAGGGATTCAATGTTCTGCTTCAGGGTGCCTCAGCAGTGCTGTTTTCATAAAACACAGGTTCTGCAGGTTCAAAGCATGTTTGTGGAAATACAACTTAATGAAACATTTTGTGTCCCACGGGGGCAGAATGACTCCAGAGAGAGAGAGAGAGAGAGAAAGAAACTGTTCAAAAGAGAGGAGCGTTTAATTTCTCCGCTGGATCTTCATGGTCACTCTCTGTTTGAAAGAATGAAAAGCTGTAAACATGCAGTGCAAAAGATATGTCTGCACTGTACCTGTGAAAAGACGCAATCACTCGTGTTTAGAAAACAAAATTGAACTTTTATTATTTTAACATGGTTGTGTTATGATGCCATTTTTGTCCACATATTTCTTCATATATTTATATATCTATAGAGATTTTAACATGGCACAAGTTTTCTTTTCTTTTTTTAACCAGTGCTGATGAGTGTAAACCAGGTAACATGTTGTTTTTTTTTTTCTGTATTTACAATAAAATGAAAGAAATGTACAAGACTCCATGGCATTACACAGCTTCGACATTAAGTACAGATACAATGTGAACCCTCTGTACAACCTAACATCATTAGTTTACTATCTTTTTTTATTCTTTTTTTTTTTATTTTTACAGATGAGTTTGTGATCCATTTTGGCTTCGGCACGTACATAATTCCCCATCTTGACTTGACTCAGACCCTCGCTCACATGACTCACACCTTTCATCGTGCTATCACAGCTAAGATTTTCATAAAGAAAATAAAACGAACATCTAGATAAAGCAGGACGGACGTCTCCTCGTCCGCCCGTCGACCGTCCAACAACATACCTCCGAGCGTGATTCCATCTTTTTCTACTAAAATAAAAAAATAACTTAAAAAAAAAAAAAAAAACATACCATGATTTCCTTCTTTGGCACACATTTCATCTTTCCATCTGCCATTGCTCAGTTGAACTCCCCTCCATACACACGACATTCACTTTACAACAAACATGGATCATGGATCAAAACATAAAGCCGAAGTTAAGCCGAAGAAAAAGTTCATCAGTTCTCGTGTGCTTCCCGGCTTCCTCATCTCTGCTGCGGGGCGAAAACGCAGAAGAAGGTTCTTGATCATAACACAGGAACATCTGCAGACCTATACCCAGGAGTCAGGAGAGCCGGGGTACTGCTCTGCCCTGTAGGAAGGCCTCCGTGTGCTAGCGTAAAAGTCCACATAGTTGGTGGTGGATTTCAGTCCATGAGGCTGGGAGCTGTAGTCGACCGTGGGGGGGTAGGTGATGACCTCCTCCAAGTACGGGTCGTCGTAGCCGTGGGGGTGCTTCAAGTACATTCTGTACGTATCGTAGTTCCTCCGTCCCGGCTCCTCTGTGTAATACATAGGCTGCAGGGGAAAGAGACAGGTAGGCTGTGATGAACTGGGATATGATTAAGAGCCAACAGTGGCAGGTAACATTCAGTTTTCTGTATTTAAAGTTATAAACCTTATAAAATGAAATCATCAACAACAACATTTCATAACAGCAACTTAATGCTCATGCAAACTGATCATTTAAAAACCTCCAACCTGGCAAAACCTCAGGCTTTTATTGTGAAGCTGTCACAGGAAACAGAACATTCATCGTAAAGGTGCGCACTGACTTTGATTGTGCGCCACCAAAGGCGTCTACAAAACAAGACGTGGAGTGGCAGTGGAGCAGTTACACAAAGAGCTGCAGACGACGGTTCTTCTGATCCCTTGAGGTGTTAAAACATCAAGCTATACGGTTGGCTAAACGTAGTAACTTTCTGAGTCTCCACCGGTTCTTTTCGTCCTAACAAGAAAGTGTATTTCCCAAATTGCAAGTAATTAAACTTTTCCTTTAATTAAAAGGATCTGAATGCTTCTTTCACCACCGTCAGAAACACAAAGACAGCGTGAAAAACACCTCAAACCAATCTTCCACTTGACTGTAATAAAATGAAACAACAAACGCTAACATCTCCACACTTGTCTGGCTGGAGATTTTTCAGCCAGTAAGCTAATCAATCACTTTCTAACCTAGACGTATGCGGCCACTAATATAACAGCAAATGGCTTGAGGGTAAATGGCAGAAATCCAGAAGATAGATGGATTTGTGTTTGTCTGAAATAAACGGGGTAATGACTGTCCTCACACATTAACTGCTCTAAATGTGATGTGATGAAGGACACAAGAAAACTCTCTTTTTTTTTTTGTCTCCCCCCCAACTCCTCCCTCCTTCTCACTGTGCCCATTATCTCAATGGGCACACATGGATGTGTCCCGCAGTGACAGGTGCCTGAGACGCACCCAGACCATCCCAATCCCAGCAGTCACATTCACTCTGGCTCAGACAATAGGTGATGTGCTGGGTCATTCCCAGCATCGCCATTTATCCACAGTGGAATACATGTCAGTCTCTTTGTATTAGTCAAGTGGGGTGGAAGAGCCGGTCGCCACAGCCAGATTTATACAGAGTGGTGGAGGGATCTCAAACAGGGGCCTTGTACCAGTAATCAAACATTTCCTAGAAGAAAACATTGGTTTTCAGTGCAGGAATCACAACTAAAGTTTGCTTTCTTAAAACCAAGTTGGCCCAAAACAAAAACAAGTTTTCAGTTAATCTTTTTAAAGTAACTTTTCTACCTAAAATAAAAAAATAAAATAAAATAAAATAAAAGTTTCACTCTAAGCTAGTCGGCTCAGTCTGTGCTGCCCGGTCAGGGAACTCAAAGCACCAGGGGAACGTTGGTATTTACACCACAAGCAAAAGACCACAGAGGCCAAAGGGAGTGCTGCTGAGGGGGAGAGGAGCTGGTGTCGTGTCAGAACCGGAGCTGGGCAAGTGGGCAATGTCACTGAGCTCATCAGCTACTGCAGACAGGGTCGGCTGCTGGCATAAACACAGCCACACCCACTGTATGACTTGATGTTGCTCACTCCTCACACTTGTTAAGTGGACTGATTCGCTCATTCACACACATTGACCGTGAGACCCACGTAATTAACACCATTAGTCTACAGTTTATATTTCTTACTTTTCCTCTTGATGCTCTGAATAACTCACTGCAGTGCTGTGCTGCTTGTCTGTCTTTGTGCTGTCAGTGTCCTGTTTTCAGCTGTGATGTGATCAGTTACGAATTCGGTTTTGACTTTATTTCAGGCTAATTTATTCCCTTACATGCTGCTGCAGCTGCTCAGAGTAATGTCAAATGTTACCCTCTGTTTCTATCACAGTTAGTTTTGTGGTTCGTGGTAATTTTGAGACTCAGTTTGTAAAGTTTTTCCGACATGTGAGAACACGTCTGACATAGACAATCTCTTCTTGGGCGCCACACGTGTGAAATAAGAACTCTTGTATGAACTTAGTCTGAAGTCTATCTGTGAAAACAGCTTCACACAATGCTCAGCTTCTGACTTGAAACATGCAAAATTGTCAGACCTTTCCACTAATAAAGGAGGCGCAGAGACAGTAGTAATAGTAATAATATAGTAATTAATTATACACACATTGCTGCACCTTGTAGTGCATTGTGCTACATGCTCTGAATGTGTGTTGTCAATATAGGTCGTAAAACTACTGTATTAATAACTAAACTACTGTATCCACGAATATAATGTTCTAAAATTATTCTGCACAAATACCCAAAACTAAAAGTCAAATGCAATGAGCTATTTTGTGTTACTGAACTAATCCCATACACACCAAGAGCAGAAAACAATGCACCAAACATTTATACAAAATTCTTAAATTCACCTGTGTTCTTCGGGGCTCATCTCTTGTGGGTGATGAGTAGTAATACGGAGAAGGCTGCCCAGACCCTGGAAACAAGTCAAAATAAAAAAGAGCAGTTTTGTAATGCAAACACACTTCATTTCGTATCAGTGAAAACATCTGCACATCCCCATCGGGCAAATGTCTGTATTTAGATAGTGCAGGATCAAGAAGTGCTATGCTGTGCTGAGGGGGAGAAATAACACCAAATAATTGAGTTGGCCACTGCTGCTCTGTTGTTTACATAGCCCATGGGATGGGTACTTTCGTTGGCACTTCACTCAACCGGTGGAATCCTGAAACACAATTTCCACTTGGCTATGTAGTGCATGGACTGCTGAGGCTGCAGCTCATTTTTGTTTACTCTATCCGCCCCCCCCCGGTCCCGCCAACCAGCGTAGGCTGGCGAGAGCTCTCGTCTGGCTGTAGTATGTCTGGATACCCACTCACTGCCCCTGTCTGCATGTTGTGACTTCTGCTAACAATGATACCATTATAGAGTGTCCACCACGGGCCGACCCGTTTGCTTTACCGCTGTGCGGACAGACCGTCCCGAGCACAAAAAAAACAGCTGAATTAAATCAACTGACTGTCTCAGGACTGCCAGGCTTTGGTGAAGATGATAAGAGAGGACTGTCTTGGCAAGGAGACAAAACTGGCCAATGAAATCTGCTTGGATCTCTGTGACGGATAAAATAGATAATGCCCTGCACTGAGAGGACCCACAGGGCAGCCTGTGATTACAGTCTGATGGAGATAGTAGATACTGTTAAAATACAATTTCATTTTTAAGACCACTGGTACACACACATTGTTTAAATACCTGTATACTGGTTTTTATGGATACTGTTGTCCCCTTGGTAATTATAAAATTGCATAGTTGACTGTGCTCTCTGATAATCTCTGATAGTGTCTCTATGCTCTTTGATACCCAGCATGGCAGGAGACGACGTGGCACTGGCAGCTGTGAAGAGAGAGAGAGAGGAAAAAAAGAGAAAAAACATTATATTCCAGATGTTTTCCTGTTTTGCTGCTGGTGGTGGTGTCTATTTTCATCCGGCAGGGTCTGCGGGCAAAACTACAGCCTACCGGGGTGGTTGACCGGGGACATTTGAATGGTGCTGGTCAGGGTGGGCTGGGACTTGAACCGGTCCCGTTCAAGTGTTGACACTGGAGTGAGGAAATGGTTTTGGTTCCATCCATCCTGTGAGGACAAACAGAGGAAAAAGAAGTGGTGGTTTGAATGACTAGAACAGTGCTGAATGTTATAAAATCCCTGTGTGGTGCCTTTTCTTTGGTTGCAGAGGATAGCACATTATTAAAAGGCACCGTTAGCATTTTTTTTTTTAACTTTCTGACTCTTTGGTATTTATAATCTTTCACATAAAACACTGATTTAAGATCATGGACAGCTGCCATCTGTCTCAATCTTACTTTCTTATAGATGGTGCGCAGATCCCGGTACTGCCACAGTGTATTCAGGACCTGAGCAGTTGCTTTAACCACCTTCATAGAGTACCTGGAAAACAGACATAATATAATATGTATTTTTAAATATTCCCTAATCAATTTAACCTCATTTTTAACTGCACTGCCAATATTGTAGCATGTAGTATAAGCTGAAGTAAAAAGTGTCCTCAGTGTGTTTTAACCTGGAGTAGTACTGAATATACAGCAGGACAGAAATAGCTACAGCACTGTTCCATCATTCCACAGGGACTTAAAACCTCAATGCACACAAAACCACCTTCCCTGTGGCTATATTAAATGTATGTGAGTGTGTGTTTATGTATGTGTGTGTCTTAAACTCCCACTTTCCAGTGTCCAGGACAGTCTGTACAGCCCTGCCACCGGCCACATATGCTTGATGACTCCTATCGTTGCCCTAGCAGCGCATTTGACCATGTTAATCGAGTCAGGTTTGTATTGGTGTGCGCTCTACGCGCCCACTGAAAGTGTTCGGACAAATACGTGCTGCTGTAGCACACCTGTCTCCTCTGCCCTTGGTGATGTTGACCAGCTTCTCGATGCCACCCGTGTCGGCCAGGGCCTTGGCGTTCTCCATGTTTTTGCTTGTGACCTCGTGCAGGGTGCAACAGATGGCCGCCACGGTCTCGTCCGACAGCAGGGTGGTGTTTCCTCCGGGGAGACGGTTGACCAGGTCCCTCATCGCGTACTTCCCTGAGAGAGAGAGAGAGAGAGAGAGAGAGAGAGAGAGAGATATTATGACACACTGTCCAGCAGGATTGTGAGAAGAAGCTTATGCACGGAGAAAAGATGGTGCCAAACATGCAGACACGTTATGTAACGTACAAGTGGATGTCTGCCATAATAGCCTAAATTACATTTTGCTCTTTTTGTAATCATGAATGATACATTAATTTTGCTTGAGACCGCAGTGAGGTTGGCAGTTTTTCTGAAGTGACATTGCGTTCCCATCACAAGGACGTCAGCCTGCGTGTGCATCCTGCTGTTAAAAAAGGATTGTTTCCCCTATCTCTCCTTCAGCAGAGCAGCCCAGCTGAAGGTCCTGAATGCATACAGCACAAACTCACTCTCTCTCTCTCTCTCTCTCTCTCTGTCTGTGTCTCTCTTTCTCACACATACACAACCAAAAAGCACCTTAAACCAACACTGCAGCTCCTCCCCCCCTCTGCCTACAGGCGTCACCCCCGCATTGCTGGAGCTGTAACTCCTCATTAATTCCAGAGAGAGAGCACATAAAAACTTGTTTTTCCATTAAATTGGACTGTTTCATTGAACAAAAAAAAAGTCTGGAGTGGGATGAAATGAAAAATAATAACTAGTAGTTAAGATGGCTACACAACTCCCTGGTTCTGTTTGTGCATTTAACTTTAAAAGACACATTGTTTAACAGTGTTCATGCTGTCAGCAGGCAAAACATGAAACATTGTGTATCAGTATACTTCTTTACTCACTAGTTTGATAAAGTATTTGTACTGCACCTCAATATGTCATATTAATGTTTTATGCAAGCTAAAAGGCATTTTCAACATGGCCTATCACTGCAAAATGAGCAGGTAATCAAGCCAAAGTAAGAACAGTAGTATTTTATTATTAGTACATCTTTTTATTGAAGTCAGTTAGTTGTTTGATGGCGTGACAGCTCACCTATGAGCTCCTTGTTCCTGACATCCAGTGCCATGTTTCTCAGAGCAGTAGCAACCGAACACACCACCCTGTCGTTATCCATCCGCAGCAGCTCCACTAGGATCGGCAGTCCCTTCTCCTTACGCACGGCTGCACGGATGTACGCTGCAAACTGCCCGCACAACACACACAAGAAAGCCATTAAACCTTCAAAAGGATCTCGCCGCCACACGGGAAAATAGTCTGTCTTGAGGTGCACATTTTAGCATGTGTGACTTGGAGTGTAAAACTGACGTCAGCTTTGACTGATACAGAGGAGGTGAGCTGTTAAATCCTTTTTTAACCAGTTGAATAGATTCTTTGTCTCCTGGGATATCACATTTAACACTGTATATAAAAACAAAAAGAGAATGTGTGTGTTTGTTTGTGTGTGTGTATAGACGCACAAACACCGGTACTATACCTTCCAGTTGCCGGCTGACAGGTTCTGGAGGGACCCGGCGGCGCCCTCCAGAGTGGCGGGATTTGAGCTCTCAGCTAGCAGTGTCAAGTAAGGTTTAACCACCGAAGGGTGCCATAGCATCTCCGCACCTTTGGGAGACTTGGAGAAGCCAGGGATGGGTCCTACACCGTCCCACTGCGCAAACAACCACAGTGTTAAATCACAAGACTTAGCCTAATAATTCAAATTAAAAAGACATTTAGTTATACTATAGCATGAGGAAGCATAGTTACATGATAATGTTAGATTTATACTTCATTAAGATGTAATTTTACACATTGTAGCGTTAACAGGTTCCATTTAATTAAGTTTGTAATCACCTCTTATATTAATGATTTTCTTCTTAAATGATTAAAACTTCAATTTAGTCTGCGTAGTTACGGTGTTATGTGACAGGAGAGAATACTGTTGAGATTATTTTCGAGCACAAATTCCCTTTTCTGATTTTGAATTTGTTTTCCAGTCCAGAAAAGTCCAAATTCATATTAAACATCATATTAAACCACAGCGGTGCAGTTTTTTTTTTTTTTTGGGGGGGGGGTCATCAGGCCCTCTGCAGTCTACTCAGTGGTTATATTAAACTGATTTAATCTGTTTTTATTTTACTTTAATAAAATATTTATTTAATTTCTTTAATTAAATCAGTCTTCAGCTGATATTACAATATTCCTACCCCTTGAGTAACCTTCTGTTTCTATTTGAAAGACATTTTTGCAAAAGCGACATACCTGTTAATTTCGGCTTTTTAGAGACATTATTGTGCACTTGACCCCTGATGCTAAGCTTTCATTATATTTTACCGATGACTGGTGATTCCACGTATTCTTATTTAATTTCTGCATTTGTCTCTTTCTGTTCTTTCAACTGTCAGTCTAGCTGAACCATTGTGCAGGGTTTTGTTGTCCAAAAAAACATTACCTATTTTTTTTTTTTTTTTTTGCAAACCTTTCATACAAAATGACATCAATTTTGTAAAGAGGACTTTCTACAGTCTAAAAGCATGAAAGTTCAGTCATAAATACAGAGTGACTGTACCAAATCAAGCAGGCGATTCCAAACTTCTGATGGATGCAAATGCTTAATAAATTGTGCAAACCTTTTGATGCTCTGAACACTCACCGTCTCTTCCTGCTGGCTCTTTTTTTTCTTCTTTTTCTTCCTGCCCCAGCAGCTGGAATCCACCTCTTTAGATGGCGACTCACTGCCCAGTAAGCCGTCCAGCTCCTGCCCCCCTATGAGTCGGGACGGCGGCAACTCCAGCTCCAGACGATACGACAGGTTCCTTAGAGTGCAAATACAGTTCTCCACAATCTGACGGCAGGCAGAGAGGAGATAGGGGTTCGGATGGGTAGTTACAGCAGCGGCTTTCTAAATCACCATGACAAAGGCTTCACTACAATAAACTGTGAGCAGCAAGCTCTAGTATCTACGGCCAACGTGTGGTACACAGGCCTGCTATTTACAGCGGTATAAATCAATTAGTTATGGGACCAAAGGGTCTCCAGTTAGAAAGAGTATCTGGACGAGAATAGATTTAATTCCACGGTGTTTGAGCACTGTACAGGTTTTAGCTCAGAGAATGTCAACGAGCATATATGTTTGACAAAATGAAGATGTAATCTTCACATCACAGACGAGCCACTTCACCTTTTCTATCTTTTACGGTGCACGGATGCATGTCTGAGAGACCTGATGTCATTTCTGCGGCTACCACAGAGAAATGTTAATATATTGTGAAGCAGGTACGTCAGACTCTGAATGTCTACTGTTGTGAATGCATGGCTTTAGCTTTAGGTAATAAAGTACATGAAACAGCCGCTTGCTTGCTGGGTGCTTTGAAGGTCGTGTAGACAAAAGGTAATACAATGAGTCAAACAGGGTTAAGAAGGATTTTTTTCCCCAGAGCTTCTTATCATGTGGTAGCATGTTTTCCTCCTGGCTAAGCATGTGTGTGTCTTATGTGTGTGTGTGTAGTACCTTGCTGTCGAAGTCAGAGGTGTTTACACAGGCTTTGATGACATAGAGTAGTGAGTCAACCAGCCCCTCACAACTGCGCATCTGTTTTCTGGCCTCCTCACCAGCTGAGCTCAGGTTCCTTTTTTGGAAAGCATACACAAATAAATTAGGCTTTTGATTTTGGGGGCTTTACTCAGCAAACAAATGAGCGTACGCGTATACACACACACACACACACACACACACACACACACAAAAAAAAAAAGGCAGCTTGCGTGCGTGTAGTGTGTTTGCGTCCCACTTGAATGTGTAATGCGGGTTGCGCCATCCCAACACACCGTCCATCCATAATGCATGAAGTACGTGAGTGTGTGGTCTGACTGAAGTCATTAAAACACTTTGCTGAGTAAATAAGGAACTAACTAAGTGTGCTCGCACATCAAGAGACCATATCTGTGTGTGTGTGCAAAGGGTTACAGACACACAAACACACTCACACTCAGTTCAAATGGCTGGCACCAGTTAAAGGCTAAATTCTTCATGCGGCATAATGTCTTCAAAGGAAGAAGCCCCAGGAGAGGAGCTGGGAATATTACATCACTGACTGTAATAGTCTATGAAATGATGATAGCTTTGAAACAGACAGAGACAAAGCAGGTAAGATTTCTAGCTTTTGATTAAAACGTGCACAATTATGAGGGTTTGTCAGTTTTCTTTCATCGTTTATTCATTATTCATTTGTGAATTCACACCATTCTGATACCGATATGCCGTGTGAGTGTGTCTCTATGTGGTGGGTGCCTCTACAAACACAGCATTAACACGGCTATTTGCCGAGGGGAGTGAGCTCATGCCACACTCGATGTAATAGCATCAGTTGTCCACCTCGGGGTGCTAGTGCCAAGTGTGTTCATCAGGTGGTTTACCTCAGACAGCCTGTCGTGTTCCTCAGCACCAGGGAGGAGTGGAACTTCAGCTTGTGGTCGTCGTCGAAGGTGGAGCTGCTCCATCCGGAGTGAGGGATGATCACAGTGTTAGTCAGAGTGGTTAAGGCGTCCCGAATGATTGTCATCTTGACGGCGTCACACGACGACAGGTTCCACAGCACCCCTGCGGTGGAGACACCCGCATTTAGAAAAAAAAAAAAACACACACACACACACACACACACACACATGCATTGAAAGAAAAACAGACAAGGCACGCAAACCTCCAGTTATCTCAGCTGTCACGTGCAGTTAGGGTAACCCGACAGGGATACCAACATTTTTGGGCTTTTAATAGCCGAGTGTGTCCGCAAATAAAACACAAACAAGCAACCCTCGCACACACACACACACACACACACACACACACACAGAACCCAGGTGAAAATACTCCTCTTCATGAATGAAACAACTGCTCTAGCATCAAGGCATCAGAAATTCACATCAAATTTCGTCTATAATATCCTCGGGGGGTGAAGATTATTAGCTTGAAAGAGGGGGGGGAATGGGGCGGAGATCCATATGGCATAGACTCAGTCATTTGAAATTATGCCATCATTTCACTCAATTCAAATATACTTTTAGTAACCACTGATAATCATGCACAGTCCTGGCAAGCCTTTGATGCTGCATCTGTCAAGGATTAGTCAGCATGTAGCATGTTCTTCTAATTAGTTGCCTCTCGCTGCTAGGAGGCATATATTCGAAGGCACAGGCTGACTTCTGCAGGGCACCAGCCACCTTGGAGGAGGAGGCTGGACGAGCTGGAATCTACATACAATACAAAAGTGGCAGCCGTGATGAAACCAGAAAGTGGATGTACAGTAAGCATGTGTGTTAATGGTCCAAATGTGTCCAATTCTGGCAGTGCACGACCTACAGACCAGAGCGCTGAACTGAACTCCATGTGTGTGTGTGTTTCTCCACCTCATACACAAGGACACCGCACTGGGAGAGGTCAAAAATAAGTATTAGCTTTCCTGGCTTCTTTTTTTTTTTCGTAACCTCACTGTTTATTTCCTCTCAGGCAGGCTGTTCCTGCTCTCTCTAATTGAACCAATGGAGACAATAATAGGCTATAATATGGCCCAAGAGCCCAATTCCAACACACTGCTGGCAAGAAGCTATAGAGACAGATATGCGTCTGCCAAGCAGTGTCGCTCGCAGTCATTTCATCAACAGCCATTTCGCTTACCATTACCCTTATTAGCAGCACATCAAAGTGCTTTAAAACCCCAAAAGTTAAAATCCCAAAGTAAACTTTCATGATTTTATTTTAATTTTGACAAAATATCAAGACAATTAAGTGATGCTTGGCTCTCGGAAGGTAGTATGCAGCTTCTTATCGGAGCTTGCCAGAAGCGTACGTGGGTGGAGCTGTGTTCTGAAACCCTAACATCAGGTGGGCTACTGTCTTCGCGCTGCTCAGGCAGTGGGATACATTTCAATCAAATACTTCTGCAGCGATCGAGCTCTCCTCCTTGCGCAAGCACGTCCTGGTCCGTGTTTGCCTTTCGCATGGGATACTCTGCCACGCGAGGATTGCCCTGGAATAGGATCACTAACACCGTCATAACACATAAATTCTCACGCCTGCTGACCAACGTTTCTGGTCCCTTTTACCTCCATAATCTGCTCCCCCTCTCTCTGGCGAGTTCCTCCACACCCACTCTAATGTCAATTCGTAGAACATTCTCTGCAGGGTTTCAGACTCGTCCTATGGAGGCGGCGATACGCCGGAGAAATCAACAGACAAATTCACTCAGGTGTGACTGACAATGCTGTCAGTGGCGCAACACCAGCGGCAATACCCATAAGTCATATCTGACAGTCTGATGGAGCTGTGTGTGTGTGTGTGTGTGTGTAAACAGAGTCCTAAACTGTGTTTGCTGCTCCGTGGCATGTTCTCAGGTGCCTTGGCCTGGCTTTGAAATACTGACCCAAGTGTAAACACTGCTGTGACACCAGGGCCAATAGTCTATCCAGAGCTAAGCTCCAGAGAGCACAAGCACAGAGAGGAAGAGGCTCAATACAGAGAAAATATGAAGCTTGTTAGAATGTCTAATAGCTATTGAAGCATTGATCCGACAATTAACTGAACTAAAAACTGGATGGACATTTGCTCTGGCTCTGTTATCATTATCTGCAACCGCTCACCAGTCTTGCATGTAAATCAATAACGTCACCCCTTTATTGCAGGGTTTCGTTTTTCACCTCCTCCGTTCTCTTTTCTCCTGCCACGAGCAACACTGCAGCGAAACCATGCCAACACAAAGCAGACCAAAACTTTAGAGGACTGGGTGCAACTTTGTTTTATTAGAGATACTCTCGTTTATGTTACGAGCATATAAAGAGTGGCATGAAAATGGTAGGCTGAATTACAAACAGAGAACGCTGCAAAGGTGCAGAGTGCATTTTCACCTTGATTAGATGTTTGATAGTGATTTGCAGTAGAAGTTCAGGAAGTTCACACCATCTACTTAAAGGTCCAGTGTGTAGGATTTAGCGGCAGCTAGCAGTGAAGTTGCAGATGAAATGAATACTCTCCCACGTTTCACCCTCTCCTTCCACGCACGTAGGAAAAACTTTGGCTCTGAAACTTGCATAAAAAGCAAAACGGCCGTATCCTGATCAGTTGTAGTTTGTCTGTTCTGAGCTACTGTCCAAAAATGGAGCTTTAAAATTGACTCCATGGAAGAGGACCTGCTCGTACTATAGATATAAAGGGCTCATGTTAAGACAATGAAATGCTAAATGGTAAATGGACTGTACTTATATAGCTTCTGTTTTTCGACCACTGAAAACACTTTTACACACATTCACACACTGATGGCATTAACCGCCATGCAAGGTGCCAACTAATCAGGCTTAGGAGCTCCGGGGATCGAACCACCGATCATCTGATTGAAAAAATACTAATGAATATTATAATATATAATAATAATATATATAATATAATATTTAATTCCTGCAGTGGACCTTTAACGGTGAAACTGTAGCTATAAACCAGCTTACAGACCTGTATACATTCAAAAGCAGGTCTCCTTTCCCCCCTAACTGTCCACCAACACATGTACAACACGCTGTATGTGCAAAAAATGAATAATGAATAAACCCACCAGGTCTATGTGACTCTACCTGTTTCAATGCTAATCACCAAAAAGCTGCTTTCTATCTCTACTAGACACACAGCTTAAAATTGATCTTTGGCTGGTTGATTCCTAAAATGTCTTCTTTGACAATCTTTGTCTCTTAAACCACGAGTCGGCGTGTCATCAACTTTGTGAGGTGCGGTAACTGGGTGGGCATTTACTGCTGATCATTCAAAAAAAACGGCCCCATTTATTAACCTTTCAATTTCTGGGAGTTGAACTGGAAACTTGTCAATGCTGCATCGACTAAACCTCAGACAAGCAGCTCGGTGTGTGTGTGTGTGTGTGTGCTTTTTGAGGTTGGTGGGTGTTTCTAATTTTCTTCCCCCGTGCAGTGGAAGTTGGTACATTGCTGCTTACGGCTATAAATGGATTTATTTTGGGATCAAATTTAGTTTCTCGTTTTTTCATTTGATCAAAAAGGTCTTAACCCCGTTCTTTGCTCTCGAACAAAACAAACAGCAATCGGCGCCAACACTTGGTGGCTGGGTCTGTTGTGTGTTGATGCTTCTTTCTTAATCTTTATGTAAAGCGAATAAAAGTTGATCTGGTGGTAGTGTGACAAACAGTTAAGCAGATGTAGAGTATGTTTTTGACATGCTGATTGGATCAAGCAACGTTTAGTCTTGCCTAACCATAACCCTAAGGACTGGAGAAGAAATAACGATACAATAACAGGAGAGTGTTGAAGAAAGTAATCTTGATTCCCTATTTTCTATATAGATCTGCAGGTTTGGAGGTTTTAATCTTAAAGAGTTTTCTTAAGGTGCAGCTGACTCCAAATGTAATTGAGTTTGGCGTGTTCTAAAAGGGCCGTCAAATCCAGCACTGCGGGTGCACTGGCTGCAGCTAAAAATCCCCACACCTCCTCCGAACGAGACGTTTCTGACATGTAACAAATGACAGAGCCCAACACGAATACAATTACAGAAAACAAACACGATACAAGCTCCAGCATCACTGCAGTGAAGTGCAGTTGTGTAACAGTACCAGAGGAAGACGATGACAAAGAACTGGCACAAATGCTGTTTTCTATGCAAGAGGAGATGATGAGTCTGTTAAGTGCGTTGCTTAACCAAACAAAAACAGGAGATTTGTCCTTTCTAGCAACAGATGGGGACTATAGATGAGTGCGTACCCGTTAAATCAATAGGCAACAAACACACAATGAAACACAACGAAAACACGATTAAAGAATGTAGTCGCCAAAGCAAAGCCAAGAAAAGGGGAGTGATGTCATTTGTACCACGAGGCAACAAACATCGCTTCTGTTTATGTGTGTGTGTGTGTGTGTCAGTTCCAGTTTAAGGTGTCTCCGCTATATGGAGCTAATGGCAGCGCTGTGAGGTTTGGCCTTTTGATCTGAGGGGCGGTTTGACGACAGAGCAATAATCCCAACAGCTGCAGGAAGGTGAGGCAGGTAAGGGAGTCGGCGGGGGTCACTTTTGTGTGTGTCTCCACAACATGACCTCTGACTCGGAGCCGGTGTTCTTGCAGCTACATCTAATGAAGCACAGGTGACACCTGGACCTCCCAGTGGAGTCGAGGAGGAGCCGCTGACACAGTGGGAATCCCCGAAAGCTTCTGGAGCCTGACACCTGGCTCCTGGCTTCCTCACTGGCTTCGACAGCACCGGCGCTACTTTTCAGAAGCGTTGTAAACTAACGTCTGCGTAAGACTGCTGCTGCTTTTTAAGTAGAAATAAGCTGCCGGTGAGTGAATGATTTCTGCCTGCGCCACTTAAAGCTCTGATGTGGGATGCCCCTGTCATCCAGCTGAAAGCTCTTTATGTGGATCGTTCTCATCAGCTGTAATTAACCAGAGGTGATGCAGCATTGCTGACCTTTTCTAATTGCCCCACATCCTGTGGCCTGCACTACCAATTAGCCACAGTAGGTTCTAGTGGATGAAAGGGGGGGAAAAAAAAAAACGAAGCTCGCATTAAAATTGCTTACGCTGACTTGGCAACACATGTCTGTACAACCTTTAGAAACTTGAATGAGGAGAAGAAGGAGAGAAGAAGTGGTTCTCACTGTGTAATTTAAGTTTGTGCAGGGAGAAATTGTGTTGAGCAACTTGAACAAACACTTAAACGCTGAGGACAATCTCCCCGACGATACACAAATGCTACAGAGTGTTGTGTTCATGCTCCAGCTGTATTGTTTTCCTTTGGGGGGACCGCTGGACCGTAACCCGAGACCATGTTAGATTCAAGGGGGGACTGGAGCCCAGCTCAAACAGCTGACTCAGCCACCTGGGAGCCAAATGTCTTGGCTTTGCTTGATTCTGTAAGCGCTCCACCCAGATCCTAAACAACATGGATTTATACCCTGTTTGTGGAGCTTAGACAACACGCAGCCCAACACAGAGAGGAGGAGACTGACAAGCAGACTGTCAGGGGCCGTTGTTTTCAGACAGAGACGGAGCTAAATCTCTCCGCACATGAATCTCAGGGAAATGCGGTTACATTTCTGTGCGCATACAGCACCATAAGCAGCAGTGACAGCGGCGGCAGCTTAAGAAAAAAAGCCTCTTTGAGTCAGTTACTACGACAATCATAATCTTAGCACAGACCTCAGTAAGCAGTCTGTTTAGCTGTTTAGTCAGAGTATCTTAATTCACTCCTAATCTCAGACTACATTCAAAGAGATTAGGAGTCATGAGCAACAAACCAACATAATACAGTAACCAGTCTGTCATAAAACGCCCCCAGGTTTGCCAGGTAAATAATTCAGCATGTCCCTGTTCTGCTGTAACCTCACAATAAATAGACAGGATCTGATGTGGGTGGGCACAGGCCCCGAGAAAATTCATAAAAAGAGTATGTGAATAACTGACTTTTATTACTGTTAAAAAGTAGTAGTAGTAGTACACCCTCATATTCTGCTATCTCCCTCTTTCCCACCGAATTTAACAAAAGTGTAGCAGAGGACTCCAGAAGACGATCACTATAGAAGGTGTGGCGTCGTGGCTACGCGGTATGGGACGTGGGAGGTAACGCTGAGCAGGGTGACACCGGATTGACGGGGCCGTTCAATGTGCCAGCAATCCAGCAGGCGAACTTATCAGCCGTCCAGCATCTGCTGTCAGTCTCTCCGTGTCCGTGGCGGAAACACAGAGAGTCTGCCGGAAAGTCTTGACAGTCACCTGAAGCAAATTCACAGCCGCTTGTAGAAGTTTTCCGTGTCGTATTGTTAGCGCTGCCCCTCTGAGCCACGAGTGGGGGGTTGGTGATGAAGACTGCCACCATATGTCACCTGCCTCCTAAAAATCTGCCAATTGCTCTGTAGCTATGCATATTTGTATAATTCAAATGCTTTGCACTAAATATCTGGCCCTGAATCGATCATATACATTGATTTTCATCTGAAAAAAGTGGTTTCGGGGTTCAGTTACACTCAAAATAACATGGTGAACTTGTTGGCAGACAGTTGCATACTTAAACATCCAACAGTCGGGGATGGAGGATGGAAGTGGCTCTAACACTATATAGCTGCTTTGTTATTTACCAAGGATTCACATCACATTTTGTGCAGACACATTCTCCACACATGCTGGCTGTCTTACCTGTAACAAGCTCCCGCACTTCTGCATCCACAGTCTTTCTCAGTAGACGGAGCAGAGCTGGAATACCTCCCGCATTCCTCACGGCGATCTTGTTTTCATCCATCGATTTGCCGTAAACGAGGTTCCTCACAGCACCGCAAGAGTTCTTCTGGACCTCAAGGACCTTGTGGTCTAGTAGGTCCACCAGATGTTTAATTCCTCCCAGTCGACACACCTACGGACAAACGTGAATGAAATCGCACACCGCTGTCAGCTGGGGAAAAGATTCTGACCACTCACAACATTTTTTTTTTTTTTTTTTCAGCTATACTGTGTGGAGAGTAAAATCATGTGACAGGAGAATCTACACACAGGGAAATGTATTCATAGCAGATACAAATTATTTGGAAAAGTGCTGCTAATCTATGACGGTTGAAAAAAAAAAAAAAAGCCTTGACCACAGGAGATAGTAGTCTGACAGACTAAATTTACATTTTCATCCAGAGAGAGAGAAAAAATAAGAAGCTTCCTGCGATTCATTGTATAGGATGAATCATTTCGTGATATGTCGACATTTGGCACCTCAGAATAAAAAAGGCATTCTTCATATGTGATGTCTTAATCCTCTTTCTGTGCCTCCTTATCAAAACTTCTTTCCCCAAAATGCATTATGATGAGAAAAGACAGGCTTGACCTTTAATGTCTGAACGGAAAAAAAGGGTGGAACGACGGATGTGTCTATTTATTTATTTATTTATTTTTAAGAATTACCGTATGCTATTGCTGTTTTTTCCATTGGCTTGTGGCATGAGTGAACAGTATGAACGCTGCTTTGTGTCTGTGTGTGTGAATCTGCAATAGATTTAATTCTATGCAGCGTCAGCTGAGCCATTGTTTCTCTTCGTGTTTATATAATTGTGCTATCCAGACTCACTGCTGCATATGATGTCACTGACCTGGCTGTATCATGCAAGAAGGAAGAGCGAGATTAGCCAGAAGATTTTTTGCAGATTAGCTCCGACTTAATTGAGACCAAAAGTGATGTGCAGTAATGTTGCTGACGATCTCTCACTGCACAGGAAAACTGCGAGCATGCACAACTATGCAAGGTCAGGCTCGAAGCAGAATGTTTGACTGTTTACAATGGACCGTTAGGCGCTTTTGTTTTCTCTCCCAGATAGATTCATATATTACCTTCCTGTGGGTTTTGTTTACAGTTTGTCTGACAGTCCTGACGCTTGTTGTCCTGCCGAACCAATTCTCTTTGCGATGTTGCTGCATTTGAGTGCAACAGACCGGCTGGCAGGAGACCCCAAAATAAAACCCAACGTGTGTTAAAATGCAGCTTCCGCCTTTGAACCTGACACACCGAAGAACGCACAGATACTGTGCGCAGTCTGTAACAGTTATTCAAAGTTAAAGCGGCTGTGTAGAGATAAGACGCCGTCTGGGACCTACCTCCGTCTTAACCCGATTATCACCGTAGCACAGGTGCTGCAGGTAGGCAGCCGCGTTGGCCTGCACGGAGGGGAAGTGGTGCTGCAGCATGTGAATGACCTCTGTGAGCTCCGGGTCACGCCACGCGAACTCCCTAGAATTAAAGGTGGGGTGCAAAGGTATCATCACGGCGACAGAGGCAGAACAAAAATGTGTCTCCTTAAAAAAAATACAGGTACAGTTTGAATGAAATGAATATTTGAGCACCTCAGGGTAAACTGATAAGCCCTGGAAATGATATTCACATCTGGTTCTACATTACAATCCACACTTGGGTTACTGCTTTTCTGTATGCAGGACTCTAAAGACAGAATTCAGGATTGCATCACCTATAGACTGCTCATAAAATAAACCTAGAAACCATTTATTTACACTTTAAAGTCTATAAAAAAGTACTCTTGTAATATACTTGTAGATCTGCTGGCGTGCTACTTATCTGAATTTATTCTGATTGATTGAGAAAGTGCGACTTGCGCAGCGAGCAGCTACACAGACGTATCTGAAACTGTCAAAATAAGATTACTGGCGTTTGAGTTGTGGCGCATATGCTATTACCTCGCCACGTATGAAATATGTGCAGCAAGACGCCGGGCCGGTCAAACTCGACTCGATTATGATCGCAGCACAAAGAGCCGAAGCTGAAAAATACACTGGAGGATTTCCCTGGACAGAAATCCTGTCAAATATTCCAGGGGAAATATTTCTCCGGTGCACTCCCTCAACCGAACTGCGTCATGTTGGTTCCCCGTGGTCCACTCACTTCAAGCAGTTACGCTACAGCAACATACAAGAGTGTAAAGAAAGCTCCCAGTGTGCAGGGTCAGGGGTTTACTGGAGAGGTCAAACCACTCTGCACATACACACGTCTGTACGACAAGAGCAGACGCAGCACTTTAGTGTATGTGAGGCTCTATTGTTGAGTTGCCAGGCACTGAGCTAGCTTAAAGGCTAGACTGTGACTACCCAGGGAGCTCTCTGTTTGAATAGTAAGAGGACACTGGTGTTGACCCGGCAGAACAGGGATGCCTTGTCACCGCTACACTGAACGTTGGATACTGGTTACTAACCGCTGACTACATCTGGTAGTGTAGAAAAACAGACAGAACTTGAGCAGCGCTTACCTGGGGTCCTTCTGAATGCTGTCTATGGAGGGTGAGCGAGTGGCACCATCATCCATGACGACGGCCTGGCGAGCATAGTTTGGATCGGAGGGCCGGTACTGTGCTGAGCGATACGGGTCGGCATAAGTGGCGGCTGTGTTGAGAGCATAGTTGTTTCTTTGGTAGATCATGGCACTGCGCTGGCTGGGTGTCCGCTGGAGACTCCCCACACCTGAGGGGCCAACAAAACGACAGAACAAAACCTTCAGACAGAGAGTTTAAAACAGAAAAAACACACGCACGAGCCGACAAAGCCATGTGAGTGGAGATTATCAGCGTTCGGACCTTTTCAGCTAAACTCTGAGCCTCGCACGCCGGTAGCACACAACTTTAAACCAAGCTGAAAATACAAACATGCGGCCGTTCCATCAGACTCAGCAAATTGTGAAATCTGGAAGCAGTTAATGACGAGAATAAAACACAGCTCCCATGGTTCCACAAAGCAGAAGTCTTCTTCTTCAAGGGGGCTGTTTGCTTGTTGTTTTTTTTTTTTTTTTTTTGTTTTTTACAAGCTTGTGTTAAAGCTGAGGGATCCTGCTGGTTTTCCACGAGGACAGGACTCAACCTGCTCGATGATCCGTAAATCCTTTCCTCAACGCCCTCTCAGTCGTCCGTGCCATTGTTTTGCTGCAATGGCAAGGCATGACCAGGTCCAAAAAACAGTCAGAGATGCACAAGTCGAGCGAAAGCATCACAAACACAAGCGTGCAGAGAAGCCATCCTTCCAGACAAGGTCAAATATTCAGCTTGACAGCATCTCGACTCAGTCATGTTTCCCTCCAAGTGATATCATGACCTAGTTCTTTAACACAATGGGTCACAAACACAGAACTGCATAAACAAGCGGGTTGGATTTAGCCCTCCTTCTCACCAGTGTCACATGATGTGTGCCAGCGTGACTGCCGCACTGGTCAGATCCCTATCAGACATCCAACAGAACTGGGCATGTGCGTGCTCAAACTCCCTCCTCCCCCGGAAACCAAGACGTCAACTTGTGGTGCTGCTCCAAAAACACAATTTCTCACATCAGTGCTTCTTCTATGTTGGGCAGCAGCAGCAGCACCACCCTGCAATATGGTTATCTCCCAAAAAAAAAAAAAAACCTAACCTAACAGAGCCAAAGACACTGGAAGACAAATCATAAACAACACAGTGTAGCTTTGCAGTTTTACCACAACTATTTGGATTCCTTTTCTCATCTTCTCCGGCCAAGGATCAATATTTCTACTTAACATAAAAATCTCCCACTTGCAGCACAAAAAAAAAAAAAAAAGTACAGTGCAAGCTTCCAGGAAAAGTCAAAGAACACATGGAAAGCCAGCGGGGGGAAAACGGACCACTGAAATTTCATCTCAAAACATAATAAAGAAAACGCCGGGATCAAATTGGATTTTTCTAATGAGGTAGCTCTTACAAAGACTCTATATTGAACACCCCCTCCAGCTCCGCCCCACTCGCCTTTTCTCAATATAGCTGGCATAAACGCGTTAAGGTGGCTCGTCCGTGGGCTTCTCCACAGCATCAATAGCATTTATTAGTGAACTTATCGGTCAAAGCGGATCTCCGGTGTGCCAAGGAGAGGGATGAATGGTGTGTGTGTGTGTGTGTGTGTGTGTGTGTGTGCGCGTCGATGAAAGCTAAGCGTGTGTATCTGAAGCAGGAGGGATGATGAGATGAGAATGCCAACATCAGGAAAGCTGGAAGAGAGCTGGCTGTGGATGTGGGTAACCAAGCTGTCCCCTGGCCCCGCCATCCTTCTTCTCATTCTCAGTGTGACACACGGGTAATGGACTCCTTTGTGGCAGGATGACATATCAGTACCTGCCTATTAACTCATGTCTCACCCTTTCTGTCTGACGGCGGAAGGAGGAGGAATGGAAAGGGAGGCAGAGAAGGAGAGGGTGACACAGAGGCAGAAAAACAGAAAGCAAGAGAGAAAATAAGCAAAAATGAAGAAATGAAGACACGAGTGGCGCTAAAGGGAAGATGGACAGAGGATTGGTGCCCCCTCCCCCCAACAGGATTCGATGGAAAAAGACTGAGAGAGATTTGAGGACAAACGGAGCATCTGTAACAGATAACAAAAACAAAGTACTCTGTGTCTCCTTGAAATGAAAATGTTATGAGTGGAAAAAAAAAAAAGTAATTTTCTTGACCTGCATGACTCCACTGCATGAAGATACAGAGAGAGCACGAGGAAAGAGGAGAGAAAATGGAGGAAAATAAGAAAACCGAAAGGAATTTTTGGTAAGCTTGGAAATAATTTGGAGCTGGATCTGTTAACGCTCAAAACAAAAACACTACGGACCATTTTTATACTGACAATGTTGCTGCAGGCCGACATACAGGGCCAGAGGGAGGGAATACACAATGTTATTTAGAGTTAGATATAATAAGCTCTCTCAAATTCCCCTTCAATATTTTAGTTTGTGACTTGAGCTGGATGGAGTAACAATTATGGATCTGATGTCCTCACATACTGTAGCTCAAAATCAGTTTATGCTAATGGACGTCCAAATATTGAACTGTAAAATAATTCAGCGTTTTGTTTGTTTGTTTGTTTTTGCTAAATCATATTGTCTCCTTGTGTCCTAGTAACAAACATTCCTTGTCCTTATTTTTTAGTGCCACTTGCCGTTTTGTTGGCAGGCTGTGCGAACAGCGTGCATAGATCACATAAAGCAAGGCAAAAATGTACTTTAGTACAGTTTACTTTGGTATTATGAGGACAGCGTTCATTTTGGAGAAACTTCCAAACATTTTACTGACTTTATACTTTATACCAGGGGTGTCAAACTCAAATCACCCAGCTGGCCATAATTGAAGTCTGAGATTACGTTGCAGGGTGTAAAAGCAGTAAAGTGCACACTTTTTTAAGCTCTTCTGTCTTCTGTAGCTTCTGCTGTGTGTCCAGGTTTTTGTACTTGTCCTGATGTTTTGTCTCATGGTGCCGTCTAAGGTTATGTTCCTCAAGTGCGGCCACATTAGCTCCACAAACAAGGCACGCAGGTTTACCTCCTGATGTCGGTGAACAGTTACTCTCTCGTCTCCCACCTGCTTTAAAGTCCCTGTTCTCTGTGGTGCACAGGTCTTGACCTGTGTGGCAGCTGTTGCAGTGCGTTGTGGGATTTGTAGTACGTGTGCTGGGAGTGTGATTTACCAGCGGGCCATTAATAATAGATGTATGAAATGATCTTGCGGGCCGTGTGAATTTATCTCTTGAGTTTGACATGTCTGCTTTACATTATCATTTTCAACCAGTCCTACACTAACTACCAATTCATTACGGTGACCAGTTTGCAGCCTCTCAATCTCTGAATTACAACTTTATATTTGATTTTGCTACATGGTAAAAGCTCCTAAATGAGAGGCAGAGAAAACACACAGGGATGAATGTGTCTTGGATGGTGTTATGTCCTTTGTCTGTATTTTGTCATCATCTTTACACGAGTTTTACCACATGAATAACGTGGGACCAACCTGAGGTGCTCCTGTAGAGGGTGCCGTGTTGGGTGTGGCTCGGGCTGCGGTACAACGGGCCGTGGAACGTCCGATCCTCGTAGATTGGTGCGATGTGGCGATCTGGGGACACAGTTGACCTCATGTCCTGACCCAGTTGGCTGTGTTGACTAGCATATGAGCTCCGTACTCCTGGAATTATAGGAGAGCGGTTAGGGGATAAGTGGTTAGCAGTTAAGTGGTTAGCTGCAGGATGGTCTAGAGATGACGCAGACAGTTTCATAACTTAAGTGTCAAAAGGTTTGAACCCTGCACAAACTGTCAATCAACTCCAATGTGTCCTGTCAACGTGTCATTGAGCAAGATGCCGGATGACTTTCAGCTTATTTACTGTAATTCTTTCTGGATGACAGTATCGGTTCAACATCTAAAACATATTAGAATGCAAAATAATGCGGAGACGAGAATAAACACAAACAGGGCGGGATGTGTTTTTGCTTCGATTACTTTTTTTTTGGTTTCTTTACATCATGCTTGCAAGCTGCTTTCTAAGCAGTCACCGGTGCCCATTTATTCTGTTGCGGTGCGAAAAGCAGTTTAAGAGACGTGACACTTGCTCGAGTGAGGTAATCAATCATATTAAACAACACGTCTCCTTTAATTGTTGTCAAAGTTAATGTCATTGTTTCATGGTAATGTAGTGTACTGCTCTGCATTACCATGCGGCAATAATGCAAGGCTGACAAAAAAATAAAAGCAGACGTGATGTTCACTGTGACCTTTTCAGGTTGTTTTTTAAGTTCACTGTTAGACTTGATGACAATGAAATGGAAACTAGCATGCTGAAGGGAAGGTAGGACTTTTTCTTCATTCTTTGAAATAAAAATTAAAAGAATTATGATGTAATATAAACATATATAAAATAAAAGTAGTGACTATACATGAAAATACAATCCAGATGGGGTGAAAACTGTATAAAAACTCTAAGAGTCTAAGATAACAAACCATGTTATGATGAATTTGATTTTATAACCCCAACTAAAGACTTAAAAAATATATTTTCAGTTCTCTTTATAAAAAGGTCCACAGAGTCCAGACACACAAAAGCTACACTATCCGACACTGCTCTGTGTCTTCTGTTGCACTCAAAGACTTCCAGCTCCTGTTTTCAGTTTCCCGTTGGATGTCCATTACTTAATGGACAAAAGTAGTCAGTATTTTTAATTTTGTGCACAGAGAACATTGCAAAAGGAAAACAAAACAAATTAGCCAACCATAACCAGGCCACTGTGGATCTGATTAAACAGTCCACAGCGGTATGCTCAAAATACAGACTTTGTCTCATAAAATGCTGCTTTCTTTGTGTTTTCTTT
The DNA here is from genome assembly GCA_028641955.1 of Protonibea diacanthus. NCBI lineage: Eukaryota > Metazoa > Chordata > Actinopteri > Sciaenidae > Protonibea > Protonibea diacanthus. The sequence continues at coordinate 18,217,028 of CM053986.1, read as the reverse complement.
GCTCTGATGTGGTCAGTCTGTGGTTTTACTGGTGTTGGAAGAGAAAGTGTTAGCAAATAATAAATACTGTACTTAATGGGTGTAATCAGCTACTGATAAAGACAAACTAAGTGTCGAGACATTGCTGGACCGTGAAGAATGTGAACCAATCAGAGCCTGGCCAGAGCAGATGTTGGGGAATGATGTGATACGGGAAACAGGCTAACCTGACACACACACACACACACACAGGTGAGCGCTCCAATTAAAAACACCTTTCCAGTCTCTGTACCAACAGGGAGCGTGAAGCAGCATGTCCTGTCTGACTCAGATTCAGTCCAGATGTGAAACAGCAGAACGAGGCAACAACAATATCTGCTTTGAGTTCATCCAAACAAAGAAGACCCACGGCTAGGAGACTCATCACCCTCGCTCTCCAGCAACTTCAAAATGTTTTTCTTAAGAGGACATCTTCAGATGTGGAAATCCATTTTCAGCGTTATTACCCCTTCATGTTAGTCTTGCCATTTCCCAAAGTTCAAGGAGTATTAACAACAAAACACGATGTGAAGTTAGAAAGAAACTAAGATGGGTAAAACTACAGAAAATCATCGTTTGGGTAAAAAGTAATGGAGTGGCTGCACAGCAGACATTTTGACATGTCATAGCAGGAAACTCAGCGGTGTATTAACAATGGTTAAATTCCACTTAGGGGAAGCCTTGCTATTGTTCATGCTGTCACTGGGACACTTAATGGTACTCACCTGTCATCGCTGTTATTAAGTCCACCTGTGTTTTTCCTGCTGTGACAAGTCAAAAGGTCAAAATGTCCGCTGTGCAGGCAGTCCATCACAAACATACAGAACAAATCCAGGACACAGCACTTTAAAACATTCACACTATTCATTAGAAACAAATCTATGTCAGAATATATTTAGCATAAATTCAATTATTCAGTTATCTATTATTCTATCCCACCATTTTGTGGTATGTCCGTAAACACATTTAGCTGTGTGCGTGGTGCTTTCACAGACGGGTGGTGCGACCGGGAGGACAGTGTGAATCTGCCGCATGTGTCACCCTCCCAGTGAAACTCATTACTGACAGGTTAAAGAGTCGGTTTGACACCTGAACTCAGGTGAACTCCGTAAAACAAAACAGCAGTTAGAAAGGAAAATATTCTGATTAAAAAACATTGCACAAAACTGAAGCCCGTGTTTCTTCGTTTGTGTTAAACTCCACATCAGTGAATCTCACTAAACTGTGAAGCCCGGTGGACCAGTGTACAGTTGGCAACTAACTGCTCATTGCACATTTCACCAGCCTCCGAACGTCACTTGGGTCCTCTCCGACTGCAGGAGCTCAGGCGCAGACTGCTGCTTAACATCGACCCTGCCATGCAGAACTAGCTAAATGAGGGATTCTTGTCACAGTTTGAGACAGAGGAAATTAATAAATAAGAATGTTTGCCTCCTCTGGGAGCAGAGGGCCTATGGGGGCAAAGCGAGGAAGATTTTAGATGCAGATAGCGGGCCAGACCGAGGCTCACCTCAAGTCTTCAGCAGCTAAGAAGCAGAGCTCGGTGGGGGCATCAGAACCTTCTAACCTTTAGCTGCCTAACAGAGGGAATTAATGGTTTTTATTCATTAAAAAGATGGTTGTAGTGTAGATTGTCTCCTGGCTAACACTAGTTGATAGACATGTCTGGGCTATATTTTTTAAATATTAATGCCTGGAGGAAAAACTACAGCTTACAGTATCTCTACTGAGCTCGTAGAGCTTTCTCCTCATCCAAAACCAACAAAGAGGCTCTACTAATGTGCAAACCAAGTCTTGAGCGCAGAGGAGTAAGTGAGCATTCCCTACCAAAATGGCTATGTTTGATGCTGATTTGATGAATTTTACTGTCAAATAAAGGCTTTCTCTGATTTTCATTCATTCATTGATCGCTGGCTGTCTGTTTAGCCATCAGACATCTTTGGAGGCCAGTTATTTAAGCTTTCTGATTCCCACCTGTCAACTGATTGCCATTTCGGTGGTGTGGTGTCTAATGGAAGACTTGGAAATAGAAAACTGTTTGTTTTCCTAACAAAAAAAATAACTATATATAAATATAAAAGCTGCTTTGTTTGCTTATGCAACAGGTTGGCTCCCTGCCAATAGCTTAATTCAAAGGGCTACTTTAATTCCCGGAGCGATCATTCCCACTCCACACCTGTTAGCAGGCTGTTTCTCCATTGTTTAAGAATGGCGTGATGGAAAAAAAATAATTTCAATTAGCCGTTCAAAAGAAATGATTTTTCACCACTGTTTAATAAAAGCAATGAGCCACTTAGAGCGATGCTTCTGGAGCCGCTCAGAGGGTTTTTAGGCACCCACTCGCTCGAGGCTTTTCGCTAAATGAACCATTGCAGCTGCAACATACACTCCAAGTTTAAAATATTAAACTTATTAATGGATTCTGTTCAATACTCAAAATAGTTTTCTGAGTCACCGGGGAATAAACTTTAAGTACACACATAAACAAGTCCTCTGAAATGGCAGGACACGCTGTAGTGCGAGGTATGAGTTGTAGTAAAACGGAATAATGCCGCTGCAGCTGCAGCTGCAGCTGCTACGTGCACTGTAGTGGCACACTCAAAAGCCCAGGGAGCCTTTCACTCTGTGGCAGTGCACACAATAGCCACTAGCAGCAGCTTGGCAGGAAATCAGTCCAGCTTCTCTTGTTCAAAAGGTTGAAAGGGAGTGAGGACACGAAGAGCGAGTGGGTAGTGGGAAGACATAAGGAAAGGCGGGATCAATAGAGAAGAAAGCCGAAGAAAATAAAAAAAAGGGGGAGGGAGGGAGAAGATGAAAATGAAAAGAGGGTTAATGAGGCAATCCGGGACCACCAGAGACTTTCCTTCACATGTAAAGCCAGGGAACATGAACTGGGGCTTTTGGCATGCTTGTGACCGAGTGAGAGGGACAGAATCTAGCAGACACAGGAGCCCTGGTGCATATCTCTCCCTCTCAGCAGTCCGACTCCTGAAAGTGGCAACATTCAAACAACCTTAGAGGAGACTAATCCGTCTGCCTTCTGTATTCTGCTCCCCTGATAGAAGGGCTGCAGTCACTTCTAAAAGCATCTGCAAATTGTCGGGGAGAAATAACATACTGCTGTCTATTGAGGATGAATGGCCCACATTCCTTGTGCGTTATAGTCATTTAATTCTCCCCTCAGCCCTCTCACCGTGGCTTTAACAGATTACACTTGGCAGAGGCTAGATGAAGGGCGGTGGCGGCTTGGCGCGTGCTCTTCTCTGGAGAAACAAACACTTAAATGGATGCAGCTGACTGCATTCCTCAACAAAAATCATTTTCAAGAACCCCTCTCCAAAACATGCAGGAGTACTGGCACGATCACCCGAAAATCGTTACACATAAAAGTGAAAATAGCTGTAAAAATAGCAGTGTACCTCGGGTTGAAACTGCCATTGTGGCTTGGCTGTCAGGTTAAGAGCGCACACATGCAGCCATGCCATTTCCCTCTTACTCTTTCTCCGACCCTCTCCGCTCTGAAATGGACACTGGGCGTAATGAGTACAGCATTAGGGACAATTTGTCTTAATTTTCCATTTTTCAGCAGCAGGGGGAAAGTATGACTTCCTGCCAATGTGGGTGCGAGCAAGGGGAGCCAGGTGGGAGGTAAGGGGGGGAAAAAAACGGAGGGATGCACGAGATAAGGGAGGATAGGAAATACACACAAATGGACAGAAGTCTGTTGAAAAGAACAGAGAGGAAAGAGGCGAGGAAGACGGGAAAAATATCATCTCCTGATAGATGCTGACAGAAAACAACACACAGCGTCCATATCAAGGTTAGGCTGTCGGACGGTGTTTGCCAAATTCATGCAATTGAGCCTGATCATGTGATCATCCCATTGCTTGGCACTATGGCTCATCAAACACTTGTGACAAATGACTGTGTGAGGCTCCACCGAAGTGTATTTGAGAGAATAAGGAGGACAGGAGGAGAAGGAGGACATGGAGGGATGCTACACCAGAGAGAGAAAGGGAGCGAGAGAGGGGAACTAGGCGGCCGTCTTGCTCTGCTCAGAGGACATACACTGAAAACCCATTTGTGCCTGCTTGAGACATCATCACTCATGGCAGTGTGACATAACTGCCTACTTACAGGAACCTGTAAATTCTCCTGAAAATGAGCGTCTGAGACAGAGGGCAACGCATCCCTGCAAGACGAGGAATTCCAGCACAACCTCTGCGATTTAAAGAGGGTTCGGACGGCTTAAGTCCGATGAAGAGCAGACCGATATCTGCTACAGGCGACGTGTGCCAATCAAGCTGGGAAACACAACAAACCTCTTCACTATCTGAAAAAGGCGCCCCCACCCACCGAGACTGCAGCCCCGAGGTGCAAACTAACACTAAGACCACGCTCATGTCTGTATTTCAGCAATTAATCCATATGAAAAAAATATAGTTTATTTAATTAGCATATTTTGAGATAGAGGATGTTTGCTGTTTAACAGCACGATTTTAATTGCTTGCTTTATTTTAAGTTAACCCTCATTCAGTATGAGGTCCTCAATTAAGAAATAAAGAATCTCTAGAATTACATAATTAAAAACTCTCAGACTTGTGTAGGAGTGAAACAATAAGATGAATATGTCCCAGCCCTACTTTATAGAGTGTGTAGTTACATCAGTGCAGCATGTGATCCTGCAGCTAAAAACAACTCCAGTAAACACATGCAACGGTAAAAAAAAAATAAAAAAAAAAATGGAAATTTAACCGAGAACAAATAAAAAGACACGTGTACGACACTGCACCGACATGCAAACACAACACGCTGAAGAAGACGAGATGGAAAAACCGACGTCACGACACACAACAAGCAAAAAATGTTCACCTTGAACGTCATCGTCAACCAGGGCATCTGAGGATATCCCCCAGGCAGCGTGAAGTCAAGCAGAAAACAGTCCATTAACCTTGTAACAATAATACAGTGATTCGCTGAATACGTGGTTCTTTAATCTTTTAGAGAGGAACAAAATCATGTTCTTTGAGTTTATGACGGAGCCCTGCTTGCGGCACTTATAAATGACTACTTTCAGTTCTTTCTCTGGGCTAACAAAAAAAAAAAAGTTCAAATATTACTGAAATGCTACTGAGTACTACTGAAATGTGAACAAAAGGCGTTGATTATGCTATAATAACTGTGGCTTTTATAATTTGTCAAAGCTACATTCTTATCTACAGGGGATATCTTGGGGCTGAGAATAAATCACACATTAGCTGGGACTTTCTTACACACAGGTTAGTTAGGGCAGGCAGGTTCTCCAAATATAATCTTCTTGATCACCTCAACTGTTCTGAATAAATTACACACACACACACACACACACACACACACACACACACACACACACAGAGTTATACAGCCAGCTAATTTTTTCCTTGGCGAGTGCCCACGATATAGCCTTGATAATGCACTCGTGAAAATAATGGATTTAGAAGGAACCATTATGTGTGGAAATGCTTTCTTCCACCTTCTCTGTTATTTCACGACATAAGGACACTTCCTTTTGTGTGTGAAGTTAAACAGCGTATCACTTCTTGAACCTGCAAGCTGAAGATGTCTTTGCATAAACACCATGTATGTTCATGCATGTGTACATCAACCAAATATTACTGACAAGTAGTTGGATCCAAGGACATATCACAAGACCAAAAAAGAAGAGAGGTTAGATTTGTACTTTGCTTTACGATCGATAAATCATCATCAGAAAGTATCACGGCACATTGCTTTGTAAGAATTAAAAAGCCTCTAATAAATGGACCATTCATTAAAGGATTTTTAATTTTTGTAATTCATTAAAAGTTTAATGTTTTGGTACTTAAAGTTATGAATTATTGCTCAGCAAAGCAAAGTCAAACTCTAATCTCTCTTCTTTTTCTTTTTCTTTTTTTTGTTTTAAACTCACTTCCAGCGGTTAAACTTAAACTGAACTCGCTGCAGTGATGTAGAAGTGTACTGCAAACACTGTGATGTCACTGCTGGCCTGGGATTAAGTTATTTTAAAGCTAACTGTATGCTGGCTAAAGTTTAAGTGGCGAAAATATGAAATCCCTGCATGTCTTTTAGGACATGTTTTACTTAAGAATATTAATTCAGCATCTTCACAGCCACCTATTAGCTGTATGGGCTACTATATTAGGTAGCTTTGTTTGCTATTCTATTGTTAACAGTGAAGCTAACCATGATTAGCGATCTATTATAACGCTTTGTGCTAATATTTGCCTTCTTGCAGGAACTATGTTTTGGCTGCACTCCAGGACAACCACAGACCTCACAGTCACTGTTTATGTTCAGGCTCACCATGCTGAGCGCAGAGCTAACAACAAGCCACACAAAAGCAGAAATTTATTGCTGTCCAAATATTTACAGTGCAGGCTGTAAAAATACATATACATACTACTACTACTACTACTACTACTACTACTACTGCTGCTACTATTACTACTACTACTCAAAAAGATCAGAATAATTAATTATTATTATTAAAAATGTAAAAACTGACTTAATGTTTGCCCTTTTATTAAGGCTGGAGGTGTATTTCTATTTAACATTATTAAATATAAAACCCTGTGTTCCTCCATTGGTCTTAGACCGCAGTGTGAGTCCACTAGAAAGAGATTTGGCCTAGGCCCATACACCACACACCACCCGTACACACACAAAAACATACACTGACACACAGTGATTCATTCAGGATATCAAGGCAAAATAAATAGTCGAACACAATGCACTGTTTTCCTCTCTGCTTTGACAGAAAGTATTTCACAACTGCCCTGAGTTTTACCCACACTGTAATATAAAAACACTGCAGCAGCTATAAAAACCTTGAAAATAGTTATCTGCTGATCTAAGAGTCAAAGTGAGTTAGAGAAGACTGTTGAGCTACAACCAGGTAAATGGCAGTGTGTGCGTGTGTGTGTGTGTGTCTGAGCACCTGTGAGGCTGTCAGGTCGCGTCATCCTCTCATAAATGTCGTAACTCTGGGGTCCGTAGGGGTCGGTGTTGTGGAGCATGGAGCGGGGCAGAGTGGAGCTGTAGTGCTGGGGCACAGCGGTCATACTGGCCCTGACCGGAGACGACGAGTGACTCGGCTGCTTGGTCAAAGGAGGGTTCATGCCGTCCACCATCGTCAGAGGTGACCCCATGCGGCCTGACGACGAGCCCGCGGTGGCCTGATAGGGCGAGGTGGTGCGGCTGGCGCTGCCCGACCTTGAGTTCATGGAGCCCATGCGTCGCAGCGCGGCGGGGGAGTTTTTCTGCGTGGAGTAGGGTGAGCCACCGCCACCGCCTCCGCCGCCACCGGTGGTGGTGGCACTGGTGCGCTGGGCTGAGGGCAAGGTCGTGGAGAAGATGCTGGAGAGGGGTTTGGGTTCGGTTACGATGGGGGAGCCGTAGGCACTGCCAACTGAGGTACGCAGGGAGCCGCGGGAGGGGGACATACTGCTAGCGTAGGCTGGCGAGTGAGAGCGAGAAGGCACTGAGCTTACCCTCCGCATAGCACGGCCAGGCACTGCTGTCGTCACTGCTGGAACCTGCATGTTAGAAAACAAACAATATGTCTTCATACATTTGTTTCTTCATTTCCCCGAGGGGCTATAAAAGCTATAAAATGTACTCTCTGCTATAAATTGAGTTTTGCAATGATAATGACGTGCTAAATAGCACAGCATTGCATAAACCAATTCATTACAGGCCATGACTTTACTCAGGGCCATATTTATGTTCTCTTTTCAACCCCCTCTCTGTTGTGTTTGACAGTGCCATTTGGTTTCTCAGTGGTCTATGTGTACAACGCTGTATGAAGCATGATTATGTTTCAGTATACTGTGTGCCGTCTGTGCCTTTAACGATCACATCGCCGCCTTCATAGAAAAGCCTTCCTCTTCTGTTGTTATGAATTAAAAGCCTTTAATCAGTTATATAATTAAATACGATGAGCTTGATCTTTTTGACAAAGACTGCTTAATTAAAAAAAAAATATATATATATTAAATGCTAGGAGGTAATTCTTTGCGGATACATTTTGTGCTTGACAACAGCAATATGTCGTATGCGTGCAGTTGTTGGCAGTACCTGGGCTGAAGCCTGGCCCTCGGCCCTGGCATTCCTCCCCAGGGTACCGGTGCCAGCGCCAGGGAAGGAGTGCTGCATCCTCAGCTCAGCCTTTCCCAGGTTCTGGCTGCTGAGGTAGCCGCTGTTGGCATCCTGGTAGCCGCTGTCCGAGTACGAGTTCATCTGAGTTGAACTACGCGAGTTCCCTGCGGACCCTGAGAGGAAGAGAGAGAGAGAGAGAGAGAGAGAGGCATAGAGGGGAGAGGAAAAGGAGACAGAGACATCATAAATGGTTTCGTAATAGACATGACCTTTACCTAGACAGTATTACTAATGACAAATGGCGCAGCAGGGGGGGAAACTGTTCTACCACCCTATAATTCAGTGTGCCATGGTACATCTTTCAGCCTTTCATAAGCTGTGATGAGGGATCAGTTGTGATCAGTGGCACCTGAAGTGGCGAGACGAAACAACATTCTGTATCACCAAAAGTAAAGCAAAGTGTAGCTGGAGAATTGCTGCAAACAAAGATGCGAGTTGGAGACAAGAGGGCTGCAGAAGATGGAGAGAAGGCAATATAACAGACCCTCACTTTCATGGAGAGAGGACTGCTCCGGGGAGTACAGAGACACCTGCTCTGACTCAGTCCTGATGCGGTAGCTGGGCGACTGGGAGCTGTCAGTCACCCGAGACTTTGTGTCCCCTGAGGTGGAGGCATCTGGGAAAACACAGCAGAGCAGGGTGTCAGACGTAGAGGGAAGAGCTCTGAGTCTGAAACAATTATAGAGTTTTGGCTTTGGATGGAAAGAATATAATAGCCATTAAAGCAGACGGCGATTTTTGGAGTTGAGAGAAAACAATAACAGACAATAATTTCTGCAACATTAGTTTCATGCTTGTGTACAGTTGGAGTCATTAAATTTTACGGCCATACTAATTTGGGAAGGAAAAATTGGGTAGCACGTCACTTCGACTGTGTGAACAGCCATGTTTCAAATCCCTTCTCTTCACGCACGACAACAACCAGAATCAGAAACGGGTTTATTGCCAAGTAGGTTTCCACATACGAGGTATTTGTCTTGGTGTTTTGGTCCATTGCAAACACTGGGTAAAAAAAAAATAAAGTACCAGAATATCTAAATATATGTAGAACATGTTTTAAAAATGAAACTAGCTGGACGGTTTTGTGTGGGAATGTGCAAACAGGAATTGGAATTAGCCCTCTAATGTGCACAATGTTTTCCCATAATCACAATCTAGTTAAGCGTGACCAGTGTCAGTGGGTTACTCTGCAATCACTAGAACAATAGTGGAGCAAGTGGAGGGGAACAGGGAGGCAAACATTGGCAGCCACGGTCTGTAAATCCTGCCCCGGTTAGCTGGTGCGAGAATGAGAGCTGAACCCTGTGAAGAAGTCGCTTTTGTTGCCCAACCTGACCTGTTGAATAAATCTGTTGACACACAGGCCTGGTGTGTTTGACGACCTGGCACCTCGCGCTCCCACCTCTGAAGATCTGAGGGAGTTTGCCTGTTTACAGATCGGACTCAAAGCGGGTCTCGAGTCGGACCGTCGGGATACACAGCGGACGTGGCCCGTTGTGCCACTGCAACGACTAACTACTTGCCGACGGTGTGACTTTTAACAGCGCTGCCGTTTCTAATTTGATACATAACCCTGTTTCAAAAGTTTCAGCTTCTGTTTAGTCTTGCTTTCTCGCTCGCCTACTCACCGTCTCTTGTGTGCCGTGTCTCTCTTTCTTTGTATTTTTAACTAAATATCAATATGGCAAAAAAAAAAAAAAAGTTTACGTAGGCGTTCATTTATCATTAAAACAACATGGAAAATAATAGAAATAACGCTTATTATTTTATATTAATACACATTTTGTTGGGCAGAATTCAGGGTCACATCTTGACAGAACCATATAATGTCTACATAATGTCTACTTATTATAACTGCACTGGCAGCACTCTCATCATGCCAATACCAAACATTTGTGTTGTTGCTAGTTAAAAGCTACATTTGAACTTTGTTTAGCTCCTACTAGAGAGACCTTCTGTCCGAAACTTCCTACAACAACAGATCAACAGGCGTACGAGCAAATAATAATGAGATGCTGTACAAAACATTATAGGAAACAGCTCTAAAGCTCAGGCCACGTGGTCGATGGAGGAGCCTTGCGGGGGCCCAGATATACACAAAGAAAGTTCACAAGCGAGATTTCAGATTTGATATCATTAAAATTTCACGTGGGTGACTCTCAGGACTTAAAACAACGAGACGGTTCTAGAAAGAACAAAAAGCATTTATATGTCCCTTTTAAACATAAGTAACGACGTGACTGAACAAGTCTTTTGTCCCCCCTTCTATTCTAGCAGTGAGTCCGTGCCTGGCACACAGTGTGTTGTTTCAGACCACAGGGTTTTTATACTGAGCCTTGACCCTGTTTGATAAATGAGATGCCAAAAAAGCCAGAAGAGAGGAGGAACAGGAAGAGAGGGAGACGGAACGAAAGAGACGGAGACAGAAGCCATTTTTCTTCACACGTTGAAGATGAAACATCACCCGCTTTAAATACCCATGTATGGCAGGATTTTTTTTGGCATTCACAATTAGGTTACTCTTATACGTGATAATTTAATGTTGTCAGTGTTGCTGTTTTCATACATCCCTTTGGAGTATTTTTTTACCCCCCAGAACGCTGAAGAAGGGGATGGTCTGTTCTCCGACTGTTTGCCTCTGTGATGAATTTTAAAACTGATTTTGCACTTGCTCTTGCTTCAGTAACCCCAGCTAATACATTTTCTTGTCTAATATTAATATATTAGATAAAACTATAGAGCACTGCTTCCCAGTTTACACCGTCCAGCAGCATCCACACAGACAATCAGCCTGTCTGTATCTCGTAAGAACTTTAATTCCCATTTTCCCTCTTGGGCTATTTTGAGCTGTGTTTTACCAGATTTAAAGAGCAACTTTAAGGTTGCTATCTGCAGTTAATAATTTGTTTTTCAAAAAGATATCTCTATATTAATTACAGTGACATGTGGACTCTCTATTGTTTTCACGTCCACCTTAAAAACCGAGAAAGCGGCCATAATGAGAGCTGGGTCAAGTTAACTTATGATAAATATGGATGAATTCGTGCTAATTTAGAGACTGGTGAGGTTGAAAATATGCATAATTAGCAAATAAAAGGACCACAGCCTATAATATATATAAAATTATGAGCTTGCTAGGCATCCAAGGGGCTGGGACAAACAGGAGTAAAGAGAAATGATGAATGCCATCAGAGAGAAATGAAGAAAGAGCTGTGTTGTGAGGAGAACCACCGGAGAGCTGAGCAGGTGTGATGAGAGCCACTAAAAATCTCTGAATCTGTGTGATGTTTCACTTCACAGCATGCTAAAGTTTTTCGTTATTTTATGTTTTTTATGGCAAAAGTCTTGAGCATGCGTATTGCCGCAGGTAAAATGACACAGGGCGTTGTTTTGAACATGATCCCGACATGTTAGACTGTCGTGTCTGAAAAGGAATAAGCAGAGAGACGAGGGACCACAAAACAGAAAGTGAGAGAAAGCTTTCATTCTGGCGTTCTTGTCTTCATGCTCTCAGCGGACGTGAGGTGTGACTGCATTGACATTTCCTGGGGCTTGTTACCACAGTAACACTTTTAGCCCAAAACTCCCAGACAGTGGAGACATACGGCGGCTCACTAGGCCTCCCAGATAAACGTGGCCTATTACGCTCTGTGCCACACATTTAGACTTTAATTCATTTAGATTGGGAGGGGGGAGAAAAAAAAAAAAAGAAGCACATTACCACATCTGACGATCATTTATCATCTACAGTGCAATGAGAAATCAATACAAAGCAAAACATTGTGATTGTGATTAGTCCCCAGCTCTGTTCCAACAATAATGAAATGCATTCAGCAAGGAAACGGGGAGTGGGCAGCAAATGAGAAAACCGTGAAGTATTAATATTCCCAGTGCATATGTACAACTATAACCCCCCATGGGCTCTTTTGACGGCATCAACAATAAAAGATTAATGACCATTCCAGAAATTCGTTCGTTCCACTATACAATTAATAAGCCATGAAATACATTAGTATGTTCAATTCATTATCTGTTTTTTTTTTTTTTTTGTGCTGAAGATCTTTCCAGGGAATGCGGACGAAACAAACACAGACCAAAAGGGGTCTGAGAGAGATCCTTCCGCTCGCAATCAACTGATGGTGTTTGTGCATGAGTGGGCAGAAATAGCTTAAATAAATATTAAAACAAGAATACGCCTCAGGCTGTCCATTACTATAAGCTTGGGCTCATGTTAGTAATGATTATTGCGGAAATGTAAAACATGTCTGCACTACGCAGACACACACACGCGCTTAACCAAGCCTTAGAGAAAGATACACACACAGTCCCTGCTGCCAATATTAAACAATAATTCAAAAGCACTTTGCTGAACAGTTAAGCCTTGCTTAAGTTACATATGTCGCTATTTTATCACTGTAATACTGAACAGAACTGTTTAGTCGACTTATCATTTAGGGCGCTCTCACACCAGAGCTGTTTGGTCCGCTTTAAACGTTCGTTTTCTCAGATAGTCCACTTCAATCGGGACAAAACGTGGGTCTTGGTTCGCTTTCGGTTTACCAGTTCACCAATTAGGTTTGAACACCAAAGTAAAAACTAAAAAACCCCCAAACTGCATAAATTAGGTGTCGTGAATAAGCCGGATGAAGGGGATGAATTTCCTACTTTCGGTACCGGCCAATCAATGAGCCGGGTTCTGAAGCCCAAATGAAGATGTGAGATTCTTCGGTATTCCCCATCCAATCCAATCGATCCCGGACTATCCTGGTGTGAAAGCGCCCTTCGAGTGGACCTCATATGGTAAACCGAGATTATGTAAGCAGATTCATGGTGGCTTTTAATGACTGACTATAGATCTTAATTCAAGCTCAAATAGGAACAGAAAGGACTGAATACTTGAATGTAAGCTAGCTTTGTAGATTATGCAGAGCCACAGGTTGCTTCAAGTGTGTGTATTGTGCGTCCCGGAGATGTAGTAGAAGCAGGTGGCCTTGTGACCCATTGTTACAGTAAAGCTCTATGATGTGAGCAGTAATTTTCTGTTCCACATTCACTGATTTCAAAAACGCAGCAAAAAAAGGTAATTCTCTGGCTGTCGCAGATCGAGGCTCAGGGCGAAGCGGCAGGGAGATGTTTGCCTCGGTAGGCCTACCAATGAGTGAGTGTTGGGGATGCAGAATAGGATCTGAATGCATATGCAACAAACAAAAGAGAGCTTTTGTGAGGAAGAAGGACGGCTATACAATCATTGTTGACATACCTGCTGTCCTCCAAGGCAGGGACTTCTCAGACGAGCTGTATGGGGGGGAAAGGAGATGGAAAAAGTGAGCACTGCAAATCAGAAACACCACAGACATGACTGAATTTATCTGGAAAAGACATAGTGGAGCTTTATATTCACAGATAGTATCGCTGTGTTTGGGGCAAAACAGCTACAAGTTGAGAATATACCATCTGAGAGCAGATTTTATGTTTACAACTCTAATGTAAAGTCCACTCCTGTCATCTGTGTCTATCAAGACCTAAAAGCGCCTTCGGTGACAGCTAGTGTTTTGTTTGAGGACCTATCAAAACAGTATAAATGTGAGACTGGAAGCTGTTTTTCACCTGCAGCTGTAATAAACATGCCAAGCTGAAAAACTCAAAAAAAAAGTACAAAGGGCCAGGCGATGGAATACATCCTGAAAGGAACTCAAACTAAGAGCAGACAAGCGAGGGGAGCTCCTCGAATACATCGCGAGTGATCATACAGTACATTCGCTCAGTGTTCTCGCTCACAGTGTCCTGACATCCTAACATAATCCTGACATGCATGCCAGTGTATATTCCAGCACAGCGAGAATCTCCCAGAGATGCTCAGTCTCCAGAGAATAATGGAAGAGCGAGATGGAGAGAGGGAGAGAGGGAGAGATCGCAGTTTGTGAGTATTACTCAGCAACAATCACCGAGAATACCAAGCAGCAGAGACAGAGAAAGGATCGCGTGACAGCGCGTGGTGATTGATGATAAATCGTCCTGGAGCTGTGGGTGAAGAATCGCACTTAATGGCATACTCAGGGAGCAGGGGAGCGCCAGACCAAGCACCCAGTAGACAATAGTACGGCCCTGCAAAGATCCCAAATGAATTTTCAGAATCTGCGTACTGTCACCAGCCTTTAAATCACATGCTGCGCTCTTGATCTAATTTGGAAAATGTCTGGGGCTTTAAAATGACTATGAAATATGCCTGTTGTTTTTGTTTGTGGTTTTCTAGTGGGCTATCGCATGTCATCGACTCCTCCTTTTTTGCACACTCTGTTTTGACGGGGGTGACATGAGAAATGAGCTGTCTTCTGTCAAAACCTCGTACAGGCCTTTGGCCCGAGGCATCCATGCCTGGCGGCAGGAAAGCTACAAAGAGGATACAAACTCCAACAGTTAACTGTAGTTTTACCGGCGAGCCCCTGAAGCTGGAGGTATCCTCATCCCACCAAAGAGGAGCAGGCTGTGAGAGGAGTTATTTTTTCCTGCCATGATAGCGTTATGGTCTGCTTCTGCTGACTTCTGCAGCAGAGAATCTCTGGATTTCTCTTTTTATACATTTGTATGAGAATTGTTGGAGGGAGCCCGAGAACAAGAATTTAAATGCCCTCCCGTCCCATCCTCTCATGACGAGAGGCCCGTGCTGAGCAAGCTATCGTTACAGCCCAGCTGAGGAGGAGGCCAATTATTTACATCCTGCATTGTGCCTCTCGTCCATGAATCAATGCACACTTCTTTCTACACGGTTGGTGGGTGTAGTCCAGCAGAAAGCAAAAAAAAAAAAAAAAAAAAGTTCCTACATTAAACTGCTCACAACAAAGTCTGGGGATTATCTCGGGTAACTGGTTCGTGATTTCTGGAAAGAGACATTGCTGTTGAGTTTTTCAACTGTATTTTTTGGCGCTTTGAGCACCACAAGCCGAGTGCCATCCAGTTCTATTATATTTGAGAGAAGGCAGACATCTTTATGGCTGATGTTCCCAAACCTCTGCAATATAGATGGATAAATAACATTATGACTGAGCAGAAAAATGTTTATTTTATGATTTGGGGGTGAAATGTCCCTTCAAGGCTTAACAAAACTAAAAGTGAGATTGTGAAAAGATCCAGAACTGAAAAAGTTTGAGCTCTCCTTTGCGCTCAAATGATTACTTACAGTCAAGGCCTCTGCGGAAAGGAAAACGCAGAACAGCCTGCAAGCCAACTTAATAGCCACCTAATAATTTCAACTTATATATGTACCTATGAAAATACTTTCTGACCAAAAGGGAAGGGAAAGTCATCCACTCACTCGGAGCTATTTTTCCAAGAGTGGTTATTACGACATACAGAGGCCAAGCAGGAGACCTTGGAGCAGTGTTTGCAGCCTTTTACTTTTTAATATCCTCTATTTGCTGGTCATTACTGTCAAGCACCTTGATGTTGAAACTGCCACTATTTTTCCATCTTGGGTGACACTCAATGAGCTTTAAGAAGCACAGCTCTCAGAATTTTAATGAGCCTGCAGGCAATTAAAAAGAGGAAGTTGGGTGAGTTGAGCTCCAGTGAACCATGGAAGATGAAGTAGAAGAACGGCTACCATAACGATGATACGCCGTGCATGCTGCATGCCGACCGGCTGGCTGGGTGAAAGCGGTGGTAGTAAAACTGCCGATGCTGATAAACAATAGGCCCCACCCCCCTGACAGGACACTTTATTTCCCATCAACCCCTTTGGCTAGTTGGGGGTTACATCTTTTGGGTTTTGCCAGAGGTCAAGTTTGATGACCACCCACCCTGTATGCTCGGTGAAATGAAGGGGGTGGTCAACTCCGGAGGTGTCATGAAATGTAATGACTGCCATTACAGCCCTTAAGTGTGCCGTCACCTCTGCTCGTCCCGCTGAGCTATTGAGCCGAGCAGCGTGACCTCGATTGGTTAAAGCTGATCTCCATTCACACACAAATGTCCAGTGACAGCCATTTTATTTGTCTTTCTCCGGCTTTAAAAAAAAAAAAAAAAAAAACGTGTGAAAATGGTGTTACATGTTTTTTTTAAAAGACTCTCCAGGAGGCGGTGAATGGCTGCTGGCACCCCGCGGAGAAAAGTGACCGCATTTACATGTATTTGCCTCTTTGTGATTGTGTCTTAAAGCAGAAACCTGTTTTCTGAAACACTGTGTACATGAAAAAACTTGGCTCATTATTAGAATAGGATTAAAAGAAACCTGGACAACAAAGGCAGGCTGCTGGAGAGACCTTAATATTTACATATTATTCAAGTCTCACCTATGTTGTAGTCAATTGTATGCCAAAGATCCATGATACCAAAAGTACCAATATCTCTATGACTACCAAGGTCGAAAAGAAAGTTTTTAACTACTTATAATTGCTTGGGCTTGTATCCAAAATAATTAAATCTAAAACTCAAAATTTAACTGAAAAAGAAACAGCATTGAGTTTGGCTGCAAAATAAAACGAGATGTGTGCACTCAGCAGAGAGGAGATCTCTGCCAGGTGTAGCTGGGGGCATGTAGGTGGGGAACAGGGAGTTCAGGGCAGGCTGTATATCTGGCATGTATGCAGGAGAGTGTGCTGCAGTATGTAACCAGGAGTACACGGGCTATATGGAGACAAACCGGGTAACACAATGTCCGTATAAAGCAGATAGTATTATGGCTTTGTTTGTTGTGACAGTGGTAGGTAGTTGTATGGAGCTGAACACATGCACGGCACGGTCAGTTTGCACGTTGGTATAAGGTGGTGTAGAGAGCATGGCGTTGTACACTGAGGGAAAATGCCATATATGCCAATTTTTGAATCAATCTTTGACAAATCTTTGAGCATACTGTCATAGCCATGCATAAAATATTTAAAGCCGATGGGTTCAATGCAAGATTGACTACGGATTTTCTCTTGCTAACAAAACACTGCTCCCACTCACCAGTTAATCAAATATACAAAACAAAGAAGAGATTAAAACAAGTGCAGCTTCTTATTAAAAGAATCGATTTATTTTAAAATGAATTTATTAAGCAGCGAATTAAGAATTAAAGGCCAGTCTGCATTAACATAGATTTATAATTTGGCCTTGGTGTTTGGCTCTCTGTTGCCGTCTGAGTATCCCCGTTTTTGCTATCTGTCAAAGCAAGCTTTGTAAATTTTGTTTTTAAAGCTGCTAAATGAATAAAGTTATCATTATTATTGTTATATACAAAGGTCATTACTTGAAAAATAAAATATTATATCGACCTACATGACGCTTTTGCTGTTTACTGCATGTCTGTATTTTGCAGAAATAAGTGTGTAAATAGAGGGTTAGACTCTGGTCATCCGCTCAAAAGCAACAGACTAATAGTCTTTACTGCCAGTTAAGACAATGAGCTGTTACTGGCACACAAAAAAGGCTCATGTTAAATATAAATGTGTACGAGTGACTACGGGACAGCCACAGGAAGGCGAGTGCGTTGCTTATATCTATTTAAGATCACTGGCGTGTTTGGACACACTAAAATTGAAGTCTACAATGCTTCTTAAAGAGGAACTGAAAGTAAATAGCCAGGCTGCAAATATTTTCAGAGAGCTGCCGTCCAAGACCCTTTTGGCAGCGCTTGAAGCCGCTTCTGTACCTGCGTCTCTCTAAAAAAAAAAAGGGAGAAAAAGGGGAAATGGACACTCTTACACTTGAGTAGTGCAATCTGCTGGTTAGTAGGTGGGCGTTCTTTTTTTGCAGGTATGCAGGCTGAAGTGCAAGAATGCATCGTGTAAGGGCACAGGGCTTATTATCACAAAGCCAAAAGAGATCATAGAGAGCCATTACAGCCCCTGTTCAGACCAAGTGTCACATATCCAGATATATCCCCATTGTATCCTGGTCCATTTGAAACCTGGCATCAGAATGCCCGTGGAAAAGCTGGCGGTTAAATAACTCCTAAGGATTTACTGTTTAATTTGAAGTTTCGCCATTATATCCTTCTGTCAACAACATTGTACGCAATAACAACCTTTCCAATTAGATATAACAAACAGTTATATGTTTAAGGGTTGGTTAATCATTAGTAAAATACCCGCACGGTACAGCACTGTGCTGCGCCATCAAAACTGCTGGGCCTGACTGAAGCAAATAAGCAAAAGCAACAAAGAATCATCATATTAATAGTCACTGAAAAAAATCGACCATTAAGCAATCTCTTAAATGTCACAGTCTATTAACCTCTATTATAATTTCCCTTGCCACTTCTCTTGCCATACAATTTTCCTTCAAAGACCTAAAAGATGGTCCACATATTACTTGCTTAATGCGTGGAACTACAAAGGAAAACAGTGACACATGAATGAGATTCATAAAAGATGCATCCTGGGACTTAGTTAGACTGTCTGTCTCAGTTTTTAAACCTTGAAACTTGTTCATTCTGCAGTATTCTATTACTAAATCATCTTGGATAAATACCAGTTATTGATGCCGACAGAATTCCTGCACATCGCAGTCTCTCCGCGTCTCCTCTGACGGATGACAGCGAGGTAAAACATCAAGCCTTGTGATGAATGTAAGCCTCGTGTCAAATCTTCTTCACAGCAGGTCTGCGGAGCCCATCGGGAATAACTGTACGCAGTATTGAGCTGTACAAATGAACCTGACATGTCTGAGGCACAGCAGACAGGACAGAATGTGTGGTCACTGAGGTGTGATGATCGGGCAGCCTAATGCCGTAGCTGATGAAGTGGGAATGAGTTCCCAGAACAAAACTCAGAAGCTCCGCACTCCTTCCGCACTGACAGCAGCGTTTCGCCGAGCAGAAACTCCGACTATCGTGCACATTCACAAATGCACACGCGCACATTCTCGCTGGTATACATAGGCTTAATATTTCGCCCATAAAGTCAGATGTATTAGGGCTAAATCCTGCACATTTGCTGCTCGGCGATGTGATTTTATTTCTGATTAGACTGGAGAACACTGGAGCAATTCTGACCATTTCGAAATAACACGATGAGGAGGGAGGGGAAAATTTATCGACCAATCAGATCTGGGCACACTGGGTTGCTCCATCACTATGCCATACGGTTACACTATGGAATATCACCACTGCTGTGAAGGATGAAAAAGCCATGTGTTGGATTGTAGCTCCGTGAGTAAGTGTGTGTGTGTATATGTGTGTGTGTGTGTGCGCGCATCTTCTCATTACCTGCTGCTACCAGCGCCTGGCGACTCGGCCCCGAGTCTGCATCTTTCCAGCTGACTGGCCACAATCTGCCTCTCCACTTCCAGCTCCCTGGTTAGCCGCTCAAACTGGAGCTCCTGCAAATAAACACAACAACAACAACAGGAGAAAAAAAGATATGTGACTTAGGGTCAGGAATACATTCTCATCAGGGAGAGCTTTACGTACTTGTATTGACAGATATGACAAATGTGAAGTCAATATGGAGGGAGGAAGGTTGACAGTTTGACAGCTTGGAACAGTGTTGTGTTTCATCGTGGCATGTAGGTTAATGATGACACAGACGGGAAGCTCAAGGCACCGCAAACAAGCTAATCTCAAATAGAAATGTTTGCTCACAAGTACAAAACAGACATACACAAACTTAGGTGCACACACACACACAGACACACACATAGGCTATATGGTACTGCCATTTCTCCAGCCCACACAGAGAGATAAGCACCACTCCAGTGGGTGATATTTAGCCTTGGTGGCACCGTTCCTTTGGGAGTCGAGTAGAAATCAGCATTTGACTAATTATCTAGCCTGAGCGAGGCTATTACTTGCATAGCTTTCTAGCTCCGAGCACTGCATCATGACACTCATAAGACTTGCACAGGGTCTTTTGTACACAGAAAAACGACTGCACACATCTACACACACACACACACTCATTTGCATACCTTAGAAATACCTTTTTGCTCACCGGCAGCGCTACCATGGCAGTCTAAAGAGTATCTGCATTCCAGCATTAGCACTTATGTTTTTGCAAAAAGGCCTCACTCACCATAACTCTGTGTACAGATGGCAGGATCCTCTCCTCTCCTCTCGCTATCCTTACTCGTCCCTGATAATGTCCATTACCATGGTCAATTACATATGCAGCCAGCTGCATACACACGCACACAGACACACTTACAGACACACACACACAAGCCGGCTTTCAGCTTCCTTTGTGACCTGTCTGAGGAAGTTTAGTCACTCCACGGCACTTAGACCAGCCTACTTTTCACACCTACTCTCCAATGTTCCCTCAGGGCACATTGAAATTTCCCTTCACATTGTAGACTTGGCTCTACTCACCCCTCCCCCAAACTCCTGCTTTATACCCTCCACTGCTCTCCTCTACCTCGGTTGTAGATATGTGAAGCTTGACTGCAGTGAGAGGAAGCATGCAGGAGGGAAAACTGCTAACTCCTCTTCCCTTAATATAATTACATTTTTTTTCCATGTGGCTAGGATACCCGTGCTGTATCATGAGCAACCCCTGATCACATATTATGCTGTGCATATGCACATAAGATAAGATAAACCTTTAATCATCCCAGAGATAATCGTTGTGCTCGAGATGCGTGACATAAGGTGGTGAAATGATTATACTGCATCGTATATATAGACAAAAAAAGTACAGCACGGTACAGAAACAGGTTCTTGCAGTGGTGGTTTGCACTAATGACGGTAAAAAAAAAAACCCACGTCCACATCTTTTTGTGTAAACTAATTTTTATTAACAAAACGCTACTAATCTTCATGACAGATAAAAATGCATTTCCTGTAGCTGCTTCTTAATAATAGCTTCCCAGGGGATTCCCCGGTGGAAAGCTTTTAATGCTAAGAAGCAGCAAGAAATGTTTAGGTTGCATTAGCAGCAACTCAACACTGCAAATACAGCTCCTGTACAGCTGTGGGGAGGTACAAAGCACGAAGGGGAAACACAGAAGTCAAACTCAACTCCTAATCACATAAATTCAGTTGCAAGCTTAAAAAAAAAAAAAAACAAAAAAAACGGCGGCTCCTCTCGTGACTATTCTTTGAACTGCCGTTGGCCGATGAGGCTGAAAAATATGCCATGAACAAACAGCTGAAGTAAATAATTACTACTTCCGTCAATGTCATTATCTTAGCTTAAATATTCACTTTGTATTCATTTTGATGTTGGCTACATGTAACTTTATTCCACTGATTTAATTGGCCTTTGCCTTGCCATTGGAGAAACACTTGAGAAAGCAGTCTAATTTCCCTGCATACCAACAAATCATTGAGCGTATTAAATTTTCACTTTCAGATTATTATCCCTATCTCTTCATCGCACAGCCCGAGCATGCGTTAAGAGGTGCACTCCCCAGGAAATATCAGGGATCATCCCGATGTCTGCTTATTTCCGATACAAAAACACACCCACACGAGCGCAGATAAATCTCCGCGAGCAGGACAGAGATAGAGTGGCCGTGACACTGATTTACTTAGAAAAAGAAATAAGCCATCAATCCTCAGTGTGACATACAACCCTTACTTAGAGATTAGTTGCATCAAAATTGACGGTTTCGTCCTATCTTTCCGAGGAATCACCCCCTCTTCCATTCTTAATTTTCTTGAGCCGGATGTGTCTTCGTATGAATACTCTGAAATGTATTTCCATGCTACATGTGTGCAGATTGTCAAGGACAGTTCAAAAGTTTCTTTTGCCACAGCATTCATTTAAAACAACTGGCTGTAACAAAACATTTTTAGCTATAAATCTTGAGATCTGAACTCTTGGTCCTGCACATACTCGGCCAAATACTAATAAAAATGTACACAAACCCTGAAGGTCACCCACAATACAGTCCGTTCTCTCGCTAAGCCCCAGAACTGAACCCTTATAAAGTGACAGACAATGTGGCAGTGCTAGTCGGCGGGTTGTTTCCCACAAGATTCAGTCTAAAAGATTTAACTATTATGACACCGCTCTGCACACACCCTGTATTTTGTATGCATTTATGGGGCCTGAAGTGGCTTCTGCCCACTGCTGGTTCAGCACATAGAAGATGACTTTATAGAGGAAACAAGGGGTAGGAGTTGAGGTTGGGCTCAGAGAGAGAGAGAGAGGACACGGAATAATAGTGTATGAGAGAGAAAGAGAAATGATTCGAACACAGTCTTAGTGCTCCTTGATACAAATCTAGAAATTACTCCAGCGTGTGATCGTGCCACCAATGTACAAGAGAGAAAACACAAGATGAAAGTGACAAGAGAGGG
The DNA here is from genome assembly GCA_028641955.1 of Protonibea diacanthus. Classification (NCBI taxonomy): domain Eukaryota; kingdom Metazoa; phylum Chordata; class Actinopteri; family Sciaenidae; genus Protonibea; species Protonibea diacanthus. The sequence goes on along the minus strand of CM053986.1, from coordinate 18,194,593 downwards.
GTATACTCCACATGGACACAGAATAATAGGCAGGAGAAAGAAAATGTGAACATTCTATATACAGCTCAGTCCCACTAGATATGGCAGTCTTGGTGCACTAGGTCATTGTCTGATTCAAAACAGTCACATACACGAGGGTAAAGCCTGATTTATACTTTACAGCGTAGCCTCTACCTCCCCAGGAATGTAACTACTCGCTGTAGTGACGCAGACCACAACAAGTGTGGTTGGGCCTGCTTTTGTGTATGTGCATTGTCTGAGAATGGGAGGCGACTATGGATGTATTAAGGGAGAACAGAGGTGATTTATGCAAACCCAGATGAGTCGATAATGTTGTTTCATACGCGCACACATCCGCAGACAAACACGCCACACGTGTCTGTCCCTAGCATCACCTCGTCCTTTTGTTTCACAGGCAGCACGGGGAAAAAAAGGAAAAACGCACAATAGAAAAGTTTTAGGAGAGAGACGAGGGAGAGTTTGAGTTTCAGGCACCATTGTTTACACGAAGAAACTCAACACGGTGGCACAGAAACCCCACTGCCAACTAGCGTTCTGGCAGTGTTACATGCAGAGCGACATAGACACCCCCAGCGCACAAATGCTCACAGAAGCTCAAGTCACTTTTGTAAGCTACGGTGGAAGCTCTGTGTACAACAATATATCAGCCTTAAAGCCAGTGTAAAGGCAATTCTGAGATATCTTTCAAAATATATGAAATATGCTGGAAAATAGTTGCTGAAAAGAAATGTGGAGTTAGAGATTAAAACAGTTTTCCACCAGTTTTCAGTCCAGGATTTTGTGGGCGGTCTTAAAGGGTGGCTCGATGACATGTTAAGGCCACCCTGAGCATACCCCTGCTCCCCTAGCAGAGACATACAGATGAATTCATTTCGCTCAGAGTGTTTCAAAGTTAGTCATGTCATTTTCTCATCTGACACGTTTCAGTCACTTCAAAATGGCTGCTTGACTGCTCCCACGAGTGGACGTGGCTTCAGCACATTCAGAGGACACGCCCCCACAGTCCCGGAGCTGAGAATACTGCTCATTTTGACCTGATTTTGACACCTAATTTCATAAACTTGTCGATATTTTTAATCATTCAAATTTGGCTGGGTGGTTAATAACACTTTATTCTTTGGAATGACTCAGAACACATTTATTCTTACTTTACACAGACTTTAAATGGGACTAATACATCATACATCCACACTGGAATACATATGCAATTCTCCTCACCCCAAATAAAACAACCATGCATACACCTAAAGGACAAAAATCCATTTTGCATTGTGTAAAGCCAGACAGACCGAGCTGTTTTGTTTACCATCTAAATGAAGACAGAGATTTCCTACTCCTGCAAATGTCACTATTCTTAGTGCAGCATTTCTGGGCCTTCTTTCTTTTAAGCTCATTATTCAATTGTTTTGTTTGGCAGCACGTCACCTTTTCAAGTCCAGCAACTTCATCTAAGGCGACACTTCTCGTTATACAGCTGTACATGCAGGCATGGGAGAAATAAGCAGCTTTGCCTTTCTTAATACTTCACGCCAAAAAAAAAAAAAAAAAAGCGCACTGGCCTTCAGTCCTGCTTATTAGATGGTCTGTGATCTTGATCAAACGCAGCAGAGAGAGACATCTGTTGCAGACATACGGCACTGAGGTCTCTGTCACTACTGATATTCAGAGCAGCTCCAAGCCTTAAGCAGGCGGGCATCCTGTGTGCATGCCCTCCCCAACCCTGCTGTTTTCTCACTATGGAGAGGCATGGAGGCAGTCCAAAGCTTCCTGCACAGAGCTCTGTCCTCCAGGTATTTACTATCGCTTGACAAATTGTTCGCAGTATTGCTCTCAGTTGTAGAGTCATTGTTTTGGTTGTATTATGTTTCAAGTTGTTTTCATTAGATCACATTTTTTTTAATTACTGGAGCACAATTTCCGTCAGTGAGGATGGCTGACACACTGAGAAGCAAGAGGATGGAAGAATTAGACTACTCTCCAAATCTCTCAGTGCACCCTTGCCCCTCAGGTAGCTTTGACAATTACTGCCTCTTTACTCTGCCAAGCTGAGACTTTCCTTTTCTATCAGACACATTTCAATAGACTTTCCTTACTCTGCATGACTCATTAAGACTATTATGGATATGGATCCAATATGTCCATAATTAGCTTGTGACAGCACAGGGCTATGTGCCAAAAACGACCCCCGGCCTAATGAAACAGGGACAAGGATCACTCTCGTAAGTAGGACTCGTATTAGCCATGGAGAGAGAGTACTCACTGCTCTGTGTAATTCATTACATTTTCCATGCTTGGCCCCTACACAGAATGGGACACATCTATTCAGCATAACGATCAGACTGAGCACAGCAGTAATGACCATTAAACAAGGCCTATGCTTATTTAACGGGTGTTGGCCCAGCCTTGGTCGGTACCAGGCTTAGTGTAGAAAGAGAGGACAGGGACAATGGGTGGCCAGCTTTCCTGTACCAACAAGGGCTCTAATGCTTTTATTTGCCACTACAATGAGCCTGTTGGGCCTGATCTGCCTGTATTCCGAGAGCTGATTCAGATCCTGTCCCCTTGTGTCCTCAGATGGGCCCTAAAGAAACAGATGACACAGGGCAGCAGACCACGCTACCAATATACTGGCTCCCTTGTCATCTTTATGGATGCTGACAATACAAGACCCATCTGAAATGCCTGAAGTGGCTACTGCCCCGCTGCTGGTTCAGCACACAGACTGTGGCGCAGCATAGATAAGAGAGGCTTATACAGGTTGGCACACATAAACCCCAAATGTCATGCAGCTATATTAACTGACTTACACATTCAGTGTAAAGAGCCCTACTGCATTAGCATGCGACGAGTAAAATAAGATACACCGTATGCTTGAATTTAGCACCGAGAGACGGCACTTTAGCATAATTTAGCAATCACAAATCAAGCAGCCTGTTAAGGGCTGTTCCTTATTTAACATCTTTTTTGAAAAGAAATGTTTAATGTTGAGCAGCTCTTCTAAAAGACAGACTTCTAGTTTTGCAATAAAACCATTTAAAAGGCAGAAACCCTTCGAAAGAGAGGCCGCCGACACCGTGGTAAACAAAGTTTCCAATCAGCTGTGGTAGGACAGATTGTCTGTTATCTAAAAGTCTCTCTGTACTATACGCGAGTTTCCGACATCTTTCACACTCTAATTGGCCAACAAACACACTCTTGGATTTTTGTATCCCTGCCTCAAAGATTCAGTCAACTTGACAGCCGCAGAAAACGTTAACATGTGTCAGCATATACTGTATCTTACATTATACCTCGCCGTGTGTTTTTTCTGCTTACAACTTTCAACTTTCCGGGGAGCACGAATACATTATCTAAAACATTTTAATGCATATCTAATGCTTTGTTGAGCAGCTTCAGATGCATTGATTTTGGAAGATTTTTCTCTCTTAAGTCCAAATGAAATCTTACAACTGGATCTGCAGTCTGCTACAACTTGGAAAGTGGTTTTAGTATTAGATATTTCAACTTGAAAGATGTTAAAAAGGTGCTAGATTTTGGGCTATGAATTAAACCATCTACATTCATTACAGATCGCTTCACTTGCTGTCTACTTATATGCATGTCCCAAACACACATAACACACATTTCCAGTTAGTGTGGTTGCAAAGCTGCCCAAATTATTCACTTAACGTTTAGATCTGTTAGTCCATCTATCTAACTGGCATATCTGCTCAATAGTGCATGTTCGTGTAATATAAGATTCACAACCTGACACTGAACAGATGCATCACTTCACCTCCTGCATGTTAAAACTGGGACCCCGCAACGTCATATGTGCCACATATACAGTGTGATGAATTAGGATAATGTAATGCAGCGCTGGTGATGTGTGAAATTGTGCTTGAATATTCTTGATAACTCAGCACCTTCCTTTATATGACAGAATAATAATTGAGTGGTATACATCATAGCGATCTTTGCTTAAGCTTTTGTAGCGAGGGGGTCAAATCCCACTATTAATTAAGACTTGAGATCTTATCCTGAACAGTTCTCGTTACCTCGAGTATAGCCCATGTGAGCCTGGGCCTGGAAAGTGAGGTCTGCGTGTTCATTTGTGATGTTCACATCCATTTTGCATAACTAGTGCAGATGGCATTTCCGCTTAACCAAATACGGGAATCTACCAGAAATATGTTTGTTCATTAAGTGGCAATGAGGCTTGACAGCTCTGCATCCTCGCTGCAGTGTGGCAGGCCCGTTCCAACGAGAACCCGACAATGCTGCACAGTGGGAGAATGACAGCAGAGGTTAAAAGATTTCTGCAGCAGCAGGGACAGAAAAGCAGGCCTGAGGTGTGAGCGAAGAGTACAGGCCTCAGAACAGGCTGTGTGACCAGACCTGAAGGAATCACGCAGTGCAATTACTTAGAAAAACTGCCACAAAGTCACCTTGTTAAAATACTAAAGATTTGAGGGAAACTCACTGCAGCGTCATGCCGCTATAGCTGAATTATAATAACCACGTTGGATAGAAAGGCATTTAAAAATACAGTGAAGTGGCTTGCTGAGGTAAGAGTGCATACAGCTGCAGGCATAGCTATAGGTGAATCAGAGGGAGAAAATTGCTTTAGCACCCACAGCTGCACCGCGGCTTTTATACTAAAAAAAAGCTGATAATGTGACAAGAGGCTACAAACAGAAATGTGAAACATCATTCACTCTCAGATAATGGAAAAGCAAGTTTACAATAGAAAATCATTTCTGCCAGGATTTCCAGTGCGGCATTACAAGTATTCCTGCTTGCAGAGCTACTGTGGAGAGCTAAATGACATAGTATCACAGTTTTATATACCATGCATGGAATTTAAGGTCAAAGCAAAGGATAATACTTTTGCAGAAGGTATCACAAAATGTGATTTTTTGTTCTGTATCTGATTCAGTGCTGACCACCCGTATCCAATCATGGGTCCCATCCAAGCGTCAACCTCTCTCTTACATGTGAAGTGTTATGTGGAAGTGCCAAAAACTGCAGTTCCTCGAGCAGCCACTTGAGGCTGGCTACAGAACAAGTCGATCTCCATAAGCCGCCATGTTAAAATGTCCAACTTCACAGCAGAAATAAACATGTTTACAGTCTGGTACAAAAAACAGTTTTGGTCTCTATAGCTAAGTTCCCTGTTCATGACAACTGTACTGAATCAGAATTTTTATATAACTCATCTATTCAAATAATATTAAGGCTTAAAGTTGCGTATAATTTGCAGCATGGCTGCTTTGATTGATAGGCAGGGTAGGTGTCGTTATGGATGGCTTGTTTGAGCATCTGGGCGTCATTCAGTCCATTTTAAGTGAGCCGATGATCCACGTCTTTGCGCTAAAAAAAAAATAAACCAAACTGGTTTTAAGTGACATGACAATGTTTTATACAGATGATCTCTGACTCACAGCATCGCATCGACAAACAGGACAATTAAAGACGAGATCTACGATTACTTCATACGTGACATGAATCGTGTCAAAATATTAGTTGCTACATCAGATCAAAAAGAAGCTGTAAGTGTTCTTCTGACCTCACCGCCCCAAAAATAACTTTATGTTGGTGGCATTTCAGATGAAACATGCTGCCGACACAGATGAGTAAGACCACTGAGAACATCTTTTTCCATATATTTGAACATAAAAAGGAAGTTACAATTTGGCTTGATAATTAAAATGTCATTCCAGAAACTGTCATCTGTGCGGTGAATGCTATTAAAGGGAGCTGTCATCTGCATTAACAAGTAGCAGCAGCTAGCGCTTGCCACACAAGAGACTGACAACAAAAGAAAAGACTGTCAATAATGCAGACGCAGAGGACAGACTTCAAGAAAAATCCCGTCAGTGCTCACGAACAGATCCATAATTTATTTTCACAAATTCTTTTTGCCGTAAGGATTTTCCCCATTCAGTTGTACATCCTATTTGCAGCCTTGGCTCATTTACAAGTACTAAGACGTCTAAATGCTACAGATTTTTTGGAGCTCTCGTTGGTGAGGTGTGACTGGCACTGGCAGGTGGTTTGAGCAGACAGAAGGACACGTTGGAAATAGGCTAAAGGCTGATGGCCTTTGTATTTCCGCCTCATTAACATTCACTGCCTAACGTACATAATTACACTTTAAAAGCACAATTTATGCACCATTAGTAGTTCAAGTGGAACCAGCGATATGTGGCACCATTTAAAACGATTTCAAATTTAGAGTTCTGTGTAGCAGTGGCACAATTTGTCCTTTCTTTAAAAAAACAAACATTATTTCTACAGTCATGGCCAAAAATATTGGTACCCCTGCATTTCTGTCATATAATGCACTATTTGCAATTACAAATATTTACAAAAAAGCCAAATCTAAGACATTTTACACAAAACTCCAAGCCAAACACAGAACACGGCCCTTACAGTGAAATATCATGGAGGTTTACTAATGTTTTTGGGTTGCTTTGCTACTTCAGGTACTGGATGTCTTGACCGTATGCGTGTCATTATAAAATCTAAAGGCTACCAAAGAATTCTGGGGCGCAATGTAGAGCCTAGTGTCAGAAAGCGGGATCTCCGTCAGGGGTTATGGGTCTTACAGCAGGACAATGACCCGAAGCATACTTCAAAAAGTACCCAAAAATGTTTTGACAAAGCACTGGAGAGCTCTTAAGTGGTGAAATTCACAGATGGTTACAGGAAGGGACTGAGTTCAGTTATTTTTTCTAAAGGGTGTGCTACCAAATATTATGTTGTGAGTGCTATTTTGTTTCGAGTTTTGTGTAAAACATCTTAGATTTGGCTTTTTGGTGTTGCTCCAGCGCAAACATAAGAAATAAACATGAAAATGCCAAAGCATTTGTAGATTTACAACATCTTTGCGGGGAGAAATGCTGTATTTTGTGAAAGAAATGCAGGGGTGCCAATATTTTGGCCATGGCTGTATATTAAACCTGGCTTCAAATGCATGCAACACCTGATTATTATCCAGAGCTACGCCTATCATGTACTGTTGAAACAGCCTTCTACGGGCTGTGCCTCTCAACAGTATCATCTCATCATTGGTGCTTTTAGCACATGGACTCAAAAAGAGGATCTACAGCTGCAAAATACAAAATTCTTTCCCTACATTTTAAAATCCAATATTTTTTTTTTCCTTCTTCCACCAGGTCTTTTTTTATCTCAGTCAGTCTGTACTAGACCTGCTGTTGTTTTGTGCAAGCTACAAGCTGATGAACCTCAACAAAGGGCTCTTATGTGATGCTGCTGATAATAACGCCAAGGCATAGTGGCAGTAAATGAGTGTAACTCACAAAGGCAATCTGTATCTCCTCGATTGGAACAAAAAAAAAAAAAAAAAAAAAAAAAAAAAAATGCCGCAGCGGTGCAATCACACAGCCAGTGCAATTCATGTAGACCTGTGAACATACAATTCCTTTGAGAGATCAATAGTTTTGTGTCAGACAAAAAAGAACATTGCTCCGGGCCAAAACGAGGAGAGTAAGCAATCTAGGGAGTGTCAATCTGGAGGTTGCTGTAGTGAACAAAGACTGCAGTGATTTGTGCGATTACCTCAAGATCAGTCATTTAGAGAAACTTATCTGAGATATGTTTGGGCAAAGGATGATACAGAGAACCTCATCGGTGATTCACCCAGTCAAGAACTCTTGACTTCCTCAGTGGACATCCAAGGACAGCCGTGCACTGTTTACCAGCTTCCACCCTCCTGATTACAACTCCTGCTCCCCAATGACCAGGTCCTCTGCGTGTGCTGTTGACGATGGCAATGATTATAGTGATAATGATGATGATGACAGTGATGGTGATGAGTATTAACAGGCTAGTTGGGGGGAAGATCTCCCAGGGCTGGGTTTAAAAACGACAGCGCTGCGCCGTGCCAGACGCGCACACACACACACACCGCTCCTTTGACATCATGTCACATTGGGAGCAGATTATCTCCTCTTCCTCTTGTCCTCCTTTTCTGTTTTCCCCTACGTTGACAACCCACCGCCACGCTGCTTCAGACAGCCATTCACAGGTGACAGCCTCTCTGACTCTGCCTGCCTCCATCACGCTCACACTCTCACTTTCCTACTTTTCCCTTTGCTCGCCACCCTCGCCACCCTCCCCCTCTCTGAGCGTTTTGTCTTTCCCCTGTATATCTGAGCACTCTCCTTCACCTGTATCCCTCCCCTCTGGATCTGTCTCACTCTTTCCCTCTCACACTTGTTCTGCTCCCCCATGGGGTAATTGCTCGGAGCCAGGCTTCCATTTTTATGACTATAATCGAGGCCAGAATGCTTATGCCTGTAGATTTCTCCTTGCCTGTGTCACAGTGGCAGCACTAGGGAGAGGAAGGCAGATAAGACCCAGAGGAGTGGAGAAAATCACCAGTCGATTGTAATTAGAGTCCTTATTTCGCCTATGGAGGTGGAACAGACACTATCGCCTGCAGAGAGATTTCAACCTTTCTGCTGCGCTTATGGCATGGAAATGCATATTGGCAAAAACACTTCCTTGAAGCTTTGCCTTGGCCCCAGCTATTAACTCCTTAAGCTGGGTCACTTAGACAAAGATGACATTGGTTTCATTAAAACATGACAGAGGCTTGCATCGGTATCTCAAGTGGGCAATATTTTAGCCAGCTCATCAAGCCTTTAAGAGGGTGCTGGAGATGTAGCACTCAAAGCAAGGTCAACTCATGGGCTTTGCAAGCACCGCTGGAGCCTGAGCGTGTCTGTGCCTGATTCAGATGAAAACCGGGTCACAGAGTGTAACACCAGTGTGCCATGGAGAAGCAGGAGGGAGACCGATTTTTCATGTGTAATGGACTCCAACAAAGTGGGAAAATTCCACTGTGGTGCTTTCTGGGAGGCAGTGTGTTGAAACACCATAGCACGGCGCCGCCTAAAGTGCCTTTTTTGCCGGTCGTGTGGTACAGATAGGCATGTCCAGGCACAGCTAATAACAGCATTACTCTGAGGGCAAAGCCTCGTAATGGAGGAGGAAGAGAGGCACGCCAGAAACAGAGCGGTTCCAACACAGAAAGGATAAAGAACTAAATCAACTTCCTTTTCTGACCCTGTCTGAAACCCTGGCTGTAAACATATCGAACTACCTGCCAAATAAAAGGCAGTAAATTTGAACTGGGCTTCTGGATCCTGATCCTTTCTAACAGAGAAAGTCAGAAATACAGATACAGAAATGTGGCAGCTGATGACAACAACAACAAAAACTTTCATCACTCTGGATGACACCTGAAGTTTTGTTGATACAGCAGTTTTTCCAGGTAGAAACGGTTCACTAGTAGAAAAACTGGTTCTGGATAACAGCTTTATACGTTGATATAAATGCATCATTGCAATTGTTTTCAAACTGTTTTTAGTTTTTTGGTTGTTTATTTATTTCAATTCCTTGGTCAATAAATTCTTTTTGTTGCTGAAAACATTTCAAGTTAAGTTAAGAGCGCTTAATGCGCCAGCTGTACTTGCCAGGTTTACTCTCGAACATTACGTGAGCTGTCAGGAAGGCACAAGCCCGCTCATCACCTAACATCCCTCCCACTCTTTCCGCTCCCTCAGCCTACTGTTTCAGTAACACAAACATAACTAAAATAGGCATAGTGAGAAGCCCTCAAAGACGTGTGCGTACATTAAGGACCGCTTGGTGTGGATAAAATCAAGAGTTGACGCAACCAAAAAGGGCCCCCTATTCCTCTCCTCTGGGACATGCGGTTGGAAGCAGAGATGAGGGCAGATTGATCAGTGAGATGATCTTTAAAGATCTGATCTCACACTCAATGATGCCTTCTATGTGGGTGCTACACAGGCTCCCTTACTAGGCAACCTAAGGGCTCCAGTATATTTGTTTCAAAAATCGAATCTGGCTCGTTCTTGAAAGGATGCAGAGTATGGCGCTGGGTGCAACTTCCAGGATAATCCACGATCTACAGCCGATAAAAATCATCTTATGTACACTATGTGTGTGAACGGAAATGAGATGATTTAACAAATAAATAATGTTACCTTAGCAATAATGATGTATCTTTTTTGTTGCTCAAGAGTTCAAGAGTTTTTATCTGGGAGTTTGCACCACTGCCACTTACTGATCTTGTGTATCAAGAACTACCCCTGGTTTAAAAGGTACCTGGTGGGGTTTTGTTGTAAACAAACACACGGTTTACCTTCAGTGTTCACTCTTCAGAATGAATTGTGTGTATCCTTGAGGCCTGACAAACGTGCTGATTGCTTCAGTATTTCAAATCCTGTATTGTTCACAAGCTTGCAGTATCCCTCGTCCTACTGCAGTATCACGCCTCTTTCAGTGTTGCCATCGGCAATTGTCAATCAGCGGAATAGCCTTGTGAGCACTCACACGCAAAATGGGCACCCACTTGTAGAAACATTGATCCGTAGTGCTACTGGTGGTCAAGAACTCCATAGCGCTCCCCGTTTTACTTTAACAACCAGGTACGGCAGAACAAAAACACAAAAGTTTCTGCACAGCTGACTCTATAAAACTATCACCAACATTCTTTAAAGCATGTCGGTTTGTCGGGTTGATAACATACCTCTGACACACTATTTGTTTTCGACTTCTTTGATGCACCTAGACGCCTAAACTAACCACCTTCAGTCAGTGCATGAATACACCACAAACACCAACAGTTTAAAGCAATGTAAATGAATATGATTGCCCAGTTTTACTCAGGTAGAGAAAATGTAGATATTTATAGATATTTCATTCATCGTTGCCAAGGTAAACATGACAATTAATTGTAATATTAGTAATATTAATCGTACAGCCAGCACCACCAGCTATTCTAATAAAAAAGTTACTCACTTGGCTTCCCAACTTGGCTTTAAGACAGTTACAAAGTTATCTGAGCCTTTAACTAACCTTTTGCTGATGTATCTTGTGGCTTTCCACTCCAAATATTTACATAACTGTAGCTGTTGGATTTTGATTTGCATTTTGTTAACATGGTTGGAAACTCACTTTACATTTGCATATTGTTTGGGTAGTCACATTATCTCAAAGCAAACTAACAATGGATGAAAAGAATTCAAGCCAATTCCCTTGAAGATTGATCTTCAAGTTTTTACTACCATTCATACTGTCGTCATCCATCTCGTCAATTTAATAGTTCGACAATGTAGGTTTTTCCGAAAGGCGAACTGGAAGTGCCGAAAACTGTAGTTCCTCGAGTGATCTCTCGAGGCTGGCTACAGAACAAGTCAATCTGCATAAGCCCCCATGTTAAAATGTCCAGCTTCACAGCTGTTTACAGCCTGGTACAAACCCATTTGTGGTCTCTATAGCTAATTTCCATGTTCATGACAACTGTACTGTGGCTGAATTTCTATATAACTCACATATTCAAGTTATATTAAGGCTTAAAGTTATGCATAATTAAGCCCACTTTCGGATTAGCCAGGAGGCGGCAGATGCAGGACTGCCAAGATCCCGGCAAGCCACCAAACTCTGAGCTTTACAGCGGCTCTTCAGAAACCTGTGGGTGATGCAAAGATACTACTTCCACGTTTCATTCTGTCTCTGGGTTCTTCAAACTGAATATATTTAAGCACTCTAGAGACGTTTCCTAATCAGGCAGTGATAATGGTATTTTTTATATGCATGTAAATACACACAGTGTTAGCACAGACAAAGGGCAGTCAACCGTTTTATTAATTGAACAGCAGTAAACTGCTGATGGCCGAGTCGTTAAAAGCCACTTGATTGAATGTGGTCATCAACACGCTTCAGCATCAGTGAACGCTACACCGAACCTGAACCGCTACTTGTTAGGCACACTGGATACCATCATGAGCTAAAAGCGCTAGAATGAAAAATCTTAATGTAAAATGAAGTAGCATCCAGGTCTCCAGATGTTTCCAACACTAGGGGCCAGGTTACGCTTGAAAAGAACTAGTTCATGTGAAGTGTTGGGAGGCAAAAGTGTCAATAGTTTTTTTGAACGACCTCAATATGGGGTGAACAGTCTCTACTGGAAGGCTTTTTTGTTAAATATGGAACAAGAGAGCTTGGGAGAGAAGTTCAAACCCTGTTTATTTTCTCTCCTCTGCACACCTGCAAACCTCAGTGGTTTCAGAAAGTTACCACACACTTTCTGAAACCATTTCCCAACGTATCAGTTCAGTTAATAACAATCCTGGTCCAAAGACATATTCAAGGAGTGCACAGTATCGTAGAAAATCCTGACTTCTGTTCATAATTAATTTCTGTTCAGAGTAATATTTTGGACAAGAGGGATATGTAAAATGAAAACAAAGCATTGTGATACAATCCCTTTGGGAACTGATCAATAATAACACTGATTTATCACCCCGTTGTGCTCCCAACCTGCGTCTTTTTTTGCATCACGAAAGCAAACCAGATTTACAGCAGAGATGATACATTTTCTGTGAGTCATAAGTATATAAAAAAAAGCTACAAAAACAGGCTGTCACATTCAGCGTGGTAACATACTGTTGTCGTGACTCTATACTGAAGCAGAATATTGAAGCTGTAACCTCTGTATTGAAGCAGGATCTGACATTAATGTCAGAAGGCATAAAATCAATCAGACGTTCGATGAATCACCTTGAAAAAAACATATTTTTAGTGTTAACAGATAGTCCAAGAGAGAACTTTTAATATTTAGCATCAAATTAAATTTTCACGTACATTAAAAAAAGTGCTTCCTACTGCAATTTACAATAAACAGGGCCATCTTCTTGCTTAGATTATGTTTTCTGTAACAGAAAGTGATAAGAAAAAACGAGCTGGCGACTGTACGGCCAGTTCTTCAATTTAAATAGAGAAAACAGGGAAATTACCATGACTAAGAATAATAAAAACAACAGTAATAAAACCATTGTTTTGATGTTTGTGCTGAAAATTGTAATTTGCTAACAATAATGCTAAAAAAAAACTAAAAACACAAGAAAGTAAAATACTCTGACAAGACACATCAGCGCACCAAGAATGCTGAATCTACAAAAAAGAGAGAGTCTGTCTGGATGAGAGTCACAGCCTCCCACTGCTTCAATTACACTTAAGATGAAACGGATAAAAAAAAAAGTAGGTCTGAGATAATCCTCGAAACAGCCCCTTAGGTTAAATTAAATTTTAATAACATAATAAATACTGAGGAGGCGAACTTTGTAAAGTTAATTCTGAATTACGACACAGTTTTAGGTTATGTGTCCGAGCCAGGATTGAGAAATAGCATGTGTGATTCCTCAAAGCAAGTCGGTATGTGCAGAAAGAAAAACATTGACATTTAAACACTTAAATGGGGTCTGTAATAAACCATTATGAATGTGACATCCAGATGGTGGATCAGTGCTATTAAGAGGCAGAGAGCAAAGACAGGACTCTAATAAGCAGGAGCTGCAGCGCGGCAGAACCAAATCCTCAAATTAATGACAAGAAGACTGGGGCTTGTTAGGAGAGGGGAGAGAGAGGGAAGACAAGTCCAAGCAAATGAACACACAGGGAGAACGCAATCATAGTATGTGGGTGAATCGGTCCTTGTTTGGGCATCTGGGCAAAGCCCGTGCAGCTGTAACCACAGCAGTGACAGAAGCTAAAGTTTAGTAAGAGGAAAAAGACAACAACAAAATGAAGGAAGGCAGGGAGTGAAACAAGACAAGTGAACGGAGGAAACAAAAGCATAAAAGAAAAGTAAGAGCCGTAGAGTAAAAACTCACCAAACACCCAGTCATCCTAAGCCCCAGCCCTAACTGCTACCACAGCTACAGCACAGCAGGCTTGCATGTTTACATCGACAGCAAGATCCCTCGAAGGTCTGCCTCTCAACAATCACAGGAAAACCTCACGCAAAAGCAGAGGGAAGAGAAAAAAAACCCCACACTCACACACTCGCACACACAAGCCCAGTCTATGACCTCCTCCATATTTTCACTTCACTTTCACTCACCCTCTGATTTGCCTCTCTCCAACTCTGTTAAATACTGAGGACAGCGATCATTTTACAGTCTCTGCTCTTTAGCAGGAATCCCCCTCTGAGGCATATCTCCAGCCACTCGCTCTGAAAGCAACAGCTCAAGGCGGGCTACTCGCTCTTCCTGCTTGCCTGCATGGAGATCTGCTCTAACCGGACGAGCCACTGAGGAATACTCTGGGGAAGGAAGTGACATCGACAGGTGCTCCCTCCTTCCTTCCCTCCTTCCTTCCTTCCTTTCTCATGTAAACAATGCCCACTCTCCTGTGGTAAGGCTTCTGTGAGTCATTCGTTAATAAACACCACAGAACGCGTTCAGTTCATTTCATTTCATTTCCAACGTGTCACTCGCGGAAAAAGAAAAGGTATGTGAGATGTCACAGAAGGGAATTAACATCATTAATAACGAGCGAAATCTCTTTAGCCCAGTTTGCCCTGTGCTGGATTCCCAGGAATATGGAGGCCTGGAGCGAAGCCAGAAAGGAAAGGAGAGTGTGTGTGTATGTGTGTGTAACAGAAGGGACTGTGGATGAATCACAGAGAGACAGGCAGAGATGGAGTGAGTCAGAGGGCATGTCCCTCCACAGGCTCACAAACCCTCATAGAGATGATCTTCCTGGTTGTCCATTCATGCAAGCCAGGCCATGACTGCAGGCAATAAACAACCAATAGCTCCGAGTCAAGCTTACACCCGCTTCAATTTTTCCACAGTACAAAAAAAACGGAATAAACTACCGACCACGGTGCTGCTATAAACAAATAAAACCTTTTCATCATCCTACATGCAGAGCAATGACAACTTTCTACTTTTGGGCTCTGTGCTGCAGAGGTAAGTTATATGATGAAAGTGACAACACGGTGCGTGACACAAACTCGCAAAAAAAAAAAAAGAAAAAAAAGTCCAGAGACGCCCAGTGGATTTCTTCTTAGTCAAATGTGCGAGTCACCAGACAATTTAGTATTCTATAAATGTCACTGTACATAAACGGTTCATAAACGCTTTAACAGTGCCATAATATGAGAGATGTAACATGAATCAATGGGCTCTTAGAGCAGAGCAAACCGAAGAGACACAGTACCTGTTCTTTGACGGAGGCCAGGATGTTGTTGGCGGTGTTGTCAGCCTCCATGTTGCGGCCAGTTGAACTGTCGCGGATGGTCAGCAGAAGCCCCTCCTCCGTCACTGGGCTCTGCTCAGGAGCTGGCATTCCTCCTGTGCAGAACACACACACGCAAACACACAACATGATCTGGTCACCACAGGCACTCTTCTGAAAAGCAAAGAAGAAGAAAAAAAAAAAAAACCCACAATCTTGTACACACATACCAAACAAACTGCGTGCGTGCGTGTGTGCGCAAACACACTGCACTCTTTGAGTCAACCACTCCCAGATACACGCAGGCGAGTGATGAGGAGTGACTATCAATGGTCACACGCCGCCGCCACCACCACCGGCGATACACAAACGCACGCCCACGCGTGCCATATGGCACAAAGAGAAAAAGGCTGTCAATGTTTCATGTCTGTGACAGTGCAAATCAACGCCATATGGCCTTGAGACAACACAAGAGTTAAATAATGATTTGTAATATGTATGTAATACAGTCGCATAAAAAAAAATACACAACACAAACACAAACGACAGCCAGTGACTTTAGTGAAGGCGCAAAATAATAAACATTCAAATCCTAGCAATGCTAAAAGATCCTAAAACACCAAACATGCGTGCACGCAGGTATGTATTACACACGTGTCTATGAGATCTATTGGAAAGGTTGAGGCAGATGAGCGAGGGCAAGAATAAAACACAAACACAAGTGAGCAGCCCAACAGAACCGATAAGGTGTTCCTGTCTCCTTCGCTCTCTCTGGCCTCTTGTCTAGGATTGAAATGAGAAAGTAGAACGAATAGTTATGGTCTCATTATATCTGTTGACAGGGAGTGTCAAGGGAATGCTGCTCAAGGTGGATCCATATTTACTAGAAGGAGCCTGTTGAGCCAGACAGGGCAGCAGCTAAAAGCTGCGACGGCTGCCTCACAGCTCTAGTCTGCGGCGGCCGAGACAAAAGAAAAGGGGCCTAATAACACAGGAGGTATGTGACTTTAGGGAAACGGGGGATGTTACTATGACTTTTACAGCCTTGGAGATCCACTGCTGCTGTCATCTCCAAGATACGAGCATAAAAGACATATCTCGCTTGTTTGTTGCTGCACACGTAGCGTGACTTGCATGATTTACTGAATGCAGTCGGGGTGATGCACGCCGTGGTGAGACGATGCCTTTACATGTGAATATGTAGAGTATTAGCTGCTAAAGCCACCATGAAATAACCATATGGTAATTAACAAAATAGCCCCGCCGTTAGCAACTGAACACTCCCTCCATTACAGCGTGTATCATAGTATTCTTAATCCATAATGGCAGCCTGAGGGTGACCTGATATACAGTAGCTTCAGTAAATGAGTCAATTTCGTGCCGACAGACATCATTTTAAAAAGGGTTAATATACTGTCATTTGGAAGCGCTCAGTGACACACACGTTCAGACACACATACACACACGCATACAGACGAGCAGGGGATCATTTAGCTCAGGCTGACAGCCAGTTTGTGTGAGCTGGTTTGGATTGTTTACAGTGAGAACATAAAAGTTTTTGGCCAAGGATGAGGCAGTTGGAGAAGAGGGGAAGGGGGGGCATGAAAAACATGAAGAACGTGGGAGGTCCCCCCAGACATTTGGACGAAATGTGACCCTGAGGTATTCTGGGAGTCTGTCACCGAGGCAGCGTGAGCATTTCAAGGTGTCTGAGCTGAACCAAGCCATGCGCCAGCCTTGGTGTTAAATGACAGATACAGTTTTTACTACAAGCGAGTATGTTAGTCCTCACAGGATATTTCATGTATCCCCCCCCCCCCCCGTCAGTCTCCCAAATTCCTTTCCTGCTCATTCATAGTGTTGCAACACACAGTCCTGACTACCGCCCACCTCCACTGCAGCCTTTGAATCAAGGACATGGCACTTGATTCCCAGAAAACACAGCAACAGGAAACGGGAAAAGCTGTTTGAATGTGACAAGCTCCTCCTCCCTGACTTCAGAACAAACACAGACGGGGGCCAACTGAGTGCAGCTTTTTAAAATTGACAGAAGTTGCCAACCCGGTCAGGGTGGATGAAATCCTTTCTGTTTTCTCGCTTCTTTCTTTTGTCCTTCTCACATCAGGACAAAAGAAGAGTGTGCAGCTACAGAAGGTAGACACAGTTATCATCATTATTTAAATCTCCGCAGATTAAGCATAAAATGGGGCCTCATCCTGCCTTCCTGTAACCTTTCACTGTGTGATAAAACAGGTCTTCCATAAAAAAAAAAAAAACAACTTAACAAAAAAGAAAAAGAAAATTCCTCACGCTTTGACCGCAATCTGTGTATATAATCTGTCCAAATGAATATTTCTCAGCAGTCTAAACTTTGACTGTCGGAAAGTGCAAACTAAGCAGACTGTAGGAAACAGAACCACAGAAAAGACAACATACAAAAAGGAAAGGAAACCCTGTTGAAGGCACCATTAAGCAAAGAAAAATTGCGATGTGTATCTGAGCCTACCTCTGAAATTCCCCATTTTATCAGGTCCAGAATGATTTCACTCTGCCTGAGCTTGCAGGAGTTCTCAGCAGCTTTGGGTTTAGGAGTGAAGACGACGATGCTGCTGCTGCTGCTGCTGCTGCTGCTGTTGCTGCCAAACTACCACACGGCTGACTGGTTCTTCAGCATTTCTCTTTGTGTTTCCCTCGGAATGCTGAGAGGAAAAATAACCTCACTGAACTGCCTGGCAGTTAAAAACTGTGCTATGTCCAACTCTTAAGACAGTTTGAAGAGCGAGCACAAGGCTGAGAAGTAGGTGAGGAGCTAAAGGAGGCGAGCCTGGTCTGTGCAGCTTCCAGGGCTGTCATTAGGTTAATACCTAAGGACCATACTGCGTAGTTCCCACAGAGTAAAGATGACCTCATGCTGGAGGCAACAAAGAGACAAACTTGTGTCTAATTATTACCATTATGGTTGTTTCCCTTGACTAAGCAGAAAATAAAACACACAAGACACCATGACAAGACGTCAGAAGCGCAGCTAATGACACAACAAACTTGGTAACACTATTTCTTGCAGTGACAGATTTGTCCAACTACTCAACATGGAATAATAAGCATCACTCTTAGGAGACACTCTTTCAAGTCAAAGCCCCCCCCCTTTAAAGTATCATAATCCTCAATGTCTCCAAGTCTGCCAAGAAAAGTCTTAGTCTGACCCCACCCTGACTCATCACGTGATCTGATGTGACCTCAGACTCCGGCCACTCCTCTGAGCGTCTTACACAAGCCCTCTTTCCATGACTCCCGATTAAAGCAGTTTATGGAAGGAAGGGAAAGGAAATGGAAGCTATTAGTGCGGCATGTTATGAAAATCTGACTAACCCAGTGTCAAATCGTAGCGAAAGACCACGTTTCTGGAGGGAATATCGCTCAACAGAGACAGATCTACTGCCCCAGATCCAAATACTGCCTTTGTGCATCAATTTCATCTACAGACATGAATTCATCACTTCTCTGATCCCTCTGAAAGCCACCTGTCCCATGTGTCACCTTCCCCAAGGAGCACTGCAGTAGCAAATATAATAACAGCCGTCGCGCTGGCTACGTTTACATGCGCGCAGGAAACCAGGTTACCGGGAGAAATCAGGTTAAAGCAGAGAAGTGGAGGACGCGTTTACATGCACCTCAATAAAACAATTACTGTAACACCTGTGTTTACATGCATCTGGTCAGTAAAAACATCCCTCCCAGGGCATATTTTCAGCCAAGACTGCATATTTAAACATATTGGTATTGGTAAAATTGGAGAGAGGAAAGGCTCTAGAGTGGGAGGGCACATAGTGTCCTTGACTTGATTTCACAAATGTCCAGAACTTTAATGGTTAAAACCTATTTAGACTTATTTATTTCAGTTTCTGTTTCAGACTGACCTTCAATATGATTTTTTTTATTCAAGGGCGCACCACGATGAGTAATACTCTCTCCTTTCATGCTGCTGCACAGTTGTCACACTGATACGACCGGTCTGAGGTCTGTCATGCCATCATGTCATGTGCGCTTATAAAAACACTGTCGGAAACCTGCACACGGCTGAGAAATGAGGTTTAGCCAGTGTTAAACTACTCTCTCCTAATCCCTCATTGCTTACATGACATTTAGGAAAACAGGTTACTGCAGAAATCCGACAGTAACAAGGTGACTGATGTATTCCTTTTATTTTTCAAGTTAACTTCAAGAAGAGATTAGCTGCCGGCACCTTCGCATTCAGTCTTCCTCTAAGCCAAAAGATCCATTGTCCTCCAGTCAGCAGGAGGAAGATTTGTCTTCAGAATGCTGAGTGACACCAGGTCACAGACATTCAACACAGACAAATGGAGATGAGCTGAGAAATAATTATACATTAGGCCTAGCCCGGATTTCAATTGCAGGGAGTCTTGGATAAGCAGCGGTTCAAATGCTGATTGCTCCAACTTGCTGAGGTAAAAAGGGGGCCGAGAAATCTAAAGCAGAAACAGAGCCGAGAGCTGCTTAAGGAACCCACAACAGGCCACGTCTATCGCTTATCTACTGCACCTCAACAGGCGTGATAAGTTACAGCTCATTACCATTTTTCAAAACCTCCTTTTGAGTTCCACATACCAAAACCAGGAAAGTGAAATCACAACGTACCTTCTCGTAAGAGCTACACTGTCTGCGATAAGCTAATAAATATTTCATCGTGCAGAAAGCTTAACATCCCATTAAACCTCTAAGTCTCCAGCATATTGTGCGCCCACCAGGCTGTCTGAGGCATGAAGTGGTCAAACGAACGTATACATGATTGTATCCAGTCTGCACTAACCGAGAAGAGTGCAACCACGAGGCACAGAGTGAAGACACTGTGCAGGTTTTCATCCAAACGGAAGACCAAATTAGATATTCACTGATTAACTTCAATTTGTGCAGGATGATGTGGTGCATTTTTTTTTAATGAAAACCCACATGCTCTCAGGCACATGGTTGCTTACAACTTATCTCGAGTGACCTAGCGGCGTTATGTAGCATGTGAAATCTTTGTGGGGAGAAATAAAGTCCTTTTTCTTTTTTTCTTTTTTTTTAACTAATCTCTCAGCAGCTGCAAAAATGTCCCTAAAGACCAACAACGCTTAATTGCCTCTTTCAAACAGCATACTGACGTCGCTGGATAAAACTAAAATTTGTGGTCAAGTATAATTTATCAGAATTCACCAAGATTAATAACAATAATAATAATATTTCAGCCTCAGTAAATCCCTAGAATGAAGACAGAGGTAGGAGAAAAAACAAACAGTTTTGCAGCAGCTCGAAAAGCTTACACAACAGGAGCATTATGTTTTCGTAGCAAGTCACTGAATTCAGAAACTATTTCTGAAATCCCCTACTGCACACACTACTAGGCTAAACATGTGGTTGAGAAGTGCTGACTGAACCCGAGGCTGAAGTGACTGCTCTGAGCTGAGAATGTGCGCAACACAAATACACAAACGCTCCCATAAACATACATACTGCATGTCACAGATTAACCTTAACCTCGCGTGGTACACCGTTAAGTATCGGCGTACTGTGACTTTTTAGCACTGCAGGTGACACACGTGCAACATTCTTTTGAGGAGGGTGACGGATTCTCGGCAGGCACGCGATGGACTGGCCAGCAGCAAAACAGAAAAAAAAAAAAGTTATTATTAGATCTCTAGATGTTTCACTTTCTGCTGCACTCAACTTTGCTCATTTTGACACACCCAACGGCGAAAAGGAATGCCTCCTTTTCCAGAGCAGTTTCAGTCTCACACACACACACAATCACTCTATCAATCATTACCCTGAATAAACTACAGAGAATGGCGTAGCCTCCTTTAAATAGACACATACCTGTCCTTCTGTTGATGTAGGATTAAACGCGGCGAGAAGTGCGGACAAGTGGAGTTGAGATCGGTCCGACAGCATCTGTGGACATGCGAATTAAATCATTCAGAAGCTGCACCCATGCCTGTATCACACCTTGAACGTCACCCTGACAAATGTTGCAATAACCTGAGGCCTATCAGAGCATGTGTATCCACAGGGCAGGGCTTGGCTCTGAGTAAAAGGCAGGAAACACAGTCATTTAACAGTCTATGAACAGCACAATAACACACACACACACAGACTAATGCCACACAGCGCATGGATACTCCCTGAGCTGCACTTTATCTCACAAGATATGTTTACCCAAAGAGGACATGAGGAAGATGACTGCAGACCAAATAATCCATGTTTGCGCTGCACAGCAGGAAAAATACAAGATTAACTTTCCGTGAACAACTTCCTACGACAATCATTCACCCGCTAAAGCATCTCCACATAACAATACCCCAACTAATGGGGAGCAGAGAGGCCCTACCGAAGACTCATCAGCTGTTTCCAACGTGTCACCAACCCTAATATGTTGTGACAGAGCAGGGCATAAATTATTCTGATTGCATGTAAATCCCTTAAATAGAATCAGAGTTTCTGCCAGACATCCTGTCACACACAGTCAGACGAATACATTTAACACCCTCGTGGATTTCTGCATACAATTACATCGCAGAGACAACAACAACTACAGCAGCAACGCTTCCCAAGAAGGAGTTACAGCAGAACGTTCTGTAGATCTCCCGGAGAAGTCCGACAAACTCTTTCCTTGCGGAACAGATGAGATTTTATGCATTAAGATGACTGACGTTCATATTTGCACCTCGACGAACGGTTCGGTCAAAAATGTGTTTAATCAATGCTGCTGTGTTATCAACCCCTACGCACTCATGACACATTTGCTGTGTCAAATATTTCCCCCATGCTGGCGAGCGTGTCGCATGTTATGAAACGTGCTGGATCGTGTTTGGATCCGAGGGGGTTCTTTGAGAGAAATACCGAACAGACCATCCGAACGGCGAACTTTGAGGAGGGAAATTAGCATAACAAACGTTCTGATATTGGCAGCGTCCTGGCTCTCTCGCTGCAAGGTGTCTCTCTGAGGTGAGTAACTCGCCTCACTCAGCACCTTCTATTAAGACTGATCACAGTAAGAGATGAACCGCTCCCAGAAAAACAATCAATCACAAAGCTATGAATCGTATAAAATTTAGCTTAGCTGACTGAATCTTCATAAAAAAAGATGATGGCTTTTATATTTAGTGTTATATGATCTACCAATATATAATATAACATGACATTAATGAACATTTCATGAGCAGGAGAGAGAAAAATAAAGATTATAACGTCACCACCTATCCATTTTCTTGTCTACTTGTGTTCTTGTGTTGGCAGGGAGCTCCACTTCTTCTTTTTACTCCCGAAAATGTGATCCTGTTACAAATAGCAAGTTTTTATTCAATGTTTCTATTTATTTATTTATTTTTAATGGAAAATACTCCAAAAGATAGTGGACATATTTACCAGCTGTCACAGTGAAGGCTGGTATTGTTTTAACCTGAGGCGTGTGTGTCATCATAGCACTATGTGCTCCTGGAGACACCTGCTGCAGTGGGAACAACCACTGAGGCGATTTTCAGTAGTCTGACAGGTATTTATATGTCTGTCTGTTCTGACATGTTGATATTCACACGGATGGTGAGATCCCGTCGCAACGTGCGCTCCAGCTGAGCTATACGACTATATTCATCATGTAAAACAACTGGATATGCTGAAACCTAAGGAGTCTTTAGTTAGTTACTATCCCTAAATAAAATATATTACGATATCGATTAGCACTGTAAGTATCTAAGGGTGCATAATTTGACAGTTTTATATCCAGATTGTGATCTGAGAAATTCACAATTTACTTTTCAGCAATTTTATAAAAAATACTGCCGTTCCTGTTCGTACAAAGAGAAATAAACAGAGGGTTTTGGTCTGTTTGCAGTAAAGTGTAGGCTTGTGCTTGTTTGTGGGGGGAAAAAAAGAAAGAAAAGCAAGGTGAGCAGATTGAGGTAGTTTGTGTGTAAACACTGAGAATTCAAATGGTGACATTAAAAATAACCTACTAGAAATATGGTAATGCATTCAAATAAAATATAACGCCCACCCCCGTTACACTGTCATTGTGTGGGAAATACTATTTTGTGTGCTAGGACTTGTATTATATTTAGGGTTGCAACATTCTGTAAGTTTCCAAAGTTGGAAACCACGGGAATTAACAGGAGTTTATGGGAATTAACAACAATAAAACTGAAGGTTAGCTCTTAGCAGGGACCTTAAATACAGTTTGGGAAAATATATTTCAGCACAATCTTGACTACAAACAACCATTCATGCAAGTACACTTGAATATCTGCTATTCTTCAATCACATGCACACAGCACACTGCTCACTGCAGGGCTACTGAGGCCACGCCCCCTACATGCACACATGATTTCTACAAGCCTGGACCGCACTTTAGAGCAAATTCATAAGATATTTCAAATCTGGCTATAATCGACACAGCACGCAAGAAGAAAGATCAAGATTTAGATTGTGGATCATGATTCCTACTGGATAGATCGTGATATGATCTTTTGGACAGACTTTTGGTCCACCAATGAAACTATTAATTAACTACTCATCAGAAATCTCAAAAATCTTAAAATCAAATCACAATAGCACCAATATATACAGTGTTCAATCCTGATTAGATCACAACGTCGCTGTCAATATGCTGCCTGTCCAATTTCATCCCATTTAAAAACCAAACACCTGCAGTTTGCTGGAAAAAAAACCCCAATAAAAAAACAAACAAAACAGCAATCACTGTAACTGTTCTAGAGCAACCGCTTATAAAAAGTGATTGATTACAGATTGGCAGTTATATTCAGAGTTTTTATCTCCCTAGATTGTTATGTTCAGTTCAATCAAAAATGATTTGAATGAGCTGGGAAATGTATCTCTGGCAGTGATCAGGGCTAGTTTCTGGAAATAATATTAACTTATCTGCTTCAGGATGTTAAGATTTATTTATTTTTTTATTTTATACAGACAAATAACTAAAACTTCTTCATTCTTCTTCATTTTAATTGACAAGCTCCGGGCTCTACATCTGTACAAATACACTCTGGTCTTCTGGCTTCAGGCTTTGCTAAAAAGTCGTTCAGAGTATTGAACAGGCGATTGTAGACAACAAGAAAAAAAAAAACATTGAGATTGAAAGATTGAATTCATCTGTGCTGAAACACTGACTGACTTCTGAACTTTGGTGAACTCTGAAAAACAAAAACACAAGAAAGGAAACTCCAGTTTATGAGCTTAAAAAGGGAGATGGATAAGCAGAGGCCTGGCCAAGCACTTCCTGACGTCTGATTTGCATTGGCACTGCCTACTCAATGCTCCGTGCTTCGGTATGGACAGGAAGGGGTCATGGAACAGCGTGCTGGTATCCATTCAAATGTGCTGCAGCTACTCATAACTGCATGAACAAACTTCTCTTCATGCAGAAACGTAGCGATCGACATGATGCAAAGTCCTTCTGAATTAAACAAGCCAGATCATCAATAAGTGATGGTGCTGTTAATATGCACGGTTTCAAGGCCTTTTTGGCACTATTAGGTCCCACAACACTGTAGCACTGTAAAAATTAAACTCCAGCTGTATTTTGTGCTGCAAATGTGATGCTTGACAACTAAACTAAAAATCAATTTTATTAGTATCTGTCTGGATTTATTGTTTAAATCTGGGAAGGTTGTCTGAAATTACTTCAAATTAGCCTGATGCAGGTGATCCTTGAAAGTTTTCTCATAAAACATAAAACGTCTGGGAGCGCACCTTTGTGTGACCTCTCTGAGAATACCTCACATTACCTGACTACAATTTTGTTGCGTGAAAGCATTAAGCATTTAAGTTGACTGAAATAACCCGCACTCGAACACGTTATTTACCCCCTTTTTTTTCCAGCCACCACTACTTCTGGCCCTGCAGGCTGGAAAGTGATCTCTCAAAGTCCTGGGAAAGGGAGAACCTCATCTATAATTCTGTCCAGCTCAGACCGGTCGAGTCCTATCAGCGGGGTGACCTCGCATTTGGCCTAATCTGAGCTCCCTCCTCAACATCAACTTCACATTAACATTTGACTTTACTTTGATTGAAGCCAAAATAAAGAACATTTTTAATTAAATAAATGGATGAAATGTTTCTCCTACACACTGATTATTTTGCAATTGGCTGGGTAGTTAAATCTGGAATGTTTCAAAGATGGTTACTGTAACACAGCTAAAGAGGCAATGAGAGCTAAAATTTGTCCTTGGTGTACCTGTTATTAAAGTTATTAAAATTGTAGTCAGTGCTTACCATGATAACAGTACATACACCTCATAAGAAGACTTGAATATTTCACCTCGAATAGGCACTTAAATATTTCACTGACTAGGCTTATATCCTACTCCATTTAACAGGAGAGAACTTGAGTAAAGGTAGACAAAAACAGGCACACTGACAAGGACGATAATCCACATTTACTGCAGAATTTTTTAACAATAAAATCACCTCCAGGATGAGAACGTACTGGGAACACACAGCTGGCGACTTGGCGGACAAGCTGGAATAAGTGAAATGTGTAAAATAAAATAATTTCCTGTACCTTATTGACCAGGACAGTGACATGCATTGAACCATGATGCAGAAAGACAGAAGGAAAGTAGTTACTAAAGTAAATGTCAGGTCAGCCAACCAGCATCAGCAACCAGCTGGCCTTTTAAAAGGATTTAATTCAGGTGAGTATAAACTGCATATGAAAACTTTTAATTTATTGGCATAGTTTAACAAAAAAAAAATAAAAATCTAGGGACTCTCACAGACTGACAAAAGGCGAATATCTCCGACTGGAATGCCGCTGCGTACCGAAGGGAGATTTCTGTTGGGTGGCACCATATGGATAATCTATCAAAGGGGGATTTAATTGAAAAAATAAATCACACCGCACAAGTTGGTCAAATAAATTCCCCTTTAGTTGTACTCTGTAATGATTCATGAGGACGTGTATGACTTTGCAGTTCTGTAGAGGGACGTATGGTTTTGCTTAAAATTTATACCCTTTGGGTGCTCCAGACTACAACTGTGGGTGCCATCGCGTTCGACACATCACAATGAGATACTTCTGCAAATCTCCTCTTGCATCCAAAGTACAATATGCTATTTATCATCCCAGTCACGACTAAATGCAACTCAAGACTACTATGCGTGACTAATGTTTCTCAACATCTCTGGGCTTATACCGGCTACGACAGGAAATCTTAAATGATGTGTGAGCACCTGAGAGTGAATGTCCATCCAGAAAGAAGCGGGCTTGGCTTCAGGGTTACTGGTGCATGCAGAGAAGGAGAGTGCACTTTGGGTGCCAGAAAAACGGTTCTTCTGAAAATAAGCCCCCTTTAACAGGTTGGATGGGTTTGTAAGCCGGCCTAGAAGCGGTCATAGTTAACACTTAAGACTTTGGACAGAAAAGTGCTTTGCTATATAGAGCAAAGAAGACCATAAAGGGCAGTGTCTTATTCTTTTAAGTTGTATCAATCTGTGCACCTTTGCCTTAAGGCTATGGGTTTTTCAGCTTTGATGTTATCACTATATCAAGTTTCTCTGACAAAGAAGGAAAAACGCTTTGATATCACAGTCCACACCTGCCTCCCAAAACCCACAACCAAATGCAAAGCTTAGGATCTATAAAATGTCATTTTAAATGTCATGTGCTTGAACTGTATTTGTTAATTTCCAATGTCAACAGCTCCCCTTTTCAGAGTCAATTTTACTTTGCAGCACTCTTTGAAATGCCTTGACATTTAAGAAGTGAATCTTCTGCTTCTTAGTGGAGTTTTATGGAAGCAGTTCAGGCAGACAAATGTTACAGATTGTTTCAGTTATCAGTTGTTAGTCTGAGAACAGGCCCACGTAACCCACGTGCTCATGTAACCTGACATTTGGGAGATGCCTTCACCTTCTGACTAAATCCAGCCACCGAGTGCACTCACATACCACTTTGGGATGACACCTGATCCCACAAACAAGCTATTGGGTTTTTCAAGTCTAAACGAAGAAGCACACAAGCCAGTGTGCCTAAACAAGTCAATTAAGCCATTAGTCAACTGGCAGAATAGTTTGAAAATCAATAGTTTGAGTAGAAAATCCAGGCAAACAGACTGGGAAATAGTATTGGCCACTTTTGAACTATTACCTGACATTTCATAGACTGAATAATTCATTCAACATATAAATCATTAAAGGAAATAATCACTAGTTAATGCCGAAGAAACATCTAGTAGTGCTCTCAGTAGAGCAAGACTTCCAAGACCTGTTTTTAGGGGTTGCTTATTTGTTATGTGGTGCACTTCTCTGGGATGGACTCCTGCACCACTCCTCCTTTTACCCTTAGTAAAGAGAGAGCTTTCGCCCGGGGTGATAATGCGAGCAGCACTTTGAAATATTCAACAAGGTATTATGTGCCCAGTTGAGGTAATTCTGCAAGCCAGCCTTCGATAGATGGGATTGTTTGAGCAATGAGCCTGCAGGAAGACTCCAGTAGTAAGGCCGCATGTGAAGCAAAAAACAGTGGAGAGGTTCTGTCCCTTCACTGCTGCTGTCCACATAGCAGAAACTGGCGAGGGGGCGTCTTTCAGACTCAGCACGTTGGGCCTATGGAGGGCCATTTTGCCCGGACAAAAATCTATTGTGCGTCTAATCTTTAAAAGCGCTGACATGCTTTGTGTTCTGTATTATCTTTAGCTGTCCGGCATCCACCCAAAGCATGAAATCTGGGGCTCTTTCAGGAATCTATCTACATATCCAGTTAAATCAACAATCAGCCAGCAGCCGCACATGCCAAGGCTTATCCACAGAAACCAGAGCAAGGCTGAATGCGCTCTATACGTGAAGTATGGTTCTTTAATTAGTTTGACTTTTACATATGATAGGAAACCATTTCTAATATTGGAGTGGATTTATGATTAAGTCTAACCTACTGCATACTTTTGAATCTTAACATATGCGATATTATGCATATAGTACCACTTAATATATATTCTTAAGTATTTAATAATTGGTCTGTCCCTTGTCCGTAGTCTACAAGTCTGTAAAATGATATAACAAAGATTTGTTATAAGTTGGAAATTCCCTGCTCCATGTGGTTTGTTCTCAAGGGAGGCAAGAGAAAAAGATCATCTCTCTTTAGACTGCACCATGCAAATCTGGAATGGAAAGAAGCTACGTGGGGTGGGATTTGATGAAAAAAGATTTTCCACGCCAAAGGATGAATAAAAGCTTTTCTTTGGTTGATTGGTTACTATAAAGTATTATCATCCCACAATGGAGCCACACCAGAAAAAAGAAAATCTTGAATAACTCTCACACTTTTGAACAAATAAACACCATGATGCAAACTCCCCAAGACTCCAATACTTAGTAATATAAATTCTGTGTCTATAAATCCTGCATCTGTTATGAATACAATATCATAAAAGACACATTCACTGTGTAACTTCTATAAAATAAATCATTTTGATGCTAAACTGACTTGTAGTCAGGTGAATGGTGTCTCTGTCATGCCCGCTCTGTGTCCTGTACACCTCGTCTTGCACAGTGCAACTTTGTGACGCAGCGCTTACATAACGTTTTACAGCACTAAGTCACACGCCACCACAACTATTTCATTTCTTGTTAGCTCAATTTATTAGCCTGGCTGCCCAGACTTTGAGCTCAGAACAGTGGGGGAATGTTAGTGTTTGTACCATAGCCGTTTTTCACAACAATGCAGAGGAGGCTTTCAGGCTAGCTAGGCAAGCGAGCATGGACGTAATTGACATGGACATAATGACAGAGGCAAAGAGACCGAAGAAAACCTTGATGGAGGAAGCTAAGAAGAGAAAAGGAGGGATGACCGAGCAAGAAATCGCCAGGCAAGAGTAAATCTGGGATTGACCTCTAGTCAAAAGTCAATGAGAGCTTCATGAAATAAAAGGCTGGAGAGGCTAGTCTTCTTGCTGTTGGATGTAATATTAGCCGGCTGCTATGTCTTGTGTTGTTGCACTTGCTTGATGTTTAGCTGTCAACTCGCAAGTTTATTTTTTTTATCTTAAATAATATAATCATAACATATACACACGTACAGCTGTCCTTACTTACGACAGTGGTATTGCACTCTGATACTGGGGGGCGCTAAATCATAAAAATACCCATTTCTATGTATTGCCACTTTCAAGGTTTAATAATGGAGTAAATAAAACACAAACGCTGACTGCCGCTCAGTAAAAGCTCTACTTTTAAGAGCACTTGACTGATTGAATTGTGCCCAAGGGATGCTGACCTTCTCTTGTTTAGCGGGGGGGAAAGAGGTTGATACTTCAGCACTTTACAGGGAAAATAAAAATATATATATATATAATTTTGTTGAGGCCAAAACTAGAAATACTTTTCCTTTCTTAAAAAGGAGGGGGGGAAAAAATCCTTTTTGATCTTAGCAGAAAAAAGCAAATCTGACATGTAACATTAAGGGTGAGGGCTTGAGCCTTGATGTTGGGCCAGAATTAGGGGGGTGAAAGAAATACAAGGAGAAGAGGCCCGCCAAAGGGCGCTAAACTATTCAACTGTTGTCAGTTTCCATTAAAAAGAACTCACCATGAAGACTGGGTCAAAGCAATCACACCAACACACAAAAGGTCTTTGGCAAGCATGTTTGTGCCCACTGAAGCGCAAGGTTGTGTAATACTTCAGTGCTAACACCTGCATGATCGATACAGAAAGTTGAAACAAACATGCATCACTATCTTGTACAGCAAGAGCAGTGAACAACACGGAGCATGACAAATGAAAACGACAACTGTTTGGCTGAACGTGTAACCTGTTAAAGTCCTCTCCCATTGTGCCAAACACATTGTCAGTGCTTAGAGTACAAGAAGAAACTACTACACAGAGAGTTGACTCTTCAAACCAACATCCCGCTGTTCTTTCAATTCCACACTAAACCACCATCAACGGCTGTCAGCTGTGTGTCTTGTGTGGTAATGTGAATCACGAGGGCAGCAACCTAGAGATTCCTCTTCTGTGTGTGTGTGTGTTTTTGTGTGTGTGTGAAAGAGAGATTGAGTGAGTGCGAGAGGGTTCACATACGCTCTCATTTGCCATGTGCACGTCCACTGTCAGCTAAAAAAGATTTAATTGCAGTATGGTCACATCAGCGATGGAGGCAGGTGACCTTTTTCACACCTGCATGGCAACAGGAATGACTTGTATCGCTGCTGCCAGCATTTTTCGTGTGACAATAGGAGCATGACTTGACCTTTGGAGAATATCCATCCTGACTGCTTCTTCAATCTTTGATTTTCTCTGCTTTTGCTTGTATCCAGACGTAAAACATGACAGAGAGAGATTCAACTTAAATGATTTAATGCACTATTCCTCGTTGCTGTAGAATAGAATAGATACTTTATTGATCCCTCAAGGGGAAATTAGTTTTTACATGCATTTTACCTGATATACACACACATAAGGCTCAATGACATGCAAATGTGAAGAGATGGTGGAGTGATGGGCACCCACACAAGGCTGGGAGCAGTTAGAGGTTCAGTACCTTGGTCCTACCTCTCCAGCTAACAGTCCACCCACCATACTTTGTTCCATGCTGGGCTTGAACATCCACCCTCCAGTTCCCAAGCCAAATCCCTATAGGCTGAGTTACTGCCACCCCAATAGCATTTCTCACACTGGGATTGTAGCGGCAGTTCATACAGACAAGTACTAGGTTGTTAGAAATTTGAGCTACACTGAGCAAAGGCCTTTAGGTTGCATGTAACTCCAATCAGACCAAAAAGCCAAAGTGGAACAAGATAATGGAAATGTGTCTTGTCTAAGAAGGATACTGTGCTTAAAGGTCCAGTGTGTAGGACTGAGTGGCACCTAGCAGTGAAGTTGCAGGCTTTAACTAAACGAATACTTTCCCACGCTTCACCCACTCCTTCCAAGCACGTAAGAAAAACTCCAACGCGCAAGTGCTAAAAACTGTAATTCCTTGAGCAGCCACTTGAGGCTGGCTGCAGAAGAGAGTCGACCTCTATAAGAGCCCGAATTAAAACGCACAATATCACAGCAGCACTCAATTGACAGGTACGCGCCATTACAGATGGCTTATCAGAGCACTCAGGTGTCATTCCGCCGCTTTGGGTCCGCCGATGAGCCACGTCTTTGCCATTATTTAGATTAGCCGGGCAGTACATCCAACACGGTGGCGGCCAGCACTGCATATTTTCGGCTTCAAAACAGCGCTCCAAAAAACCTACATGATGTCACTCAGGCTCTGTCCATTCTGTACACTATCACTGATCTAGAGCAGTGTTCGGTTTGTCTGTTCTGGGCTACTGTAGAAAAACGGCGGACTCCATGGAAAAGGAGCCGCTGTCACTGTAGATATAAAAAGGGTTAATTTTAAGGTAGAAAAACACAATAATCCTTATTTCTATGTGATTATAATCTAATGAAGACATACTAATGAACACTGTTTTTCATTCCTGCCAATAGGTCTTCAATAAATCTTACACACTGGACCTTTAAATGCATTAGGGCAGGTCATTTAACTCTTTCTTTTGAAGCTTCAGGGAGGGGGGGGGCAATAAAGGTGAGTCAATCTTGTCCTAAAAAGTAGGCTATTACTGCACAGTGCAAAGCAATAAGGTTCAAAGGCAGAAAGAAACGCCCCTGCTTAAAATGCAGATTAGGGTAATTAAATATGGCGTAGTTTGGATGTGGCGAATGAACGTGAGGGTAAAGGTAAGCTTATCTTGTGGGAGCAGAGAGGCTGGATCTCCGCCCCTCGGCGACCTCGCATTCCTGAGATTCCCACACTCTAACCTCACCTGCCTTTTCCTTCACCGCTGAGCGACACGCTTTCAAGGGCAATATCGTAAAAAAGTGAGCATTTCTTTTTTTCTTTTTTTTTCAGCCTAAAAACTAACAACCTAAAACAGTTTCTGCACGTTTAAGTTTTTCATCCTGACTGCCACGGGCACGACATCGCATGAAGACAGCGCATGAAGGTCCCCCCTCCCTCCCTCCCCTGAAAAGGTGTGCGTTTGTCGGTCACAAGAACAAGATTAGCGTAGTATTAGATTCACTCCTGCTGCGAGGAAGACTAAAGAAGTTTGTCTTGTGCCTTACATGCACAGAAAGGAGCAAACACTTTCCCTGCACAGTGATTTCACGACTTTCTGAGTTTCAAGCAGCAGCCCCATATCTTACTGCCTCGCGTACAGATGCTTTATCCCCCCCCCCCTTTTTTTTTTTTTTACGTTTTCTCCCAATTATTCTGCAGTTAGTGAAGGAGCGACTGGAAGGACAAAAAAAAAAAAGCAATTACCTTAAGGAGGACTGTTGAGGCGCTGGCTGAGCTGCGGTTCGGATCTACATTGGAACATGAAAGTTGATCGGTAAAGTCCTGTTGTTTAGTCCCATGCATGTGGAGGAGTGAAACGCGCCTCCATAAGAGAGAGAGAGAGCTTACAGCAGCCGAGAAGAAGAAGAAGAAGACAACCCCTCTGCTGCTCCCTGCTTCCACCAGCAGCAGCAGTCCCAGGCAATGCGAGCGTGCATGACGTCAGTGGGAATGTGGAGAAGCAGTGCGCACTCCTGATTGGCTGCGATGGGAGTAAGGGGCGTTCCCGAGGAGGGTCCGCGTTGTTGAATTAACCAATGGCAGCGAGGAGGATTGTTTCCTTGGTTACAAATTTTGTCAACCCCACATACACTGTACAGAGAGGGATAGCACAAGGTAAGCTGGGGTTCACTGGGTAAAGCGCATATTAAAGTCATGTCTGTGTTACATTATTTACCTTACGAGGCTCTGTGAGAAACTTCTCAGCGTCCCCGTTCTCTTGTTTGTCATATTTTCACTTGTCTGACTTCAGTGAAGAGCTAGAAGACAAAAGCTAACCAACAAAACGTGCCTGTCACAATTTCCGTCGATTGATTTGAGTTGTTTGACTTGGTTGTTTTGTCATTATCATGGACGACCAGCAAAAAACAATAACATGACACCTGACAAGTTGGACATGTTTGGCTGAAAAATCAATATTGTTTAAATGAATTAAATAGTTAGCCAGTAGCCAATAGTTTTAGCTATAAACTGTGCATTCATGGCCCTCTCCTGGTAGCACAATCATCCTGAGAACATTAATAGATTATATCAGGCTGCTATTATGCCTTTAACCTTAGCTCACCTTTTAGTGCTGTTAATATAGTAAAATTCGATAATCTTACTCTGCGTTTATGTCTCTCACAGTCAGGAGCAAATGAAGGATAACAATTATCTTCCATAATAGAGCATCAGTCTTCATTTCACACATAGATTAAATCCGTTCCACCAGCCCTTTACACATTGTACATCTTAAATTATGTCAGCCCATACACTGTGAGCCAGGATTCACTGGGCAAATGTTCATTTTACTCGCATATTAAAGTCAGATTTGTGTTGTATTGTTTATAGTACGGGCCTGTGTAAAACGTGCCATGTGTCTGTTCACCTGTGCTAACTGACGAGATAGGAAAACAACTGCTAGACTCGCCTGCCTTTTTTGTGCCTCAGTACAGTAGGGCTGCAACTCATTATATTTCTGATTATTGATTACAAATAATGGAGCAGCTAACCTATAAAATGTGCCTTCCACAATTTCCGTCGATTGAATTGAGTTATCATAGAGGACCAGCAAAAAAGCCCAGTAACTTTGACACTTGACAAGTTGATTTAAAACTGATATTAATGGATTATCAGAATTGTTTGAATAAATTAAACGGCCAATAGTTTCAGCTCTGAACCGTGTATCCAAAGATGTAATACCACACGTCCCTCTCCGGGCAGCACAATCATCCTGAGAACATCAGTAGATAATATTAAGTGCTATTATGTCTTGAATCTTAACCTTAGCTCACCTTTTGGTGCTGATAATATTGTAAAATTTGATAATCTTGCTCTGTGTTTTTTTTTTTTAAGAAGGCTTTATGTCTCTTACAGTCAAGAGCAAACGATAACAATTATCTTCCATAATAGAGCATCAGTCTTCATTTCACACAGATTAAATCCATTCCACCAGCCCTTTACACACTTTACATCTTAACTGACATATTGCCTGTGTGGCCAGAATTTAATCCAAAACAAAGACATTGAGATGTTCCAGCGGCATATCTGATCACACTGTGTGCACCATCTGTCCCATCCCAAACACTGAAACTTGTGAGAGTTGGCTAATTTTGTAGCAATGTCATGCAGACCTTGATGGTTGAAAGTTTGATTTTTGTCATATTTTATTGCCTTTGGTTTGGAGTATCTTCTTAATCGTTTGAATGACCCCACTAAAGCCAGATACTTGACTGTGCAGGTGAAATGTTATGTTTTCTAAAGCTTTTCACAACCTCTGAATATTTCACATGTGGTGATGTACAGTATGCCTCCTACTTTTCAGGCACTGTAGAGAGCTCTACAGTGATGACTGGAAGGGATCTGCATCCGTTCATTACAAACTACAGAGCAGAGGATGTTGGTAAGTCAACAGAAAATTGGTTCTGAAACATTATTGACTTGTGACACGGTGGCAGAGTGGCCCATTGATCTGTCGAACAGATTTGACCTGAAGTCCCCATGTTGAATTCTCTAGGTACTGTCAAGCCTTTGATGCTTTTCAGAGGCAGCATTGCTCGTGTTTATTCACCTGCTCTTTGAGTCACAGCTGAACTGCTCAAAAAAACTGTCTGACACAGTTAGTTTGCTCCCAGTTGCCCCGCTCCCCACAATTTACGAATTACCCATACAACCCATTAGCGCCCAACTGTTCTTCTGCCTTTGCCTCTATTTCTTTCTTTGCTGAAGTCAGCATAAAGACTTAACTTCAGACATCAAAAGTGATGAGATTTTTAACAATTCAAGTGATCCTAATTCAGCCATATCATTTGCTTTCATCCATGCAGAAAAACTGACGCTACGGATGAAAAATGGTCTTGGCAGCACAAAGTACAAACCTGCTGAATATGAAAGACTACAAGCCATTGTTGATGCCAAACGCCTGGAATCTGACCAGATTGGACAAAAGGTAAATTTTTGGTCATTATTAATATCATGCCAATGTTTAAAACAGCCATTTTATCACAAAATCCATTTCTGTTACATGGTGACTCAGCAGCAAATGAAGAAGAATGTACAACAACATGATATAAAAATGATAAAAGATGCTTTACCAGAGAGCAAACAGCCCGTATTACCCACCACAGGAAGAGCTCAAACTGACAAAAACCTGATTTTAATGTGAGGTGATAAAACAGCATGTCTCCAATAGTATTAAATAGCACCATTCCTTTCAATTTGTCTACCATTTCTTTCTTTCTTCTCTCTTATACACCCCAAACTGTAAAGGGATTTCCTTCCATATAAAACAGGCATTGCATAACCTTTATAGTTTGTCCAATAACATGAAACAGAGCAGTAACATCACATCCATACACAATAGCATTGCCAGTTTCATGAATATTCATTTGGCTTCCTGGGGTTTTCTATAAAACAGTTTGAGGTTCATAGTCTGACTCTAAGCAGAGCAAAAAGTTAATGCTAGGGGCAATGGAGATAAGGCTGTTAGACCTGCGGTGTTTTAATTGGTAAACTGTAGCAGAAGCCTTTTAGTATCATTACGGTTGCCCGTGGCTCCTTCCAACCCTGCTCTCTGCATAACCTAGATAAGACGGGGTATGTTCACATTCGGTTGCTCTGCTGAAAGGCAGGCTTTCTGAGCATCTCCCATTGGTGATGTGATAGAGGGTAAATAAATGACCATGAGTTGCCTCAAGCATTGGATCATTTTTGCTCTCCATGAAGGGACTGGCAGCATTAGCACATATACTGAAACCTTAAAATTTTGACTTTTGATGAGATTACCAGCAGGACTGTACTGATAATGTAGAAATATGAAAACGAGAAAAAGAGGGATACAGTATAGTGGAAACCAGTATTAACTAATACTAATAACTAGAAATGTTAGAAGGTATGAGAGTACAGAATTGAAACACAAGAATCCTTGTTAATCCCTTATTTATGCACATATTCACTGAGATTATTCCAAGAAAATAAAATGACAAACACAGCTCAGACTTTTAGAAAACATTTGCAAGAGTTTGAATTGATTTGAATACATTTTTTTGGTCAAAACAGAATATTTAAAGCCTTTTCACACCCATGGTCCACCCGCACAAGTGTTTTCACTTATTTTCTCTAATTAGGCTCCTTCTCAGTGTTGGCATGTAGGTGACTGACACCTCTCTGACCCTTAGAGGGACACCATTAGAAAAGTCTCAGTTCATGAAGTTTGTTGAGATAATATAATTCCAGTATAGCTCCACTTGGCCTCTCCAGAGAGGTCTAATAAACTCTGTGACCTGACATCATATTTTCAATTTTGATGTAATCTGAGAGCAATAATAGAAAGGCATTTTTTTCAAACAGAGCCTTATAAATATTGTACAATTCAATACCCATTTCTTAATTCACAAGAGGACCATCCCACCTTTTTATACAAGATACAAAAGGCCTTTTTCATGGAAGACATTTTGACATGTCACTGTAGTAAAAGCACAGTTGTAAATGATTGAAAATAATGATGGTTGAATTCAATTTAGCTACTTCAATTTTAAGGTCCTGGACTGTGAGCGAAATCATTCATTATTTGCACCATGTTTACCGTCTGCCATTTTATTTGTCCAAATTCTGAATAAGAGATGTGTACCCGTAATAGTGTGTTTCACAATGAAATGGAAAACCAAGTGTCCATGGCACGTACACAATGCAATGTGCTGCATTTTATAAATGCGGCAATCAACAGTTGGTTGACACGCCGTCTGTCAGCGAGGAGCCAAAATAATATGATTATTATACATCCGACATCTCTGTTTTTCTGCTCACCATAGACTAAACTACTGAGTGTCCATTTAATTAGTAGGTAGTAAATGAGTGAACAAAAGAACGGCGCCATTGTCAGTGTTTTTAATGCTGTGCCTGTTATGACAAGCTAAAATGTCCGTTTTCTGACTGCATTCCTGACTGGCAATGGAGCATGATAATTTGTTGCTTTCAGAATCTGTTTTTGACTTTTAACTCAGGTGCCGCATGTCCAGGAATTGGTCTTGGTATTATACAACAATAAACAATGGTTAAAATGGTTCCATTTATAAAAACGTACATTACTTTGTGGAGTGCAGAGATATGAATAGAAGACAGATAGAGGGATAGATTTTCTACACGTCAGTTTGATACAAAGGATGAAAAACAAAGTGCTCACTAAAATGCTGGAAACGTCTTTTCTTGATACAGTGTGAAACCGACTTGACACTCTATAGTTTAATATCTAACATAAGATCAATACGGGTGGATTTTAATAATTTGTTTTATTTGGCCTTTAGCCTAGAAAAATCAGTTGATGTAAGCTTAGCAGCTCCTGGCACAGTTTTTGTAGTTCGACTGAGTTATAGCTATAATAGCTATAATATAGCAAATTAAGATCGCCTATTATACATTGCCTGGGAGACACATGAGATGACATCAATTTGGCCCTTTTCTTTCAGAGCAGCACTAGTTTCAGATTGAGCACTGTTGATTCCAATAACTCCATAATGGACGACACCCTGAGGGTAAACGTCCGGCACAATATATTCAAACTTCTTTTGCAATAACGCTGGCAGCAACTTGACACATAGATAGACAGGCATGCTATAAATCAACCCTAACTCCTTTAGATTTCCTATTAATATGAAATAGATTGTGCCCATGTATTAGTTATGTGAGATTTGCCTTTGTACAATTATCTGAGCCAGTGGCCTGTGTATGAAAACACTGATAGAAGACAATGAATCGCTGCAGCTCTGAAGGAGGGCCTTGTTCCTCCATGATGAAAAGGGAAAACAAATGAGAGAAGATTAAGACTTCTACCCCCCCCTTTCTTCTCTTAATAACATGCCTCATGCTTGTCATGCATGTTTCTACTTGATTATTTTAATTTGCTGCTGTTTATTTTGCTTTCATGCTTTAACAGTGATACTGTTTCAGTTGAATCACCCCAGTTTATGAGCCTCAGACACAATAAAGCTAATAAAGGCTGAAGCAAATGGCTGTATAAAAATACCCCTGACGTGCAGAGAGGAAGGAACAAGTCATTCTTAAGTATAGGATACAAAAATGACCTGATCGTTCACCATCCTTTGCGACATTATGATTTATTCACTTTATAGTTGCTATGCTTTTCCAATGTTCTAAAATGGTGCAGACAATTGATGCATTAAAGCACTCTAGATTCAGCTTCGTCCAGATTAAGTTAATTATTTGCAGGAGCAAATAAATGTCACGGCTAAAGTGTATTTAAAAGCAAACAGCAGTGTGTGTGTGTTTTTTTTTTTCTCTGTGCTTATTCCTCTTCCAGGGAAACTGTTTTTCCTGCTGTGCATTAAACCTTGTCTTACAGGTTCAAAAGACTCGCTGTGCAGCCAAGGCAACCAAGGAGAGCTCCATATTACGGCAGCACAGACAGGTGTGGAGCAGAGAGTGCCCCAGGCTGCAAAAGGCTGAGTAAGAGCCCCCTATTACTCCCTGTCATTATCTGCTGCAGTTTTCTGAATCTGCTATTACACCACGCAACCGTTCCACTTAAGCCCCATTGAGCCCAGACAGGAACCTGCATGAGAAAAATAGGGCGTAAAAAGGGGTGGAGGGGGGTGCAAAAGTGAGTCCAATGGGGGGAAATGTGTCAGAGAGAAAACAAGAACAGAAGAGAGAACATTTGAGCTGATTTTCTCGCAGGAATGACATTGAATTAAAGGTTGAGAAATGGAGAGAAGTTGGAGGTTGGAGCAGAGTGGAGACAGAGTGGTGTATACTGAATTGAGGAACACTCGCTCTGTGTGCTGAGGCAGACGTGTGGGACTGGGGCCCCAGCAGTGTCATGCCTTATGAAGTGAGAAGGGCAGCGTTAGCTCTGGGGTGCAGCTTGTTTGGCTGTGTAATGACTGTGTCTGAGCCACCCAAGGTTAATGATGTACACAAGTGTGAGCCTCAGTAATGAGCCTAGTCATAAAGATGTGTCACTGCTTGCAACTCTCTACACATATATCTAGTTAAATTACCTTGGGATTCAAAAGCCACTTTGTCAAAAGGGAAAGCGGGCAAAGATATCTCTATGGTTACTCTTCCTTTATTCCCACTCACATCAACCCCTGGACTAGTTAGTATGAAGTATACAATTACTGCAACACCTTCTGTAGGCCTGGTGTCATTATACATTATGTCCCACCAGCTGAGTCAAAGATACCCGTCCACCCACATATCTCCAACAGGAAACAACAGTGGCAGAATGTATGTTCCATTCCACGTCACATACAAGTGCTATATGTACAATGTTGAGGTGCAAGTACTTTATATTTCTACTCCACTACATTTACTTGGTACTTGAAGATTTAAATTATTTAAAACAAATGTAATCCAGAAATAAATTATGATGTATTATTATAGATTAAGCTACCAAGCAGTATAAAGAAGTTAAAATGAGTCCCGGTGATGTTAATCAGTGATGTTAGGTCCCAGTGATATTAATGCAGCAATAATATTTATTATACTGAAATGGAACATAATGTATAATGACTGCTTTTATATTTGGTACTTTAAGTATATTTTAAAGCTACTACTCATTTACTTTTAGTGAAATAAAAATTGTAATGCATGCTTCTAGAGTGCCTCTCCCACAACGGATTGTATGCATTCAATAGAGAGAACGCAAAGTAAACTAAACTTTCTTAGAAAATCGGCCTATTGATTGTCATTGATGTAATATTCGATGGTGATCTGGTGCAGAGCAAGAAAACAAACTAGTTTGATCAGAGGAAAAATAAGATAAATGCATGTTAAGAAGACCAGAATTTGAATAAAGGATCTTGGTAGCTATCGTAATCTTAACAATACTCCTTGCTAATGTTAGGTTTGTGGCCAAAATTCTGTATGTAAAAAAAAAAAAAAAAAAAAAAAGAAATATTTGAACCAAGTGCCATTAACTTTCTGTATTTATGAGTTATCCAATGAGGTATTATGATATTTTTTTGTATTTTGTAATTAACTAATGTATTGTGGTTGTATTTAACAAAACTTCTCTTTCTCTCATGAAACAGAGAGAAGGCTGAGAACGACATACTTGATTTTCTAGAGCAGATCAGGCCAAATGACAGATCAGATGCTGCCATCTTCTCACTTCAAGATTATGGTAAACAACAAACTTTAAAAAAAAAAAAAAAAAGTATTAGTAACTGTATCTCCATCAGCCTCTGCTGTTAATGTTATATGTCTGTGTTGGGTTTTAGCGCTGGTCCTCGAGAGGGAGCGGGAGGCTTTCAGGGTAGCCACTGTT
Organism: Protonibea diacanthus; assembly: GCA_028641955.1. Lineage (NCBI taxonomy): Eukaryota > Metazoa > Chordata > Actinopteri > Sciaenidae > Protonibea > Protonibea diacanthus. Next base: position 18,154,130 of record CM053986.1, on the reverse strand, counting down.
GAGCCTGTTCATCAGCTCAAGGATGACCTGTGCTTCAGACTGGGTGAAGTGCAACATGAGCAGCTCACTGTTCATCGATCAGACTGGGAACAAGTAATACAACAGGTATCTGTGATATGAAATAAAGACACTGTTCACTGTGAACACGGTTAGCCGTAGAGCTGCATTTGTAGAAAGCTAGAAGAAGATTTTTAAATCTAACTCTGGAAAATAACTTTTACTACCCCTGCTTCACTGTACCTGGTTTGGAGAATAAAATGTTTTAGCTTTTGAGAATCCTTAATCTTACACTTCATATCCTCAGCTGTTACCGAGCCTTTGGGCTTATTTTATTCTGTCAGTACACACCAAGCCCTAAACAATGAATCTCTGTGAGTACAAAGCACAACAGACTTTGCTGCACATCCAACAGAAGTTTGAACTCTCCTGCTTGCTCACACAGTGATCTCAGCTTGCACACCACGTTGCATTCACTGTCCATGAATCTCTTGTTTGTTAGATATCCACAGTCCCTAAGTCATCAGTTCTGCCTTTGACTCTCAGAGGCTTTTTGCGAGCTCTAGAGATGAATGGTGAGATTAAGGAGTAAGCAGGGGTCTTTAAAGACAGACCATACTTGGAATGAAGTGTCTGCCAGCCATTTTGTCTCCTCTGTCTGGCTCACTCATGCTTGTTTCTTTCCCATGACCCCCTCAACTCGTGCCCGAACCACCTGATTGCATTGGCACAATGAAACAACCCCCCCTTTTTGTATTTTTCTTTTTTTTTTCATAACCTTGGTCCATTTGTTCTATTTCTTAGTTTCTATTGCTTCACTCTCTGATTCACAGTCCTTTTCAGGTGCTGTGTAATTGCACTTCTATCTCTGCGTGTTTTAAATAAAAATGAAAGAGAAAGTGGACACTACGTTGAAGCACTACTTTACAAAAGGGAATCAAAAAGTATGACATTTCCCCATGTCATATTGCCAGCTGTTAAAGACTGTAGATTGTTTTGACACCTTACATGATCATCCAACACAGACTTGAGTTAAAGTTTTTGCTGAAATTATGAAAACTTTATTTTATCAACTATGTCAGTCAAAGTATGTCTCTTTAATCATTAATTTTGTGCGCAGTGTGTGCCGTTATATTTTTTTTTTTTGCACAGAAACTTTTGTAGGTTTCCCCTTAACTTTGTTTGCTGAAGTTAATGCATTAAAGAGATTATGCAAGTTATCAACTAAATAGACAAAACTAAGATCAGTCTCAGAAACAATGACCGATACACTTATTGTTCCCGTTGCTTATCTGGTTAACGGTTGCAGTGGCATTGTGGGAAGCAAAGTAGATATTCTCAGACCCTGGCATTCTTTATCTCCTCTTGCAGGATTCAGTTGTGCTCCTTTTGCAGACGTTTTCATAGTTTCCTGTTGTCTTTAGTCTTTATCCAGAGTTATGAATGTTGAAATCTCTTTTGGCCATATTTTTATCGATTGCTTTTACCCCTTATATTACTGATATGCTGTATATTCTTTTAATTTACAGTAAGAGTCCCCATCTTTATCATGCAAATCCCATCTGAGCTCATAGCACTGGTGTGCATATCATGACTCATTTATACTACAAACAAACATACATACTAGTCAATAAAACACATCTATGTTTTTTTCCCAGCTTTCTTTTGATACCAAATTTATTTCAATATTTGATCATTCATGAATCTCACTGACATAAAAGATCTGGTTTAATCTGTCATGATTTTACCATAGAACATGTACAGGACGTTATTGTACATCTAATGAAATACGCCAGGAGACCAGCATTGCCACTTTTGATTAAAGTGCTGAATCCTTTTGTAGGTGGTTCAAACATTAACAGTGTTCAAACTGAGTGTGCAAAAACCACATCTGACAAGCGCTAACCACAACTGTACACTGCAGTCAAGTTTGTGCTCATGCTTAGACAAAAAGGGTACTGGCACTCTCTCTTCACTCTGTGAAGACCAACAACAAGATGCAGGAAGACAAGAGGAAACTGAGACACAGGTCCCGAGTGAGAGGCTTTAAAGGATAGAGGAGTCACACTGATTTCCTTCTTTGCACGGGCTTTTAAAATAGTTCACAACCATTTTTTCCTGTTCTGATACAATCAGAAATAAGTGTTAACATAGTCTTTGTTGTTTGTCCCTTCCACCACTCTTCCAATTTGTCCGGTCCTTAAAGTTTTTAGAAACACGTCTTGAATGTGACTTTTCCCATTACTAGTTTTGTAAACAGAGATGGCTCCTTCTTTTTTTAATTAAAGAAACCATCTGTTTTTCTCATTCTGATATCATCTGGGAAAATAAACAGTTACTGATTACTTGCTATTACTGGATGACTGTAATAATAAATGCGTTTGAATCTAGACGTCTGAGAGAACATAGGGGACCTCAGTTCAATCAGTACTGTTGTTCTGGGCAGGGATAGCATAGCATAACAAGAAGGAAAGAAGTGTTATAGTCGACAGTCTGCTCTTTGTATTCCTACAGTACCAGATTTGTAGTCATAAATTTTAGCTGTAAGAAGAGTCTTTCTCAAAGGACTGTCAGGGCAAGATGTGGAACCTTTGTTGCCCAAAACAATTTAGTCCATTCACTAGTAAGGTGAAAGTTGCCAATTTGACTTCACTGTCTGACATTTATGTTTGTGTTAGCCTGTTAGTCTATATTTAAGACTGTTTTCAATGGTTTTATTCTTTTATCACCAGATAAACTTTGTTAAAGACCAGCAAGATGACATAAATGCAAAACTTGATGCAGAATACCTGGCCTTGGAGGAGGAGATTATTGGACTTGGATTGGAGGTAAATTTCTCTCTGCTGGTTCTACAGTAAATATCCTCTTTCTGTTTCAGCAAATCACTAATTTTCCACCAATTTTTCTTAGGGTGAAGCGTAAGTGACCAATACAGTGTGGTGCCAAAGTAAGTGTCTAAATATTTTATTATAAATCTCAAAGATGTTCACATTGTCCTCCGCAGAAATATCTTAGCAGTACTTCAGATAATGGGGTGAATATAGAAAACATTCCAGAGGAGGTTTTGGATTCAGACTGCCCTTATCCGGAGCTGAAGGACTCCCTGATCCAGGCCTTCTACTCCCTGTCAGAAAGGTATCAGAGCAGGCTGCAAGATCTCCAAGGGAAACTGCAAAGAGCTGACCGGTAAAGTATTTTCATAATTCTCACAGTGCTCACAGATTGATTGAAAGAGAAAATTGTAATAAGCAGCTAATATGCAATAAGTGACGACCACCCATATCTACCTCAGACTTGATAGAAACAGGCATTTAACGATTTCCAGCTTTCCATTTTGATAAATACATGTATGGTTAGAATTCCAGTGTAGCCGGGCAGATCAGAAAGAAAGATTAAAAGCTCAGCAGGACATCGACAGCGTTTAGAGCCACACTAACGTCACTCCCCAGAAGCAAGCTGTTGAGCATGACAAGTCTTTCTCACCAGGTGGTTGATTATATCAATGTCTCCAAGACACTTCATGACTTGATTTTTATTTCCATATAGACGCTATATAGCACTTCTATGAGTAGCATGCGATTTGTCAGTGTGTGCCCTCTGGAAATGAAATGAACTGAAAGTAAAAAAGGAGAACACGGTGTCATAGTATGATCCATGTATTTATTTTGCTTTTTAATCATGTATTTCGTGGTTGTGATCTGTTCCAGGTTCTGTGGCTGGTGTGCAGATGAGCACCAACGCTTTCAGTTCACTTCATCTCAGTACACTCAAGACGTACCCAACCACAGAGCTCTCTACATGGACATGCTGCAACGATTGTTCCCTGAGAAAACTAGACAAGATCTGGTCAGTACTCTGGCAAAACATGTGGAAGAAAACAGACTTAGTTGATTATTAAATAGTCAGCAAAGTTTATCAGATCAAAAAGATGTATGTATAGTAAACACACAGTATATATATGTATATAAAAAACATTTTGGGTAATACTTGTTTACATTATGTTTCAGATAAAAGAGACAAAAAAATGTTGATTTGATGTTCTCACGTTTCCTGCTTTGGTTTTTCTTTAACATTTTATCTTTGAGATTTAAACAGATGGTCAGATGAGACAAGAGATGTCTAGACTTTGAGCTATTTTCTAACATTTTATAGACTAAATGACTAATCTTAAAGTATCAGGAAGATAAATTTATAATAAAATACTTCTGGAGATGTTTAGCTGAGAGCAGTGATCCTCAGCAGCTGTCTGTTTCTGAGACATGTACAGTTACATTTACTCCTTGAAGCTGCCTACTAGAACCACAGTCTGATCTGCTATTGGTCAAAAGTACTATAGCCCACTGCCCTTTTAATTTTTCTCCATGACTGTACAGCCCGTGACGTATAAGCCCCACTTTCATGATCGGGCACACATACACATACTGTATATAGATGCACTTTTACACACACACCCATCTAAAAGTGTAATTCCCTCCCCGAAACTGAAGCATCCATGCACCGTGAGTCCCAGACTCCCCGATCAATATAGCCCAGTAGCCTGAACCGAGCGGACAGACACACAGATAAGGCTGGACAATGATCCGCTCAGCATGCTGCAGGATGTGCCATGTCACCCCACTGTGGACAACTCGCTCACGCCACCGCCCAGCATCGCCATGACAACCGCCAGCCCATCTCTCCTCTCCTCACCCGCACCCAGAGACCTGTCCTGATATCAGTTCCAGCTGGGTGCTGCATTTAGAGCTGTGATCGGATCAGCCTTGGGGGTGGTTAGGGACGGGGACGGTGAGAGACAGACCTCAGAAACCGAAACAGACCCAGAGTTGAAGCAGTGCTGACTCCACCTAATTCAGCTATTAGTCATAATTATTAGCCATAATTAAGCTGGCTTGCGTGCAGCGGTAATCAGTGGAAACTCCAGATTGGTTTGCTGAAACCCCCCTGATTAGGTGCATAAACACTATTCTGATATCAGTGTATGAAATCTTGAGGCTTTTGGGGCATTTTCTGTATCTGAAATCTAAATTAAGTGAAACAAGCATGACATTGATTGGTATCCAGAAAGCTCAAAGGATGGTCTTTCAGTTTAAGTGAGCTCTGCTCCGTTGAAGTTTTGGCTTCATTAGAAATAAAGTGTAAAAAAAAAAGAATTCTGTCTGTTTGGCAGCAGGCTGCTTTGGGCAAATATTTCTCTGGTATTTGTTGTGCGAAACGCAATTCCCATTGCTGTTAGTCATGTGGGACGACTGGAAATTCTATAGTTAGTGCTTTAATGAGAGAATTGTTTTGTAAAGAGTCAACGCCTTAGCGCTAAGCTTTTCTTATGTTGTTTTTTTTTGTTCCACTTCAGAACATTAAAGCTTGTTCTTGTTTGTGCATTAATATTTTGCTCACCTGCCATTTAATTTCACCCGTGTGCAATCATTTCAGGATGATTACATCATTTTCTGTTGCTTTCATCTATCTTATTTAAATTCTAACACAAGATACAACAGCTCTGTTTTGTAACTAGATAGCGGCTATGACATATTGCCATAGTTAAAAGGTGTGTGCAGTATAACAATTAGGTGTTATTCAGCTCCTGCTTGCAGAGTCTGTGGCTTTGATCATTTTCCTATTTTGAGGGGTAACATTGAGGAGAATAGTTTGACGGACCATTTTACTTTATGCTTTTGTGAGATTGTCATTTGATGATTTGTTAGGAGAAATATCCTGAAGGAAAGTAGGACAGGAAAAGGAATAGAGAGCTATATTAGTGACATTTACTCTCTTTATTCCAAGATATTTGACCAAAATAATTTATTGCATCAGTCTCTCAATTGTAGTGCAACTGAAGTACATATCACTGTCTCAGAAAAGTGTCACTTTACGCTGTATGCAGAAATATGTGAAATATGTTTTTCATGTCCTTTTGATGACCCAAGGTAGAACCTGTCTCTCAATGTCACCACCATCAGATGGGATACTCTAAGCTTGCTTAGAGTGGATATCTCCCTCTGCTGGATGGGGCTCTTTATTGTCTGTCATGTCTTTGATGTTCTCTCATAAAAAGTAGCAGGCCAAAAAAAAGTACCCGTACCAGCATAGCAATGCCCGCATAATGTGCTGTGGAAGTGGTAGAAATATTTCATACCTTACACCTTTTTTTCTGACTATCTATTGGAAGCCATTTTTATTTCCCGCCTTTGAATGGCACAGTCCTCACGGAGACCACACTCCGCAGAGGGAATGTGGATGCAGCAGCTAAAATAAGTGCGGTGCAGTGCGGTGCTCACTGCAGACACGGCGCGGTGGATGCCTCCGCATACATACTATATGTAATGTGTCGGCTAAAGTGCCTGCTTATGTAGGAACACAGGTCGCATGGCAAGTGCAAGCATGCGAGCATGTATGCACACACGTGCTGTGTTTATGCTCACAAGAAAGGCAAGGGTATAAGTGAAGGAGAGGAGAGAAGAGAAAGTGAACAACAATGGGTGGATCTTCCTCAAGTTCTAAAGTTGTGCATTAATAAACAGGATTTGCTTGACTGCCTCTGGCACTTCTGTTCCGTTGGCAGGTCTGTCAGCTCACTCATTTTCAATAAAACCAGTCAGCCGTCTAATGCCATCCCACCGTCAGTTAGCTGCTATTAGCCCATAGATGAATATCATTCCCTCTGTTCCAGTGAAGCAGCCAAGTGATGCAGCCTCTGTGAGCGCTGACACAATGATGAATAGCTACAGGCATCCCTCACACAGAAAGGAACTGTTTTCCTTCAGGACATTTCACAGGCAGGGGAGAAGGACCATTTTATACACCAGCAGAGCTAGATCTGACACAGAGTTTTCCCTGTGGTCCTGCTGCCATTATTATAGACAGTATATCATGTTGTGGTGTTTTTGGATTTCTGTTTGCATGGCATCAATTTAGTGCCACACTGAGTATAAATACTACAGTGGTGCTATTTGGGAGGCAGCAATTCAATCTTACACACTGTCTTCTTCATATTCATATGATTTTTGTTCATTGTTTATAAGAATAACTTCTCCACTTGACCATTAAAGACAATTATGTTAGTAATACCTTTGTTCACCCCATCACGTGTGCAAACAACGCCTCCCGCATGCGTGTTGTTCCTCCAGATGGAGCATGAACGGGCATGGGACTGGCAGCGCTTCACCCAGGCACAGCTGAGAGTGTTGACCCAGCAGTGGCAGCGTGACCAGGAAGAGCTGCTGGCTAGAGCCCTGGTCACCTTGCAGGAGGCGAGGCATGCCCACCAGGAGGAGCTGGAGCTCCACAGAGACCGCCAGCACCAGCAGGACATCTGCTTGCATCTCAGGGAGAAGGTCAGTGTCTGGTATACCTTCACAGCAGGAGCTGTCTCATTTCTGGAACATTTCCAGCTTTATGAGACAGCACTTTCTATGTTAGCAATTATGCTACAGTTCCTGTTCCTCCAACACATTCAATCCCTGCAGGAAGTAGATCTATAACTTTAATATTATACTTGTTAATTGTTCTGCAACCTACTGAGCACAAGCTCTCGGTGGTCTACTTCTGTAGCATTCTTATTTTTAAGGCACGCTCGCCTGGTGGAGTGGACAGAACTGAGCTGGTCTGCAGTACATACTTTGCTACACACATGATGTCTTTTTCCTGTGTCCTTTTCTAACTATCACATGTGTAGATGTGATAGTTGTTTTGACAGACATGTGAGGGACCAGACAGGCAGCGGCGTCTGATTGCCTTCTTGTGTACAGTATATCTGCTGACGAGGCTGCATATTACGGCAGGCTGCCTGACAGCATCTCTCGCTTTAGCTGCCACTTGGGATGGGCTGTGAATGCAAACAAGCTAATAAGGATGGTCTTGCAAACATGATGTTGCTGTCTCTGAGGGGTGCTAGTTCGCATTCACACAACAAACAAGTTACTCATGTGAACAAATCCATGTGTTGTTGATGCAGTGCTGCACAAATTGAATTTGCTTTGCCTGCCAGTTTTTTTTTTTAAATTGTGCTTATGTCCTGTGGCATGATAATAAGACACTCTGATGTACTGAGGTAGGGTTGCTGTAGGCCATCATGACTGAGTCTAGTTTTGTCAAATAACAGGACTGGTTTTGTTCTTTGCAGGAACAAGGTCCTAGGTTTGCTTCCTGGAGACCTGCGCTTGCAAGTTCTCATTTCACTTGCATGAATTAATCATTTCTGTCTCTGATCAGTCTTTTCCAACCCACAGATGTCCCCAGATTTAGTCTATTGTGCACATTTTTTAGCTGGGATCACAGAATGCAATACTTTTGAGAAGCAGGAACTGTTTGGGAATTTGTAAAGGTGCATTTACATCAAATATTCCACTGTGTGTGATGGGTATGCCGTGAACCAACAAACCAACAAACCTGCTGCTGGTCTGCACAGATCGGAGAGCCAGATATGATATATCCCACAATATATCTCCGCTCTCGGGCCAGATCCGTCCCCTGTCTTTGACTTTTAGTGTTATCATTTAATTTTCTCGCAAGGCTGCAAAATTGTGGCATAAAAACGTCTCTTTATTTCACAAGCTGCACCTAACTGTGAAAACTTGTAAACACAAACACATTGGATTGAAGAAACGGCACTCACACTGATTTACTCAACCTCGTGCCTGACAACAAAATCTCTCTAAACCGCAAAACAAAGGTTGGACTGGAAGATAGTTAAAAAGGAGGCTCGAAGACAATTGATTATTGTCATATAACATATTATTATTATTATTATTTAATTTAACATGAATGCATCCTGTCTCAACTTGCCCTGGTGTGTATAAATTAACACTTAATGATGAAAAGAAAGGCGCTGGAGGTTTTTATTCTCTTGAACGTCTCATTAGAAGAGAACAACTTGGCCAGTCTTGAAAGCTAACGATTATTTCCACATAAAAAAAAAAAAAAAACTCCAGTGTATTTCTGTTGCATGTTTGCTTAAACTCCTGCAGTTTCTAACAGTCAACTGTTTCTTTCACTTTTCACATAAAACATGACAGGACTTGTACTGTGATGATCTTCTGACTTGCCTTTAATATGCAGCTGATAATAACATTTAATTGCACTGTTTTGTTGGTATCTTTAACTGTGCTCTTTCATTTACTACTGGTACGAGCCAAGAGGAAAATTCAAGGGCAATAATCACTTCATATTCAGCTCTGTCAGTATGAAACGTTTTTTAGATACAGCTCCAATGACTCTGGCATAATAAAGCTGTGCTTAGAAAAAAAGACATCACAGGTTTTTAAAATGATGGAATGCGTTATTCAAAACAGCAGTGTGTTATTTGCAAGCTCCTTTTTACATAAACAACAGGGGCCCTCCACTTGCAGTAGAACATAAAACTGCATGCCTCTGACTATGGCAAACACATTCTCGAGTTTTGTTTTCTTGGTTCTCTGAGGCAATGAAAAAAAAAAATCAAATCACACAGCCATTTTAATTCCCATGACTTTTCCTACGTTGCTTGTTTATGCAGTGGATGTGCACATATTTGAGTTTCTGTGGGGGCTCAGATGGACGCCTGTTTGCATGCAATCATTCTTTCCACTGCCTTTATCATCCCAGCACAGCGACACAGCAGCAAGAGAAGATGGATTCTCCTCCCGTTGCATCTGGTTTTTTAACGCTTTGTTTTCTGCAGCTGCTCCCTCTGACCTAAACAACTCTCCTGACTCTGCTATGAGCCGTTCACCTTTCATGGTATCAACTCCCTTTCTGTGCTCTAAGTTTGATGTTTTACTGTGAGGTGTGTAGGGTAATATGATTTGGTCGATTTGTGCAGTGTTTCTGACGGGCTACCGGTATCAAAATGTTTATTTTATGGAGGACTCATGGTCAACATTGTGATCTACCAACAGCAGTTCATCCTCGGTTTGGATAACTTTGCTTTTCTGCATCGTATTTTTGTACAGGAGTACTTATGTCCCAGGGAGTACTTGTGCAGTTGCCAGAGGTTTCATGGAAAGCTCAACTAATTAACACATCTAAACTCAACTAAAAAATAGAAAGTGTGATTTGATTTTTAAAAATACATCCACATATCTCTGTTAAGGGGGAAAATAAATGCCAAAAAACCAATTAGGGTTACCAATTGGTCCTTACTAATCTGGGTAGGTTGTAACACATTAACACAGCCTGTTGCAATTAAGAGTTTGTCAACTAGTTGACATGTGGGCAAAAAAGTTGAAATAGTTAGCTCATGTCAGGAATAAACAGCTGAAATACATTAAAGGATGAATACATCATTTTATTTTATTTTAAGAAACAAAAAAAGAAACATTGAAATAGATTTTAAAAAATGAAATAGCTAAAGGAAATAGATAAAAAGTGTTGAAATAATTAGTGAAATTTAATAGATAAATGGTACAAATAGTTAGCTGCGGCCACTGAAGTAGTACTTGAGCTTGTCTAATTGGGCTGTGTGGGTATGCAAGACTAAAAAAGTTTGAAGCCACCGGTCTATATGCCTTATCAAAATATGTAAATGAAGTAATCTAAGATCCTCCAGCAACAGTTATTTGAAAACAGATTAAGATGACAGATTAAGAAGATAAAAGACGTAAGTTGCTTCCTTATATTTTCTGTGAATATGCAAATAACCACCCTCCACATCTCATCTTCTCTCTGCCTCCATGGCTTAGAGATGAGCATATATATATTGGTGGATTTTTGGGCAGTGCTCGTCTGGTTCTTGCCTCATTATAGGGAGCATGGCTGTGTGCTGCCAGCTCTCCTCTGAGGGACGTGTAGTGGGAAGAAATCCAGCGTAATTGATTTCAGAGTTACCGTGTAGCCCTCTGTTTTGGAAAGGACAGGGCTGTCACACAGACCACAGAGCTTCTCTTGTCTTCCTGAGAACCAAAGACTGGCCGTGCAGAGATGACTGGCTGGATTCAGGTGTCTTGACACAGCTGACATTACTGATCACAGAGCGGTTGTTCAGTTTCCAAAGGAGCTCCAGATGTGATGTGGAGTATGAACTGTAGAAGGTGTGTGTTGTGAAAAAGTAAAATGAAATGGATGATTGAGATAACTAGGTAACATTTCATGCATGCGATAAGGCGTATTTCATTCCAATTTATCACAGAAAGACAGACTCTTTTTCTCAAATAATCAGCTGTTTGTTCTGCAGTCTTCTGGCTGCTGTAATTATCCAGCATTGTTCTTCCTCATTCCAGCCTTTCATTCTGTCCTTGCTTTCGCTTTGCCTCCCACTTATATCTCACTCCCAGGCATCTTTGATGAGCGATTGTGTTTTCCACATGAGTAAATAAACCCTGGAGGGATGACAGATTGCTGCAACATGCTCAGGTGGGAAAGGGATGAGCAGACCAACAGGACAAGCGACACAACAATGGAAAGAAAGGTTTTCTTTTATTGCAGCTGCTCTTTTTTTTTTTCCATTTCCTGCTCTGCGGAGTACTTTGCAATGTAAACAGCACGATTACAGATTAATTTATGCCCCCGTGATCTGTGTGCCCTTCCCGCAGTAATCAGTGTAATCTCGAGGTACTGAGTGTTTGCAGATCGTCTGTCACTGGGTGTTAGTGACTTAAAAAGTACAACACTTCATCCCTCTGGTGGCTGTACGGACACGGCAGAGTCTCAGTAGTTGAGACAGTGCGTGGGCCACACAGCGTTTCAGCTGACAACTCTCTGAAGAGTTAATTGCTCATATGTGTATAATTTCTCCACCACGATGTGATGTGCTTGTTATGGACCTCGGGAAAATTCACATTCTTTTTTTTTTTTTTTTTGTGCTCACTGTGGAAATACAAAGATAATTGCAAAAAATTAATCTTCCTCATCTCACATTAGTTCTTGTCCCGTTTCAATAAATCTGACGTGTCATTAATGTCATTCAGTAGACCGGTCCCTCGTATGGAGGATTGTCCTTATGAGCACACAGCTCATTCTTTCCAGTTTGCTGCTCTAATTCACCACAGAGATACCGGTGGCATGATCACACCTAATCTGCTACACAGATCTGTTATATATTGAATGTTTTCCATTAAATGACCTCCAATAAAATGAATAAATAAATAAAATTCGACGGCTGCTGCAGCAGCCTCTGACAGAAGACATCACAATGACTGTACACTGGTATTAACAAAGGCTTTGAGCAGGCTGTAGTGTGCAGATAAAAAGGCTATCATTCTTTTGTTATTCTGACATCTCTGCAGTCATTTTCGTGCTGCCATGAAAAAGGATGGGGGTCCTATTTCCCTTTGAATTCACAGAAAATGAGATTCCAGTGACAAATTACTGTAGACTGTACATAATGACCATTTTATTCTCTTTGTGCTCCCTAAAAGGATTTTTTCTTCTTCTTCTTCTTTAGCTCTGCCTAAACAAGTAAGACATACAAAATACATTCAGCCACTGTGGCTCTTACAGTGTCCTCGGTGGATCTAAATTATGAGGATGCTTTTAGCATTGTTTCACACTGCTACTGGACAAAAAAACATTTTCATCTGCCCCATGTTTGTGTATGCTTTACAGGCCCACCCATCAGGTTGTTTACACACCCCATCTCTCGAGGTCCATCAAAAATTCTAGCTAGGCATCCTAGCTGAGCCAAGCTGGACCTTGATGGATGGTTTAATTATGTGTGCTTGCATTTTTTTTTTTTTTCAAAAACCAAACAAAAGCTTCTTTAAATTTGTTTTCAGAGGTTCAAACACTCGAAGCAAGGCTGGTGTAATTACTGTACACGGTCATGTCTAGGTTAATTGTATTTAAACCTTTTCTATGAACTGCATTGAAAAAAATATCTTAGATATTTTATGCTCTGGCCATGAATAATGTAAAAGAAAAGATGTCCTGCATTCAAGTAGACTTCTTTTTTATATATATATCTATGCTCAAACCTGAATGTACTATTGAAGTTTACTTAACTTACTATTATACAAGGAAATATTGGAACAAACTTATTAAAAACAGCAATAATGGTGTCAGTTAGCTTGGTAGAGCATCTTCCCCATGTACGAAGGCTCAGCCCTTACCGCAGTGGCCCAGGGTTCGAATCCGACCTGCAGCCCTTTGCTGCAAGTCATTCTCTCCCCACATTCCTGTCACTCTTCAGCTGTCTATCAAAAATAAAGCTTGAAACGGCCAAAAATAGCTTTAAAAGCAGCAATAACAATAATAGTTCAAGACCACCATTTTTCATATACATTTTTAGAAATATTGACACACTGCTGTTGCCATCATTATTCAGTCACAACTCAGAGATGCCCTCCTGGTTACAAAACATCCATATTGAACCAATTTCAGGAAAAAAAAATAGAGTCGTGCATGTCTGCATGACAGAGCATTTTGATTTCAAAAGAAGAAGCCTGTTGTATCTCCAACGCTGTCAAAAGCAACTGGATTAGAGGCCTGATTGTCCTCTCTCCAGCACACAGCTGCTGCTTTTTCTCAGGCACACATCAAGTATGATTGACTCGATGATGCTGCTGGTGCTAATGTGTGTGAGTTCATGTTAATTTGCGCTTCATACCTTCGGGGATTTCTAAAGCTCTCCTCTGAAAGATCTGTGAATCTGTCTGCCCGGTCGGCATGCGACACTTTAATGCCCAGCACGCCACAGAGAGGCTGCTGCATAACGAACCTGCCACTCACTCCCTAGCTAATGTTGGACTGTGTGTATGTGTGTGTGATAAGTTTAGTCTAAGTATAAGTTTAATCTGTTTCCAGATATCTAGCTGGCTGAGTGAAGATTGCTTTCTCTGCGAGCGTGTAAACACAGTTATAAAAGAGAAATATTTGTCAGTGTTCTGTCAAGGCATTGTATCTCAATATTTGGTGATTACCACACTTAAAGTTTACATGAGATTTATACACGCTATTAGTGTCATAAAAGCCTTTTAAACTGAACTAGTCAGTTTGTAATAAGGCTCAAACACACAGGTTTTCTTTATGATTCAATGATTTGATGGGTCCTGAAGTGATCTATCACACAGTGTGAAAGGCAGTTTTGACACCTCTTCTGAAGTCAATGCCAGATTTTGGCACCCTGGCAGTGGGGCCCAGCTGGTTGCCTCTCTGTGAGTGATTCTTTAAAGACAGCTGTTGATGGCCAATAACTTGCTTTTTTTTTTTGTTTGTTTCTCCCCGGTGTGTATTTGCATGTGTGTTTGTAGCTGCGGCAGTGGCGGGCTCAGCAGGAGGAGGTGGCGAAGCTGGAGGCAGTTATAGCTGCTAGACAACGAGAGGAGGAAGAGGCGAGGTTGAAGAGGGAGCAGGAGAAGGAGATGGCCATCAGATCACAGCAGAAAGAGAAAGTAAACACGTCTTCAACACACCCGTCACAATGAATGTGTCACTTTTTTCCTGAGGCACTTTCCTAATGTCACCACTTATGCATATGAATGTGTGCGCACTTTCAGATGATTTAATTCCTCGGATTTCAAAGTTTCTTATGGGTAGACACGACTTCTGTAAAACATGTTATAATCAAACCAAGTTTGTCTGAGAGATCTCCATAAGTAGGTAAATATTGTTTCTCTGTGATAGATGGTATTTTTTATCCTGTGCTCACAGCATCCGTTTGTGGTGCATGTAACTTATTACTACTGTGCGTACAAGTTTATCATCCTGAGGGGGAAAAAAAACAAAACAAGATAATTCACTATAAATTCATACGCTTCTTTATCATGCAGCTAGCCAACTTGTGAAGCACACAGCCAGCTCAAAATGGAGAGAAACCGGTCAATCAGAAACACGGGACTGTTGCCAGCAAGAGTGTTCAGGTGTATGTTTTTGATGGACAATAAGGATAGATAGCTTAGGTTTAGATTGATGTTTACAGTGCTGAGAAAATTGCCTAAAAAAAAAAAAAAAAAGTAATATTGGCTCTGCTGGATCTCAAGCGATGGGCAAATAAATAGCAAATTCACAGGAAAGAAAGTACATCTCAGAAGCACCAAATAATATGTGGCATGCCAGCTCATATTAAAATGTTTTGGCGTTTGTATGAATGATTTTGCACAGAAAAAGCCCTGAATTGCGGGGTATTTTAAGAACCAGAGGAAATGCTGTGTAGTTATCAAACTTGTGGGCACTCTTAAATAGCTTGCTTGCGTTAGTTACATAACAATCTATTATTTTGGGGGAGAAATGAGGAGCTCAGATGATATTACCACAGCTTATCATGAGGTTTTAATAATATCTTTTGATGAAATTACACTGGTTTCAAGTTGCTCACCATTTCTGGCTACACTGTTTGAGGGATTAAACTGTGGGTACACCTGAAGATCAAACTGAAAGCAAGCGTTGTTACAATTATCTGAGTATTCCGATCATTCAATTTAGTTATTGTCCTCACAGGTATAACAATACCAGAATGTGTATGCGCGTGTCTGACTGTTTAATTAACTCTCTCCTCGGGGCTCTGCTAGAAGAACATGGGCAACCTGAGACGCTCTCTGATTAATGAGAGCATTTAGGCTGCATTGGATTCCATATAATTTAGCACAATAGTCTGTCAGACATTGAAATATCATCCCATTCTCTCTATTTACACTTATCTGATTCCTGCTCTGTCACAATCAATAGGACATGACGATCCAAGTTTTGTGGGAGTCAAATTAGTGCGAGTACTGTTCTTGTTAACTTTTTGTCTTTGCAAATTGTTGTTCTTTTTCCCCCAGGTCAGGCAGTTTTATTTAAAGCAGAAGAAGAAGGTGGAGGCGCAGGAGAAGAGGGACCAAGAGAGACTTGCTAATCTGAGGAGCATTATGGAGGAACAAGCAAGGAGAGACAAAGAGAGGTGAGTGCTGCATCATGGGACCTTGGGTTTTTCAAAGATTCACTAAAATACTATATTATTCCTATCAATTATCAGGCATGACTGTTACCTTTTCTACTGATATATTCAACATCAAGCTTACTTTACCCTTGTTATGTAATAGCTTTGTTCAAATTAATAACATGACACATACGTGGCGAAATCTATTCACAAGTCATGGCATCAAGGTTTTCTGAGCTCAGGCCAGAGACGGTCCAGTAAAGAGTCATTTTCTGTATCTGTGTTGCATAGCTTTATCACGGCTGTACTCCCTTCAGGAGACTAGCAGGAAGTGAAACGCACAGATTATAGCTGATTATTTCGCCCCTACTGTCACTGAAGTAGATGTTGGGCCAATTTTTCACAAACCACAAATCTTAGGAACATTCTGACACTAAAATGACATTTTTCAGACAGAAAATTCACTTTGTTCAAGACTTGTCTCTCAGCAGGAACACTCTCTTGTGAGATCTTCCCTCTGACGGCGCTGAATCATCGGCCTGGTTTCACCAAAGATGATCTATTACAATTTAACTAAAACTTTCTGAACTGTCACTCGCACAACCCGGTCTGCTTTCATCCATCCACACAACATTCATAGCATGTTTAAAAGAGGTGGGAGGATGGAAGAAGAGACCGAAAGTGTATACCATTTCATACAATTGGCGTTGCTTATAATGCGTTATCTTCTAGTCTGTATCACAAACTGGAGATATATTCTTTGAAAGGCATTTACCAGGCTGGGAGGGTCTAGTAAAAAAAGATGTTGCGTTTAAGGAAGTATATGATTGAGTGCTTTTGGAGGTTGACCCAATACTAGAGACTTAAAGTCAAAATATATTGGCCTCTGCTGCTTTCATTTGGATTTACGTCTGTGTAAAGTAAGAATAAATATGTGTTCTGAGTTTGTCAGACCAAAGAAGGAAGTGTTATAAACCACCCAGCCAAATTTGAATGAGTAAAAATATCGACAAGTTTGTGAAATTTGATGTCAAAATCGGGCAAAAATGAGCAGTATTCTCAGCTCCAGGACTGTGCAGGCGTGTCAGCTGATTGTGCTGAAGCCATGCCCACTCGGGCAAGCAGTCAAGCAGCCATTTTGAAAAGACTGAAATGTGTCAGATCAGTTCAAAAAAATCTGAGGTATATAAATGTTTTGTACATCCAAACAATGTTTAAACTCACAAGACTTCATTTGAAATTCTAGGGCAGATCCTAAAATTCCCAAAGATGCCAAATTTCAGGGAGAAATTATTCAAACATGACCCACAAGACATCTAGTATATTTCCATCTAATGGAAATGTGCAGCCATCAAAAAGTCTTGGGTTTGAATACTTCATTCATCGTAAAGGTTATGTACCTTCCATGAAGAGCAGGAACAAACTGAAACACAGTATATATGTGATGATGCCAGAAAATGTGGTTGATTTCAACAACCATAGAGCAATTTAAGGAAAAACGAAATGAGGAAAAAGGAGTTAATTTGTGCAATTGACTCTATATCTCCTTAACTTCTTGTACTTCAACAGCAACTTAACAGCTGCTGAAAATCTTGTTTTTACTGACCTGCAAGTGCTGCGGCAGAAGTGTGCTCGTGTGGAGTGCATCGGTTATACCCAGAAAGGGCAGTGCTTTTAGATGCTAACTTACTCGTTAAAAATAGAGGATTCTGCTTTCCAAAACGATCCTGTTTGGTTCCCAGCCTTTCTCTGCAGACACTCACAGAAACTGGCATTAATACCAGATAATGGTGTTGACTCATGGGGGGGGGGGGGGCTGAGAAAGAGATAGAAACACGATAGGAGAGGCGCTCCTCATAAAACCCTCCACAGCCTTGAGGCATGCTGTGGCAGGAGTGATAGGTAATGTTGGCCGTGGTGGCGGTGGCGTAGAGGGGCTGTTCACGTCTGATGTCCGCACCCTTTGCGTTCCCTTCAGGGTGCAGTTTCGGTCAGATATGCTGCAGCGGCGAAGGGAGGAGAGGGAGGCACGGCAGCTTGAACGGCAGAGAGAGGAAGAAGAGAAACAGCATCGTCTGGAAGTTCTCAGAAACCAGGTGGATCATTATCTGCTCTTAACCTTTTCAAGCACTCTGATTTTCTCTGTCAGTTGAAATGACCCTCAAGGGAATACTTCATCCTTATCTGAGTCGAGGCATCACTGCCACCTTATGGCAATAAGTAAGAAGACAATTGTATGTTATCACTACATTAAATGTTTTTTTTTTCTTCCTTATTCATCTTAGGTTGGGGTGGTGGCAGAGGCAGACCCAGAGAGGATGATGGCAGATACAGAGGCTTGGAGGAGTCGACACTTGAATGTAAAGGAGTTTGAGCTCCAGAGGCCTCTTTATAGTATTAACACGTACACAGACACACAGGTGAGGCATGATAACATCTACCCTCTGACAACCTTTAGCTTTGTATGATTACAAAACCTCCACAGCTGCATGGTCATTTGCCCCAGACTCTTTGCTCTAAATATTATGAGCCGGCTTCCCGTAGATTTTAGTTTCATCTTGAGTGAGACCGACCAATGACCCATGAAATGGAGGAAAATTATGCAAGCTGGTTGGCTGAACAAACAATGGTTATCCTCCTCTTAGGGGACTTTATACATTACCTTGATCTCAAGGCCACCCAGTCAATCAGTGTACTTCAGAGTCTCTGGGTGTGAGGTTTTCTCATCTCTGTAGTAAACGGGTTAGAATTTGATTGTGTAACACAGGCTGACTGACTAATTATTTTCAAACTGTGCAAATCTTCTCCTCCAATACCTAAAACCGTGAAGGATTAGTGATTAATCTTGTTTCATGTATTAAATGTGTGGTAAACCATAAAAACAAACAATGGTAACATCGTGGGTGTGAGCTGGTATGAAACAGCTGGATATGTATTATTTATCATGGCTTTTTTTATTTATTTATTTTTTTTACATCTGTTTTCCAGATTGTGTCTGATCCGAGAGTGCGGGTGGAGCAGGCCCTGCGGGAGGCTGGTCTGCACCATGGTCATTATGCCAAAGAGGTCCTGTCTGTTATCAAGCCCCCTAAACCTCCTCGACGGGATACCAAATCCATACTCAAATTCTAACCTGGGGCTTGTGTGGGGTCACTCCAACTATTGTTCTTATGTTGGGTATTATATTAAATGTAGATACATTTTACTGTGTAAGAATCGTATTCACATTAACCAAGTGACACCGTGTGATTGCTGTTACTGACTTTTATTATATTATAGGTCTTATATACTAAAGCACCTTATGAGAAAAACAGTATCGTACAGGAACGATGATAAACATGCATCTTCACATTTATGGATATTTGTTGACTGTCACTCTCAGAAAGTTGTGCATTTGCATAAACTTGTATGGCAGAGGCTGCTAAATGTAATAATGTCTCCAATCATTTAACAACACATTCATTGATGAAATACATTGTAGGAAGGTTCACTTCATCCTCTTGTATCACTAGAGAAATCACTGAAAACGAGCATTTGAGAGGAGCAACCTCTCAAACTAGAGGCCACTAACAGATGCAAATTACTGGGAATAAGCTGGGAATAATTACCCGATTTGTTACAATTTTATGTGGTGTAAAACTTTTTGTTCCACATGTTTAAATGTGAAGTGGGTTTCTTGATCACGCCATGTGAATTTCATGCACTTTATCTGTTAGATTTGTTGTTACAGCTAAAACGATGATTGCCTCAAAGTTGCAAACTTGGATCACCACCAAAATATAATCAATTTTTCATTTTTCAAAGGTCAGTCTTTTTTTAGAGATTTCCTCCAGACAGACAGCCAGACAAAATACTAGATGTTGAGAGTTCAAGTATAAATTCAACATTAAAATCAACACTCAGAACACATTAACGTTACTTGACATAAGCGCAAAAGTATCAAATATTAAAATCTACAAAATATACTTACATATATATGCAACATACATATTTTAGCACTGTCAAAGAAATCTTAACCTTTAACTTTTAAATAAGTGTCTAATGCACATATTAACATGTTAAGTACAGTATATACAGAGTACATATCCACATATCCACATATAAGTCAAAGCTAAATACACTCTATTAGGGAAGCTGGATTTGGGGTGGGAGATGCAAGTGTCTTAGACAATTTGTCCCAGGCGTTTCTTGATGAAGTGGGACACCAGGACTTGAGGTCTCTGCTGGTACTCCACCAGAACATCATGAGGGGAGGTGATCTGGTCTCCCTCAAAGCGGTTCAACAGTGCAACACAGATAACAGCCGCTGGAGATAAAAAAAAAAAAGGAAATCATCAGTTATGTAAGTCAAAACATAAATCAGAAGTTATTTCTGTCATTGTAGAGATGTTCTGCACGTTGTAACAGAAACAATACCTTTGAGGCCACAGACGCGGCACATAGCAGCAAATACTGTGGACTCCATTTCAATATTCCTCACTCCGGCCTCGTAAGCTTTCCTCAGATACTCCAGTTTTTCTTCATGAGAGAAGGAGCAGAGAGCTCCGTCAAGTCGGCCTTGACCTAGAGAGACACAGCACAGGATTTGTCACTACTTGACCAGTTTTTTTTGGATCTGTTTTTGGTGAGCTATTTGAAGCCTCACGTAGGACAAAGGTGATTGCGAATGATTTGCAAATGTGATTACAAACCACCTGAGCATGAGATGGTGTTTATACCTTCATAGAAGTCATGGGTGCACATGGTGTTTCCGATCACTGTGGGAAAGTTCTGAAGCTCGGAGGAGCACTGCAGAAGCTCGCTGGCCACTCCTTCATCCAGCTCAGTGCTCCTGGTGATGACTTTACCCAGAACAACCTGCTCAAACTGGGGACGGAAGGAGTAGTCCACTGCTTTGTCTGTGATCACCACTGTCCCTGGAGCCAGACCTAGAGACGACACCAGGCATACATTTAGATCTAGATGTGATAGCCAGGATTAGACGAATGATTCAGGGGAAGCACAAAAAGTATTGTTCTTACCGACTCCACCAGATGTGCCGAGGCGAAACAGGACCACATCACGGCACTGAGCATGGTGCAGTAGTTTGATGAGCTCATGAAGCATGATGGAGATGGAAGGGACGCCCATGCCATGCTGTGATAGAAACAAGAAATATATATGACTATACTTCATTACTAATGAAACCTACTAGGCTGTATTGTTCATTTGTTCATTTAAAAAATGCATTTTAAATACTTACACTTATAGAGAGCACTGGTCCCACTTTATACATGCAGTAGCGATCGGTTCCCTCACAGATATCTCTGATCTCGTCTGGGTTTCCAGACAGTTTCAGCTCCTGGTGGATGAACTGGGCAAAAGCCTTCATTCGATTCGCACTGCCACCAACGCACACAAACTATGGGAAACAGAGAACGAGGATTAATGAATTCTGTTTTCAAGCCTTTGAACCACAAATATGAGATTTATTTTCATTAGCACTTCACCGACCTTGATATCTCCAAACATTTCTGGAAGGTTGTGAGTCTTGGTGCTCAAGCTGAAGTGGTAGAGAATATCCTCCTCCATCATGTCCAAGTAGGGATTTTTCACTTGGACTTGTTCTCTAAGAGCAACACAGTACAGCATATTAATAAATGGATCGCTCAAGTGATTCCTAAGTATCTGAATTAATTATCACACACAATGACTTTAGATTTTAAAGAGAAACAAGATGAAACAGTCAATTCAAAGCCTAAAGTTACCAGATACTCACTTGATATACTCTTTGTGGTCATTCCCCATACAGTTAAGTAAAATTGGTGCCATGACTGCAGAAGACGCTTTCAAACTCAGATGAAAATATCTTTAAATGTTGTTCTGCTGTAAAAACCTCCAAATACTCGCTGCGGCTGTTTCTGAATAACAGTTATGTCTGGCTGCAGAGCTGATATAGCGGTGACCTCTGGCCTTGCCAGCGATTGGCTCCAGAAAGAGGAGTAGCAACTTGCAACTTGCACAAAAACATCCACCAGGATCAATCGCATGAAAATGATTGACCCACTCCCAGAGCGTCAGGATACCTTCAAAAACAAAACCTGTACCAGACGCAATAAAAAACAACCCATGTGACATAAACTGCTGTTATGACTAATGACCGATGATGACTTTGTGAGCTGTGTGTGATGTCCTTAGAATTTTCAAAGGTTCTGAAGTTGATGAATAACTGCCATGTTGTGACATACAGCTTCCTCAAACAACACTGTTAACCTCTGACATTAACATGTAATACTTTGGAATGTCAAAACAATGACACACGGACAATGTAATGTAAAACCAAGAGAAATGCTGTTCATTCACTGTTTTCCATGCATAAATCAACCACATGCACAGTGTATGTGGCTGATTTATTTGCACAGTTTTTCAGAAAATGTGCCATCGTTTGCTGTGATGTGACAGTATTATTATGTTGCAAATTGCTAACAAGTGTCAGCCTGTGAGAAGAAAACCAACATTTGGGATGTAATGCAAAAGTAAAAATGATTGTGAAACATTTTGAATAACTTTGATTTTATTTGAATGAACAACCTTTTATTCCTTAAAGATACCTTTAACATAGTTACACTGCAAAAAAACTTAACACCGGTGCCTTTTTTAAGCACTTAAGTAATGCAGTTAACGAGGCACCACTAACAGGCACGATGAATAAAAGCTTTAATTCAATGAAGCACTTTCAGATTAGAGTAATACATTTGAACATTTGACGTTGACAAAGCAAGTGAATCTAAGTAAAACTTTGATGTGGCTCAACATGAAGGAGTAAACAAATTATAGTTGTTAGAGGAGAGGATGGCAACTAATCCTGTTGGAAGCATTTGAGTTTGTACATCCTTTTCCCACGCACTGGCAGTCTTCTAATCTGTTGACATGAAAATATATATGCGAGCACGAGTCATTCATCGGATCATTATCACATAATTCACTAATAATCACTACATAATACATCACGGGGGCATCGTAGATTCTTAATGGTGGATAACTTCACATCGTAAATTTTGTGACCGTCATTTCATTACGTGTTATATCCACTTATTCAGTCACATAAAATCAATCCCCAACAGCTTGGCTTCATTTTCTTTTTATTATAAAAGTGGCGAATTTTGATAGTGTAATGGAAATAAAAAGAGAAGGGGAATTATTAATGTCAGAAACACTGTTTGTGTGTGTTACTTACTTGACAAATCAGTGTTGGCTATTGGTTTGTCGCCGTCTGCATAACCAAAGCTCAACAGCTTAGACATGTCGACAGGAGCTGGTTTCTTGTCATGTACTCTGTGAGAACAGCAAAGACATTAGGTTCAAATGTGATGTGTGCTTTTGTAGTTCGTTAGTTTTGTCGTTGCCACAAAGTGTCTATTTGATTGCAAAGACACAGTTTAAACATTAAATATGGACCCTACCCTTTCAATATTTTATACCAAGGCAAACTCTGGCTACTCATTACAAAAGCACTCATCCAACACAGTGCGCTGGGTCAACAAGTTAGTTTTCTCTTCATCTTACCAAACCAAACCACCAGTTCTATTCTCCAACCTTACTGCAAAAAAAACACATCAAAACATGCGATTTAATCTCAGATTTAGCCTCCTTATTTTTAAATAAAGCCAAAAAATAAGTATTAAGTATAACAATAATAATAATAAGTATCTTCACTCAGTCAGTCGTACACTTTTCTATTGACTCAAGGTCAATATTGTACATCAAGACTATGTATAGTCCCACTGCAATGATGCAAATAATTCATTATATTTTGTTTTAACAAATGCTATTGTAGGACTTTGATGGTTTTTAAATTTTTTTATGGTTCCCTGAGAATACATACACAAACAGCTATGTCAATGACATTTTCACAAAAGTACAGAGAACACGCAGCACAACAGATGTGAGCCAAAGTAAACAGGGAACAGGTCCAAATTTGTCTAAAAGGCATTGCTCTGTGTGCTGTTTTCATAACTGTGCAGGCTGTCCATGATCATTTCTGCTTAGTCACCACAACATGGAGAACATGTGTCATAAAATATTGTTGACAATACCCTTTAAAACACAGATTTTGAAATGTGTATCAGCCATATCTATCTGACGTAATGCTAATACCTAAAGAACAGGCTCACAGTTTTTTAAAGTCTGTCCTAAAACAGTTTATCGAAACAGGTTTTGCTTGTTGTCATCTTTCCTCCTGTTCATACTGGCCAGGCTTCAGCAGCCTGAGCTAATCATATCAAATGGATATCTTCCAAAGTTGCAGTCTTTTTAGTACAAAAGTCCCTCTGTGTGTTTTGCTGAACAGTGTTTCCCTGTTGAGCTGCACTGGATGGATACACACAAAAATTATGTAGCTGCTGGATGGATACAAACAAACAAAAAGAGGGAATTTTGTAATAATAAGGCTGCAACTTTGGAAGATAATTTGTTTGTAAAGTTTGAAAAAATCGGAATAATTTTTTTTTTTTTTTGCCTTTTTCCATTAAAAGCACATTTGGAGGTCATCTTTAAATTGACACTACGGACAAGAGGAACAATTGCAGCAAGCAGACCTAAACTCATATTTGAAATATGCTACTGAAGTACTGTTTTTTTCTGATGTTGTATCCATAGGTAACTAAATTTGACATTAAGAACTACTGATTATAGTTTAGCTACATTAGGTTTTGTATGTATTATGGTATTATCATTCATTTGTACTTATGACCCCAAATAACCATGCATTCCTTTTACTCAGTTACTTCCACTCAAAAAGACTGATATGGTCTGACATAATAAGCTCACTGGTCTATAATAAATATATTCTATTTTGTGTAATTCTGTTTCTGACTTTGTAATAAAAAAAAAAGCATTAAAAGGTGGCATTCTGAGTCAGAGGCCACTTTTACCGACAACAGAACAACTGCGCCATCTTGTGACCACATGAACTTACACTCTCCTGAATTTGCTGGTCTGAAGATATATATTGGACGACTGCAGTTTCTCCATCTGGCTGTCAGGAACATTGTTGTTCTGCAAAGCAAAGCCACAGTGTTTGAAGGTTATTTTAATATAGCCAAGTAATCTTTTTTTTTTTTCCCCATCTCTTGCTTCAGTCTGGCTGCACACTCTCATTCTGATTATAAATCACTGAGAGTCGAGCGCCTAAACCACAAAGTAGGTCTGGCCGATTGAGTAACAACTAAATGAAGTGTTTAAAACTGCAGAATAAACAGAGAGATAAAATAAACTGCTACTGTGGTGACTCATTTACTTCTAAATTACTCTGGCATTTCTGTTTACCTTCTCTTTGCCATTGGTGCTGCTATCATCTCTCTCCCAGGATGACATATTGTCAGTCCCAAAGGGGGGCTCTCTTGGTTGAAAAGCTCGGGGGCTTTTCTTCGCATCACTGTTAATTAGACTGTTGGTAAAAAAAAAAAACAATATGGGGATATGGAAGTAATTTTAATGATAGCTTAAACACATAATGAACATTAAACACTAAAAGCTTGTTACTATGACAGTTATATTTTAATTGTTAGTGTGATGAGCAATAGTCACAACAGTAGTGTTTTTAAGTCAGTGCAACATTACAAAGTACCTTGGTTTGCTGTTGTCATCTGAGGCAGTGTTGAACCAGTCCGGTGCTTTGTATGAATTAACTTTAGCAGTAACTGTTTCATCAATGTTCTCCTCGTGCCACAGAAGTCCTGTTGAACATGGATGGAAAAAAAGGACAGGAAACAAATAAATGCAGGCCAAACGTATTAACCTATGAGAGGGTGTGTGTGTAGATATATATAAAGCAAACAGGATGGCTCTACCCTTATGGCCTCCTTGTTTTGCAAGTTTGATATAGTCAGAGTCACTCTCCAGGACTCCGACCCTTCGCCCCCGGGCCCTGTCATCAGGGAGACTGTCCGTGGTTGGGGACAGTCCTGGGATCTGGGAGATCTGGCCATTTATTACACCTGTAATGTAAGCACACACACACACACACATTATATTTATTACTCCATATGATCTACCCAAACTTGCCCCATGCCAGCTTCTTCCCACCAGGTACCAGCAGAATATAAGCCTTCCTGCTGACAGTACACAGACTACTACAGCGTGCAGTAACCAAACTAAGTCAGTATAAACGGTTGTACTTGCCAGATTTTGTCGGTTGAGGATCGTTACTCATGAGAACTGCTGAGTTTCTAGTGGAAATGGAAACACAAACCCGGCACACTGTCAACCTCTTCGACGATAGCTTGTACGGGCGTCGACAAACTACTTTAACGTTAGCATCGGTTAGCTAACGCTAGATTCATTTATACGAAGCTTCAATGAAAAACAACAACTTCCGAGTGACGGCGCTAATTAGTCTACAGGAAATGTAAAACAAACGGTATCTTCCTACTTAACTTAAGCGGTTTTCTTTGTTTTTTGTTTTTTTTTTACTTACTCTGAAAACATTTTGGAAGCACAGAAACAAACAAACTGCTGTAAGTGTGTGTATGTGTGTGTGTGTGTGTGTGTGTGGAGGACTGACTCTGTTTGGAAACTTGTGACCGGGTTGCCATGGAAACGGTTTGTAGGTAACAGCCCGGAGTGCAGCTGCTGCTGCTCTGCGATGTGAAGAGAGGATACGGTTTCTCATTGACGCCATGTAGTCAGGTTAGTTAGTTAGTTAGTTAGTTAGTTAGTTAGTTAGTTAGTTAGTTAGTTAGTTAAGTAGGTCGGTAGTATATTGTTTGACTAAAACTGCCAGGTGACCGTTAGAAATAGTTGAAAGCACCTACGTAGCAACATTAACTCAAGTACTGTAAATTTTAGGCACTTTACTCGCTTTACTTGAGTATTTCTCCACTACAGAGATAAATATTGTACTTTAAACTTTTACCTGTAGTTCATAATTACGTTGATAATAATTATAATAAAAAAAATATAACCAACAAATTAATGTGCGATGAACTGGCGACTTGTCCAGAGTGTATCCCATCTCACTATGTATTATATTATATTATATTATATTATATTATATTATATTATATTATATTATATTATCAGTCTGTGCATAATGAGTACTTTTGATGCTAATACTTTTGTACGTTGTACTTAAGAGTACATTTTTCAATACAGGACATTTAAAACATCTTTTTCCATATAGTTGAAAAATATCCGAGCAATGGTTTAAAAAATCGTGAATGTATTGCACTTAAACAGAAGAGATGCATCTCTGGAAGGTCTTTGTAGAAGAAGTTGTGGATATTAATGTGAAATTAGACTTCTCTTTTAATGCAAATGCGCAAGCTATTTGAACATTTATTACAGATTAATCATGAGGATCTTAAATGATTATCTCCTTATATATTTTAACTATGTCTCACTGCTTAATTTGTTCTTAAATGAATCATCTGAGTACAGGACTGTCTTTGAACCATACAACAATCTGTCCATGTACAATAATCTGCTTATTATAATCAGTGGAGTAATGCTTAAACATTTTTTTAAATAATAATAATGACATCTTTAGGCAAGGATTCTCCATATAACTATGTACTTCCTGTAATAATACGTCCTGAAACACAATTTGAAGTTGCTTGATTTATCTGTTTACTGAACATACCATTCATTTTTACTGCCGGGAACATACCCGGCAGCTTGAACCCTTCACTCCCTGAATGCTGAACATGCGCAGAGCAAACAAAACAGCAATGGTCCTTTAATTACAGGGCACGTCAAGTACGCCAGAGGGAATAAGTCTGTGACAGGAAATGCACGGTTTTGCTTCAGAATAAAAGCACAATATATTAGGATAGAATATATCAATAGGGATTTCCTGTATTCTTTAGTTCAGTCTATATAATATAATTCAGTTTACAATAAAAAAAACAACAAGAACAAGAACAATAGGATGATTATTAATATGCCTGAATCTTTTTTCTTCTTCCATTTTTTAATAAGTCAGACACTGTACCTGCACTATACAATTTAGAAGTACTTCTTGCTACATCTGATGAGCTTATAACATATGGCACATTGTTATACTCTTCACTATAAGGTAAAGCTAGTCTAACTGGGGAAAGGGCACAACTACCAAAGATCCATCAAGTGCTTTGGGAATATCCTCTACAAAAGCAGAATATCATCTGACATGACTTAGGCCTTGAAGTTTGTTCTGTTTTACTACCTGATACTGAATCTAGTTTTCAGGACCTTCATTGTTTTAGTTTTGTGCTCACATTGCATATTTCTTTTCCAGGAATGGTGAATGGACTGTACTTATACAGCGCCTTTCTAGTCTTGTGACCACTCAAAGCACTTTTACACCACATATCTCATT
This sequence comes from Protonibea diacanthus, assembly GCA_028641955.1. Lineage (NCBI taxonomy): Eukaryota > Metazoa > Chordata > Actinopteri > Sciaenidae > Protonibea > Protonibea diacanthus. The sequence goes on along the minus strand of CM053986.1, from coordinate 18,126,030 downwards.
CACCCATTCACACACTGATGGCATTAGCTGCCATGCAAGGTGCCAACTGCTCATCAGTTTTAGGAGCTAACCAGAATACACATTCACACACCGATGGCGCAGCCTTCAGGAGCAATTTGGAGTTCAGTATCTTGCCCAAGGCCGACCCGCTCTACCTCCTGAGCCACAGTCGCCCAAATACATCAATTCTGTACTACAGTACAGTACTTTAGAAAATGTACTTGGATATTACCACTGTTTTACTGATAATAATGCTGATGTTTTACTTGAGTAGCTTCTACAAGGGACTTGACAGCTAAACAACATTAAATGACTATATACTTGTTTTAACTGTGTGTATAATTTAGTGAATTATAGTCTGGCGAATTACCAGTTTTTGCACAAATTAAAACTGTAACAGCCGACATTGAGAGGATATGCATAGAGTAAGTGAACAACTAAAGAAAACACAGAAAAGGCAGATAGAAATCTGAGTGAAATAATAATAATAAAAAAAAAGTAATAATAATACAACAGATCAAATAAATAGATAAAAAGTGTATTGAGGCACAGGGAGGGTAAGGGTTAGTGCTGGTGTTAGTGCTGTTCATTAGAGTTTAACACTGTGGCATTGCAACTTTTAACTAAGTAAAATATTTACATATGCCTTCCACCACTCATGACCTGTTCGACCCCTAACAAATATATATATATATATAGAGAGAGAGAGAGAGAGAGAGAGAGAGAGAGAGAGAGAGAGAGAGAGAGAGAGAGAAACAAAGAGATACGTTCTTTTATTTTGAAATGTCCAAGCCGGAAGTGCGCTGTGCGTCTCTCACCTGGCTTGACGCGGGGATAATTACAGTGAGTTGTTGCAAGGTAACTTCCTCCTCCAATCCTGTGTTTCTTTTTGCCTTCGTGGATTTGGGGTGCGAGTTGTGAAGCCTCGGCGAGTGCTAACGTGTGAAGAGAATATAGAGGGAGCAACGATACAGAAAAAAATGTATCTTTATCCCGCCTGTGCGGTGAACATCGAGTGAATTTATCACTTTTATTTTTATTTTATTTATTTTTTAAAAAAATTGCAAGCCAGCGAACGACGGACGATAATGTTGGCGTCATGTAGGCTCCGCTCTCCAGACTTTAGAAAACAAATCGGGTATTGTCGGTGAATTCTCGGGAGATGGCAGAATAGTTCGACCTGCGCCAGTTTACCGAGCCCTCTTTAAAGCACTTTGAACAAATAACCCGAGAGGTAAGTTTAATCAACACATGCATTACACTGTCATTTTAACGCCGGGGCTGCGATATCACCGTCTCTATTCTAACACGGGCATTGGACATTTGCGAAGTTTGCTGATGTGCAGGGAAAAAATGTGTCGTGACGTGCTCTCAGAAGAAATCCTGTCTCCCTGTGAGCTTTTCTTCGCAAAATCTTGGCCTGTTTTTTATTATTATTATTATTATTATTATCGCACCCACACACATATTTTATTCCCCCTCTCCGGCTTATGTTGAACAAATCCCTGCATCTTAAATATAAGTATGATGTAGCAGCAGAGGAGTGGCCTTCACACGCACTATTATTTTTAAGTGACCGCCGCGTCAGAGAGGAGATGTTTTGGTTAGTTGTTGATAAACGGTGATGGTGAGGCTCCAGGCCATTAAAAGACACTCCAGTGAAACGTGAGGACTTCTTCTTCTTCTTCTTCTTCTTCTTCTTCTTCTTCTTCTTCTTCTTCTTCTTCTTCTTCTTCTTCTTCTTGGTTGCAATTTCTATTTCTCAATCAAATCAAGCTCCCAAACATTGCAGCTAGTTGTGACTTTCAAGTTTTTTTTTTGTCATGCAAACAGTCTTTGGGAGGGTCGTTCCTGCTTGATCGTGTGTCTCATCATCTCATGCTGAGCACTTTTTTAACATGACAATCGCAGTCCTTGCAGAAGGAGGTGATGGAAGAGGGGGTGGGGGGTGGGGGGGGGGAGGAGGACTGTAGACATGCTTTACAATCTGTGGTTTGAAGAAACACTTCAATATCTAACTGTGTCATTCTCATAGAAGATGCAAAAGTATTTATCAACATATTTTTCTGTCTTCCTTTCTCGCCGAGGACAGAGCAGGACATGGTATGCGGTAGACTGCAGGGTAATTAAATGTAAAAAGCCAGCAGATCTGCTGATGAGAAGGTGCAAACTTCATTACAAAGGTGTTAATTCTAGCTGAAAACATTCAGAGATAATTGTGCAGATTAAAGAATGTGTGAATGTGAATGTCTCACACTCAAGTGTTCTTCCTCTGAATCAACTCAATGTGCTGCGTCCTCGCTCTCACAAAATTACATTCTCACATACTAATCAGTTTTTTTTTTTTTTTTTCTTTCTCCCAACTCAACTAGTAGCTCAAATGTCTGGGGAGCATTTGCATTTGTTGTTGCTGTGTAAGCCAGTGTGATGCATTCAAGGGCTAAACCATTCAGTCGACCACACTTTTAATGTCTATGCGTGGCTATCTGACAGCCAAACATATGCAAGAGTAGCGTCTGGCATGGGAGGCTGTTTAATCAATATGGATTAGCCACTCAGAATGAATCTGAAGCACCAGTTCAAGCTTGAATACTTCAATTATTTCACTTAGAAATACACAATAGTTGCTTTAAGTATTACATTTGGAGATTTACTGGGTTGTGACAGGACCGGAGGAGTCACAGTTATCTGTTCTGGTGAGTGTTTGCGTGGTTGCTTGGTGTTTTGGAGAATGTAACCTCATAGCTGACCAGTCACTGAAGTCGGCCTCTTTGTTGGGCGCCTGGCGTTCTCAGTGGACTTGCGTCTCAGAGTCTGGCTGATAGTGGTCAGATTAAAAAAAAAGGGACGTCAGACAGTCTGGGTTGAGATATGGTTCAACTCAAGGGGATCGTGGATCCTGTTCTGTTCCGGCTGAGGTAACAGGCACCAGCATGATTGTGACTCGCTCACCCAGCCATTGTGAGACCTCCTTCTCTCCATGTCTCGTTCTACAACAATGTTATTGTTTGGCTTTGGGCCTATGTCATTGTTTCAAACAGCCTCTCTGTGGTAACTTATTCCTCAACCAGGTAGGAGGTTATCTGTGTCTCTGAGACGAACAATACACTCCCAACAATAGAACTGGTTTGGGGTGTCTTGGCCAGTGTTTGAAAAGGGAGCAGGCACCAGAATTTGTCTTTGCATTTGTTACAAAGTCTTACAAAGTCTGTCTTATTTATGATTCCTGGTGATTTTTAAGTTGTTACACATGTTTATCTTACTGTCAGCAAGTAGTTTAGAGCTAAAACAAACAGTCAATCAATCAGTTAGTTGATCAGCAGTCGTTTAAGTGGTATGACCGCAGAGAATGATTATTTAAATTCAACTAATTATTGCTTGATTGACACATTTTCTTGCGCTGTAACCCAACAGAAAATAGTGAAAAATCACAGTTTACTGTCACATAAGACCGAGAATATATTATTCACATCTGAGAATCTGTAGGCAAAAAATGTGACATTTCTAGTTGACTTTGTGAAGTTAAAGGTCTCAACTTCTCCCATGTTGATGATTCAGTACTTTTTTTTTTTCATGTTTAACAAAGGTCTTTCTTTGTCTGTAGATTTCAACTTTGGGGAAACTGTTGAATTGAAAAGTTTGTGAACTTTTTATGCGCTGTGCTTGTCAGACTGTGAAAATAATCATTAGTTACAGCCCTACTTTGAACACAAACCATTAGAAATTTGGCTCTTGATCACATTCCTACGCGGGCGTCATTCAAGTTTTTATTTCCACGTTCTGACTCCTGAATTCTTTGGCTGCACATCATCTTGGCCTCTACATCAGTGTGCTGCTCTAGCGGTTCTTTGCGATGGACAGGAAGCGTTCGGGTCTGAGCTCTGCAGAAAGCACGAGAAGGAGAAGTATTGATGGAGGGGTGGGTTAGGCCTCCAATAGCAATCATTTCTCTCCGTGCACAGTAATTTGGCAGAAGCAGCTGGCAGTTTGGGTTGGAACAATATGCAAGTGGAGGGAGAGGGAAGTGTGAGCGCCAGAAAACCCTGAGAGAGTGTTGGGAGGGAGGTGGGGGGTTATTTTGTGTGTCTCTCTGTGTGTGTATGCATATATATATGTGTGTGTGTGTGTGTGTGTGTGTGGAATCAGGTTACACAGTCTGTCATTAACAAGAGAACTGCAGTTATGAGACCAAGATAGACTCTTTCAAGTCTGAGCAAGAGTCTGAGGCTCATCGCTCTTCCATGTAGGTGGCTCTCAAGTTAGGGAAGGAGAGGGAGGGGACACCGTATGTCTGTGTGTGTGTGTGTGTGAGACGGGATATAATTGTGTGTGTGTGTGTGTGTGTGTGTGTGTGTGAATGCAGGTGGGAGGAGGTGGCTGTACAATAGAAAGAGGACAGGATATGGCTTGAAGTCTAGCTCAGAGAGGTAGCCTTTAGCTATCTTGCTTTGGCGTTTGGTCATGTATGTGTCCTATAGGTGTGTGTGTGTGTGTGTGTGTGTTTGTGCATATGCATATGCTGACTTACTAGAAAGTTTGACTAGCAACAACCCTGGCATCAGATGAGGCTGCAGAGGAACGCAGCATGTGGGTTGCATTTGCTTCTGCTCTATGCTTGTGTCCAGCTTTTTAGAAAAGGGGCCCTCTGTCTGCAGTGTTATTTTTAGTCAAAAAAAATCCTTGAGCCTTTTTAATAATCATCAGCCTTATGTAGTCCAAACATATCACGATGAGAAGAGCTGTCTGGGACTCGCGGGCACTGCAGTCTCAGCATGACACTGGAAGTTAGAGGGAAAAAGAGAATGAGATAAAAGGCTGCCTGTGTATCTGCCAGATTTTTAGTCTTGTTTCTCTGGTTGCTGTTTGGGAGCTCACTCTCTTCTTCTGGTGGCTCTGCACAGACTTATTGATTTCTATTATTCTGTGTTCAAATGTGGACGAAGACCAGTGGAGACAGAGAGAAGAGAGGCAAGACACTACCGTCTGCGCTCGCACGCACACACACACACACACACACACGCATAGATCTGCAGTGCTCGTGGCTCCACTCTCCCCGCACTAACCCCAGACTGCACTGGAGACAGTCTGCAATACACATTTTACGAGCCCTTCACTCGCTTCAGTGCTCTTGTCTTATCGCTCAGCTGTTAGTGGGGGAAAGTTATGGCTTTGTTTCAGTTGCTGCCTCTCTCTGATCTCATTCCCAGTACGAGGCATGGGCTCTCATTTGGTGTGGGCACTTTGTCTACGAATTGAGAATAATCTATGTTTCATCTCTCGGGCTGTGGGGGTCGTAAACTGAAGTAGCTCTGAAACGATGGTAGTACTTCAGCGTCACATCGATGGGGCTTGAATTAGTCCAGTCAATGCTTGAGCCAAATGGGGCATTTATAATTCGCGCTGGGCAATATAGCTGGAACCAGTATCGCAGGAGATACTTTTTTTGCGACGTTTTACGTGTATTATTCGTGCATTCGTGCAAAAATCTCGGGCTGCAACTAACGATTATTTTTATTATTAATCTATTTCTTACAGCCCAGGTTGCCATGTTTAAATTGCTTGTTTTGTTTTACGGTAGTTCCGAGTAAAAATACAGGAATAGTTACATCAAATCAGTAGTTTGACGAATCGCTCCGGCCTTCGCAGAACCACTTGGTAAAAAATACAATTTAGTTTAATGAGATGAGCCGTGTTCCACTTTGTCTCAACTGGTACAACAGGATAAAACTATTATCGCCATGATTCTATTCTGCCTTAAACCAATAAAAGATAATATTATCACCCACTACTACATGCAAAGTCTTTATTTGCCCTTTCAGACATGATCATTAAAGTTTGTTTACTACTGGTCTTTTTCCTTAGAAGCCTCTCCTCTCCGGAAGACCGGGAAACTCCCGGCCATAAAGACTCCACATTGGCAGTGGGATGTAATGTCCCGGGTCAGTCGTGGTACGGAGAATAGCGCTGGATACACATTGTGTTTCTGCAAGCTGTTTAATTGGTGAGTGTCTTTACAGAGGTGAATAGTTTGATCAATGTGTTTTTTTTTGGGGGGGGGGGGGTCACACAGTGAAGGTTATCACCTTAGCCCCCTGACTCCTGTAGCTCTGCCAGGCAGGGCTCAGGATCAATCAAGACTAAACGTTCGCTGTGCTTTGAGTAGCTGTACACGCAGCTCTTTGGACTGTTTACCTGATTTACTTTTTTCACAAGAAGGAAAATATGTTTAAAGGGTGTACCGTGATACAAATCAAGGTGTCCTTTTGAGAATTGTACTGTCCCAGAGCGGTGAACTTTGTGAGATGGTCGTTTGAAGAGAGAGTGTTTGTGCATTCCTCTGTTGGCAAACACAGCTAAGGGCCATAAAGACGGTGTTTGAATTGGCTTTTTCAGATGTTTTGATGGCTGTGTGAAAATGAATGTCTAATTGCTATGGTGACCGCTGCGTAGAAGACTTGTTAACAATGCTGTAAAACTTTCGAAGTTGTGTCTCACGAGACTTCACGCAGCACAAAGCCAATTTAGAACCTCTTTGAAGCACAGAAACGACTGTTGCTGTGTAGAAATGTCAGTCTGTTTGCTTAAGTTTTGGTTTCTTTGTGCAGGTGATGTGTCTTGTGATAATGCAGAACTTGGAACAAAGGTTGTCCTCATTGTCTGCATGCTAGACTCTCAGTTGTCCTCCGTCACTCTCTTGCCCCGAGGTGCTGCGTCTTGTCCGGACACAAATCAAACTTTGTCACAGAGGTTTAGAGGAAACAAAAAGTGCGTGGAAAAAACGTTTGCCTGCCGTGTGATGTGGACCTGGCAGAGTGTGTCAGGGTGGTGTTGTTGGTGCAGAGGTGGAAGGTAGGGTGGGACTCCAGCAGGAAGAAGAGGCAACTATTGTCTCTGATTACATTTGATCTAGGCCGAGTTTGTGTGTGTGTGTGTGTGTGTGTGTGTGTGTGTGTGTGTGTGCTCGCCCGGGTTGTACTGTATCCATGGAACAAAAACCTGCTCTGCTGCTGCCTACAATGAATGTCTGAGTGCGAATTGCACATAAGCAGGGGTCATTTGCATTTGATTACATTCCTCGCATTGTGAAAGGAGGCAGCTGCTGAGGTACTGTGAGGGCCTGAGAGATGGAGCCCGGCTCGACGTGATGGGGCACTGCAGATTCCACAAGCTCTTCTAAGGGGCCACAGAAACCCCTCTTTCATCTCCCGTTTGATGAGGCCCTTGGCCAGTGAGGTGTGTTTCTAAAGGTTAATGAGCTTTGCTTTCTCCTCAGTCGAATGATATGTCTTTCACACACAACTTTAGTGTTTGACACTGGATATCAAGAAAGGGGTCAACTTGTGTCTGAGTCAAGGTCACAGCCCCACATTGAGTTCAAAATATTTCAGTACTGCTGCCAGAACACTATTTTAGACTATTTTTACACCATAATTTGCTGAATTAAAAAGAAAAAACACTTTCTACATATCACCCGTTTTAAAGGTTTGAAGTTGTGGCCACTTGTGCCTCCATGGAGCAATGTTTTGTTTGTGTTTTGTGCTCTGCTGGCAAGCAATTGGATCAGAGGAATGCCGAAAAACCTTCTTTGCACGTCTTTCACTGAAGCAATCCTCTCTAGGTCTGATTAAACTGATCTTAACAGCATCTACGCTAACCTCTTTAGCAGCCGCTGTGTTGTTTTCGAGCAAATTCAGACACATCATTACACGCACACATATCTATCATCTAACCACACATGTAGCTCATGTCGCAACTAGTAGTAGTAGTAGTTCCTCATAGGATGCCGATAGGACAACAGTTTAGTCACAAGTTCATATCATAAAATCTGGCAGGATGCATTCTCCATTTTGTATTCTCGCGAGTCGAGCTGCGTCACACACTTTAGCCGAGTCTACAAACCCAACTGCTCAAAATACAGCGCCGTGTTTTGCTGCATTTTCGAAACACACAAAGCAGCAGCACAGACGGATGATTTGACTTCATTACACGTCTCTGCTTTTTTTTTTTTTTGTCTGTGGTCCTACATTTCATCAGGAATTCATCACACACTCAAAATTGACATCACACAGCCTGACACAGATTCGGAATCCGACATTTTATTAGACCCGTCTTCCACAGTGTGGCGTGCAGTGAACCTGCAAGATTGTTGATATCACACAGTGATGGTAGGGGGCCTGAAGCCGAAAGCCAAATACACACAACAAGCTTTCCAGTAGATGAGAAGACCCATCAAATCTGTCGTAAACTGGTTCACCTAAACCAGAGACGGGTTTGTTCGTCCGTTGTTCTTTATGCAAAATGTTAGCACACTGTGAGGTAGTTTTATTCGGGTTGTGTCCCTAATAGTCAAATGTTATGCTTGATATCACAGGATGTACAGAAAGTCTGATGATATTTATACATAAAAATTACATTTGTTTTACATACATGTACATACAGAGAAAGGTATTAAAGGCAATACTTCTTGTGGAACTCTCAGCCCTCTCGCCATGCGTACCTTTCCACATGTGCAGGTTAACACATTTGCACACGTGCGCATCTAAACTCACCCGCATACCCACGTTTACCACCTACATGCCTACGTGCACTTCTCCTCCCATCTGGCTGTAGTTATTTAACCCTGTCATACATGTCCATCTCCATTCTATGAAAAAGTAACAATAGTGGCAAGGGAGCTTATAGTTACATTATTCACATATGGATTAGAAAAGTAAGCGTATATTCTAGTCATCTTTTAAGCACATTTGTATCAAGAGAGTGTATTCCTTGATAAACTACGAAAAAAGTTAAGGTTGTGTGTTCGTATAAATTAGTTTTAGTCATCCCAAGTGTTGTATTTTACTGTAGGCAGAGAATGTTTTTTCGACTGAGGTGAACGTGTTGATTTGCTGAGCTGTAGTGTGAATATAAATGTGGGCTGCTGCAAAGAGGAGGACTTTCGCCCTCAGGTCTGTATTACACCCACATCCACCTAGGAGCGAACCATCTGTGTGTCCCTGATGGCATGCTGGCACTTTGGCTGTCTGGGTCTGGAGCCGGGGACAGGGACAGGGACACGAACAGCAGGCTCCGCATTGCCCCAGTCTCTCCCTTTTTCTTCCCTCACCGCCCTGCAGTTTGCTGCAGTTTCCTTGTTGCCTGGGCTATTTGTGCCATGGTAACTGTGCCAGCCTGCCAGCTCAGACACAGATTCCACCTCTCGTCTCCCCCTTTGCCAGCATGATGACTCAGCAGCTCCTGCAGGGCTTCCAGCCTCCTCCCTCATCAACCTCAGTGATACACCATGCTCATCAGACAAAGTAGCATTTTGTCATTCTCTCCTTCATCCTGACCTGAATACAAAACAGACCAAAATAATAAAACATCCAACTAGACTAATGGGTTTTGTTTGTTTGTTGAAAGCGATTTCAACAGTCGGCTTGAAAATGTCACCTAGAAACAACAAGTGGTGATAAAACAGTAGGTTTAACATGACACTTAAAGGGAATATGTACCAATCATAAACATCCTTCTCCTTTTAGGTTCAGTTGTTTCAGCATTTGAGTGGCATGTTTAATCGTCTCCATCTAATCACGTTAAGCTCTGCTCAACTTCTTAGAGGAGTGCTTATCGAGATAGCCCTCTGGAGTGGGATCACTGGAAAGTGTCTGGGGAGGAAACGTGGCGTCATAAAATGGGAGCCTTGATATGTAGGATCGCTTTCAAGTCCCTCTTGCAGCACTCTGCAGGAGTCAACCGTAACATACTTTTGACTGGACAGAGTCTATTTCAACTATTTCTCTCTGGCTTGTACACACTTTGGCTGCCTTGTGTTGAGCTCAATGTGGGTCTCTATGTTTCCGTGCGCAGGGTCAGTGCTTACGCATCTCGGCGGCATTGATATCCTCGTACAAAATGCCTGTGGTGGAAAAACTGTGTCGATTATTTACTCAAGTAAAAGCTTAAATCCATCCATCCATTTAATGTAATAATCCTTCAGAATGTTAAGTAAAGGAACAGAAGTACTGATTATGCTTTCATACATGCAGATTAATGAGTTTGTAGGTAGCCTTTAAGTGTCACAGCTTGGTTGAGATGGAACTATTTCACTAGTTTTGATACCCGTGGTTGGTTTTATCCTTATTAGTGTAAGATGATCACACAGTTTGTATGTTAAAACAAAGTTACTAAGCAGGGAAGTCGAACGCACAACACAAAGACTTCAACATTGTGTTCAAGTACAGTGTCTGATTTACTTTCTTCCACTCCACAATGAGTTACAGACACTCAAGAGATGGCAACCAATGTATAAACTACTGCTCGGCCTTTCACAGACCGAAGAATGGAGTAAAAGAGGACTTGTAATGCATTGTAAAACAAACAGCTTACTCACAGTTGTACAAATGTTCCTCTGAATTATCCTGCGGTAAGACCCATTAGATTATTAGTTCCAACAGCAATAAACATTGGAAAAAATATATCTTAAGTTATAATTACCGTGTGGTATTTAAACTGGTTTCCAATTACAACACCACATCAGAGAATATAGGAAGAGGGAATAAAAGGAAAGATGGAGGGGGTTGAGACAGATAGAGAGGGGGGAAATGAGAGCACACCCTTGGCAGGATGTCAGATCTGTGAACGCACACTGCAGAAACACTGCCAGAGAATTCAATACGCAGGGATAGAGGGTTGCAACAAACACACACGCGCGCACACACATTCACACACAGCGCCATAAAGTTGTCTGTTCAGATCGCAATCGGTTCTGCAGATGCTAGCCCTACCTCTCTCCTTTCCAAGAATCCCTTCTGAGGTTTCTAATATCAGGACTAGTCCTGGCTGTGTATTCATGCAAAGCTGTTAGCTGTGGATAGTTTTTTGTTTGCTTTTGCGGCAAAGAAATGTGTAAATGTTAAGAATGTATGCAAATACGTATATAAATACATGTTAGAAGACCAGGCCATCAGGTTTTTCCAATGCATACTGAAATATTTGTTGTGTACATAACAGCAAACAGCATAACTAGCAGCTTGGCCGTCAGTGTGCTGCTCACTGCTCATGATAGCTTATTTAAGACAAAGTGCCTGCGTGGGAGAGATGAATTGAGACAGATCATCTCAGCGGCCCCGTCGAGGTCTTTCAGCAGCAAATGTAAACAAAAAAAAAACGCAGCAAATCATTTACCTACACTAATTGAAGCTGTTAAATGGAGCCTCATGACATGCTCTACTTAGTTAATTGAGGTGAGTTATTGATCTGTCAGCAGCGTTTTGCTCTTTGTTGTCTTTCTCCGTGAGTGATATATGAGTCAATATCAAGATAAGCAGTCAGACAGAAATCCCTTTTTTTTTCTAGGCTCTAGTGTGTGTGATCCAGACTATTGTCTTTTACTTCTGTCTTTATCTCTTCATCCTGTCTCCTCCGGCCCTTCTGGTTCCACCGCAGCTCAGCCGACCCCCCCCCCTCGCGCGCCGCCGTCGCCACCACCAGCATGGTGCCCTTCTTCGCGCTGTCCCCCTGGGCGCTGACACCAGACACCTCCTTGTCCCACTCCCACCCCCTCTTTTTTAGCCTACCTCGCTGTTGCGGCCCACACGTCTCTCCCACATTGGCCCCGTTCTCTGCCCTTCTCTGACCCACTGTCCCTCAGTTGCCCCCTGGCTATACCTCCCATGCCTCCTCGTGCCTGCCTGTTCCCTGCCCTCCCCCGTCGCTGCTCCCCACTTCCCCCCTGGTCCAAGGGGAGCAGGCAGAGCTCCTGATTATCTCTGTGTGGCAGCCTCTGTTTTGTGCTCTGATTAAAGGAGCAGCATGTGGCCTGTGTGTGAGCGGCCCGTACAGACGCCGCTGTTGGGCTAATGCTAACATTACGTGCTTAATCATTTATGTCTGGGAGACGGGCACAAAAGCCTGGAGGGGGTGGAGGTAACGGGATGAATGGGGGGGGGGGTGCAATGGGGTATTTATCATTGGCACAGATGCACTCAGGCGCACATGCTTCCAAGATAACGGCCCCGGTGCTTAGTATGGCATAAACGGGGCACGCTGCAGGCTATGATGCCTCTACAGAACTCACATATCATCTTTATAAAATTGGTAGTTTAGGGCAGAGGGGTGGGTTTCCCCTGAGTTTATAGTGAGTTAAACTGGTGGTCTGTTTAAAATCTGGCACCGGGTAAAGCAAACAAACAAACATAACTATACAGCGTATGTGGACGCTTCCACAGACGCATTAAATATTGAAGGATGAGACTGTCTCCAGGTCTCTAAACGATAGTATTTGGGCACCCACACTCCTTCTCCCCGCTGTGCTCCTCTGCTCTTTCTCCTCCTCCTCTTCCACCTCCTCCTCCTCTCTCGTCTGTCTGCTCCTCTCCCCTCACTGCCAAGCAGCCTGTCCCTCCAACACACACACACACACACACATACACCAACACGCACACACGCAGAGGCAGCCAATAGGAGAGCACCAGTCTCCCCATTGCTTGCCACTCAATGCCTTGTTGCCAGGACAACAGGAAGGCATGGGACCCACTTTACTTCAGCATTTTAAACTTGGTGTTGACTCTTTTTTTTTTTTTTTCTTTCCTGAAAATAAGAAGAAAAGGTCTCCCTTTGCAAAATTGCTCTCTCTAATACTCTTAGGTCGACAGCAAATCCCGTTGTTATCTGTTGCTTGTCTCTCTTGGTCTTCTGTCTCACTGAACACTGTCCCCGTAAGATACAAAGATACAAAAGGCAATCTAATGCATCAATATAAAAATTTAAGCCTTTAAAGCCTTCACTGTGGATACGATTTCAGCCCATTCACTGGAGTGCAGCCATCATTTTTTTTTGTTTCTTTTCTCTCCCCTTTAGGTCTACCATGACGGCTGGGGACATGTTTCTTTTGGTTGTGATCCTCATGGTCCTTCCCCGTCTTCCCTGTTCTAGCTTGGAAGGTAAGTGTCTTGTCACGAAAGAGGCAGCTTGTCACAGCAGACTTAAAGGACAGATTTTTTTTTTTTTTTTTTTTTTGCTGCAGGGAGGAGAGGTTTCTGCTTGCATAAATACAGACAGGATCTTGTTGAATTTAGCTCTTGTTACTGCAGAAGAACAAGATTACAGTAGGTCATGCACTGTCACTGGAGAGCCCGAGCACATACACTAACAGGAAAGATGTGTACGTCTGCGTCCTCACATCCTCTTATACTCCAGTTAACACGCACACAGTCTTTCAGCCTCTGTGTCTTTTTCTGTCCCCCCTCAAGTCTCTTGTGCATAGACCAAAAATTCACACATTTTTTTTTTCTTTCCCCGCCCCTCCTCAGTCTGTCTCCCTCTCTCATCTGCTGTCTCACAGTGTTATTTTAAACAACTGCAGTGGCGGTGGATTGCAGTGGAAAGTAGAGGGTTTTTTTTTAGGGTGGCAAGCCACACTTGTCCTCATCCTTACATTAGCTACATGCATTGTTACAAGAGGGATCATCTGTTGTCAGATTAAGGTCCTCCTAAGAACTATGAAACTATCCTCAGTTATGATTTCGCACCTGTTCCATATTTTTTTTTGTTCTTTTGTAGGTAACGCGAGAAACTCTGAATGTTTGTGTGACGGAGCGTCCTGCAGCAGTGGGGACCGGTGTTTCGGCCAGCAGTGCTTCACCTCCCTGTCCGTACTAAACGGGACATCGGTTCTCCAGAAGGGCTGCATTGTGGCTAATGAGGAAGGGCTCTTGCGCTGTGGAAGCCCACCAACTCCTGAGCTGGTGGTAGCGTGCTGCTACGGGGATTTATGTAACATGAATGTCTCCCTGCAGTCACCACTGAAAGGTGAGGTGTTAGCACTGTATGCTAACAAGTCCCTTACCTGAATTTTATCTTTCGGTCTACAGACAAATGAAGAAAGTGTCGTTTTACTATCCTTTTCCATATTTTGTGCCATCTCAGTGTTTCCCTCTTGCAGAAAGCTGTGCTAGTTGGAAGCATAGATATATTTGACAACCAGCCTACCAATAACTTCACATGTCTGAGTGACTGCCCAAGGACTGTAGACTTGTTAATCAGTCAACACTGTTAGCTGCACTAGGCGATGTGGTAACACAATATTACTGCACATATCTGTTGCATTATTATACTTTATTACATGATGTGGCAAATATATGCAACATCACACACAAGATAATGATATTCTGGTCAATGCAATGAACTGTGCTCCTCCTCAAAACTTTACATTCTGTTACAGTTTCATTTGAATAACTAATTTACACAGCATCACTTTGTAAAACATCATATCGTTGCATTATGATTCAACTGAAAGCGATCCATTCAGCTATCACTGAGGCCTAATTTCAATGGAGAATTTTTGTGTCAAAGCTTGTACAATTAAACGTACTTGATTGGCCTCTTCAGCTTTACAGCGATACAATCGAACTTGCATGTTGTTGTTTTTTTTTTTTTTCTCAGTGAATGCCATTTAATTTAATGGGCTCCTAATAGTATTGCTCTAATGGGTTTCCCCATATCTCCATTTCCTCTTATCAGATATAGAACTGTCTGCTGGCAGACCGGTCCTCAGAGACCAGGACTGCGTGTGCGAGGGCGGCGTGTGTGAGCGTGACCATCGCTGTTCAGGCCAGCAGTGTTTCTCCTCGCTGAAGATGATTGATGGGGTGGCCGTCCAACAGAAGGGCTGCCTGAGGGACGACGAGGAGGGCAGAGCCACCTGTGCCATGCCACCCTCATCGGCCCATGTTGTCAAGTGCTGCCAGGGCCATCTGTGTAACATGAACGTCACTGTGCAAGCTCCAGGGAAAGGTGACTTTGTACACATTGTACACATTTCTCTTGGCTGCCGTTCACCATAGACCTTATGTCACTTAAGATTGTGCAAAATATTCGTTTTAATTGTCTGACAGAAGACATTTTTATACTATCGCAAGAACCGCTTTAACCATTTCTCGTCTTGTTCTTGAATCTTTTGCAGAGGAGGAAGTAAAACCCCCGGTCAGAGAGGAGCATGAGTGTGTGTGTGAGGGCAGCTCATGCGCATCAGGAAATCGCTGCATGGGCCACCAGTGTTTCTCATCTCTGACAGTCAGCACCGGCTCCCTGGTGTACCAGAAAGGCTGCTTTAAGGTCTATGAGCAGAGCACATTGACCTGCAAGACCCCACCCTCCACAGAACAGATCGTAGAGTGCTGCCATGGGCACCTGTGTAACATGAACAGCACTGTGGAGCTGCCTGTTAAAGGTACAGTACTATACTACCCAGAATGCATCACAGGTACAGTCTGAGAGCTGTTTTCTGTGCCTTTCTAGCAAAGATGCTCAAGAGCTCCATCTGTTGATTACAGCATTGAACTCCATTCAGAATAGGATTCATCACGTGGGTTAGTTATTACAGTTTTAGACCAGTAACACATATAACACATATAAGTAACACATATTAATTCCTCACCATTATCCTCCGCTGAGAGGGCTACGCCATCGGCTGTGAAATTGTCTGTCACGACTGTTCTGGACGGTTTCCGTTGGCCCGAGTTACACCTCTGTGTGGTCACACTCCTGGCACCTTATGAAACAGAAATGGGGGAGACGGTGGGCAAACCAAAGGGAGGTTTTGAATATTATTTAGTCATGGTCCACTTCTCTGCTCTGTCCTCTCAGAGACTGTCAGAGCTGGCTGACAGGAGCCCAGAGGGTGAAGCCACCTGGGAGTGAAAGAGAGGGAGGCATCTATACGCAGAGCTGCTGTTGCCTGTTGTGTTTATTTAACCTTTTACTTTTCTCTCTACAGCAGTCTTATATATTATATTTCATGAATAAATATTTATCCCTAAAGTATCACAGCTTTATATTTTTATTTATGCACTTGGGGATTAGATGAGAGCTAAATAAAAGTTTGCAAATTGGAAATATTTATGATAACTTGACATAACTGGTTGGAGTTTTTTTTTTTTGCTCACAGTATTGCCATATATTGCAAACTTCCACTGTCTTGTTACGTTGCCACATATTATATAATGTAAAAAATACTTTTTTAAATGCTCTAGATAAATGAATCGCATCCCATGTGTTTGGTTTAATGCTAGTGAGATTCTCAAGTGTGACTGGTTATGCGTATGTGGGAGAAACAGTTCATTATTCGAGTAGTTGAGAAAAGGGGGTCATTGTCTGCGCTGCAGGCAGAGCTGAGCAGTCTTTCCTCTGGAATGTTTGGAAAGTGTGAATGGTGGTCAGTTCTTCAGGCTGGCCTCTGCTGACTTGATGAGACCCTTTCTGTGTGGGCGTGTGTGTGAATGCTCATGCGCATGTGTACGCTGTGTGTGTGTGTGTGTGTGTGTGTGTGTGTGTGTGTGTGTGTGCGTGCGTGTGCACCCCCGCCCTTAACCGGTTCCTTCAGAAGCTCTGCAGAATGCTGCAAACCTGTGATTTGTGCATGGCCGAGCCTCAGTATGTGTGGTCCTGTCAGGGGAAAAGCAGGAAGGAAGAAAAGTTTTCCGTCAGCATACAGATGTTTGATGCTGAGTAACATAGGCAGTCTTTAAAAAAAATCAAGCTGTCTTTAGTGTCCCATAATTGTTGACCTAATATTTTGGAGAAAAGTCACGTTGTAAATGTTTCTCTCCCCTCACAGCTGATGAGCTATCCAACTACAGTGCGACCACACTGGCTATCGTCATCGTGGCACCCATTGTCGTCCTTATCGTCCTCTCTGCTATCGCTATCTTGGTGTTCAGACGCATCCACCACAACCAAATGGAGAGGCTGACATCACGAGATGCTGAGTATGGAACTATCGACGGCCTCATAGCATCCAATGTCGGGGAGAGCACTCTGGCGGTGAGTAGAAAGAGTGGTTAAGAAAAGCTGCTCGAGGTGTATTTTAACTGACTATAGTAAGCCAAATAATCTGTTATAACTCTTTCCCTCCATGCTAGCTGCCATATTGTCTACTGTAGGTCTTACAAATTGACTGCAGCCTCGAGTGAGGCGCATAAGGCCTGCTGTATGAATCAGTGAATTTAGTGAAAACTGTGGAGTGCCTCCATTTTCTGGGTAACGGAGTTAGTTTGACAGAGCCAATGTCAATAAGCACTTAAGAAGGAAACTATGGAAAGATACTTAAATTGAGTTGGTTTTAGTAATTTGATATATCAGAAATGTGCGCCATGACCACAGCTGTATTATGTAAGAAAATATGTCTCGGTCCAGGACTCTGCAAAAGATTATAAAATGTTAAATAACCTGCTTGCCTTAGGTATTTTACATTACATTCATTTAGATTGAGTCCCATCAATCTTTCTGAGAGTGACATCAGATCCTTTTTGATTGCGGGTGGTATGGTGGCTCTTTTCTCTAAGCTTGGATCTTTGGTCTTTAAAGTCACGCTGAAGTGTAAATGTGTACCGACAACAGAGTTGGAAAACCCCCTTCTAAAATGATGTGTTGTGTTAACTCATGGGATTTAACTGATGAGTTAAAACACGGTTGGTTCAGTGGTTGACTTCCGCCTCTTCTTTGTAGACAAACGCACAGAAAACCTTGTTTATCTGTGCTTGAATCCAGATTTCTGATGAAGGCAGTCAAATGGTGGGACGGTAATCAACAGTTTAATCTTTATATACTTGATCAAAACAAGACACAAGTGGTGAGTTGAAGACAGCTCGGAGCAGTTCAAAGAAAGCACATCAGCGTTTATCCAGTCTGGTTGCATCACACAACATTTATGAATTAGTTAAAGGACTGGAGTGAATCACTAAATATGTGGTGCAAAAAAAATCCCCAAAGCCTCATGTTTGGTTTAGTAAATGTTCTGAAATTATAGATAGATACACTGTACAAACAGACAGGTAATGTTTAAGCCATAATGTATTATAGTGCTCAGTGTCATTGTTAGGTCAACATGTGCGAGAACTGTCTCCAAAAATGATTAAATCCAGCACCTCTGAACTCCCCAGATCATAATCTCAAGAGTATTTGGTCATTATTATGCAACACGTGACGGCTGCATGTACATGAAATCTGTGTATGTGTGTGTGTGTGTGTGTGTGTGTGTCTAGGTGGGTGGTGCTATTGCTGGAATGAAATTATTGTTTTGCATCTTCTCTGTCATTTACCAGTCTGTTAGTGGAATGCCTTTTGCTATTTATTTTCTCTCCACTCGAGCATGGCGTTTTCTGCAGAGTGGTTTGTGTTTTGAGGCCCACAAAACTGCTCCAGAGTTTAGGTGGAGTCCTGTGGTTAGCGTTTAGTCTGAAAGACAACCCAGCACATTCACTGGCTCACCCACTGTGTAATCAAGTTCAGCAGAAACTTGCTCGCAGCCGTAGCTTGTGTCCTGACAAAATATATAGCTGTTACAATCCATTTTGTGATCCTGTAACCTCACAAAAACATCCGTCATACATTAGGACACATTAAGTAAAGCATTTATTATACAACTCTTGCTAAAATGTGTCATCTTTAGCTGTCGCACAACATGGAATGTCTTGTGTAAACACATCTAAATTCCTCAAAGCTGAGATTATCCCATTTATCTAACGTAATGACATGTACAACTGTTATTAAAGTATGATTGTGTGTGTGTGTCAGAGAAAGAAATAGCTGATTTTGGCTGTCTTTCAAGCCATTTCCAAAGTCCATCATTGCTCTTGGCAATGGAAAGCCCAAATATGGAGTCACAGAATGTTTCAGCATAATTAAAAAGTGTTTGGCAGCACCACGAGAAAGATTATTAGGAGCAGTGGTGTGGCTGTGAAAAGCGAATCAGACTGAAACACATGTGCTCGTCTCTCTGCAGCCTGCTGCCCAGAAGTCGTCTCTGATTATAATGATATTGCAGTGTTCTGATTGCATCCTGCCGCTTAACAGCTTGGCCCCTTTTACCCACCTAAAAACAATTCTCCTGTACCAAAGATGGGGGATTTAAACTCTGTGCAGAGTAACTCATCATTTCATTTTATAGCCTCAGTCCTGTATTCCTGTGTTGTGATTCCAAATTGTCTCTCAGGCAGCTCTTGCATTATGCATCTGTTTATCTGAGGCATCACTCTTCTCTGTTGTTTTTCAATCCTCGTCCTCCCCTCCCAGTTTAGTCGTTTTGTTTTGCTCAGCAGCTGCCGTCTCTGTTGCTGTGTACTGCCCTCCTGTGTCGACACCGGGACGCTGCATGTCTTTACAGCCAAGTTAAAAATAAAAGGCTTAGCAGCATTGCGCCTGTTTTCGAGTCTGGCCCTTGGATTAGATAAAATCTCCAGCACCCACACCAGTCACCAGGGAGGGGGTGGCACTTCTGTTGTTTACTCAGCAGGGGGCACTCTGCACCTCCAGCACAGACACACACCCACACACACACACAATATCCTGGCACACACACAGCCTGCCCCCCTCCATCTCATGTGGGTGCCACATCAAAGACGGCCTGCTTGTATTAGTCTCCATCTGAGTCCCAGATGCTCCTTATTTCATCTATTTTTTTTTTAAGGCTCGAGCCACGGGATTCCTTTGGGGAGGTTTTCATTCAAATAGCTCAGTCGCAAATACACACATACCAAAAAAAAAAAAGAAAACATGTAAATATACAAGGTCCTTACTGTTTTTTTTCTTTCCCAGGATCTGCTGGATCACTCCTGCACTTCAGGAAGTGGTTCAGGACTCCCTTTCCTCGTTCAAAGGACCGTTGCACGACAAATCACACTCAATGAGTGTGTGGGTAAGTGTCCTGTTTAAAACTACTTTCACATTAACAATAGCACGGCCTCAGAAAACTCAGCCTCCACTTTCATTTCAGTGACTAACTCCCACTGTGCCTAACACAGGGAATCCTGGCAAAAAATGCTGCAAAGTCCCGCTAAAAACGTGGCTCGTTTTTGAGCCGTACACTATTACAGTATGTGCATGTACATGTATACGAGATGCAGTACTTTATAGTATGTGATGGTTCTCCTGTATACCTCATTTGACAGAGGAGCAACTGATTCCTTAATAACTTAAAAGAGTTACTGTCCCTTGAAGGAGTATAACCTGCTGATGAACTCTCTGATATAAAAACCTCAGAGGCCAGCCAGTACATGCAATATTAGTGTTTTAACTACTTTATTTACTTAATGTGCAACAGATCCCTAGAGGCAATTATTGCAATTATTGTCTTTATTTGTGAGACTGGTTGTAGCATGATAAGTGAAAATATTACTAACAGAAAACCTGTTTTCAAATGGACAGACATAGTTACATAGTTACTCATGTTGAAATAAAAGGTTTTCACATCACTCATCACTTGTATTGCTGCAGTTGGTAGTTGCCTTTGAGCTCAACAAACTAATCAAACAAAGAATTTAGTTCAACAAACAAAATGAGCACAAATTGATTTTTGGCCACAAGAGGGCAGCAAAACAAACTGACATTTAAACAGACACCACTCTGTAACTTGTCTCCCCCTCTCTCGGGGAAGTTCAAGAGCAGGGTCACCGACCAAGCACATGTTAATCCCTTCACACCAATAGCAAACATAAATTTCTCCTGCGTTTTTCTGCTCCTCCAGGTAAAGGCCGTTACGGTGAAGTGTGGAGGGGCCAGTGGCAGGGAGAGAGTGTCGCAGTCAAAATCTTCTCCTCCAGAGACGAGAAGTCCTGGTTCAGAGAGACCGAGATCTACAACACAGTGCTGCTGAGACATGAGAACATCCTGGGTACGTGCCATTTATGTATTCGGACACTGCAAGCTGTGAGAATCTGTACTGTGGGACACAATAAAGATAAGCAGTTTTTAATATCCTGCTGCCACTCATCCCTGCGTGAAGATGCCTTTATTTGAACAACTTATTTAGAATGATTATGGCAGAACATGATGTACATGTGCTTATTATTGTAATTTATGTGTCTCTTGATTTAAAAGTCAGAAATACTTTATTTATTGTACTGTATTCTGAATACTAACTCCATTAGTTACATACTTTTTTATTGATTGCATCGATATGTCTCTCTCAAATTAGGCTTCATAGCTTCGGACATGACCTCGAGGAACTCCAGTACTCAGCTGTGGCTGATCACTCACTTCCATGAGATGGGCTCCTTGTATGACTACCTTCAGCTCAGCACCCTGGATGCATCCAGCTGCCTCCGCATGGCACTCTCCATTGCAAGTGGCCTGGCACATCTCCATGTCGAGATCTTCGGCACTCAGGGCAAACCGGCCATCGCCCACCGAGACCTAAAGAGCAAAAATATATTGGTTAAAAAGAACGGACAGTGCTGCATTGCTGATCTTGGTGAGAACATTGACGCACCTATATGATATTTAGATTTATTTATGTTTATATTTGATGTACTTTTAATATCTTAACAAGGCCCCACCTGCTGAGCCATGTGTTTTTAACTTACCTGTGCAGCTAAACATAGTTCAAGCCTACAGATCTTTATTTAAAAATCTAGAAATCACAGACTTTCAGAAGATACAAAATATATCATGCTGGATTCTGGGGAAATGTATAGAAAATAATGCACACTAAAACTAGAACATTTACATTAGATTAAATGGCGCAGCTATAGAAACACATTCCCATTCTGTGTAAACATAATTTAGCTTCAATAAAGAGCAGCTAAATGCTGATGCCTCATAAACGTGATGTGATTTTAAACATCTTATAGCCACTTTAAGTGGTTAACTGAATGTTGTGGTTTATGGGCATTGTATAAGAGATACATTTGCAGCATTATCTCTCTCTATTGACATCTTCTGAGACATATTTATTGTCAATTTAGGGATAAAACCGTCGCTAAGCATACCACTCGGCCCTAATCAAAAACACATTTGTGGACCTTAGACCACTTCATCAAATACCCCGGTGTTCCATTTGCAGATACTTGGATAAAAATGAATTCAGGTACAAGCCATAACCTGGTGACAGACTCAAAGTGTTTACAAGCTCGATGTAATAAAGTCTGTTCAGGATGACGCATTTTGCTGTCTCGACAAACATGGTGGCTGTTGTTTATCTCCCGGGCGAGATGTTCTTATGTCTGAGTACATCCTGTGTGGGAGAACAGGACTTGTTTGGGACAAACAAGTAGTGTGAGCAGTGAGTTTGATGATTGCAGAAGTTTCACCGTCTATTATGCAGCTTAGACAAGTACGATGTGGAAACTTGAAAAACATCCAGTGCATATCCCCTGTAAAATGCAGTGAAATAAGAGACTTCAGTTGAAACAGTTGAACTTTTGAATTAAAAAATAGTTGCATGTTCATAAATTCAAGATTCTAAATAAAGGGGAGAAGCAGAAGATGTGATTTTAAGATGTATTTCACGTCTTTTGTCTTGAGATGATCTTTAAAGCGAACTGTGTCTTCATTATAGGTCTGGCGGTCATGCATTTTCAAGACACCAACGAGCTGGATGTTGGAAACAACCCTAAAGTGGGCACAAAGCGCTACATGGCCCCTGAAGTGCTCGACGACTCCATCCAGATGGATTGTTTTGAGTCCTACAAGAGAGTGGACATCTGGGCTCTGGGCCTCGTCCTGTGGGAGATCGCCAGGAGGACAGTCAGCAATGGTCAGTAAATCGATTACACGACGTGGTCTTGTTGGATTCATTGTAGTCCTGTCTTATTGATATTGATTATTTTCCCCAGTAACATCAATTGGACCATGTGTTGGGCTTGTATGTTGCAAATTTGTGGTTTTCTTCCGAAGTTAAAGCCGTCATGTGTTGCGTCGCTTTAACTGAAGAAGTAAAAGCTTTTCTGCTATTGATAGAGAGATTTGGCCTTCATACACACTTCAGCCTCCACTGTCTGTGGTCTGTGAAAAGCCAGAGTCATCTTATGTGTAATAAAACCTACTTCCTCCATTCACTTTCAACTGGCTTTATTGCTTTATAATAGGAGCTGGGCTTTTAGCAACACTTAACATATTGATTTACCCCAGACACAGTAACCTCACATCTATATTTTGTCCCATGGCTGCACTTGAGAGCAAGTGAAGGGCAGAACAAGAAAGCCACAACACAAATTCTTTTTCATACACCTTAATGTGTTTTATGTTAGTCATTTGTCAGCATAACTTGTATTTTACTCTTTAGTTTTAAGTGATCCTGAAAGTGAATGCTTGTCTCCTCTGCTCTGCTCTGCTTGTAGGCATTGTAGAAGACTACAAGCCACCTTTTCACGACGTCGTCCCAAGTGATCCCAGTTTTGAGGATATGAAGAAGGTCGTGTGTGTGGACCAGCAGAGGCCCAACATCCCAAACAGATGGTTTTCAGACCCAGTAAGTAAAATTCAAACTGTGCAATCTGTTACGAAACGCATAACCTCATATCCAGAAATAAAACAGTTGTGATGATATAATATTGACAAGGGACACGCAGATTGACTTATTTCTCCTTATTCATTTTCAGACTTTAACCTCCATGGCTAAACTCATGAAGGAGTGCTGGTACCAGAATCCATCAGCCAGATTAACAGCGTTACGCATCAAAAAGACTCTCACTAAGATCGACAACTCTCTGGACAAAATCAAAACAGACATTTGAGCCTGTCTCAGGAAGGAAGAGGCAGACACACTAAAGGCCTTTGAAGACATCCAGAGGGTGGAGCATCTTAGAGGAATCTCAAAAGACAAGAGACTTGATGGGTTCAGTGCCCTTATAGTGGCACAGACCTGTATTTATTTTAAAAGACTTGGCAGGACACATTTTGGCATCCAAAGATGGCTTATCGGGCATTTTTGAGACTGCCAATTGTTATGAAAATAGGAAAATATCTATTCAAATCATGACATAGGAGCTGGACTGTTAGCAATGTTGTTCAAGGAAGAAACTGTTAACTGGGCATTTGAGTAGGCTTGCTTTTTAAAAAAAACAAACAAAAAAAAACATTTTTTTTTATTTGAAAAAAGTCTGAACATATTAGCAACTTCACTTTCTCTCTTTTATTGTACTGCGTTGTTCATTTGCATTGTGGTGGATTCATGATTTTTTTTTTTTTTTTTTAAAAAGAAGTCAACTTGCCAATTGAATTTGCCATTTTAATCTGCATTCTTTTTTAAACAGTGATCACAGTCGCATCGTAGTGTTATCTTTTACCTTGTGTGTCATGCAACTCTGCTTACAATGCTGTCAGAACAACTTTCTTTGGCTCTCACCAATCATGTAACATTTATTTGTACAGCTGCGTCAATGGCACTGTTCTTTTACTGAGATATCGTCCAACTAAAGGTACTCTGTCGCAAACCTTTTGTATATCACCATGACTTTTACATTGAATTATGTACTTCTTCTATGTTTTGTTTCTTCAGCTTTACAGAGACAAATGCTAAAAGAACAAATAAAATATCTGCTAGATGATGCTAAAGTCTATTCCTCCAGAGGCCTGTAAGTAAGCCTGTATACTGTCTTAACGCGTGCATTGTTGTCTTAATGCGTGCATTGTCAAGTAAATGAAGTCAAACTTCAGCCTTTTTTTATTTCTTTAACATTTTATATCAATTAGTGATTTATATGAATTAAATAGAAAAAATGTGTTTTATCTGTCTCATTTGTTTGTCTTGTCAGTCCACCACTTTGAATCCAGACTGAAATATCTCAACAACTATTGGATGAATTAAGATGCACAGGCATTCAGGGTCCCCAGAGGATGAATCGCACTGACTTTGGGGATCTTGCCACCAGCAGGTTGACACTTTTGGTTTTTAGTCACGTTTGCATGCACTGCATGTCTTGGTAGGCCTATTCATGGTGCCCCGTTTGATGTAGCCTGACATGCAACACCCAAAGCAGGCCCAAAGTTTTAACCTATGAAGTCAATACCGTTCTGAGTCATCCAGGTCATCTTTCTTAAATCCACGAAGATGTTTCACCTCTCATCCAAGAGGCTTAGAGAGATATTTAGCCATGGTGGTGTCATTAACCAGGTCATTGTTTTCTGGTTCATTAGTTGTTCATTGTTGTGACGACTGATGTCCTAGTCATTAAAGTCACCTTATCCTAAATCTCTCTCTATCTCAAAATTTTGTACAAATATTCATGGTTCCCAGATGACGAATCATGCTCACTTTTCTTCTAGCGCCTTCCATGGTGTTCAGAATTGTGTTTTTAAGTGAAACATCTCAGCATCCGTTGAATGGACTGCCATGAAATTTGACTCAGACGTTTATCTTATCCTCTCACGATGAATTGTAATCACTTTGGTGATCTTCTGACTTTTCATGTAGCGGAAAACTTTTAATTTGTCTAATATTTTGGTTCATGAACAAATTCCAGCAAACTTACGACCCATCAGCCTGAAGCTGTAGTGCGTTAAGAGCTAATTAGCAAATGTCAGTACAGCCTTACAGAGCCGCTAGCATAGCTGAAAACGCTTGTCTTGTCTTACTTTGTGTTACTCGGAACACAGTTGACTTATTGTGAATCTGTTAACACTCTGGGGTCCTATCAATGGCCCTTACAATTACATTTGAGATCATGGGCGGTTGCTTCGCCGAAGCAGGGTTTATTATTCAGGATCTTTAATATCAAGTCATTTAGTTTTTTTTTATTTAATTACCATCTCATTACTATACATGGTTTCAAATCAACCCTCTCTTCTAACATCCTTTCGTTACTTGTTCAACAAGAACTTATGCCAAGTCATTTACCTTTACAAATAAAGCGGCCTATTGCAGCCAAAAACCAGCTAAAACTCTAATTCCTTTTTCCCATGGTGGAAATGTCAGTTTACCCCGAATGAACTCACTAACATAGAGCCGTTTCTACACAGTTACCTATTTTCTATTAAAAGCTCATCTGCACTGTATATGCAACTAATACATTTATATTCATTTGGTTTCAAATGAATAGTCAAACGTTCATGCACTTTCCCTGCCAGTTGTAAACTGAAACTGTGCGCACAGCAGATACGTTGGCAGATGTCAAACAGAAACTGGGTTCCTGGTAGTCCTCAGACTGATTAATATGCGAGAGAAGTTAAGGGCCAGACGATAGGAACGCACGACAGTGGCTGTCTGACAACACGGAGAGGCCTTGCTTGCGTGTATCAGCAGCTGTCAGACTTTCCATGTAGACTGTCGTCATGTTCAGTGTTATCTGATGCATCTTGACTCAAACCTCCGTAGGTTTAAGTCAACCAAGACACCATCGTGGTTACCCCCCGAGGTTCTCTGGCAGTTTGTGTACATGCTGAGAGGAAGAAGTGGTCGTTGGTGCCCCCCTTCCAGATTCTCATTGATTAAATAGTTAAGAGGAACGATGAATCAGCGGTTATCAGTGTTTTCTGAGTGTTTTGACACAGTCCCCCGTGGGTATTTAAACTTTTTAAAATAAAATCAACCTTGACTGATCATTTCTAACTTGGTAAATTAACATTTCACTCTTTCCACTCTGTGTTCCAGTTTTGTTTTTTGTTTTTTTACCTGTGTTGGTCCTGTGGCCTGATATTCGTGTACTGATGAGTACATGCTGTCCAAATTTTATTTGCATTGCTTTTACTTTTTTTTTTTTTTTAAACATTTCAACAAGTGGTGCAGTAAGAGCAGAAGTTACAGTTTTAGTAATATTTGCAGAACCTGTGATGGAGTGGAGATTTCTGGATTTAGTAACAACTGCCTCCCTGTTGTTTCCAGAGCTGAGCTGCTTTGTACAGAACATGCATAGTGCCGAGATCTGGTTGTGAATACACAGAAAATTGCATTTTCTTCATTTTCTACAGTTCACTCATTCACCCTCTCTCTGGTGGTTGCTATGGAGCCTAAGCAGCAGAAATAAAACTTGGTGACATATGGCCGGCAGTAAATAACTTATTGCATGCAGGTTAGTAGAGCCGTAACTCTGCACTGAGCTTAATGTACAGCGGACTCATTTCACCACCTGGAAGTTTTCACTCTCTGCTTGGTTGGACCTGTTTGCTTTTGCTATCGGTCTAAGCTGTTCTTCTGAGTTTTGCTGACCTAGGTTTTGCTCAGGGAGAGGCGGGGGGTTGCATTGACCACAGGGCTGCAAAATAGACTGGATTACCAACCAGCACTCCCTCAGTGCCCACAAACATATAAATGGGTCTTTGGTAATTTAATTAATTTAAGATTTGTCAGGGAATATGCATCTATTGAGTGCAGTATCAACAAAGCTGGGTCCTGCATTATTACCTAATCTAGATCTATCATTAAATCTTCATTAGTGTATCTTATATTCAATCAATCAATCAATCAAAAAACACAAACTGAGGAAACGCTAGCGTATCTTTTCACAGTGAGAAACACCTGAGGTAGATTATAAAATAAAATAATGACAATAATAAAACCTAACTAACTAACTAACTAAACAATAGTAATGTAATAGATTAAAATATATAATTAGACAAATAAATAAATTAGTAAAAGCCACAGTATAAATATAGCACATATTGGGCTCATGTGGACACACAAATCCTGGCACAGGTAGTTTTGTAACATATGAGTTCTGGTTGGTTACCGGGCATATGATAAGGCTGCCATGTGTAGTCTGCACTGTGCATGATGGGAACTTTGAGAGGGCAGGGTACATACACTGCAGAGGTGTTAAAGTTACTAAATAATAATAATAATAATAAAAAAATG
Organism: Protonibea diacanthus; assembly: GCA_028641955.1. Lineage (NCBI taxonomy): Eukaryota > Metazoa > Chordata > Actinopteri > Sciaenidae > Protonibea > Protonibea diacanthus. The sequence goes on along the minus strand of CM053986.1, from coordinate 18,098,483 downwards.
ACACATGGAGTTGGAGAAGAGTCAATCACTAATATTCATATCCGTGTGTGCTTGTCTTGTTGTAGCTACATGTGCTCTGGATTACATGAATTTATTCAGCAGCTTGACCTGGTTTCCCTCCACACTAATCATTTATAAATCTCGGTGAACTGAAGACATTTCCATATTCAATAAGCGGACAGGAGGTGGTGTTTTACTGGACCAGTTAAATGGATGTGCAGCAACACTTTCTCCCTGGCGCTCATTCACATGTCTCTATCAGAGGTCTGCAGCGTTAATCCTCTTAAAGCCAGTCAACAGAGGCGGAGCAAAAAGCTCTCATTGCGTTTTTCCAGTTTCCTCCCCGCATTTACTGGGAAGCTTTGGGTGCGCAGTGCTTGGCCGGACGGACGGACGGTCTTTACCGTGATGCGTGATGTTGTGTTTTGTGTAGAATAGCTGCGTGAACGTCGGAGAGGGAGCAGATGCTGCTCTTGCCATGACTTGCCCCGGGAAGCAGAGCTTTCAAGCGGCGTTGATCTTCCTGTCTGTCGCCCAGCTGACTGCAGGTACACTCAAATGTTTGTTTTAGGTTTGAATTATTAAACTGCTTACCGTATAAACTGTTGTCTCTCTAGGATTAATACTTAGTTCAGCTCTCACAGAGAGCTGTTAACTCTGTTTTCAAGAATTGTATGTCATATCACACCGGGAATTAAGTTTATTCAACTCTGAAGGACACCTTATGTTACTAATAAAAGTGTATACAATAATATACATATAATAATGTATTACTGGTTTAATTTATGCTGCAAATAAAGACAACAACATCCTGATTTCCATGTGAGGTCACTTGTATCGGTGTTCACAGACCACGTGTTTTAAGTTTTCCTAAAAAGTTAACTTAAAGATAAAAAAAAAAAGACCGTTTGGTAGAAAGATAGTTCTCAGTAACAGATCTGCAGGTTAAATCTTCTTTCAAAATATATATACGCTGCTGTCACTTTTTATTCTTCAGTGCTGTTTCAGTACGCATCCTGTAAGATTAAAGAGTGACTAAAACTCTCATACAGCAGAATAGTTTTGTTTTAGTTGCACATTGAACTTTGTCCCGGAGACTCAAAGTTGTTCATATATTGAAAATTGAAGTTAGAATTTCAATGAATTCAGACTACAACTGAAAAAAAAAAGATTAGTTGATGCACAAAAAATGAATCTGCAACTGAATAATAATGGATTACTAGTTTCAGTCATTTTTCAGCTTCTCCACTGTGAAGTTTTGCTGTTTCTGTATGTCATAGATGATAGTAAACTGAATGTCGTTGGGTTTTGATCCGCTGGTCACACAGAAAAAAATCAATTTGAACTTCATCTTTGGCTTCAGGAAGATGTGATTTGCATATTTCAACATTTTCTTACATTTTATAGACCAAATGATGAATTGATAAATTAATCAGCAGGTAAACCGACAATGAAAATCATCATTAGTTGCAAAAGTAATTGATTACTTACTTAATTACTTAGTTAAAAAGGATAAAGGATGTTCTAGACACTGCTCTGTCTCTTTATATGGTGTTAGTATATCTATCTATTTTTTAGTAATAAAGAATCCTTGTTGAAGTCCTCTGTGTTAAAAGGGTCTGCAGAAGTACAAGCTTTGCAGCTTTGTAGTTCGTCGTAGAAAAATATTCATATCTCCTCCGGGATAAAAGGGAGCTGCAGATCTACCCGAACCTGTTTGGAGTTGTTGGAGAATGATAGGAAACGTGCACACACATTCCAGGATGTGTGGAAATATGCACAATGTTTGACTTAAAAGAACAAAGAGCTTCCTCAAAGTCACTTTTTGTTACTTAAATTCCCCTACAAAATACGCAATGCGGAAAAAAAAAGTTAATAATGTCTTTGAGGAAAAACAGCTACAAAAGGAATGATTTCAAAACTGGTTACACTTGCTGCACTTCAAAGCTCAAATTTAACAAAAAAAATTGTCCATTGTTGAACTACTGTAAGTTTTTAGGCTTCTGATGCATTCACTTAACTCTCACTGATTCCTTGTTGTCTTCACGCAGGTTGTTTGGTTTGTTGTGGCTCATTGACTACGTGAAAATATGTGGAGGTGAATCCATAATCAGTATGAAGCAACACATTGGTTGGACACCTGCTGAATGTCATAGAAATGGAAGCAGAGTGAGAGAGGGAGAGAAATAATGCAGCTGTGAGATGTAGGGAAGTCCAATACATCTGATGATGATGATTATGTGGATGATATGGAGCAGTAAACAGACTAAAATGTTCCATTTCATTTATTTATTTTTGTAATCATTAAATTGATTTAATTTGGATTTTCTTTACTTGATTTGTTTTTTGTTTCAGCACTTTTTCTTAACACGGTGTGCGTTGAGCATTTTATTGTCTTAAAATATTTTCTTACCAAACATGTCGTTTTGTTTCTAATAGCGCTAAATTTGGACAAATATACAATCATACCATAGCAATTTAACATGTACACCAATACTCAGTCATTTATCTGCCTGCTTGTTATACCTTAGTTACAGAGCTACACTGTGTAATAATCGTTGTCCTTAAGAAAGTTGTTACAAAGCCACTTCTAGGTATTCTCATTGATGAGCTGTAACACTATTTCATGGACGACTCATTACATTCACATTTGTTCAATAGGAAAGTTTAATTGCGATGCACCTCAGGGATCAATCCTTGGCCCTATTCTTTTGTCTTTTCATAACAGCATCCTTGTATTAAACATGTTACAACTGCTACACGAATGACACACGGCTTTACCTTCCATGTAAGCTGTATTACCTTTACAGCCTGTCCTCTCTATTGAGTTGCATAGCAACTCCGAATGACTAGACGTCTTCAGATATCATTGAAAACTCTGACAGAAAAAGATAAAATCCAATCACTTACTGAATCTATGCATTGGAGCATGAACATTTCAATTCAAACCCCATCTTGGAGTCACTTATGTTCGCAGCATGAACTTTGGACACCATCTCAAGAAAGGGTCGAGATGTCGTTGCTTCCAGTTGTGAAACGTATCCGATTTAATGACTCTTCTTATTTATCAGGATCTGGATGTATTCATGTTTTTGTCCCTCTCAGAAAGAGCAATGCAGTACACATGCTTAGATTGCTCCACTGCAGGTCAAAAGAGGATAACAATACCTGTTAGATTTAGCATGTTTTCATATTTTCTAAGTTCAGGCTAAAATTTGAATTACCCCCTTTAAAAAACATCAAAACAGCACAGATTTATTAGTTAAGGTGGCAGTTTTTTTTCTGTCATAAGCACCTTATATTGTGATATTATGTCTCAGTTGTTTTCCTGTATTTTAATATAGTGGTCTTTACTCCATCCAGCTGTATGATCACGTTAACTACTCATGACAACTACACATTAATCTGTATCAGCTAGAGCAAAGTTCACACAACAAAATTTGTCCAGACATTTGTTCTGATGTGAAACTGAGAAGAATAAACCTTTGTAAAGAGATTACATACTGCCACACGATGCTTTATATTTATATGAACTGACAAATGTCCGTGAAATGTAAAGTTCTTGTTCGCTGAGCAAAGGTAAAAGAGGTTATTGCTCAATATTCAGTGGTCAAAATGTTAAAAATACACACACACACTACCTAATTAAGAGTAGCACAGTCATAATTTTGAGCTACTGCATATATTAAGAGTAGTTGACCTGAATAATGTATAATATTTGCACAATTTATTTCCATTTTTTTTTTCAGGGTGCAATCGGTGCAGCCTTGCTTATCAATCAGTCCCTGTCTTATCAAACAGACCATGACAGCAGCTCCAAGTAGAACACAAGATTATCTGGGTGTTAAGAGGCATTACTCCGATTCCTCCACCTCCAGCAATTTAAGAGCATGGACCTGCTTACATAACGGCAGAATCCTGCTTCTAAAGGGTTAAAGACCACTGGCTTGTTTGTGAAGCAAACGGTTTGTCACTGATTTCACAAACCAATGATTAGTTATCTAACCACCTTCAGCGATGCTGTGTGTTTCAGGTCTGAAGTGCGTGTGCCAGCTGTGTGCCAACCACACCTGTGAGACGACCGCTGACGGTGCCTGCTGGAACTCGGTGATGCTGATAGACGGGAAGGAGGAGACGGTCAAGTCCTGCCTGTCGCCCACCGAGATGAAGGGTCAGGTTTTCTGCTACGGCTCCAGAAATGTCTCCAAGAGGAGCTGCTGCTTCACCGACTTCTGCAACAACGAGACTCTCCACTTACACCCAGGTACACCCAACATGATGCTCTGTGGTGTGTTGTTTTTTAATGGATTTATTGTAATTTAGAAACAAAATAGAGGAAACACAGATTCATCCACTCAGACAGTCACTTAATGTCACTTTGCTCAGTAGTTACAGTCAGCAGCAGCACCAGCCCAATCAGTGTGGGATTTCCCACTCATTCTGGCCCCGGCTAGACGAGGTAGATGCTGATCCTACTAGATCCTGTGACATAACAAATCTGGCCAGAGGCAATAGGACGGCGGTTAGTGATCCTCTCTCTCCTTCCCCTGATTTATAAATAAATACTCTCAGCCATGTCGTCCTACTGCAAGTTAAAAGCCTCTCATGGGTGGAAGTCCTTAAAGCACAGCGGGGTTACTTACACCTGTTATGAAAAACACACTGGAAGGTCAGCGTTACACTGGTTCTGGCGGTTCATAGTAATTTAGTTGTGTGATACTGCTGCAGTGCAGACATGTTTGTGTTGTATTTTTTATGTTTATTTGTAAGAAATGCAGTTTTAGTTCATTGCAGTTTAGGCCTGTGTAAATTGGATTGTTTATATAGAACGTAAATCTGATTTGTTAAAGCTGCATTAATTGAATAATTAATTAATTGTCTGCAGCAGTTAGAGCAGTTAGGTTAGGTTGAGAGTGCAGTTAAACTGTTTAAGTCAGAGAGAGCTGCAGAGTAATGATTATATGTGGGTTTGTCAGCACGAGCAGACCTTTGCACATTGTACATTGGGTGATTTAACCCACTGTTCAAATTAAAATTATGAATTAATTGTATTATAGTTACCCCGTATCGAGTGACTTCTGACCGGCCTGCTTTAAACTGTGTGTTTGATTCCTTTTGACAGAATGACAGTCGTATCATTAATATTTATTTCAGCTCTCACAAACTCAACTTTTTTTTCCAGTCCATTTAATCGCTCATGAATACAAGTTGAATGTTTTCATTATTCATTAATCTACCAATTTATTTCCCGAGTTCAAAGATCAAACGTTCTACAAAATATCAGGAAAAAGTGAAAAATGCCTTTCTCTTTATCCCACAGGCCCGAGTCAGGCGCTCACACGTCCAAACTCAAACATATTCAGTGTACCTATTTATTTATTTTAACACTTCAATCTCAATCCAGTTATCGGCTATGGACGGATCAATCTGTAACCGTTCACGGGTGATTGGTTTTTTGCTGCCACCGCGATTATTTTCAGAAGATATCGGTCATTTCCTGCTATTCTTTACGGCAGGTTACCCAAATAGAGAGTCACACATTCAAAGGGAATCTGTGTCCCAGGGATATCCTCCATGAACTGTTATGATCGACTGATGTCAGACATGTCCGGATTTTTAGAAATGAAGAGGAGAAAACAGTGTTCAACAATGTTCTCCCGATGCTGATTGGATGTTTTATTTAATTAATTCATTAAATTCCTAATATAAGATGTAGTGGCTCTCCTCGTCTTTAACATTGCCTGGTAAAGTTTAGAAACCAGGACTGTCTGTTTTTACTGTTAGTTGTGGTATTTCATTGCACTCTGTGATTACTACCAATTTCTTATAAAAATATATAATTAATATAGTACAGTATGTGTAAATGTGTAAAAGTTAAAAGGAGGTATAAATAGTAAACACAATAATATAAAACAAATCTTTCACTGTATATTTTGGTACTTATATATTTTGTATTTTGGATATTTTGGAGTACTGCATATGTTCTTCAGCCTAAATGTCGCCTTCCTGCATTCAAACATTTGGCAGTATTTACTCTTGGTTTCAATACTATATAAGAATCAGTCCATTCATAATCTTTGACACCAAACAATAATTTAAAAAAAGTAATAAAACAAAGTGTTTTACCCCGACTGATTGATTCATCCAAAGTCATCAGTGGGTCATTTTCATAAAACGTAGAGGGTGATGCAGGATAGTTAAAGTGCTGCAGACTGTCGAGAGATGAGATGGGTCAGGGCAGCGCCCCGAGGCGGTGATGGTGTCGACTGTGAATGAGGACACCGCAATCAATCTGTTCCACTGCTCTGCTAAATATCAGTACGTGTGTGCCGTTTACTTTCTATACGTCACGACTTACTGTTCATCGGTGCACCTTTGCTGTGACTTATATACTGGCCTAAAATAGTAGAATCCATAGTGGTAGATGGTTTCTAGATGTTGTGTCAAACACACAGTTATAGAACTGCTGAGATTACCCGACTGACCCATGCAGAGTCACTTAACAGTTCCAGTTTGTGGACTATCTTCTGCCACTGGGCCAGAGGAGAGGAGTGTCTTGTTTTGCACCATCTCTCCTGAGGTCCAGTTGGAAACATGACAGTATATTTATTTAGGTAATGGGCTAAAAGATGTCTTATGAAACTGTGATTTAGTTCACATTGTGTTGCTTTGCACAATGGGCCATCTGCAGATGTTGCATGTTTCAGTCATGCTTGGTGAGGACATTTCATGCTCTGGGGATTTGAGAAGATGGCTAAAGAAACACTCACATACTTGAGTTAGAGTTAGAGTTACAAGTTTTTGCAATCATTCCTGAAGTTAGCGTACGAGTTAGTTTGCATCAGTTTGTTAGTACAAAACTCTTTGTTTTTCCCTAGACCTGTCATTTAACTGTGGTACTGTTCAACAGTGCTATTACTGTGTATTATTTTGTCAGCATGTTGTTAAATCTCATATTATCATCACGACGCCCACCAGCTCTGCTATTTTTGTTTGTGTCCAGGTCTCCTCCGTCCACCCACAGACAGAATGAAGGTCAGAGATAGAAATGCCCGGTTACATTGTTTTTTTTTTTTGCCAAACCCACAATTTATCACAAGGCCTCGCGATGCACCTGTTTTTGATCATGACATTTGAGCACGACACCTTTTGAAAAGAAGAAAAGCCTGCTTTGATTTTCACTTTTTGGAGAATTGTTTATTGGCACTAAAACATTTTGCTGCTGTGTCTCTTTATTGCTTTTAATTTACGATATTTATGGACAGGCAGACTCTGCATCTGCCAAATGCACAATTTCCATCTCTCTAAATCTTAAGATCATTGACAGGGTGATGGATTAATTAATTTTACAGTGCTCGGGTTAAAGTTTGAAGTGTGTTTTTATTAAAACAGGACATCAGCATACTTCAGCAGTAGTTACACAAACACTGATAATATATGGTCCTCTTGAGGAGTTTATTTCATTCTACACTACTCGTGTCATAATAAACAGTGGCCACCAGAGGGTGCAACAATCATGTCATGTAAACAACATTTCTCATGTCGAGTGTGTGTGTGTGTGTGTGTGTGTGTGTGTGTGTGTTACCAGAGAGAGCGATGGAGGAACCCGGCTGGAGCAGGATGCAGCTCACTGTGGTGATCCTGGTGCCCTCCTGCCTGTTGTGTGTGGGGATCCTGCTGGGTGTTTTCATTGTGCAGGGCCACCGCTGTGCCTACAGCAGAGCCCATAAGCAGGACCCAGAGGAGCCTCTGGATGACCAGATGCTCATGTCACCTGACAAATGTCTCAAAGATCTGATTTACGACTTGAGCACCTCGGGCTCTGGATCAGGTGAGAAACGCCGCCACCCGTGTGAACGGATATGATGATATAGACTGTCTGTGTGGGTTAAAAAAACAAGACTTTAATAAGTGTGAGGCATGTTTTTTGGGGGGGTGTGTTGCAGGTTTGCCACTGCTGGTCCAGCGGACCATAGCTCGGACCATTGTCCTACAGGAGACCATTGGGAAGGGTCGATTTGGGGAGGTATGGCGGGGAAAATGGCGAGGAGAGGATGTGGCGGTGAAGATCTTCTCCTCCAGGGACGAGAGGTCGTGGTTTCGTGAAGCAGAGATTTATCAGACAATCATGCTCAGACACGACAACATCTTGGGCTTCATTGCTGCTGACAACAAAGGTGTCAGATTCAGATACACTAACGGTCAGGATCACATCACAGTCGCGAGATAAATGTGCTAACATGTGTGTTTGTTGTGTGCTGCAGATAATGGCTCATGGACCCAGCTCTGGTTGGTGTCGGAGTACCATGAACATGGCTCGCTGTATGACTACCTGAACAGGTACACGCTCTCTGTGGAAGGCATGATCGTCCTCGCCTTGTCCATAGCCAGTGGGCTGGCACATCTCCACATGGAAATCATTGGCACACAGGGTGAGGCTGTAAGAACATGAACTGAACTGAAAAAAATGTCTTAACCAGATTTGATCAGGGATGGTTGGCTAAGTTTGCTGTCAATCAGCTAATTCATTAATTGACTAATTATTTCAGCACTGCAGTAATTACACAGCACATCTATCACAATTCAGCTGTGTTATTTCATCAACATTAAGCGCCATTGATGGCTGTGATAATCTGATCAGTTGATGCACGTCAGAATACTGCAAAACATCGGTGCAGATGTGTTTTCCATCCATTAATCATGCACTTCCATCACTGAACGATGGCAATTATTTGTGTTCATCTTGGTTTTTAGGGAAACCTGCCATTGCTCACAGAGACCTGAAGTCTAAAAATGTCCTGGTTAAGAAGAACGGTACAGCGGTCATTGCGGATTTAGGTTTGGCTGTGAAACACGACTCCAGGACCAACACCATCGACATACCGTCCAACCACAAAGTGGGAACCAAGAGGTTGGATTTATATCACAAAGCAACACAAACCTGAAACGAAACTGCAGTCACTGCAAACACGCTTCAATTTATTTGATGCGCTAGAGTTAACATAGTAGCCAGCCTCTGAATTTCTCCGAAGTCAACATGTTTCAAACTTCTTGGCTAATACTGTTAATTGGATCACAACATTGAATGAGAAAGCTTGCCAGGCACTGCTTTCTGCAAGAAAAGCAGAATCTGTAATGCAGTTTTCACTGTGCCGTGCACATTCAGTCCCTCTAGTGATTCCTATAATAATACGCTGTTTGTTAACAGACTAATTTTAGCTGGGTGTGTACACAGTGCAATAATGAAATAATCAGCGTGGCTGAAAGTCTGTTGAGAAAAATGCTGAACAAAAGTCATGAAACCTCAAGTTATTTTGTGTTAGAAAGCAAACTGGGTTGATACAAGTAACCATAAAAAACATATTTCTTCTAGTTAAGTGATAAATATTGTTTATCACTCCCTGCAGGCAAAACGCTGTTACTGATTAATCAACATCAGTGTCATCAAATCCACCATCAAACTGTTCAAATGCAGGACAATGTAGAAAATACGAATGCATTTATTTCACACAGACACTGCAGTAAGAGAGACATGCATGATGAAATAAAAAACAAACATAGCTCGCTGGCTGCACATGATTCAGAGGGAATGAATCCACTTGAACAACATAAAATCGTAGGTTATAATCCTACCCAGGTTATACAGACTACAGTGTTACAGTAATGAACACCTTTTGTTCAACTTTTATCTTTTGGAGTATGTCGTTTTGATTATTATTTTACACATTTTAAATATTCTGCATTTGCACATTACTGTACAAGCTGCTCACCTCTTTTCATTTTAAAACTTATTGTATATATATTTATATTGTTTATATTGTTTATTATCTGACTTTTTAAATCTTCCTTTTATTTTAACTTAATGTTTGTTAAACACCAAGACAAATTCCTGGTATGTGAAAACCTACTTGGCAACATACCTGATTCTGATCCTGATCTTCAAAAAATGTGCAATGCAAAATAATTTTTAACAAACCCTCAAAGCCTAAAAGCATAAAACTTGCTGCTGCTTCACGTCTCCTTGGAGGATAATTTCCACAAATAATGTGTCCTTACAACAGGAAATATAAAAGTAGTTCCTGCACAGGAACAAAACAACACTGACGAAAATAAATCATATAAATAATACATGTAAACAAAACATATCAAATAATGGCAAATAATTATGGCATTATATCATTTCTATAAAACAAACTCTGTATATGTAGGATTTAATTTCTGACTTTCATGATTCTTTCTTTCATGAGTCTTAGTGATCTTTGTCAGACTATCTGTCAATCATCAGTGAGCGCTGTCTGTTTTGTTTACTTGTTTGTCTTCTGTTCCCTCCAGAAACAAAATGTCCAAAGAGTGATCAACTGAGCTTGTTTTTTCTGTAGTTGTTCCGTATTTATTGATTTTCAGCTCAGATGGGACAAAAGATATTTGAAGTACTAGCCTTTTTAAAAAATATATATATCATTAGGCTTTAATTATTTTGTCCTCTGCAGGTACATGGCCCCAGAAATCCTGGATGAGACAATCAATATGCACAGCTTTGAGTCATTCAAGCAGGCAGATATCTACTCGCTCGGCCTGGTGTTCTGGGAACTGACGCGAAGATGCTCTGTTAGGGGTACTTTGAATGACGCATGCACACACTTACACCCCCCACTCTTATCAATATTTATAAAAATATTTAATAGACCAGTCATCAGCAAAGCCCTCTCTGATGGGACTCCAATGTCCTAAATATCAGCCAGTTGTTTTTTTTATATCCTTATTTTTTTTATCATCAGTCCTGTGCGTCATCAGGCTTCATTTTTGTCATTCTCCCAGGGCTTCAAGAAGATTTCCAGCTGCCTTATTACGACCTGGTGCCTTCAGATCCGACCATCGAGGACATGAGGAAGGTGGTCTGTGAGCAGAAACTCAGACCCAACGTTCCCAACCAGTGGCAGAGCTGTGAGGTGAGACAGAAAAAATCTGTCTGATATATCATCATGTAAGATAATTGACACCTATAGTACAATACTAACCCATCACTACTGTGTGTATGAAACAGTAAAAGTTAAATACAAAACTGCTAACGTGTGTGCTCAAATGCTTAAATTTGATTGATTATAACTTCTGAATGGAAGATGAACATAAAACCATAACTGTAAAAAACAAATTGTGATGGAATAACTTTATTGCAGATCAGTGGTGACTGAGCTTTTAAGACCATTAACAGTGCCAATATCCAACAAGTTTGTGCTTAACTAAAGGAAACAGACTGATTGAACTTCTGAAAAATCAGAAAAGCAGAAATGAATAAATGAATGTACGGCATTAAAGGCTACAAAAGTTTGAACTGAACGAAACAATCTGAAATCAGAAAATTGATTTGTTATTTCCACATTTTGCTTTTTCCTTTAGACATTTGGATGGCGCACACTAATCCGTTTGAAGCTTACCGAACCCTTAAATAAAGTAGATTAAAGATTAACCATATTGTCTGGGTAATAATTTTACAGTTCACCTTCTTTTTCTATTTCAAATATATTTGACTAACCTGGAAGCTTGTTTAATTGTCTGACTGTCCAGCAGTGTTGTTGTGTTCCCAGATCTCAGCAATGAATTTGAAGCGTCTAATGTTGTTATTTAAAAAAATGAATGCTAGACAAACTTAGAAAGATAACACTCAAGTTTCATAAAACCAGACATTACATTCAAAGTGTAAGTAAGTTTGAGGGATAGAGACATCAGATTTCACACAGCACAGGAGGGATGACACACCTGACGCTTTATCCTTGCGTCACCTTCTTAAGTAACTGACTAGGAGTGATTGACAGGACGGGGTTAGTGACCTTTTGTCTCAGACCTCTTATTGGTTGGATGTGGTTCCACTCATTTCACGTTGAACTACTACCTAACAGAGTAATAGTTGAACCAAGACGGTTTCTGTTATTCTGGCACTTGACTAAATAACATTTCTTCGGTCTCCTTGTTGACACACCAGGATCTGCGCGTGATGGGCAAACTGATGAGGGAGTGCTGGTACGCCAACCCTGCCGCTCGACTCACTGCTCTGCGGGTCAAGAAAACCGTGTCTCAGCTGTCTGCCATCAAGGACGTCAAAGATTAGTTCAATTTATTGCCCTGCAGGTCAGCACTGGTGCCGGCACTGGTGCGACACGATGGACTGGAGAGACGTTGGGAGCAAACAGGGAGAAACTGTTTTCTCTCTTTAACTGCCTGAGGCTGCCCTCTTCAGGACACAAACACACTGTTCACCCCCGGAGAGCAGATCCAGGTTGTTTCTGGTGCCAAAGTTTGTAGGGGTGGGTGGAGGGGTTGTCTGTGGCTGCTTTGCACATAGACACCTCATGAAACAATTTGAACCAACCAACTGAAGCAGGAGCCATATGAAATAAGAATGTGTATAATGTATATACAGATTATTTTTGCTACCTCAGATGCTGAAGTGCCCAAAGCTTAAAGTTGCACATTGTGATGTTTTTGTGCCATATCTTGTAACACAGTATTGCTGGGGTACGTAGTGTGCTAACTGACAATCACAAAGGATACTGAAGTCACTTGAACAGGTACCAACTTGTTTGAAATGACACATGCACAGACTGTCTCTGATAATTTGAGCTTTAAAGTATTTGAAGTACTTTTGCATAGTTATTACAGCACTATTACAGATAAATGGTTTGTTGAACGCTTTGTGGAAGGGTGACAAAAAAAATGGCGGTTCAACATGGCGGACTCCATGAAAGAGGACCCACTCTCATTGTAGATATAATTTTAAGACCACAAAAACACTATTATTCTTATTTTCATTTGATTATACACTAATGAAAACATATTAATAAATAATGTGTCCTGCTAATAGACACTCCTAAATCTTACACACTGGACCTTTAAGCCAGTTTTGGGCTATCCTAAAATCATCACACCTGACTCCGACTCTGGCTCCTCCATCAGGCCAAACTGTAAATATTTCAACTGACTGGTGGCTATGTGCATTTTTCTGTCTTATCCTTCACATAAAAAGAATATGTATTATGTATGTAATATGTATTTTGCACACTTAAAGCTTTCAGTTGCTGACAAGAGCTGCTCGCTGACAGGTGAATAATTTTGATAGGATAATCGAACATGTACATTTTATAACCTGATGATTTTACAGCAGGTTTCCCAGATAAATATGATAAAAGCAAAAATCCAAACTTGATGAAGATCATAAAACACAAAGATGATGACAAAACATAAAGTGTGTATAATGTTATTGGTAATAAATCAGAAGACATTTCCATCGGAGAGCACAGGTTCAGTGAGGTGAGGTGACCCTGTAAATACTTGTCACAACTGGTTTAGGAAAAGTGCCCACGGGTCGATCTGTACACTGTGTGTGCTCGTATGCACCCATACGTGTGTTTGTATGCTCATGACTGTGTGTGTTTCGTATCGTATGAAGTGATCCTGTGAAGTGATTTTTAAAGATGTGAATCTGATTAATTATTGTAGTGCTTGTGAAACTGGTGCTGTGGAGAAGAAAACCTTTCCGTGTCCATCATGGCTTTCAAATTCACGTCCATCTCGACATCCTCACTTAAAGCTCACGTTTTTTTGGTTTTTTTTTAAGTCCATGTAGCCGCTTAGCATCAGTGTTGATACGTACAAGTATTCTGCTGTTATGAAGGTGTCGTGATTACCGGATGAAATGTTGCATCAGCTGTGCTGCCTCTTGAAAATAAGCTGTGTACAGTAGCTTGTTACTCTCTCGGCAGATATCAGTCTTTAGTTTCTTTCTTTCTGTGAAATGATTAGTTGACTTTAATCACTGAATTATTCGACTTTGTACAGATTACAGATAGGAAATATTGAACATACAGTATTACGGTGTCTGGCTCTGCCTGTTTCCATTGAAGAATACTATTTGTTTTTTTTTTATCTGATGTTGGATCTATGCTCATATCTGCTTCTCCAACAATGAGATGACACTTGGGGCGGCATTTAGCTCAGTTGGTAGAGCCCAGGGTTCGAATCTGACCTGTGGCTCTTTCCCACATGTCATTCCCCGTCATTCCTGATACTCTTCAGCTGTCTCTATCAGAATTAAAGCTTGAAAAGGCCAAAAATTCATATAATAATCTATAAAAAAACGAACGACGAACTGATAGCTAAGCATGTGAAGCACTTATCAGTCATTCCAAAGAGGAGTGATCACCATGTGCAATTTCTGACTGGCGTCTTTTTTTATATATTGTAAATGAAATTGCTAAGTATAAAAAGAAGTGATACCGCTTTCATAAAACAAGGCCCTTCTGATTTAGATTCATATTTTGGATTTTTGTGAGAGTGTTTTGTGTCGTTGCTCACATCTTTTCTCTTGCACTATTTATTCTGTATAGAAATAAGTGATATCAGTGGGTCAATAAACTGTTTTTCATGGAGTGAACTGTCTTTTTTTCTTGATAGTTTTACGTGAAATCTCGCATGGCAAGTGTGATTCTGAAAGCACTGATTGTGCAGAGCTGTTACTGCACGTAGGACAGAGTTTCCCTCAGCAACTTATCTGAAACAGGTCATTTTCATCATCCTCATCGCACACTTACAACAACCGACATGAGTCATCTCTGCTTTCTGTCTTACCGCTCTATTTGTGCGCGGTGTTTATGATGTGGATGTGTCCGTTGGTGAGAGGAAATAAAGCTGTGACACTGAGGCCATCAGCACTTTGCAGATGAGTCACTGCTGTGAGATTGGGCTCTGGAGTTGGAGTTGCTATAAAAAATTAAAAAAAAAAAATGCTGTGCTGTCTGTCACCTCAGGAGAGGTTACATGGTGTCACTTACAGGAGGTTTGTGGACACATAACAGTGAGACACATACAGATGCCGATAATGTGAAAACGATTTTTTAGTTATTTTACCTACTGGAAAAGATAGATTCACATTTTTTCAAGTCTGTCTGAAAGTCTGTCCTAAACAACACTCTCATGCCCAAACTGTGTGCACACTGAAGCAGAACATTATAGTGAAAACTGAAAGAGAAATAACCCCTCGATTTGATTAACAAAGACCACTGTGAGCTTTTCTGTTGTCTCCCTCGCATAAAACAAGAGCAGGAGGGTGCGCGCTATCAGTGAAGAGAAATAAACGTATACTTTTCTGTACTTGTCGTAGTAAAAATGTGGATGAGAATTTGCAGCTTACGGGTCAAACTGTATATCTGTGGTCCAGACAGTCCCGTGGTCGGTTGGCCAACGGCCTTCCTGAGGGTCAGTGGGGCAGAGGGGGATTGCTGTGAGGCAATCTGTTAGTTAAGGAGTATTTCGACTGTGTTATATATATATATATATATATACAATAATGGAGCTGAAAATGGAACGACCATTTTCTCTGGTCACCAGAGTTATTCAGCTTTTGTATGATGGTGAAAGATGATATTCTTTTCCGGCAGTGTAAACGTTGTACTCTTTGAAGGCACGGGTGTGGTGGTGCACTGTGGTTTAGTTTTCTTTAACCCATCAGCTATTGTCTCTGTGACCGCCAGTCTGTGTGGGTGATTTCCCTTTTGAACCGAACCATGTCTGATGCTTTCTGCCCAATGACCCATGCTGTCTGTTTGGGGAGCGTGACACCAGTCGGCCCCCGAGCTAAATCAGCCTTTTGTCTGTCCTCATAAGACAAGTCTCCCTGCTTGGGAGAACACAGGACTCGGGCTCAGACCGAAGCTTAGCCCACTGAGAAACTGAGAGTGAGAGAGGCTGGTAGCAGGTGCTGGTGTAGGCATGAGGTGGCAGTTTCTCATGCATTGCTGATTTCTGACAGACCATAAATCGAATTGCTAAGACTGCAAAAAAAAAAAAAGGGAAAGGGACTGTTTGAAGGGGAATATTAAGAAAAGTTTAAACACCCTCCTTCCTTTTATTCTCAAAGCAGCAGACCGACACTTCTGAAGAAAAGAAAAGTTAAGAGAGGTGAACAGGAAATTAGGTATGAGAACCTGTGAGCTACAGGCCCACCACAGCTGTCACATGACGAGGATTTCCGCTTTGACACATTTTGTTTTTGGCTGCAAAGCAGGGCAGGGCCACACAACTGCTGAAGAGCTGCTGCAGCGAGAGATGATGGTGCTTTGAGGACTACTCTACCATGCAGTCCAACATGAATTCCAATGCACTTCAGCGCCAGGCAAGCAAGGAGAATTACATTGTGGATAATACTCTGAGGAAGAAATGTTCCCTGTGGTACCGGCGTTCACTGAAGGGAAACAATGATCGACACCGGCAGAGCACAGACTCTTTCTCCAGAGTGCGCAAGGTGAGACAATAAATACACACACACACACACACATATGCACACTTCTGCAATTTAAATTAAATATCATGAAACACTGACGTAAAACTATTAGAGCTGATTTTTCTTGTACAGTTTTATACTGAGAAGCAGTTTGCTGATTTGCCACCAACCGTGTAACAAAAATTTACAGCAGCTCTCTGCAACAAAAGCCTTTTAACAATTTTAATCTTTTGAGTTATGTAACGCCACAGGGTCAACATGTTCTGACATACTTTCCTGATT
Source organism: Protonibea diacanthus (assembly GCA_028641955.1). Lineage (NCBI taxonomy): Eukaryota > Metazoa > Chordata > Actinopteri > Sciaenidae > Protonibea > Protonibea diacanthus. Next base: position 18,081,928 of record CM053986.1, on the reverse strand, counting down.
GGTTTAAACACTTAAATCCATTATATTGTTTTAAAGAGGAACTCTGCATTTCTCCTTTTGCAGCCCAAACTAAACCACTCCAACTCTCTGGTTGATTACTCTGACCCACAAAGGTAAATATATCAAATCTGATGTGCAATTTATCGTTCAGTGGAGGGATTGACCTTCATGCAAAATACTTAATACATTGTATTTTATTGTTTTTGCAACAGAATTTTATATGAAGAGGGAATTAAATACATAAAGAAGTTCCTAAAATATTCATGTTCTCTTTTGGACAGGATCACAATTGTACTGGAAAAGCAAGACAATGAAACATTTGGTTTTGAAATTCAGGTGAGCGTTACCACATTTTATATTCACTAACATTTACATACTGTCATGCTTTTAAATCTCTAATTCTAGAGTGATTTTTATGCCCGCTTCATGCTTGTGGAAAAGTATTGTCTTGGCGGCATTCATGACAAAAAAAAAATGTCTCTTGTTGCAGACCTACGGCCTGCAGCTGAAGGACAGCTCTGCAGTGGAGATGTGCACATTTGTGCGTAAGGTGCAGCAGGACAGCGCTGCTGAAAATGCTGGTTTGACTGCAGGTGAGGCACCCACATCCTCTATACAGACCCCCTGCATGATTTCACGTTCGTACGAAATCATCAGACCTCAGATCCCCTTTCTGATTGTCAGATCTCTATCACACGCCACATCCCACCCACACACACACACACACACACTGATGCACAAATACAATGTAAAGCCATGTTGCCTTCTCGTAACTGATGAGTTCCTTTTTTGTTTTCTGTTTTTTCTGCGTCCTCATTTGTTGCAGGGGATATTATCGTCACTATCAACGGGGTCAGCATTGAAGGATCGTCTCATCAGCAGATACTTGATCTGATCAGAGAATCAACCAACAGTTTAAAGTGAGTGACTTCCTGGACTGTGATGGTAGCGCAACAGAGGAGAAACTGCAAATCTACTGCACAAAGATGCTCTCATTTTCTGTGTACCGTGTTTTTAGGTTAAAGTGTGTATAATTATCTGTTATTATGTGATTGCAGGATGGAAACTGTATGTGGAAATGTGGTGAAGCAGATCGAGCTCGAGAAGAGGGTGAACCTGCTGAAGGTGTGTCTCTTCAACCCTGCCCTGTTTTGTTGTTTACGTGTACTACGTGCTCTACAAACAGCCACTAAACCACACAAACCTAGCTGGTTAGAATAAAAAAAAAAAAAAACTTATTTACAGGTTGACCCACTTGCTACACCAATGAATGAAACAGCCTGACACTTCACTAACTGAAGAAGCATTGTGCGCTTTCACACTGAGATGTTGTATTTCTATGCAAATGTTCTGAATGCACAGGCTGAAATAGTTTGACTGTAAGTAACCAAATGTGTTTTTTTTGCCCATACAGCAATCACTTCGTGAGAAATTGGTGGAGCTGCAAGCTCTTACAGTAGAAGAAAAACGTCTAATGCGAGGTGAGAGGGTTTGCTCGACTGTTAAACCACAGCACTTCCTTTCTCAGACGCTGTCCTCCTTCTGAGAATACGCTGTTTGATGTGAAATGAAGTGCAAACTCCAGACAAATTAGAAAAAAGGAGTTCCCCAGAGAAATGAACCTGGTTGCTGACGAACTTCCCGTCGCAAACGTCAGCTGCAACTTTTACTAACAGTGACTTTGTTATGTTTTCAAGGTAACATGAACAACAGCAGCCTCCACCTCTCAATGGACTGTTCGGCGATTCTGAACTCCCCCGCAGGCCACTGTGGGCGCCGTTTTTCTAGCGACAGCAGCTACAGGAGCGTGATGACTGATGACAGCGACCAGACCAGTGTGTTTGGGGATCTGAACTCTCCCAGTCCCTTAAGTGCAGCCAGCACCACAGATGATAGCTGCTTCTTCTCCAGAGATTTTTATGCACAGGACAACTCAAGCAGGTTTACCTCGAACAGCAGCCATCATCACCAATCCCTCGGTCGCTCCAGCAGCTCCAGTTTGGCCGGCAGCAGCAGCTCCCTCTCACCTTCCTGGGACGAAACAAAGATCTCCTCCTTGTTTGGTACCTTACCCCGGAAAGGCAGGAGAGCCAGTGTTCGCAAACACATCTTTAAGTTAATTCCTGGACTCCAGCGATCAGTTGAAGAGGAGGAGGTGGGGACAAACACTCAGTGATGTCCTCTCCATGCGCTCCTTGCGTGATCCTAAGGGTTAACAAGCAAGTTGTAAAAATAAAAAGACACTTTAATGAAGTGTTTCCCCACACTGGGTTGGGTTAACCCTTCCATGGGGACACAGAGATGACAGACATTGTGGCACTTGGCATTTGCCAATGTCAGAGTTTACCCAGGAGGGTCCTGAGCCTTGTTTGGCTTGTGGCGGTGCAAAAGCATTATGAAAATGTAAAATATTCTTCCTCTGAACAAGTGTTGAATGGATGTACGTACAAGATAGTAATGTTTGAGTGTGATCAGCATTAACCACATCAGTCTGTACTGCAGTAGCTCTGTACATGTAGCACATTGCATTTTAAAATGAGACTTTTGTGACCTAACACACATGAGAAGCATTCATTTTTAAAGTCAATTAAACAGTACTTCTGTCACGTTCAGGTGATGAAAACCAAAACCAAAGCTCTACTCTGTATATATGGCTGCTCAGCTCAAAACAGGATGTGGGTACAAGACGTACTACTTAACTGTTTTCATTTCCAAAATCATTTTCAGGCAGTATACTACTTACTTTCAGTGTTTGTTTAGAAATACTGAAACGTTTTTTTTTTTCTTCTTTTTTCTGTTAAGTCTGAATTTACTGAAATTTGTATATTTCACGTCACACATCACATTTTGGTATCAAATCAAGATTATATGTATGTAAAAAAATAATAAACATGTGAATCTTACTACTCCGCCAGTGTTTTCCTTCAGATAACACACAATAATGCTCACTAACTCTATTCTAAACAGAAAATTTCAACAGGAAAGTATGATTTAAAGTTACCCTGAAGACCTCTGCTGAGGTCATCGCTATGACACATAATTTACTCATAGAAACAGAAATTTATCTTATTCTGCAGCATGCACTTTTTTTTTTTTTTTTTTAGCAAAAAATGAAGCGATGAAGGGAGTGAGAATAGAAACCCCACACATTTCCTGTAACAAGTCTCACTTCTTTGGTTTCCTGCTGCTGCTGCTAAACTGAGATGGAGAGACTGCTCCAGTGGGCCATTATCACATTATGATGAATTAAACTGTGCTTTCCTGGACTTGATTACTATTCATAAAAAATATGACACACTTTAGGACGTAGCAAAACCAAAAAGGAAGTCATAAAACAGCGTGTTATGAAGCATAAAATGAAATGGTTCAATGGGGTCATAAAAGAGTCTAAAAAAAAGAAAGAGAGATGTATTACATGCAGGCGGTGATAGAGGAAGTATCTATATCTTTTAATTCATTAGAAGTGCTAAAACAACATTGTAAAAATGAGGAAAGTTCTGCATTCAAATTTTTACTGAAGTACAAAAAGAACAGAAGCGTTATCAGCAAAATGTGCTGAAGTAAAAGTAGTAGTTCTGCAGGAAATGTCACATTTGACTGATGCAGGAACGTGTGAGCAGCATTTCACTGTTGAAACTGGTTGAGGTGGAGCTCATCTGAACTGCTATATATGTGATACTTTAGTGAGGCAAAGGATCAAAAGACAAATCAAGACAGGAGATGACTAATATTAGAAAGGGGAAAAAGTTCTGTGCCATGTATCTGTACTCACCTTTTTGACCTTTTTTCTGCCGTGAAGTTTTACCTCTTTTAGTAGCTGAGAGGAGAAATGCATTTTTTGTGGACCTGCGAATGCACTTTCGATCAGTGCATGCCATTGTGTGTTGAACATGCTGGAAGTTTCCTAAATGTTATATCAGCATTTCAGGTCCCTTACTTAAGATGTAAAGGTCTTTATATACACTTAAAGACATAACACGGCTTAGCTTCAGCACATGTGCAAAAGCATTGTCGCTTCAGGCAGTGAAATACTGTAAAGAAAAACCTGTAGGGGAATTTTAATCCAGATTCAGAGTCCTACAGAATGAAGGTGGTCATCCAGCAGAGATTAATAAAGAATGAGTACAATCACTTCATGTGCAGATGCCAGAGTCACAAAGAGTCTTTGTTGGGGCCACAACAAAACCGTTGTTCTTCTGTGATTCGACGCGTACACAGAATTACATGGTACTACAGAGCACGCTAGAGAGCTTGATATTGCACTGCCTACTGAAACGCAGGATGGATTCTTTCTTCACTGTTTGACAATGTAGGATAAGAACAACTATTTTGTTCACATACTTGGATGCTGGAGCGGACGTGGTGACAATGCAAAGTCTGAACTTGCTTGATTCAACAAATAATCTGCAAAAAGACAACTAAGGCGTTGGAGCTCAGCTATTTTCACGTGTCAAAGGGGAAGAAAAAGAGACAGATGGAGATCGAGACGAGCACAATGCCTTCAAAGGCTCCACAGTTCAAAATAGAAGAAGATGCACTGGCATCCCAGGTACTGGAGATCATTGGAGGGGTCACTCTCGAAGCCCTCCAGACCGCCATGGAGGAACCCGAAGAAAGTGATGCGTGGTTAATGGAGGAGGGCGATGACTCTGTGTTCTACAGTGATGAGGACCAAGCCCATCAGGACATAAAAGCAAACGCATCCTGTGATTTTGGTGCCAGTGTGAGCAAGCGTCTGGTCAACAGTGTGACATCAGATGAACCTATCCCAGAGAGGAAGGACGATCAAGGAGAAGAATTCATTACTGGCAAAGAATATTCAGCAATGGAGAGGGAAGTGACTCATGGAGAGGAACGGCAAGATCGCCAGCGACCAAAAACTGAACCTATGGATCAGTCAGATGCTGCAGATCCAGGAGCACAGTCTAGTCTAACTCCAGAGAAGGCTGTGAGTACCTGTGAAGAATCTCTGCAACTCAACTGCACACGTGCAGACATGCAAACACAGCGTGAGCAAACTGTGTCACCAGGAAAAGGTAAGAGGAATTTAATATTGTGTTTGAGAAGAAGGTTTATGTTTACAAAATGCAAAATAAACTATCGTCTTTTTCTTTTCAGTGACTCTACCAGTAGAGGAAGAAGTCGCCAAGTCACCAAGTCTTCAACCTTTTGTTGAGAAGAGTTATGCAAGGCTGACTGGGGAGGAAGAAGAAGTCCCAGAGCAGACGTCCGGTGCTGAACTCCAGATATCAGGTGACAGGCAACTTCAGATGGACCAAGAGCCAAAGCAGGACCACGACACCAGTGAGGAGTTTCATCAAGACCCCAGTCCAGGCTACTCCACTCTGGACAAGTCAAAGAAATCCAGCCACCAGAAATCCTTCAACCACCTCTCATCCGCCAAATACAGCACCGTGTCCTACCGCAAGATCCGCAAAGGCAACACCCGGCAGAAGATCGAGGAGTTTGAGTACATGATGATGAAATTGTAAGAAGATTGTTTCAGGGAAATAAATACTGTTGGACATGATCCATAACATGAAAAAAAGAGCATTGAAGGACACTGTATATCTCTGCCATATGGTTCATGTATTAATGTTCTGTAGATAGAAAATACACTACTCACAAAAATTGTGGATATTCAGCTTTTGGATTAATTTTCAGAGTGCATCTAAAATGTAGTAAAACCTTTACAAGTGAACTTTGAGAATTTGAGTTTTTCGCACGTCCAACTGTTCAATGTTTCAGTTCTTACTGCATAACCTGCTGTTCTGATTCACTGCAAAAATTACAAGCGTCTAAGCATCCTCCATGAATCGACCACTAAACGTTCTGGTTCAGTGACAATTTGTATTCAAGCAGTCCTCTTCATCATGAGACTAACAATCGATGAACAGTACTTGGCCAGTGTGAGGCTTCAGACGGGATGTACTCAGAGGGAAGTGTCACAGAGTGTCATCAGCAGGTTGCAATGAGTCGACTTGTGAACAGCACAAGATGTCGTCGTCAAGATGATGCTCAAGGACTCCGGACGGGTTACTGAGATAGTTTTTGTTGTGGTATTCATGATATAATATCACTGTAGCATGAACCTTTTTACATTTTCCATAAATTTCTCCCGAAAGTCAAATATCCCTAACTTTTTGTGAGCAGTGAATCTGACATAACACTCTGGGTGACACAAATCTTACACATAAGATCTGTCGTGTAGTGCAATGTCTAACAACCATTTCATATCTAAGAGATACTTTTTTTTTCTATTTGGTGGTTTTACAGTGAAAATATCTTGTTATGTAAGGCAGGTACTTAAACAACAGCTTAAATACATAAGCAGCTCAGGGCTTTATAATCCTACTACCTATAATAAGTGAGATGTTGTTTGGAATTAGAGCTTCAGTATTGGGATGTATTTGAGTGATTTACTAAACATACATACCTGCTTGTCCTAATGGCTAGTGGATAAGAAACAAATAAAAGTGGTACATGCTCTAAAATCTTTATCGTTCTATTTTTACTTTAAGAAGTTAAAAAAAAGCACTTCCTTTAATATGTGGTTTGATCACAATCATGAAATCACAGCACAGGTTTATTGGATTTTTTTTTTTAACCAACACTTCCCTCTAGTGACAAGATGAAATTCATACAAAAAAAAAAAAAGGACAGTTTTCACAACAAAACCTACACCCATACATTGCATCATCTAAAACCAGAAAAGCAGCACCCAAGTGTATATGACATCTAGAAAAGATGTCTCACCAAAAATCTTAATACAAATGAATAAATTCTTCATTACATGCAATTAAACGTATTATCCAGTCCCAGCAGAGCAAAGAAACACACAAAAACATCTCAAATCTGTGAGGCACTGTTTATCTTTGGCAGTGAAATATGTTGAGATCAAGAACTTATTAGATGGAATGCTCTTCCATAGACATTCACCCGAAGCCCTTTAGTCTTCATCCCCACAAACGCCACTGTAGGAAATCTTTTCTTAAACTTAGCAAACTCCAGATCTTCATAAAAAGAGAAGATTCACTCGTTCTTCTGGCACTAGGCTTTAAACTCAATATCAGTCCGTGCTGATATAATAAAAAAAACAGGACGTTAGAAACATTGCACATTCCCACACTGTTTGCTTTACACCGCACACATTACTGCCACCGAAGTGCTTCCCACCTCCTTTGGAGAGTCGTATGTTGAGGCTGGTCCACAGACCGTACTGTGAGCGTGAGGCCGCTGACGGTCTCCGTAGTGCATGTTCTGACACTCGTTTCAGTCTCGTCACTGAGCGTGGTAGTGTGTGAACTGCCACTTTTGGAAGGCATTGCTGGGTTCACATGGGCCGATGCGAAGAGTGTCGCCCTGAGCCCCCGCCTCCAGGCACATGTGGTGGGACACATACTCTGCTATGAGGTGCTCCGCCTTTTGCAAAAAAAACAAAACAAAACAAAACAAAACAAAACAGGAAACATAATTAACGAACTGTAAACACTAATTTTCAAAAGAACATTGTTCACTTCTGGTGAATTAGAAGTGGGCGGGTCCTGTTGTTTGAAATATTACAGAGACTATAATAACAGAGTTGGGAGAGGAAAGAAAAACAAAAGACAAGAGACACAGCAAACGGCACACCCAAAGCTAACCTACCAGAGATGAGCTGGATGATTTGTGGAACCAGCGGAGTTCAGCCTTGGTGTTGTCACACAACTGTAAAGCAAAGCCGTTGCCCTTCCCTTGGGGAGCGAAGCATGTGTCCTGCTGGCGAACGTGCCTCATCCAGGTGTAATTAAAGTGCTGACTCTGAGATGAAGAGAGAGAGAAGAGTAAGAGGGGTGTAATTATGCTTCATGAAAACTGAAAGATTTTGAGGTATGGCTAACTGGGGCTGCTCTGAATCCAAAAAAGACCACATTTAGGAAAGTCTTGGTCTCATCTTGGACTACTCCCTTGTTTATCGTGGCTTGTGTCCTGACTGTATTTCTGTTCTTGGTCTACTCTTGAATATTTTTGTTACGCCCCCCCCCCGACAATTACCATGGACAAGAGGCCAAAACTGCATAATATGTGTATGTTTTTCTCGTTAAGAATCAAAAATCAGTCAAATGCATGTCCTATAATGTTTTGCAGCCAAATAACCTGTTAAATAAAATAAAGACACCTACCTGTTTGCTGAGATCACATGTCTCAAACAGCAGAAGGCCTTTGTGCAGAGCGAGGCATTTTCTCACGCCACGATTAAAGATCTACAAGGAAAAAAAAAGAGATACAACTTTTACATAAGTGAAACAACAGCAATGCAAACATTTGTTTACTTATGTAACAGGCCTTGTTGCTGTTCTCGTTCCCTTCAATGAATCCCGACAGAAAGCTGTCACAGGCTTTAATAGACAGCTGCTCTTTGTTCCAAATGAGCACAATCATAGTCTGTCTGCATTTGTTTTGCTCAGGGCTTCTCGGCTGAGATAACAATAGCTTCATGGAGGGTGAGAATAACGAGCTTTCATTTTTAACGGGATGTTTTCGGGAAATGTAAACAAAGTTTCTTCGTCTACATACCAGGCCCTCAGCTTTGACTAGAGGAGCATTCATGTCTGGATACACGTTCTCCAGGTACCACTTGAAGCTCTTGCATTTGAGCCTCTTCCTCAGCTCAATCTGCTCGGTGAGGTTGCCGATGTCAGTGACCTTCTTATCCAGCAGGTGGTGGTACCCGTGACCGTAGAAAAGGTCCTTGTACTCGTCCAGCCAGACTTCCGCCACCCTCGCCAGGTTGCGCTCCACCGTCTTCTGCCTGTCTTTGGGGAATTTGTAAGGATTCTGTCCTCGGAAGATGTGTCCCACTCGCGAGCAGGGGATGATCTCGATTTCACCTCCGCACATCCAAATCTGTTCAAATGGCAAATAAAGAGTCATGTGAGGGAAGTTCCCTAAACACCTTTAGCCAGTGTTCATGTTTGAGTTAGGTAAGTCATATACCTTAAATGAAATCTCCATGTTCTCCCCACCCCACACGTCGAGACCAGGATCATAGGCACCAAGCTCATAGAAGTATTTTTTGTCTATTGAGAAAAGGCCTCCAGCCATAACTGGACATCTGTAAGATCACATAAATAAATGACTAAACATGCAGCAGAAATAATATGATAAACATAAGGATGGATACTGGCTGTTTAGGTACCTGATTGGATCTGAGATGGTCATGTTATGCTTTTTAATGTACTCGTCTGGTAATGCGCTCCAGCCAAACACTAAAGGCCATTTGAAAATACCTCTTTGGAAGTTGTCAACCAGCATATAACTGCGGACAAAGACATGAGAATGATGTTCCATCACGCGTCTAACACTCCTGTAGAAAACACGATCACATCACATGTATGCCGTGTCTGCTGGTGTTGACTCACCTCATGTCCTTATCACTGATAACTTCAATAACCGGACATGGCACCTTCTTGCGATCCTGATAGATTCTTTCCAACAGCGGCTCAAGCCATCCCACGTTGCATTCGACGTGGGAGTCGAGGAAGGTAAGAACCTCGCCTACGTTAGAGTAAAGCAAACATCCTGCTGCAGTTAAACAAACAGACAAATCGACTTATCTGCATTTTAACAGTTGCAGCTTTCATAAGACGTAACAGACTTCTTTGAAGAGGCAGTTGTTTGTTTATGCGTGTAAATAAGACGCCTAACAGTATGTGGTAAATACACAAGAGAGCAGGTGCAGGTTTGGGTGAGTTTCCACTGTGTATAATGACGTGCAAGGCTGACTCTGTGTGACTTTTTCAAAGCTACAGAGACACAGTTGATGTTATTTCATGCACACATCTTCTAAAATGTAGTTGCATCTTACAAAGCAGTTTGGATTTGCACAGATACACAGACTGCGTCTGTGAATTTTCAAAATCCATTCATCTGTGTCAGTTTGATGTTACAGAGATGACTCTGCCAGAGATAATACTCTATCAGTGTTATTCACTAAACCACAAAGTAAAGAATGTGTCTGAATGTCTACTGTTCCAGGCAAAAGCGAATGGATATTCTCTTTACATAGTTTCAAGCTCACAGTCTTTGACTAATCCTGGTTTCAGTTATCTTACATTTGTGTTAATGATTAAGAAAGCACATTCACAATTTCAGGTTTGAAATTTGTTTACATACTTCTTATCTGATAAGCTCATTTGCAAATATGCAAGCTGAAATAAACACCGTTTAAAACTGCGTGCCTTTTTAAACTGTGCTTCTGTCCATGTCATGAAGTTACAGGAGAGCTGACATCGTACATCACTCACATACTATTATAAAACATAGCTACAGTTTGAATAATAGGAATGATTAACCTTTAACTGTACCTATCCCAAAAGACAAGGACACAGCATACCATTTCCAGTGACAAAGTTTGACACATTCATGTGAATTCTGTTGCTGCCTCCATGTTTCTTTTACGTGGCACATACCCCCTCCATCACCTTTGCACATATATATGTGTAAACCAAACATTAAAAGACATTCATGACGTTCATAATCAAAGCAGTGGCTACCTTTGGCTACGGCAGCTCCAGCCAGCCTGGCTCTGATCAGGCCCTGTCGCTCCTTCAGACGAATGATTCGCACTTTGGGAAACTGGGACATGTACTTATCCAGCGGCTCCTTCAGAATGTCTGACAAAATATTAGATAGGATTTTTAAAGCAGCAGACAAAAGTGGATATAAATTGAAAATGTGACCTACGGCACTGCACATGAGTAGATCTCTTAGAACAGCTGTGGACTTTGATGCTACACATTACTTAAAAAAAGCTTTTAATTTTGGTGGATTTGCATATCACTGTGTGAGCTCTCAATAATATGACATTGGTGTGTTAAAGTAATAAATAAATAAATACACACATACATACATACATACATATATACATTCAAATACTGGTCTTAAGTTTCTGCCTGGCTGTAGTGTTAAATAAAGACTAGACTCTAATTAAACAGCCATGTAGAAAAATAAACACAGGGGTCTTAAGTCACACAATGTTCACAAAATATACATGAAATATGATAATTTGATTTTATTAAACAAAAGTATCAACATTTCCATGAAAACGATTTACAGTCCAGAGAAATTAGAGTGTTAGAAGATGCAGCAGCAAGAAATCTAAATATAGTCAAATTGTCGTTAATAAAACTGTACAGTCTATTAGTTTGCCTACAGGTTTTAAGTCATAATGTTGCTACAGACCGTCCAAAAGTAATAACCTCTAACAATGACAGATTAGTGCCTAGTGTTGTAATTAATAGCAGGTTTCTAGTGCTGTATTTCTTGCAGTTGTCAAATTTAGTCGCCCCGTGGAGACCCGTTAAAAGGTGACACTGTTACCTTTGGTGCTGAAATCATCCACCAGAATGATCTCTTTGAGGAGGTGTGGGGGGGATCTGTTGAGCACACTGTGCACGGAGCGGAGGAGCGTGGACCACACTTCATCCACGAAACAGAAAATCACACTGGTGGAAGGCAAGTCGTCGTGGACCAGATTCTGAGCACACCTGGAAAAAAAAAAAAAAACAAAACACAGAGAGAAAAAGACAATTCAGTTTGGTGATGACAACAGTTTGTGAGGTGAAATGTGCAAGAAGAAGAAGACGACGACTCACATCTCGGGCCTGGTGTCTGGGATTGCACGGTCCACTGGGATCTTCTCGCTCAGGTAGACGTTAAAATGCCCTTCGTCCCACCTCTTCCTCACCTCTGCATCTTCGTTGCTGCCAACGACTGCCGCCTGACCAAACTGGCCCACCGCATTGGCATCTCTGGGACTGTCAGTCACGTCCAGAGAAATCACTTTGTGGACACCTGGTTTCCTGCCAGCGGTGCGGTTATCCTTGGAGAGCTCTGCTGCTTGGAGCTTGACTGCAGGTTTTGGGGTTTCTTTCGCTGCATTCGGATCACTCTTGGTGATGGCACTAACGTGTTTCTCCTCCGTTTTATTAATTGCCACATTTTTGTTCGCCTCAATGATCGAAGGTTTAGATGTTTTAACAGGGTTCGTCTCCTCTTTTGTTTCAGTCTTGGTCTTAACTTCATCCTTGATCTTTGCATCACCTTTGCCCAGAGCATTTTGCACAACATCCCCCTTCTTTGGGGCGTGTGCGGTGGCATGTTTGTTTTCCTGAACACCGGAGGGCACCCGGGTTATATTTGACACAGCAACAGGTATCTCCACTTTATCGAAGCCGTCTATTGCTTTACTTTTCTCTAATTCTGTCCCGTTAAAATCCAAGTTTACTGCTTTTTTCTTTGCAGGATCGCCCTGCTTTGGTGTGACCTTTTGTAAAGCGGCTCCTCCTTTAACTTCAGGAAGGACACGTTTGGGTTGCTCAGTCTTGAGGAGATTGTCTCCTCTGTGCTGGAGTGAGTTCCTCTTTTTATCCACCAACATTTCCTCCTGTTTCTTGCCTCCTTGTCTGTACACTTGGGCTAGTCTGATGCTTGCACTGAGTGGTCCTTTCCCAGCGTGTGTAACAGCGAAGTCAACCCTCTGAACTGGGTGTTTAAAGCCCCTTTTCATCAGCTGGGTCACCCTGGACTGCTGTCTGAAAATCTCCCTCTCTTTTATGACTCTCTCCTTCAGCAGCTGACTGTTCACGTCGTTTATCGATAAGCGGAGTGCAGCCATGTCAAACAGGAGCCAAATGACAGAGGCAATGAAGACAAACGCGAGTACCCTCCCACTCCCCCTCAAGTATCTCCTAATCTTCATCATTCTCGGGGTTTTGTTTAAAAGAAACAAAAAGAGTGGAAACCGACGTGAAGTCACGGAAAACGTTAAAGTATCATACTGTGTGGGCCACTCCTGAGTTGCAGGCAAAGTTTTCGTGTCTTTGGAGAAGTCAGCTGCCTGCGTGGCATGCTAACAAGTGTTACCCGGAGCAGCAGCGGTAGTCGGTGTTGTCAAGTCAGAAAACACAGCCGGGTTTGACACCCATAGCGCCGCACAAAGGTTACAATGCAAAACTATTTTACCGTACCGTGTCGCTGCGGACATCTCCAACCGCCGGCGGACATTACTGTCCGCGTCGTTAAATTCATCCAACTCCTTCGTCACTGACACAAACTAAACTTTCTTCCTCTTCGTTGAGCCTCCACGCCACACACAACTTTGACCGACACACTTTTTGTATGAGGACGTAGCAACCGCCTGTCAGTAAACTCTGATTGGACAGATTGACAGGGAAGTCTCGGCCTACGCGGAGCTAACAGCAAGCTAGCCGGCGATAGCGAGGAGGGGACCGGAAGTCCCGTGGTTTACCACCAAAATAAAAGCGTTTGATTTTTTCTCAGCCATCTGGGTCATCTTTCTTCAACAAGGGTTAAATCTGTGGCAATTAGACTCTAAACCAGGAGGTCCACAAAGGTACTCCAATTTTTGTCATAATAATTGACAATTTCACCAAAATAACGGTGAATGTGAGGGTGCAGATAATTGAAAAACTACAAACAGTGAAGGCATTTGCACTCCAACTGGATGAATCAGTGGACATGTTCAAAGATCTCTTGGTATTTAATGACCAATAACAATTATGCATGAACTTTTTATTAATCGTAAACATGTATAGGTTAATAACCCAGCATATAAATAGGTTAATAAGGTGAAATAAAAGTTGAATAAAGTAAAAATAAAAGTTATTATATGTGAAACATTTAAAAAAAAAAAAAAAGAATTACACCTGGGGGTCCCTGTTCTGTTTCTTGTTCAAGGGGTCCTTGAGCTGAAAAAGGTTGAAGACTCTTGCTCTACATGAACTAAAGAAGCTTCTTGGATGAGAGGCAAAACATCTTCATTTGTTTACAACCAAGTCCAACTGCCACTTATTTAACCATTCTTGAAAAGTGAAAATGGGATGACAAATTATTAAAAATGTTTAAATGTCCAGTGTGGAAGATTTAGGGAGATTCATTAGCAGAAATTAAATATAATATTCTTATGTATGTTTTCATTAGTGAAAATCATGTGAAATAAGAATTGCTGTTTTGTTGTCTATAGAGGTATGTTGCCGTTATGTCCGTTAGTCCGTTATGTTGCACCCATGTTTCTACCAAGTGGCAACCCCCTGTGCTGGGAAATAAGCCAATGTGGAAGTCCCAAAAAGTGTAAATCGTCAAACGACCACTTGAGACAGGCTGCAGATCATTTCAACTGTCCGCTGACGATCCAGAGTAATTAGTTTGCTCCATTCTTAGATAATTAAATCTTAGAGATCTTAAATCTATATATTTTATTTTATGTGTTTTGCTGCCAGATAGGCAACGTACAATTTTCCAACTTTGTGAACAGTAATGAAAATTATTTTACATGATGGAAAGCTCCAGAACAGCTGCTGAAGGAGCTTGTAATAAGACTCTTTTCCCAACTGCTGTTTCTAATGATGCCACTCAGTGGCTTTATTCTAATTTTTCTATAATATAATAATCCCAATCGAGTATTTGTGTTGTTGGAGCCAAATAAACGATTAAATAAACAAACAGCTCTTAATAGGTCACTTATGACTGTTAATTAATTAAGTGACACTTAGAGAACTGTTGAAAGCTCCAGAACAAGTGAATGAGTGGATCTTGAGTTGATGTTACCTGTCTCTATGTCACCTGTTTTTGTTGTGACCACCCATATTTCCATGGCAACTGCTTTTTTGCCATGAGTAAAGTGTAAAGCCTCTTCTTTTTACTGAGACCTTTACTTTGAAAGTCTTAACCAGAAGCGATCCCTTAACTCAGCAGTTTTACAGCTTCACGTTTACGTTGGCAAAAAAAGTACAATCACTGGTCACAGATATCGACGTCAAACTGGCAGCTAAGATGAATGTGCAATTGGTCCTGTGACCGGTTAAGGGCTGAGCACAAAATGTCTTTGTTAATTGATTGATTTGTTTTTTGCTATGATAACTTTATCTTACGTCATAAAGTAAGACGTTGTACGTCGCTTCTACTGAGCAAGCCAGACCTGTAGGACAGGATACACCTTGCACACACTTCAAAAAGTGACATAACTTGATGTACCTGTGCTGTTGGCAGACATGTCAGTGTGCTTTGAATCACATGTAAAGAAGACTTGCCACGACTTAAATGGTTAAACTGTAGCTGCAACTAATAATAATTTAGTTTAGAGGATGTCAGTAGTATGGAAGCTCTAAGCAGTCATGCATTGATACGTTTTATTTCCTCCATTTTTTCGTGAGAATGAATTAATTTCATTTGTTTTCTCGAGATAACAAGATAACAAAATTTATTTTTGAGATAACGACATAATATGACACCTTAAGATAATGAATCATATGGAAGTCTTAAGTGGTGATGTATTCATTTTACATACATTTTCACATTTTATTTCCTCCATGTTCTTGTCACAGTGAGTTAATTGAATCTGTTTTCTTAACAGACTTTGTTTTCTCCAGATAACAGCAAATTTTGAGATCAATCAAATATGATAGGCCTGAGAAATAGGCCTAACTTGTGGTGAAAGTGATGATACTGACGCACAATAAAACATGTTTATCGTTCTGCTCCTCTCACTCAGTTGGTAAACATACTGGACACAACTAGCCAGCATATTGTCCACCCAGGGATACTAGTTGTGTTGTTGTGTATTGATACTTACTGCTAAGCTTACTGCTTAGCTGCTTATGAGTCTACATTAAAGGAATAGTTCACTTAAAAACCTGCCATAAGCAGCCCCTTCCTTTTGGGTTGGCATCCTCAGCAGAAGCTCAGATTAATCAAGATAGGAAAAAGAAATGTATAGAATGCATACAAGCTAAAATGAAACGTCCAAGCTCTTGCCACGCAACAAGAAAATATCATAACATATATTCGCCCAGGATTTGGTCTTGGAAAAAAGAATGCTGCACGAAAAACAGGAAAAATAGAACTGGGTTGGATGAATTATCATCCAACTGGTGGGGGCAGAAGAACGTTTGAAGAAAGAGTTGAGGCTTTTGACTTCACACTTTGTGTTATGGGTGCAGAGGAGCCCTTAGACGGCACACTCACAGTTGGGGCGTTGTGCAATACAACTCATCATAAAGACAAATTGATGATTTAGATTTAAGTGACTCATCAACACAAGCCAAGTCACCAGACAACCGAGGCTCCCGCCCAGGGGCGGACTGGGGTAAAAAAGTGGCCCGGGAATTTAGTAGCCTACCTGACTGGCCCACTTAGGCCAGGGCATCAGATGATGGTGGCGGTTGCTGTCAATGTTGGCTAATGCCACTGAGCGCTGTCTGGCCCTAGTCCATACACAATACTGATGTATAATTTTATCACATTACAGCCACCCACCTGACTGGCATCCCCCTCCCGGTCACGCAGACCCGCCTCTCTCTTTATCTCTCTCTATCTGTCATTCACGACTCAATCACACCATACTTGAGAACTAAATAGGGGGTAGGGGGGTCTGTGTGCACTCCCCCAGAAACATTTTGTGATTTTTAACACATAAATGAGGTATTCTGGTGTACTCTGGGGAGGAAATAGAGGAGAAAGACAACATTGCTTCAGATTTTTAAAAAAGCAGATTTAGTACTGACTGAGGTTCCTATTATTGTGATGTAATGTCCTGCTCCCACCTCACCAAATCTTTGTCCCAAGTCTTCCTCTCATACCGTGTCACCTCAACACTCTTAGAGCTCTCTGTCTCCTCTGTCCTCGGACAGACCTTTTACTAGCTCCAACCCTTTGATGGATGCAAGTGTACCATCAAGCTTGGCCCAGACATTAAGTCTGTCCCCTGATGATGTAAGTTATTTTCTTTGATGATGACATGAAACATTTCCTTTGACGTTCTGCGACACACTGATTTATGAGCCTCTCCATGCTTCTGAGCAGCAAGCATTATTGAGCTTCACATACATTCCAACTCCTGTACCAGAGATTACAGAATAATCCAGCAATTGACAGAAATCAGGAATCTTGAACCAGTGACTGAAGTACAAGTTTCCAACCTTGTGCCCACAGACAGTGGATCAGACAGTTTCCCTGATAATCAGTAATTATAGTATTTCAAAGACTACAACATATTGTTCTTAGAGGAGTAATGTTGTGATTGTGGGTGTCTGTTTTTGTATTTCTAGAGCATTCTGCATACTGTATATTTGTTAAGCATCGACACATGAAATTACTTAGATGATTTGAGTGTGTTTTCGCTATAAAAGCAAACAATGTCCTAAGAACTTAAAATGTTACATGCTTGATTACAGAAGGTTTTATTTGGACTGAACCTAATGTTCTTCATAGCACAATCCAAAGAAAATGAATAAATAATAGATAGTGTGCTCTTTCAAGCATGCTCAGTTAATGCATTCATGTTTTTAATGCACATGCTGGTGCTTTATGTTATTTTCAAATGTTGAATTTTACCCAGAGGCACTGTTAGGGAAGTACTGTTTCATGACTGTTACATTATATCATTCTGAGATGTATTTTCATACTTTCCATATACCTAGCTTTGCCTTAATTTAATGGGATGTTGTGATGTAATAAAATGAAAAAATAACAAGGAAATATTTTTGTTTTAGTTTGTGTACTTAAATTATTTTAAATTGTTTATCAAACTTGAATAAGTTGTTACTTCTATTATTACAGTCAGAGCATATATGCTGAAAGAATATTAATTTATAGTAATGAACTAAGAAGCTACTTACAATTCAATTCAATTTTATTAATATAAAGCCAATTCATAACAAAAGTTATCTCATGACACTTTCCATACAGCAGGTCTAGACCGTACTCCATAATATTATCTACAGAGACCCAACAATTCCACCAGGAGCAAGCACTTGGCGATTGTGGTGAGGAAAAACTGCCTTTTAACAGGCAGAAACCTCAAGCAGATCCAAGCTCCTTGGTGGACAGTCATCTGCTGCAACTGGTTGGGTTAAAGAAAGAGAGTAGCAGAGAGGGAGAGTTAGATAGATAAACAGAGAGATAGAGAGACAGTGATGCGCAGATCTCAGCGTAGCCACGATCCATGGGATCCACCACCTGCAAGACAAAAGAGCACAAGAACTCTGGGCAGCTGGGAACTAAGCTAGTAACATCTATGAATATGTACAGATGGAGAGTAGCACTAGAAATATTAAGAATATACTGACAAGGAATAGAAGGAGAAGGATGAAGAAGTAGAAGTAGTAGTAGTAGTAGTTAGATGAAGAGCTTTCACGCATTGTTTTCCTGATTGCTTAATGTTATATGTATTTATTATTATTTTATTTATTATTATTTTATTAGCTTATATTGTTATTATTATCTAGTATTTCGTTGCTTTTATTGTTATTGTTTAATATTGTTTTTTGTTTTTAGTTTTCTTATTTTATCTATTTAAGTTTTTTTTGGTTTTAGTTTTCTTATTTTATGAATTTAAGTTTTTTTTCTACTCTTAGTTTTGTTATTTTATCTATTTAAATTTAGGGGTTTTTTTGTTTTAATTTTGTTATTTTATCTATTTAAGTTTACTTTTTTTTGGTTTAAGTTTTTTTTTTATTTAAGTTTGGGTTTTTGGGTTTAGTTTTGTTATTTTATCTATTTAGTTTGGGGTTTTTGCTTTTAGTTTTGTTATTACATCAATTTAAGTTTGCAGGTTTTTTTGTTTTGGTTTTGTTATTTTATCCTATTTAAGTTTAGGGTTTTTGTTTTAGTTTTGTTATTTTAATATTTTAGTTAGTTTTTTCTTTTAGTTTTGTTATTTTAGCTATTTGGTTTGTTTTTTTTCATGTTTTTAGTTTTATTTATTTTATCTATTTTAAGTTTAGGGGTTTTTGTTTTAGTTTTGTTATTTAATCTATTTTTAGGTTTACGTTTTTTGTTTTAGTTTTGTTATTTTTATGTATTTAAGTTTTTTGGTTTTAGTTTGTTATTTTGTAATAACCCATTTAAGTTTACGTTTTTTTTCTTTTAGTTTGGTATTTTTATGTATTTAAGTTTATAGGGGTTTTTTGGTTTTAGTTTCGTATTTGGGTTTACGTGTTTTTCTGTTTAGTTTTGTTATTTTATGTATTAAGTTTAGGTTTTTGGTTTACAGTTTAGTTTTTATGTATTTTAAGTTTACATTTTTTTTCGCTTTTAGTTTTGTTATTTTATGTGTATTTAAGTTTACGTTTTTTTCTTTTAGTTTTGGTATTTTATGTATTTAAGTTTAGGGGTTTTTTTGGTTTTAGTTTTGTTTTTTACGTATTTAGGTTTACGTGTTTTTTCTGTTTTAGTTTTGTTATTTTATGTATTTAAGTTTTTTGGTTTTAGTTTTGGTATTTTTATGTATTTAAGTTTTAGGGTTTTTTTGGTTTTAGTTTAGTTTTTGTGTATTTAAGTTTGATTATTTTTGCTTTTGGTTTGTTATTTTATCTATTTAAGTTTTACGTTTTTTTAGTTTAGTTTGTTATTTTATGTATTTAAGTTTGGCGTTTTTTTTTGGTTTAGTTTGTTTTTTTGTGTATTTAAGTTTACGTTTTGTTTCAGTTTTATTTATTTTATGTATTTAAGTTCAGGGTTTTTTTTGGTTTTAAGCTTTGTTTTTTATGTATTTATGTATTTAGTTTTGTTATTTTATGTATTTAAGTTTTTTTGGTTTAGTTTTTGTTATTTATGTGTATTTAAGTTTAGGGTTTCTTTTGGTTTTAGCTTTGTTTTTATATATTTCCATTTTACGTTTTTGCTTTTAGTTTTGTTATTTTATCTATTTAAGTTTAGAGTTTTTGGTTTTAGTTTTGTTATTTTAATATTTTAGTTTGTTTTTTGTTTAGTTTGTTATTTTAGCTATTTAGTTTGATTTTTTGTTTTAGTTTTGTTATTTTATCTATTTAAGTTTACATTTTTGTTTTAGTTTGTTATTTCATGTATTTAAGTTTTTTTGGTTTTTGGTTTTGTTATTTTATGTATTTAAGTTTAGGGGTTTTTTGGTTTTTAGTTTTGTTTTTATGTATTTAAGTTTACGTTTTTTGCTTCTGGTTTTGTTATTTTATCTATTTAAGTTTAGGCTTTTTGTTTTAGTTTTGTTATTTTATCTATTAAGTTTCACGTTGTTTTTCGCGTTTAGTTTTTGTTATTTCGTATTTAAGTTTTTTTGTAGCTTTTAGTTTTGGTATTTTATGTATTTAGTTTGAGTTTTTTTGGTTTAGTTTTGTTATTTTATGCATTTAAGTTTTTTTTTGGTTTTAGTTTGTTGTTATTTTGCCGTATTTAGAGTTCAGGGTTTTGTTTTAGTTTTGTTATTTAATCTATTTAAGTTTACGTTTTTTGTTTTAGTTTGTTATTTTATGTATTGAAGTTTTTTTAGTTTTAGTTTTGTTATTTTATGTATTTATTTAAGTTTAGAGGTTTTTGGTTTTAGTTTTGTTTTTTTATGTATTTAAGTTTACATTTTTGGTTTTAGTTTTGTTATTTTATCTATATAAGTTTAGGGTTTTTGTTTTAGTTTGTTATTTCATGTATTTAGTTTGAGGTTTTTTGTTTTAGTTTACGTTTTTATGTATTTAAGTTTTACGTTTTTTGCTTTTAGTTTTGTTATTTTATCTATTTAAGTTTACGTTTTTTTGGTTTTAGTTTTGTTATTTTGCGTATTTAAGTTCAGGGTTTTTTTGGTTTTAGCTTTGTTTTTTTATGTGTATTTAAGTTCGTTTTTTCTTTAGTTTTATTATTTTATCTTAAAGTTCGTTTTTTGGTTTAAACTTTGTTATTTGTATTTAAGTTTAGGTTTTTGGTTTAGTTTGTTTTTGATGTAATTAAGTTTTTTTGGTTTTTAGTTTTTGTTATTTACGTATTTAGTTTAGGGGGTTTTTTTGGTTTTAGCTTTGTTTTTTTATGTATTTAAGTTTACGTTTTTGGTTTAGCTTTGTTATTTTATGTATTTAAGTTTAGGGTTTTTTGGTTTAGTTTTGTTATTATTTTATCTATTTAAGTTTTTTTTGGTTTAGTTTTGTTATTTTGCGTATTTAGTTCAGAGGGTTTTGTTTAGGTTTTAGCTTTGTTTTATGTATTTAAGTTTACGTTTTTGCTTTTAGTTTGTATTTATCCCTATTTAAGTCTGAGTTTTGTTTTATTTTTGTTATTTTAGCTATTTTTAGTTTTTATTTATCTTTGTTATTTTAGCTATTTTAGTTTGTTTTTGTTTGAGTTTGTTATTTTAGCTATTTTAGTTTGGTTTTGCGTTTTAGTTTGTTATTTTATCTATTGTATTTGCAGTTTGGGGTTTTTGTTTTGAGTTTTGTTATTTTATCTATTTATGAGTTTATGTTTTTTGTTTAGTTTGTTATTTTATGTATTTAAGTTTTTAGTTTTAGTTTGTTATTTTATGTATTGTTAAGTTTAGGGTTTTTTGGTTTTAGTATTGTTTTTTATGTATTTCTTTACGTTTTTCTGTTTAGTTTTGTTATTTTATGTATTTAAGTTTTTTTGGTTTTAGTTTTGTTATTTTATGTATTTAAGTTTAGGGTTTTTTGGTTTTTAGCTTTGTTTTTCACGTATTTAAGGTTACGTTTTTTTTTGCTTTTAGTTTTGTTATTTTATCTATTTAAGTTTAGGGGTTTTTGTTTTAGTTTTGTTATTTGGCCTATTTTATCTATTTAAGTTTAGGGTTTTTGTTTTAGCGTTTTGTTATTTTTATCTATTTAAGTTTACGTTTTGTTTTAGTTTTGTTATTTCATATGTATTTAAGTTTAGAGGTTTTTGGTTTAGTTTAGTTTTTTTATGTATTTAAAGTTTACGTGTTTTTTGCTTTTAGTTTTGTTATTTTATGTATTTAAGTTTCGTTTTTTAGTTTTAACTTTGTTATTTTATGTATTTAAGTTGAGTTTTTGGTTTTTGTTTGTTTTGTGATGTATTTAAGTTTACATTTTTTTGGCATAGTTTTGTTGTTTTATCTATATAAGTTTAGGGTTTTTGTTTTTAGTTTTATTTATTTTCATGTATTTTAGTTTAGGGTTTTTTGTTTTAGTTTACGTTTTTATATTTAAAGTTTACGTTTTTGCTTTTAGTTTTATTTATTTTATCTATTTGGTTGTTTTTGGTTTTAAACTTTGTTATTTTATGTATTTAAGTTTAGGGTTTTTTGTTTCAGATTTTGTTATTTTATGCATTTAAGTTTTTGGTTTTAGTTTTGTTATTTGTATTTAAGTTCAGGGTTTTGGTTTTAGCTTTGTTTTTGTATATTTAAGTTACGTTTTGCTTTTTTAGTTTTGTTATTTTATCTATTTAAGTCTAGGGTTTTTGTTTTAGTTTTGTTATTTAGCTATTTTTAGTTTTTTTATTTATTTTTTGTTATTTTAGCTATTTTAGTTTGTTTTTCTTTGGTTTGTTGTTTTAGCTATTTTTAGTTTGGTTTTTGCGTTTTAGTTTTTTGTTATTTTTATCTATTTAAGTTTAGGGTTTTTTGTTTTTGAGGTTTATTATTTGTATTATTTAAGTTTTTATTTATTCTTATATTTATTCCAGGGTTTTTTTGGTTTTAGTTTTGTTTTTTTATGTATTTAACTTTACGTTTTTGCTGCTTTAGTTTTATTATTTTATGTATTTTGAGTTTTTAGTTTAGTTTTGTTATTTTATGTATTTAAGTTTTAGGGTTTTTTGGTTTTAGCTTTGTTTTACGTATTTAAGGTTACGTTTTTTGGTTTTAGTTTTTTGTTATTTTATCTATTTAAGTTTGGGGTTTTTGTTTAGTTTTGTTATTTTAGCTATTTTATCTATTTAAGTTTAGGTTTTGTTTTCGTTTTGTTATTTTTATCTACTATTTGGTTCGTTTTTGTTTAGTTTTGTTATTTCATGTGTTAAGTTTAGGAGTTTTTTGGTTTAGTTTAGTTTTTTGTATATTTAAGTTCGTGTTTTTGCTTTTAGTTTTGTTATTTTTATGTGGTATTTGAGTTTACGTTTTTGGTTTTAGCTTTGTTATTTTATGTATTTAAGTTTAGGGGTTTTTGGTTTTAGTTTTGTTTTTTTGATGTATTTAAGTTTTTTGGTTTTAGTTTTGTTATTTTACATATTTAAGTTTAGAGTTTTTGGTTTTAGCTTTGTTTTTTTATGTATTTAAGTTTACGTTTTTTTGCTTTTAGTTTTGTTATTTTATCTATTTAAGTTTAGGGTTTTTGTTTTAGTTTTGTTATTTTATCTATTTGAGTTTATGTTTTTTTGTTTTAGTTTTGTTATTTTATGTATTTAAATTTAGGGTTTTTTTGGTTTTTAGTTTTTGTTTTTTTATGTATTTAAGTTTTACGTTCTTTTTGCTTTTAGTTTTGTTATTTTTATCTATTAATTTCGTTTAGGGTTTTTGGTTTTAGTTTTGTTTTTATGTGTATTTAAGTTTACGTTTTTTTGCTTTTAGTTTTTTATTTTATCTATTTATTATTTTAGTTTAGGGTTTTTTGGTTTTAGTTTTATTGTTTTAATATTTGGTTGTTTTTGCGTTTAGTTTTGTTATTTTGTATCTATTTAAGTTTAGGGTTTTTGTTTTAGTTTTGTTATTTAATCTATTTAAGTTTACGTTTTTATTTAGTTTTGTTATTTTGTATATTTAAGTATTTTTTTGGTTTTAGTTTTTGTTATTTTTATGTATTTAAGTTTAGGGTTTTTGGTTTTAGTTTTTGTTTTTTTGTATTTAAGTTCTACGTTTTTGCTTTTAGTTTTGTTATTTTATCTATTTAAGTTTAGGGTTTTTGGTTTAGTTTTTGTTATTTTTAAGTATTTAGTTTGTTTTTTGCGTTTAGTTTTGTTATTTTATCTATTTAAGTTTAGGGGTTTTTGGTTTAGTTTTGTTTTTCGCGTATTTAGGTTTCGTGTTTTTCTGTTTTAGTTTGTTATTTTATGTATTTAAGTTTTTTGGTTTTTAGTTTTGTTATTTTATGTATTTAAGTTTAGGGTTTTTGGTTTTAGTTTAGTTTTTATGTATTTAAGTTTCGTTTTTATTTTAGTTTGTTATTTATGTATTTAAGTTTACGTTTTTTCCTTTTAGTTTTGGTATTTTATGTATTTAAGTTTAGAGGTTTTTTGGTTTTAGTTTTGTTTTTCGTGTTTTTAGGTTTCACGTGTTTTTCTGTTTTAGTTTTGTTATTTTATGTATTTAAGTTTTTTTGGTTTTAGTTTTGTTATTTTATGTATTTAAGTTTAGGGTTTTTAGTTTAGTTTAGTTTTTATGTATTTAAGTTTACGTTATTTTTGCTTTTAGTTTTGTTATTTTTATGTATGTTAAATATTTTTTTGGTTTTAGTTTTGTTATTTTATGTATTATTTAAGTTTTAGGGTTTTTTTGGTTTTAGTTTTGTTATTTTAGCTATTTTTAGTTTTGTTTTTTTTTTTGCGTTTAGTTTTGTTCATTTATCTATTTTAAGTTTAGGTTTTGTTTTTAGTTTTGTTATTTTATCAATTCAAGTTTACATTTTTTTCTTTTAGTTTTGTTATTTTATGTATTTAAGTTTTTTCTTGGTTTTAGTTTTGTTATTTTATGTATTTAAGTTTAGGGTTTCTTTTGGTTTTTAAGCCGTTTTATATATCATTTATGCGTTTTTTGGTTTTAGTTTTGTTATTTTGTCTCTATTTAAGTTTTAGGGTTTTTTTTGGTTTTTAGTTTTTGTTATTTTAGGTTTGTTATTTTTATCTATTTAAGTTCATTTTTTTGGTTTTAGTTTTGTTATTTTATGTATTTAAATTTTTGGTTTAGTTTTGTGTTTTTATGTATTTTAGTTTAGGGTTTTTGGTTTAGCTTGTTTTATGTATTTAGTTTACGTTTTTTTTGCTTTTAGTTTTGTTATTTTATCTATTTAAGTTTAGGATTTTTTGCTTTTAGTTTTTGTTATTTTAGCTATTTTAGTTTGTTTTTGTCTTTTAGTTTTGTTATTTTAGCTATTTTAGTTTGATTTTTCACGTTTAGTTTTATTATTTTATCTATTCAATATTTAGTTTGCAGTTTTGTTTTAGTTTTGTTATTTTATCTATTTAAGTTTATGTTTTTTTGGGGTTTTAGTTTTTGTTATTTTAGCTGTTTTAGTTTGTTTGTTTTTTCTTTTAGTTTTTGTTATTTATTTGTTTTAGCTATTATTTGTTATTTTAGCTATTTTATTATTATTATTATTATTATTATTATATTAATCTTATTATAATTTTTGTATTGTCTTGGTTTAGTCATTACAACATATAACTTATAAAAAGCAATGTTGGATTGAGAATAGAGGAAGAGTAGTGAGGGTGTGGGTAGAAGGTGTACTTAGCTCAACAGGTCCGCGGAGCAGCAAAAGAACCACTGGATGTCCTTCAGCGAAAAGATCTTTAGTGGACAGCCTATGACACTCAGTAGCCTGATCCTCACTTCTTCCATTTCAGAAGCAGGGTATATGGAATGAAAAACAAGGTAAATACAGAAATAAAAATAGAAAAAATAAACCTGTATCATAAACATAAAAACAGGGAGCCTTTCAGATGGATACGGTTGAATGGACTGTACACTCAAAGCAGGCCAAAATGCGGGACTATCATTCCAATCGATCTATCGATCTTAATGTTATTTTAATACCATGAAATCAAGCTAATCCTCAACTTAATCAAAGGCATGAGGGCTCATAAAAGGCTTGGAATGTTGGAATGTTACATCACTGAGTGAGAGTTAGAAGCTGCGCATGCGTCACACGGCATTTTTTAAATCATACGTAATTATTATCTTCTCTAGGAATAATGGCGTGTATTAATGGATTAAAATCTTTAAATCTTAAAACAAAAGGCTGTTTTTGCCAGATTGTCTCAAATTTGCAGCTTTCAAATAATCAACCATCTACAAAACTTAAAATCACCATCATTAATTATTATTGTGTAATATCACTGTTTGATAAACCTCTTATCATTTAACAGAAAAATACATCAAACAAACAGCACCAGGATTAAATAACAATAAGAGCAACTTTTGCAGCCCTGTGACAGTTTCAGTGTGATGGTGAACTCTCACCTTTCTGCCATCACTATCCATGCTGTTAATAATCCAAGGGAAAACTTTATTCTCCTCCGATCTACATTGATTTCATGTGAGTGTATGAAAATAGGCCTTCTTAAAACAAGTCAGGAGAAGTCACCTTTGACTTGCTTCTTTTAAAAATACAACAACTCACAATGATAACTTGATAGAGGCTACACTGTTGTTTTCTATGTAACTGGGCTGTGAAATATGAAATCTTGCTTTTTTTTTTCTTTCACCGTCTATTTAAATGCATCCATACCTTACAGTAGATGTAGCGATTGGTAACCATAAGCCAAGTCTAAAAGGTTTCCATCCCTGCTCCAGTGTTTCTGGTACAAGCTGGTGGGAAGAGTGTCTCCTCTCACTATTTATCAATATCTGCGCTGTTAGATAAAGGCAGGGCTCATAAGGCGAATGTGACGTGAGTTTACACCTGAAGTTCATAATTTTTTATACTTGCTGCGCTTGCGCTGTAACATTGTTTTTGTTTTTTAAGAAATCATGCACGTGTTATCTTGCTTATCTCTGAATATTAGCGCGTAATAATGGATTAAAATCTCAGGCAAAAGGCTGTTTTCTCGAGTTTCACTATGATGTGTGATATAACGTGCATGACGTATGCGACAAATCAATAAATTGAAACTGAGAACTTCATTCAAGTCTTTTTAATACAAGATTATACAGATTGAGCAACTGACAAGTATCATTACTTGCACCACGAGTAATCACGAAAAGCCGGCAAAGTAAGACGACAAAATAAAATAAAAAACCAAAACCTTGCGGGACTGGATAAATTCTTGTGATTGTAGAGTCATTTAACCATAAATAAAGAAAGCTAAAACATTATATGAAGCTAAGCAGTAGCTTTTAGAGGATTATAACAATATTGATTTGATCGATTTAGTGCCCGAGGCTTCCAGAGTGTCTGTCTTGAATATGGACACTTGTACGCGTTTATTTGGCTATGTTATTATTAATTCTATATAAACATCCTGGTACAGGTGCAGTTTTATGTTATAGGTTCACTTTAACGTTATGTAGTCGCGTTTAAAACCTAACTTGTCAACTTAGCGTTACCTAACAATAGACATGGTCAACTATCGCGTACAACATAGCAGCTAGCTAATGTACTTACTAGTCCAGCAACCATTAGCCAGCTAAATTGTCTGTGCATTGCTGCTGTTATTCCATCAAGCTTTTGCCCAGTATAGAACGCAAACCCAGATTTACTGCGTGTCTGGTAAGCACTCTTGTAGCCACTTTCTCTCTTAGCTTCTTCATTGACCATCCCTTTGGTTGATGTCCATAGAGCTGCAGGCCGGCTACACTCTCGGTCACGACACGGCACCAACACTCCCCTTCAGCACTCATACAGGCCCAGACGAAAAACCTCCTCTTCGGTGGTCAAACTCTGTTGACACGAAACGTAACTAACACTAACCTTAACCTCCACCGGTGCTGTAAACTCAAGTCGACAGCCTAAATATTTCAAGCATTGCTGCTTCTTATTAGCTCACAGCCGCTCTGGATTAAGCGGTTTAGCACCAGTCCGTCCTGCCGTACGCGTGACATTTCCTCTTTAAATATGATCCATTTTCACCTAAATGAATAAAATAGTTGGTGGTATGGTGACCATATCCGGTGTACAAAGTCACGTATTGCAGTGTAGCATTAAAATAACTGAAAATGTTTTATTCAATGGTAAGCTTACACAATGTTGCTACCTCGTAAATAGTTACCGCGACTCAAAGAAGATCATCAAAATTAGCATTAGCTTTTTTTATTAAGACATCAGATAATATACATATATATTCATCTTGAACGTTCACTTTACCACAATAACAAAAAAAGCATTTTAAATAACACAACGTAAATTACTAGAAATGAAGTCAATGAAGTGCTAAGCTGTAATTTCTCAAGTGTACATGAACAGCTGAAGAAGTGAGTCAATCACGTTAGCTGTTTCTGGTGGCTTTGCATCTCTATAGCTATTTCCCATTCATAGCGCTGCTCTTTTTTAATTCTGAGATCCAATTATAATAAGCCTTGAAGTTGGGCACAATTAACAGTGTGACCACTTGATTGACAGGTAAGTACCATTACAGATAGCTTATTAGAGCATCCATGTGTCATCCGTCACCTCAGAGTGCGTGATCCACATATTCGCTTGAATTTTAATGGAGTGTGGGAGGCGGAAGAAGCAGTCATCGCTATAGTGCATTAGCGCTGGATAACAGTAGAAATAACATAAAACAGAGATTTTAAAGATGTAAACAAGTTATTTATTTATTGAAATTTCAGATTAATTATAACCAAAGGAGGTGGTACTAAGGGGAAAGAAAGGGCCAGCGGACAATCACAAGCCTCTGACTATCTGTCTGGTTTAAATAACGTTGATGCAGGTAATTTAGAGACTGTGATTGGTTGATTGATCGGGGGTAGGCACAGCTCAATCTGATCTCAGGCTCAAGTAGGGATGAGATCAGGTGGGCAATGCATCTCATCACAGGACCACCGAGGACACAACGATCACACACCTGGATTTGTATACACACAACACTACACCCATAGGAGACCTTAAGGACAGGAAGTTTTGGTTAAATACTACATCACATTTCTTCACATAAGGGCAATGCGCATTTTATAAATCTTTTAGAGAGTTTTAATCATGCACTGATCAACCCCTCACGAATAGAGTAGTAAAACAAGGGGTGATTATGAATGAAAGTATATGAATGACGGAACCAGTCTGTACATCAAGTCACATTTAGCTAAACTCCTTACTATCAACATGGTTGATGTCCTTATTAAAATCAGCACAGTACAGCCAGAAACAGGGCTGTGTGAACCGAGGCTAACTAACAGTTCTTTGAGGCTGTACAGCCTGGACGTATTTATCACAAGAACACATCATTAAATATCAGTTTGCACTGCAGACCAACCTTTTGCGCACGCGCACATGTTCTAAGGAGTACCTGGTGAAGGATGGCCACTCATCAGTTTAGAGTCTGTTATGCACCGCGATTGTACAGATCTGCATCAGCGACCCATCTCTAATGCTGCGTAAAATCATTGCCCGTCACAAGCAGACTGGTGAGTGAGCGACAACGCAGAGACAAGGACCACTGATTGAAACCACCCGGTCTTTCTCAATATACGCGCAGGGGGCTGGACTGCAGATTCACCTGTCAGCGACCACGAACCATCAAACATGAATGGTTTAAAACGGTCATCATCAATCTTATCATTACCGTGTAGTCCTCCTCAATTCTAATTTGATACAGAACTAATATACGTGCCTCAGTTACCTTGGATACATTTTAGCATGGGAAGTGAATTAGTGAACCTACTAGTGAACTTTTAGGTGTTTAGCTAGGTCATATGATAGAGAGCCCAAGTTTCAGCTAACTCCATGCAGACTTTTTTCTGATAACCACGTTCGCGCAATACAAATCACTAATTATTACTCCATTAGAAACATGAACCAAACATTTATTCAACACTGACCAATAAATAAAGCACCAGGGTTTTGAATTTATTCGATGCGTGCCATGCATTGCTGTAACAATTGGGAACTCATTTGCAGGCCATCATTGGGATTTGTCTACACTCACACTAGATGGAAACGTTGTTTGTTTAGTTCAACCCGCTGTCAGTGGCTGGCTGATGAGTGTGCTGAACGCTCGGTCCATGTGAAATAACCCGGCTCTTCACGCGATCATGCTCCGTCCTCCTCTTCCTGTCTAGCAACAGCTAACGCTCGTCTGCTAAGCGTCTCTCTCTCCTAAACCCGCCCTCTCAAAAATCCGGCAGGTTACTCACGTTCATTTATAGTAGACACTGATTGGACAAAAGCACTTGAGCATAACAAAAGCGATAAAAAGAGATATTCAAGGACCGCCAAGGAACACAGGAAAACTCCATAGCCCTCTCAAAAGCATATAGCAAATATACAGTTCTCTATATTAGAGGTAAAAGATGTAAACGATGCAGGAGTAGTACACACCCATTCGATGCCCGATCTGCACGGCTCACTTTGCTGACTGCTGTTGTATCTTGAGTTTTAACGATGCAATAATGTGCCCGGAGTTTGTGGCGATAAAACATCGCTGGCGCACCATTTTTGCAAACAGGCTGCTCAAACAAGGACCGACGGGAACATGCGATCCATATTGAGTCAGCAATATCCATGTGCTAATACTGCAACGGAGGACAAGGACATCAAGTATCGACCATTAGCTCAAGTAGGCCATTTCTTGAGCTCTTCTAACCGGTTTCTAACCATGTCGCTCACGTCGCCTTTCGTGCAAACTCAACATTTGTTTGATTTAGGGGCCTTTTGGTGATTTCTGAATTTTTGGCGGCGTGCTTCAGTGGCCGGACATCAGTATGCCAATTGCAGGAGGCTGTGCTCTCAAACCCCGCAAAATGCGAGTCTACTTCCCAGCCTCAGGAAGTGTGGGCGGTCAGCAGCGTGCGCCCTCCTCTCTCCTCACTCCGGCTCAAGCTGAAAGCGCAGCCTCGATCTTCAGCTCTTTGATCGAGCTGGTATCGTAGCTATCAAGCTGGAGGCGAACAGGCATGCTCTCAGCCCAATATGCAGACCCAACTAATGCCAGAGAGAGAGGATCATGGCCAGGGCATGCCCAGTGGCGCTTAAGTGCCATCCCGGGCACAGCAAAGCCCTGTTGCTGACACTCCAGAAATCTCCATCTCTACCAGTTTACCAATCACAGGCTCCTTCTTAAGTACTTGCCTCTAGTGGTGATACGATGACAACATTTGGCTTTATATGGCGATGGGTTGTTGGTCACAAAGCAGCTCCAAATCAAAGCGTCGCTTTATAAGTACTCAAAGATAGTCCAGATCTGCAATCTCCTGTTTGTCTCTTGCTCTTTTGGTTTATGTGTCCCATAGAGCGCGGAGCCAGCTACACTGTCCACGTCTAGCTCCGGGTCTGACACAACACCAGCGCTCCAATGATCGCGGCGGCCAGCTGTTTGGATAGGTAGTCCACATTTCAGCTTCAAAACAGCGGGTAAGAATGGTTTGGTTTTGTCACCTCCAGGAGGAGCTTTTATATCTATAGACACCTTAGGTCCTCTTACAGAGTCTGCAATGTTGATTTCACAACATTTCTACGTAGTAACACAGAGCAGACAAACTAAACACTGCAATGAGACAAGCAGCAACCTTTGTGGCTGTGAAATGAGGCCAACATGGAGTGCCAAAAATGCCCCGTTCTTTAAGCAGGCCACTTGGCTTCGCTACAAAATGAGTACTGTAATGTAATGCTGTACTGAAGGTGATTTGTTTTATATATAACTCCTGCTCAAATTGAGCTTAAATATATGATAAAAGGTTGAAAGTCTGTACACCACTGAGTGTCACTAAAGCCTACATAACAGCTATCATAACCACGCCATGGTAAGCTCATACATCATATTTAACCTTAAGAAAGACAAGATATTTGCAACTGGAAAATAGTTTGTATTAACTACAACAAATGAGTGAACATTCTTTATAAGACAGGCTCAGGTCAAAAAGTAGTGAGTGGTAATTAAACAACTAATAAAATCCATAAAGACGAACAATATTTGATTAACACTAACCCAAGCAGTTATCATCCTACAGTGATGCTTTCTCCTTATAGTAACTTGGTAATGTTGACCAACAGCTTTGCAAATTTAAGGGTATAGATGTTTCCAACTAGTCATAATATGAATTAGGCATGTTTTGCAGTAATCAGCAATAGAAAGCATTATATTGAGTCTACAATTAATGAGCTGTTTTAGTTATTGTTTAATCTGTTCATCATTTTCTTGATTAAATGTTGAAAAAACAGTGAAAAATGTCATCACAGCTTCCTGAAAGCCTAATGTGACGTCTTTAAATGTCTTGTGTATGATTTATGACTTTATTTGACAGGAACGGAAGTGCATATTAATAATTTTTTTCTGAAAATATACCAGAGTTGCTTGAAAGGCTAGTTTTCATCTGTAGTTGAAAGCACATGTACAAACAATGCATACAGGCTAAATCCAAGCACATTCAGTACTATAATATAAAACAAAGACAAGCTGGAAACAGTGAACGATTTACTTATTTTTTCTTGAAAAATGACTGGAAACAATCAATAAATTATCTCACAACAGTTGCTGATTGCTGCTCATTAGTTTGTTTTTGAGTATTTTGTCGGTGTATTTAGAGTCAGTTTGACAAGTGCTAGAGTTCCAGTCAACAAATTTGGATAATGATATGATCTGAAACAAAACAAGCAGATCTAACTGTATTTTCATGCTGAATATATATAACATTATGTAAATTGCAGTTTTAACATACATCTTTGTTAGCAAAAATTTGCACACTACCAAGCATGAAACACAATAGATTCCCCCAATGAACATTTAGGAGATCTAAAACTTAAGCATGTCTCTCTCACAAACACACACACACACACATTGCACAGGCACATGCACAATTGCATTTATCTAAAACCTGTATTACTGCAGCCATTAAACGAGAAGTGATTAGTGAAGCGACGACAGTTTTTCCCTTCATCAACAGGCCTCTCTGGAGTCCCATTGGCTCCATTCAGCCTGTTAACAGTCCCCAACATGAGGAGGAGGAGTGGTACCTCCATAGTGGCCTGCGCCAGCCACACTACCGCGCTTTCATTGGTGTGTTAGCTAAATGATTGGCCTCAGGATAGCCCCGAGCCCTGCAATGCATGTGTTAGCCATATATTCCATCCACTGAACGTTTGTTCATTTATTCATCCATTTTTGCATTCGCACTCATGATGGCATCATTTTGGTAAATTTGATTGTATTTTTTCTAAACTGGAGACGGACACAGGGTCAGAAAAAACACCAACAGAGCAGAGAGTGACAAAGCCCATAGCGGTGTTCGATCACGGTAATAATTACACAGGACTTCATTCATGGTGACATTAACTGAAGTGAAACAGTGTGCAAACGCACAGGTGTCTGTGTTGCCCTCACACTGCAGACCTGAAACTATTAGTTGGTTAATTCGTCAGTTAGTTCATCATTGTCATTTGTTTAAATCATTTCCTTTTTAGGCTTCTCAAATTTTCATTTCTCTGTGCTATATCGCAATAAATCAAACATCGTTTGTTTGTGATTTGTTAGTTGGATTAAAACAAGTAAATTAAAGACAACACCTCAGGCTCTGACATTTCACAAACCAACAGATTCATTGATAAATCAAAGAAAATATTTATATTAATTGATAATGAAACTAATTTTTCAAATGCAGCTCTAGTATGAAGCACCATTGATGATTTATGCAGAGCACAACCGATACTGGATTTCTGGGGCAATACTGATAGGGAGTATGAATGAACACATTTTCTGCAATGAATTCTTAACCGTAGTTAACACTTGTAGCAAAGATGTGTAATGGAAGGCAGAGGGAACATTTCACAGTTATATATATATATATATATATATATATATATATATATATATATATATATATATTCAACTATTCTGTAAATACATATTGGACAACATGTGCTGATACTGATATATCTGTGACAGGTCAATAATCAATACCAGATGATAGCATCGATAAATGTGTTTGCAGCTTACAGAGCATTAAAGTCAGGTGATTTAGTTTCCTGCACTTTAAAGCGGGGATATTTCTTTTTTTAGAAATGAGTAGAGCTGAAAACTCCTTGCATATAATCGCTGGCGTTCAATTCAGCATTATCATATATGCTGATCTGTAATGGCGTTATTATATCACTCTAATGCATCTGTGACATCTTTTCCAGCTAATCAGTCTCAGTATCTTTGATTGTGCCTGTTGACCTCAATGAAGTAACCGAGGATGAGTTTAAGAGAAGCGCTGACTAAAATGCTCACCTCTGTTAGAGATACTCTTGCAATTTACATGTAAGTGCTTTTTCTGAATGAGCTCAGTCATCGGCGTCTGTAAATGCTCCACAGCTCCGGCAGTCTTGAGTTTAAAAGTTCAGCGCTTAATAAGAAGCATGAAAAAAAATTGACATCTGTAACATAGCTGTCATGGCCGTTTCCCGTAAGGGATTTTTTTAAAATTAAGGCAAATGAAATCTTATTGACACGGCACGTGTAAAATGAGCTAAATACGCCTTATGATATCTTTAGAACATGTTAGACCCGAAATTAAAATTACAACAGTTGGTCTGTGTAATTTACATGAGGTCATGTTGTGCCTAATATGGCTTTTCGTTGAAATAGACAGCCAGCAACAATATGGTTAAGTCTGACCCACTGACATTTTCAGCTCCAAATTATGCACATTGTGTGAATTAAATTAATTAGAGAATTCATTAAGAAATATGGCTCGCGGAAATGAGTATAATATTTAGTTACATGTGATGTAATTTTCTCATTGTTAAAGATAATTTGTTTCATAGTTCCTGCAGTAGTTTCCCCCTGTACTAACTATGATGTATATAATTTGTTAGGCATTTAATTAATTATGATTAGAATTGGTGAATGTACAGCTTGTTTTGACAGATGGTTCCCATCAGGGAGACCTTTGCACAATTAACTTATAATCAATTACATCCCCTTTCTTTCCTTTTTTTTCCCCGTTTGTTGTTACATCTTACTTGAAGTTTGCCCGCTGGAAAATGTCACTTGGCATAGCCATCATATGGATGCTTTACTCTGAATACATCAAATGAGCAATTATCTACAATTTGCCCAATAATACAAAGCAGATAAACGCTTTGATTCATTCATGCTTTGTAAGAGATATGCGTGCGAGTATAAACTGCTTCATCTGCGTGCAGTTGCTCTCTTTAGCTGCCCATGTCCTCTGTTTGATGTATTCATGGGATTTTCAAATCATAAATGTTTCTCCCCCTAAATGAGAGCACCATAAAATGTTTATTGATGGATTCACTGCAGATTTGACTCTTTTCTCAAACTCAAACTGTATCATTGCACTCACACTGACTTACTCTCTTAATTAGCGCCTTTTTTCTGTCTGTTAACACATTATCTTACATGTTTTTTTTATTTTTATTTCAGAGATTAATGCAGCTATGTGTTGCCAACCTGTAAATAAACATGGAAAGATATTTAGTTGCCCCTTTTTGTTGTACTTGTTTTAGTCCACAAGATGGAGCTTTAGTTCTGTTCATGTGCTCTCTGCTGGGATAGACTATCATTTGGCTCAAGGAGTCATGTTGCCTTATTCCCTTTATTTATATATATATATATATATATATATATATATATATATATATATATATATCAAGCTTAGAAAGTACTGACACACAGCACAGAAATGTGATTTATTTTTTAATGGATATTTAACATGTAAATCTATAATAATCCTAAAAATCATCAATGACATGACATAGGTGTAGATGCATTGCTTTATATCAAAGCATTCAGCCCTTGTGATTAAAGTCGGGTGTT
This sequence comes from Protonibea diacanthus, assembly GCA_028641955.1. Taxonomy (NCBI): domain Eukaryota; kingdom Metazoa; phylum Chordata; class Actinopteri; family Sciaenidae; genus Protonibea; species Protonibea diacanthus. The sequence goes on along the minus strand of CM053986.1, from coordinate 18,046,528 downwards.
TGTTTTGTATTATAAACCCTTATAATAGCAAATTCTATTCACCAATACTGTTCTTTTTTTTTTTATTATTTCTTCAGGCTTGGAAGAAATAGTCTCCGCATAGCAAAGGAAACCATCGCACCTTCTACAGCGTACAGGTAGAAAATCCTCTTTACTCCATGACTTTATCTCTGTTTTGCCCAGGTCCTCAGAAAAGGAGACAAAAGACAGAACAGCTGAACAGGATTGTGTTTTTTTTTTAAGCTCCAGCCAACGTATGATTGTGTGTTTAGTGTGTTCTGTGAGGATGCATTTAAGAAATACATTTAACAAGAAGAAAAAATAGTCAAGCTAATTCACAGTTTATAATCTAACTCTTTATATTACTTCTCAAGTCTCCACAGAAAAGCACAGCAGGTCTTACTTCATCATTCATCTTGTTTTGTAAAACTGAATATTTCACCAAACAGTTAAAAAACGCCCCTGTGTAAGAAGTCCACAGCCTTTATCAATTTTCTTTTCCAGGTGACATGAAGGTGATACTGATTTGGCTCCCATTGGACATGACTTAATGTCTGACATAAAAAATAACTACATAATTTGTCTCAATCCAGAGGGCTGACTTGGCATGGACAGCAGCAGTCCTAAATGTCACCCTATAATGAGTTCTGGCCAAAGGTACACAGTTAGGACAGTGCCCGCTGGCACCTGGGATGCCCACTGGCTAGCTTTTTACCCCACAGCCATTTGGACAACCCCAGTTTTCTTTGTGAACACTGCCGTACACGATTTGCATCCAAACAAAAAGTTTCAGTATTGTGAAGTTTTATTTTGCCCCGGCAATGGAGTCATATAGACGAGACTACAACAGAATATATTTAGTTTCAAAGGGCTAAAATTGAGCAAAAATAATGAACAATATTGGCATAAAGTACATTAGAGCAAATGAGCAGGCGTTTTGATGGATTTCAAAACGGCTTATAATAGAAACTGGAGTTGAATAGATGCTAATGTTCTACATTGTCACGTGTCGATTACACTCCGCTGCTTATGAAGATAATGCATTGATGCCATGGACTGAAATTATTGCAATGATCGTATAACACTTTGAGCGATTCACCAGCTGGCCATCCTCTCAAAATGAAAACAGGAAGACTTCCAGTTTTGAGGAACTTGACTTCTTTTGTTTGACTGGTATGAGACCTATTGGCAACACGCTGGGTTTATTATCTTACAAAGGCGCAGGAGATGAGGGAGCATTGTATCTAAATTAACTTTTTCTATTTCCTGGTGAATGAAATCAATTCCATCCTTTTATGTTACTTTTCATCTGCCTTTTGTCTTGTTGCGGAATCTTTTCTCTTTCTCTCTCATTCATCTGTTTTGCCCTTTCCTTGATCTGATAGCATTAAACATATAATTAAGTCATAAAGGAGGGGACTGATGAGTGTAGCAGATGGTAATTGCGTCCTACATTTGAATGAAATGATATGCATTGCTACAATTTACTGCCTTCGCCTCATATTTTATTCAGCAACCTTTTATCTCTTTTCCTGCAGAATTATTCTGCAATAAATTTAGACATCTTATCAATAGCTGGAGTGATAGTGGCAGAAACATGGAAAAAATGAGCCTCTGCCGTTTTATACTGTTTAAAATAATTTTCCATAATAAAGGAGCTATCAGAGCTGCTCTATCACTGTAGAGGGGCGGATATCCCTATTTCTAGTAAGGCTGCCCTTGGTTTGTGGACAAGCTGTCACTCTCTAGTCTGAAGAAATGTGAAAAGACTGAAGAGGATGGCTTTAGTAAAAGAGTTCAGGTGATGTTTGTAAAGTACTACAAAAAATAGAACTTGGACAGCTAGTTCAAAGTTATTATACTTGTTTGCTCTATAAAATACTCAGCCGTTTAACTGCAATACTGCACACAAATCACTTGTTTTCTTCTTTTTAAAAAAATCTTTTATTAGCAAGAAGAGGCAGACAAGAAATGGGGGAGAAACCATGTGGCCATGTGACATGTACTGTACCTGTCTGGCTATGGAGGCACTCCACTGATCACATTTTTCCTCTTTGGCAGATAGATGTACAGCATCCTTAGCTAAAATTAAATAGCAAGAAAAAGTCTTTTGAGTTTCAAATAGTTGATTTTCTTCAGATATTTTCCAGGAATACAAACCCACAAGTGCAACTTGCACTAAGTTGCCAGTTTATTAATTTTTTATTACATTAAGCTATGTCCATTTAAATCAGTTAGACTAAATAATAAAATACCTCTCCAAAACAATAACTGCAAAACAATTCAATAATATCACGAACTACAACCTCTAAAGTGTTTAGAAAGTTGAATCTCTCAAACTCCTAACAAAAACTGACATCAGTCTTAGCTAGCTGTGTCTGATAAACTGGTGACAGTGTAGAGTAGTTCTCTGCTTGCTCTAAAAGCATGGCTGAATGCATAGCCTCAGCTTCAGTCAGTCAATTAAGTGATCTCTGAACGTTTATTGTTATTGTGTTTAATGTCCAGGTACATTTTGTCCATGAAACGCGCATTTGATGAAGCGTACATACATGACTTTGTCATCCAGCTGTTCAGATGGATCCCTTCCTCACAGGACCATTTCTATCTACTTCCTTATGAAAACTTTACTCCTGTAATAGCAGTGAGCCAAACAGTTGAGTGGAATAGTGCCAGCAGGAGCTTTTTGTCCCATTGACATGCTTTCCTCTCAACGGTCCCTGGTGAAGTGCTGGACTCCACTGATATTTGAGAAATGGTAGCTGGGGCGATATAGGTTTAATTCTCATGTTCCTCCCGACCTGCCAAGTACAGGCGTCGGGTGCCAGCTGGAAGGCTTTCATATGTTGGTGTGTGAGGGTGGGTAGGTGGAGGGGAGTATTAGCAAGGGCAAAAGAGAGGAGGAGGGCAAGTATACAGTACATACACAAGTGTCTCTAGACCTTGAAGGTGCTACAGAAGTGCTTTCCACATCTAGACACCCCAGGCACTTAGCGTTTAGTCATGATGCAGGTCCATTACCTTTAAGTACAAGTACTTATGTTTGGTCGCCTGTTTTTACAGTCCTTCTAGCTTGAAAGGAATCTACCCGGGGTGACCCAACTCTATTTATTGATGCCTCCTGAGTTTCCACTTGCTGGTAATAGACTGGAAAACACAGATAATGTGTTTGATCGATCAACGTGAACAAATTTCATTTGTTGGGATCAATAACAGTTTACAGTTGACAGAACCCAAAGAACTACATTTATTTGAGCTTTTTGATTGAAGCTGTCTTGGCAAGCCGGCAATGTGAGGCAGTCCAGACTTGGTCTATGTGGCAGGCATGGACTCTTCTGTTCTATTATTGCCAGCAATCTGTATTTAAAACTAATATCAGTGTGTGCTGCATGGCTTGGGGCAAAAGGCACCAAACCAATCTGATATACAGCATGTGTTTCTTTTCGGTTCCTTGTGATGTGAATTAGAATGTGAAAAATAACAATTCCCTTACATTTTTCACTGGTATCCATTTTTTCATTTGAGGGTGTAATGATTAGATTTTTTTTTTTTCCAGCAGCATGATTTGTATTATGTTTTCACTGTGTTCAAAACATAATAGAAAAGTGATGTGGAACCAAAGGGAAAAAAAGAGGAAATTAACTGACGTGCAGAAGAAAGACGTTTCCATGGCTCAACCTTTTGCAGTTTTCTTCATGTTTCTGCTTTTCATGATCATGCTCTGTGGAACGCCCTGAAGACATGAGAGCCCTTGCTCTGTGTCATACAGTTCCCGGCCAGGCCGCTACCTTCTGCACACACAGACAAAACAGCATGAGATGGGAAGTCCACATGGATAAACATTTACTACGGTAGGTGTTGCTTCAGGCAAGTGCTATTCAGGGGAATTTACTGTGTATACACCGTTGCTACTGGTGTTACGGCAATAACCTTCTTATAGAGGTGTTTTTGCAAAGCTTTTTACTCCGGTGTAGTAAATGGGCTCATGTTGGCTTTAGCATGAAGGGACACTGCATTATGGATATTTGTCATATTTTACCAAACTCAAAGGATTTGTGTGGTGATATTTATTTATTTATTTATTTATTTTAATCAAGAAATCCAATGACCAAAACAGTGCAGTCAAAACCTGATATAGCTTAATCCTCTGTGCTTTTGGAAATATTTTTGTCATTAGTAAGCCACACTGTAAATGGGTAACACGTTCCTTCATTATGTCGAACATGGGCACTGTAGTTTATTTTAAGTTAATCCCACATATGCTGTCCTACTGCTGTAAATAATCACTAGTGCACCAAGTTGGTGGTTGTCTCCAACAAATGCAAGATTTGTTTCTGCTTTACTAATATTTGCAAAAAACTACAATATCCAACTAATTAAGAATGGGCCAGAAAATATTACTGTGTTGCTAGTTTTGGTTTATTCGTGAGATTTGTTGACTATAAGAAAAATAAAAATGACGCCTTGTCCCTAAGTAATTTATTTTTAAATCTCCAGTAACTTTTTTTAGGCCAATTTGGAGCAGCACTGTAAAACATCACTGACCTTTTATCGACTTTTAAGTTAATAAGGCAAACTTGCTTGTAAGCGGTTATCTATTTACACATCCAGCAGACACAAGAAAACATTTTCATCCTTTATTTATTGTTTGTGTCTACCTGAGCAAGGTTAATATGCACTCCACTTTTGAGCTCTGTTTTTGGTCTCCAATTCCAGAGGGAAATATCTGTCTCTTTGGATGGTAATACTCCATGATGTTTATTAGTTAGTCTTCTGTTTGGTGCAGAGCAGGTAGTTTAAGTGCTTTTTTAAAATTTTTTTTTTTTTTTTTAACAGAAAACAGCTGCCTGCTGCTTCTGGAAACAACATGTTAAGGCCTTTTCGAAAAATATGGAACTGGTTCTGTTCCAATTTGTGCACATAATTTAGAACCATTTGGAGCATTTTGACTAAAAACAAATATAAAAAAACAGCAGGTTTACCAACATGAAGTGTGAACTGCAGTGACACATCATTGATTACAATGTTTCTGCTCAAAAGTGGTGGAAACGTGGGCTACTTTGCTAGATAGCACCAAGAAAAAAACAGATCTGACTTAAACTTAAATACACTATATGAGAGCAGGAAGACCTGGTGGCGCTATAAAGCTCAGTCAAGCCGAGGACACCTGCAGAATCGGATGAAAACTGTTTGTGGGTTCATCAGTGCAGCAACTCCTTTGACATTACACATAATCATTTGATCCATTGTTATTATAAAAATGTGAATTTTCTTTTCTTTTGTCAGATCAACATGAAAAATCTTCACAAAGAAAATCTTAATCTGTCATTTCTTCTTTTGCAGTAACTTGATTCCTTCTCGCCATTTTCTTTTACTCGTGTAACCTCATTCCATTTCGTGACCCCGGTACTGTAGACCAGAACTATAATGACCAGTGTTGGTGTGGATGCGAGTGAAGTCGGAGCCTTTTTGCAGTCCACTCTTACTGCAGGCTCTGTGTGTGATTGCTGTGTGGCTGTATTCACGGGTAAGGGCATGGACTTGGATTGGAGGACAATGCATTAAGACTGCTGGTCCCTATGCCTTAGATTTGGCACAGGTTAGGGAGAGGCATGAGATGCATATTGTTTGTGTTCATTTGAATAAGGACAAATGTCAGATTTCCATGGCTTCAGGCAGCCTGCATGTTAGATGATCAACTCTTTTGGGCCCCTGGATGTGGGGTCATCAGTAGCGCTTCCAGGTCACTGTCACTGCATGCCGGTTTGGGGCCATAATTGACCTTTTGACAGAGCGCAGGGACAGCCTTTCTCTGAGGGCAGGAATAATCACTTTAGATTTACTTGTGGCTGAGCTCATGTTAGCTAATTAAAATGTTTGTTCTGTTAAAAATTAAATTTGCAGTTTCAGTAAATTGTTCTAGTGTTGCTTGTTTGATATTTTCTCAGATGTGGTTTGAAAATTATGAATACTTTTACAACAACAATGGATAAAATCCAATTGATCTGTTTGTCTGTGTGAAAATACATTTATATGTGGCTGAAAATGTGGCGCAAATGGTCGGTCATTTCTGATGTTCCCCGGGACTTAATGTGAGTCAGTCATTCACTTTTGTATGTTTTTATGTGTGAATAAATGCTTCTCATGGTATACTGTAAAAGTGCCATCATTCCCTGTTGTTGTTGGTGTGTGTGTGGCTGCAGAGAAAGGTTGAATACAGCCCGTATCCCACAAGCCCCTGAGCTCCCTCAGGCTTCTTTCCGGTCCAGGATCTCCAAAGAAGCGTGCGTTTACCCTTGACTGTGCATGTTATTCCTCACAACATAGCACCCACGGCCATGTCTCTGTCTTCATAGCCCTTAACATTAACTTTCATTCACACCATGTACTCTGCTTACATTATCATTCTCTTTTATTTAATACAGTTATTTAACTCCTTTAAATTGATGTTGCGTTTTTTTTTTCTCCCCATCCTCCTTCATTGTTGCTGCTACTTATTTGGTTTCTACTTCTTGATGATATATGCCACAGCGTGCTTTCCTTGGTTCCTGAGCTATCACATATTACTAAAACACACTCTTTTCACTCACACAGTGCAGTGTTAGTTTCAAGCATTACGTATATCAAATCCACAGCGGAGTGTGTAGAAAAATGCTCCCAGCATCTTTGCTGGGATCTTGAGAGTATTTACAAAAAAAGCAGCAAGAATGCCAGGGGTCAAGGCTTTGAGACCAGGGTATTACATTATTAATTAAAATACAAGTTGCCTTGTTGCCCATGGGTATACAATGTAACACACTTGATTGAATCAGGTAGTGGCAGCCCAGGCCTTTTGTATTTTGCGCTTGAAGGGACGAGAGAAATTTGAGCTCTGCTGTATTACTCTACACACAAAAACATGTTTTGAGAAACGGTTGTGAGCTGTCATTGAAAGCTATAGCAGATTTAAAATGCAGTTAAATTCCCAAGCAGTCGCTGGGCTTGATCAATCAGCTAACTTTCTTCTCTCATAGCAGAGTTTGAATAGTTATTATACAAGTTTTAATGAGTGTTTTTTTTTTTCATTTGTTATCATTTTGCAACTGTTTTATTAGACGAATTACAACATGAGTTATCTGCTTGTTTGTCTACATTTCAGTCTGAATCAAGATACCTGACATTCACCTGTTTTTGCAATAATACGAGCCCCATTTAGTTAAATTCTTAATTGATGACAATTTCATTACAGTAATTGTAAACCAAATTTTTGTGACTGTTTTTTTTTTTTTTCAAATTTAATTTTCACATCTCAGCAGGATGCGAAAACATAAAATGAAGGAGATTACCAGCCAACAGACTTACTTTCTTGTTCTGAAGTGACACGTTTTATTCACAAACAATACCCGATTGCTTCTAACTAACCTACTAATTGTATAAACTCTTTAAAACATGGAATATCATTGACAAAAGCAACATTTTGCACATCTGACATAGTTCCTGATAGTATTTGGTTGCACTCTTCTTCCATTACTGCAGCTAAGGAACACATGAACTGTCAGTGTTGAATAGAAAAGCTCTTCATTGACTTTGAATTAAATATCAGTCATTAATTGTTTGGTACTGAAAATACTGAAAATGGCCATCACAGTTTCCCAGAGAGAGGTGAAGTCTTTCATTTTTTGGATTTGTCTGACAAAAAATTAAAAAAAAATAATAAGTGATTGGCTTGTACTTTCAAAGCCATAGTTACATTGGCGAACGAAGGGTTAACAGGGTCAGTCATGCTAGGAAGTTTTTTTTTACTGTGGCCTTGTCATGAATGAAGCTGTCTCCTTGTAGACAACCACTGGGCAGGACATGCTATCAGTTTAAGCAGTGTTACACACTTCAGTCCTCTTTGTTAAAGAGCCACTACCCCCCCATCTGCATCCTCCATGGGCACTGTCCTCAACATCCATGTGACATTAAAAGGGCAAGTCAACCAAGACAAGAGCGTTACTCTGCATGTATCCTTAAAATATGTATACTGTTTTTTTGGTTTGTTTTTATTTTTGGTTTATTATCTAGAACAGGGGTGTGAAACATTTTACTTCAGCCCAGGATGATCATAAGTGGAGTGGTAAAACGATGGCATAATAACCCATAAATAACAAGCCTTTCAAATCGTTCCCTTCCTCTTGGTGTGAAGACGTAAAACATTCTCCATTAATGAATCATCCTTTTAGAAAACAGAAGATAAACAGCCTCTGTCTTTGGAAAAATATATGCAATTCATACAATATGTTTCAGTTCCTCTACATTCAGTCAGTCTGCTGTCACGTGTGTATTACAGTTTATGGATCACTATCAGAGTGTGATCTACAGTGCAAAGACACAAAACATTTCATGACATGTATTTCAGAACTGAACAACAATATAGTATTTTACTTCACTCTTTGTCCAGGTGATGAATCAGGAATAGCAGTACATTTAATGCTAAAAAATTTCACACATTTCAAAGTCATTCCGTGAACTGGATTTGCCCCTTTGGTGGGCTGGTTCTGGACCAAGAACCATATGTTTAACACCCCTGATCTAGACAACACCTTGTTGCTATAGGGTAGCTTTCTCATCAACACCTTATTGCCTATAGTTTGTCATAAAGTGAGGACAAACCGTAAGAGTCTCCCTTCATCCTCATTAAGGCTCTGTTCTACAGAAGTGTGAATATGTAAACTTTTAATAAGCGCCCTGACAGAATAAAGTTGGTACCAGTTCTTTTAGTGCTGGGGTGGGAGTGGTAATGGGACCAAGTACTGGACAAAAGTTAAAAAAAAAAAAAGGTAAGCATAATGAGTGTTGGTGTGTGTGTGTGAGAAAGAGAAAGAGAGAGAGAGAGAGAGAGAGAGAGAGAGAGAGAGAGAGAGAGAGAGAGAAAGGAAAATCTTTATATGCTTGGCCATTTTAAGAGTCAGCATCTGCGGTTAGAAAAGATGTGGAAAATTTTCTAATTTCTCCTCTCCTCCTCTCTCCTCCTCTCCTCTCCCCTGATTCCTACTGACCTCCAGTCTAGGTCTGTTAGATGTAGTCCAGGTCAGAGCAGACAAACGAACGATGGAAATATCAAAGCCAGCCCAAGGCCTTTACATTCGGTTTTCTGCTCCAGGTAATCACAGTGTGTAGATCAGTGTGGAGGCACAGCTGAGGCCTTGTCTTTTCCTTAGCCCGCCTTTTATTCCTGTGTCCTCTTTCAATTCACATCTCCACTTCTGCTGTCATAAGCAAATCTCAAGGTTAATTATGTCTTGTCCACGGTTTGGCTACTAATATCCAAAACGGCAAATTCTAATGAGACTTAATTAATTGAAATAGATGGTACTGTATATTCAGCTCATGGTGGGCTGAAAGGAAATCTGGGAGCTTTGGAATGATGGCACCATCTATCCATTAGACATAGACCTGGATCCTTTTGGAAAACAAAGTGTTTGTCAGAAACGCAGCCCAATTGTGTGAGATCACGGCTGGCTGTTCAGCGTGTGAGGTTCTGAAGTGTATCGAGTGGCACAGCTGAGTGAGTCGAATAGTCTGTGGTCTATTGATAACTCGCGCCTGTTTTAAAATCCTGGCACAACAATGCAACTAGGGCCTTGTGTGCTCCACTGAGCAACAATACCTTCGCTCACTGGCAGCTTCAGTGTAATGATGACAAACAACAATAAAGGAGCTCTTTTTTTTTTTTTTTCCACAGGCCTCTCATTCCTGGCACCTTTTGATAAGAATATTTTTAAGTTTATCCAGAGATATACTCCTACATATTTATGCATGTAGGTGGGATATTTGTTGGTTGTTGTTATTTAGATAGCAAAACAAAAGCTCTTAGTCATGGAAGACCAATAGACAGCTGTTAAAAGGAAGATCCAAAGACTCACTTTGCAGAGACCTACCTATCTTTATTTCTATCTATCTCCACTTCTTTGATCCTTGCCCCCTCCGCTAGCCGCCCACCTCCATACCCACACATGCTCACAGATTCTTCGTTGCTCCTGCCTTGGTCTGTATCAGTGTGTGTGTGTGCGTATAGAGCTGCTTGGCTGGGGCCAGTAGCTGGGAGGTATGGTGGAGCGTAAGCAGTGTTGATGTGGATGGCCCCTGGTCAGAGGCCAGGGCCTGGCTGTTAAAACGCAGCCTCTTTTGTGCGTCAGAGCCAGCACTGCCAGTCCTATTCCACCCCTGTCGCTAGGGGTGGGGAGGCATTTACCCACCACATGCATTCATTCCATTGGCATTGCTTGATGCAGGGCTAAATGGCATTGTTACAACGCGCCTCTGAGAAGTGTTGACAGGTCCATATGCTAATTTTAATGAATACAAGGGAGCTGTGGTTTTATTCACCTCAACTCAGCTGCAGAATCCGATCCGCACCTAGACTAGCAAATATAATTGCAGCAAACTCAAATGAGCTCATTAGGAAATGTATTGAATTTACACATTATTTCCAGTAGTTAAGCTGAGTTATTTTCCCTAAGGACTCAATTACATACTCATTTGTGACTCAGGTAAATGGCTTTCTGCTTGTGACTTTTTCAACTGCAAAATTGTACTCACTGAATAATTTGTAAGAAAGCTGTTGTACAAGCACATCTATTGACATTCATTTGTGTGAGAATTTCAAAATGGTAAAAAAAAAAAAAAAAAACGCAGACAAGATAACTACTCGCTTTTGTTCCTTTATTCACTTCATTTGATTAACTCATAACATTTCATTCACTCGTGAGTTATTTGAACGTGTGCTCATTTGTCTTCGGCGGGTTTCCTCGTTATGTTTTTGTTCACAACAGCCTTGTTGTCTTTCTGACACATGTAATTTCATCAGTGAGCATGTAGATGAACTTTATCTAGTCAAAAATGCGAGTGCAAGTCCTTTTTCACAATGGAGGAAGGACAGAACGCTCAATCGAAAACAGACCTGGTGAGTCAGGGTTCAGTATCAGGGATTATGCCAGCCTACTGCACTCTGAAATGAAAGTGAACATTCATCGAGTGACTCACTTCTTGAACCGTGTCCTCCCTGAGCCACAATGAGGAGATTGTTGGAGGAATGGACATGGTGCGGAAACTATGTGACAAAGAGGAGTGCCCAAAATTCAAATTGCTCATCAAATTGCTGTTTGTTCTGTGTGAAAATGGCCTGAGTCGCTGGAAAACAACAAAGAATTTTGGATGGGTAAGCATAAGGGTTTCCACAGAGCTCTGTATTGACTTGTGCTGGATGAACTAAAGTGACTCTGGCTTTTGGCAGAGTTCCCAGGAGCACACTGAAGACAGTTTCAGGCAGTTGTAGCAGGCTTCAGCAATCGAAATGTGCTACTGATGTCTGGTATGAATGATATAATGTTCCATAACTTAGCTGTGATCTTCAGCATTGGGAGAGTGGTTTACTGCAGGGAAACAACTCTGCCATCCATACTAAGGGTCTTTTTTTTTTGTTGCTTTGTTGGGTAGCATATATTGGAGGGTGACAGAGGAGATTTTGGAGAGGATGACTGAAGGTCATTCTCCAGATTCAGACTCGCCGTATCAAAAGCACATGGCCTACTCTTTACTCTGCTGAGCCAGCAAGCTCTCCAGGGTATGTAAAATTAAGTTTTGTGTCATTCTGTGCACCTCTGTATTGTGATTTTATGGTATGGTGATCTGTGAGTGCTGGCTGTCGTTGCCCATGGAGTGGCCATGAGGGGAGTGCGACTGGGCCTAGTGCTGCCCTGGCCCTGCTGCAAGCCCCGGTCCAAACACATCCTTTGCACTCAGCTGTAAATATCACCAACAGCTGGTGGCACACAAGTTAGTCGTGCTTAACAAATTACTGGCCTACATGTGGAGAGGAAGGGGGCATCACTTGCTTTCTTGCCAACCAAGCAGCCATGGCAGTACAATCTACAACAAACTGGTTTATGGAGTTAAGTAAAGATAATAATTTGACGGCATCTTTTCTTTGAGGCTGGGAGAGGAGAGATTTTATTAAGTAAAAATCGATAGCGAGATAACACTAGCGTTTGTCCAGCATGGCAGATAAACCTCACACAGTAGTGGTCGCGCCACCTTCCAGTTAAAAACAACAGAAGGTCAAACTTTTTGGAAACACAAACCTGTTTGATCCCACCCATCTCGGCTCCTTCTCCTTCATAGACACAGAGCTCTGTTTAGAGAGATAGGAATTATCAAAGTCACCTTTGAGCTCAGTAGCCCGTCTAGTGCTCGTGGTATCACACATAATGACATTCAGTGTAGCCCAGATCACATTTATGATAGCATATTTGATACAGCTGTACACCAGCAAAGAAAAACGCAGCCTAAAAGAATAACCCCCCCCTCCTCCTTTTTTTTTTTTTTCTCAGTTTAAACACAATCCATTTTCCAGTGTAAATCACTTGTCACTCTATTGCAAATGTAACTGCTCTGATCTGAAAGAGAGAGGTGGAGAGAGAGAAAGAGAGAGAGTAAAGATTATCTTTTGGGCCATTTCACTGGCACCGTTGCGTGACAGAGACTGACAGCTCTTTCAGATGACTGACAGGTGTCCTTTGAAATGCCGGTGAAGCAGCTTCTGTTCAGACTGTTGAAATGCATATTTGGAGCTCTTATCATAAAGGCATGGATGGCCCAGATAGGTGCCGTTAACATTGCAAATGGCTCCAGAATTATTCATTGTCAGTGCTGCGGGAAAGAATGGGGAGGAGGAGGAAGAGGGAGGGGAGGAGAGGGGGGGGGTGAAGTTTGATTATTCTGCTCACACAATGGCAGGGTGCTTAATGATTCCTCTCCACCTTGGCAGCGGCATGTGCCGACTTCAGGCGCTAGCGGCGGGTGACACAGGTCTGGCCAAGTGTTAGAGCAAGATCATACGTCCGGGCCCCATTTTAATTTCTAATACATTAATCTTTTCCTCACAGATCCTCCATGAATATTCCAGGGCTCCTTGTTTGTCGGGAAGGCTGTCTCGCTTTCATCTATTCAGGTGGTTTCATTCACTGTGAAAGCCAGCTAAATGGACCCGATCAGTCAATGACAACCGGGATACAATAGAGCCCGGTAACACGTCCCTTTTCTCCTTTCAGCCTTCTGATAGACAACCCTGACACCTGCTCCCCGGGGAGACCCTCCGCCAAGTCAGTGCACTGTTCCTTGAGAGACTTCCCTTACTTTATCAGCCCATAAAGGATTGTCACAGGTGACTATATCAGCTGAGGTATGGAACTGCTCCCCGTGACCTGCCCCAGCGCTGTGAGGTCGAGGCACCATGCGCAGCATCACAAGCGGATTAAGGTGGCTTAAACGCTGTCATACAAGCCGACTCAGTGCTTCACACTTTCTAAAAATGTTAAGCCTTTGTTCTCTTCCATTAATTAGCATTGTCTTAAGTTCATTAGACCACTGCTCATGTTGTTACTAATGAGGCAACGTAGGCCACCTACATCAGCCGTAGCTTTGTAAAGCCTGACCTTACAATGGCTCCTGCGCCTTCCTGTTCATGGTGTAATGACATGCACAGAGAAGGAAGCAGGAACACAGATATAGCCCCAAGTAAGATTTGCACTAATTAATAGTTAAATTTCTAAAATTAATGATCATTAGGTGTTAAAAACACACGACTGCATCGATATGTCAAAGGGGACAACACTAAATGTGCCCTAATATTAATACATTAACTGATGATGTGTTGATTTATAATGCTGGCTAATTTTGCTCCTCCTGGGGTTGACTGTGTGAGGTTAACACATTTTTAGTGGCTTGGAAGGTAGTGTAAAAGTTTGTTCTCTTCTTTTCTAAGAGATATTTCAGGGCAGTGTGCTTGTGCTTAATCCAAATGAGCCCATCAGTCAAACCTCCCTTTTCCACAGCCAAATGAGACTCACCGGGGCCTGTATGGTAGAGCGGCACCACACAGTACTATAACTCAACACAGAGAACACCTTAACAGTGGTAACTTAAATGTGCATTGGCACATATGGATATTAGAAGTGTCAAGCCCAGTGATGTAGATTGGGTGCCATTCATAATTATGATATCTGATTTCGGCTCAAAAGGGACACTCTGGAGAGAAAGCGGGGGGAGAGCACCAATATTTTAATGGAGAAGAGACAGCCTTCTCCCTCAAGGAACATCTTCACTGACACTGGCTGCTGGAAAATTGGGATTTATACTTCCTGTTTTCTATTAATATGGAGATGAATACAGGTGTTCCTGTGTCGTAAAATTAGTTTAGCTCTTGCAAATTGCAATTACACGTGTTGGGGAGAGAAAAGTGATGTCTATGCATTTTCACAGGCAAGAGAAAATGTGAGGAAATTAGGAAAAATATTGAGATTTAAAATGAACATAATAACGTGTAATTCTATCCTCTCTAGCCCCCTCAGCCCAGTCTGGCAGCTGTACCTATTTGTTCTGGTGGTGGCTTAACAGACTAGTACACTTTTCCTCGCTGCTCACGCAAGAAAGAAAAAAAAAAAGCGCAGCAAATAAGCTGTGAAACGTTTCCCTCTTCAAGGGTTAGGACTTGGGAAGGGCTTCAGAATCCAGAGGAAGTCATCCAAAATTCCCCGCAGTCTTCCTAAGGGGCTTGTGGAGGGCATTGTTGAACAGAGGACACTGGTGAATGTAACAGCAAGGTGAGGTGGGGTGAAGCACAGAAAAAGCTAGCAGCAGTGATCGGCTTATGGCTGGTGCATACTGGCACAGGAGCCCACCAGGACAAGTCGCTTTCCTCTCCCTGAAACTGTAAGCCACAGAGAGCAGTGAAAATACTTCACACAGGCAGACGCTGAGCAAGTGCACTGTTCAAACCGAACGATCAATCACATTGCTCTCCAGGAAGTTTATGTGTATAAGTCTTAAAAGAATAGTTTAACATTATGTTAAATGAGACGATTGACAGCACTCTCACATCTGTAAAGCTACCTCCAGCAGCTGGTTAGCTTAGGTTAGAACAAAGACTGGAAACAGAAAACAGCTAGCTTGGCTCTGGCTAAACTAAAATATAAAAATGACACACAGTGGTGTTATGAGAGATTATGTGCTGGACTATTTACACCTCACATTGCTACTTTCTGTTGACTCTGGACAGAGCCAGGCTAGTTGTTTGCCCTGATTTCTACTCTTTGTGCAAAGCTAAGCTAACAGGCTGCTTGCTATAGCTTCATATTTATTGAACACATGTGAGAATGGTATTAATTCTTTAATGTTGCTCCAGGCAAGAGAGCATATATGCAAATTTCCCAAAATGGCAAACTTTCTTTAAAGCAACATTGACAAAAAATAAGTCCCAGATTTACTCGTCTGGTGACTTATTCTTCTTCATCTTAGCTTACTCAGTCAATGTCCCCTTCAGTCTTTTCGCCTCTGTCATTATGTCAATAGAGGCTACTGAGCCCAGTTACATTACCTGCTTGCCCAGCTCCCGTTCTGGCATGACATCGGCTCCACTCAGCATTCGCCTGTGCCCCAAGCCTGAAAACCTCCTCTTGGTCCAAAACATCTGTGGTCTACAGACACCAACACTCCCCTGGTGGTCTGAGCTCACAGTCTGGGAAGGCCAGCTAACAAACTGAGCTAACATTAGCTTACAGCAGCTATAATTCACATCAGGGAACTCTGTATCACAGAGAGTTGTTTAATGCTGTAAAGTGTTACGTACTTCTCATGGGTGATTGTACCTGCAGCACAAAGTTACATAGTGCAAGAAGAAAGCAAGTGCAAGGCGCATGAAAAATCTAATTAAAATGATTTAAAACCTGTTATTTTATGGTGGAAAAGTTACACAATATTTCTGCAATAAAAGTTGCCTAATATTTTAAATCACTTGGTGACTGTCCACTCAGTTTTGTCTATAGCGGTTATTCTAGTCCTGTGACTTAATCAGTATCAATGTATTTCAGTTCCACAGTATTAGAAAACAAATGGACCACTGATTTGTAACAAGACATGCAAGCAGCAGCATTTACCTGGCATTGGGCTAACTTTCTCTCCACAGCAAATAGAGAGGCTCTGGTATTGAGGCGAGACATTAATTCATTGTGTCAACCTGTCCCCCTGGAATATTTATGATGCTAAATACATTTAATTAGGCACTGGAGCTGTGATGGGAGAGAAAATGCACTGTCAGTAAAAGAAAAAAAAAAAGAAAGAAAAGATTTTGTTACCTCTAATGCTGATAGGCTGTTAATGCTGCTTACTCATTTTCAGTGACAGGAGGACCAAACAGACTGCAGATGGAATTTGAATCACTCAAAATCATTTGTGGCATGTTCATTACAATGTCATCATCGCACCTGAAGAGGATAGCACAGATGCTTATTGAGAGGAGGAATATTTCCCTGAGCTGATTTTGGCATGCCTAAGCAGGTATTATTAATTGCCCTTCATTGAGGGCTTTTGCACAGGACACACAAGGCATTATCAAGTTAAAGGCATTGTTGTGTCTGTGATGTAATGAGCAGATGACGATGGTTTGTTTTGTTTTTTTTTTCTGCCAGGATAAAAACCGAAAGTTCAGTTTAACGTATAAGACATTTGTCATGCAGTGCTTGATATGGGCAATCGGCAATATTAATTTTCTCAGTTAGGGCTCACATAATGCATTCAGTTATTTTAATATCAAATAAACAGCTAAGGAAATAAATGTATACTTTGTGCTGCTGTACTCCAAATATCACAAAAAATACAGGTTTTGATGCATTGGCTGACAGCTTGGAGTAAAGTGAGACATCATGTCTGTCTGTGATAAAAACATGGCTACAGTAAATAATAGCCAGTTTCCATCTTGACATCTGTCATCCGAGTGGAAATGGATGGGGAAATGACCAGCTCTTTATCGGCCGAGCTCTGGCTGTGTCACTGGCTGAATGATGCAAATAGAAGATAATATCAGTGCTATACTGAATGGCATTACTCCAAATGTAATGTCATTAAAAGGGTGGGTATTAGCTTTGCCGTCTGGAGGTGGTGGTGTGGGCTGCTCCGGCTTGACTGACACACAGATTAAGTGCAGTGACAGGGAGCACAATAAAGTCATCAGAGAATGTGACATGTCAGTTAGGGGGGATGAAGGGATGAATTGTCACTCTCTGTCAGAGCCCATCCTCTGCCTTATCCATGATGTCCCATACACCACCGTGGGAAAACAGGACAGCGCGGGCACTTCAGACAAATATTTATTCAGGTAGAGGACAAGTAAACCCACTCAAGCTTTCCTGTTCACTACATGTTTGTAAATTTACTCCCAGAAGAAGAGTAGATGATGGATGGATGGGTGAGAAGACATCACAGGAAATTGTGCAGTAATACAGATCATAGTGTCCAGTTACTTTCAGGAAACTCTGTTACTTCATAGGTGATATTACAGCTGTATTGTCTTGAAATAGAGAATTCAACGCACATTTATAAAGGATGACAGTCAATATTATTATATACCTGATTTGTATTTACTCATATAACATCAGGCTGTTGCATTTATTGTATTCTCAGGCAAAATTAATAATAATTCATCCTCTCTCTGTTACAAAAGAATAAATCCATTACGTACCTTTTGTATCAAGCTGCCTTTGGACCTCAGCATGGGTTTGGAGATGCAGTATCCCTGGGATTTTACAGGGGAGTATACAGTCTGGCCAAAAGATGGCAATGTTGCAGTGCTGAATTCCAAATGAGTTTTCTACTTGCTGGCCCCCCATCGCAGACTGGCCACTGCCTTCCCCTGCAGCACTCTCTTTTCCAAACTAGCCCAGAAATTTGTCATCCTCACAGGGTGCAACTGCACTGAAGTGTAAGAATAACGTTAGAGTCGACCACTAAAGTTCCACCACAAAAGTTGATTACATGGAGGATGAATGAAAAGACAAAGTTTGGCGTGATATGTTGAGGGAATTGGGCCACAATACATTGAATGCACTTTTTTCCCCCTGTCATACAGCATGTGCTGTTTAGTATCCAGTTAGTGCTTTGTCTTTTCACTTTCTAGTCTTCATGTATGTGTTTTATGAGAATTTATTATTATTTTCACCATTATTCTTTATTTATTTTATGTAATGTGCATTTTGTTTGGTCATCTTCTTCTTAATCTTCATAATTATGAATAAAACAACTATTTTTTCCTTTACACTCCAGCTTTTAAATAACTTTGACCCCGTCTATCTTGTCCATACATTATAAAATTAAGTTCACTCAGGTGAAGTGCAATTTGCGCTGGGAAAATTTTCCTCTGAGTGTTTCTGAGTAGTTACAGACAGTAGGAAAGCATTTCATTACATTTGGTGAAGCCAAACAGACACCCAGCTGAGCGGCAATTGGACAGCTATTATAGCACTGAAATACTTGAAATGTGTCTCTGTAAATGGATTATGAAGTTATGTTTTATACTGAAAGGGTTAACTGCTGAAAATAAATTGTCAATTGGCCTCTCTCAACAAAATTACATCCTTCTTCCTGCTTGCAGGGGGATATTTAAAAAAAAGAAAGCCCACAACTGAGAACACAACAGTCGCAATAATTCTAGAAAGTTGGAGAAAAAAATAAAGATGCAACTTTAACTTTGTACACCCTCTTAAGTGACACTTGTTTGCTCTGTTGTTTTGAAGGTAGCAGGAATAGAACCCTCTCCCATGGCCACTTTGCTGGTCTTTATTATTGGCTTATTGCCTTTAAGCTGTCACCACTCAGAGCATTTCTCCTCTCAGGGGATTGTCTTCTGGGACTCGAGAGAGAGCTCGGCTGGCTGGGGCTACTCAGCTCTGTTGCACACTGCTACTGTGTCATGTTGCATGCAATGTGCTCTCATACATACTTATTTTTCACTGATTTACACATAAAACACCCGACTCTGATATTCAAAAATATCTTTGCGACTTTTGTGAAACGTTAACTGACAGAATCAGTTAATAAAGCTATTATTTAGGCGTATTTATTACGACGTTTCTACAGTTTTATTATGTTTTCTGTGATGGCATAAGAGCAATTCCTCTGTTTAGAACAGCTGTGTTCCTTAAGCCTATGAATTGCATTGTACAACAGGCTGTAGATGTTTTACTGCATGAAGTCAATACACAAAGAACACAAGAGCTGAATGCCAGTCGAGCCTCAGTCAGGTAGCCTCTTTGCCTTGGGCAACTGTTGTGTATTGGCTATTGCATTAAAGAGAAAGCGTACCAGGTAGACGTTCAAATAAAAACCCAGAGACGGAGAAAAACCATAAATATTTGTAATTGGGGGAAAAATGAAAAAATAAAAATCACACATCAGTTCATTGTAGATGCTCAAGTAATCTATTAACTTTATGTGCTATTTGTAGAATAAATAATTATTGTTTTGGAAATGTGACAAATGGTGAGGCACAAGAGAAATAGTTGATTTGAAGTGTATAGAAATCCCAAGATTTAGCAAGAGGGTGTGATTTTCTGCTCCCGAGCCTAATCCCACCATTCCTCCACCTCTCCTCTCTTATGCCAGTCACATTTTCTAATTAGCTTTCCCTGTGGAGGAAGAAGATGGATTATATTTTAATATCTGGGGCCTAAAATTAGTTTATATTTTAGCAAGTTAGCACTTCTTAGAAGTTGATTTACTCTTGAAGCTGTAAAACCCAGTGAGCTTGCAATTAATCATTCTCTTTGGTCTTGTTCTCAAGGAAAAAGAGGCTGCAGTGTCACAAGCTGGATCACAATAGGTAAACACCTAATTTACACTATTTAGAAATCACCTCTCTAGTATTGTACAACACATGACACTCGCTACCTCAATTGTTCTGTCCTGCTCCAGTTATTAATTACAGCACACTTTTAACAAAGCGACATTGTCTATGACTAATCATCGACACAGAATGATTAAAGATGTTCCTCGCTTTTTTGAATTACTTGCTTCCCCTTCGTCTGTGTTCATTCATGAGCTACACGTCGCTGCTCCCCCCCCCACCCCCCACCCCCCTTTTCTTCTTGGTCAAGAATTCGGTTTGCTGTTATCCGATTACCAGCGTCCTGAGAGGCTTTCACGGGCCCATCCATCAAGACTAAAGGGTTGAGGGAGAGCCTCGACAATGCTGCTGCAGGGATGTAAAGCACTGAAGGATTCATAGTTATTAAAAGGTAAGCGTGGTTTTTATATAGAAATACAAAAGACTATATAATACATAAGATATGACACTGCGTGATGCCCTCTGACAGTCTGTGTTGTCTCACCTGTTTCTGCACATCTGCAAAAAGATAAAAACTCACTTATTTTCAAACATGAAACTTTAATGTAAAGCTGCTCTAAAATTACACGTGCCGAGCACCGAGCATTGTCAGCCCAACACAATATGGCTTGAGCGAAATGTGCTTGACAGAGGAGCAGCAGTATGGATGCTGTTCTTTACCACACAGCCCTCCCTTACAGCCACACAGTGTGAGGAGAGTATCTCCTAAGCCTGGATCTGGCATGGCTTTGGAGTGCTGTTTGGTGACTGGAGGTAGAGCGGTGTCGGGAGGATCATCAGTGGCTCTCTCCCAGGGAGATGAGCAGCATAGGCCAATTTCATATGCGGGGCTCGGCCCCTGGGTCTGAGTGGAGGTGGGCTGGGTCCACCCAGTATCCTGGCTTCATTAATCATCCCGCCAAGGCTTACCGGCAAACCCCCTCTCCGCCCTCTCCTAGACAACCCCTTGGATTACACAGAGCCAGCGAAATGTCAGCCCAAATCTGAGTCTTGATGCAGATAATCATTTCAATAATATTTCTCCATTTGTGCCCCCGATGCCAGGGGAATAAAGCTTTTCCACTGTCAGGTAGCATAAGACTACAGTTGGTGGGAATACTTGACTCTGAGCCAGATGGCTTAGCCATGCTTGCAGCATATGTTCAACAAGCAGTCCTGTGCCAAGCACGCATTAGGTTTTTATTAATTTGAAGCAGGCAGGAATGCATACATATAAATTTACCTGATCCCACCGCGCCACGCCACCCTCAGCCCCAGTGCTCCCTATAGAGAAGTTAACTAGACTCTACTGGTGTCTGCAGCAAGAAAAATATCATCATGATTCTTAGTTCATGGCTTTAAACAAAACAAAAGTAATATTACATCTAATATTACCACAACATATCTATTAGCTAGATATTATGTAGGAGAAAATTAAATTATAATTAAACCATGTCAGTTTTTTGTATCCTTTTTAAAAATTAGGTGAAAATGAGCATTTGTTACTAATAAAAGGCAATTATAATGTATATTTATGGCTCCGGTATCTGCCATAGTTACAAAGCAAATTACCATTTAGATGCATGAATATGCTTGGGTCCAAGACAAAAGAAACAGTACTGCATGGGAGGGCAAATTTATTCATTACCACTAAGTTGAACTTCCCTTTAACAGCCCTGTGCTCTGCAATCCTGGGAGTTCTTCTCTCAGTGACTTATGGTAGTGCAGGGGGAGGGGGGACGGCGCGCCGAAAATGTCAATAGAAATAGTAAGTGTGAGAGGGAAGGCTTGCCTAATTAGTGCCCATTTAGATTTTATGACGGCTCTGAGATCTGCTCTTCCTGACAGAGAGCACTATAGTTGCATATTGTCCTAGCCTGAGGGAACCATAGGAAAATCCAGATTTATTGTACCTATCATACCAGCATATTTCATTTGCCATTATGAGATGCCATCTTGCAATGATGCGAGATTATTTATTACAGATTAAATTGTGGGACCTGGGTGGTTGAGGAACATTTCAAAGTACCATTCCTCTTATTAACTTCTTCATTATCTGCCCCACTGTGATCTAAAAGCTCCCTCCTTCCTACCTGCGTTAACAAATACATTACTGATTGGACAATGCCTAACTGTTTTTCTACTCTCCGCATTTGTTTCTCAACATTAGTGCTGGTGCGTATCACAACTCATCTGTTTCCTCTGTTTAGGGCCGACTGGTGATTTCATTAAGCCTAATTTCACATCGAGAAGTTCTGTTTCTTTTTTTTTAAGTCTATTTTTTTTTTAACCAGCAGCTATACAGAGGCACTGCTCAGTTTAATCAGTGAGATTTTTTTTTCCTGCAGGTGAATCACAAAAATGTTGTGGAGTATCTTGGGTTTTAATTACACCAAGAATTATATTAATGTCATTTTGTAACCGCGTAATATTTCGGGGTACACCAAAGGTAGACACTCTCCTCTCATTCATTCCTGTCTCGCGCTGCAGTTTCTAGTTGCTTTAGTGGTTTTATATATTTTGTGTATTAGGTAGTGTTTATTTACTATGTCCCTTAAACCCCAGGATGTTGGCATTTATCCTATTTACACATCAATATTACATCTCCATGAAGGCCTTGAGAGTTGCATTTAAGCCATTGTGCAGGGTGGTATTAAAATGTACTCCATACTGTGAGGGGAGCTCGTCAGGGAATAGCTGGGCCCTGGACTCCCATTACCCAGCATAAAAGTGTCAGCCACTTTAATTACATTCATGCCTTCCCCAGTCCATTTTACTGCAGTCTCAATCAGGTTTCATGCAGAGATCTCATGCCTCTGTCTCAACCGTTTGGACATTGTTGGGGGGCGAGACAAGGATCTAACATGATTTTTAATTTTTTTTTCCATCTGTCTATCTGAAGTCGTGATATATGACTCAGAGTAATGTTTAGACATTAGATTTTACAGGTGTTTTTCAGCTGGTCATGGATCTGCAGTCACAGGACGATTGCTTTGTCTGCTGCCCGGCCCCTCAATGTGAATTTGAGTATCTGTCCCTGGAATTGTTGATTAAGTTGGCATACCCAGCCACTAAATATCAGTGCACCCCACTGAGAGCGGAAGAATTGGTTGTACACAGGACACCCTCACAAGAGAAGGGTGACGGCGGAGGAGAGGGTGGGCGGAGGTGGTGGTGGTGGTGGTGATGGGGGGGTCAGGTTCCACCGGTCAGACTGTTAGCGAGCGCAGAAGAGGCAGTGTCACTTACTGTTTCACGGGGAAGCTTCCTGACCTTCTGGGAGTGAAAGCGAGCTCCTCTCTTGTTTATACTCAGCCATGGATCAGTGCGTGGAATATGTCTACATCCTCTCAGCCAATTTCACACAGAGGAGGCGCAGTGTGGGCGGCCGACACAAGCCGTTTCCCCTGGACGATGAGGCCCATCCCTCACGCACGTCCTCTGTCTGTGACTGGAGGTGTGGAGACAGACACAGACAGAGGCACTCTACTGCTCCACTGGGCCACAGAACTATCCCCATCCCTGGGGACCCTCATGTTGGGGCCAGCCTCTGACTCTGGGTCCTTATTTAAGAGATGATGTACTCTCTCAGCCAAACTATACTGAAGCAATTAAAAGATTTATCACTTTGGTAGCACTTCCTGGATAATTATTTGTGTCTTTTTTTTTATGTTTTATTTCCCTACAGTGACGGTGCATTTGCAATTTTTGTCCGAATGTGACTTTTTAACAAACAATGCACGATGCATCACGGAGGTGTATCATCTCGTACTGAACGGTGAAATGGTGAAAAAACATTCAGCTAAACAGCCCTGTTTCGAAATGACAAGGGAACAAGTCCTTCTAAAGGTAATTTATGGGCAGAATAAGTGGACATAAAGCACTCAGGTGAATTATCAGAGAAGCAGTTAATTACCTCTAATGATTTGAATGTGGCAAGCACATTTGCTATAAAAACTATTTATGATGCACATTAAGGTCAAGCTTTTCTTAAAACCAAGATTCGGGCATGTAGCAGTCATTGCAAAAGGAAGCACAAAACAATCCCCCAAACTCTTAATTAGAAAATAAGGAATTTATACCATTGTGGCTCAATCCAATTTTGCATTAACAATCAAAAGGTAATCAAACCTCAGTCAGTGATCCCACTTCAAAACCACACACTGCTCTTGGATGAAGCCTCTTCACTTCATGCCCAATTGATCTAATTACATAAAGGGAATTCTCTCTCTCTGTCTCTCTGATATAGTGGTTCCTGTTAGATCCGGCTGTTCAGTTAATTAAGTCTTCATTCTCTATCACAGTGGTGGACCTGGGAAGACCATCCAATATTCTGTCTTTCCAGAGCCCTCTTTCAGCGCTTTGTCTTGTTTTTCAGTACAGCCAGAGGTGAGCGCAGCTCCAACCACTGTCCTATGCTCCTCCGTGCTGCTTGCCTTGTAATCAGCGACCCCTGTTACTCAATTATGGGGTGTGAATTTGGGTTCTTGGGTGACCTTCTCCCAGTGATCCTACTACTGACCCTGCAATAAGAGCGCAGCCTTCCCACCACTGCTTTGTGTGTTGCATCACATTTTTTTTTTTCATTTGTGGGATCTTTATGAAGAGGGAAATGAAAGGAAGCGGGTCACTCGTGTTGTGTTCTCACATCTACCCACTTCAGAGGCTCTGAACAGGGGCTTGGTGTTTACTTTGATTGTATGTAGGGTACACCTTAAGTTCAAGGGTTGGAGGGCAGGAAGCATCACTCTCTTGTAGGCAATCATATCCAGCTTTGTGCTCCTTGTAGCCCGACACTGAGGGTGGCAGCTTAAAGGCAGTCTGGAGCCTTGTTCCACTACTGGACTGCACTTTTGATATCTACAGCAGCAGCAAGAGCAGCAGCAGCAAGCTTCCTGCACCGGTCTGTGTGATCCTGGAGAATACAGTTCAGCTCTGTGTTGATGTACAACTGTTCTCTGTAGCAGACCAGTTTTCCCTTTTATATACCGTACCTCATTTCTAGCACTCCACGGTTTTAAGATGACATATTAGCCAGCTCCGGGGTGGTTAAAGGTGATGCAAAGATTACAGCTATTTACTGAATTATCTGTCTGTGAGACTACCCTCATATCTCTGCATATATTACCTTGAGCTTGAGTTTAAAGAGCGATTGCTCAGAACAAGGAAGTTAAAGAGGCAATTACATAATGAAATGGGCCATCAATTCTGTTCGTGGCCTTTTTCTCTTTGAACAGAGATGGCCCAGATATCCCCGGTTTAGCTGACCCAGTAGAAGTACAACTGTTTGTATTAAACTCTCCTTTATCAAGGGACTAAGAAGCTGCATGGGTCTGTCTGGCTTTCTATCTCCGTTCTGTAATTCAATTATTAATTACCCTTCGTCTCAGAGCAGCAGCGGCCATTGTATTTACAGTGTTTCCATGGTGACCCTATCCCATTTATAAGGTTTGTGTCAGTATTAAGACAAGACCTGTATTCAAATGGCCTCCATCTAAATATAGCAGTGTCTCATAATGTGAGGGTTATTACGGTGAAATTAACACTGCTCCATTGCAGGCTGGATTATATTACAGACAGCTTTCAGTGCAAATGTAGGAAAGTCACTTTTTAGGTTATATTGCACAGTTTGTGTTGAGATGAGGTCAGATTTTTACATCTTAGGTTATATTATACTTGATGAAAAATGAATTATATTGCATGTAAAAATACATCAGATTTGGAACACGATCGGTTTATTTTAAGTGATTACGGGTACAACACAGATATTTAAAATCTGAATTATGAGTTCTGTGATTAGTTCAATAATGAACTTATATTAAGTTTGTTTAGTGATTATTGATATAAAAATAGGGTAACACTTAATAGTACGTATCTAATAGTATGTATCTATTTAAAGACATTGTATGGCATAGCAAACATTTACTTTATGCAAATTACACATTAATTAGTGGTAGAAAAATTAATTACCTGAAATGACATAAAATGCTACATTAAAAAATATAGCAGAATAAAAGTATTTAATAATAATACTGTAGTAGTAAAAATTAATGCACTTATTTGGAGTGAGTATAACGTAGTGAGTCCAAATTGTTTTCTAATAAATACTTTATTAAGACTGTTTGTACATTAGCTCAGATACATGAAGATAAAATGCATGTTCATCAAAAATAACAATTTTATACAAGAGGTAAGATGAAAGTGGACCGTTTGATGAAAGTTTGATTAGACACGGTTCACTTTATTAACGTCTAATTATCTCCTTTTCTCTTCAGTTTATTCATACAGTGTTGATATAAACAAGTAGTAGACAAGGCCTATAATCAATCAGTTCTTTAATATATCTTAAATGTAATCTGTATTTTATTTGTGATCACTATAGGTATCTTTTTGTTTGATTACTTACTGAAAAACTACCTGACCTTGACCTTGAGTATTAATTATGTATGTAATTGAGTAAGTTTTACAGAAATCTACCCATTTATTACTACAGCACACGTACAGTATAATTACTTACTATATACAATTACATTTTTGTAGCACTCATACATCCTAATCACAATTTAAAATGTTTGTACTGTACTGTACAATTCATGCAATAAACTCTAGACGTACCAATAACTCTCTGCTCATGAAAGCTTTAGTGTGCACACAGTATCAGTACTCAGCAGCCCAACTTTCTCCTCTGTTCTGCTCAGTATTATGGCTTTAGTTTGTCCTTCTGGTGTGTAGAGTCAAAGAGTAAGATAGTCCGCGGCTCTTATTCGGGCCCAAACAGGACCCATACCTTCTGTCACAGCCTCCAGCCCTGGGCCCGACGGCAACCTGCTGCCAGGCCTATGCGCACTGCCAGTTGTAGTTTTTAATTGGCCATCTGGGGAAAGCTGGATCTAGTGGCTGGATATTAATCAGTAAATTAACCCAGCCATAATACAGCTTCCTCCCAGTGGAAGCCCGGCAGCTGTGGGCAGAGAAAGAGAGAGCGAGAGCACGAAAGGAGAGATGAACCATAGGCTGGAGAGACTGAAAAGGGAGGCTCCCGAATGGGCTGGCCCGTGATTGAACATTTCCTCTGTGTCCCTTGCCACGTTCCCCTGTCTGCAGCGCCGCTGACCCCCAATTTGTGTGACAATCACATGGAGGATTATCTCCAGCATGTCAGTGCAGATGTCACAGGTACTTCCTCTCGCTAAGGACAAAGCTGCAAATTCAGAGTTAAAGCTTGCTTTTCTGGCCAAAACTGACAGCTGTATTGAAAGCTGGAGTGATTGGAGGGAGAGTGCTCTACAAAAGTTCAGGGGGAGGTTACTTCTGCAAGGTCTTTCTGTGTGGAGGTCTGTTTGTGTGTGTGTGTGTGTGTGTGTGTGTGTGTGTGTGTGTGTGTGTATGTGTGTGTCATTAGGGTATTTGACTGACTGGAATTGCTGGCGGTCCCCAGAGTTAACCAATTAAAAGGCTAATGAATATACAACAGCTAATTATTATAAGTAAGCTAAATTATCATAATAGCCCGTGCTTACAGTTTCAGCATTGAGTTTGGACATCCTGAGAACAGTAACTGGATTTGAAGGAGCACTTGCACATTGCTGGATGCTAAAAGAACGAATGATTATGCTATTATACTCAATAAAGCACATCAAAATAAACAATTATAGACAGCAATAGATACCAGTAATTTTCTGTGATGTAATGAGATATAGTATTTTTTTCTGAGGATTTATTTTGTTGATCTGTTGAATTGAATACTCAACAAATCAGCAACTTGTCACATGAAAGCCTAGAAATACTAAAGACGTAAATACAAAGAAACAGTAAAGCTACATCTCTACCAAAAGTTTCCCAGTATATGTGTCGCCATATCGGCCAGTCATGGAATTTAGATGTCAGAGAAAGCCAGCTTGAGGGATTTTTCCCTCAATGAAATGAAGTGTTGAGTTAAAGAGTATTTATATTATAGAATCAACTCCTTTTTTAAAAGGACCATTCATGGCGAGCTGAAATTAACACAGATATATCATTAAATACCTGGAGGGTAGTTTGAAGGGAAGCACATTTGATGAATAGTCAGAGGGAGTCAGACAGAAAGTTATAATAAGATACTTCTGGACCCTGCAAATAACAGCTTAGTGGACACCGACCAATTCAGACAAGAGAAAATGGAGATCACACTCGTATTTTTTTGGTCTTGGCTGAAGGTATTTTAATTTTTTCCTTTTTTTGCATGTGTGTATATATCTGTGTATTATATATAATCAGATTTTAAGTACAACCTATTTGAATATTTTAGTGTACTAAAACTGGATAGACATTAAGGCAGCTGGGAATTTTATATATATAATGATAGAAAGTGAAATGATGGAAAATCAAAGTAAAAATTCTTTCTTCGTTTTGAATCACAGTTAGTTCCCGAGGTACGACAGCCTCGGCATTCAAGAGAAAAGGAAAAAAAAAAAGGAAAAAAGATAAAGTACAGCATAGCAGCGGATGTCACAATACATCACAGGAAAGCAATGTCAACCACTGACCCACTCTACCTCTTATATATTCATGCATAGCAAACACAAAGACTCAAAACCCGTGCGGCATATGCCATCTGACCCCGCGGAGAGCTTTTATGGTGTGATGTCATCACGCCCCATTGTCATAAATGAACCACCTCACTTCTCCGCCTGCCTGTCAATAAATTTTCAAGGGGCCTCCGTCATACGTCCCCACTCTACTGTGCTCTAGATGGACATGAAATAATTGCCATGCAAAGAGTCGCACGTTTCCCTTTCTAATTTTAAGGGTCAACAGCATTTTAATACAATTTTAAACACACACACAGTGTTTTTTATGATGCATGTACAAGCGGCTTTTGATAGCTTAACCAGCCAAGCATGGTTAAAGAGAGAAACCATTGCAGCTGCTTCCAGGACCCACTTAATTTAGTCCCCTGACCCCGGTTCACCTGAGTCTGCATGGAAATCATAATGCAATTCAAGTGTGAAGAAAAATGATATACTGTGTATTTACCCCAAATATTTATGCAGGGCCTACTAACAGTCATGCTTACTCCTAATAAAGGGAAAGTGATGCCTTGTAACATTGGCAGTGCTGGGTTGCTCCTACATTGCCTGGGGGCATTGTTTGCTCCATTATCATTTTCATTGGATTCTATACAGGGCAGTGTTTCCAGTGTTTACAATGCCTGCCTCATATACTGTAGGCCTTAGGTGTTTTACGCAGCAGTTTGGGATATTGAGAGATTTCTTTTAGAAAATTTTAAATTTATTGTCAATAAAAAGTCAACAGTGTTGCATTATTTGATCTGAAGAACACATGTGGCATATTCTGACCCACATTTAAAGGCACACTATAGGAAATATCTGCCATCCACCCACAATAGCTGCCATAAAATCCCAGATGGTACCTGGCTATAAGGAAACAGTGATTTGCCATGAGTGTGTGTGATCTCTAGGTGTTTCTTTTTCTTTTTTTTTCTTTCCCTACCGTATTCTTCTGTCCGCGCAAGGTTGCAGTTCACTCAGACTGACAGCTGCTGCAGGGGGTCCAACAATGTGTCTATTGCTCAACATCCCCACTATCTGCTGACCTGATGATACCACGCGCTACCTGAGGGATGAAAAGCCAAGTTGGAAAAACACAATAGGATAAAAGAGGAAAATTCCTCTGTACAGTTACACCCCTGAATTGGATTGTTATTCTGCAGTTCAGTTCCTTAAGAAGTGTGTCAATAGCTATTAGCTCTCTAACAAGGGGATCAGGTGAGCCCTGTAACGGCGAAGCAAAGCTCCCTGAGGCACAATCATGTTCTATATTTCCAGAGAGGAGGTCTGTACTGTACTCTGGGTAGCAATCTTCCAGAGGCCTATTAGACTACTGTAGCTGTATAAAGAGTCAAGCAGAGAGGGTGTCTCATCAGTGCTGATAACAGGGTATCTGGTCAAGTCATTAGCTCTCCTCTTATTGAATTCTTCCAGCCAAATAGACCAAATGAAGCTAAATAAAGCTATAGATGGTGAGGAGCCTACAGCTCATTAATATGCTGCCACCTCGCTCTCCTCCTCCTCCACCACCTCCTCCTCCTCCTAGAGCCACGCATGCCTCTCACTCCTTTCTCTCTCTCTCTCTTATTCTCACTTTCTCTCCCTCTCTCTCCATCCTTCCCTTCCTTTCCTCCTCTGTCATTCTCAGCTCGTCTCCGCTTCTCCCTCCCTCCCTCCCTCCCTCTCTCGCCTCCTTCCTTCCCTCCTCTCTCCTCCCTCACTTTCTCCTTGTCTGGGGGCCCTAATGGCGAGCATGTACAGCAGCTCTGACACCGTCACATCTGCTGGCAGAGAGGGTCTCTCCCTCACCACACAGCCTGCTAATGAGATCTTCCCCCATTTAATTAATACCATAAGAATTTTAATTCTGACTGAATCAATTTAATGTGATGTGATTTTGTCAGCTCTATTCCCCGAGTAAGGAAAAAAACAGAGCAGGGCCCTGATGCTTATTACATACATCATTTCACGGGCCCTGCATTCCCTGCTGACTTAAACAAATTCTAATTAAGACTAATTAAAGCATCATTTATGAAAACGCTTGTGATAGTTATGCAAACATTCTGGGTGGGTATGCTCTGCATGATAATTACCCCCCGGTTTAAATTAAGACCTGTTCCCTGGCAATTATGCTAGCCACACACTAGCACCTCATGGAAAACGTTCTTTATTCAATTCCTGCAATTAAATATGAGACCTGGCTTCCTGAACTCTCCGCTCAGAATGCATTTTATAAGAAGAAAAGGATAATTATGCATTGTTGTTTTTTGCCCTCTGTCAGGTGGAGTAAATGGAGCCAATCCAGTGTTCTTTATCAGAGTTACATTGGGGTTAAAGCGATGATCATAAAGCAGCCAGTGGTGACTGATATGCGAGGTGACACCCGCTGCATCTGGTGAAGTGATTAGTCTGTGTTTTCTAGGTGAGTTTTTGTCACATTAGTGCTGGTTAGGCAGATGTGAGCAGATGCACCGTCTCAGATCTCCACCTCCGCTCACTTTCAGTGAATCACCTCAAACGCACAGCACGCCTACAACTATACAGTATGTTTTTGTGATGTGCCTTAATTTGGCTCTTTTCTCAGACCTGAGTTAACACCTTTTTAAAATGTCTGTGATCTTAAAAGAATATCTGAAGTGGTCATGCTAGCTCCGGGGAATACAGCAACCCTTAAAGGAATATTTTGACATTTTGGGAAATGCACTGTCTTGTGAAATATGTAAAAATTCAAAGATACCACTCGGATTTCTGTATATGCCAAATATGAATACGAAGAGCTGGCTAACTAAGCTTAGCACAAAGACTGGAAGCAGGGAACAAACACCAGTCCTGGCCACCTATACCAACAAATATAAAGCTTAACACATATCTTTGTTTCATCCAGAAGCGTAAAAAAGACAATTTGCTGTTTTATGGAGGGTTATTAAATTTCTATAGGACTAATTGCTAGTAACTAAAGTTACTAATTACTAGTTACTAGTTGTAGTTTTTACATTTAGGTTGTTTACAGGTTAATTTTCTGAGCTTTAGAGGTGCTGGATGTTGTTTTATTTTTTTTTACCTTTGGACAAAGCCAGGCTAACTGTTCCCATTTGTTTTCAGTCTTTATGCTAAGCTAAGCTAGCTTTTCTCATCCATCTCTCAACAAGAAAGCAAATAAGTGTTTTTTTTTAAGTCAAACTATTCCCTCAAACTCTTCAGGGGAACTGTGCAAAAGTGTTTATTAAACACGAACACATCGTGAACTACATAATCTGACACTGGCCTCCACATGACGTACGAGGCTGAAACATAGTGAAAGTATATAATGAGAACAGGATTTCTCCCCTTTTGAATGAATGTGCTGATCCAGTTGCTTGTGTCAGCTGGCTGTTAATAGACATCCTGCAGTACGCTGCCTCTTTATCAGGCTTTTAGCAGGAGTTTACTGTGTGACGCCATTACACCCATCAGCTCTGTTGATAAGGCAGCACACTCCCAGCCATACATTGTTCCACAGAGCTGAGGGCTGAGGCTATTCTTACTTTATTGGCTCTATTTAAAGCACTTCAGACATATTAATGACCCTGAAACTGTAACAGCGCTCCATCACTGTTAGAATAACGTGTTTATCTGAGTGACAGACCCACCTGTCTTTTGCAGGTGTTTCTCATTTTATTTAAGCGGCTTGCCCAATGTACAATGATGGAAAGTAACTAAATACGTTTAAAAAAGAAAATTTAGTTTTGAGGTACTTTTACTTTACTTAAGTCTGTACATTTTGTGCCACTTTATACTTAAACTCTACTACATTTCAAAGAGAAATATACTTCTAAGTTACTAAAATTAGCTCCATTTTGATCACATACAACATTAAAGTGCTGCTTGTATGTATTATCTATTGATTTATATAATAATACAACACTGACGGGACAGTCTGCAAAATAAATACTTTACTTTTGATACTTTATGTATATTTGGTTTTGCTAATACGTCACTTTAGGTGCAGGACTTCTAAAGGTGTATTTCTATGTAGTGTTATTGTTTATATAACTAAATGATCTGAATAGTTGTTCCACCACTGCCCATGTACTCAGTTGTTCATGGTTTCCTACCATTGTTCAACTGGCCACTCATTACACACATCCTTCATGTCCTAAAGCTGTTGTACAAGATACTTTGTGTAGCTCGGCAAATAAAACGATGAGCAGATGTGAAGCTCTATATGGGGCAGGGTAATTCATCATACTTTTAAATGCTTTTAATAAAGTTATGGCTTCACGGCGATCAGATGGCTCGACGCGGTGGTGTTGTTTATATGTTTGCACAACACTTATCACTTCTGTCATGTTCGTTTACTTTTCTCGATGTGTTCGATTTTGGCAACGGCGCAGCATTATTGCGTTTTACTTCATGAGAGGCAGCTGGTTCAATAAGATGAGGAAAAAAAAACAAAAAAAACAGGCTGTATTCCCAAATCAGTTGCTGGTGAGGTTGAGGGAACTGGAGCAGCAGGGAGCAGACCCCGGTTCCACCCACGTCCTGTTTTACGTGCGCTGCCTCTCCCTGTACATGCAGATGGCACAGCGCTCCCAGATTTCATTTGAGGTAATCAAATCCCTCCACTGCTCCCTTTAGAAAGGAGGAGTATTAGCGGCCATATGTCAACCAGATTTGTCAGATTATTCATTACAATTAATTGCTGTTCCACTTAAGGCCTTTAAGGCTGTGAATTGCTCCGAAATCTATTGCAAACACAAAAATTATGAGTAAAAGACTTTGGCCCTGTCATTCAAATTTCAGGCTGACCTTTAGCGGAGCCTGGCTTTTCTGAGGGAGTGCAGGAGAGAGAGCCTTTCTAATTGGTGTTTCTTCAGCCTTTTTTTTTTTTATTTTTTATTTTTTTATATATTTTCCATCTACAGGTAGAGCGTCTGTCTCTATTGACAAGGAATACAGGGAACAGTGTTGTGCCGGTCCAGAGTGATTACACCTACTGCCCACTGAAGTCCACTGTTCACATTTTGTTGCCGCACCGGCTCCACTAAATATACGTACATATTGGTTATATTCATATCTGCAGTTTGTTTTGCTTATTGTTGGGATGTAGTAACACCGTAGTTAGCTTTCTGCACACTATACACTGTCAACTGAATTTCAATGTGGACCTTTTTCGAAGGTTGGCTGCGAGGCAGCCTAATAGCCACCTGAATTAATGTGCTGTCCAAGGATATGAGCCATAATACTTTGGTGATTAATGTTTCACTGGTGCTCTGCTTCCATAGTTAGGGCTCAGACCCCAGAGATAAACTATTCACCACATACTCAAATCACATTCAACCAACACGCAGAATCGCATTCAACTCTAAATCAGATTTCTTCTTCTTCTTTTTTAATTTTTAATTTTTTTTTATAGAAAAACCAAACCTGACTAAAAAATATTGATTTTAAATCCTATTAGCCCAAATCACACCAAGTAGTCCTTGAAGAAAAAGTCACAGAAAATTACAGCATTACGATTGACTATGATTATGATTGAAATCCATGGGGCTGATGATGTATTTTGGTTAATTATGGAGTTAAGGCACTAGAGGAGTGACTAAGCCTGTCTGATTGGCCCACTTAATTGTGCTTTATGAGATAGGGCTTACCAAGCAGGGCTTAGAGACTCAGTGTTAGGGCTGAAGTGGGAGGAGAAAATCTCTCTCAGGTCATATTACCCAGGCCAGAGTTAATGAGAAGGTGGAGGTAAGAGAATCCATCACCATATCAATCTGAACCACCTCTCCTTTCACCTCTGTGCCAACTGTTTTTTTTTATCTTTTCCACATGAATCATCATTAGTGTGATGCAACATTGTCATATTCGCAGGCAGATTAGATCGTGGTTTACTGAGAAAACTTATAATCATTGAAGAGACGTTAAGATTTTTAGAAGAGCGACGGTTTCCCACGCAGTTTATTTTAACGTTATTGCTAATATTGTGTATGATTCAGGAAAAATAGACCGATCTATTGCTCGTCATTAATCACACGCAAGCGAGTCCATATGCCTCTGTCTCGTTTCTTATTGTACTCGACGGCTCAAAGCTGCCTCAAGTACCTCAGAGCAGCTCGATGAGATCTCGTATCCACCTGTACGTTGGGAGAAGGGAGGCGTTGAAATATTTCAGATTCTCCTCTATACTCATGGTGCCAGCGGATCGATGCTCTAAACGCCGGGTTGCCTGGCCTCGTCTCATCACTGTACTCCTGCCGACTGACACATCCTCATTATATTACAATACGGTTGCCACTAAAGGTCATTCTCCCAGAACATAATCACACACAATCAAAACCACAAACTTCATATATCAAGGAGACAGTAAATAGCCTCAGGGTTTATTTTCTACTGCCACAGAAATGCTTTCGGTCTATTCATAAACTGAAGTTGGGGTGACTTGAATTAAGATCTGATGGCACATAAACATGATGCAGGAAAAAAAAACAAAAAACATTTTTACAGATAAGCAAACGACTGACCGCAGCTGAAGTCTGATATTTGAATCAGCTTTAAATCAACGCCTTTAATTTGATGTAAAAAAACGATCAGATTATGAGACGGCTGTTGTGTCCAAGCATCTAATCTTTTCCTTCCTCCTCCATCAGGAGTAGGTTGTCATGAAAAGAAGTGTCAAAGTTAAAAAAAAAAAAAGAGAGAGGGAGAGAGAGAGAGAGCGGAAATACACCCCTCTCCTCCATATTACCATAATGAGGAAAACACACTTAGTGGGCCATGACCTGATGTCATCTGATTATACCCATGATTAATGATATCCTTTTACCAAAACATGCCACTACTGTAACTGTCTGGGATTAAAAGCAGCAGATGGTAATGTATTCATGCTTTCAGTAATGTCTTCTTATATGCAGTGTTAACCAATGTGTGTGTTTAATACTTGCTAAGATGCATTGTTTTTAATAGAATTTTCTGTAGTAGACCGTCTATTTTTTGACTCTGGTCCATATACGTTTTTTTTTCTTTATGAGTTTGATGTGAAGATGTTACGCTATGTTGTGAACTCCTTCTTGCGAGCTGTAAATGGCATGAACAGCCAGCACCATCTATTATAGAGTCTCATATTAGGTCCTACGTGCACATTGATATAAACCTTTTTTTTTCTTTTTTTCCTTTCCAATGCAGAAAAACTGTTTGAAGTACAGTCCATAATTGGTCAGCAGTGTACAGTAAAATAACAAACTGGTGTTGACACTTTCTTCTCCTTTTGGCGTAAAGATGATCTTAATAATGGTGCAACAGTATCCCACGAGAGAGTGAAAAAAAAAAAAATGAAATGCTCGCACAGCTTTAAAGCATCTTGTTTTGTACTCAGACTCCAGTCTCCAGATACCAATGTCCAGTCGATGACTCAGTTGAAAATATTTTCCTCTGGTTTTTCCTCTGTCCAGACGCCATGTCAACAAAGCCCCCAGTGTTGCGGCGATGTAGGAGCTACAATGTCAGTCTGTCTGTTTAATTGCGAGTGGGATGAATGTTAATTTACTCAGTCAAGAACCCTCTTTGTAGCACTTTTATAGCTCAGAGGTGTAGATTTACATCTTAGGGATACAATGAGTTTTAGCTTGTGCTAAAAGGGGGGTGATAGGGCCCACATTCCTCGACCTCCCACGGCATATTGTTCTATTGTATATGAACACCTCTCCGCCACAGACCAGCCGTGGTCAGGGTAGGTGTTGAAGATGGGGGGGTTCATCCTGACCTCTAGCTGAACTTGGGCAAAAGGCGACACTCTATATTTGCTCAGTCTGCACGCTCGACTTCACTGAGTCAAAGTGATATAACTATGCACAACATACCTGTCAACACAGCACTGTTTTGTCTGGCGTCTGAATGCGGCGTGTGCATTTCTGGCTCTGTGAGTTTTGTTTTTAATCACTGAAATGTATCTGCAATGTTATACTGTAATGGACAAATTGAATTCCCGTTTTTGAACAGTTCAGACGCTGTGCGACTCTCAGGGAGATCTACTTCACTAGTACAAAGTGTAGTACTGTGTAATTATAAGAGAGAGGTGGTCCTGGCCTCGGGGGATTGCTGCTAGATTTCACCAGAAAGGTTCCTGTGCACTACATGAATTTGCTCAAGAAATCCGCCCCGCATTTGTGTATTGGGCTGTCAAAAAATTAAATGAAAAGTCATTCTAATAGGCGACCCCTGGCCTAGTTCATATTTCCTGTCAATTATGAAAGTATGAAGTCATGCATAGTTATGAGGCATGGGCGGGCCTATTAAAATTCATAAATGATTTGTGTTTATACCAGGTTACTCTAAACCACTTAATTCCACGTGGTCATGTAGAACTAATGCCCCTCCACACTGTATACCTTAAAAAAAACGGCAGGTGCATTGTGTTTTGTCCAAATTTTAATAACCCGACTTACAATATTACATTTCAAAATAAAAACATCAGCTTTATTCTTGCTTTAATACTGACAGCATTGAACAGCGCTTTTAGTTTAGTGTCTAAAGCTGCATTGGAAGTAGTCTCTTGCTAACTGTCACCACAATGGGCTAATTGTTTTCTGGTAATTATACCTTCTTTACCAGTAAACGTTTTGCAGACCTCTTGGGCTCTTGTGTAACTCAGGTGTGTGTAATTACATTTCTTAAGGTCAGCCTTTCACCAGGATGAATTAGTGAAATTGCATAGTTGACCACTTCAGGGCATGGATCCAAACGCAATTATCTTTGTTAATAGATCTGCTCTTCAGAGGTAGAAGATTCAGGAAACCACTGATTGACACAAAACATATGACACATTTTAAAAAGTTGTCTCTATTTGTACTTTTTTTCTTTTCGCGTGGAAAAAACGCGACACGTTTCCAAATGAACTGCCCTCTTATTACTTCCAATTAAGTGTATTGGTATTTAATCCTGAATATCAGTGCAAATACTGGCTTGAAATAAGCAAACACTTGATGTGTTTTCTCTCACCGTGTGGGGCCTGGTGTGAGATATTGATCAGAGCATATCCTGGTCAATCAGACTAAATGAATGCCTATAAGCCCCCGGCCTCTCCTGCTGGCTGGAAGGCATGAGGGGCATCCGGAGGAAACCGAATTATAGGCAGCCCAGATATGAGCTGCTTGGCCACTGATAGTTCCCAGCAGCCTCGTGGAACTGAGCAATGCAAATGTACAATAAACAGGGCCTAAGCTGGTGGAGGTCTTTCAATCACACAGGGGCA
This sequence comes from Protonibea diacanthus, assembly GCA_028641955.1. Classification (NCBI taxonomy): domain Eukaryota; kingdom Metazoa; phylum Chordata; class Actinopteri; family Sciaenidae; genus Protonibea; species Protonibea diacanthus. Next base: position 18,009,078 of record CM053986.1, on the reverse strand, counting down.
ATAGTTCAACCCCCGCCATGCATAATCCCAGCCTTGAAACCCCTGGGACTCCAGCCTCCAACCTGCTCAATGGCACAAAGATATTAGATAGCCATATGTAGATTCACTAAGTAAACAGACTCTCATGATAACACAATATGCTCTCTTTTCTACCAGGAATATATTTGAAGCTAAGTTCTGCTTTCTTCTGAGGGGAGGCTCAAATTGAAGGCTTAGCTTTGCGCCATCAGAATTCGATGCAGCTGTTTGCTTTGTTTAACGTCCTTGATATATCTCTTGCTGAGAAGAAATTGGTATCTCTTCTTTGTGAATTAAGTTGCCTGGGTGTTTGCACTATAGAGCGAGGTAGACTGAAGAGTGGCTGATAAAGGGCCTGTTGGGAGGGGGGGCTGAAGTGTGTTTAGACGAATGGTAAAAAGATAAAATAGGGTTCTGAAACTGAGAAAATAAAATGCTAATGGTCGGAGAGCAGAACAGAAGACAGTTAGTTTTGACTGCCGATGTTGTTTGATTACAACTTCAATGATTTGATTCCAACAAGTTGATGATTTAATTGACACGTGGCTGAAATGTACCCTGTGTATGATTATCTTTGTACAGTATTTGACATTTATTGTTGATGTCTCCCCTCGATGTTTCAGCTCAGGAGGTTAATCCCTTTCTGGGACATGTTTACTCACTCCGTCATTCACTTACACACCCACACTCACACACACACACACACACATACAGTACACACTTAAAATCATTCATACACAACCACACGGCAGCAGGCCCGCATGAAAACAGGCAGCTTCTTCTCTTTTTCTGACACATGCATCCACCGGAGAAGCCCATATGGAGATAAATGACAAGTGCACACACACACACATATATATACACACAAGCCTACAACAGGAAGAGTGTCTGTCTATACGTGGGGGGAGGGTAAGTAGGGACAGAAGACAGGAGAGTAGGGTGATGGGGGGAGGTTGGGGGCTGTTGACAGTGCTCTCTGGGTCTGTGCAACCCTCCCCTCCTCCCTCCCTCTCTCGCCAGCAGCTTGGCAGTCCCAGCAGGAGCCACTCCAGCCTGGGGAGAGGGTCCTTCCGGCCAGCGGGGGCTCCAGCGTCGAGGGAGGTGGCGGGGGGGGGGCCACTTTAGGCTTGCATCATATGATCCATGTGAAAGGAGGCGGCTGATGAGGAGCTGACACCGATCATCCTGCTCTGCCCATCCATTATGTCAGATAGTGTGAAGTGACAGGACGACGTCTTCAAAATCCAGTAGATCAGCCTCTTTTTGTTTGCAACAAATGTAGTAGAAATAGCCACAGGAGTCCCAGACAGGACATGGCTAAGTTGTTCTGAAATAGCTCTGCTCTAATGTGACTGCCAGTTTCCTCACTTCTAATTGCTTTAAGAGTTGATTCTTTGAATTTCAAACCTATACCATTGATTTGCCCGAGCACTATATCTGTGCATTTGCTGCTAATGATGCCTCTGAGGTGCATTTTATTTTGTCACAGATACAGTGCTGTAATTAAGTGGCTCTCAGTCCTGCTCCTCAGTACCCAGAGTGCTGCTTGTTTTCAGTCCTACTAGATATTTAATTTCATTCAGCTGGTGTTCTAGGTCTAAATCAGCCCCTGATTACATGACAAAAATAAAAACCAGCAGGGCTCTGCATGCAAAAGGACCAGGAATAAGAACAACTGAAACTCTCTGTGCACAGTAGAAAGCAAAATGCAAATCAAATCATTTAAAACGGCGTCAGAAAGAAGCCCAAAAGTTTGTCGGTTTTAAAAACTTGTCCGTAGGTGAGCTGAAGGCATAAAACGAGACAAGCTGGAGGCTGTTAAACGAACGTGAGCCTGCTCAGAAATGTAAGCACTTGTGAGTAAGAGATGATAATGATGGGATAATAGGAATCTATTAGTCCTTCAGTTTTTGTATGCCTAATAATTAGATTAATTGAATGACACTCATTTAGAGAAAATGAGGGACCCAGTGGTGTTAATTCAACCTGTGTTTCCAGATGCTCATTTCTAAACAGCTAAGTGAACTACCTAATCATAGCCCACCATCTGGGAATTCCCCTCCAAGGCAGCAATAGGAGATGGCGCTATAATATGTTTTAAAGACATCGACTGATGGTTGCCTGCAACTAAACATACTGGAGCAGCCGTTAGCCTCTCTAGCTAACAAATAGGGGGTAAAAGTGAGTGCCTTGATTATTAACTCCCTGTTCATTTAGGGCCCCTAATGCTAATTTCTATCTTTTATATGAAGGTAAATAAGGTCATTATGGCTGTGTTAATGATTAGCATATCTCACAGGTGTAATTCTCTGGGAGTATTGCTCTGAGACTCCTTCAGTAAAAATCACTCAGCGCCATGCCAACAAAGATGGGAGACTGACTAATTTATCCCCAAATTTGCACCATGTACAAAAAATCATGCAAATGAACTGGGTTCTCATTTGGAAGACACAGCATTTGGGTGACATTAATCAAAGAAAAATATGCAGACAAAGGTGACAGTAATCCCAATACTCATGCATAAGTGGCACAGCTGTGATTTCGCTCACTGTATATTTGTACAGTACCTGTGTGGACTGGAGAGAAAATGGAAATTCTATACATTATTAAAAAAAAAAACCCCACCTCCTCTCATTATTTTTTATTTTAGCTCATGGTGATCAAGAAGATATGGACTTTTTTTTTTTAATCGTTTTTTTTTTTTTTCTCTTTTTTTCACACTTAGCCGCTCATGCCTTCCAATTACAATAACGCAATTACAAGTATCTGTTGGTTTTTCCATTATCACTTAAAGTTGGCAAGAAGCAAAAAAAAAAAAAATAGCTTGACAAGAAAAGGGAAACGAACGTGTAATTTTGTAGCCGAGGTAAGATAAAAAAGGTGCCTGACGAAAGTTGAGGGAATTCAAATAAAGTGATAGTTAAATGCAGGAGACATCTGTCAAGGTAACTAGTGCCAGTTCATATATGTTTTTCAGTCTGGTTAATGATGATTGCTATAGACATGTGATAATTGTAATTATCTCCATTGCCTCTTGCTCTGTACACATATGCATCTTCATTAGCTTAGTCAGCCTATATAATACGGCCATATACAATTCCTTGGAGTGTGAAATTTCCCAACAGTCGTCTATTGGTGTGCTCGGTGTGTATGAGAGCAGAGCAGTGCCACAGCCCGAGCTCACCTAAGCTCTCCACTGAGTTGTAGTGCAACGTAGCCTAATCCCCCAACAGAGCCGTCAAGCCAGCCTGCAAACAGAGCTCACCGCTGGCTCTCTCTGCGTGGAGGGAGCAAACCAACATCATAACAAAGGGTGTTTATGGAAAAATAGATGCTGGCGCAGCCGACCAGAAAGGGCTTAGCAGTGAACAGACCCCGCTCCCACCTTTATCCTTCACCGTTCACATTGAAATGCAAATATCAAGGCAGGGTTTCCACCCGCGTGCCACTCACAAATTGAAAAGCAGTTTTTATCTATGCAAATGCAAGCATGGTAATTGAAGTTAATCAATCAATGCTAGCTTTCACTAAAACCTTGAACATGATTGAATAAAGTAATTATCATTCAGGAGAAAATGATGAAGTTGTAGACAGCATGAACCTTATTAAAGGAGGATTTTGAGTCACAATGGCTTAATTTAGCCAGCAGCCCCCTCTGTGTCTTCTTCCTCTTCTCCCCTCTGTCTCTGCATCTCTTTTTCACTCCTCACTTCATCCCTCTTTTCTTCGCTCAGTGACTCAATCTTATGTGAAGCATTATAGCTCACTGTTAAGAATATTTTAAGGCGGTGTGAAATGTGTCCAAGTCAGACCACTTGTGCTACATGGCATAAGGAACTCCCGGATGGAACAATTTATTTCAGATTTTAAACTGAATTACTTTTTCCCCCCACTATTGTCACATGGAGGAACAGTCACTTTTTATCCTCTCCTTAGGACATGACAACCAGTAGGCTGCACCCCTGCAGCCTCGGTTTGTGCCTCTCGTGGTACTGTAATACTATTATGTGGAAATCACAGATCGAAGCATCTGAATTTCTAAAAAATAATTACCTGA